>CP088211.1:105000-1305000 GCA_021117315.1 Immersiporthe knoxdaviesiana
TAATTTATCCTCACTGTGGTAAGCGTGTCTGGCGTGCGCTCTTGCGGAGACTTATACTCTACCATGTACCGTACCGGAGTACTTCCGTGCAACTCCATAGAGATAACGGGCCGGCCTGGTTGGTATCCGCCTCTTTTCTTCCAGCCTCTTCCGTCCGCCATCACTTAGCTTGAGGCTTTGATCTTTTTTTTTTTTTTTGGAGGCTGTACACCGTCCAATATGCTTTTTATTGTAGTAGTACGATGGTAGTCGTCATACACCAGGGAGGAAGCGAGAGAGAGAAGATGACGACGGGGCGGGCGTTCAGGAGCTTCGAAAGCTGACATTACTTTTTCTTTTCCTGTTTTATTCTTCTCTTCCTTTTTGCGTCCCTTCAGGTATCCTTCTTCTCAGCGCCTTACCGTTGTTGGCTCACGTCTTTTTCCGGGCCCAGATACTGCATGCAACTCCTTTCGGCATCGACAAGATCACTATGTTGATCAGCAGATCATCCCCGCTATACCTTGTATGGCCGATCAGGTCATGACCACTCGAGTCTGGAACCCTGGATCCCAGGCAAAGAGGTGTGTGGGTGGGTGTGTCCATGTGGGAGAAGAAAAAGACGGTCCAGAGGCGAGCTGGGTCGCTCGGGATTATGTGTTTTGTCAGGTCAGCCTCCACGCACCAATCCAAGGCAAGAGGGCCGCACACCAACCCGGCAGCCACTTGTCGCTAGCAAAGAAGAGGGGAGGGGGAGAAGAAGAGAGAGAGAGAGAAAAAGAGAGAAGTCAAGTACATAGTACTTACATAGTTAAGCATAGTAAACAAGCTGGGCACACCACCCATGATTAAACAACCTCTGGACCCCCATCTTTCCGACTGCCACCCTGTCATTATCCCTTGTAAGATGATCGTCACACTTCTCTCCTTCTGGTCCACTCAGGTCACACAGTCCTTCCTTCCCCCCTCCACCCAAAGAGGGAACCCACACCACCTTTGTTCACAGCTCGAACGGCATTCGTACCTTCAAAGTAACCCTTTTGTCTCTCTCCGGATCACTCACTCACTCGCTCACACACACACACACACACGGGTGATGAGAAATCCATCTTCACATAGGGGGAGGGACTCATCGTCGTCACCTTGTCGCCACCTCAGCGGACCATGTGTCCTCCGTATAGTCCTGCGCCCTAGTGGCATATGTAGCAAACAAGAGAGAGAGAGAGAGAGAGAGAAAGAAGGAAGAAGGAGAAGAAAAGCAAATTCTCTTGTATACGTAGATGCAACGGTGCCATTATTCCTCATCTCCATCCCTAACATGCATTCCACTTATTGTTCTGGCCAGCAGCCGCAGCTTTCTGCACTTCTCGTTGGCCCATCGGTGTGCTAGCTTCCGTTCTGAGTATAAGCCAGCCTTTCCGTGCTGCCAATGCCCGTCGTCGTGCAGGTTTTGATATCCCTCCCTTGTCACTTGCAGCACGTTGGTCTGGACCACTAATTAGGTCACGCTTGCGACATGTAAATGCATCTGCCCGACCCGCGCTTCGTCACTGATTGTGCAATCGAAACGTCCTGCACCCGCCCTCGCTAATCGCGTCTCCGAGCCTATCATCCGCAGTGATTGTCGTCAGACAAACACCACACACGCCTTTACTTTTCCTCTAGACCCTTGTACATCACATCACTTCCTACCAGACGGGTTATGTTGCCCCGGTTTTTAATCTTTTTGGGCACGTTCGGTTTTCAGACATGCGAAGCCAGCTGCCATACCTGTACACTACATAAGTAGTACTTGGATCTAGGACTTTTGAGGCAGTCATGTTTGACTCCCCTAGGCTTCCCTACGTCTAGACTCTACGAGGCCTGTCCTCCCTCACCTTCGGGCCCCCTGCCCCTTTTCTCCTCGCCTTGTCGCCTTTTTGAACGTTGCTTCACACATCGCTGTTACAAGTGCGACTAGCGAGTACTTAGCATTCCAATCATGCCGAGAGGAGGGACTAGTGTGGAGGATAATCTCGTATCATCGACGTCAACACTACAGCCTCATGACCAGATGTTTAGATCACAGCCCTGACCCCACCTTAATTCTCTGAGAAAAAGCTGTGTATTGATGTACTGTACATACAGTAGCATGTATCCCCTCCGAAAAAGGTCCAAACCCAGTTCAAGAGATGGGTCTGTAGCTATCAACGGGGTTCGGGCCTGGACGCCTCTTTTGAAACCTCCGGATCCGACCTTACCACCACCACCAACTCAACCCCACAGATTATCCGTCATGATCGACATGATACCGATCCATGTTTCCCACCAAGCCGCTAATCCACGGCGGCGACGAACCCGCTCATGCTATTGAGGGATCGTCAGAGCCAAGTAAACAGCTACGGCTCGGTTGGAGCATCGATGAACATGCGTGTCTTTCTCAACCTATCTTCTCCATTATCATCTCCAGAGAAGTCTTGTTCAGACCACCAGAGGTATTTTTACGAGCAGCAACAAGAAAGACGGGCGGTTGGGGGCAAAGCCGTGTACAGCAAACATGATGAAGCCTTCGAGTGATTGTCCCTGAGTGAGGGAACCTCCCGAGAACTTGCTTTTTCTTTAGCCAACCTGACTCCCTCCTCCCCCAATCGTCATTCCAAGGTCGCATGACCTTATTTCCTGCAGTCTTACGAGTAGGATGCATCCGACACCGCCTTGTATGCAGGTGACTATCATGATGTAACCTTAATTACTTCCATGAGCAGCCCAGACACGCGTTCCGGGGTTTTCTTGCACAGGCTGTGCAACCCTCTCATGGCGAAGTCGTTTCAAAAGAGAGTGCGTCTCGCCCAGTCATCCAAGATTATGCAATCATCCTTAGACTGGCTTGGCATTTGAAACTATGTGGTTGCTCAATAGTCCTATTATCACAGATTTTCTGTCGTCTATACTCTGTCTTGGACCTTTTATTCCGTCGAATACGAAGCGCAAGCTACAAATTAGATCCTCGTCTATCCCCTTTGTGTGTATACATTGCCCTCTATTTTTGTGAAAACAGGCCTATTTTTGGGTTAGTTCTGATGATCATGCTGTGGTAGCAGCTCCAGCTTCTGATGTGAACGACGACCTGGCTTGGGAGAACCCTGACGATCCTGATCAGCATTATCAATACTGTAGACGTATGCTGAAGCGGTCAGTCAGCTTCTTCTTCACACCCTCAAGATCCAGCGGGCCCACAATGCCCTCGCAAATACAAAGGCCACGGGATCATTCCGGTGCCCCATTACCAGTCCCTCTACATACAAAATGATGACTCGTCATTTGTGCTAGTCTCGGGTCGATGGACGAAGAGGGACGCGAGCTGCAATACTCTAATGACCTTGAGACGTGGTGTGCGTGAAGTGGATTACTCTGAGGTGCTGGAGACTTTTGCTGTTCATCATGTGTTCGGTACAACTCTACAAGATAAATATGCAGAGCGAGGACGCTTGGCCGTGGTTCTTGTTAAATCGAGAGCTTGGGGCAGTGTTCTTCAAGTCAAATAGCAAGTAACTATTGGACAAGAAAAAAAGCCTTGCATGCTACGTAGGTAATGAACTAAAAGGGAGATGCTTTCTATTTTCTTGGATACTTCCATTCCCTCCACGCCGACAACCAACAAGATTTTACACTCACATACTGCGCCTCTTGTGACTGCGAGTTTGGTTCAGAGTATGTTAAAAGCAGCAATCACACTGAGAGTTTACATGTGGCTCGTTCATGGCCCTTTTATGTGGAACAAGATGGAGAGCCATTTGATCACCTGGACATCTACCCCAGCGAGGCGATGGGCGATAGGTGTGATGCCATGTGAACATACCGCTCGTGGGTGTGAGGTAATCCTGTCTTTCTTCAATACTAGTCTTTGCGTGTGTTACATTCAGCATAGGCGCCTCTGAAGTGCGATTGACTGGCTATTAAAGTCTGGCCGAATCGGACTCGGATTAGACCCTCACCTGATATCACAGGTCATTCGGCATCTGCAAAACACGTTTCAAAGTTCCGGATGTAAAACAAATCACTAGAGATTTGCTGTCCTCAAATTCAATTTGAAAACCATGACCGTGAAAGACTTGAAACATCCTTGATTAGAGACTCTCTGAGTGTTCGATTGCATCGAGCAGTACGTAAAAGTTCGGACAAGGACACTGCTGTTTAGTGATGCTTTGTTCTGCACCTTGATGTGATGCGATGCGAGAACCATCCAGTCGAGTTCCTTGTGAATCAGCTTCCGTGTTAGATGGTAGAGAACACCACTGGGACAACTGGTGCAGTACCTATGTCTTGTAATTTTCATATTTCAGGCCCGCACAGACCTATTCACGGAAATAGTAACATCTGGCGGGACAAACATCACAGGTGAGTTGGGCTCATAATCAATAAAATTCATATATGACGACTGTAATGCTATACACAATCACCATGTGAATCGGCCTCACCACGAACAAGGACGCCCAGGTCGGAAACATGATACAAAGGCACATGTATAGAGATCCAAGTATTCAAGTCAACAATCCTCTACTTGAATAAATATCTGACCACAGTGTTCTTGTGACTGCCAACAGCAGACAGGATGCAGAAACCAAGACCTTGCCTCGGAGGCAAGACATGTCTTGCCCTCTTTCTGCTTATGCTTTGCTTGATTATTACCGAATTCGATCTCTTATAATCCACATCAAGTGCACGGCACTTTGCAGACCCAGCAATATGAGGCTTACCGCGATCCTTTTCATCGCAGCCAGAGCGTCTGCCACGACTTTGGATAGCAGGGAAAAACAACGGACACAACGCGAACGCCGCCGTTACGACGAGTACAACATCGGACGCAGCAGTCCAGGAAGGCTCAGCTACCATGGTGTCCCAAAGAGGTCAGCGGCGTCCCCGGTAACGAATGTCTAACTTTCCGAAACAATGATAAGCCAGCAAGCATGCAACTGATCTGGATGGGACCGAGGGTTGATTGATTGGGGGAGATTGTTGATGCCGTCTTTGTGGACGACTCCGCCGACAGAAAAATGATCTCGTCCACCCTGAACAAACACAATGTCATCCTCGTCCAGAGGACGTTCATCGCAGACTTGTGCCCTGATCTCGTCGACAAGCAGGCCTGCGTGGGCTTCAACGGCACCACATTCCTAGCTGAGGACTGCGCCTCGGCCGACACTCCACGGTATCTTGCCAGGGTTCGGCACCATCTTTAACTTGATCCGACGGGGAAATCTTGCTTGATACGTAGAAAACCCAGACGACTTCCCTGTCTGTTACTGTGTTTCACAGCTTAGGCTGGGCCGAGGTGTGCGCCACCCAGCTCTCCATAACGCTGTTCTTGCTGCTGGCCAGCCTCTCTTTTGTCACCTGGAATATCCTGGGGATCCCCGAGCTCTTAAAGCCCGTGTTCTCAAGCGCCATCTTCGCCACTCCCTTGGCTGATAGGAAAACCTGCGGCATTCCATGGCCCGTAAAACCGGCAACGACAAACTGACTTAGCCGGCCCGGCAGCTCGCCGATGAAAGGACAGCCGTCTGACGAGTATCCCATGACTGGTATGGAGAGTTAGCCATGTTATAAGTATGTCAAGTGCAAAGGCACGAAGCCCAGCTGAGAGGACACAACTCACTGCCTGTCCAGACGCTCTCTGTATATGCTCCCGAGTTCTCCCAACCCCTGAAGTGCTTCTGCATATACCCGTCAAAGTAGTGGTGTGCGTTGCCGTTGGTGATCAGCTTGTCGTCCTGGACATTATTGTACCAGCTGTCCAGGTCCTTGAAGTACTTTGTCCTTGCGCCGCCGACGACGATGCTCCCGTCCAGCCTGGGAATCAGGTAGTCATACTCTGTGGTTGACCAGCGCATCATATAGCTGTGTGGGAGCAGAGGCGCTGGTCTCTTGTCTTCCGGGACCACGATGCGGCTGCATATGCCCTTGGACGGTATGATCTTGTTCTCGAACTCGGGCAGGATGGATGACGTATATCCGTTGGTGGCGTATATGATCTTGCGGGCCCTGGTGCCTCCTCTCTCTTTGGTGTTCAGGGAGTAATAGCCCTCGTGGTCAGCAGCATCGGAGACACTGGTGACGGGAGTGTGCGTCTGCAGGTTCACACCAGCGCCCACCGCCTTCTGCAGGAGCGCCATAATGAGTTTGTAGGGCCACAGGTGACCGGCCGAGTAGCTCAGACAGGCCCTTGCCCCCTTGACATCGGACAGCTGTTCCGCCTTGGCGGGGTCGCCCTCGTAAAAGACGTCCCTCATGACGTCCACGCCCGCCTTCCGGAGCAGGTCCACGCCGGCCTTCATGTGCTGGTGGATGGCGTCGTTCATGAGGGCGTCGACAGCTCGGGTCAGCACAAAGTCGCACTCGATCTGCTCCTCCTCGATGGCCGTCTTGACCGCCTTCAGCGTCTCGGCCTCGAAAGCGGCACACTCAGCCGCGATCTCTACGCCATGCGTCACGGCCAGAGACGACGGCCTGTTGTACGGGTCAGGCTTCAGGTGACCGCCTGCATTGTCACATCAGTGAAAAAAGTCCAGTGGAGAGACTCTCTTTTGTATGTTATAGACTATCTCACGCGGCGGCTTCACTTACCATTTCGACCCGTGGCTCCTGAGCAGGCCCCCTGGCCTCCAGAATCACTATGGAGGGCGGCGAGGTACCCTGCTCTCTGCAGCTTCGCAAGATGTGATATACAACGGAGGCACCAGCGTAGCCCGCTCCCACGACAGCGATGTCGACCCTGGGCGGGAGCTCAGAGGTGCTCCTGTGGTCATCGAGCGGATGGAGCTCAGCCCTCCAGAAGGGCTGGGTCGAGTTCGGTACCGGAAGTGCAGAGGGTGCCATGTTTCTCGTTTGCAGAGAAAGCGGGACTGGGTGTCTTGGAATTATTAGCTAAGCGTGGAGGTCCTTCATATTGATATTGTCCAGGTTCCTTGGATGGTGTGGATGTCTCTTATTTCGAAAGGTCCAGGGGCATAATCAGGAAAGAAAGGCCAAAAGTGGCGGAGATCGACCCTGCGCCGGATGCCGGAGCTTATCAGAAGTGGGCAGATTTGGTTGTTGCAAGAAGAAGGCAGACAATAATTATCCGGTCTACGCGCAAGCTGCAAATATGCCGGACCGGTCAAAATTGTAGTCAGTTTTTGGCTGAACGTCGAGAGTTGCGACGGTGAAGTCGGCAATGACAATTCATCACCACGATTCATCATTTGTGTTCAGTCAAGATCGCCATTGATTCAATTCTCTACAATTCGAGACACGACGCGGGCGGGAACACCTCCCAGAGCAATGCTGTGCCATGCCAATCAACGAGACAAGGGCAAAGCTGAGTAATGTTGTGACAGTGTAGGTAGATAACATAAGATATATCCCTGTATACTTCGATTATTCACTTCATCCACTACTGAGTAGCAGCTATAATTGCGTCTGCCATCTCATCAAGAGTCGGGGCGACCACGTCCATCTCTCCATACACTTCAGGCAGAGGTTCAGCCTCCAATATTGTAGAATAAGCGCCATGAAAGCTGGTAGGAAAGAAACAGTCAGCTGGGGATAAGTCCTTTTCATGTCCTAGTAGAGGGGAAAAAAAAATAAAAAAATATACCCAACGGTCTTGGCTGTCGAGACATCCCACATGTGCGCAGCGGCAAACCATGGCTTCTTGCCATCCTTGGTCAGCCTCGCCAGCAGAGGCTCGTAGGCGCTCGGCACCGGCTTCGCGACGCCCTGCGTGTCGCAGCTCAGGAGGTTCTCTGCCGGCATGTCGACGCCCGCCAGCTTGAAGTACCCTCCCACGCGCGCAATGTCGCCGGCGGTAAAACACCACACCGTGAACCCGGCATCGCGCAGCTTCTGCACGCACTCCCTGGCGCCCGGCCGCAGGTAGAGCTTCTTCCACTCCGCCACGAGCCACGCAACGTCCTCGTCTGTGGCAAAGTCCCTCGGCTTTGGCACGCCTGCGTACAGGAGCATGCGGTAGAAGAGCGCGCCGAACAGCTCAAAGAAGGGCTTGTACCGGCCAGACAGGGACAGATATGTGTATTCTCTCTCGGCGGCCTCGATCCAGCACATGCCCAACAGCCTGGGTTTTATCCCGTTTGCCTTGAGCTTGTCGCCCAGTCTCTCGTCGAGGGCCTCGAACAGCCGGTCATAGGCCACCAGTGTGCCCACGACATCAAAGACGACGTCCTTGGTAGCCGGAATGCTCATGATGAATTTTCTGTAAGAGAAGAAGAAGAAAAAAAAAAAAAGAGGTGGAGATGAGATGGCAATGGCAGTGGATGGTGTGATTGAGTCAGTGAGTGTTTGGAACGGCCAGGGTCAGGCCAAAACCGTTGTTTTTGTCGTCCACCTCGAGGAAATGAACCCTGTTTTTGTATTGGAGCATCTAAAGAGCCCGGTTTCCCGCCAGCTTTTGGGGTCCTGGACCACGGCACGGCCATCGGAAGGGGAACTGATCAATTCTACCTAGAGGGGCTCACAAGCCGGCACTCAGCGACCCTCCTACTGTACAGTAGAGACCGGGGAAGAACCCAGTGGGCCACTTTTACCCCGGACATTGCTGTGTGAATGTACCAACAGCACAGCAATCCTAAGCTTGCACCCGGTACGTCCGTACAGCACACCGGCTATGCTCTTCCCTTGTACACGAAATACAGTATGCGCCGAGCCGGTTCCACACTCATGCACGATAGTGAGTCAAGCAGATGATTGATGATAAGATTCTAACGCACCGGCCCGAGGCATCTCATCAAGCCTCAGTGGTGTGTCCTAGACTAGACTACGCTTCCAACACACACGAGGCTGGTGGTGGTTGTGAGAACGTGAACGCAGAGACAAGGAGAGATGAGGGCGGACGAAGCCACAAGTGCTTGTATCACAACGCCTGGATCTCCTCTGATTACCACCACCACCCAATGACCTGTGGCTTATCTCCTTCGTTCCCTCTCCCTCGACGCACAGAGTCTTGTCTTGGGTATGTCTTGGGCTTGAACTGGTCTGTGTGACCCAAAAAAAAAAAAAAAAAAAAAGCAAGAGATAAAGTTCTCGCGGCCATGGACCACGTATAATATTGAAACCTCCCGGATTTGCTACACTTTGCTGAGCGAATGTTAGATCACCAGCCAGCTTCTCTCGGATGTTGACCATTTGCCGTTCCATCCACATCTTGTTTTCTGTTTCTTTTTTTTCTCCTTTGTTTTTGCCCAATGGGACAACGAGACAATTTGAGACATGGCATCTGAGAAGACCTCCTCCCGCGACGACAAGATCGGAGATGTCACGGACATCGAGCTCGGCAATACCCCGAGCCGTGAGGGCGTCACCACGGTGGTCAGCGTGCCCGCGGGCAATGGCGTCGACACGGCCGGGTTCGCCCGCCGGCTCACCAAGCGGCAGATCATGTTCATGACGTTTGGGGCTGGCATCGGCACCGGCCTCTGGGTGGGCACGGGCACAGCTCTGGCCGCGGCTGGACCAGGAGGAATCGCGGTCGCCTATACCTTTCAGGCGTTCATTGTATGGGTGCTGTACATGTCCATCGGCGAGATGGCGACCTACCGACCCGTCCACGGCGGCTTCATCCGCATGGCCAGCGAATACGTCGACCCAGCCCTGGGCTTCGCGGAGGGCGTCAACTTCTGGTTCCAGTGGGTCATGATTATCCCAGCCGAGCTGACTGCCGCTGTCAGTGTCCTCAAGTACTGGGACGGCTGGCAGAAGATCCCGCTGGCCGGTTACATCACTCTCTTCCTCGCCATCACCGCCGTCCCCAACATCTTCCCCGTCCGCATGTATGGGCACATCGAGTACGGCATGAGCTGGTTCAAGATCCTCGCCATCTTTGTCGTCATCGCCTATATGTTCATCATGACTTCTGGTGGCGTCGCCGCTACCAATGGGCCGATCGAGTTCAGCTACTGGAAGAACCCCGGCGCCTTCACCGACATGAAGGGTCTGTCCAAGGCTTTTGTCCAGGCCGGGTTCAGCTTCGGCTCTGCCCAGCACATCGCCATCATCGCCGGAGAGGCCATCAAGCCGCGCAAGACCATCAAGTCGGTCGTCATGCCCATCTTCTGGCGCATCTTCCTGTTCTTCATCCTGAACATCTGGCTGGTGGGCATGTGCGTCCCTTATGACGACAGCGATCTCGTCAACGGCGAGGGCACCATCGGCAGCCCCTTTGTCATTGCCCTGAAGCTGGGCAACCAGTACTGGCTGGCCAATACCATCAACGGCTTCATCTTCCTGACCGTCATCAGCTGCTGCATCACCAGCTTCTACATCTCCAGCCGCTCGCTGACGGCCCTGGCTGATATCGCCCTGATCCATCCCATCTTTGGGAAGAAGGACAGCTGGGGCCGTCCCTGGCTGTCTCTGATCATCAGCGGTGGTTTAGGCGGAGGCCTTGCGTATCTGAACGTGAACTCGACTGCTATTGTCGTGTACGACTGGTTCTCGTCTCTGGTGGGTGACCAAAATCACGAGTTTCTCCTCGCCCTGGACTAGCAGCAGATCATGGGCTAATTGAAGCCTTTGTTTAATAGGTCTCTATTGCCACTTTCATGGGCTGGTTATGCATGCTTACCACGCACATTGGTTTCCGCCGCGCCCTCAAAGCCCAGGACATTGACCCAAAGACATTGCCGTTCCAGGCCCCACTGGCTCCCTACCTGCAATATCTCGCCATCCTCTGCACGTTCTTCATCCTGGGCTGCGAGTTCTACTTGGCTCTGTTTGCGGACGGAACACCCACTGCCAAGGGCTTTTTCTCCGTCTACTTGGCGTGTCCGCTCTTCATTTTCGACTTCCTGGTGTACAAGGTAATTATATCAGCCCCCTTTCTCGCCACATCAGACCACGGCGATCAGCAACGTACTGATATGAGGAACAAACACAGCTCTGGTACAAGACAAAGTTCGTCAAACCAGCAGAGGTTGACTTCACTGAGGCATACGCATTCGATGCAGAGGACAGGGCCGAGGCCGAGGCGGAGACCAGCACGGCCAGTGGTAAGGGTGAAAAGCTAAAGCGGAAGTGTGATCCTGTTCAGTCCGTCAAGAACATTGTCCTGGGTTGAATCCATTCGCACGTGGGTATTGGCGTGGGAAGCATAGATGTATGAGAGAGAGAGAGAGACAGGGCTCCAAGGCATGAGGGTCGATGTTTGAAAGCATTAATCACAAGGTCATGAAAGGCCTCGTCCTTCAAAACGAGGTAAAACTCGTCAGCTTTTGAAACGCCATCGCAAGCAAATTCGGGCAAGGAAGGCTACCGTCAAGTGAGGCTAGGCCAGCCATCCAATGCCTCCAGCTCGGGGAAGCCACCAAAAACCCAAATTCATCCAGTTGCCCCATTTCTATTCCCATTCCGGCTGGATCGACCATGTTCAGCCACCTTGCATACTCGGGGCTGTGCTCTGATATGCCGGCTATTGGAGGCTGCCATGCTGAGCGGTCTACTGCTCCACCTCCAAAGGCCGTATGCGCCGTGTAGTGGGATAGCATCCTGGGGTCGGAGAAGGACAGCGGAGGGTTTGATCTCCTCTGAGCTCCTTCTTCTCGAGGGTCGTCGCCTGGAGCGGGCCAGAGGGAAGCCCACTCCCGAAAGCGCTCGTAGCCGCTCTTGCTCGCGGGTGTCTCCTCCATGACCTCGTTTGCCTCGATCGCAGGTTGCTGTTGTTCCTCGCTCTCGATGACATCCTGGGCCTGTTGCATCTCGTGCAGTCTCCTGACGGCAATCTCTAGCGCCTCGATGACGCTGGTCTCGGACTGTGTGGAGACATTGCCGGCTGCCATGCCTCGGATCAACGACATGCCGTTCTCTATAGCCTCCTTCAGCTCGGTGGTCTGGGGCCCAATGACGCTTTGTGCAAGCATGACGAGCAGTGCGGCTCGACAGGAGCTGAACTCGGTGTAGCTCGACCTGGCCAGGCCAGTGGTCTCATGCAGGGTGCGCAGGAGACTGATCACATTGATGGCGGCTTCGACGGCCCGTCCGACGAGTGCTGCCCTGTTCCGCGGCCGGTCGGTGTCAGGTGCTTTGTCAAGCAACGACGAGTCTCTAGTTTCTGGTCGTCGAGCGTTGCCCGGTGAAGCCACGGAATTCGGTGAGGTGCCGCTTGTGTGTGCAAAAATAAAAGGCCGACCGACAAAGATGTCATTGAGGTGGAGGCAGAGCCGTAGGTGCACGTTGGAACGATAGAGGGGAGAAGAGGGAGATGAGTCCCGAACCTCGGCCGGCAGGCTTAACCACCATGCCCGAAGGCTTTGACATATGTCGACGATGCGTTCAAAGTATGTTGGCTGCAGGTTCTTGGGACATCTCCGCAGCAGTGTTCTTTCCAAAACATCATCAGTCACGGTTCTCGAGCAACTGGTCCGTGTTGCTTTGACTCACATTGCGTTTGCGGCGTCGCCCAGCCGTAGCGTCATGTCTATGAGAGCAGACATGTTTCTGAAATTAGATACTTCGTCGTGTTGCCTGAACCCGGTGAGGTCCTTGGGCAGCTCAGCATCTACTTCTGTCGGTGAGATCGAGACAGGCCGGCCGTGAAGCACGCTCACTCGCCTGTGAGGGATGTCAATATCTCATCATGGGGTGTCACAAAGGAAGAGACCGCCTCACCTTTCGAGGGTGTATGCTGTCCACCAGAGGCGGTTCCTCATCTCGACTGTCCAAGCATCCAGATCTGTCCCAGAATACCTCCTGTGCATGCCATTTTGGATCGCCATCTTGATGCTCAGGCCCAGGTAGGTATAAGCCAGCCCGTGCGTGTCGAGAGGAAGGGCGTAATGCGCCAGCAGCAGGAACGCCTGCACGCTTTCCATGGAAGCAATGGTGATGATGTCGGGGATCAGCTTGGAGGCCATGTGGTAGAAGGTCACGCCGACATCTGAGTCCGCACCGCCGGGGAGAGCCGGTGTATCACCCTTGCTGCCATCGCCCGCGTCGCTCAGGGGACTTGCTGCCATGTGTGCAAACTGTGTGCCAATGGCGAGCACCATGAGTACCGAGCAGACCCATGCCGAGTCCTCGCTGGTGACATGGCCCGGCGCCTCGTAGACAAAATCCAACTTCTTTTGTATCCACGACTCCTCGGCGTAGAAGCAGTTCACCTGCGCAAACTGAAAGTATATCTGCACGAGGAAGCTCGAGACTGCGCGGGGCGGCAGGCAGCTCAGCACGCTCTGGACCAGCGTCTTTGGTGACTGGAGCTGCGTGGCTCTCCAGTACTCGAGGATCCTCATGTTTGCTCTACCCCGGGGGACCATCCGGCCAGCAGGAGGTGCCATTGATCCTGTGGTACTCCGCGCATCTTTCTTGGTCGTCGGAACGGCGACATCCGAGTCCATACACTGACTGAGCCTACGCCTCAGCCGTTGTGAGAAATTCCAGTGCGAGAATTCACCCGAGTAGTCTGTGTGGCCTCTGGTCAATCTTCTCATCTGCCCTTACATATCAGGAGCAGCGCGGGTTGGGGTGGTTATAGGTGATTGCTTACGGGCCGTGCTCTGGGACAGCGTCTTGACAGTGAAGTTCTCGTCTTCCAGTGTCAGGTCGTCAAGATCCTCCACGCCCCCTGACACTGCTCTCATCGCTGCCCGTGCCCGACCTCTGGCTGGCCTTCTCGGCCATCCGGCGCAGGTTGTTCAGATCCATGGGTATGTCACCGAGCAGGTGCTGGACGAGACGCTCGAGACATCTGGTTCTCTCGTCTGACCTGGCATTGCCCGCAGTGATCAGGGCACCATCACGATCGATGCCGCCGCCCGATGTGCCTGGCTGGGCTGACGGCCGCGTCCTTGTCAAGGATGCAGCAGACTGGGCCAGGCTGTTGGAACCAGTGCCGCCAGTGGGGGCGAAGCAGCAGTCTCGCCCTGAGCGCTGACACCGCGCGCACGGCTGGAGTCCGTCACACTTCTCCTTCAGTCGTCGACATCGCTGGCACGCCTTTGCTGAGCGGACCCTCGCATCGTCCGCAACCCGGCGCCGCTTGGGCTGCGGGGCTACAACGGCAATCTCATCCGAGACGTTCTTTCGTTGTCTCTGCTGCTGTCCTCCTTCTCCTCCTCCTTCTTCGGTCGCTGGCGAGAGCCGTTTAGGGTCAGAGACGGTGATGGATGCCATGTCCTGGGCCTCTTGCCTCTGCTGCTGCTATTCGAGGACGTCGTCGTGGTAGGGGGGCGGAAGATCTCCCACGTCGTGTGGCCGAGTCTCCGTCAACACTACTCCATACGATCGGCCTGGCTACTTCTTACCTTACTCGGGCCTTATCACCCGCCCACCCACACGGCAGATAAGCAAGACACCAGCCTCTGGTGGATCTGTAGTTGGGTTTCCAGGTTCCCCCTCGTGGCTAGTGGATCGACGTTTAAGGGCGCAGTCGAGGTGGGCCTTGGTTCGAGGTCCCGGAGCCAGAAAATGTCTTGACTCGAAGGCATTAGCGATGGATGTGATGAAGATGTGTATGGCACGCCTCAATATTCTGTAGATGTTAGGAACGCCAAGGCCTCGAAGTGAGCCATCACTACGGCTGACAAGATGAATTTGAAAAGGTTGATCAAGGCAAGAGTACGTCCGATCATCACTCACTATTCAGTAATTCACTCATAGTTGCAGCAGATATTGAGGGAAGGTGCCTCGGTAGACCGAATTGGGATAAGCCGATATCGGTTGCGGTCCATTGGTTGGGTTTCTTACGTCATCCATGCAACCTTCTCCAACGTCACATACTTAGTATACGGAAAGTGCGAAGCGTACTAAGCTAAGTACTAATTATGCTTCAGCAATCGTAGCAAGTACCAAAGTACACTGAGGACGAACGGAGTACATACTTCTTACGTGCCATCAAGCACGGCGAGAATCTGCGCCACGAGGAGTAGTTGAGATCTTTATTCGATATGGCTTCAAACACGTATACACTGGCCAGCCGCGTCAAGGTGAATTCTCACTCAACATGTCTTACACCAGACAGAACCCGACGCTGACGCCCGTCTCGCACTCAGCTGGCAACCGGCCAGAGTATGCCACAGATACAACTCGGGCTATACATGATGAGCGGCCGAGAGGCCACGCAGTCTGTCCGATGGGCGCTGGCTGCTGGATACAAGGGGGTTTGACTGTGCACAGATGTATCACAACGAGCGAGAGGCGGGGAAGGCCATCCTAGACTTCCTCGCCAGCGACGAGAACACGCAGGGCCTGACACGAGAGGATATCCACTACACGACGAAGCTCGCCAGCTGCAGCACCAGCTACGATGCCGTCAGGCGGAGCATCAAAAAGTCGGTGGATGTGTGCGGGCTGGGCTACGTTGACCTGATGCTGCTGCACAGTCCATACGGGGGCAGAGAGGCGCGGCTGACGAGCTGGAAGGCCCTGGAGGATGCGGTTGAGGCCGGCGAGGTCAAGATGGCTGGGGTCAGCAACTTTGGGAGCAGACATGTGAGTGTGCTTGAGGAACAAAGGGCGCGTCAATAGGGATACTGATGGCACGACATGCTCGTACAGATTGACGAGCTGATGGCTTCCAACCCCACCGTCCATCCCGTGGTCAACCAGATCGAGGTCCACCCATTCAACACCCAGACTAGTATTCGGGAGACGTGCTCGAGACACAACATCGCCATTGAGGCCTATGCCCCATTGGCTAGAGCGATGCGCATGACGCATCCCAAGATCGTCGAGCTGTCCAAGCAGTACAAGTGCACTCCAGCTCAGCTCTTCGTCCGGTAAGGGATATATCCCCTGATTATGTCACTATTGCTTTGCTTCACCAAGCTGACCAGCCCAGATGGTCTCTACAACACGACATGATCACGCTTCCAAAGAGCTCCCAGAAAGCCCGTCTCATCGAGAATGTGAAGGTCAACGGGTTCGAGATCTCGCAAGCAGACATGTCACTGATGGACAGCCTCGACGAGGGTCTTGTCACTGATTGGTGGGTTCATCCGTGTTTGTTCCGTCATTGATTTGCCCATATTGACGTGTTCTCTTGCTTAGGGATCCAACAGATGCTCCTTGATGTGGCTGTGTCAACTGCAGTCAGTGTAGGATAGTGCAGATGCAGTACGCAGCCTAAGATGTGGTCTTCTTCCCCTTGAAGAACACGTTCAGCGCCCCCATCAGCGCCTGCATTCCTTTGCCTTCGCTGCCTTGTGCCATACCTCCTCGTATCCATCCTGGCAGCTTGCCACGAATCCTCTCCGCACTGAAGCGCCGGTCGACCAACACGATGGCCGCGTAGTCCCCCTTGTGCCGGATTGCCCGGCCGATACTCTGGTTCACGGCGCGCATGCAGGAGTTCTCGTAGAAGTCTCTCGAGATCTGCCTCGCCTGCGCCATCGCCTGTTGCTTCTTGATGTCTGGGGACTGGCTCGTGAGCCGTCTGATGGTGTCGGACTCAAGGTACTCTATGCGAGCCTTCCATTCGGGCGAGTTGATATTAGGGTATGGGAGGCCGACGATTACCACACAGCGGCCTAGTCGGTCCGAGAAGTTGATGCCTTCGCTCATCTTACCGCCCACCACACTGAGAAGGAGAGCACCACGCGTGGTGGGCTTCGTGGTTGGCTGGTGGTCATCACCGCTGCCGAGGATGGCGCAGCTGTAGGCCTCGAGGACCTCGTTGCTGGAAGCGCCTTTGCTGTCTCGAAAGACGGCTTTCCTTGTCTGCAGGCGGTCCCAGATGCTGTTCCCCCTCCCTGCAGGATCGGAGATCTGCCAGGTCGCCACGACTTCATCGAGATAGCCATAGCTGGGGAAGAACACCACGACGCCGTCCGGAACAATGGAGCACATGTTTAGTAACGCTTGGCCTAGTTTTGCGATCATGGCCTTGTCGCTTCTCTTCTGGAAGCTAAACTCGAATATGTCGTTCGCGTCTGCGGTGTTGGGTCTCATCGAGGCAAGTGTCCAGACGCACAGGTTCGAGGGCGGGATGACGTGACCGCAGCTGAGAGTGGTGATGGACTGCGGTGACAAGTAGGGGAAGAGATGAGTCTTGTAGTCCTCAAATGGAGACATAGTTCCACCTGCGAGGATGACGGCCCGGGCGGACTTCGCAACAGAAGAGAAGGCGTGGACGGGCGACAGCAGAAGGTAGGAGAGCTTGATATCGCTCGAGGTTGATGGGTTGGCTGCGACTTTCTCAAAGAATATTCGGCCCTCTTCTGACGGGTTTGTAAGGGCGATGATGAAGGCGACAAAACTGTGTAGTACAGGACTCGATGGCGATGACTTTGATCCTCCAGGGTTGGCATTCGCTTCTTCGACGTGGCTGGCATAGCTCTCGACCTTGAACGCAAGCTTCGACTCCTGGATGTACTTGATCAGCTTGTACATATTGATCTGGTCCACCCCTTTGCCTTTCATCAGTGCATTTGGCTCGACAATCCCGTGCTCAGTCTGCAGATTCGTCAGTATGTTTTGCAGGCCTAAGAGCAGCCCTGATTCGCAGATTCTTACGTTTGAGCCCAGAGATGCCGTCAACCACTGGGTCAGGCCATCAATGACCTTGACGACCTGCGCTACCATGATCCTGTTTTCTCCCTTGAGTTTCTTGCCGAACCTCTTGTAGTAGATACCCAGCATCTGTCGCGCCCTCTTCAGATCGCTCCACCGTATCTCAGCAGCATGCACGCTGGCGACCGCGTCCATGATATTGTGAGCCTCGTCTACAATCACAACATTGCCCTCCAGCTTGATTCCCAGTGCTTCGCGTGCGCTGTCCTGCAGGAGTAATGGGTACGGAAGAGTGACGATCTCAGCTGTGGGGATTGCCGTGCGGGATGCATAGTATGGGCAGACCTGGTGTTTCTTGCCCAGCTGACACAAGTCCTCAATGTCGGGTAGTGTTGCCAATGCTTCGTCGCGAAACTGGTGAAACTCGGCGAGGTTGTCTGCGCTTGGGCCATACGGACATCTGGTTTCGGATTTGGGTTTTTGCAGCTCGCTGCATCTGTCGTTGATGGCTGAGAGTGAGGCGAGCTTGGACACGGCTGGGTTGATACAGAGCTTCTGGCGCGAGGACAACGGGATCTGTTTGACGGGCTCCTGATTGGCCGAGCAGCTCTGAGAGCTCTTGAAGCTGAGTTCTTCACCTATAGAAGGCTGGAAGTTGGGGCGTCGCAGCTCCGCAATGAATTGTGTCAGTTGTGAGTGCGTCCTCGAAGCATAGTAGATCTTGGCATTTATGTCAGCGAACACCTCTTGTTCCGTCACCTTTCTGTCACGTCCGACTCACCTTGATTTCATCGTCCGACGGCTCCTCCTCCTCGGTTGCATCTGCACTCATGCTGCCCATCCCAACCTTCTGCAGCATGGCCCTTGTCTCCTTGCTGAGGCTCGAGAGTGGATCCTGATCATCGAGGCCGCCATCCTGCGCATGTCCTTCCCAGTCGTCCAGGAGAAACTCTGCCTCCTCCTCTTCCTCTGCTGGTCTGGCTTTTGAACTAGAACCCTGCAGGCGTCGTCGCTTGCTGCTTCTCTCCTCCATCTGCTTCTCCCTCTGACGTATCATCTCGAGTCGTTTCTCGCGCTCATCCCATTTTCTCATCAGCTCGTCCTTCTTTCGCCTCAGCATCTGCTCGATGATCCAATCAGGCTCGTCCTCTGCCTCTTTGGGGTCGATCTGCAACGAGGTAGCAAACTGTCTCTGCTTGAAATTCCGCAGCCACGTCATCGACGCGCAGATAAGGGACAGGGATTTGCCTGTGCCTGTAGGGCTCTCGAGGATGCCTACTTGTCCTGAGCCTCGCTCAAGGGTGTCGTATGCTGCCTTCATAAAATCGAGCTGGACATCGTAGGGAGAGAAAGGATGATGAAAATCGATGTCTTCGTGATTCGCTTGTTGATCGTCTGATGGGCCCATGCTGGATATAGACTGGCATTGGCAAGCCTGCTGTGTTATGAAGAAAGATCTGCCTACTGTCAAGAGAGTAGGAGGGTGGTGTCTAGCTTGAGCGCAGACAGTCTTGACACGAAGGGGCTCTGACTGATGTTGGTCTCAAGTTTGGTTGAGTCCTCGTGTCGTGTGCCGCATTAGCCAATCGCGAGTTTTACTGTTGCAACCCTAACCCTGGTCTCTGCCTAGAGACCATCAACACCTTGGAAGTCATGTCCATTTCACAAGTGTACAGGCGAACATTTGATATGTTTACCTAATGGTGACTGCTTGGATATGGAAAGTGGAATCCTAACTTCATTTGTGTAAGGTATATCGGAAGAACTGTCTGTTTTGTAAAAAATGCTGAATTTTGAAAGACTTACCAAGAACAGCAATACATAGAAAACAAGTGAGTGTCAAGTACATAATACAATCAAGACTCTTATAGATGTTGTTCTTGAATATCCGTGCAGCATGTTTGATTGCTTTTACAAGGACCTCAAACTTGACATACCATAGGCTTTCTGCCTAAGCATCAGGTCGATAATGCTGTTCTTCTCCCTTTGACCAGTCTCAATTTGTGCAATGATGGCTCGGCTGCTACAAAATTGTTTCCCCAAGGATTCTCTTGTGTTATTTGTAGGCTCCCAGTGATGATCTTGAATTGTTCTTGGCCTGTCTCAACAACTAAGATGCCTAGATGCCTGAATTTTTCTTGCTCCAAGCATAGTACTTTGCCTCCACAATTTCCCATCTCTGAAAAAGCCCTGTAGCCTGAATACTATTGGCAATATCAAAGGCAGCTTCACTAAGGATTCATGACTTGAGACATATTCAACTTGGTATTGGCCAGGCAGCTATGCAATCAAATATTTCACCTAGAGAGACAGTGAAGAACAATGGAGCCCAGGCTACTGTACACATAGGTTCCATGCTATTCTCTTCTGTTTGACAAATTTCACAACATTGTTCTTATACAAAGACAGCAACTCAAACATCTGCATTCTAACACAATAGGAGATGATGTTAAAGACTAGACTATAGAAAGGCGTGTTGTTTGAAGAATCAATTATCCTCTGTGTATTTCCACTCCAGATTGTGAGTAACAGAGCTGTTGTCTATTGTTCCGTCTTGATTTACGTACTTCAAACTACCCAAGTACATAATAGAGGGTCAGTGTCTACCTGGAACAACCGTTTCTGCAATTTCAGCCTCCAACCAAGGCTACACAATTGTGGCCTTGGGGAGGTTGAGGCCACCAGCTGGACTACCGCTGCAATGTCCAAGCCACCATATCAACCAGTATTTGGAATAGGTATATCTCTTGGGATGACCTTCAGTACACAAACTGATCAAGCATAGGGATAACAGTGGTACCAAATTATCAAGATGGACCCAAGGTAGGTTCTGGGTTGATATGGAAATCTCTCCTGAACCAGTATTGAACACATTGCTAATGCAAGTGGCTCAGCAACAACAACAGCGCGATCAGGGCGCACCTCCTCCAGGAGATCTCTCCTGAAGGCTGGCAGCTCCTTATGCAACACCGTCAGGTCGACCCCCACCGCACACCCGCCAGCCAGGGTTACCACATTATCGACGAGATGGCAAACATGCCCGTCGGCAACACGACCACCCGCTGGGCTATCTCCACCAGCGAGGTCGCCAGGAATGACGTTCCTTCCAGCGAGGACGATCAGGTGCGCCCGCAGAGCAAGGCAAAGGACAAGACAAAGGCGCCACCCAAGCGCCGAGCCGCCGCGCTTGCTGTACCCGTCGCCTCGTCCATGACCAATTCTAGAGGCGTCCGCGCAATGTGGACGCCCACAGAGGAGCGTCTTCTCGTGCGGTTTCGCTGTGCGGGGCTTGCCTACTCCGCGATCGCCGAGGCAAGTTTTCTCCCGGTCCCACCCTATATGTGATGAACACCATGGAAGCCGTGCTGACGTATAATCATCCTGCAGAGGCACTTGAAGCGGAAACTTCATGCCTGCCAGCTCAAGTTCGCAAGGCTCAAGGAGGTCTCGCCCCACAAGGAATTGTGGGAGCAAGCCAAGGTTAAGCGGCGTGGATTTCGGGGCCGGACCGATGCGGAGGAGCGCGACCAGGAGGACGAGAATGAGAATGCGAATGAGACCGACGGTGACACCGGCGGCAACAACGACAAGAACGGCGACAGCGACAACAACGATGGCGGAATGGGTGGCCTCTCGTGGCATAACGGACAAGGCCCCAGTGGCCAGGGGTGGCGCTCAGGCTTTGTTGGTCCGTTAGATGCACCGGGGCTGTCAGTCATGGAAAGGGGTCTGTTGCATCCTGTCTTCTTGTCTTTGCCCGCCATGGCCCTCGCACATAGTATGCAGGACTTCAAATGATATCAACGCGCCGGCTCATATACAGTTGGGTATCTCCTCCTAAGACTGTGGACGCCGTACGAACGAAGTGGTGCGGCGCCCGGCGAGCGGTGAGAGGGAGAGAACAGCAGGGTGGGAGGAAATGTTGAAAGTCTTGATGTGGTATCTATGGTATCATCTAATAGCGTGTGAAATGCTTTCCTGCATCCGTCTCTATCCAGCCCTGTGTGACAAAAGTAAACCATCTTTTTTTTTTTTTTTGAAAAGAAAAGGGGGAAATAAAAAGATGAGAATCAAAGCTTAGCAATGCAAAAGAGGAAGGAAGCAACCGCTGTTGCCCAGGTGCTCCTACTGATAAACGCCGCCCTGAAGACAATGCTAATCAATCACCACGACCTGTCATCAAACAAGGAGTCCGCTCTCCCTCTCCGACCACCCGCCCACCTCGCCCTCAGCCTCTCGTTTTGTGCTTGTGCTTCCCTCTCCAGCTCTTCAGCCCTGCGCTCAGCTTCTTCCTCGGCACGCAGCCTCGCAGCCGCGTCCCTAACCTGCTGCTGAAACTCGGCCTCTTGTTCCGCCTGCTCCTGGCGCTCCCGAGCCTGTCGCTCCCGGTGCCTGCGGTCTGCCTCCCTCCTCTCCAGCTCCCTCAGCTCTTCCTGCAGCGCGGCCTCGCGAACGCCAGCATCCAGTTCGACCCTGCCCGCAGCATCCCTCTTAATATACTCTGTATAGTGTTCTAGGCACTGCCGGATATTATTGTGTCCGCCCAGACGGATGTTCTTGCAATTGATCTCATGACACCCGTGATGGCTGCAGAAGGCGTTCTTGTGTCGTGCTTCGTGCCTGCACCCCTCAGTGCGGCAGCGGTGCTGGGCACAGTAGCTCGTGCCGCCCTTCCTGAGGTCGTTGCAGGACCCATGTGTGCAGCCGTGGTTCTCGCAGTGGCCGCCGGCCGTCTTGGCTGCAGCAGTGCATCCAGAAACGGCGCACTCGTGGACAGAGCAGAACTGAGCCGCACGGTTGTCGATGTCGCCCTTGGCCTGCCAGCAGCCTTGTTGGGAGCACGTGTGGTGCCGGCAGTAGTAGGAGGGTGCGTCCCTCTCGCGCTTGCACCTCTCGAGGCTGCACTTGTGGTCAAGGCAGAGGTCGTATCCTCGCTGGGCAAGGTTGTGGCACCCGTGGTTCCTGCGCGCGCAGGGTATGTGGTTCTGACACCACGAGGTGCCTCGCATGGCTGGGTGAGGGCAGTTTGTCACAATAGTGCAGAAGTGAGTGTGGCAGAGGAAGCCCGGGCGCCTGAAGTTGGGCTGGTTGTGGCATCCTGGGACCCGACATGTAAGATGGGCCTGGCACACGTCGGTGTTGGCAAAGCGAGGGCTTGTGCACCGGACGCAGCGGTGGGCCGGGCAGATCCAAGGAAAGGGCAGTCTTTCTCGTTGTGGGGCCAGCTGGGTGCATCCATTGGCCCTGCACTTTCCGTGGAAAGCACAGTATCTGTTGAGTGGGTTTCGGTGGTTGATGCAGAAGGGGGTGTGCTGGTTCCTCGGGGCCAGGCAGGTGTGTTTCTGGCAGTACAGGGAGTATATCCTCTGGTCGGATAGTGTCTCGTGCACGCTCTTCTCCCCACAGTTCGGGGCCCTGCAGCGCCTGCTGCCGCGGTCCGAAGGCATTGTTCTGATATTATGGTGTGGCTGCCTGGGTGTGGGAGATGTGTATTGGTGGTAAAAAGCGGCGACGGGATCTTCCTTAAGTAGGGGCTGTAGTGATTGGCCCGGCCGGGTAGGGTTGGAGTAGTAATGGAAAGTGATAGGTGAAACCCTTGGAGATGTCTTGCAGGCCTGACAAGGTATGATGATTCGTGGAAGGAGGAAGATGATGGAGAGAGAGAAACAGTGCGTTGTAAGTAGCCAGTGGAGTCAGTTTTATGCGGGTCTTTGAAACTTATATTGCTTTTCCAAGTGCATACTTCAGTACTCATCTGAGAACAACCGTCTATTCTTCTGCCTGGAACTTACTAGGACAGTCTGAAAAGCAGTGCCGTCACAAGAGAGGGTGTGTGTTACAGCTTGGGAGGGAGCCCTCAACTGCCAGGTCCTGCTTACTGCAGCTACTGCAAGGGGACGGGGACCGTAGACTGGGGCTGTTGCGGTAGGTGGTGACCGTCACAGTGCAGATCTGCCCAGGGGTGGAATGTCCCACCCCTCCCTCACAAGGAACCAGATAGGACAGACCTACACCACACTGGAAAACAAAGTTGAAAAAGTCACCTATGGGACTGCCATAGGACTCACCCATTGCTTACACCTGCGCTTGGCCGCAGTCCTGCAGCCTGGATAGGCCCACTTTTGGGGGCGCTTGGCCTCAGACTGGCTGTGTCTGCGTTGAATGTGTCTGTGACTCACTTAAGGAAAGACTGCCCGTAGAATGAGGTCAATAGAGAGTGGCTGTGTAAGTCACAGCATTGCTTTCTATAGATGATGAGTCTGATGGCCGGCCAAGCATCAGGACCATCAACTCCAAGAAAGAAGCAAACACTGTACTCCCCGAACACTTGCAAGGCGTTTGTCCTTTTTTTTTTTTTTTTTTTTTTTTTTTGGGGGGAGAGAAAGACGGAGATAAGACTCTTAACGCGCGTTAAGTTATGAAAGTGCAGAAAATGAAAATCAAGGAGAAACATAAAACGATGACAGATCTGGCTCGCCCATGCCACGTCGTCATTGCACGCCGAAGGTGTGGCTGTGGTTACACCTCGCGTTGACAAACATTTGTGTTTTTCTCTTGCCGGATGACGGAGGGACTCGCTGGAGAGCCCCCTGCCCCCGGCATCAGCAGCAGCAGCAGCGATGTTCCCCGACTTCGGGCTTTGCGTAACCAACTTGAGATGGCCTGATTATCAGGCCTGTGTGTTTTGTTAAAAGATGATTGAGGGCGTGTCCAATGTGCTGAAAATATGACTCTTCCTGCCGATAGTACTGTTAAATAGATGATTAAGTCTGCCAGTGTGTTGCACGTGCTCAGGTGGTCCACTCAGGTGCAAGGCAGCCCTTGGCATTTGGTGCTATAGACCGTTCTGCAGAGAGAGTTACACAGCAGTTAGTGACGGAGGCCAGAGAAAGATGCTACTTGCTGATCACTTTGACTCGGACGGGCAACGGCGCAAGTAAGGACTGGCGCGGCCTTGTGTGTCTCGAGACGCCATCGTAGATAACTTCTCTGGCTCTTCCCTCTCTCTCTCTCTCTCTCTCTCTCTCTCTCTGCAGAAGGCAATAGAAGCAGCCATTTGGGATCATCTACCATGATGAGCTGAAGCTAAGACCACGGAGGAATCCTTCGTGTTGGGGGCCGCAGAATAACGATGGCGGGCTCACCGGGCAGCCTGGGGCCCTGGTCAGCTGAGTAAATAGTATTGTCTGATGAAGATTTCTATACATCGGATGGGAAGCCCGTTTTTTGTTGGGTTGATCTTCTGGTTGGGGGTGGGTCGGCACATCGAAGAGGGGCAGCTTTGCTTGGTCAGCGAGGTCCTAGTCGCGTATATTTCGAGGCTCTTGTGCTAACGATCCGTATCAATCCCTCGCCTGGACGAAAAGCTGGTGACACTTTACACAACGCACTTTGCTTGTGGGGATCTAAAAAAGTCAGTGAGTATTCTCCCACTCAAGATTCAGTATTTCGCATTGAGTTCTTGTCCAGAAGTGCAATTGGTGGCCGTCCACGAGGCATCCAATTTTCATGACAAGGCTCGGCTGTTAGCAAGTGTTGCGTTGCACTCTCCCGGCCCGAGTCCCACCGCGATGCCTCACAGCCCCCGTCCGAGGCCTCAAGCAAGGTTGGTTGGCTGGCTTGGTTACAATACCTGGCCCAGGCCCAAATCTCTGCTCACCTCGCCGTGCGCAGCCACCAAACCAAAGCCCTCTTGTCCAAGCTTTTCTGCATTCTCTTCTGCACGCCATCGTCATAATAGAGATTATCTCCTCGCTGATGTCTGTCTCTCGTGGCACTTCACATCCAGCAAACACCACCGAGAGCCGAAGCTGATCAGCTAGCTGGTCAGCTGGCGTGTCCAAGCCGGTACTACGGTAGCCCAAGTGTGACCATTCTCTCCCATTCTCTCCCTTTCTCTTTCTCTCTGCCCTCAGTTTCGCAGCACCTGAAACGCGCAGCGCCACAATCAGTTTTTGTTGAGACGAAATAATTCCACTCTCACATTGCGCGGTCAGCAGTCTAGCCTCGAACTCGACCACCGACTGAGGTCAGTATGACTGATTTACCGAGTAAAATCTGCCTTGGCGCACATGATGTCCGGCTCAGAGACCGGCTGTTATGTCCAAGAAGCGGATCTTTGCGGTGGGGGTGGTTGGCAATGAGACGCTGAGAGCCGAGAGCAGAAAATGGTTCCTACCTCAGAGACCACCGCAAGATGGGTGTGATCCTATGTTGCCTTTGCAGTGATAGTGTGTGCCAGCAAGTTTGTGACCAGTCTTCTCTCAAGAAGACAGCACCAGTATGGACCTAACATGATCTTCTGGTCCTCGTCACTACGTCACTTCCTAGAGAAACTACCCTTTTTCCACTTGGATGGAATTTGGGCAGTGTCAGAGACCATTTCCCATAGCCACCGCCGCGTCGGCGTTTCGCCAGTCGAATGCATAGTGTAGCCCACGCAGCCTTGCTCGAATGAGATTTTTCAAACGGATCTAATGGATTTAAGGGCCGGCTGCCTCTTCCGAAGCAACATCGAGCGGACTGCAGAATCTTATGGTAAAATGTAAGCATGATCCTGCAGAGCTACCCTAGCCAGGTTGGCACAAGGCTCGACAGCCATAACGAGTCTTTGCTCTTCCAGGTACAATTGCAGTCAGTAGACCAAGAATATTGATCTCAGGCATTCGGGCGCCCACCGTCGCTTGGGTACTTCACGAAATGTGGGTGATGTCTGATGCCTGAACCATCGCAGAGATAATCTTTCTACACAACTTTCTACACAAAGAAAGAAAGAGAGAAAGAACCAAGACTCGTGTATTCATCCTCGTCGCCACATCGATAGGCTGTGGACGTTTGCATTTCCCGTGCATCTGCAGCTGAGAGGCGGCGAATCACGAATGGGCTTTTTGGCGTGGCGTCTCGTCTCTCTTGGTAACGACCATGCCAGATTGTACGTCCAAAGTAAAAGAATACTAAGTAATCAGTATTGTGCCTGAGGAATGATTTGAAATGCCCATCTTAGGATAATGACACAGCGTCTGTTCTCTAAGCGGCACTGGGCCCGTTTAATGTTGGTGCATGCCAAAAGGGCTGGTAGAGATCAAAGAACAAACAACAGGCCAAACGTCGATATGCTGCAACAATATCAAGCACAATACTATGCGATATCTCGGAAGTGCGACTGAAGAACAGAATGCCCTCTTTCAACTCCACGAAAGTTCAGAAATCAACACAAATCATACAACATCATCAGCGTTTTGCCCACCTCTGCAGCAAGCATCTCAGATATAAATATTCCGGTTGTTCGCCATTCCAAGAGTCCATTTTTCTCCTCCTCATCCTCATCACTCACCTCACAAACACACTTCCACACAAACAACTTTTCAAGCTTTACGCTTCAAACCAAACTCATCAAAATGCCTTCCAACACCCAGACCTCCAACTCCTCCATGGGAGTCAACGGCTACTCCTACTGCGTTGTCATGTAAAGGGGCTCCTCGCGGATGCCTCTTTGCAGTTGCAGGCGAGGACCATTTCGACAATAAACCTTCTCTCATGGCTGGTAGTCCCGATGTGATACTAGCCACCACGAAACCATCTCGCCATGTAACAACACGCAAGAGCCCACCGACCTTGCCTCGATGAAACCTCCCCGGGCTCGCCCTTTTATGACAGCCGCACAACCACTCCTCATCGAGCAACAAGATCGCCAATAACGACTTCGATTCTTTTTCACTCACCGGCGCCTTCTCTGGTCATGCGGTGACGACCGTATGGGAAGGGACTACGACGGACTTACAACCTCTTTATCTATTGGCAGGCTTTTCGGGACTCACACGTCAGTGTGAATGACGAGGGCATAGTTGATGGATTTCTTATTGAAGGAGCAGGCTGATTCATTAGATATTATCTCCCAGATACTACCTGGAAATGTGATTCAGTCAGTAATTTCGTGCCCAATCTTGCCTCTGCGTGTCTCCGCTGGCTTGTCTAATACTTGAGACTGAGATGTTCTGTTTCAAAAGCAGTGAAATTCTTATTCCAGGAGACAGAACTTCCAGAGAAACGGCAAAACTATGCCATTGTACAATATTAAAAATAGTACAAAAGAGCTGATATACACTCAACAGCTGTCCGAATACCGTTTGAAGTTTTGACTGAGTGATTGATAGAGTATGGCTTTGCTAATCATCTGCTTAACTGTTTGCTTCCCGCTAGGAATGTAAATGCGTTCTTCCAGACCTCAACCAGCAACCGCTCTAATTCCTAGACCACCAATCCTCTCCCCTGCTGCCCACTGCCGAGTTGCTGTCCCTGTCATCATCGCTGTGGTCGTCGCTGTCAAAGACAGCCGTCACTCGAGACCTTGCCCCATTGGTCATCCTCTGATTTCGTCGGGATGAGGTGGAGGATCGGGAGGACGAGTGTGCACCAGATCCTAGGGTGGGCGAGTCTTCTCTGGGCGACCCTGCTCGGGCATCCTCCTCATCAGAATCCGACTCTGACTCCGGCCTTTCCCCTTCTGCACGCGTCCATCGCGCCCTGTGAGTATTATCATTGTCAGTGCTATTACAGACTTATGGCTTCTTTATCCACCTCTTTATTTTCTCTTTTTCTCCTTTTCTTCTTAGTTCTTACCAGGCCTCTATCTCTCGTCTTTGCCGGCCAGACTCCTCAGGGACCCTGTGCGTGGACTCGATGCCAGTTGTTTGTGGCTCGTGGCCTGTGTCACCGCCGTTACTTCCGTCGGTATGATAGCCGTTCACTGCTCCATGAGAACCATCATGCACAGCGCTCGCGGGGGTCATCCATAGGTCTGAGCTGGATGGACGCACTCGCTCTGCACGGTAGGAAGCAGACGAAACGGTAGCATCCTGACGCCGGAGTGGTCGCACTTGGTACGTATCTGGACGGGTATGTCTTTGACGTCCTCGATAAGCTCCTTCGGGGTCCTCCTCCGGCGGAACATGGTTTGGAATATTGGGCAATGGCGTAGTTCGGGGGTCGAATGGCCTGCGTGGGTGTGCACGCTCTGCCTGCTCCTCCACCTGCTCAGACTCCTCGCTCCTCCTGGTGTATATCACATCATCTGAGCTCGAAGAGGTGCTCGAGAGGCGTCTTGGATCTCTGCCAGAGCCTTCACCATCCATCGTAGCGTGGTGTCTCTTTAGTTCCTGGGATGCAAGTATGAAATGCGGACCTGGCGGGGTGGAGATAGGTTCCAGGAAATGCTGTTGCTTGAAGCTTTTCAGTTGCACTAGGATTCTCACAAATGCTAGACGGACCGTTATTCTGCGGTTGGTGTTCCAAGGCTTGACCTGAATTTCGCCTGGGAGTAGCAAGGACTTAGTGAAGAGAGGAAGAAGAGACAAGGCAACCAAGCTGGCACAGACAGAGTTTGCCAATATATATGTGACCTACGTGTGTGACTTGCAACATGTCCTGGGAACACATTGTCACCTAGTCAGTGTCCCTCGTGAGTCCTTGTGTATATCCAAAATAGTCGAGCGAACGCAGCCTCGTCAGACGAGGACGAAGACGTAGTTTGGTGACGAACGACGAGTATGGGACATCAATCGTCGGTCTAGGCGTTCCTCTTCAATGAACACTTGATCAAGGGGGTCGCGCATACAGCCATGGAACCTGCACGCGCCAGGTCAGGGCCATCACAGCAATCATTGAGGGGCGCGAGTCTTGAGATGTACTTTTTGAGTGCCATTATGATCCTGGAATGATGGAGGTATGTATGGCTATAGCCAGGTGGCCAGACCTATTGTTTGTACACACGAAGAATATCGTCATGATATCGTTCTTTTGGTAGGGTGAGGGCCGGAAAACATCGTGCCTACAACTCCAACCAAAAAACCACCTCACCGCCATAAACATCGTTTCATACATACTGTACAAGGTCATAATACAGATACTATCCCTGAATCGAAGATGTAAAGCCAACTTAATCCCAATGATAGTACCCACAGAGAAAGAGACTCGGGGCCAGTTAGGCCGTGCAGGTGTGTCATGGCTGGAGAATGTCCATATCATCCTCCTCACTACCGACGTCTCTCTCGGCAGCCAACGCCAGGAACTCGTGCTCCAGAGCCTCGTCCGCACTTATCCTCCGGCTGGGGTCCAGCTCCATACACCTGTTGAGGAAGTCGATGGCGAGCCTCTCCTGCTGGGTAAGCGGCTCGTCCTTCTCCTCACGTACGGTGCTCCACATGATGATCTTGCCTAGGTCAAATCCGCTCTGACCAATAGTGGGAATGTTAGTCTCAAACATGGTGCCGTGCAGCTGACCCGCGTTCCTCATGCGCTTGGAGCCAAAGATGGTTGCTATCTCGATCATGGCTTCGACGTCGTCTGCGCTGTTGAAGAACGGGAAGCGGCGGGACATGATGGTGAGCAGGATCACGCCTGAGGACCACACATCGAGCTTCGTGGTCTGCTCGGTGCACTTGAAGAGCACCTCGGGGGCGCGGAAGCCGCGCGTGCCGGCCCGGTTCGCACGACGCGAGGGACGTGTGTCGTTCTTGGGATAGCCGTGGTGTGGGGCACCGTTGGCCATGAAGGCGGACTTGAGGCGCTGCCTACGGGCCCCAGCCTCTTCATGGCAGGCGCAGGGTTTCGCATCTGTGCCTTCGCGCTCCGCTAGACCAAAGTCCACCAGGACACCTCGCCGGGCGTCAGAGTTGTAGAGGAAGTTGGTCGGTTTAATGTCACGGTGTATGATGCCGTGGCGGTGCACATGGGCCAGGGCCGTGAAGAGGGAGCGGAGGTAGATGGCCGAGTCGAAGGGGGTCATTCTGCGGAAGTAGTCCCTGAAGTCCTGGTGGGGGAAGTAGGGCAGGATGGCGACGACCTGATCACTGCTGCGGAAGGCGGTGATGAGGGGACAGACGGCGGGGCAGTCGCGCAGGTCGTGCAGGAGCTCGAGCTCGTTCAGGATGCGCGCAGGCGAAGACGTGACGTAGATCTTCTTGATGGCGACGTACTTGGTGGGCCGCTGCCCTCTTGAGGCGTGGCTCGGTTGGGAGGTTGTGTCGTGTCTGGCCGCTGAGGGGCTGCGGTTAACGTGCCTCTTCAGCGGGGGTGGCGTCCACTTCTCGTTTTCCTTGTCGAGATCCCACTTGTTTTCATACAGCTCGTACTGTATATCCTGTGCCTGATAGACCGTGGAGAAGGTGCCTGTACGAAGCCGCCGTCAGTGAAAACTAGACGAAAACAGGAAACAGGGACAACAAGCAGACGTACCCTCGCCAATCCTCTTGATCAGGCGATACTTGTGTCTGAAGCCCGGAAATGCATCCTGGAGCTTCCTCATGTCCTCGTCCAGCACCTCATCGTCCTCTGGTGCCTTGTCGTCGTGGTCTGCAGCACCTGGCTCATGCTCTTCCTCTGGTTGCTCGTCCCCATCTGCCATGTCTTCTTCCGCCTCGACCTCTCCACCGCCGACGACATCGGTGTTCATGTCTGCATCTTCCGTGGATGGCGCATCCTCGTGGATGTCAAAGTCCTGTGGGGGACGCCGACGGGCTGCAGTAGCCATGATTGGTCCACACGAGAGCCCACTCGTCAGTCAAAGACTTGAATTACTTCTTCGACAGAGCAGGCTGCAGTTCGGAGAGGTGTGTTGTGAATGGTGGTGGTTTGGACAGACGCGCATCAATGTGTCGAGGGTGTTGATATGACGGCAGAGCAAGGATGGGTTCACGCATTCAAGGGTGTCGTATTAGCAAGGGTGCGGCAGCGGGGGACGCGAGTATGTGGCTGTGGTCCGAAATGAGACCGGGTGAGGCTGCAGTTATGGTCGCCAAATTGTTTATTCGGTTGAGGCTTCAGTGGCATCCCACCTGCTGTGCGGAGTATCATTATTGTGCTGGTAGAAACCGAGGTTGGGCTTGACGCGTAGGTTCTTCCAGGTTAGCGGGGCAAGGCGCGTGTCAGGCCTGTGCAGCGTGTTGGGGGCACTTGCAAAATGCAGTGCATTCCAAACAACAACAAAAGCCCGTTGCTAGGCAAAGGGACAGGGGCCTTGGATGCTGTTGGCCCCTGCTGAGGTGGCAGCTAGTGGCACAGTGGATCGAACCCACCCCTGTGGAACCCCCTGCAAGCCCTGCACCCCTCACAACCCATCGCATCGCAGTGCTGCTATGGGCCCCGGCAGGAGTAAACAACCACAACCAACCTTGGCAGTCTTCGACCTTCGCGCCTCAAAGCTTCCAACTTTCTTCTGGCATGTTGCATCGCACGCATCGCACATCGTCACCACTCATGCCGCCGCCGACAGGACTCCTTCAACTCTAGACCAGCTCAAGCTGTACACTATTGTCGCAGAGGTCGTGTCATGATCATCGATACCGTCGCGACTTGATCTTTTCCTTGATTTGTCTTGTCTTCTTGTCTTCTGCTGCTCTTCCGCGATACCCCTCCGCCCTCTCCGCCTCCCTTCATCTCCCCTTCCCATCTTCGGTCAACAGCCAGACCTCTCGCCAAGATGGACAACATCAGTTTCGACATCAACGAGGCTCTCAAGCTCTACATGAGCGATCCTGCCACCATACCGACACCCGAGGCGGATGCGTCCCTCTTCGACTGCGAGAACGATCCCGAGTCTCTCACCAATGCCCTTATAAATCCCATCCTCAACCCCATCATCGACGCTGTCGCTGGCAATCCAGACGCCATAACACGTAGCGCTCATTTCGACTCCCTACAATTCTTGCTGAAGTGTGTCTCCATTTCCCCCTTCCCTCCAGGCGCTGTCTCTTCTTGGTCCGCCAGTGCCACGCGCTTCTCCGGGACGCCAGGCTGTGAATCTGTGCCATCCTCTTCTGTCCGAGACGCCACTCCAGCAGTGTCAACAGTCCGAAATCCTAATTCTAAAACCCATGAAAACTCCAGGTACACCTCATTCCTTCCCACACACGCCCTCTCCAAGGTCTTTGACTTGATCACCTCCGGCCTTTCTACCGAGGCCGACCTCATACACAACGACCTCGAGTCCGACGAACAGGATCTGCTCTCCCACCACAAACATCTCCTTGAGATCTATGGCTTCCTCTTGCAATGGACCATCTCGTGTGTCGAGACCAAGGCCGCTGAGAAGACCTCGGCTGCCCCCGTGGCGCGTGGCAGGAAATACAAGGGCAAGAAGGCCGGCGCCGGCGACAAGGATGGCCACTGGGACAGTGCAGCACAGCTCCAGACTGCTCTTGATACCATGTGCAAGGTCTTGCGCCTGAAGCTAGGCAAGATCTTTCTGACGACCTCGGAGCGTGACACCTTCATCGGCCTGCTCACCCGGCCCGTCTATCTGATACTCGAGAGCGAGCAGCGTGTCAAGAGCACAACCATTCGCATGCACGCTTTCAAAGTCCTGTGCATTGCTATCAAGCACCACGGCCACGGATATGGTATGTCGATTTCGTCACTGAAAATGCTGGCGGCTGGTTCACTAAACTTTACCTGCAGCTGCCCAGATCTCTATTGTACAGAACCTCACCTATTTCGAGCACCTGTCCGAACCCATGGCAGAGTTCCTGCACATCCTGGCAGAGCAATACGACTACCCACAACTTGGCGAAGAGATCCTGCGCGAGCTCAGTAATAAGGAGTTCAACAGCAACGACACCAGAGGGCCCAAGTCCGTCTCGACCTTCATGGTCAAGTTGTCCGAGCTGTCGCCAAGGCTCGTGATCAAGCAGATGACCATGTTGGCCAAGCAGCTTGATAGCGAGGTATTCATTTGCCGTATGATCTTTTGTTTCCCACTTGATGGCTGACTGATGAATTGTAGTCCTACACGCTGCGATGCGCCCTCATCGAGGTCTGCGGAAATATGCTCATCTACCTCAGCAAGCAAGAGGAGAGAGCCGAGAACTACAAATCCCAGCTGAACGCCTTCTTTGACGTGTTGGAGGAACGATTTCTCGACATTAACCCGTACTGCCGGTGCAGGGCTATTCAGGTCTACGTTAAACTTTGCGACCTGCAGCAAAAGTTTCCCAAGAGGAGGCAGAAGGCTGCAGAGTTGGCGTGCCGGAGTTTGGAGGACAAGAGCAGCAACGTCCGCAGGAATGCCATCAAGCTGCTTGGCTGCCTCATCAAGACACACCCGTTTACTGTCATGCATGGAGCACAGCTGGCCCGAAAGGACTGGCAGGAGCGCCTCGACAAGGTGGATCAAGAGCTCGACGCCCTCAAGCCCCCGCGGGCGCACCCGATATGGACAGCCAGGGCAGGGCCGACATCACCGTGGACGAGCAGCTGCTGGATGAGGCCACCCAGATCGAGTCGCCCGAGAAGAAGGCGCCTGCGGACATGACGGACGAGGAGAAGGCCGCGGCCGTCCAGAGGGCACAGGAGGAGGCAGCGACATCGGAAGCGATCGAGAAGCTCACACTGACCAGGCGCTATTATACCGAGGCGCTGAGGTTCATCGATGTCCTCCATGACTCCACGGGCACGATCTGCCAGCTCCTTGGCGCCAGGAACAAGAGCGAGGTCATCGAGGCTATAGATTACTTCGAGGTCGGCGACGCCTATAACATCGAGCAGAACAAGGTCGGCATCCGCCGCATGCTGCGCTTGATCTGGACCAAGGGGAACAGCGACGAGGGCAAGGGCGTGCAGACTCATCTCATCGAGTGCTACAAGCGGCTCTTCTTCGAGGCGCCAGACTCGTTCAGCGCCAACGATGCAGCTAACTACATCGCACGAAATATGATCAGCCTGACGTTCGGGGCCACCCCTGCGGAGCTGACCTCACTCGAACAGCTCCTGAGCACGATGATGAAACAGGGCATGATCCCTGATATTGTCATCGCCAAGCTGTGGCAGGTCTATGGCGTGCAGAAGCGTGAGATCTCGAGGACCCAGCGGCGGGGCGCCATCATCGTCCTGGGTATGTTGGCGACCGCAAGCCCCGAGATTGTTGTCAGCGATATGGAGACTATGCTTCGAACCGGTCTCGGCCCTCAAGGCCGCAACGACCTGCAGCTGGCCAAATACACGTGCATTGCCCTTCGCCGATTGAATCCTACTGGTCGGCAGGCCAAGGAGTCGGCGGTCAAGTTCTCGCGGCTGCCCAACGAGCATGCGGTGTTGCAGAAGCTGGCTGCGATCACAGAGGTCCCTTTCGAGAGCGAAGAGTGGTATGGAGTTGCCGAGCAGGCCGTCAACGCCATCTACTCCATCTCCAAGCACCCAGACGTGCTGTGCTCCGAGATCATCCGCCACAAGACGAAGGCTGTATTTGGCCCCCAGAGACCGCGGTCTAGTTCTGACCAGCGCCCGGGCTCTCGAGATTCTCAAAAGACTGCACAAAGCGTGCAGGCCGGAAAGGAGGAGCAGACATCACCTGAGGCGCTGGGAGCCCCGGCTGGCGATGTCGACGGTGAGGCTGCTGCTTCTGCCACACCAGCAACGCCCCAGAAGACATCACCACAGAAGTCAAGCCCTCAGAAGCAGCAGAGAGCAAAACGGGACAACGCCATCGCTTTGTCGCAGCTCCTCTTCATTGTTGGCCATGTCGCCATCAAGCAGATTGTTCACCTTGAGCTGTGCGAGCTTGACTTCAAGCGGCGGAAGCAGGAGAAGGAGAAGGTCGTCGCCGCCGAGAAGGCTGCCGAGGCCGAGTCGCGGCGGACCAGCAAGAACGGCGAAAAGGACAAAGAGGAGCCCGAAGACGAGCTTGATCTGATCGGCGGCACGACAGAAGACGACTTCACAGAGGCCATGCAGCATATTCGAGAGCGTGAGCTTCTGTACGGGCCAGACAGCCTGCTTGCCATGTTCGGCCCCATGGTCAGCGAGATCTGTGCCAACAATACCAAGTACAAGGACAAGGGACTGCAGGCTGCCGCTACTCTCTGTCTGGCAAAGCTGATGTGTGTGTCGGCCGAGTACTGCGAGACCAACCTGCCCCTGCTCATCACGATCATGGAGCGCTCTCCTGACGCGACGGTCCGGTCGAACGCCGTCATCGCCCTCGGGGACATGGCTGTGTGCTTCAACCACCTCATTGACGAGAACACGGACTTCCTGTACCGGCGCCTGGCTGATTCGGACGCCTCAGTCAAGAGGACATGCCTCATGACCCTGACCTTCCTCATTCTTGCCGGTCAGGTCAAGGTCAAGGGCCAGCTTGGCGAGATGGCCAAGTGCCTCGAGGACGAAGACAAGCGCATCGCGGACCTGGCACGCATGTTCTTCACGGAGCTGTCGACCAAGGACAATGCCGTGTACAACCACTTTGTGGATATGTTCTCCCTGCTGTCTGCAGAGAGGGGCCTGGCCGAGGAGAGCTTCAGGAGGATCGTGCGCTTCCTGCTCGGGTTTGTGGAGAAGGTAAGTTTTCCGTGCCAGACTGGTAACCCCCAGGGAGTCTATCACGAACGGATGAGTGCTAAACATAATGACAGGACAAACATGCCAAGCAGCTCGCTGACAAGCTGGCTGCCCGTCTTCCCCGCTGCGAGACGGAGCGGCAGTGGAACGATGTTGCATTTGCCCTGGGCCTGCTGCAGCACAAGAACGAGGATATTACGAAGCTGGTCTCAGAGGGCTTCAAGATTGTCCAGGCGGCGGCTTAGACGACTGACCTGCCCCAGCGGCGAAGCCGGATATGCCGCTGAGTATAACAATAGGAGTAGTGTCTGGTCTGAAATGTTTGATGGTTTGACGAATCTGGGGCATTCTGGTTGGGCAGGTGGCGGATTGCACTTTTCAGGCATTCGTTTGGATGAGTTATATGGTTGTAATGATTCGATGCAGTGCACAAGATTGTTTCATCCTTGTCAATCGAGGTGTCTTCATGTTGTCCTCTATTTTGCCTGTTTGCGCCTTGTCTGTACCTGTTGCATCATATGATGTGGCCTCCAAGGATTGAACCCCGGGCCGATGTGAAGTACCTGCCGGCTCCTGAACTGCCCAGCCTGTGGCCTCATTTATGGCCCTCCTCCCAGCGGTCCTTCTTCGTCCCTCCCAATCCGCTGGTACTTCTGTAAGATACCCATCCAACACCATCTAGCCACGCGCGCCGTCTCTAAGCATGTCGTCTTGCTCCCCAATAGCCTGTCATCTCTCTTCTTTGATCTTTTTTTCTTTTCGTTTCTCATCTTCCTTATTTCGTCTTCTCGGGCGTAATGGCAAAGGTGGGCTTCACAAAGCGGTCGCCGTGGTAGGGCTTGAAGTGCTCGCCCATGAGCTCCTTCTCGCGGGCCTGGTCGGCCAGGTACCGGCGAACCTGGTCGCGATCTTCCTCGGCCTGCAGAACGGGGATCAGGTGGATGCGGGACCACATCTTCTCGCGGGCCAGTTCGCTGTTTGTAGACAAAGGAGTCAGTAAGGGGGGAAAGGAAGAAAGGGCCTCCGCCGGGGGGTGAGTGAGAGAGAAAGGGAATGGGAGGACGTACCGTTGTTCCCTAGCACCTTTGCCGTATTTGTACCATCCGTAGAGCATCACGCCGCCGCCGATGGCGAGGAGCGTCGCGGGCTTGAAACCCCGTGCTGGTAGGTTGCGCTGCAGAGCGACAAAGAAGGATGTGATGGTCAGCACTTTCCGTATGCCCCTTCTTCACACAACCAATTGCATAATCTCCCCTTTTTCGTTTTCCTGCCAGCTCTTGTTGCCTGTTCTATCTCTCCAACGAATTCTCTCAAAAGGCGTGCCTTGCCCTCATTACGCCAGGCCATCATTGCCCGACCAGGTTCTGCGTCAATTGCCAGGAAATCCCCTCCGCTACGGCGCGCCACCCTTCTTCTTCTTTTGTCATCATAACACCGAGACTCACCTTGTACTGGACGGCGTCATACCCGCCCACAGGCGGCATATCCTGAGGCATGATGGGCGAGAAGATGTGTGTGTGTGTGTGTCCGGTCGTTATTTGTTGTCGGCCTCAGATGCCGACGCAGGTTCGTTTCGTTTGCCCCTCCCTTCTCTTTTAATTCCCAGGCCTTCTTCTTAGATTTCTTCTGCAACTGGATATTTCACCAATTGGGTTGACGTCGTCGGGGTCGGGTTCTCGCGCAACAGGGTTGGTCGTGGTCGGCGATTGAATGATGCTTTTGCAGGTGTCGCGGCGATCGGCTTGCTTGGTTATTCGAGCTTGGAGGTTGGCTGGACACGAGCGATGGTGATTATGTAATACACTGTAGTATACGGTGGGGGTGGTCTAAAAAGAATTGGGTGGGGAACGTGGGGAAGAGGACCTCGGACAAGCAAAAAGAGAAGACTAAGGGAAGAAGAAATAAAACCATAGTCAAAGATATATGGACGTAGAGATGGAAGGAGAGAAGAAGGAGAAAGAAAAAGGAAAAGAAAAGAAAACAAAAAGGAGGATGAAGGCGTGCATGACAGACGATTGCCTCATGGGCAAGTCTGAGGGGGCTCTTCTACTATGTGCGTCCGTACAGTATACACTACACTTTGCGCATCACCAGATCACACATATTTCAGAACACGTCAACACATCTACTCAAGATATGTTCATGTCCAGACCGAAGAGACATCCAGAGTACATACAGTTTTACACAATTCAGTTACTCTTCCAGTTCTATCACGCTCGCTAAGACACCCGCTACCCAGTAATCACGCCATTGACCCCCTTCTGAACGCCGTGCCGTCCCCCTTCACGATGCAAAGCCAAGACAAAAGGGCAGAGACACGCATGCATGGCATGCAGTACACCATATCCAGAATGACCCCCTGCCGATATGTTCCCACTGCGGCCGCGGCCTCAGGGGAGAGGAAGACAGACATGATGCAATGACTGGCGGGTGCTAGCCCTTATCCGCGAGGGCCGCCTCCTCCTCCTCCTCCCGGTCCAGCTCTGCCATGAGGTCTGCCTCGAGGTTATCGACGTCAGGGTCATCAAATTCATCGTTGGCCTCTTCGCCCTTGAGCAGGACCACCTCTTCCTCGCCGTCGTCGGCGCCACCGTTCGGGAGATCCGGGTCTGGTTGCTGTCCTGTGGCCTCGGGCTCTGTGGCCGTCTTTGCAGACATGCGCAGGCCCGAGCCGCCGCGTGATTTTGATATCCTCAGCCTCTTGGCCAGCGCTGACGTGCCGGCCTCTGGCGCATTATTGTCCGACTCGTCGTCGTCCGCCTGGTCGTGTGTCCGTTTCGAGCCGGGCGACAGCCCGTTCGGGCGTCTGCTGATGCTGCTGGTGGTCCCCTCTGACTTGCTGCTCTCGTTGTCTGACTCGTCGCCGGCAGCCGTGTTGGTCTCGCCGCCCGCCTCACTCTCCTCCTCGGAGTCATCGGCTAGGAATTCGGCGAGCTCCTGGTCCACCTCTTCAAAGTCGAAGCCCTTAAGGTCCTCCTCGATGGGGCTGCGCAGATCGCCGGCGGCGGCGGCGGCGGCGGCGGCGGCGTCCTCCTGCTCGTCTCCGCTTTCGTCAAGATCGTCGTCCTCATCAGCAGCCTCGCCACGCTTGGTGTCTTGGCCGGCCACGCCCTGCGAGGGCGCCCTGCCCGGTATGTGGAGGTGGGTCGGCGCGTTGCGGTCGGCCGGGTGTACGTCTACTATGTATGCGGTCTCGTCCAGCTCCTCCCACTGGCTGATGGAGTCCTGCAGCCAGTCCTGGTTGACGATCTTGATGGTGGGGATCTTGGCGGCCTGTCGGACCTTCTGGGTCCTGGGCCGGCTGCTGCTGATGACCAGGTGGGTGACGTCGGGGTCGATCCTCGTGCGCAGGTCCGCCCCGAAGCTCAGGACCTGCATGCCCACCTCGGACCGGTACACGTCCGTGCCCAGCGGCACGAGACCGCTCAGCACGATCTTGGTGCCGCGCAGGACCTCGGCCTTGAGCTCGTCGAGCACCTCGCCCACGTCCGGTATCTCGTCGCCGCCGGCGCGTGTGTCGTAGGCCTCGTAGTACTTGGAGTGCAGCGTCGCCAGGTGGCGCTCGAGGTACCCGAGCTCGCTGTCGTCGTCCAGGAGCACCTGGTGGCGGTGGTGGGCCGGCGTCGACTCCTCGCCCGCAGGCGGCTGGTTCTCCTGGCCTGCCCTCTCCGCATCCTCGTCCTCCTTGTCCAGCTGCTCCTGCATGTGCAGCAGCGGCCGGTCCTGCAGCTGCCTCTCCAGCGTGCGCTCCTGCTCCTCCTGCTGCAGCCTGAGCAGCTCTGCGTCGTCCCCGCTGCTCATCCCCGCGAGCCCCTCCAGGGCCGACGTCCTGGAGGGCTCGTCCTCTGCCCCACCTGCGGCGGCGCCGGCAGCAGCAGAAGCACCAGCAGCACCAGCAGCAGGTCCGCTCCCGTTCGGGGCGGGCTTGTCCGCAGGCAGCTGGTCCTCGCGCTTCGGCAGGAAGCTGGAGTTGATATCACCGACGCCCTTGAAGAAGTCGTAGGGCACCACCTTGATCAGGTTGGGGCGGTTCTTGGGCCACACATCGGCGCGGTCGTCTATAATGACCACCATGTTGGTCGAGACGGGAAAGAGGCGTTGCAGGCTCTTGGCGGTCATGTTGCCGTTCTCGTCACGGCTGATGACGCGGTTGCCAAACAGCTTCTGGTCCGGGTCGACAATCTTGGCAATGTTCATGGCGTAGGCTCTCGTGCCCATGGTGTAGACGTGGAGCTCGAAGAGCTGGGAGACGTGCTCGAGGAAGCCGCGCAGGCCGGGGCGCATCTTGATGTAGTAGGAGCAGCCGCTAGCGACGCCGCGCGGGCCGTCGTCGAGCTGGAAGCTCCGCACGTCCCTGATGGCCTCGTAGTTGGGGTTGGCCGGGTCCTTCTGCCACTCGCCGACGGTCGGGTCTATGCAGGCGTGTATGATGGTCTGGTCGAGGTCGACGACGAGGCTCAGCTTCCTCTGCTCGAGGAGGCGCCTCTGCAGCTCCGTCTCGACCTTGAGGGCCTGCTGCCGGCTGACGGTCAGGCCCGTCTGGTCGTGGGTCATGTTGATGGGGGCGCGCTCCGTCTCTGCGCGCTCGGTGCTCCAGTCGATCTCGGTCATGTCCTTGCCGCATACCGCGCAGAGGCCTGAGATCTGGACCGGGTGCTGGCAGGCCTCCTCGACGACCACGCAGGGCTGGTCGCTGTGGATGACGTCGCCGACGCGGATCTTCCACTCCTTCAGCTTGCCCTCGACGGGCGAGCCCCACGACGAGATGGTGGTCTGTTCCTCGTCCCAGGTGTCGCCGGTGATGGAGTCGCCCACCTCCTTGATCCACTTGAAGGAGTACTCCATGGCGGTGGAGCCCTTCTTGAGCTCATCCCCAGGCTGGGCGACGAGCCTGGAGACGGTGATGGGATACCGGAGGTGGGCACCCAGGGAGATGGGCTCGCTCATGTTGGGGTGTGGTTGTGGTCGATGGTAGGAGGAGGGAAGGAGGGGGGGAGGGAGGGTGGTGACGGTGGTGTTGGTGGTGTTTGTTTGTGTAGCTAAAGTTCGGGACTTCTGTAGCTCAGGACAAGGGCGTTAGTTCAGTCAGTACAAACGACAACACCGCAAATGGGAAGAGTTGGTGGGGTTGAATTGTACCGGGAGAAACCTCTCCTCGATGATGGTGATCAAGAGTAGATTGACGGCCAGGACACGGAGCATAGGAGGAGAGAGAGAGAGGAGCGAGTAGAGGGAAGGAAGAGGGAAAAAAGTGGGCTCACGAGAACAGCAGCGCGAAGCTATTCCAGGCTCAGGTCGTGTTGGCTTGGTCGCAAGACTGAGTTGGTGGCAATTGGTCTTCCCATTGCCGCTGATGGGGTTGACTTGGTGCTGTGCTGAATCCTCTGAGACGATGGGCACATGAGGATCCAACTTGAGGAGCGGGAGGCCACGGGGGGTCGTCGAGCGTGGTAGCTATTACTGTTTTCTGGAGGATGAAGCGTGGTGGTGATGGGGGAAGAGAGAGGGCGTGTGCCAGAGACCCGAGGTCGCGCAGCAGCTACAGTGCTTGCGATGTGTGAGCGTGTGTGTACTGTCGCCCAAGAATGGAGGAGCTTGGGCCAGGTGCGCGCCCTTGCAGGGGGTCGATGCTAGCGCGCCTGTAAGGTCGGCAGCCAGTACTAATCAGTGATAGGCTGGTCCTGGGTTGAGAGGTCCAATGACGTGGGAGGACGAGGCCGTTGACGTGGGGCAAAACTGGTGATGGGGTGAACTTGTCGATTGGGGGTGAAGCAGTACAGTAATCGGATTAGATGGGTGGGTGGCTCGACGTGTTTAGGTGAGCTTTAGGAAATCTTGTCTATGTTAGTAGTGGTCTTTCTTTTCTTTTTCTTATAGTTGAGAACGCTGGGTCAAGTGGCCAGGAAATAAAACCATCTGGAAATGACCAACCAACTAGGCTCTACTTACTTCGATATCCAGAATGATCAACCTAAAGAGAGAGGAGAAGAGGAGGGAGGTTAAAGAAGAGGAGAGAACAAAGGGATCCTGACTGGAATTGTGCTGTGTGAATTTGACTCAAGAGACCTAGCGCCGTCACCCTTGAACGCCGGGAAATAGTTCATCGATATTCTTTTTGTGCAACAGGCAGATGGCATGCAGTCATCTCAATCCATGTCTAACACGATCTGGACTGAGCACAGGCGCGGTGCATGCTGGCGGTATTATAAGGCTGTGTGCTATGTGAGGGTGTGGCCCCGGAAACGGGACATGCGCAAGGGGGGAGGGAATCAGCCGGCCTTTTGTACCCGGGCCCTTTTTGTGGTGAACACTCCCTTCTCGAATGGTTGGCTGTGGCGTGGTAGTACTATGACAAGAGGAGCTACATAGTCTCCAGGTACTATGGGGATGGTTCTATGGTCATACCGCAGTACTACTATTACTGCAGCACTGTAAGGAGAAGAGGGGGCGAGGGGGCTTCTTTACTCGCTGCGGGCCTCCACAAAGCTGCATGACGAACGGCAAGCCACATTTTCCACCTTTCCTTTGCGGGGGAAACATGGGGCTCACAATTCCAGCGCCGCTGTGGCTTTCAGTTCATCAAATGTCCTTGCTCATCGCATCTCTTTTTATCCACCTCAGGTCTAAGAACCTATCATGCATTCAGCATGGAAGGCCTCAAAAATGATCGTCTTGATTTTCTTAGAAACCATGATGTTTTGTTATCTTCTGAGTGGCTGACTGTGTCCTGGAGCCACGTCTCTGAACCCATCGAGGGGCAATGCGCGGGTGGTCTGACCAAGGTGGCCGTGTTCTCTCTTTGTCCTGAGAGGGGAGGGAGATCTCCTGACTTTCTGGAGTCGACGCTCCAATTTCCGCACCCAGCACCCCCTCTTCTCAAAGAAGGGGATCTCGGTCGTTTGCTCAATGTCGCTCTGCCAATTTTACGGGGATTTGCCCGTCCTCTTGTTCCAAACTCTAAGTCCCGCCCGAGCTATTCAAGCCCTTGTCCTATAAGTAGATATTGTTTATCTTTGTATTAAATTCAAAAGCCCTATGCTACTTAAAGTTTTTGTCTGACGTTACACATCTTGTATCCGCAATATACACCTTCCGTACTCGAACCGTACTTTTCAAATGGAAATCAAGTGCAACATATGTATTTGTATTTCGTCCAAGTCCGGTTCAATCATTGCAGGTGGCCCCTCTTCATTGTACCGCTTTTCCCAGGGCATCATGATTATATTCGATGCATTCGTGATGCTTGAAAGTCTCGTCCAGCATATGATCCCTTGTGGATGTGTCGAACGCTCCTTTGTTCTCTTGTCGCTCTGGTCAAGCTTTGGGCGTTGAATGCCCCGCAATATCAAGAATCGAGTACTGCCATAAGGAAATATCGGTAGTCTTTTGCGGCAGAAACATTCATCCGGAGGTAGTCCGTATTTGCCTGCATTACGCGAGTATTCTGTCGCCAACCCATCACAGGCGCTGATTAGATGACCTAATGAGGCTTAGTATCGATGGACTCTGGGAGTTGATCCAAGAGCTCTCGACGATGACCTATTTTGGTGGTGCTGCATTTGATAAGGAGCGGCTGTGGTACTGACAATAACACCTGACACAAGAGAACTCGTTCAAGAGAGCTGACAGTTTATGACCTAGCAGCAGAAGCGTGGCTGTTCTAGAGGCTGTTTAAGCGCCTGTCCATAATACATTAATGTACAAGTATCAAGTAGTATCCTACCCTATGGCCTTGACTGATCCATGGTTGTAGTCTCCAGGTCTGTATGTTGTATGAGTAACAAGGTTCGTCCAACTCTGCATATTGACATGGTGGATATGTCTGTTTTGTTCTGGAATTTCGGTCGCCTAAGATTCCATAGAGACTCGGCACGTGTTCTTGAGCTGTGGGCAAGCCGCCGTCTGTCAAAAGTTGTGTCAAGAGCAAGCAATACATTATGATATGAACTCATTCACTTGAAATGAATGGTTTGCGGCACTGAACCCAGAACTCAGGAATAGACTATCTGATGCGCATTCGGTCAAGTCAAATACCTCCGCAGTCCGGTATCAACTGGCCAGATGCTCGTGACTTCAAGTGGTATGAATTTCTACAAGCTTGAACGCCATACAGGTTTGCAACATTTGACCCCATCCTGCGTATACACGCCGAGCGTCCTCCAAAACTGTCAACCGGCACGTCAAGCAGCGCCATCTTGAGGACCCCAAGGGTGCAGACGATAGCTGTGCATCGGAATCCAGTACAGCGCCCTCATCAAGTCAAAATCGGTCTTGAGGAATGCCAACATGGTAATCACACGGTGGTCATTTGGATTTACTTGCCGATGCTGTCATCACGGCCAGCCCTGTAGCTTACAGTGTGCGCAGAGTTTAGGCACCAGTGATGTGTCCCCACAAGTCCATAGATAAATTTAGAGAAAGATGGAATAAGAGTTTGCACGTGTCCATCCCTGCACCAGTGAGAAGGCCAGTCTCTATTGTGCAGGGCCGGTGAGTCACTGGCCATGACTCTGTGTGCTGTTGCTGTTGCCAGGCACCTGCCCAATAGCCTAGATAGCCTCAGCCATCTGGCTGGCCTTTCCTTCTTTCTTTCCTCATGTAGCGCACTAATCGCAGTTTGGTAACAATATCTATTATTCGCTGTACTCTGGACAACTGGCGCCACGGGCATATGGCCCGGGATAATTCTATACACATGGCCTCCAGCTCCATTGCGCATATCCATCTGATATCTACTATTACCTTCCGCAGGGCCTGATATAAGCTTGTAGATGGGTGGACGTCCGGGAAAACAACTATAAGCTGAAATAAACAAGTCCTTCTACATCAGTGTCGCAGCAAACTGCGCTGGATGATCCATCATCGTAGGGTAGAAGCCTTCCATCCCTCGACCCTACACAATAACCCTATATTACATTTTGGATGTTTGGAGCCCACACATTCAATGTCGGATGAATTCAGTGTCTTTGAAGTGTCGTCAATAGACAGTCTCAGCGCCGTCTGCCCAGGTGCTGCCCATATCCGCTCCCCGAGAGCATCATACCAATGAGACCTCGTTCCCCTACCTTTCAAGGCAGTAATCTTTGCCCTCCAGGCCAGGAATGGTACCCAGCGGCATCTTACCATCGGCAGTCCATTTTGCATTCTCTGGAATTTCTGGAAGGTCCGGTGGTGCCTCGTGCTGCAAGACGCCTTCAGGCTTTTCGATGCCCGCCCAGAGCTCCACGTGCCGAGGATCCCGATGCGCCTCGTTCCACTCGAGAAGATAGTCGAAGTCGACACACGTCTTGCGGATACCAAAATCGGCATACGGCTTCTCCTGTCCCTCACGCCACATAAAGGTGAAGGCCTCGAGGTCGGCATGGCACATGAGGTGCTGGCGCAGGATGTCGAGGCAGTGGTTCAGGTGGCGCGCGAAGGTGATGGGCGGCTCAAAGCCGTACGTGGATCCCCAGTAGTAGTCATAGTTGGTGATCAGAGCCTTGCGCAGCGCATTGAGACAGTGCAGCTGGTGGAACGCCTCAATGCCCATCATGTTGTCCTTGTCTGGCGGAAAACCATATGACGGCGGCGCTTTCACCGTGTAGGCAGGATCCTTTCCCATGCGGACTACGTCGTCTGAGGCCAGTGGGAATATGCCGTCAGCTGCGGCGAGACGTGACCAGGCGGCATCAGCTTCGGGCCCAGGTGGTAGCCGGTAGATATGCGTTGGATCTGAAGCGTTTGGCGCCGGCGAGTTGTCGGCGTATCTGGTCACAATGGGAACATCCATGATATCGTACAAAGGAGCTTGGAGTCGTTAGTTAATTCTCTGGCAGGTGCTTTCCAGATGAATGCAGTACTGTATAACTCACAGAACGCCGGCCGATACCTTGGGGCGTTGCTCCCCGTCTCTCGTACCATATGGTACATTGAATTGTGGCGGGGACTACCAGGGCCACGCAGAGACACGCCGCTATGAAAGCAGCAAAGTTGCAGTCTGGTCGTAACCTCGAAGGTGTCTTGAGCTTGCGCGAGTTCTCCAGCAAGCTCTCGCCGCTGTCTGCCTCAGACCAGATAGTGTCGTCCTCGTCCACAGCAGTGTACTCCTTATTATAACGAGGCATCGTGAACTCGGTCAAGGACAAATGATATGTTTGTACATGAACTTCTGTTCTTCACGCTTTGCTGTCCTGGCCCCTTGACTTTTTCTGAGATGGGCTGTGTGTTTATTGGGAAGGAGGATCGTCGACTGGAGTCTTAGTCCAAGACTGAAGAAAGTAGCACGCACAGGTGGCAAAGAGATGGAAGAAAAACTCCGATGATTCCTGAGACACCATCCTGCCACTTCTTACCTACCCAATGAGGGATTGATACGTCCCCTGTTGACTTACTTATCATTCAAACAAGGCTAGATTGCGGAGGTGGCACAGCACTGCGAGGACTTGCATAAATGTAAGCACGAGTTAATAGTCTGACCCGTTGAGACGTTGAGTCTGGTTGTTCCTGGAGCCAAGAAAGGAAAGAAAAGGAAACAAAAGTAAATTTTGTCAGGGCACCCGGAGAGATGGATATTACTCTTGAGACGCTGAATGGTGGAATTTTGGGGGTTCAAAAGAGCCTATGAAGGCCCATCTTGTTATATCCTATGTGAAGGTATTTTGTCGACTATGAACCTCTTGTCTCACTTTCCCGGCACTCAGTGAATATGCATGCTGACCTGCATACCGGCATCTTCGGATGCTGTCTAACGTAGCACAACGTTAGATACAGGCAAGATCGCTCCGCCATTTCTTCACGTGAGGACTTTGACATTGTCCTTCTGGAGGCCTAATGCACAGACTACCCTGAATCAACCACTGAGACACAATCAATGCCCCATTGTTCTGCGGGGTCAAGGCTGTGGGAGCCGATGCCCGGTCTCTCTACCGTTGAATATTGTATCTGTGGTCATCATTCACGTCGAATAGAGTCAACGCGTCACGTTTGAGAACACATTAGTGGCGGTCTATATACTCCATCTAGCTTGTTTCTCTTGCTGACGGACCCGGACCCCAAGGGGCGTCACACGGTTGCGGGGTGCTCAGTGCTCACCTTTTGTCTAGTTGTGTGGAACTGAATCCTTCGGGGGCAGCGGCAAAAGCCCGTTGATGTGGTGAATCGAAGTAACTAAATAGTTCTCCCACTCGTCAACTTTATAAACGCAACAAGTCCCTCCTCAACCTTGGTGATTGAGCATATTCCTAACTCATCCATCATCTCTCTCAAGCAGTTCAACTATCAATACACCACCAAACTCCCACTTTACTACCAACTGCGACATCCACAAGTCAAAATGTACTTCAAGTCTATCGTTGCGCTCCTGGCCATGTCCCTGGTGGCCGTCTCGGCTGCTCCCAGCGCGCCCGCTGAAGGTAAGCAGTCCCTTATAAAACGAAAAGCGGCCAATGGAAGACGTCTTGCTCACACAGCCTGGTATTCAGCTCGTGATGTTCAGGAGTGGGATGCCGAGTGCTGCGATGTTGGAAAGTAAAAAGCTCATGGTATTACCACGAAAGGAAGCTTAGCTGGAATATGGGTTGCTAGCTTGAAATACGAGAGAATTGGTGGTTTGAGTACTTAGTTGAGGCATCTGATTCGGTCATTCATTCTGGACTTCAGCAGTCAGTTATATTGTAGCATGAATATCATGGCTTCCAGGTGTCTTCCATCACTGGAGAGCGATCGATCCTTAGCTGTTTTGAGAATTCAGTTGTGCGAGTCTCTGCATGCTTCCTGAGCTCAGTGGCACGAGAGATTCATCAAGCTGGCTGTTCAACCTGCGTCTTATGAGGAAGTGCATACATCCAGCAGAAACGATGAGTCATCGCAGGGGGTTGTTGTGATCAATTGGTCCCTGGGGTCGGTGAGACTGGGTCAACTGTTCACCCATTCAGTCCTTACTTGTATACAGGGGCCGTTGTGTTCAGGGTTCTCCGGATTTCCCGCCGGAAACCCGGCACAATTCCTGAACTGGACTCGTAATGTAGTGGCCGCCGCCTGCGCTGCATTGGAAGCTGGGATACTTGTGGTCAGGATCATGCTACCCCCTTCCCCCTCCTTCCGGCTCCCCTCTGTGGCTTGGTAAGCTGTTCGACGCAGATGGAAATATTGCAACACACCTAGTCTGTCTAACACACTATAGAGGGACTTGATTCTCGTCGATCCTTCCGGGGCAGGCAAGCCTCAGGTCAACAGTCAGCATTGGGATGTATCGAGATGTGCAGCATTTACTCTTTTAAGTATACAATGAGCTGATGCGGGCGAGGACTACCCGATTCTGCAACTGTATAAGGTCTTTTCACCAGCTGTCATCTGGCAATTATTACTAATGAGCGCCGGAACTTTGCATAGGCGACGTTGTTGTTGGCCGTATACAATAACTTTCCAAGTAAGTTTAAGCTTACTTTAAAGAATTTACTACGTCGATATGCATAGGACCGTGAAGTCCTCTTTATTCTCATGGACTTTGATAGGACACCGGGATTCGGTCCGTTTCGAACAATTATATTGTCCCGGTCCGTTCTCAGCGGACCTCAGCGGACCAATCCGGACTAATTCGTTGTTTATAACAACAATGGTCCGATATTTACATGACAGGATGCCGGCGAAGATTAGAGGCCGCGCCGCTATGCAAGATCCAATTTATGCATTCAATAATTATTTTTGGTTCCATCCCTTCAGCCCCCTTGGGCGGCCAAAGGTCGAAATGCAGGCCAAGACAACTGGCGACCTCTCTTCTGCCTCTCCCCTATTTTCTAAGAATGACAAGGCAGATTTGAGTCATCGTGATCTTCCATGCTACACACTTTAGAGAAGAGTCATTCCGAAGAGATAACAAGAATCCCAAGTTGCCACCGCACACGACCTGAAGATTGGTCCACCGCTCTGCTGCATGCATCATACCTTGGAATGGAAGGAGTTCGCTAAGTGCGGCTCAGCCCCCTCAGCTGAACATGCTGCCACGGTGAAGTTCGATCCATCATACGGTCGATGGGATGTCCCAATCAGGTTGTTGGAGGGATTGTCGAGACCCGGGACACTGGTATATCTGAATCCTGAATGGTGTTATGCCTTAGGACCTGGCTTACACCCAGGCCTGGAGGATTTCGACCCAGGTTCGTTCGCAAACCCTTCCTTCCGTTCACCAGCAACGTGGCAAGCTCGGGGTTAACACCTGAAGCCATTTCCCTCTCCACAGGGGCCCCCAGCGGACAGTGGGCCCAGCCAAGCGACCAGGAATGAGCGGTTCGAGCCAGAAGCGAGACGAGTTCCCAAGTTCTTGTGATCTCTCTCTCTCTCTCTTCTTCTTCTTCTTCTTTTTTTTTTCTTCTTTCATTTTTTATTAATTTTCTTTAGAGTATTTCTTTTGCGAAGGATGAGACGCTGAGCCGCGCAGTCTATACCTGGCGGCAGTTCGTGGGCGGGGGAGTTAGCCCAAAGGCCCTGGCACTTGAAATCCCGGCAAGGTGCGGGAGCAAACATGGCAGTGGTTGTCAGCACGGCATTAAGTTGGACCTGCTTGTACCTAGGCTTACTGAAGAGGGGTGGGAATGACGTTACCACAAAGAAGCCTTTACCAAAGAGGAAACTAGATAGCTCGGATTCTGTGGTCGCAATCAAAAGTTGCTGTGGGGTACAAGAGGATTCGCTGGCCAGGGCGCCATTGGATGGGTCGCCACCAGAGGTTGCGCGTGGGTGTAAATTTATGTTATGTCAGCGAATCAACGGTAAATTCGCATTAAGCTTAAAATCCATAGGATGGCCATAGGATGAGATATTATATCGTAAAGAACCAAGTCGGGTGAGCTTCCGCATCGCGCGTAATTAGACTCCCATTATAGACTGGATGGATCAGGGAATGCCCACAAACAATGTCTATCCCCGATGCACACCGGGGAACGATTACCTATGCGTTGCCACCTTCGATTATCCTCCAATCATGATCCTCCTCCACCTTGACAGAAGCGATGGCAGAAAAAAAAAACCAAAACCCTGAACTGGGCGGTGTTTAGGAAATGGCCAAAGGATTGAGAGGAGGGGTTCTGTTGCTCTGTCGACAAAGACAACACATCGTAAGTAGTCATTTTGGCTCAGATGTTGGGCGCGCTAATATCTGCAGCAGACCCGATCAACTCATGCAGGATTACAAATGCAGCGCTTGATGTACTGTGGTGGAGTGAATACATGCCTCTTCCCCAAGCTTCACACCCACGTTTTTTCCTTGTCTTGGCGCTGAGGCGCGCCTAGCACACTGATGTCTTAAACGTGTGGTGTAAGCTGACTAGTCTTGTCGATATGGCATCGAAGTATTCTGGAAGAACTATCTGGATAGGGACAGGTTATCCAGTCTTGTCTTATTCCCAGAGCCAAGGGTGCTGCTTGTTCTGGAGATGGCCAGGTCAGCTGAGTCAGAAAGCAAGATGATGGCTTATGACTACATCATGACCCAGACCCGTTAGCAGGAAGCTCCTTGAAGAAGGTCAAAAGGACCCTGTAGAGAGGCTGGTGTGGCACCGGTGGAGGAGGCAGTGTAACGCTGTAAGGAGGGGAAAACACGGCTTGTGCGTCATAAGAGAGAGAGACAGAGAGAGAGACAGAGAGAGAGAGAGAGATGGGGCTAATAATAATGGACGCAGAGAGAGAGAGCATGTATGGGCTGGCCAAATCATATGTGGTCACGGGTCTCGAAACAAGGATCCATCCATATAAGTACCGTACAAACTTGATATCGCGGCCTGGGTCTCTATTAGCCTGTAACGGTTTCTGACGCATGAGGAGAATGCCGAATTTTTTGGGACTATGTATGCTATGTATAAGGTTCACTAGGTGTGATGCAACACTCATGGTGTAAGTGCAGAATGACATGATTGGTTTATAGACGATGTGGAGGATCCTACCAAAATCCATGGCTCAAGATTGGGGGCCGTTTTGCGGTAGGCGTGAATAATACATTGTGAATGCACACCTACTCAAACGGGAAGACTGATTAGTATGACTCTTCCATTCTGCAAAGCAAAAAGACCATCCAGAGCACAGGTGAGAAATAAAAGGTTGATAAGATCAAATGCAACACACACACACATTTCTCGGGGATCACCTCGTCCCTAAACATTGATGAATGTAGGTGCTGGCTCGGGACTGGAACAAGAAAAGAACTAGCCGTTGGCTGGGCTGGCAGGGTCCTTTTGAGGCACTGTACTGTAATAGTACAGCTGCAGGGCTGGACCGTTTCGAACCCTCCTCTCTTTTACTATGTACTTACCGTCTTAGTGGTTGCGGGCAGGATTCCACAGCCTGAAGGTAAGGTGGACACCAGACCCACCACTGCCTATAGGTACCTGGGTCGCCTGATATGCGCCCAGGGGGAAGAATCCTAGCGGCGTCCAGAACAGTAGTAAGGGGCACGAGTTCAGCTCCCAGGTAAATTCAACCCTTGGCTTTTTTCTGACAGGATTCGAAAGAAAAAGCCTTGGGACTTATAACCTGCCTGGGACGGCATCAAAACCGGCTTATATGATATAAAAGATCTAGATCTGTACGACGTTGGAACCAGGATGAGCAGAGGTCTGTCACAAGCTCGTCCGATCAATGCAACCAGCCAAAAGTCGATTGGAGCAATGGCATTGGAAGACGCTGATTATATTCCAAATGACCGCTACTTGCTCTCGACCCAACCGAGCGGACCCGCCAGCCGACAGAAGTCCAATGCACTCTCTACGACACCACCACCACGACCCTCTGGCAATACTCTGGCCGTTGCCCTATCCAGCCCAGAGAGCTTTGCCCTGTCTAGCGTAGGCCCGCATGGTCTATACAACAGCAGCGACAGAAGACGGTCAGAACACGACACGGCCTCGTCAAGAAGCTCGCCAGCAGAGGGCTCCAGCCGCGGTTCTAATAACTACTCCGAGGAGCAGTGGAATCGCCATCGCGAGGTCATCACCCGTCTCTACTGGGAGGAGAACCTTCCCATGCCGACAGTCCGAGAGTATATGAGCAGAGAGCACGGATTTGACGCAACGTAAGTATTAATTATGCAAAGGGAAAAGAAATCTCGCTTAAAGAAAAAGATGTCCCTTAAAATTTTAGATTAAAGGTTCGACTAGTATCATTGCTGACAAAATTGTGTGTAAATCAGTCCGAGAGCCTACAAATTCCGTTTTAAGAAGTGGGGGCTGAGGAAAAACATCAAAGAACACGAGGCCCGGGAGCTCGTGTCTGGAAACAAGAACCCAGAAGACTTCTGGGCCGGCACAAAAGGGCTCAACTTTGAGCGGCGCATCGCAAGACACCTCGAAAAGTCCAAGGAAGGTAGCCCTTCTCAGCAGGAAGGACGCCGAGTCACTCCGACACCCACCGAGCTGGCAACACGGTCCTATGGAAGCCCAGAGATACCGCGGCGGATGAAGGCGCCCAGTCTCTATGACTCGGTTGAGACTGCCAGGTATTACTGGGAGATCTGGCTGAGCCAGAACACGAATATCGGCGGCATCTGGCTCAAAGGCCAGGCCGGCAGCATAGAACACCAGTGGCCTCACAGCTTAGTCACCGAGGATGATGTCGCCTTCTTCCCGTTGTTTCAGAGGGGCCTGCAGGTACTCTCCGACGACAAGAGGACACAACAAGCCTTTGCCGATATCAACAAGTCGTTCAACTATCTGAAGGGCTTAATATCCCTGCATCACCCGTTCATATACAGAAAGATTGTGGAGGTGGCCTCCTGCTACAAGCATTATCCGGCCTCAGAGGCATGTTTTAGGGTTTGTTGCGTGCTTGTGAAGCACGCTCTGGATCTCTTCCGGGAGCTGTACGGTCCGGAGCATCCCCTCAACAACCTGTGGTCAATCTACCTGGAAACACTGGAATCTCGAGAGGTTCCAGAGTTCCCAGAGTATTTTCTCGAAACCGTCTCAACGACGTATCCACTAGTCTGGCGAAGAACACACGGCTTCAACGACATTGGATCGCTTCGCATAGAAGCCTATGTGCCAAGCTCAACGCGCGGCTACAGTGAGGGTGCTCTGCGCCGCGATCTCGCCCTGTCAAAAGATGACCCGAGCTTGGTCCCATGCGCGCAGGAGAACAGACTCGCACTGGCCGAAGTGCTCATCAACCAGCAGAGGCTGAGTGAGGCACAAGAACTGCTGGCGGAAGCGGGCAGCTGCAGTCTTGTCGACTTTGTCAACCCGGAAGAGAAGGCCTTCTGGATGGCCGAGCTCGAGTGGAGGGTGGGACATGTTGATCTGTCGCTGCACTTGCTGGAGCAGACCCTGGCCATGATCGACTCACGACCAGGAACAAGCAACCTGTCTCTGCTCCAAGTCCTTGGTGTCTTGTATCACCGCCACACGATAGTCCTGTCAGCAGCCAAAGCGAATGCGTTAAGAGATCGCATCGTGGGGCTGGTCACGGCTAGGCATGCCCGAGAGCCACTTACGCTTCACCTCTTGACCTGTGATTATGAGTTAGAGCTCCGGCCTCAATACGGCACTCATATCCAGTGGCGACCTTCACCAGATGCGGAAATCCAGGCAGCACAGTGAGAACAATAATGAAGGGAGGGGAGTTGTTCCACAGACGTTTGTACATTTTTCTTTTGTATATATCACATGGGTCACGAATTTCCTTTTTGCACGGCACAGAAGACTTTGATAACACGGCGTTCCGAGAGTCAAGTTTCAGAGGGCGTAAGACAAGATACACGCATCAATTTATATAGCATAGGGAGAGGAGTTTGCTGTAATGAGAGTTTAGAAACTGGAGCCTCAAGCGGGGCAGGGGAAAGTATATTTAAGATGTCAACGGAAGATACAAAGATCACGACTCAAATGATTGGCACGGAGTATTATTTTGTGGTAACTCTTTTGACCATCTCTAAGCGGACCGAAATCAACCAGGTACAGTCAGAAGAGATATTTACCAAACCGTTCGGGAGGGCGAGAGCGCAAGCAACCAAGAAAAGTCAGAAGGCTTAAGCAAGATTCATAATAGATGCAGACATGACTAGGAACCAACTAGAAATTAATCTAACAATCTTTCTGAACATTTGTTACAGCAATACAGTATATGACAGACTTGGGGATCCGCAACCATGGTCTCAATCAAGGCTAGAAGATCAAAGATTCCACAATAGAAAATGAACAAAGTAGTGGATGGCTCGTAGGAAAATCATTGCATTCATTTCTGTCCAAGTAGCTAATTCATCGCCAGCACTTTGATATAACAAAGACGGGAGGTACCTCTCGCAGTTCATATCCCGCTGCTGACCTGTCTGCACTTGCGCCTAGATAATCTGGATGAGCACTCCGCCGGTTGTAGTTGACCGTGATCTCCTCCGTCTTTAGAATGCCCCCGTGCTCTACATCCCTGTCTGCGCCCTTCTCAGAAGTGATGACCAGACTCGTCACGCTCTCGCCGCTCTCACTTATCGCGACGAGGTTTCCATCGCCACCCTTGCGGGTGTACGTGCCGTCGCCCATCCTCCTGTAGCGCTGGCCCCTGCTCACGGTGCTGCAGACATAGGTGCCTATCCTGAAGGTGTTGGTAAACTGCGACTCACCTCGCTCGCGACGGGTAGAGCCGACGACCTTGACCAGGAGGGCGCGCAGGACGGGGATCGATGTGGCGATAATGGTGGTGGCCATCTCGGCGGCGGTCCAGACGAAGAGGGTGGACTCGTCCCACGAGTAGTCGTCGGAGTAGAGTGCAGGGATACGATAGGCACGGAAGATGGATGCAATAGCAGCACTTTCTCAGAAATATGTCAGCAAAATACAAACAAGAAACGAGAACACCTTCAGACTCACATCACTCCCAGACTCATGCAGACGGCCACACCCAGCTTTTCCTTCATCTGCATCTCGAGACGCATGATAACAGCACATGGCATCATGGCCAGCAGGATATCCATGCCGGCCGAGTAAGCTGCGGCCGTGATGCTGTAGTACACAATGATATTCTTGCTCCAACACGTGCCACCGCGGCCGCTGTTCCAGACCACCGACGCTGGCTGACACCAAAGAAATTGCAGCACGGCGTTAAAGGTGAGGACCAAGTTTGTGGACACGATGATGAGCCACATGATGTAGTAAATGGTGCCGTCGGTGATCCGGAGGAGGGTGAGGGCAAAGGAAGTCTTGGACCAGGACGCGCCCAGCACGGAGAAGACGGTGGCGACGACGACGACAAGCTGCAGCTTGTTGGTCTTGGAGTCCATTCCTGTGGTGGCATGGCGCTCGCCGATCCCACCCTTGACACCATACGTCGTAGTGATCGAGAAGGCGACGAGCATGAGGAACGAGGCCACCAGCAGCCAGTCATCCCACCACAGTCGCCTGTGCGTCGTCAGCTTGATGAAGAGCCTGGCCCCGAGGAACAGCGCAGCACCAGCCGTCATCGCCCAGCATACGGCGAGGATCATCGACCCGAGGTCGCCGCTTTCTGTGCCTGTCGCATCGATGGCGTAGCTAGCCGACCGCCCGTCCATGATTGTTATGGGAGGAGGACGACGACGGTGGTCGGTGGTCGGAGGCAGTGAAAGCAAGGTCGAGGATGTTGCATCCAAGGCACATCCTCGAGAGCATAGGCCGTCATGTTTCCTACAGGAGGGCTACAAAAAGAAAGAAAGAAAGAGAATAAAAGAAAAAGAAAAAGAGAGAATAAAAAAGAAGGGCAAAGAAGAAGAGAAGGGGGGAGGGAATCGGTAGAGAGTAAGTAGGTGGAAAGGGGGTGCGAATGCTGGGCTTGTAAACCAAAGCCAATGATTTTCAAGTTCAGAACTCCTGGACGACGAATTCGCGACGCCAATAGTATGCAGCATTTGCTTGGAGCCTTAACCGTTCTGCGTCGTCAATGCCCTCCAGGACAGGCCCTCCTCCACATTTCTTTCCGCAGCGGGTCCTCGGCATCGGAGGAGGGCCCCTGAACGAAGAATGTTAGTCGCCGGAAGAGTTGGCATTTTCCTATCGAGGAGGGAGGCCCACAACACCTGAGCGTATGGGCGTCTTCAGATGCCCGCGAGGGGAGGGGAACTGGGGTATCTCGAGGGAAGGTCGTCTTCGGTCTAGTGTGTTTGATATAAATTGGTTCCACCCTGAATCTGGAGGGGGACAGAAAAGTACCACACATGCCACTTTGAGTCTTTCGACGGTCGAAGCCCGGGCTCGGCCGCCGAGCACCCTCCTGATCCTGTTCGGACATGCGTTTCAGCAATCGAGAGAGCGGGCGACGAGATGGCGTGAAGACGTCGATAATGGGCCCACCCAGGCGATGGCTGCCGCAGCTACAGCAGAGAAGTATGCTTTCTCTCTTCTTCGTCTCGCAGTCACACGAGTCCAAATGCCCAGATATAGGGTCCCATTTGTTACTATTGGTGTTGTACTGTGGCGATCTTGGAGAACTACAATGATCTGGGGCGCGCCCGATAAGCGAGGTTGTACGTGCTGACCTTCTGCTATATAGTAAAACCTTTATAGCCCTTTTGACTTTTGGCAGTATGGGGATTCTAGAACCCAGGGCCTTCTCTTCGCTGGCTGACGAGAAATGGGCCAGGTCGACCTGCCGAAATGTGCCTTTTAGTTTCCACTGATTGGCATGCCATAGTCATCAGATACTTGATGTTCCGTACCACGAATACAGTAGCAGTGTATAAGTGGAACTGGCTTCAGAGTGTCGAAAGCAGAGACAAAGCCGAACTTTTACAAATTCCCGTACACATTAAGAGATGCATAATTGGCAATGCCAGGAAGGGGGTCTGCCGCCTTCACAGGTGCGCGGATTCAAGGTCGCATCAGTGACAACGGCACTGTCGGCTTGTGATCCTTGTGATCCTCAGCAACCCTGCAGTAGGTTGCAGGCCTGGTCGCCCAGGATAATGACCTGGCCCGGCAGTTTTTCTAAGTTCCCAGACATGCAATTGAAAGACTCCAAACCTGGGAAGAAACTACTTCCGTACAGGTAATCGTGATCATGCCAGATATGTGGAGATTTAGAAGCCGCCCGTCCAGATATCAAGCCAATAAGGCATCTGCATGGTGATGACAGAAGCTTTTGTGCTTCAGATGTTTCATGTGGCATCCACTGGCCGGCCCAGATCTAGCAGACCTGCCCGGGACCATTTCTTCTCCATAATTCATACCCAGAAGAGATTCCTTATCAAGATATCTCCGTTCCACACAGGCGAAGGGTCCAGGAAGGTTTGCGGTCACAGGCCAACAGCATAAGTGGTCTATTAACGCGCAGGCAACAGTACAGACATACTACTGCAAGTAGTTGTACTAAGTACTATAGCAGCGGCCCGCTACACTGTAGCTTGGCCACAGCGGTGTCTCTGGGTGGACTTGGTGCATTGCTGACAAAATCACCGGCACCTCATGCCAACATTCATATACTTTATGAAAACCACAAGTAATAGCCAAGTCCCATTACTGATGAGGTCAAGTTGTTAATCTCACTTTACAAGAATTTAGACGAACTTTGCAGCAGTGGTGGGCTAACAACATTAGTGTTGTTGAAGTATTCCATATTTAAGCTCAAAGGCCACTGGGGGAAAAAAAAAAAAAAAAAAGTTACTGTAGGCTAAGTAGTTTCTACAATTTTAGTGGAGCACTAGAGCCGTCCATTCGCCCGGTAACGGCCCTTGCTCGTCCGTTACTGCCCAGGACTTCACTTCACCTCTTTGGACATTGAAGTTGATAGCAAGATCCGCCGTCACCACGCAAGCATCACTCTTAAGATATTTATATCATGCCTTGAGTAATCTCTAAGCGGTTTTTGGCTTCTCCAAGAGTCTCTCAGTGCCGCAGGACCAAGAAACATGGCCCAAGACGAGAACCTCACAGCACAACAACACACAGCCGAGATCGTCCGCCCGGGTGGGCCTCGACAACACATGCCTCGCGCTCCCGTACAAAACACCGACGCGGCAGCCGGCCTGAGCGACGGCCATCACCTCCTCCACCAGCTTGAGCATGGCGAAGACGAGGCCAATCTCACAGGTGCCGGCGCTGGTGTGCCCAGATCAGTCGCCTTCAGGCTGTACACCTCGCACTTCCTCTCCACCTGGAACTCACGCCTCTTCGAGTTCGGCGCAGCTCTCTTCCTGACGTCTGTCTTTCCTGGAACCCTGCTCCCAGTCTCGATCTACTCCCTTGTGCGCAATGCCGGGTACATCGTTCTCGCGCAGCCCTTGGGGACTTGGATCAATACCGGCAACCGGCTCAAGCTCATTAGGACATCCATCATCGGCCAGAGGGTTCCGGTAGCCGTGTCTTGTGTCCTGCTGCTGGTACTGTTGCAGGCGAAAGGCAGGTCGGGCCATTATCGGAAGGACGACGGCCTCTTTGCGGCCATTGTGCTCCTGGCGGTGGTAGAAAAGCTGTGCTCGACGATGAACACGATATCAGTTGAGCGGGACTGGGTCGTCGTCATTACAGAAGGCAACGAAGCTGCTCGTCGAAGTAAGTAGATCCAGGTCACAACCGATTCCTCGTTGCATGTAGAGTGCGTCACTCATCAACATCCTCTAGTCATGAATGCACGGATGCGCCGCATCGATCTGTTCTGCAAGCTTGTGGGGCCTCTCACGATATCTCTAGTGGCCATCGCATCTACTGAGGTTGCTGTTTATACGACACTGGGCATGGATATCGCATCCGTCATTGTGGAGACCATCTTTATCGAACAGGTAAGGGATTTCACGTTTGTTGAGAGAGAGGAAAGGATAAGTAGTGCTTTTTGTTCTTGGTAGCTGATCAACTTGGCAGGTTTATAAGCGAGTTCGGGGCCTGGAGAGGACAGCGAGACCTGCTGCTTTCGCAAGCCAAGGCGGAGGCGGCACCAGCCAGGGGCGAAGACTTGTACCCGCAAACGCCCTCCTGAACAAGTTCATCAACAGCATGCTTCCTATCGAATCCCTCCCATTCTACTTCAGACACCCGGCCTTCCTCCCATCCTTTGCCCTATCCCTTCTCTACTTCACCGTCTTGTCCTTCTCCGGCCAGATGATCACCTATCTCGTCTCCGTGGGCTACAACTCGTGGAACGTCGGCATAGCCCGCGTCGGCAGCAGCATCTTCGAGATCAGCGCGACATGGGCTGCGCCCTTCTTGATGAGGAAAATCGGGGTCGTCCGCGCCGGCATATGGAGCCTGGCCTGGCAGATGATGTGTCTCGCTGGCGCGCTGGGCTGGTACTTCTTAGGCTTTAAGGGGGTGGGCACGAGCAGCCTGTTCTCCGCGACTGGGCTCGCGGTTGGTGTAGCCCTGAGCCGAGTCGGCCTGTGGGGTTATGATCTGTCTGCCCAGAACATCATACAAGATGTAAGTCCCAACCGCGCTCTCTCGCCACCATATCTTGGTGACGTTAAGTCTAATATAGACTGACTGGCTTTATCCGATGTATGTATAGGAAGTTGAGGACGACCACCGAGGCACGTTCTCCGCCGTCGAGGCTTCGTTCCAGAACCTGTTTGAGATGCTGTCCTTCGCCACCACCATCGTGTTCTCCCGACCAGACCAGTTTAGGTATCCTGTTATCATATCGGCCGTGGCCGTCTACGTTGCTGGAGGGTTGTATGCTTACTTCCTGAGGAAGCGTCGTGGACATTTGTTCCATGCGCCACCTTGTATCTGCCCCAAGGAGTGTAACAGCTGACCCCTTGTACCTAATGAAGCCGTGTGATAGTTGGTCCTCGACCTAATCAAGGAGCCTCTCTGTTTTTGTTACGATGACCTTATAGCACGACCAGATGCAGTGGCCCCATCGACTTTAGTGTCTCCGTAAGTGTCGTGCTCCATCAATTGGCTCAAAGCCTCTCTTCAAACTGCCATTACTCAGGCGCCGTGTGAATCTCTGCAGAGGTGAATGTGTTATCGTCACTGCCAGGCGTCGCGCTTGACCTCATCTGCTGCTGACTGCCAAGAATCTGCTGGATGTCAGGCTCCAAGATGCCGACGGGAGGGTCCAAAGTTGTCATGATGTTTGCCGCTTTCCACTCGCCAATGACGACCAGGCACCGTGGAGAATCTGGTCCACTGTGTCCCGGGTCAGGGAATTGCCTCTTAGTATCTGAAGAGTTTTGCTATGAAAGAACGCATCAGTGAGGAGATGTCTTCGGATCGGCGCTCCTCCATGAAGGGCGAATGTGGCTTCATCTCGATGCGGTTCGGGAAGACAATGTCCCAGATCATGTTCCACTGTGCCACCCCGTCATTCCTGTCCTTGGAATAACGCCTCAGGCTTGCTCTCTGACTCTCACTGATACCATCGGCCTCGTGACCCATACTCACCCGGCAGGTCTTGAAGCTCCTATCGTGGACCGTCTTCTCGGCGTCGGTCTTGAACTTCTTCCTGACCGACCGCAGAAGCGAGGCTTGACATGTCGTCGTCGAAGGTGTTGCTTCAGGTATGCGATGCGTGTAAAGCCGCGCTCCAGGCAGCGGCGATTGCGCACCGGGTCGTGCCACATGCAGAGACAGCGGAAGCGGCGCCTTTTGGCTTTGGGAGCCTTCTGTCGCCGCGGAACACGGGTCTCGGCTGAACAAGAGTCTCTATCTGACGAGATTTGGGTGCTCTGGGCCTGCCCAGGCTGATGAGTGAAGAAGAAGTCGTGCGGCTGCTGTTCTTTGCATTGTTGGAGAGCCGCTGTGCGCAGCAACATCGCAAGAAGTAGTCCCAACAATAAAAAGAGGCGGGCCATTAGGGGGACCTGCGGGTCCACTGAGAGTCGGGGTAGCATCAAAGGGAAAGTGAGGGGATGGTCTGGCCAGAAGGCCCCTTGATTGATTCGTGAGGGCCAGGTTGTCAGAACTCTGTGACAGTGTGTCATATGTCAGGCTCTGTGATGCCGCGCCTGTGCTCATGTCGAAGGACGAGGAAGAAGACGAGGAAGCCGGGGATATAAGCGGAACGTCCACCGCCATCTTCACTCACGGGCGGACAAGGTGCTACGTCTTGGTGGGGCTCCAGTGCTGCTGTCAGAGCTGGAAGGTCGCTCAATAGCGGCGCCTTCTGCCCTAGGCTATTGATACAAAACCCTTCAAGCCTTGGCTGGTCTAGCGGGAGAAGCATTGTCACTTCTGTTGCGAATACCATGACTTTTTCGATACCATGACTTTTTCGATACATTATGTGCAGCATACATGCTCGCATCCGCGGGTAGTGCACTCGGTTGTTGCCGTGAAAGTTGTTTGTACACCATTCCTACATTGACACTGCATCACACCCAAGTCAGTTATGAGACGGATCTGTGGCATGCGCTAGTTTTGTTGGACAGAAGACGGACTTGAATCTGACTGAAGGCTCACACAACTCCAAACAATATCCTCCATTTCTCTCCGTCTCTGATCCTTAAAACCAGGGAAACCTCTGACGTTCTGTCTCCTTGAACGGCTCTGCTAAATAAGTAGATCTCTGAGCCAATATTCCGAGGTTTGTATATGATCGTGGGAGAAGTTAGCTTTAACGAAAAGGGGGGAGAAGAAACAGGTATACGATTGCCTGCATGAGCCATAGGCCGATACCTCCTAATGTGGCTGAGGCATAAGCTGGATTGTCACGCAACCCGTTGGTTGTCTGAGCGGATGGCCATTTCTTTTGCCGTTGATGAGAAGAATGTCGCCGAGGAGCGGTCTGTGTACCCGCCCTCGGGACTAATTTCGAAGGAGCAACAATCATCTAATATTCCTCGGAGGCATGAACCAGGCGAGGCACAAAGAAGCCTTTCTAATTAAATCGGCTGTGATGGGGAACAATGAATGCCCACTAGTATCTGCTCACCCCTTGCCTTGAGCCTAAGTCGCTCTTGATCCAACACTTGGTCTGACAGCAGCTGGATATGTGCAAAAATGTACTTGGCTGTGCTTCTTATTTAGGTAGGAGATAATTGCGCTTTTATCTGGTCGTTTCTCGAATCAGCCCTTGCTCAATCGCCAGTGCCTATTCATCCACCAAGGTCAGCAAATTGAGGGTTAGTTGGGCCCTGAGTAGGAACAAATAGACAAGAAGAGATGACGACTACCCTGATCAAATTCAGTGAGTGTGATTATAGACCGATTCTTTACCGGTAACTATAGTATAGATCTCGATAATGCTTCCTGCAGGATGAACTACGCTCATCTCTTTCTCAAGGAGTCTTGGTTCTCACGAGGCATCACAGCCGGGCAAAAATGTCTTATGTCGCTCAGAAACTGAAGAGTTCCTCATTGATTTGTTATGAGTAAGAAGATAAGAGAATAACAAATGCAATCCGGCTCGAGTCTCCACTCATATCGTGGCTAAGACTCTTGAGGTTGGTCAAAATGCGAAGCGATGACCGAGATCTTACTCAATTTTGGGACAAACTATTCCAACTTTGCTATGACATGGCCATTCCCGAGGGAGTGTATAGTCATTGAAATGCATCATTAATTAGTCGAATGTAGAACAATGCGCCTTGAATAGTATGAAATTCTACCAAATTCACAAATCTAGATCAAATAGCATGGAGAAATCTCCCTGAGCCATGGCACTTTGATCATCCCAAGTACCCCAGGAGACAGGAACATCTTGTGCCTGGTGTTCATCCACTATGCTGTTGTCATGAGTCGCCAGATTAGAATTCAGTAGCCTGGGGAGGTCCTCTTCAACCATGGCAACTTGATTGTCCATGTTCCAGGGAAACCCGCCCATCTCCAATGGTGGTGGAATGTGATGTCCTGGAACCTGGTCAAAACCTGAGGTAGTTGTTGCTTCGATGGCTTCAGAAGGGTATCTTGTTATCGGTCGCTCGTCCTCAGGCCATTGCTCAATCACTGCGTTCGCCTGTTCTTCGGTGGACACAATGCTGCAGCCCGATGAGTCGTCATCTGTTGACAGTTCCCCGATCCGATCATGGATGTCTAACTCGGGGTTGTTCTTGGTAAAGAGGTCTGCCCACTCTTGCACTTCGGAAAAACCCTCATGCTGCAGACTATCTTCCAACCACTCCCAGAACTCAGAATCTTGCCTCTCGAACTCTGATGGCTTCTCCGTCATCTCATCCACAAATACTTTTTTGTTGATGTCCGTCTTGTTTTGGAAGGCGTCTTCGTCCTCATCCGTCCACTGAATATGTTCTTTCAACATCCGGACGATTTCGAGGTGGCCACGTTTCGAGGCGAACTTTGTTGCTCGGATGAACTGGTTTCTTGAAGAAACCGTCCCCAGCAGATCTTCATTCTGCTTTAGCAACAAATGCAGCACCTCTAGCCTTCCTCTTTCGGCGGCAGCTTCGATGGCAGTTCTTCCCAAAATCAGAGACCTTTTGCCATTGACCTGTGCGCCATCAAACAGTAGAATGTTCACCCAGCCAATAAAGCCCTGTGTGGCAGCAGACTGGAGGCAAGTTTTGCCTTCGTAGAATCCTACTGGAACATTAACATCGGCACCGTAGCCCTTGAGGAGCTCATAACCTTCTAGACCACGGTAATGAAGCGCAAGCGGCAAAGCGCTCACTGAATCATCTTCGTTGGCAAAGAGCTTCGGTTGCGTGTTTGCTGCAGCTCCTCCAGCGTCCAAAAGGACCTTCATGGCGGGGAGAGGATCTTTACCGAATGAAATAATATGTTCCAGTGGTGTACGAACTGAAAGCGACTCAGGCGTCTTCGCAGAGATTTCCAAGTCGATCAACATCTGAACACGACGTGCATCACCGGTCTTGCTGTCCAACTCTCCAGCGAGCCCCAGAATGTGTTCTGGTGTTATAAGGTCATTTACTTCGAATATGATTGAAGTAATCTTGCCGTGCTTGTTGTGCTCGACAAAAACGCCGATATGCGGAATAAGCCAAGGCCCGCCGCCTAAGACTCCCATCAGAATCTCGACCAGTTCCGTATCGAGTTTTTGGACGGCAGACCAGACAGCGAAGACCTCCCAGCCATCATTCGGCGCGGACCTCCGTTGATCGAGAAGATGCCTCACGACCGTGAAGTCTCTGGTCTGTGAAGCCCGGATGACCGCCTGGCATAACACCCGCGAGCCATAAACGTCCATCGTGAGAGCCTCGCTGACTCGTTGCTGGTCATTCAAGACGATGGCAGCCTCCAACAAGATTGATTGCGGAAGCTGAGCCCTGCTGTTCTCTGTTGCTCTTGAGAGCAAAAGTTGGATCATGGGAATTTTGCCCCGCTCGATGGCTGTGTCAAGCAATCCGTGCAGATCCATGTCGTCAAGGTGGGCACTCATGTCGAGCAGCATCGTCACCAGCTCAGCATCGCCGCTTTGGATGGCCAATCTCACTTCAGCCCCCAAAGCCTCAGGTTCGGCTTCACTATAAACAGTCTTCTCGCAATGTCGGTCGCTCTACTCCGCAGGGCCAGTATTAACGGAGAGCTTATTACGTTGTATTGCTACCCGAGCTGTGGATCATGACGCGATTCATAGTGATAGTGATCGATATCGGCACCAGCACCCAGGAGAAGCTCGACTATTGATCCGTGTTTTCTGTAAATGGCATATTCGAGCGGAGAATGTCCGCGCCCCCGGACAGCATTTGATGCGGGTCTCTCAGGCTGAGCATCATGGCCGAGGGGAGTTTGACCAAGGCAGGGCGTGAGTTCTCAGATGTCCCGACGTTCCCAAATCCTGGACGGCAGGTGCATTGTCTGTAGCGGCATGGGCAATTAGGATCAGCACCGAGTCGCAATAGAGTAGCCACCTTGGGCTCTAGAGCGTCTCTGTCATCGTGTTCGTTGAAATCGCGGACGAGGGCCTGCACCAGACTCCCCCGAGGAGTGCGTGTTTGGCTGCAGCCAACGCGTTGGGGGAAGTCGAGGCAGCAAGGTCCGATGTGATGTTTTTGAAGACCAGTAAGACCGTATCGCAGTCTCCCGACTTCAGTGCGAGTCCGAAGTGTTCATCGTTGATGGCGCCGTGTGGTCCGCCCCGTTCGAGCAGCATTTTGATCAAGCATGTATGCGAATTCTTAATTGCCAGATGCAGAGCACTGCCCCTGGATGGGGCCTCGGAGGCTGGCCGTATTTTCGCGCCCTTGTCGAGCAAAAGCCTTGCCACTTCTATAGCGAGATTGTGTTGTTTGATCGAAGCTGCGCATTCCAAAGGCGACGGTTCGGACTCGTCGGAGGTTTCATGAACGTCTGCGCCGGCTTCCAACAAGTATTCAACTCCCCGCAGATTTCCCGAAAGGATGGCAATTCCCAGTAAAGGAGATGACAATCCCATGCGGCTGGTGCTGGCAAACGTCGAGCCAAACCGCAGATTTGCGTAACAATTGGGACCAAAGCGAGGGTTCTCAACAAACCAGGTCAGAACATCACAGTTCTTGTCGTCTGCAACAGCATAATGCAGTAGAGTCTCCAGGAATGCTCGGTTTGTTGAACCAGATGCTTGCTCCATCCGATCCAGATTGGTCCTCGAAAGTAAGCCGAGAGAGCGGAGGACATCCATGATGGTGTTATGGTCTTTGAACCGGATGCCAGGGCACAGGATGTCATAAAAGCTATCTAGCAGGTTGTTGCTGAGCAGGTATACAACCAGCCGGATGAATACCGCAGTGACAGAATCTGGGGTGCCGGTATATAGAATGTCCGCAGTTGACGCATGGTCACCTTCGGAGACTTGCGGACAGATCGTGCCAAGAATAGCTGTAATCTTCCTAGCATCATTGATGGCAGGAAGATGTTCGACCGGTTGGAAACAGCGGGGCGTCGTTGAACAGGCTCGGAGGAGCTCCACGAATGGTGGTTCCCGGCCCAGGACTTTGTTTGACATCATTTCGCCTTCGGAGAGCACGAGACCAATGTACTCTATGCAACAGATTGAATCAGAATTGTGAAGCTTGTTGCCATCAAGGAGTAATATCTTACTATAGAATTGATCGTTCCATTGAAGCCACGGCAAGGTCTCGGGCCATGGGGGGCATGATCATCGAATAGTGGAGATGGACTCTGCACACAGACTGCAAAGTCTGAGGGTGGTGGTGAAGGAGAGGTAGCTATTGCTAATTAGTATTCCGGTCTATGGACATTTGAAAGATCGAAAAACCTGCAAACTCACCTGGTGAGTTTCGTGGCAAGCACCTTCGTGTTCGACCACGAACCTTTTCCATCCGCCAGGGTATTCCAGACACAATGACCTGGCTTGGCCTCCCCTGCCTTCTGGATATCTGTGAGTTGATCCGCCTCCAAGTCTTCTGAGGGAGGTTCTGGTGGAATTTCCATTTGGATAGGCGATACTCGTAGTCTTTCGGTCTTCCGATCGGACAACTTGTGAGTTGAAAAGAACTGCGAGATGATATTGGATCCATCTTACTCACTTTTTGTCAAATCCATGATTCTTCATTTGTTGCGCAACTTCAGCGACGGAGAGGCTCTCTGATACGAAGAGACGGTGTATCAGTTTCCTGTGTACCTCCCACTCGTCAATCCGCCTAGCCCTTGGCTTAGTCATTGGATGTGATCTTGGCCTTGCTGTTAAGATGCCGCATGCAAGGGCTGAAGGGTGTGTGGGTGCTGATGATCAAAAGACAGATCTATGTATTGTGATTTCGGTATTCAAGAGTCTTGGTTGTGTGGGAGGTGGCATAAGGCTCAGACAGGAGTCTATGCTGATGGACAAAGCACACCTTGGAGCGGGGGAACAGACGCCACTATATATATTCGAAGGCACTGCAGGCTTACTTGTATAAGGCTGCGTGTAAGCGGGATATTGATTCGGCCATGAATTGTGGCTGAAATTTCGATTGAGGTTACTTGGACACAAAACCCGAAAACAGGGGACCTGGTGTGTCTGTTTTCCACCATTTGGGAGCCAAGAGGCCAGCTCTGATCACAAATTGACCCACCTGAGTAGCAAGTACCTAGTAAGCACTACAAAACCCGAAAACAGGGGACCTGATATATCTGTTCTGCACCAGTTGGGGGCCAAGAGGCCAGCTCTGGTGATATCGACCTGCTTGGGCATCAAGTACCCAGTAAGCACTACAAAACCCAAAAACCAGGATCTTGTTGTTTTCTCAGTATGTGTTGTCTAAATTGGCTCTAGTCTCCTTGGATTGCCCCATGGAGTGACAGCCACTGCGATCCATCACTGCAAAACCCAAAAGCAGGGGGATGTGAGGCTGTCGCAACAGCCCTGGAGCAGATTTGACCTTCAACTCTTATTCTGACCAAAGACTACAAAACCCGAAAATAGGGATTTGAAAGACCTATGAAGAGGCCTGAAAGAAGTGTGCAGCTGTGTGCTGTACTGGATTGACCGTGGTCGGTCATCAGTGAAGGTCTGGTATAAGAGGTCTTGCATCTCGCAATCATCACAGCACCTAGGGAAGTCTGAAGATAGTGTCACCATAGTTCCAGAACCTCCTATTAGACTATTTCTCATTATTCCAGATCCAGACAGTATTGCCAGACTTGTTCCCTCAACACTATGGCTCTACCTATTCAGATTGCTATCATGATCACAGCACTGTCTCTCACGACTATTGCTACCTCTGTTGCTATCTGGGAATGCTGTCGTCACCACTGGCAAGTTACAGGGGCTGAAGGTAGTATGTCTTACCTATTGATCTTGGGATATAATCTAACCAAATGAAAGATATCAACAATACCAATACCGATACTGGAAATGTTGCTCTGTCTGGATACTCCCAGAATGTCTAGGTCAGTCTGCTTATTATGATTCCTATAATAGGCCTGTGACTGACACTCTTTTGGTCTTTCCAATCAGCCTCGACATGTCCTCGAGATATTCCACAGGCTACAAAGATCAGTGATTCAGAATACAACTTGTGAAATACTGGAAAAATATCAACCTCTTTTGGCACTGGAAGCTGCCTCACTTAGCAACATCTTGATGGGCTGGTCATCTTTCCCTATTTCAAGAGGTCTCACAAAAGATAAGGGAATGCAAAGAAGCAGGAATGCCATATATAGTCATAGTTCCTCGGTAAACCTATAAACATTCTTTCACTCATTTACCGCATCTGGCCACAGAGGAGTTACATCTTGTCCCCTAGGATCAGCCACAAGCATAGCCAATGACCCATGACTTCTTTACCTTGCAGCTTGTTTGTAAAGCCTACCTCCACTACCTTCCATGACTGAGGTGATAACAACTGTGTTGAACCTTTAGAGTAAACTGAGGTTGAGGAAGAATGGTCCTGGACTGTCTTTATCAACAGGATCACCCGGTCTCTGTTACAATGTAAGCTGGCCAGATTATTAGGTAATAATGTGAGTCCCTGCAGCCAAACATCACTAGGACCAATGATGAACTTGATTTCCAATGTGTATTCTAATGCTGTGTATATGTTTGATGCTGCCAAGTAAACCCATCCCAAAACTCGCATCCATTTTCTTACGGCAAACATGAAAGAAGTGGCCGCAACTTTTCCAATACAACGGCTTGGTCGGCCGCGCTCGCATCACTCTTGTCCGTGGCGTTCCCGACGCTGATACTCGCGTAGCAACCAGGAAGCTCAACCACCAAGGACTCCGCTGGCAGCCGCCGAGACCCGCACGTCTCGACATCGTTAGCCGTGAGCAGCGTCGCCGTGTTGATCCGTGACAGGACGAAGCTGAAGTCTGTTACAGAGGAACACTGCAGGGCGTTGACGGAGGGATAGTTCACATTGAGCCAGATGTCGTCTGGAAGATAAGGTTTACCGGAGGCGATGAGCGTCTGTGTGACGTTGGTAGACAGGGCGGCATAGACAGACTGGTACGTCTGCGTGGTCGTCGTCCAGGCGACTTGGCTTCCTGTGGAGCCGCTGAAGGCTATGGCAGGAATGCCCTCGAGGGATGCTTCAGTCGCGGCGCCGACAGTGCCAGAGATCAAAACAGTCAACCCGGTATTATCTAGAGTATGATTTTCCTCGTCAGCTCATGAAGCACCTCAGAATATTTGCATGCTGTAGTGACACCAACCTCCCACGTTGAATCCTGCCACGGCGAGATCCGGTGGCCCGCTAAAGAACTCTTGTGAGAAGTTCTGAATGCCATAGAGCATGGCCGTTGCGGGATACGAGTTTACGTAGTTGAACTGAGGCATTGAACTGTTGCTGCCGACAGCAGGGCTCCCTGGCGGACAGCTGTCAAACTCGCAGCCATCCGTCACCTCAGTCGGCGGCGCGGTGTCCGAGCCTGAGCCTGACTCATCCTCGGCCGGTGCAGAGATCACCACGTTCTCGCCGGCGGCTGTGAGTGCTTCATAAAACACACGAATGTTCTTCTCAGCCCAGCCGTCGTCGTTTGAGAGTATGATGTTTGCGGCGTGTGCAGTGAGCGGGAGGATAGCCCAGAGGAGGGGACAGAAATGCATGTCGAAGAGAGGCAAGCGTAGACTCGTTATGAAACGATTCAGAATGGAGACAATAATCAGTCTACTAAATTTTAATTCAACGAACGACAAGTTGGGAAGACAATATGCCGAATGAGAAGAACCAAAGAACGGATGCTGGGCATTTTGAAGGGAAGTTTGAGGCAACCGAGGACAAACTCATCACTCACCAGAGCCAAAAATCAAACACGATGCCAGTCACCTCGACAGGTGTGTCGCCACACTCGCCACAAGCGTGGGTTTCCGTCACAACCCGCACCTACAAAACGCATTTGGTGCTCGGGCGAGTGCTTGCGATTTGCGAGGTTACATTGTCGCCCCTCATATGCAGCCAGGGCATGCTCCTTTCCGGTCCCTGGCCACCGCTAATCTCCCCGGAATCAGGTACTACAGAGCTCGGTTTAGAAGTCGGCGATCGGTGTCCCTCGGCCGTGTTGTGTGATCATTGTAGTCATTCTAGGTTCATTTTCTCGGCCTAAGCAGAGGATGTCCGAAGTGTTCCCTAGATTGTTTTCTCTTGGAAGAACGTCGATTATTTTACCGGATCAATATTTCTAGCTTTGGTGATACGATCAATTTTAAGCAATGTCAGTCCATGGAAGTATGTTATTCATACGACTTCGTGGTTAAAACCATGTCACATGAACCAATTTCATACTTTTATTAATACCAATCCTTGATTATCAATAGCATTCTGGTAGAACTTAATCCAGTTCATGAAATGTCCAAACGAGTACTTGGCTAAGATCAATCCGCAATAGACTGGCCCAAGCCCCGCGCCTGATGGAGGATCCATTCTTTGGCGGTGATCTCCTCCTCCACCTCACCAGGATTCAGCTTGGGAATTCCCTCCGCCTCCAGCCTCTTCAGGACCGCCTTGTCCTCGGGCCTCACAAAATACACAATGCTGTACCGCTCAAACTTGCCCTGCTCGCCCGGCGCAGGCACGACCCTGTGCCTCCCAGAACAGAGGACACCGCCCGTCCACTTGACCGACGCATCTCCAAGATTGACGATAGCGTGGTTGGGCGGCGGCGGTTTCACCCAGAGCCACCTCGGCTGCTCAGCGGCTCCATTGGTCGAGCCGGCGGCGGTCCCGGCGGTGCTACGCGGGTCGACGACGTTCTCGAAGCTGCCGCGCGAAGGGTCCGACCAGACCTGCAGCCCGCCCAGCCAGTTGAACAGGATGGTGATGGTGCCGAAGTCGGTGTGGCCCGGCGTCTGGATCTCGGGCAGCTCAGCCGTCTCCCTGGGCAGGCCGTGGGTCATTCGGACGTGGTCGCCCGACTCCTCGGTGATGCGGTGGTATCTGTCCAGCGCGTCAGGCGGGAGGCCGAGCCTGGCGGCGAGGATGGACATGATCTTGAGGCCGGTGCGGTGGGCGTTGCGCATGTACCTGGCGATCATGGGCTTCTGGTCGAGGACGAGCTGGGGCTGGGGCCAGCGGTCGGTGTTGTCGAGAATGCTGTCCTTGGAAATGTTGAAGAACCCTGCTCGGTCTGGCGTGCCCTTGCTGTCGGTGATAGTAGCACCGATCGCCTTGTAACTGGGTGGGTGGTATCAGCTCCAGGTTAGTTCATCTGACGTTGTACTCTTGGGTTTTAGCCACCAGGTAGGCTCTGAACTCAATCGGTTATTACCCAAAGATGGAGCCCTTCATAGGGTACTTGTCCTTCTCTTCCTGCGGTAGCTTGTGAACCTTCTCTGCGAGCCTAACCAGATCGTCGGCGTCTTGTTGCATCGAGCCCGCCGAGCTGCCGTGGAGATCGAGGTAGAAGAAGCCTCTCTCTTTGCATATCTGGAACAGTCGGTCCTCGAGCGCTCGATCTCCCCCTCGAGCTGGGCAAGCGAGAAGGTCTCCAGCTTCACACACGGGACATGGTCGGGAAAGGGCGGATAGGCGACATGATCGAAGCCAGTTCCGTTGACCCCATTGGAACCCATCGTGCGTATGGCAAGCAAAGAGCCTCGTCTATGAATCCAGAGGGACAAGTAATGAAAGTTGAGGTGCGACTGTGGACGGCAACGGAGAAACTGAGACGATGAGAGGTTGGGACAAACACTGGCGAGTCCTCTCATCAAGTCATCAATTATATGACATCTACTTAAGATAAAGTAGAGAAGAGAACAACCTCGAGTGGAAGGCGGTCAACAAGAAACAGTGACTGACATTTGGCTTTTGTCCTCCGTCACACTTTATGTCATGCCGTGTCTCCCGTGTCTCGAGTCTACGGCGATGAACATGGTTTTCCAGGTTTCCTCGAATGCGGGGGAGGTAGCACCTGATGTAAAGCCGACCTATCATGATAGTCACTGAAGCGGGCGGTAATACCTGGTGAGTGAGGAGGCGCTCGAGGATGCGGAGTAGATGGAGAACCCGGATGCCAGGCATTATCCCCTCTTGTGCGCTTTGATTTTCATGTGCGACTTATGATGTATTGAACAAAAGAGATCGGAGGCTCATCGTGGGTCCGACCGCAGCCTGTCCTGGTGTTTTCCCTGTTTTCATTTCTTGGTGTGACCGGTGCTATGATCTTCCACGGCAGATTGTCCAACGGCATTTGATGCTTACCTTATGAACATACTTATACTTATATTCATATTAATTTTTCATCGGAATTGGTTTGTTATGCCTTGCACGAGGAAAACTTAAGAAATACATTGCAACAGACAATTGATGTATGATTATGATTGAGTGTATGACTGTCCATTGGTTTGCACTAATCCTACAATACTTGAAAGACTCCAAGCGAAACCTTATGCAGTGGATGTTGCGGATATTGCGGATGGGAACCTGAGGTGGATGCAGTTTGTATTGGCGCCCTTCCAACCCGCCCTTTTGTCAAGCTTTCAACAAACAGGCCAACATCTACGACGCACGTCCACACGGAGACTGGCCGGGTTGATAAGAAAAGGAAAAAAAGAAGCGCGGTGAGCGAACGCTTGAGAGAAGAATTCCTCAAAAAGGAGGAGACTTCTTACCATAGAAAATAAAAAGACATCATAGCGGGTCTGCTATGCCATCGGGCGCGATCCGATGTCGATAGAGATTTTATCGCCAGCCAGCGCGCATTAGTAATTGCCACAGTTTTGGGTTTTTCTTCAGGGCTCAAAGTGCATTCGTACGGGGTGGCGATAACTAAAGTAAGGTCTTTCACATTTTATTTCCCATAATTATTTCCATCCACCCGCTCAATTCTGCTGGGCGGAGTGAGAGTCTGGGAGAGATAGTTGCTACTTTTCTTCCTTCTTCTCCTTCACAAGCCACAATCTGGCAACACGAATTACTCTCTTGTGCGACCGCAACCTACTTTCTAATAGCGACACCTCCTTCTGCATTTCACTCACTCGAGGCGTCTGCCACGATGCAGTCTCTGCGGCAGTCGAAACATATCCTGCGCGCGGTCAAGGCACAGATCGAGCGTGACGCAGAGAAGACCAAACGGAGAACGCGCGCTGTCCAAGACGGCAATCATGCTGGCGCTACAGAGTCACAACAACAGCATGTCATCGATGTGGAGAAGGCTGAGGGAGACGCACAACAGCGACACTCATCAGAGGGCCCGGGCAGCGTTGTGTCGAGAACGAGAAGCAGCAGCGGCAGGGGGTACCAGCATCAGCAGCACAATCAGCAGCACCAGCAATGATGACAGTCCAGAGCCCTCTTCAAATGCGGCACACAGGGTCACGACGACGACGACGCAGTACTCGGCCCGCGCAGCCCTGGGCCACTCGCTGACGGGCGTCCACGCCAGAGACCGCAGGACGCACGAGGGGAAAGGAGAAAAGGTCTTTGTGGTCGGGTGGGAGGGCGCCGACGATCCCCTGAACCCGCGCAACTGGCCGCTGAGCCGCCGCATCAGCTGCACGCTGCAGATCTCGCTCATCGCCGGCGGGGTGGGCGCTGCCTCGGGGATCGACGCCACTGTCCTGCCACAGGCTGCAGCGTCCCTGGGCGTGAGCGAGGTGGCCGAGTCGCTGGACACAGGGCTGTATCTTGTCGGGATGGGCCTTGGCTCGCTCGTCGCTGGGCCCTTCTCAGAGACATTTGGTCGGAATTTCGTCTATCTCGGGTCGATGGTCGTCTTCATGGTCTGGATCATGGCCTCGGGTCTTGCGCCCAGCTTTGGCGCGCAGGTTGCCTTCCGCCTCTTGGCCGGGTGCTCCGCCTCGACGCCCCTCGTGTGCTCTGGCGGTTCTGTCGCAGACATGTTTGACAGCGTCGAGAAGACCTGGGCTTTTCCCATGTACGCCATCGCGGCCTTTGGTGGACCTATGCTCGGTGCGGTCATGGGTGCGTACATTGGGCCCTCAACGGTCGTCAGCTGGCGGTGGACCGAGTGGACGATGCTGATGCTCTCTGGGGTCATCGTGCTGCTGGTATTCTTGCTGATGCCCGAGACGTACTCGCCCCTGCTCCTCCGGTGGAAGGCCAAGCACCTGCGGCGTGTCACGGGAGACGATCGGTTCCGCTCCGAGCACGAGATTGTCAAGTCTACACTCTTGAGCCGGCTGCGGGTGAGCATGACGAGGCCCTTTCTCATGTTCACCGAGCCCATCATCCTGGCCATGTGTCTATATCTCTCGGTTGTCTATATCGTCCTGTTTACGTTTCTGGTGGGGTGGCCGTACATCTTTGAGGACGTGTACCACATTTCCCAGGGGCTTAGCAACATCCTGTTCCTGGCCATGTTCATAGGCGTGTGGTTCAACCTCCTGCTTATCCCCGTTGTGTATCGCATGACAACAAAACAGATCAAGCTGGCCGAGAGCCGAGGCGAGGGCCAGCACTTCAACCCAGAAACACGCCTGTGGTACGCCATGCTTGGCCCGGCTGTGGCCATCCCCATCTCGCTCTTCTGGATGGGCTGGACAGCATCGCCGAGCATCAGCATCTGGTCGCCCATCATCGCCGCCGGCCTGTTCGGTTTTGGCGTCACCGGCGTCTTTATCTGTGCATACATGTACGTGATTGACAGCTACGAGATCTACAGCGCCTCGGCCTTGACCTTCACTGCGCTCGTGCGGTATATCATTGCTGGCGGCATGACTGTCGTGGGCATCCCCTTTTACGAGAACATGGGCGTTCACTATACGCTCACCATACTGGCCTGCATCTCGTGTGTGCTTGTGCTCGTGCCGTACGCGCTTTACAAATGGGGCCACCTGCTGAGGACGCGGAGCAAGTATGCTGTGTCTCGTGAGATCTGAGGGAGAGAAAGGATGAGACTCGATGCATAAAGCTTGGAGATTATGGCTCTGTTTTATCTTGAACCCTACATCATATAGACTATCATAGACCATAGAGCATAGAATGCGACATGATGATACCCGGCTCTCCCTCTGTCCCAAGCGTTTTCCAGCGCTTTCCTGACCCTCAATCATTAATACCCGTGGATTACTTCCTATGCCCTAAACGCCGTCTTCAGGTCTAGCCTTTTTACCAACTGTTGTGCCGCCCAGTAACCAGTGATTATCAAAAGACACACAATTCCTACAGCGTCAGAGCAACGGCCCCAACGACGACCAGCAGAGTCTCAGCCCACCCAAGGCTCGCAGAGGCAGTGATGCGTCGAGCACCGCTGCTTGAAGAAGAAGACTGTGTAGAGTTGCTATTATTAGCCGCTGCTGCTGTCCCATCATTACTAGTAGTGGTATCGCTGCCGGAAGAAGTGCTCACAGAGCTGCTGCCACTGCTGTCGCCATCGTCGCTGCTGGAGCTGCTGCTGACAGCCAGGGTCGGAGTGACAACCTTGGCCTGGCCCGAGAAGTCGCAGGCAGTGCTGGCTTTGTCCTGGTTTGTGTAGTATTGGTTCATGGCGTTGGTCAGCTGCTGTGTCGTGTTGCACATGACAAAGTCGCCATACGTCCCGCTCGTGGCGTTGGACGTGATGCCGGTGCAGGCGCTGGCGTCCAGCCCGCAGATGGTTCCGAACAAAGAGGCCATCTTGTCCGGGTCGCTGGCCACGTCCTCGGTTGGGACACAGGAAGACGAGGCGACCATGTCCTCGCAGGCGGTCACGTTGGGCGTCGGGGGCAAGGCCTCGGCGGAGAGCCAGACGTTGGCCTGGACGGCTGGGCAGGCCCGCGGCACGTTGGAAGGTGTGTAAGAGTCCATGGAGACTCCTGTGGTGGTCGTGGCGTTGGCGTCGACCTCCTGGATTGCGGTGACCAGCGTGTCAAAGTCTTTGAGTGGAGTGACGTCGCTGCCAGATAGAGACACAAGACCTAGACGGCGATATTGTCAGTACGAAGAGATGATAACTAGGTAGAGAGAATGAAATGGAAGGAAAAACAAACCAAAGTCGTTCTGCTCCTCGAAATACTCATACACGACTCCACCGCTCCAGACCTTGTTCATCAGCGAGCTGTACAAGACACCCGTCTCCTGCCAGACCCGAGCCTCGCCTCCTCCCGGGTTATTACACCCATACTCGGAGAAGAAGGCAGGCACAGAGTAGTTGGAGAATGCTTGCGTGCGCTCCTGATACCCGCTGGCCTCGAACGTGCTCTGGCCGCACCACTCATAGATATTGTAGCCCCAGAAGTCGACAGCAGCAGACTGGTCCTCGCCACAGTTGAAGTAGCTGGCCAGGTTGTCGCGGGTCTCTGCGTCGTCGTTGGTGGCATATCCCACGCCGACCCAGCGGCCGAGGTTCTTTGATTGAATGTAGGCCTTGCTGTCGCGGACGGCGGCCTTGACAAAGGCCGAGGAGGCGCTGTTGGTCTTGTTGTTGGTGACCTCGTTGCCGGCGAAGAAGCCGAGGGTGTTCTGGTACTGAGACAGGTTGTCAATCACGCCCTGGTACCGCGCAAACAGGTCCGTCGTCCAGGCGGGGGAGTCTCTGTTGATGGACTCGCCGGGAACGCTCAGGTCGGCAATCACATAGATGCCTGCGGCGTCGAGGGCGTTCATGCACGTCGAGTGGTCCTTGGTCGGGTCGACTGCGTAGACGCGCACTGTGTTGGTGCCCAGCTGCTGGAGCATGGGGATGTCGCGCTGACAGCTTGCTGCGTCTGCGAGCGAGTCGATAAAGGTGGCATCTGTCGTCTCGGATGCTCCTCCTGGAGCAATGCCCTGCTGGTAGGCGACGCCTTTGAGGAAGAATTGGGTGCCGTTGGACGAGTGAAAGAGGTATTGCCCCTGCGATATGGATAATATCAGCTCCTGAACTAGTATGGTTCTAATTCGATGTCCTGTGATTGAAGTACCTTTGCGGTGATAGGATCTACTGCCGCAACTTGTCTCGCCAGAAACGCCGCGGCGAAGGCCGTGGTTATTCGCTGAAGAGCCATCTTGTCGTAGAGTTCTAAAAGAGAGAATGGTCGATTTACCGGCCGACTGGTGCTTGCAGGTCGTTTCGAATTCTTGATCGCCTGGACAAGTAACGAAAAAGGGAGAAGAAAACAAGAAAAGAAAAAGGACTGATCAATTAAAATGCCACGCCAGCGGACTCTGAAAGAATGAATGGCAGCCCGCAGCCAATGACGAAAGAATGCAACCTGCTCTGAGCCCGTTCAATCGTCCAGTTCAGACGATGACAATATCTTGAAAAAAGAAGAAGAGAGAGAAAAAGAAACAGAGCTACAAAACAAAAATTAAGGTCCGATCATCTTGGCACCGAAAAGATCTTCTTAACAAGTACTGATCTGACGGGAACATAAACGAGAGTTCAATCTTCCAAACCGACAGCAGCATGAGGCACTGCGCCTCCTTGAGACTGTGGCAGGACCAGGAATACAAGACAAGACCTGATACACGATGCTCGAGTGCTGTAGTACGCTGGGGTGAGGCTGAAACACGTAAACCAGGTAGCGCTCCCGGATATCCGCTCATCCATAAGGGTAACCTTAAAAACCTTAGATGCAGATCAGCATGGGTCTTTTCCGCTCTCTGGGCAAGCAAGTTTCAGGGGGCCGAGAAGGAGGGTCAAAGAAGACGCTGATGCTCGTCATGGCCCACCGCTGCTGTCACAAGCTTGGTATTGAAATCTCCATTGCGGATAAAGATCTCAGACACTCCTCCTCCTCCTCCATTGCCGAGTCTTGCGGGCGGGGGCTCCAAGTTGTGCTAGAAAGCTTAGCTAGGTGGCGTTCAGGGGCTTGACAACTGGAAGAGAAAAAGGAGTCTCGGCATTGAGAATGTTGAATGGATGTCATGGTACTCAGACGATGTCAAGTTGACTCATCCAATGCACGGAAAATTAATTCGAATTAATAAATATGAATAGGTGCGCTCCAATTCTCAATCTTGTTGAATATCCATTCAATCCCAAGACTCAAGCCTCCGTACTTTAGGGCTCTTACACCCGGCGGGTCTTGGTCGGGATCAGGTCGAAAACACATGCTGTGGCTGTGTTACAGCTGCTTAATATAACACCCATAGCAGTCAGTGTGTGGCCGAGGCCTATGAGAGCAGTAAGGGAAACGAAAAAGAGGAGGGAAAAGAAGAAAAGAATTGGCTAATCGTTCATAAAACAACAGTCAGTCAATAAATAATATAGAAAGGCATACCCCAGGCATAGATCCGCGAGGTCCAACTCTTGGCCATCAAGTATTCACATGTAATTCTCAATTCAACTTGTAGTAACACGTTTTAGCTGACAGTGGGTTTGCCAGACAGACTCGAACCCCTCTTCCAGTTCACCTCGGCTCTTGGCTCGAGATTAACAGCCGAGTCGACCGTTACAATCTGTAAAGTTAAATTCACGACACATCATTATCCCGAGTGCTTGATGCTCACACGTCTTACTTGGTAGTGAGTAGCGCCATCTACTACACAGGACAGTGCCAAGTACAGCCTGTAGTTTGCGTGTCTTTCTCCCGCCCTGAATCAGTGTCTACATGGCAAAGCTCCACTCTCTTTTCGATGGTGCGCCCCTCACTCGGAAGTCGGTGGTCTTCCTCAACGGGGAAGGTGGATGCGTTTTCGACCAAGGCGTGCGCAAGGAGAAGTGACTCCCTTGGCTTAGGAATGCTAATGCTTGAGCCAGTCGCTGTGCGACTCTTCTGCGTCGACTGTAGGCGCAAATATACGATATCTCGCCCTGGCCCTGAGCCAATATAACAATCTATAAAAGACTATAAATCTCATAATCCTCCACATGGTTCTTAGACCAGCTCAGAACGGTCACGGCTCTTCTTATCCCCAGAAACTGGCAGTCACACCTTCAGCCCCGCCCACCAACACCACCACAACCACCACCGCCAACATGGCTTCCTCCTCCAAGAGACCCAACATCATCTTCATCATGGCTGATGACCATGCATCCAAGGCCATCAGCTGCTACGGCGCCGGCATCAACCACACGCCCAACATCGACCGCCTGGCCACAGAAGGGATGAAGTTCAACCACTGCTACGTGACCAACTCGATCTGCACGCCCTCGCGCGCGGCCATCCTGACGGGGACACACAACCACGTCAACGGCGTCATGACGCTCTCGTCCAAGATCAACAAGCTGACGCCCAACGTGGCCAAGCAGATGCGCTCGGGCGGCTACCAGACGGCCATGATCGGCAAGTGGCACCTGGGCGAAGGCGTCGAGCATGAGCCCAGCGGCTTCGACTACTGGAGCGTGGTGCCTGGCCAGGGCGCGTACTGGGACCCTACGTTCCTGGAGCCAGAGGGCAAGGAAGTGGAGGTCGGGGGCTACGTGACGGACATCATCACGGACAAGACACTCAACTTCATCCGCGAGCGCGACCAGGACAAGCCCTTCTTTGTCATGTGCCACCACAAGGCGCCCCATCGGTCGTGGGAGTGTCATGACAGGCACAAGCACCTGTACTCGGACAAAATCAAGGTGCCCGAGACGTACAGCGACGACTACAAGAACAGGGCGCGCGCGGCCAAGGCGGCCAAGATGCGCGTCGCAGAGGACATGACCTACTTCGACCTGGGGCTGGCCCAGCCTGACGGTGGCAGGGTCGTGGGCGAAGGTCTTTTTTCCTCCATGGGCTTCACACAGCGCAAGATCCCTGCGCCGTCCGACGAGGAGCTGAAGAACTTCAAGCTGGTTGATGTGGAGGAGGGGACCGTTTTCAGGTTCAAGACGACTGCCGAGCTAGCCGAGTTCAAGTTCCAGCGCTATATGCAGCGGTATCTGAGAACGATCCAGTCCATCGACGACAGCGTGGGGACGATACTGGACTTCTTGAAGAAGGAGGGCCTCGACGACAACACCATCGTCATGTACACCTCCGACCAGGGCTTCTTTCTAGGCGAGCACGGCTGGTTCGACAAGCGCTTCATGTACGAGGAGTCCTTCCAGATGCCCTTCTTGATCCGCTACCCGCCTGAGATCAAGGCCGGCACCGAGTGCAACGACATTATCTGCAACGTCGACTTCGCCCCGCTGTTCCTGGACTTTGCGAGCCTCAAAGTGCCCACCTACATGCAGGGCGTCTCGTTCCGGAGACTGCTGCACAGCGAAACGCCCGAGGACTGGCAGCAGGTGGCCTACCACCGCTACTGGATGAACAACGACTGGACGCACCACGCGAGGGCGCACTACGGCGTCAGGGACCAGAGGTACAAGCTGATCTACTGGTACAACCAGGCGCTGGGGGTGCCCGGGGCCGAGGATCCATTTGAAGACGATGCAGACAGGGAGTGGGAGCTGTTTGACTGCCAGGAGGACCCTCTGGAGCTGTTCAATGTGTACAGTGAGCCCAAATATCAGGATACAGTCAAGAGGATGGTGGTCATGCTGGAGAAAAAGATGGCGGAGATTGGGGACGAGCCTGTTCACGACAGCACCACCGTGCAGGCCTCGTTCAGCCTCGAGGAGTAATTAGATATTGCTTGCAGTTCGTTCGTATTCAATCACTGATTACCAGTTTGCGGTGCTTTGATTGATTGATATGCTGCATGGATATAATATGGTATACAGGTGGTGATATTTTATTCAACGCCATTATAGACGAAGATTCTCTACAATCCTATGTATCGTTTAATTCCCCCTCCCGCTTCACAGCTGGGTCCCCAAAATTCCTCCTCTCTTCGTTCTAACACCATGTTAGGCAAGAGACCGACATCCGAAAATGCATATCCCAAGAGTGGGTCACTCGGTCGAGTACGGATCTTTTGCATATCGTCAGTGGCCCACCACATGACGAAGTCCGGGACTCGAGGCCTGTGAATGGTCACTGTTAGAAAAAAGATCCAGGAGACGAAGAAGAAGGGACAAGAGGACGGAGAGGGGGGAGATGAAGAAGAAGTAGGGCGAACCGATGTTCGACATACATGAGAAAAAAAAAAAGGGGGAAGAGGAGAGGGGGAACTGATCGAGCTTAGCTGCATACCATTGGGGGCCTGACGCGCCAGGGTTCGAGACGTGATGTGCTTTTAGGAGGCATGACACAAGCTGGAACACTGGTCATCAAGGACGCGGAAAAAGTTGTCATTTCTGATCGTCATTACGGGCGTTGATTGTACTAGTAATCTGGAATTCCTATATTCCCCAGCCCCCTTCATTACATGCAATGCAATGCAATGCGTATATGCGCACAAATGAACACAGTATGACAATCAATTGACAAAATGTGTGACATTTGTCTGCTGACACCCCCGCGTCCCAACCTCCCCACCAAAGAAAAAGTAAAAATCCCGGTCACGTAATCTCCCCTCCCAGTGTCGTCGTAGAAGTGCCCTCCCACCTCTGAAGCCAAGGAAAAGAGAAGGATGGTGTCCTCGGCGGCAACCCTCCTCCTCCTCCTCCACTGGCACCACCGCCCGCGGAAAACGGGGCCCTTCTCCAGTCAGCGTCCCACCCGTCATCCAGATCACCATTGCAGGGCCAGCGGAACTGCCACAGGTCACCCTCATACAGCGCCAGCCCCTGTTCAGCAGTAGTCGTCGTAGTTCTCTGGGTATCACTGCTGGCGTAACCTGATGTGCTGCTGTAAGGAGCAGACGGGCTGGACGCGCCAGGCGACACGGCCCACTGCTGCTGGTTGGCATCGCTGGCCCTGCGCTCGTCTCCTGCTGTTCCTCCACCGCTGCCACCTTCTTCCTCGTGTGTAAAATCTGCCTGTCGTAGGAGGCTGTGGATGGCCAGTCTCTGCCTCACCCTGGCCGCAGCCGAGAGTCCCGCAGCCGGATCCTTTGCGCCGCCCTTGGTGGGTGTCGGCCCAGGCGAGGCGAGCCTGCTGGGCGTAGTCGTGGCGCTCCTGGTAGAAAACACGGCGATGGCCCTCCTCATCTCCTCCAGGATGGGTTTCACCAGCCTCGAGGTAGGAAAGAACCGTCGCAGGCTGGCCATGCACAGCTCTGCGCGGCTGAGCACCCACTCCTCGCTGGGGCGCGTGGTGAGGCGGCTGAACTGCGAGACGAAGAGGAGCACGCGCACGGCGTGGTACCCGCAGATGGCCGTGTCGAACTCGAGGAGCTGTGCGCGCTGGCTCTGCTGGTTGAGGGTGGCGAGGATGTCGACGATGGCTGTTGCGTGCTGCAGACAGAGCCGTTCTGCCTTGGCCAGCAGGTTCTGGTCCATGGCGTCCAGGACCACGGCGGGTGCTGCCTCTCGATAGCCTCGTAGTAGGATGCGGTACAGATCGCAGTAGCACTGGTGAAAGGAGAGGTGGACGAGGATGCGTCTTGCGAGCCAGGGCGTGCCGACGAGCTGGGAAATGTGGTCTGCAGTGAGGGTTGGACCGCAAGGCAGATCGTTGCCGACGCGCTCGAGGTGGTGTTCAAAGTCGCGCATGACGGAGGCCATCTGAGGGAAACTCGCATCGTAGACGGACAGCGACCTGGTCAGCTTGACGACGTCTCTTCGCAACATCTCGATCTTGACGCATAGGTGATATGCTCCGTAGTCAGACGAGCGCAGGTCCCTCTCTGCCACCCCAGCTCCCGTCTCTCCTCCTCCCAGGTGATAATTACTGCTGCTGAACTGCTCCTCGGTGCACGGCAGTTCCAGGTAGATGCTGTCCACAGGACACAGCTCGAACTCGGGCAGGCCCATGCAGAAATACCGCTCGACCAGCTTCAGGCTCCACATCAGCCGCCGTCTGATCTCCTCCTGGATCCTGCCCTCAATGTCCTGTGGCGCCGCTGCGCGCTCGCAGTTGAGCCTCATGGCCGCAGCTGCCCTCGCCGCGATCGAGGACAGCATAAAGGCCCGCTGATAGGCGCCCGTCTCCACGTGGTACAGGACGACGAGGAGCAGGGCTTGCACGCGGGCGAGGGTGGGCGACTCGAGGTGTTTCCATATCGACTCTTCGGTGCGCTGGATCCAGTCCAGCTCGAGGTCGCTGCGGGCCTGTGACGGGCCCTTGTGGTGGCTGGCGACGGCCGAGAGGGCGTAGGCGAGACACGTGTCCAGGGTGCCCTCGCTGCACAGCCTAAGGGTGGTCGAGGGGTGTAAGAATGCATAGGACGGGAGAGGGTATACATTGTTGAAGTAGAACTCCACGAGGACTTGGATGTCGGGTGGTAAAGGTGGACACCGCCCCCAGCACCACCACTGTTATTAGTATAACTACCACCACCACCACCACCACCACTGACCTCAGACTGGAGGGAGATGATTGGTTCTGAGTTGGTGGTTGCTGGCGACGTCGGTGAGGTTGCCGAGGTGTCGTCTGCCCCTGAGGCCTCGTCGATCTGGCTCGAGGAGAAGGTCGCCTCTGTCGGTGTGCCCGCAGCGCTGCTGCTGCCACCCGGTACAGCCCGACTGGTCCGTCTCCCGTCGGAGCCATAGACACAAGGGAGGCACCGCTTCCTGCAGGCCAGACACGGCGCGCCTCCAGAGCAGCGCACCTTTTGCTGTCTGCAGTTGGCGCAGGCCTTGCTGTTCCTCCGCCGCTCCACGATCCTGCCGGCCTCGAGCGCCGGGCTCGGGAGGGCGGTGCTGCTGTCTGCATATCCATAGACCGTGGTCGGAGTGGTGGGCTCGCCCACGACAAAAGAGCAGGCAAACTTCAGCCTCTCGCAGTCTCCACAGCCTTTGTCGCCATGTCGACCGTCGCACCGGACTTTGCGGAACCTACACTGCTTGCAGGTCTCCTTTGCTGGTCGACCAGAGGCGCTGAAGGTTGACACGAACTGCTCCATCGTAAGAAGAGATCGCACGGCGGTTCCATGTCCGGATGTCGGGGACTCGGGGGGGCGGGGGCGTTTTTCGATGTTCCCTGTGTTGCTGCTCTCTCTTTTCTCTCTCTTTTTGCAATATGTAATCAAGCCAGTCGTTACGTTACATACCAAGAAAGAATGGACCAAAAAAAGTCAGAAGAGAGAAGAAAGCACGCGACAACGATGCACAAAACAGTAAAACACCGCGGAAATGGGGAGGATTTTGGGAATATGAGGCTGAAATGGGGCCACTCGCGGCCCGCTCGAGGAAACAGGTGCCCAAAAATGAGCGAGGGTCGAAATAGAGTTACCAAAAGGGACCACCGCAGCTGTGCATATCTCCGCTTCATCCCCCAGCATTGTGCCTTGGTTTCTCTCTTCCCCTATCGAGGCTGGCGGAACAGGTGGGCCCCGCCGTTGGCGCATGATACCATCGCAAGCGGCAATTGCGTGTTTGATGCCTCCCGATCCTACAAATGAGACATCTCTCAATATAGAGAAGATTGGACCCTCCTTTTCCATCATCGTTGGCAGGTGCTGGTGGTGGTGTGCTTTGCTTCCTTCTTCTTCTTGTGCTTATTTATGACAAGAGATGCAGAAAGTCTACTTTATGTGTAATGTTGTTTTTCCTTTAAAAAGTTGGATGAATGAAATATCAAATCAACTCAATGCATCGACATTTATTCGCCTGAAATATCCACTGGAGGAACCACAGGAACTACGTACTACGTACCACGTTGTACACCCTTCAGCGTTGGAGTCGGGAGAATCTGTCCGAATGTGCGGATTACACACCCCCAACACACCCTCACACAAGCTGCCAACGCCAAGCTTAGATCCGCCACTGACGTGCTTGGCGTGTTACGCTTCTGTTGCAATCAACAATTTTTTTTTAAAAAAAATGAAAATGAAAATAAAATACCAGGGCTACTGCAATATTATCCCAGATAGGCGGGGAAAAGGACCACCAATCAAGCCGCTCGCACCACCTGTTGTGACAATGATGTGCTGTGACGATGTCTTCCTAAGTTCCTACCCAGGCACGGAAATCCCCGATCGATATGCATCATCTTATTACTTTAAAGAGGGTGTGCCCCTTTTTCGTCCGCTTCCCTTTGCGTACATAAGTACATATGTGGTAATTATTGATTTCTCCAAGCTCGTCTGGTAATTTTATGGTTCAGTACCACCTTTGACACACCCTCACGGGGACAGGACATGACTCTCATGCTTTGGTCGGCGTGGGGGCGGCTGGAGTAATATCGTACCTATTTGCAATCGGACACTGCTCGTGTGGCTTGCTGGCTCTCGCAGGGCTCGTCGACCGGTGCTGAAGGGTCTGTCAGCCAGTTCGGGAGAGATTTGCTGCTAGAAAACATAAGACAGTGCTCAGATAGAGATACAAATAGGGCAGCAACTACAGCTCTGAATTCACCGTTGAATTCACTACTTATTTCACCGTCGAGCCGTTGACATAAGTACGTCCGTAGTACTTGTACTCATCACATGGTATGTGATATGTCAACTGACACTTGAAACCTTGGTCTTAGTGCTCGCCGTCGCATCAGCCCTCGTCTTTTCCTTATGTCGTCAGCTATTCTAATATGATGCATCTCTTCCTTTGACTTTGTCAGCTCTCCGTTATTCCGTTCTTTCTTTCTTTTTACTTGTGTCAGATGGCTGCGGTTTTCCTCTGGTCCTTCTGCGATGAGTCTTTAATCAGCATGAATTTTAGGAACAACCTACAAAACCTCAGTTCACAAAATTCAAAGCTTTGTATGCCTCATGCACTCGTCTGGGTCCCTAAGAATGACAAGATTACCCATCTAGGCATGAGAAAACCATGGCTACGTGGTGCACTGTACCGCTCGGCTTACCAGATCTGACCTTCCATTTCTTGTAGGCTCATTTCCTTCCGACGCCCATCTCTGTCGCAGATAAGACCAGTGGAAACTCCTCGTCCAGTCTCGCCTCTCTCGCTCTCTCTTCTTCTCTCTTCAATCTTTTGCATAAGGATCCTGCCCGTAGTAGTTGGCCCTATGGAATGAGCCCGCATTGAGACACTTCGGTTGGCGAAATGGCCCGTGAAAACAAAGTATCAGGCAGCAAATGGATTCACATTTACTTCCAGTGTGTTTGAATGAACTTCCAATCTGCCTTGGGAGAAAGCGACCCCGTGGACAAGCCCGTCGCGTATTCGTGTGTGTTGTTGGGCTTCATGCGAGGCGCCCCACCAGGATGTCCCTGGTTTTCATTGGCGAGTCTGATGTAATCAGCTTCAAAGTTTTCAGCAACAATCTATCTTAAGACTAAACAGCGCGCGACACACGCGTCTTAACGTGCAGACACTACTATCTTGTGATACCTCACAGCAGCGGATCTTCTGGAGCTTTACGATTTATCCAGCCGCACCGATGGGTCATCATCATCATGCCCCCCAGTTTCGACGAGCGGCAATACTGGCACGAGCGGTTCGAGACCGAGACCTCCTTTGAATGGCTGGTCCCGTCCAAAACCTTCCTCTCCATCCTAGAACCCCATCTCGAGAAACTACAGAAACGCCCAAGGATTTTACACATTGGCTTCGGCACAAGTGATTTGCAGAACCACCTCCGCGCCGGCGGGTTCGACGACATCCTCAACATCGACTACGAGCCACTAGCCATCGAGCGCGGGCGCAAAGCAGAACAAGAGGCCTTCGGCGACGTGCGCATGAGATACGCGGTGGCAGACGCAACTCGTCTCGAGTTTTCCTCGGACGAGCAGTTCGATGTTGTGGTCGACAAGAGCACTGCCGATGCGGTCTCTTGTGGCGGCGAAGAGGTCTTCTCGCGCATGCTGCAGGGCGTCAGGAGGTGTCTGGCTCCAGGGGGCTTCTGGATATCGCTCAGTTACTCCTCGTCGCGATTTGATGTTGACCAAGGCCCGTCCTTTGGCGTGGAGGTCATTGCGAGAATCCCTACGCCAAAGGTCAGAGACACAGACCCAGACGTATTTCATTACTGCTACCTCCTTCGGCCGAAACATGGAGGGACATGACAAAGCCAAGTCTGGGGCAAGCGAGGTTGAACTTGGGATTTATCATCACTTAGGTCTTACGGGCTCTTAGGTGATGATGAGTTTGGGTTCTGCGGCTTATCTCATCATGCTCGGAGTGGATTCTTCTCCAGGCGGGTTCCAAAATGAAACTGCTTGCTGCAAGATGACACGCATTCGAGAGGACAACCAAAGAGAGGTACCAATGCTGAAGTAGAGGGAAAGAGTTGAACAGCTCTGAGATGCAGCCAGTACCCAGGCGCCTTTCCCTTTTCTTCTACCATCCCATCCAGCAGATGAGCCTCGAGGGGGCCGGTTGGGGGCTTCTTCTATGTGGGGTTAGGGTCGCAGTGGCAATTAATATCTATTTCGTTTTCCTCTCTGATCGTGTCAAGAACTCAGAGACCAGCAGCAGCAGCCCAAAGGCCCCAAAGCACTAAAGCTACCCAGAAGGCTGCAGTATGCTTTTGAGACGTCTCAGCATGGTAGCGCTCCCTCGGCCACAGAGGAACAATCAGCATCCGATTGGCAGAGAATCATCTGCGGCGGGTGCTGCAGGGGGAGACACGGCCCCCAGCCTGGCCACTTATACGGCCTCAGCCCGTTGTCGCGGCCAACAACAACAACAACAAGACAGTGAATAACTTCCGTGCCCCAGGTTCTCTGCGAGCCAAACTTCGGGGGCGGCGGCGCTGGAACTCAACTTCGGGCCCGCGGCAATGTCGGCCCCCGCCTGTGAAGCCGAGTCAAGCACCAACCAAAGACGCGCTGCACCTCGCTGCTTGGTCCAGGCCAGGCGACAGCTGAATGCTGGACATGGGTAAGGTTGCTTCTTGCTGTTGTCGCCGTGTCAGCCCGCCAGGCTACCCAGCTGGCCCGTTGTCTTGACCACCACAGGCAGTCAGTCAGTTCGATTAGTCGGTGGCGCAGTGATGCCTGGCTTTACGTCAATACTCTGGTTTCTCCTTGCTTGTCATATAATGCTCGATGGCTGCTGCAGATCTCTTGGCATTGAGAGGAAAACAGACACCTGCACACACATACACACACGATCAGGTCAGGTGATAGAAAAGACAGCTGTGCTGCGAATATTGGTGCCGGGCATCGATATATTCCTTTCCTTTTTGGCTTGTCCTTCTTGCCGACTCCTTGTCGCTAATCTGCTGGACAGAAATCACCTTGATCTCGACGTCTGTGACGGCAAGTGATTAACTCCATATAGAACTAGTGTCTAATATCTTCCTTTTTGTCTTTTTTTCTTTGTTTTTGTTCTCTTTTCCTTTTCCCGTTTCGTTTCTCTTTTTACATCATGAGGTACACACACCTCTTCCAGGCTCCACCGTCGCCCTCTGATGCAGGTCTCATCAAGGCAAAGTCTGGGCCCTTGGCCGCGCAGAAGCCTCGCCTGCCGACTTCCCGGCACCATCACATCCGCAAGACCTCCCTCTCCACCGAAGCAAGCTCCATCGCATCCGTCGAGCAGCCACCAGCAGCAACGGCTGAGAAACAGAAGCCGGTTAACAACAGGTCCGGGCCCGTGATGAAGGAGGAGACCATCGCTGAGACGGACGCCGAGGCCGACGACAGCGGCGTTGACGTCGGGGACGACAAGGCTGGTGAGGATAAGAAGAAGAAGAAGCCTGCACTGCCTCGTCTGAAGGCGGGGGAGTCGTATTTGCACTGGCTATGCCTCACCGAGGAGCCGGGAACACTGTGGACATCTGCCCTGTGCGCGGCCTTCCAGGAGTGTCTGGCGGTGGACTCGTCGCACTCGCTCAATGCGTCCGAGTGTGCCTCTCGCATTGACGACATCTACTGGAGCTTCTACCTGCCACTCGATCCCCTGCTGTCACACATGGAGGACCGGATCCTGTCTGGGTATCTCCTCCACGTGTGGACCATGTTCATCGAGCTGGGCAAGAGGATTCCTCACGACGACGAGGGGCAGGACAGGCTTGTCGAGTTGCTGAAGGAGCTTGTCCACCTGCCACCGATGGAGGTTAGGACCTGGGAGGTAAGTGGTCAACTATGTTTATACTACATTATTCCTGTCAAATAATAGCCAATGCTGACTTGATCACAGGGTAATGACGCGCCGTGGTCTGACCTGCCGACTCTCGACGATGCCCTTATCGGCGCCTGGGACGATCTCTGTAAGTCCATCCAATGCATGGTAGCACTCGTGGACTAACAAATTCATCATCTTAGACGACCCAGAGAACCAGAGCTCAAACATCGAGGGCTCCTGGATAAACTACTTTGCCTTTCTCGGCCGTCTGGTGGCAGCAGAAGTGACTCCAGACTGGTGGGACATCCCAGCCACCACGCTCAAGGAGGTCCTCGCCGAGGAGATCAGCCCCTCGCCTCTGACCAGGTTCAAGACGATGGCCCTGGCCGAATTCATGAATCAGGCGGGCGACTCTTTCTTTGAGTGGTGCATCGACTCGGGGGCCCTGGACGTCAACAAGAACATGAATGTTATTGTTCCGCTGACCAAGAGCCCCGTCAGGCTGGACTGGTTTGACCACCGCAGGACTAATGCGAAGGAGACTAAGGCATTGGGCTTGTAGAAGCTGGGAAACTTAATCTTAGAGCTGTCGCCCTGAGGATGGCTTGGGGTGTTGGTAGCTAATAGTGTAGAGCAGTGCGTTGCACGGGTGTGCCACTGTCTCTTGCTTGTAAATACAACATAATAAAGTATATGTATATTGCAAAGCCCCAGAACTCATATCAAAGAACGAGCTGGATCTCATCACCACCCTCCGACGGACGACCAACTTTGACCAGCGCCTCTCTTTTGGTGAGGTTCATAACGATGCTGAAGAGCGTCTCGAAAGTGCTGGCATCCATCTGCGTCCTGTTGATAGAGCAGGGAGTGTTCTCTTCGTCCTTGAGCATCCCGAGAATCTCCTGGACACCTGCCCCGGGCGAGAGGGTGGCCTCCGCCAGCTTCTTGATACGGGCCAGGCGCTTCAGCGAGTCATCCAGCCAAGGCGGCTCGTCCACACCAGCATGCTCGAGAACCAGGTGATTGGTGTGGAAAACCCTCCCCTTGGGATCCATGGAGATCTCTCTGGTCCCGAGCGGCGTGCACTCCAGCCCAACCGCACCAGACCCGTCCCCGACCAGAATGTGCGCACTTCCCGCGATGCCCCCGGCGGTCTCGAGCCTTGCGATAGCTTCCTGCCTCGAACAAGACTCCAGGATGGCCCGCAGGGCAAAATGCACGGGCAATTTAGTACGATCGACACCGCGCGCCCGGATGGCGTTCAGACAGCAGCCGACGCCGCGCTCGTTGAGGCCAATCTTACCGATAATGCCGGCCTCCGTCACCATAGCCAGGCTAGGGATGTCTAACCCGGGCGCAGAGTCAATGCGACAGACGATGAGGTTGCGGCCCTGCCACCTCTGCCAGTCCCAGTTCTGCGCGAGGAACGAGGTGCCCGGGTCGGAGCCGTCGACCCAGCTGAGGCTGGTGCAGCCATCACTCGGCACATCTGCGTGTTGAGGGGTCTTGGGGTCGGTGAAGAGGCCGAACATGATCTCGGTGCGTACATTGAGGGCCAGGATGTCGAGGAAGGTGACGGAGGAGCCCGCGCCGTCGGCGAGCCCCCGGATCTCTTCGAGGTATCGGCTGCATGTCTTCTCCAGGGGCTCGACGTACGTGCTGGCCTCTGCAGTCACCTGCTCCCAGCTCAAGGAGCACTTCTCCTGGAATAGATTTCTGTAGAAGGATATGGAGCTGCGGACCTGGTCCTGGGCTGCACGGCCGTGCGAAAAGCCAATCTTTCATTCACTTGTTGGTTAGGGACACTGTGTGAAGGAGAGCGAGTGTGGGAAGATATGTAGCCGCATAATTGATTAAGTAATTACTTACTTCGAAGGGGCTGCCGGAGCACTGTATTTCCAACATATCGACTGTGTCTCTGGCGAAAGTTGACTCGAGCGTATTGACAAGTCTGGAGGAAAGGCCGGATTGCATGCTGGAGAGAATTTGAATGATGCAGCGACCGGTGCGGGGCCGTTTCTAACCAGCCCAACTTTGCCGGAGGTTGCATTCTTATCACTGCATACTGAATACTTAGTACTGTACCTCTCTTCAACTGCATTTTTGGTGTGACAGCTGGAAAAAGTGACCATTTCCAGTGACTGAGAATGTACAAACGGCTGCGAGTCTTTTCGTACCAAGTTTGTTTGACTCGGCAATCCTCTGGGCAGTACAGCCGCCTCTCTCGGAAGTTGTAGAGTGCCGAGGACCGCAGACGACATCATGATGACAAACATCCAATCCTCCACAGCAGTCACCCAGCATCACATGGGGCTTTCGACCGATGATGTACTTAGATATGATGTTGATCTCTTTGGCATTCGCAGTCTGGTCCCGAATAACATTCAATGATGAAATCCTTTGCGGACTTAAACTTCGCGTCGCGCCTGGCGCCTCGCAAAACCTTCCGGTTACTGCAAGCCCAGGGATTGCGAGCAGGATTCAGCGCTAGGTACAGCGAAGGCTGTCGCTATGTCCGAGTCTGCCTAGTAAATCAACAATTAATAGTCATTGTAAGACTATTTATACATATGTTTTGCTAACGACCACTATTCTGTAATGTATCCATGTCCTCGACGCTCTTCATTGTTACAAGCCGATTAAATCGCATCATCCAAGGTCTGAAGGTCAACCAACCAGATTCAAGAAAAAGAAGCATCACCAGTTCCCACTCTCACATCCTCGTCTAAAAATGCCTCCCGTCAACTCCAAATCCGACGCCCCCTATGCCAATGTCACCCTCGTAAGACGCGGCGAGCCAGCTGCCCAGGAGACGATCCAGATCGGACCCATCCGTCTCGACGTGCTCGAGGACGGCGGCAACACAGACCGGCGCCTCTCGGCAGTGCGCATCTTCGTGCCGCCGCACACGCCCGGCCCGGCGCAGCACTGGCACCAGATGCACGACGAGACATTTCTGGTAGAGAAGGGGACGGCGACGTTCACCTCGCAGGAGGAAAGGATCACGGCCCGGGAGGGCGACTACGTCGTGGTCCCGACGTGCGCACCCCATACCTTTGGGAACGACACGGACGAGGAGCTGGTCATGTACAATACCTTCACGCCGGCTTTCTATATCGACTACTTTCGGCTGATGGCCAAGATGGTGGCAGAGACGGAGAACGGCAAGATGACACCCAAGATTGCCAAGGATGCCATGGATCGATATGCCACCTTGGTGATGGGGGTCACGAGCGAGTGGTGATGGCCGTGTATTTGTTAGGAGAGTCGTTGAAAGGAAGAGTAAAGTTTGTTTGTTCAGCGATATAATAATCCACGCAACTCACTTCTTATATCGTGTGAGAATAGTTACAGAAATATGTCAAATGTGTATGGTATTGAATTGGTCTTAACATTGTAAGACTCGACATTCATAACTGTAATAGCAGTAAGCTGTAAAATCTTAAAGCCATGAGAGTTCTCTCTTGCAGCTTAGATACTGTAATGTGGTTACTAGGCTTATAACCCCATCGACAGGTGCAATGTGATTGGATGGGATCGGATGGTTCAACAAATCACTTATAAGTCGAAATCTGTAATAGAGCACATCACAAAGTATTAACAGGATGCAAATTTAGGCAGATAAAGACACCAATCATCCGCAGGGCAGATGAGGCATATTCAAGGCCTTTTATTCTTCTTTCCTTTCATATACGCACTATCTATGATGGATTGCTGATATTGCATAGAAGCTCCCTCTCGCCACGTGACATTGCCTACGCCGCTGTAAAATTGTACTTCTTCGCTGCGATACGCTCCACAAACGACGGCCAGATGTAGTACATATGATGACCCAGCGCATTAGGAAACCACGGAAGAATGATATTCTTCCTCTCCTGCCTGTCTACAGCATCTATGCACCGCGTAGCCACATAGTCAGTCTTCAGGCCATACTTGTTCGGATCAGCCTCCCGAACCGGGCCTGCGTCCACAGCCGAGGCGCGGAAGTTGCCCTCGATGGTGGACGGGAGCATAAAGGTGAAGGCCACGTGGGGGTGCTCGATGGCGAGGGCCTGGTAGAGGAGGAGGGAGGAGGCCTTGGTGGCCGCATAGAGGGGGCGCGGGTGGGGGCAGGGACAATAGCTGCCAGGGAGGAGACGAGGAGGATGGAGGGCGAGGCCGAAGTCCGCTCCAACATGGGTATCTAAAGGATGTTAGCTTGAACAGGAGAGAGTTTAGATAATAAAGGGTGATTGTTTTTCATCCTTCTTACAAAGGTGAGGGCTGCGACGAGAGGACCGCTAAAGTTGCCTTGCACCGCCCGCCCAGCAATGTCCACTGCCCTCTGGATGCCCTCAGCGCCCGCATCGTCCCCAGCAGAGCTCGACCCAGCAATCGCCAGGACCGGCTGCAGCGCAGACACGCCAGCACAGACGTGAATGGTGTCCAGGCCGCCCCAGGCAGTGCTGATGGCGTCCCTGACGCGGACCATGTCCTCCACGACGGTCATGTCGGCGACCTGGCCCAGACACTTGCTCCCGCATTCTGCCTCCAGGGCTTTTATCTTATCTGCCCTGCGCGCGACAACACAGACCCTTGCGCCGCGCTGGGCATATTTCTTGGCAATGGTGTGGCCAACTCCGCTCGAGGCGCCGAGGATGAGAACACGCTCCTCCTCAGGCAGACGTCGTTGCCCTCCTCTGGAGCGGTTGAATAGGTACAAGGCTGGTAGGGCGACGGCTAGGGCGGCACCTGCAAGCCTGTATGTAGTCGAGGAGTTCATCTTGGGTGGTTGTGGCGGTGGTGTTGGTGTTGCGAGCTCAAGTGACAAACCTCGGTTTGGTGAAAGGGAAAAAACCTGGGGAGGAGGGTTTTAGTATCGCATGCCGGCGAATAGCTTGGCAACAATGACCCTAACCCGAGATTGGAATAATGAAGAGCGGTTAGTGAACCGGAATAGTGAAGTAAAACCACTAAACCGGCTTCCGCAGGGTTGAATATAAGTAGCATATCAGGGAGGGGAAAGGCAATGTACTAAGCAAGGGGAGGGGACAGAGGCCATAGAACCTTAAGAAAAATGAGAAGAAGAGATAGTCAATCTTAATAAGCAGCATCAATGTTTACAGGAAGTGAATTGTGGCTTCATAAATTGCATTGTGGGTATCTCGTGCTACTCATCCTGGAGGTGAAGATAATAATAATAAAAACGAACGTGAGAGGGTATATTGTAAAGAAATGTAAAGAAAACAAGAAAAGAAAGGAAAAAGGTAGCAAAAGTGACAAGAGAGCATGACAAGCTGTAGCGAGGATTTGGACGGCCAAGTTGCAAGTCACCAGCGTAATGTCTCCTCCTAAGCATCGTCAACCCATTTTGTGGTATCCCATCCTTGTTTCAGAACGCCGCATGGCTCTTCCTACCCTCCCTCAACATGATAGCATACTCGCTGCGCTTGCGGATCAAAAACGCCAGGCCGAGCATGTAATCGGTCGTGTACTTGCCCGCAGGCAGGTGCATGAGCGGGTTCAGCAGCCTCGCCGCCAGCCTCTCGGCCGTCATGTCGTTCAGCTCGGCAGCATCAGCCACGTCGCCCCACAGGTTGAGCAGCAGCTTGAACAGGCTCCTGGCGGGGCCCCTGATGCCCAGCAGGGCCTCGTCCCAGAAGTCGATGCACGAGTCGAGGCGCATGCCCATGGACCCGGGCAGCGTGGCCTGCTTGGACATGACGATCCAGCGCTTGGCGACGGTCTCTGTGACGAGGGGCTTGCGCAGCTGCTGCAGGAACAGGATGATGAGCTCGGCGGCGTCGTACACGTCGTGCGCGCTCCAGTCGATGTTGCCCTCGCCGTAGTAGGGCGCCGTGCTGAAGGCCTCCTTGAGCGCGGCGACGCGGATCATGCTCTCGCTGCCGCACCCGATCGAGTAGTCCCCGCCAAAGATGTTGGGCACGCGCACCCCGCCGTTGTCCTTGATGAAGGTGACGCACATGAAGACGCAGCGCGGGAACTCGCGCCGCGACGAGCCCTTGGACCCGTCGTGGTGCGTGCGCACGCTGGCCGACGCCATCTGCATGGATTTCTTGAGCGACACCCCAAAGATGTCGTCGGGCTCGGCGTCTTCCTCCAGGACGGCGGCGGCGGCTAGCGCGGTCGCCTCGTTGCGGGGCCGGCGGAAGGAGAGGCGCTGGAAGACGGAGGACAGGCGGGAGCTGGTGCTGCGGACGCTGCCTGCTTTGGAGGATGCCGTGGTCGGGCGCAACTGTCTGCTGCCACCCTGTATCGTTGTCGTGGTGGTCGTGTTGATCGTGTCCATCGAGGTCTTGTGGTTGGCCGCGGCTGCTGTCGAGCTCGAGACTGTGCCCATGACTGAGTTCTCTTGGTGGGTGTTCAGAGAAGGCCGACTCGCGCTCGACAGAGGAGGCCTGGTGGACCGCGCAGGAACGCTAAACGAGTTCTTGCGCCCAAACAATCGACTGTTGCTCCTCCCAATCCTGCTGTCCTGGATGGGCGGCGGTGCTGCGCTGCTGATGCTGCTGTTGTTCCGAGTATGGTTGCTGTTGTTGCTGTTCAGGCTGCTGCTGCTCTGCGCGGCTTCACCTCCGACAATTGTCGTGGTGATGACGGCCCTGTGCTCCAAGGGATCATACCCCGCATCGCTCATAGGAGGCCTGATGGCCAGCAAGTCGCCCAGCGTGGAGACGGCATCACCGTGTGACTCGGCACGGCGCAGGAGAGAGCTCATGCGCCTGGGCACGATCGGGTTGCCCTCTGAGTCGTGCAGCACGGCGCTGTACTCGCTTATGCTGCGCGCCACAGAGGGCGACCGTGCGATACCGGGAAGGGTCCCATCCGAGAAGACAGAAGGAGACAATGCCGTGCTAGACTCGTAATGTTGGTGGTCAGCCGGTGGCGAGGGCGAGTGGCTGCGGCGTTCAGCCCTCGGAGGAGGCGTTGGTGGACGATCAGTCGCAGTAGTGATAGTGTGGTGGTGGTTGTGGCGGTTGTTGCTGTGCTCGCCGCCGAGCTCATCCAGAAACTCGTCAATTTCAAAGATGGGAAGGGGGTGCTTGTCTCTGTCCTGTGCGGCCGAGTGAGACGGTGCAGAGGTGGACCGCAGGCTGGGCTCTCTGTCTCTGGTGGGCGATCTCTGGCTGAGAAACGGAGGACCATCGTTCATGTCGATAGCACTATCTGGCTCATCACCTAGCGAGGACGAGTTGGACCCTGCCGGGGCGTGTCGATGGTCCTCGCGCCTAGCAGCCCTGCGAGGGATGCGTGGGATATTGTCGCCCTCGTCTCTGTCTGCTGCTGCGCTGTCGAGCCTCTCTGCCTCCATCCGGTAGCTGAGGTTGGTGGCGTGCAGCTGCATGGCGTCCAGGTAGCTCTCGAGGTCCGACACGGCGTAGTTGGACCGGAAGTCGCCCTGCAGACGGCCGCGTAGGCTGCCCATGTCGGCCATGACGTGCGTTAGGTCGTTTTTGATGTCGTCGTTGGTCGCTGTCTGGTTCTCGATGGCTTCTAGGTAGCGCGAGGAGTCGCTGGACACGGAGATCCTGTCGTTTTCTTTTCTAGATTTGGTCCTATATGGGCGAAAAAAGCAAAGTAATAGTCAGCATCTCTGTTGCTATCGGTATGTTTGTGGAACGAAGAGGAAGGCTTGGTCAGAACAGAAGAGAAACAAGAGAACAACATACAGGCCAACCAGATCCGTCACCACGGCCAAGATGGACTTGTAGCCCTCCAGGGTAAGCCTCAGCTTCACCATATCACCCTTGATGGCAAGCCACCTAAACTTCTTCTCCCTCGCCGTCAGGCCCAGGCCATTACAGACGTGCATGTAGCCCTCGATCTGGTTGATGATGGCCGTGCAGTGCTCGAGCAGCGCAGGGGTGCGCCTCGCCAGGTCGGGCGGGAACGAGGTTGCATCGTCCTTGAGGATATCCAGGACGCCGTCCAGCGAGTGTATCTCGGCCAGGGTGGCATCGAGCTCGACCCGTGCCTCGCGCACGCCGCGGATGAAGAGCCGCAGGGCTGGTGAGGTCTTGGAAATGGCATTGCCCGCAGCAAAGCAGCCGGTGGTGATGGATCTACTCATAGTGTCGAGGAGAATGGGTTAGAGATTTGAGGGTTTTGTATACTTGAAAATACAACATTCTACTACAATCCATCCACGAGCAACATATTGTCTCGCTTGTTGTGGTAACAACCAGCGTTGGGATGGCCACAGCACAGCACACACTGGCTGTTGTTGAGGATTGTTTTGGGGTGGGTGGAGGGGTGAGATGGGATGGTTCCTACATAGTATCCATAATGCCGGACTCTACCAGCTACGGCCTGCTGGTTCGTCTCTTATCTTCTCTTTTCAGGGCTCCGTGTAGGTCTTGGATTTATGGTACACTGCCACTCTTGATTCCTTTCGGAAAGGATAGCAGTCAGAGTAAGGCAAATAGGAAAATAAAAGGCTGAAAAAAAAAAAAAAAAAGAGGAATCTGGAGGTGTGGGTAAGTAAGAACTTCTCAGGCAAGTAAGACTTATCAGCATGCCTAGAGTGGGCAGTGGCAGCCTTTTTACTCTACAGAGTACAGCCAACATCATCAGCAATGGCACGATAACACACCAGGCTGAGCTGGACGCAGGGTCACATTGGCAAACCCCCGTCAATCCCTCCACAAAGGTACCAAAGTAGGCACGGAGTTGACGATCCAGCATCCATTTTGGGATGGGGACATCTGGATCTACTACGGTACTGCGCAATGTACGGAAAAAGTGGCAGCTCAACAAGCCAAAGTGCAGCGTCAGGGTGCCGAGCCACAGCGGAGCGAGCCAGCCAAAAATTCTAGCGTGACGTCGGGGCCAGGAACCAGGGTCCTCACAAAAGGTAAATCATCGACGGGACGGGGGCCTCGGCGCACAGAGAAGTGGCGAGCATGCGGCATGCCCCAGTGATGAAGAGGGGGAAGGGAGGGGACCTCCTCATGGAACAGGGGACTTGATCGGCATCTTGTCCCCGCCCGAGAAAGCTGTCTTATTCTCCGCAAGCCATCTCTGACTCTCTTCTCTCTGTCTTTTTCTCATATCGTTATTATTACATATATGATAATATGACAGTCGTCTTGCTAGCGTTCTCAGAGCACTGTCATGACTTAGAATTTCGATAGTCTCCTCCAAGTGCCATCTTACAAGATGAAGGCCTTACTCGCAGAAACTATTCTTCACTCTGTCGTTTTCTCTGTGCCTGTTTTTCTTTCTTTTTCGCAATGGGATCGGCAGGGGGCTAGAAAGGCTCCATTGAGCCCCCAAGAGAACTCCATAGCACTGTGGTTCAAACAAATCCTATTCCCCTTTGGAAAATACCGCCTACCATTTTGGATCTGACTCGACCCCGTCCATGATGGTGGGTATAGCGCGTCCACCCTCCTTCTGGGCCCTGGGGACTGGCGAGAGGCGCCGCCTAGCCGAGGAATCACATTCGCTTTTTCTTTCTTTTTCATCGTCGTCTGTTTCCCAATTTTGATCATTGGTCCCTCTCTTTACTCACTATATTCTACGTATCGTAACAATACTACTACTACTACTACTACTACTATGACACGGCACCATCACGGCATCTAACCATGCATGCGTACCCTCTTTGCCTCAGTCAGATCTTTTTGCGGGGAAAATGCACTTGTTCGGCTACCGATGGGTGCTAATCCGTCCATTCGCTGTTTCGAAAAAAAAAAAAAAAAAAAAAAAAAACAGGATCTCGTTCGTGCTTCCTGATATGGCTGGTGGTAGTGATAATGGGCTGTGTCTGTGTCTGTGTGTGTGTGTGTGTGCGTGTGTGCGTTTATGAGTTGTTCCTCCTTCGTTTCTTCGATCACGAGTCGCCGCCACGGTGCAGTGCATATGCACAGACACACACGAACACACACACACACTACCGGCGGTGGTCAGCTTCCTTTCGACTATTGACACGGCGAATGCGACAGCGAAGGGACTGGCCCTCTTTGGTGTGGGAGTACTATATGTGTGGGTGACCCCTGCTGCAGACCTCGACCACTCCGTGTTCATGTGGCGGAGGGAGAGGGTAGGGGGTTTCTCCTGGATCACGTGGGCCAGGTTCTAGATTCCATTGCTGCTGCTGCTGCTGCTGCTGCTGCTGCTGCTGCCATCGCACAACGTACTTTGTTCTATCTAGTTGATATCTTATGTAGCGTACCGCACCGTCGGACAAAAGCTAACGGTAGCTACCGAGATCTATCTTCTTTCGCAATTTATCCTATCAGTCAAAGCGCCTTCTCTCTCGCTCTTTTTTCCCCCCTTCCTTCTTCTTCTCTCACTCCACTACGATAGCTACTCCCTCTTAGTCCTTCTTCTCACTGCTCCTCCTCTCAGCCCGTCTGTTGTGAGACACACTGGGTTGGCCTGTCTGACTTGTCATCAGAGGGGACAGGGTGGGGGCCATGTATACGGGCTACGGAGTTTCTGTCCGCCGGTGATGCGTCTGGGCCCTGCTTACTACAGTACTTGCATGCGACCAGCAACCGTCGGAGCTCAGTCAATCCTGTCAGCGGCTGATTTCACTCTCCGCGACCAGCTTTCTTTTTCTTCTGGGCCTAGGCTCAATGAAAAGAAGAAGAAGGAACTAGGCTTGATCACGGATGCATCCCCAGCCAAAACTTCAAGATTCTCGTTGCCGGTCGCTTTCGTGAAGCCTTGACCCTGAAGAGACTTCCTCAGAGGCCTCAAAAGAGAAGATGGCTTGGGCTCGGCGTATCCACTCCCCACCGCAACATGGCGTGACCACCACACGCTGTTTAGATTTGACAGGCTGCTAGGTCGTGCTATGGTAGTTCGAGCAGAGCTGAAGAAGCTACTGACGCGTGGCCCAGGCACGATCCTGGAGCTCCAGTGGGGGGAGGGAACAGCACACCCGGAGGCCCGGCGCTGCTGTGCCGACCCGTCGAGACAGCGCCACGAAATTTCCTGGGGGATCTCCGCCGACAAACATTGGGTGCTGTGTGTACTGTAGTACTGCATGGTAAGTATAGCATCGCAGGTTACAGCACTATGGCAGGTTAAGTTTGGTCTAGATCCCATTAAAACATTATCCGAGAAAAATTTCTAAATGTTTTCTTTGTGTCTCGTGTCGAGCCTTGGGTTGATTACTGAGCGTCGAGAGTCCAGCAGAATTCAAGACGTACCAATCCAGTAGACATCTTGGTAGCGCGCCAAAGCACCACAGGGTACCAAGTAGTTTGTCCTCGTCTACTCTGTATGATCCTCGACGATTTTCAGTGGGGATTTCCGGAGCTCCTCGTTCCCGTCAGAGCCGTCTCGTCCGCAAGGACTCTCAGCTCTGACCATCGCAATCAAAAAAAAAGGCAGTGACATACATACCTGCCCACGTGTCCCTGACCCAGTGAGCTTTCAATTGATAAGGATGGCTTGCTTGCGGGTCTGCAGAGCGATCTACGTACCCTAAAACAGATCCTCGCCTCCAGTGACGTCGGCCTTTGTTCCTCATAATGTTTGCACACAGGTTGGCTGGTATTATCACCCAGGTACTATGATTTAGTACCACTTGGCGTGGTGTAGTCGCGCACAACAACCTCGTCTCTCCCACCACCAGAGAACGTTCATCCCATGTTGATTGGAAAGTAAGCAAAATAGCCTGTCAAATGCACGCCGCCACGACATCAAGGCCTCCATTCACATGGCAATCCAGATGCAGCCGACTGACTGTAGAAAACATGATCAGCCGTCCCGGGGCCGAGGGATCATGCGCGGGGGTGGCATCCGTTTCCAGGATTCCCCGCCGGCAGGATGAACGGGGGGAGAGAGAGACACAGGGAAAAAAGCACCAGTCGCTGTGGGGGGTTGAGTGTGCATAGTGGTCTCGTGCCCCGCCTTGCTTATTCTGGACTTGTTGCCGATGGTTGCTCATGCTCAGGATCATGACATGTCACCACTAAGCAGCTTTGCGGTGCGTACTTAGACCAAGATTTCCTGATTTCTTGATGATGATCACTTGGAGGGGTGAAAGCGTTAGCTGAACTGCCTTGAAGGTCACGTGGAGACCAGAAAGGGGGAGGAGGTGTGGATGATCCTCCCATCCATATCCTGTTTCCTCCCCCTCGTTTGCCAATTCGCGACGAGATATCTCACTAGCCGGTGCAGATCAAGCCAGAGCAGAAACCTCTGTTCTTGCAAATGCACACTGAGCTGGTACTGTATTGCTCAACTGCTGGACTCGTAAAGCATTACTTACTCTTTGTGGTTATGAACAACTATGGCTGACTTGGCTGCACAGGATGGCTTTGGTTCCGGCAACAGAATCTGACGAGTACGTCTACCACACACTTCCTCCGGGGCATTTCATCAGATGCCTGCTTCTCCATCCAGGAGAAGGCCAGGATCCTATCACCTGCAGCCTCCTCGTCACCAACCTCAATGATCCGATCTCTTTTGAGGCCGTATCGTACGTCTGGGGCACACCAGATCGAACCGAACCGATAGTTTGTGACGGAAAGGCCCTCTATATCACCGTGAACCTGCGGAACTCGCTCCGTCAAGCTCGCAGGACTGCCGAGCCGCGCGCTCTCTGGTCCGATTCCATCTGTATCAACCAAGAGGACAACGTAGAGAAGGCACAGCAGGTGAATCTCATGGCAGACATCTACCGCAAGTCAATCTGCACCCTCATCTGTCTCGGGCCTGCCGACAATGGTGGACGTGCCCAAGCCGCCGCCACTGTCGTGACCGATGTGAACCGGATGATTGGATGGCGTTTTCCAGGACGAGGACTTCACCTGGGAGCACAACATCTTTCCTTTTCCCAGTGCCGAGGACGCCTTGTCTAGTTGACTGCAACAAAACTCTCCAGGTCAGAGGACTACGGATCGGTTCTGTTCGCTTCACCTCTGAGCCGTTCTATTTCAACCCAACGCCCGAGGCTATTGCGAAGATCTGGAGAGATATCACATCGTTTGGTGCCAAGTCGCTCTCAAAGGATCATCACCCCTTGTCTTTGCCATCATTGAAGGCCTTCGTAACAACCCTGGCAGCAGGAAACTACCGAGGGACTTTGGCCGAGTGGGAAGCCAAGCAGGCTACATACATTGACTACCTCCAAGAGAAAAGCCAGCTTAGAGGCACTGCCGTTGATAAGACCTATGATGCGACTAAAGGCAGTGCAAATGATGAAGAGGTGGTAGCTGCTGATGTCGAGGAGCCGAGTGGTGATGTCGCACCCAATCTAGCTGAAGTTCACAATACCATCCTGCACACGGCTCACAACCGAAAGCTGGTGGTAACGGACAGAGGGTACTACGGGCTGGCCCCGTTTACAGCACAGGAGGGGGATGCTGTGTTCATCATATCCGGTGGCAAGGCACCGTTTCTCCTGCGGCAAACAGAGCCTGGTTATTATAAACTGGTTGGTGATGTTTTCATCCTAAGCTCCAAAGAATCAGAGCCGGCTAATCTCTTGAGGCCTCTCGGTGCTGCTGTAGAGCATGAGGACTGGACAGCTTGGGATCTGGGTGACGAGGAGGACATACATATTTGCTGAAACGCTTGATGGGAGAAGACAGCCAAAGTCACGCCCGACCAAAAGTCGGCTTCTACACTGCAGCGGCTGGTTAAATCACGAAATCAGCAAATGCACTGCATTGCAAGTCTCAAAGTCTTACTTGCAAACCACCCCTTGCTGCTTACGGGTGCCGTACGTCGATTGTTTCGTCCCGTACCGCGGCGGTCGTCTCAAGGGTCAAACTTTCAGGCCCCGTCAGCAAACCCACCTGGACTTCGCTTAGCCCGCCCGTCAGCAGCCGGCCGTTTTGCAGCACACCGCGATCTCTAACCACCAATGATTTCTGGTCATGGCCAAGTGAACAGGTTTATAGAACTGGCCGCGCCCATCGTTTCTGCCTACTCGTTGCTTGGCCATACTCTCTGAACAAGACCCAGGCCAAGCTGACTCCAGACCGCAAACACGTTCGAGGACAGTCTCGGAGACGAAACGAACGAGAAACATGGCATTAATCGTTATCACTGAGGAAAATTGAGCCAGCAGATAGCATATTGAAAGCCGTAAAAATCCCAAGCTGTCCACCGTAGAAATTGTGATATTGCTCGGCAGTATTTGTCGACTTACTCCCAGCATTCGCCGTCTCATGGACGCGCTGGTAATTAAACTTTCATTTATAGACGTCCTTGGATGCCTACAAGACTTTGAGCTCAACTCCACTGGCAGACATTGTTGATCAATGAGGCCTTGACAACTCAACCACCACACAATGGCTCAAATTCTTCCCGTCGCCGCCCTGGTGCTCGGGCTATTGACCACCCCATCGCTATGTCTACCCAAGCCAGAACTTCAACAATCACAACCACAAGCTCAACATGACACCCGCGACTCCAACGAAGCCTTGTCCACCTCCTCGGGCCTGTCCAACTGGGAGATCGTGGTCATCTCCCTCAGCATCATGGTCGGCGTCCTGGTGCTTTGCTGCATCGGCGGCGCATGCGAGGCCCTGCTGTGTAACAAGCGGAGCCGTGTACACGCCGGGTCTGAGGCGACGCCAGACGAGCTGGACTTTGGCTGCCGCGGCAGTGCCGACTCGACGCCCACGCTCCAGGGCGACGACGACCAAAAGGACGCAGAGAAGTGCCTCAACTTCAACGTGTGGAAGAGCGCAAACGTCGACAACGGCAAGGCCGTCGCCAACAAGGACCGGTACTCCTGGCAGGACGAACAGGGGATCACGACCGAGGTGTTCCAGGACGGCTCGCTGCCTGATGCAGGTCAATCCAGGCGGGGCCAGCATACTATGGTGAACGCCGCTGGGTACGAGTCCAGCGCGAGGATGGCCATGCGCGGCCAGATGTCTGGACAGGAGCAGCAGCATCTCGAGGCGCGGTCTCCTGGTACGAGAGGGGGCCTGGTATGCTCAACTCGCCGCAGTTTCTCATTGGTGACGAGCAGGACGAGGAGGACTATGAGCGGGAGATGCGTGGCCGCCACATGGACCAGGCCTTCGTCAGCCCTGTGAGCTCGAGCTCGCCCACCGCGGTGTGGACGGATGAGTCAGGGCACTCGACGCCCACCAAGGCGCTGCGGATGCCGTGGGCCGACGACCAGCAGTCGGACGAGGCAGAAGAGGAGGCAGCCAAGTACTCGGCGGATACGAGAGAGGAAGAGCGGTTCTCGCTGCATGGCGGCGTTCATCATGAGCAGGAGCTGGCGGAGCAGCACAGCGAGAGCCGTGACCTGCTTCCAAACGGCCGGAGGATTACACATGTTTTTCCTTGGATGCCGGCGGAGGACGACGAGCCATCGCGATAGGTAGCGAGACATTGGGAGAGGCAATGCCATTGACGCATCGTCGCCATGAAAATGTTTGAGTCTTACGGTATGAGAGGTGTTTGGGAGCATGGGCGTCTTGCTTACAAGGAACCAGCTATCATGATATTATGGTGGAGTTATTTTGATAATACCCAGGATTTCTCTTTGTCCCAATGAAGCCTTTTCATATGTCAGTTCATGCCAAACAAAGCAACGCCTGACCATTGGCATTAAGCCTGACAAGTGAAGGGTTATCAACATTCACTCGGACGAGGCGCATTGGTTACATCTTCCGTTTTCCTTCACTAAAGAGCCGGTATGCGTGTCTGCAGGGGAATGAAAGCCTCAACAAAGGCTTTGTCCTCCATCCAAGTCCCTCCGTTGAACGCAAAGCACGCCGATGGAATTTGAGGAGCTATCACTGGCCAAGATTCACAACGGATCTGTTCATTTTTGTTAAAGGACGTTTACCGTATTTCCAGTCGGTACAGGTAACAACGGCATTATGCCAACACAATGCTCATGGAACGGTTGTGCACGCAATTTCCTGAGATAATCTATACATATAAAAGAGGCAGTCCTCAAAATCTACGACCACACACCAGACTCTGAAAACCATCTACAGCCAACAGCCTTGGAAGTCTGTCTACTTACACGTCTACTTACACATTCAAACTTCCTCGGCCACTGTCGGTAGGTCCCAGCCTTGCGCAACCATTCTCTCTAACATCTCAAGCAAGGCTATTCTGCCATAACAGTTTCAAAACCTCACACGGCCACCATCAGTAGGTCACTACACTTGCACAACAATCCCCTCCCAAGAACATCTCCAGCAAGGTTATCCAGCCACAACAGTCTCAGAAAAATCTCCACCATGGGCAACTCGGTCTCCATCGACAAGGCACGCCGCAGCTCGGCCTTTCGCCGCGATCCCTGCAAATCTAGACAAGGCAGCGTCGCCAATGATGAACACTACAACCCAAACACCAACTCTGCACCACGCACGGAGCCCTGGGGTGAGACCCGGCGCAAAGGTAGTGTCAACACACCGCCTTTGTCTCTCGAGGCCCAGTTCCGCCGTCTGAGGGAGAAGCTCGAGGCTACCAAGGGCGCCCTGGAGGAGCTGGATGCTCTCGCGGCACACTACAGCCAGCCAGGTGGGATCTCGACAGATGCCAACGACGCCTACCTTGCCGATCCATCCATCTCGCTCGCGGTCGACCGTCACCTAGCCGACCTTGACCACACCACCTCGGCGCTTGGCAAGATTGTGGCTGCAATTCCTGCTCCGGCTCCGAGTTGCGAACACCTCTGCTCATCATGCGCATCTTGCACACGGTACTCAAACCCTGAGTTTGAGACTGTCTTGTATATTCCGGTCAACTATCAGCTCACTGGGCCCTCGGCCTCTGACCACTCAGTCACTGGAGACTACGAAGAGAACTACATTCACGACTTTGACTCGTCACCACTGGGGCCGCTGGATACCACACAGCATGACACTTACTCGTACGCCTCCAGAATGGAGCGGTCGGACCACAACGAGCCCGCTCGCAGGTCACACAATCATCCGGATTCCTCAATCATCGATCCTTACGTGGCACCGCTGAGGCTGCCATCGAGCAGCCCGTCATCGTCGGAAATCCCCAGGAGGCGTGCCTTTAGCAACAACTCTGGTAAGCCAGCAGCGCCCTTCGAGTGGGAGATTCTTGCTTTGGCTGGCCATATCCAGGAATCAACCGCAGCCAGGATGGACAGGGCACAAACGATGACAGCTCGCTATAGTAGCCCACGGCCTGAGGAGGTGAGCACCCCAACCTACGAAGATGAGCTTTCCAGCATGCCGTCTCGGGAGGAGCTACCGCGGAGGAGACCTGTCTCGCTCCCGGACTCGAAAGCTATAACCAGTCCTAAGCGACAGTTTAGCACGGAGCAGAAGACCCGACGCCTTCGTAGCCTGAGAGCATCATCCCCGGAAGGCAGCGACAATGGTGGCAATGTTTCTGGTATTGGCGCAAAGAAGGTGCAGGACGGCTCAGAGCCACTCCAGATGGATGAGCTCTTGACATTTCTGAGGGATGGAAACAGCATGCGCGATCTGTGAGAAATGCTCATAGATCTTTGGAGTACAGAGGCAGATGATGCCCAAGAAACCACTTGGTAGTCGCCACACACTTTCTCCTTTGTGCGTATTTCACACTCCTTTGGTTTTCCTTTGTCATTAGACATTCCTTTTGCTTTTCATTTGTAAATTGACTCCTTACTTTTTCTTTTGTCAATTCACTCCTTGCTTTTCTCTTGCAAAATCACCCCTTACTCTTTTCCCTTGTCAAGTCACTCATCGCTTTCCTTTGTACACATTCCATCTGGGGTTCTGGTCACACACAAACCTAAGCCTCTTCATCTCATCAAGTAGAATACTAAGACACAATGAATATAACAACCATGAAAGATCCTTAATTATGCAGGACAAGAAGTAAGAACTCATCGTGATCCCCTCAACGCATCAAGAGGCCAAACAATGGATCATTGTTTTCTCGAGATTCTAATTATGCATTTGCCACATACAATGAATGATCTAGAAACCACCATCAAGATAGTAACTCAGGCTGTAGTTCAAAAAGGAGCACTGCCGCATCTCGGGAAAATTGATCGTCAGCGATGGGTAATCCAGATTCTTGGCTGGCCCAGCATGCCCCGAGACGGGATCCCAAACGCCTGTCTGTCGAACCGCCTCGAGCGTGCTGGTATAGCCCCGTACTTTCAGATACTCTTCGTCAGGATTCGGCGAGCCTGTCTTGGCGAAGGCGGCGTAGTATCCGCTGATGAGCTGGCTGGCCTGGAGATCACGCTCATCCCGTAATGGATCCTGATTTCCATACGTGAAGCCGAGGTCGCTGCCGTGAAGCCTGAAGTAGTTTCCTTCAGGGTCGGTCCCTCCATTCAAGCTCGGACCCAGGCCCAGCGGGTCATATCCTTCATACGTCCGGTCTATATTGTAGTAGTACGCAACCGGGAATGCCCCTGAGGTAGCGGCAGCAAATACGGTAGCCTCGTCGATGCATCGAAACTGCAGGTCGGTCGAGACGCGCTGCGAGACGTTGACGGTGTCGAGGGTGAGGTTGCCTGAGTCGTAGTAAGGGAACAGCCCGCTGTCGATAATGCGCTGGGCCTGGTCCTGGGAGATGTCTAGTGAGTATGCAATTCCCTCTGCCTCGCTGGTTGTGGTGTTTAGCGGAAAGTTGCAGAACGAGGCGCCGTCGTCGTTTGTCGTGCCAAATATGATGGGGACAGACGCCTGGCTACCGTTTTTCTCAGTGACAATGAGCTGCTCCGTATTGACGTAGGTGCCATCTTGCACGACATATCTCGCGACCGTGGAGAGGTTGACGATCGTGGTGGCGTCGACGGTCTTGAGGCACGCAATCTGCTCTTCGACGTCTGTCTGGTTGCAACCCACTGCTTCGAAGATCTGCTGCCCGGCCACGTCGTATGATTGCTCGATGGTGTAGTAAGAACTGTAAGTGGTGGCGTAGGTTCCGTTCAGCCCGAGAGCCTTGCCGCCTCCGAGGTTGGACTGGGAAACACCACCAGAGATGAGACTGTTCTCGATGACGGGAGGAGACCCGAGCAGTGCGTGTACAGAGCCAGCGCCAGCGGACTCTCCGATGATAGTGACCTTGTTACGATCGCCTCCAAATGAGGCGATGTTTTTCTTAACCCACTATTTGTGAGATAGCAGTAAGTTAGCGACTTATTTCATTCCATAATCTTCGAGTTTGCAAAGAGGGATGGGATACCTTACTTCCAACGCTGTGACTTGATCCCCGATGCCAAAGTTGCCTTTCACATCCGTTCCAGGGATAGCCAGAAAGCCAAGAGTCGAGAGGCGATAGTTAAGCTCAACTGAGACGATATCCTCTCTCGATGCTAGATTTCCTCCATCCATTCCGGAGCTGCCACCACCATTGCCGCCAGTGAAACCGCCGCCATGAATGCTGAACAAGACCGGCCTCAGGTTCTCATTGGAGCCAGTCCGCGGGATATAAGGCGTCTGGATGTTCAGGAACAGACAATCCTCTTCCGAGCCAGTGTCACCAGACTGCGTACAGTTTGCACCGTAGTCTGTAGCATCGATCGTCTGACCTGTGGCATTGTACACAGTCGAGTATTCAAAGCGCTCAAACGGGTTGGCGTAGGGGATACCGATGAAACGGAAAGACTTTTGGTTGCGGAATCCCACGTAGGTATTGCCAGCAGATGGGATCCTCAGCTCGTTGGAAGCAGTGGCCACGGAGTCTGTGGGCTCGTTTTGAGAACTCGACTGGGTGCAGAGGATGGGCAACGGCCGAGTCCCATTCTCATCCTTCATGGTCGACAAGGCAGGACTGCCTGGTGATGAGTAAGTGACAGATAACACCCCGTCCTGCACGTAGTATTTATGGCTGTCATCCACCAGCCCGGCATATGCGAGATATGACAGGGCGTGCTCAAAGTCGCTGGTATGAGCATCGAGAGTGAGGATCGGCAGGAGAGACTCTCCAAGGGCAGCACACCGGGCGGCACCGACATCCTGAGATGCAGGGTCCAGCAGGATGGCGCCGACATGGTTGACATCGTCCGAGGCGTTCAGATTGTTCTGGTATACGAACGTCAGGGACGTCTCGGAGTTGGAATATGACGAGTTTGCATATGGCGCAGCCTGGACGAGCCCCATAAAGGACATTGCCAGCGCGGACAGGGCCATGCGGCCACTGTCAACGAGAGGAGCCATGCCGAGTTCATGAAAGCTGAGGGTCGAGTTGCTCTGGGAACTCGCCATCTGACGAGGCAGATATCCATATAATAACAATAATGATAAAAAAAAATACTCTTCTGACAGAATAATCAGCATCATAGTCTTCCAGCTTGTTATTATTGTGTGGCGTTAAATCCCTTTTACCCCCTCTGTGCCGGCTTTGCCTGACCGGCCGTACGGAATAAGCTACAAATGCCCAAGGTGTCCCAAAATAAAATAGCATAAGTAGTCATAGTGTCTAGAGCCTTAGCGGGTAAATTACTAAGGCCCCTTGCTGCTATTCTTTAGGAGAATGCATGGCCAATTTATATCCTATGAGGTATTAGTTGCATCACGAGTGGTCAGTCGTATTTACCCGCACCGGTTGTTTTCCCTCCCAGTTTAGCCTGCGGGCAAAACTTTGATCGCCTATGGCCCATGGGAATACAAGCCAAACCCAAGAGGTGGAAATCATGTGAGTATCCAGAGACTTTTTCAAGGAACCAGGCCCCGGAAGTTGAGATCACAGAATACCTCTGGTCAACCACAGCTCACTCGGCAGCTACCGAACCTATAGAATTGAATTCATAAGAATTATCTGATGGCATGTGTGGGAATCATTCAAACTAATAGTGAAATGGTCTGAGGTGAGGAAGGTGAAGAAGGATTCACTACTTGAAATGGGCAGCAGGATGCCCAACCTTGGGCAGGCCCTGGGACCAGCAGCCTTCAATTTCATGTGCAGGGTGATTGGACTATGCGAGTATGTGCAGCAAGAAAGCTACAGAGGTTGAAACTAATTATGTGTAAAAGTAATGCAGAGTCCCCCATAGGATGGAAAAACCACAGTCTCTCAAAGGCAAACAAAGACTCATACAATGCCTTTGCATTACACTCACAAGACCTAAGTCCACATTATATGCACTGGAATATCAGGCATGCCACATTTTCATAGTCTACACGTGACGAGGCAAAGAGACCGAAACGGTACTCTGGATACACGAGATTGGGGAAGAAAAAGGAAAGTCCCACATGAAAAGCCAGACCTTGCAGCTCAGTCATCATCTATGTCATTTTAAAACCGCCTCCTCCGATACAATGCTCCGACGAGCCCACATCTGAATCACCTCATCCTCAAACTCACCACCACCGCCCCCATCAATACGCACCACCTGCCGCCCCATCCCCCGAGACGCCTTCAAGTCACCCACCAGGGCCCGCAGCTGGTCACCCATGGCAAGCCGCTCCAGCTTGTTTCCAAGGACCCTCTCCTGCCGCATATATCGACAGGCATACTCCGCTCCCAGCTCGATCCCATACGCCTGCAGCATAGGGCCGTGCCGGAACCTGGAGCTTGCTGTGCGCCGCGTATCCCATCCGGCCGGGACGGTGTCCATGTAACAGTGCAGCATCTTGACTCTTTCCGTGAACGAGCTTACGCGGCGGACAGTGTCCACCTTGCGCTTGTGGAACTGCTGGCTTATTTCAGCGCCAATGATTCTTTTTATCTTTTTGTTCAAAGGAACAGTGATCTCCTCACTTTATTATGAGCTTACCTTCTTCTGAGCGGCCTGAAAGGCCTTGTAATAAGCTTTTCGCTCGCCCACCACAAAGTCCTCCAGATCAGCCGGCAGGTTCCGGCGGCTGCTGCTGTCTAGAAAGTCGACGCACATCTTGTGGAGGCAGTGGAAGACGTCGCTGTTCTCGAGGACGTGCTTCCAGTTCTCGTGGCGGGTGACCTGGCTGATGTGAATATGTTGATTCGTCCAGGGGCCGGCTCTGGGACCACGGGGCCACTGCACGGAACAGTCTATCCGCTGGGGAACGCTGATGTGTACCATTGTCGATTCAGTTTGTGCTTTTCATGGTGCGCTCAGGAAAAGACCAAAAAAAAAAAAAAAAAGGAAAGGCAGAGAAGCAATGACATCGGGTGAACTGGCTCAATTAATTATTGTCTTGAGGCTTTATGTGCCTTGGCCAGTATCAGGCTGCCAGGAGGGCTGTGCCACAGGCCGCCTGTCTGCGCTACCGAGGGCAACGTATGATGAATGCTCGCGAGATGGGGGCTGCATCTCTGGATTGAGCGCTCAAGTCCACACGTTGTGTTCTGAAACGAGGTTCCTAGGCGCCGCCGCGGGTCGGGACCATCCAGGTCAAGTCAACCGCGGGGGCCGTTCAGCAGGTGGACGAGCAAGCCTCGTTTGGAAGGCCCCAGCGCAGGTAGACAATGGTCAACTTGGACCTGCTCGCAATAATACGCACAGACAGAATCATTCACACAGACAAGAATACGTAGTCATCCGTCGCGATTAGAGAGATATGAAGAGTGGAAAAGCTGTGTGGGGGCTGAAACCTAAGTGTCTGGCGACTGAGCAGCCCGGGTCAGCTATCAGTACCCGCGGGAATTCGTTTGGGTTCAAAGAAACCCGAAGGGATCAAGAATCACATGGAAAGTAAATCAAGTCACAAGGGGAAAGGAAAGATCTGGGTGCAAGTAGTCATTTTGGGGGCTCAAAAGCCTACCATGTCATTGCTAAAGAGATAGAAAAGTCTACAGTCTCCTGTACAGGAATTTGGAAGTGTTCACTCGAAAACTTCCAAAGTTGTGTGTGAGAAGCAGCCCAGTTTTGCTGGCTTGAGGGCCTCATCAGCCTGGGAGCGAGTTGTGTTGTTGTTTAAGTGCCAGGTGCGATTACCTGAGAGAGCAGGGAGAGCTCTGCTACACTGGCAGAAAGCATTTACTGTTGGTCGGTAGGGCGGGAGCAGAAGGGGCAGCGGTTGTTGCCCGGATAGGCAGCAAAGCAGGCAGCACCGACGCTGTGGCCGCAGGGTAGCTTGCGCTGGGGCTCATGGTCCGGGAAGTCAGCAGCTCTGGCGCCGTGGGCCAGGAGGCGGGAGGTGCAGAACATGCACTCATTGGCAAAGTCAAGCCCCGACTCGTCGTCGTCACCGTCCTTGGGCTGCGCGGTCGCAGCAGCAGAGGTGGTGGAGGACTGGGCCTGGAAGCCGGGAAAGGCATTGGCCTGGCCGTCGTCGGCCGTGTCCTCCAGCTCATCTACGGCGAAACCCTCGTCGAGCAGGAGCAGGTTGTCTGCATCAGATTCTGGGATCCACTGGAAGATGAATTCCCGGACAGTGGTCACGGTGCCCAGGGAGAGCAGGTCGCTGCGGTGAGGCAGCGCAGTAGCCTCTTGGCGCAGCCGTGTCAAGACAGACTGAGAGTTGTGGGTGTCATCGAATGAGCCGTCCATGTCGTTTTCATCGACGTCCATGGCGTCAGAGTCCGGCCCATTGCTGTCAGACGCCTCCTCCTCCTCCTCGGGCTCGTAGGTCTCATCACCGTCAAGCATCTCCTCGTCCGCGTCCTCGTCCTCATCGTTCTGGTTGTTCTCAGCATGGTTCTCATTCTCGTCATCGTCATCATCGTCCGAGATGAGGTCAGGGACGACAGGCCCATCCTCGGTCTCGTCGTCAGGAACAATGCGATGATCAATGCCCGGGATGCTGCCATCATACTCGTCGTCGTCCTCAAAGACGGACGTGGTGAACCTCTTCCAGGCATCGCGATCGATGGGGTCCTGGCTCTTGACGATGCTCGCAAACAGGCTGAAGCCGGCCTCTTCAAGAAGCGGGCCCAGAAGGTTGTGGTCAGTGAAGACCATTTCCTCCGCCTTTTGCCAGAGGCGGCGTATTCGGTGGACGAAGCCGTAGTGCACAAGGATGTCCAAGGCGGTGTCCACATCGCGACTGAGCCTGGGGTGCCGGGAAAAGCGCAAACCGGGCCAGATCAGCTCCCGGGCGACCTGGCACAAGGCCCCCATTCTGCGCATGACCGCCGAGTCATGGACATTGACGTCCCTCTCCTCGGTCAGAAAGGTTGTGCTGAGAAGACTGGCAAACGTGCGGATGAAGGTGGGCGAGAGAACAGCCTGCGTGATCTTGCCTGGGGGTGGCGGGGTGACGCCCTCGGTGGGCTCTCGCATGAGGACGTGGTAGTTGTAGTCATCGCGCAGGTTGACCCTGGCCAGGTGGATTGAGATGAGCTGGTGAATCTCAATGGCGTCCGGAGTCCACTCAGCAGCAGCAGTGACGAACCGAGGGTCGTCCCACTCAGCAGGGGGAACCGGGCCTTCCAGACGAACCTTGATCCTGCAGTAGTCGTAGAAGGATCTGGGCCGGCGCAGGATGAAGCCGTAGGCGGGACCCTGCGTGATGTTAGGCAGGCCCAGCACCAGAGCTGCGACTCTCTGCAGACGCGCATCGCCAGCCTGGATGTGCTGGTCGAGCCGGCTGCGTAGGCTGCTGAACAAGGCGGGCGCGGGGGTCATACTCACCTCGCCAGGGTTGGTTGTTGAGCTTGTGCTCTGTTGTTCAGACATGGCTGAAATTTGTTTCCAGGTCGCAAAAAGTGTTGGTGTGAGGGAAAGCCCGGTGCCGGCCAAGCTCGACAAATCTGTATTGTGATATGTGGGCGTTGCGTATGTGTGCGAGTGTCTGTGTGGGCGAGTGTATGTGTGGGCGTGTGTATGTGTGGGCGTGTGTATGTGGAGGCGTGTGTATGTGTGTGCGTGTGGTATGGTGTGGAGTGAATAGAGAAGGATAAACAAATCGGAGGATCTCATGGGTGAAGCATGGAGCCCGAATATATGATTTCCGATGCTGAGGTTCTGGTCTCAACTGTTGCAAAACAGTCCCATCAGGACCTTACAAACCTGGAGTTGTTGACAAGTCCTACCCATGATCATGATAAGGCTGATCAAAGGGAAACAGAGCAATTGTTCTTCCTTGTAGAGGACAAAACACCACACAATAGCGACATCTGGCCCTAGCCACAGTCACGGCCTATGGGTTGTATTCAACAACCCATGAAAACCTCTCTGCGTCGACCTTGTGTTACCTTGTGGTTACACGTTCAATAGGATCAAGGGTTGATGTTGTGCGCGCGGACTTGAGCGTTGAGTGCCCAAAGCACGATTGTCGAGGTTGCTCTAATATCATCTCGGCGTCAATGTGAGGTGTCGCTGCCCCGGCATCGTATCGACCGAGAACTTGGGTAGACACTGCCTTGAGATCCATGGCTGAGCCCGAGAAACTGTCCAGGCCCGGTGGCCTCGGTAAGTAGCCAGCTCGGCTGAGATGCAGCATGTTCGCTGGTCGTGATGTCGATCCTGTTTATTCGATGTATTCAGTGTATTCAGTATGTGATCAGAGCATTTGTGGACGACAATCTTACAGAAGCACCTTGCGCCTTGCTCGGGGTCTCCTGTGATCCTTTGGGTTGAAAAGTTTTGACAGTTGCGACTGACATCTGATATCTGAACTGAGTGATGTAATTAATGGATAATATTTCAGGATCCGTCCCGAGGCATGCGTGTCAGCGTCTAGGGTAAGGACACAGCCATATCATAAATCAGTGTGCTATAGTATAGATGACGATGATTCGGATTTCTCGGATCCACGGCCGCTGAGATCGTCGTTCCAACTGCGGAGGCCGGGTGGATGCTCCTCAGTACTGCTGTTGCTGCGGCGGAAACAATCAAAGTCGAGTGCGACCAGCTGATGACGGCGTAGACGGCTGTGTTTGTCGTCTGATGACGAGGCCTTTTTGCCGCCCTTGCTGCGGCTTGTCAGAAGTACTTAAACGAGGGCTGGGCATCTTGATCCCGACGATGTTTGGTCTTGCGAGACACGAAATCCTGTGCATCTCTCGGTAACTTGTGTATCGATTGCTGTGTCACCTCGTGTGCTTGACTTGTTCCCGATCTTCTTGTTGTTGCGCGCTTCGGCGGTAAAAAGAGAGAAGAAGAAGAAAAAAAGAGGGAGTGACAAAGCACCCCGCCAGTCCGCGTCCACTATAAGCACACTAAAGCACGTGTGCAGCACTGCCAAGAGTGGTGCCTGGGCTGCCCTCTGCCGGCACTGCTTAGCGGGGGTGGACAACCCGTCACCAGCACCAGCGCCCTCTGACAGGCTCGTCCCACCCCTAAAAGAACAGAAAAACAGGAAACGGAAAGTGACCCACAGGGGACCCAGACGCTCGGACTGGGTGTGTCGCCCCCAACCACCCGCTGGCCACCTTCTGCTGGGCAGTGCTGCCAGGCTGAGTCCACTTGGGTTGCAGCCCGAATTCACCCTAAACCCAAACGCAAACCAACCTTGACAACGCAACACAGGCACACCTAATTAATCCTCCGAAACCGACAGGGCCAAGAAAGAGAATCAGAGAATCACAGAAAGAGAGAGAGATACAGAGGGAGAGGGAGGAATATCATTAGCCTTGTCTTGCGAAAGCGTCTCTGTATCCTTCTTACCCACCACCGACTGCCCTCCTTTCCTCTACGTTGTTGTTTCGCCATGGCCGCCCCGGCCCAGGTCGAGGCCAAGTCGCTGTCTGCCCTCAACCAGCTGGCTGCACACCCTCCACAGTACCCCATCAACCCAGTTGGGAGACATGAGACCCTATGTCTCTACATATCAAGAGTGCCTGGGTCACGCGGTGAGCACCCATCTCGCTCAAAAACGAAGGAAAGGGGGGATCAGGGGCACACTCAGCTAATCTCACCATGAACTTTTGTTGTCAGACGTCATTCTGTCCACTTTCAAGCCACAGAGAAAGAACGTGACGGGCGAGGATGTGGCCAACTCACTCTACTACATCCACCTGGACAACCTGGGAGACGAGCTGCTGGTCCCAAGGTCTCATCGGCATGAAGATGCGCCCAGGGCAAGCATGGACTCGACCAGGAGCCATGAGCGCAGGATCACCAGGAAGCCTGTGCCGACATCTGCCGGTGTGGCGCAGCAGCCCGTCTTGGACACACCTGCGATGGACAGCACCAATAACACCGACGACCTGACGAGAGCTGCTGCACCTCCGGAGCAGTCATCGCCCCAGGCTGCCAAGGAGAACATTCCCTTAGGGAGAGGAAGTGGAGGAGAAGGAGGAGGAGGAGGAGGAGGAGGAGGAGGAGGAGATCCAGTGCGGCCTCTCGCTCAGCCGCCCAACTTGTCCGCTGCATCGCCGCCACCACGTCCGGCCAAGGTGCTTGCTCCATCTGCACCGATAGCCAGGAAGCCTCTCGGGCCGCGGCAGATGGCTGATCCACCGTCGCCGGCCACGAACGTACGCCAATCCTCAGAAGCCGTGAGGCCGACGACGCCACCAACACCTGGAGAGGCGAGACCGGCCCTCCCGCCGAGGCCGACAGCTCCACCGCTGCGCCTCGACGCGGTGCTCCCGCCACGCAGCTTCGACGAGATACGCGCCGCCCACAGCCCTGCGCTGCAGAGCCCAGTGACCCCGAGCCGGTCCCCGTCGCCATGGAGTAAACAGCAGAAACCATTCACGCCCTTCTCTCTGACCATTATCCGCCGCGACCCAGGAACTGGACACCAGTGGAACATCGGCAAAGTCTCTTCATACCAGTCTACCATTGTCTATCACGACCCAAACCACCCAGACGCGCTGCCCATTGTCCAGTACCCGCGTGGCTACCCAGCTATCAACATCCACATCGAGACGAGCGGGTACGCACGGTTCCGCGACTTCACCACCACCCTTCCCAAGGTAGACTTTGATGCTGCACGCCCTGGATCGGCGGGGGGAACCTGGCACAGAACATGAAGGAGCTGGCGGCCAAGATGCAGGCGCAGCAGCAGCAACAGCAGCAACAGGGGCGGCACGATGAGGAGGCTGCAGGCGGTGGGCAGCACCACCACGACGATGACGAGGGCGGCTTCAGGAGGCAGGTGGTCATGACGTACGGCAAGACGTGGACCCATAACCTGAAGGGGGTGTTTGCCTCGCGGAAGCGCGACCGGAGCGGTACTGGAGCCAGTGATAACGATCACCTGGGCGAGCCGCTGCACCCACCGCCGAGGGTGTCAACCCATCAGCGGCAAGACAGCGGCGCCTCGACCGCGTCGGCCGAGTCTTCTTATTTCCCTGCCATAACCCAGCACCACGCACCGCACAACGATGGCCAGGCCGACGCGACACACAAGACAGCAGCAGCAGACGATCAACCTGCCCTCCAGACCCCTGGCCCGGGGCTCAGGCCCAAAGGCTACACGTTCACCTCGCCCTGGGACGGGCAGTGCAACTTCCGTACGGCCTCCAACGGGCGCTCCCTGAAATGCCGACACTCGCGCAATACCACCTCCCAGGGCTTCAACCCCTCGTCGCCGCCCAGGCCCTCCGCGACGCGGCCTCGTCCTCATCCACCGCCGACGGCGGGCGCAAGCGCGGCAGGTCGAGGGGCATGAGCGCCAGCCTCGCAGGGGCCACCAGCGACAAGGTAGACGTCAGCGAGCTGCGCTTCAACCTGCCGAGCACAGATCTGTTCGGCTCTAAGGAGGACCGCGAGCGCGCGGCCAAGGAGGTGGTGGAGGGTCTCGGCAGGATGCTGGTCAAAAGCCCCGGCGGGAGAGAGAAGGTAGGGGGACCACCACCGACGGGCACCACCACCACCACCACGAGGCGGACGAGGACGAGGACGAGGAGCAGGTGTTTGACTTTAGCGGGCTGGGCAGGGAGAGGGCCGGAGGGGGCAACAGGGGGACGAGGGCCAAGCTGGGCAAGCTGCTCGTGCACGACGAAGGGCTGAAGATGCTGGACCTGGTGGTTGCTGCTAATATGGGCATCTGGTGGCAGGCGTGGGAGAGGAGCTTCTAATAGGACGGCCCAAAGGGACGGATGTGACGGCTGCTTCATTGTTCCGAGGTTTTGCGTTAATACTCTGGAGGTCTGCCGATGAAATACCCTCTGCATTTGTGTGTTTGGATCTACTTGATACCGCTGTTGGGTTTCTTTTTTGTTCTTTCTTTTAATTTTTTTCTTCTTTCCTATGTTCTAGAGAGCACGGGAACAAGCATGATAGCATAGAGCGAACTCTAGCGACTGAGAAGCGAGGTGATCACCAACCCAGGATCCAGGCTGTTATTGGTTAACAATATTTATCCCGTCAATGACTACGCCTAAGTATAAAGAAACGCCTTTGACGAGCATCTGCGCTGCAGAAGCCCTTCGCAGCGGGTCGAAGTGTGCCATTTCCCGTATGCATGATACATTGTTGTTAGCAGAGGCTATGGCTCCAACCGATGCTCGGACGTCTCTAGAGGAATTGAAAACTGCGAAGCGGAATCAGCTCACGGCCAGCGTCCAAAGTATGGTCACGTAAAGAGCCCAGATGTCGATCTTGTCTGTCTGCTGGCGTTGTCTGAGAGTGGACAGACAAACATCGCTGGGGACAATTGACGTTGCTGCTTGTCTAACTTTACGTGTCTTGACTAAGACAAGTGTTTCACCTCACGCGTCAAGTTGCCGCGAAGTATCTCCCTCCACTGCATATGCACGATGTGGACAGGTCTCTCTCGATGTTCTTGACAGCCATGAGCTAGCCTGAGTCCATGTCCACGCGTTGAGAGACGACCCCAAAGGCTCCGGATCCGGTCCGACCCAAATCTGTCCACCTGAGGGCCAAACACGCCCCTCCTCTGCCCATGTGAATCTCGGCAGTTCTACCAGTTGGCGCTGTGGCATCAAGCAACGGAGGCCGCAAAGACAACGAAACGGGACCGGCTGGGCAAAAACGGCCAAGATATCTATTTTTTCTTTTGGGGTTCTTACCAAATGACCTTATCCTGCCTTTGAAATATCTGCTAGGTATGATATAAAACAAGTCAACTGCCAACCTGTGTCCTGAACAAAGGGAAAAAGAGGAAAAGTAAAGTCATCTTGTCTGTAAGGGAACAGCTGATTTGACCACTGAATGCCGTAGAGTCTATAGTAGAACACATCTCATCGCCATCATTATGGCTGACTCAAACCTCGGGCCGGGGCTCTTCGGGCTTTATGGATCCGATACGATTCAGAAGCAAGGAGGTGGTGCTGAGAGCATGTCTAGAGAAGAGGCTGGCCACTACGCGTCGACCCCCACGGCCATTTCCAAGCGGAGCTGGCTGCCGAGAGTCGCAGGCTTGACGAACTCGTGCGAAACGGGCTATACCACTTATCCAATGGAGAGTACCAGCCTAGTACTGCTCGTGATACTGTTCGGAAGCGCTGTGTTCCGCAGGGCATCTGGAACGAGAAGTGGTACATGTGCTATAGTTGTTGAACTCGCTCGGACAGGTGGAAGCATGAAGTGCCGCTCGAGATAGAGCGGGAGTGGGAATTTGACCACAAATTGTGGATGCATCCTAAGCCGCCTGGACTACAACGCGGACAGTGGTTCAAGAGCGACGAGGAGCGACGACGCATCGCCGAGCGGCGGGCAGGACGGGAACGCGAGCGGGAAGCATCGCGCCCTTTCCACCGTTTCATCTATCAGGTCTCGAGGGAACTCGAATGGCTCCAGGAAATATCTCGATTCGAAGGAACTCAGGCCGTCAGCTCACCCGACATCAACACAATGGCTTACACGACCGTGAAGAATGACTGGATCGAGAGCTTGACGACTGGGGTGTGCTTCCTGGCATGTCGCGGAAGCACGAGAAGATGAATGACAAGAGGGGCCTCGAGCCTGCGGACAACGCGGCACACGACGGTTGGGACAGCAATTAGATTATGAAACACAACTGATACATGTATTTTTATCATTAGTTGATCATGGCAAAGATCGTAAATCATCCAAATCTGTAGTGTATTGAGAATAATATGATTCATTCATTACGGTGATTTCTGTTTGTTTTCGAAGAGGATCTCTGACCACCAAAATACTATAATACATCCGTAGGTATATATGCTGCGTAATACTATGTAAAAATACATGTGACGTGGGCTGGGTGTTTTCATTTGATGCACAGACCACAAACAGCTCTGTGCAGCGGGCCGCCCCACAACTACTCCAGCTCTCTGGCCAATCAATCAACGCCCTTTGTAATAGCCGCCAAAAACAGCTCAAGCCCGAGACTGCCCGTTCGTCAACGTCGACAAGGGCAAAGCTCAACCAACTTCCGCCACCGACCGACCACCGCCCGGCTACGCTACAAGGAACTTGACCTCTTGGCCGCTGGACCCTCCCCCTCAATCCCAAGTCTGATCTCCTGCGACGACCTGCTCTGCGTCAATTGGACCGCTGTCGCTCTTGGGAGTTCCAGGTCGCGACCGTCCATCCTCGAAAGAAAAGTTGCCAGGTTCTCGGGGGAAAAGCTTCGTCTCCTCTCGTAGGCCAACCAACCAACTGTCCTCGACGTTATCGAACCCACACCCACACCCATCGACGGCGACATAAAGCCATCCCAAGACCCAAACAAACCCCCACCGCGTCAACAACGACCAGCCTTCAAGATGCTCTCCTCCACTACAGCCCGCCAGCTCGCCCGAGCAGCCCTCACCCCGACTACGACACCCGCCTCCCTGTCCACGTCCTCGCGGCTCGTCGCACCCGCCGCCACTGCCGCCGCACAACACATGCTTGTGATAAGGAGAGGCTACGCGACGCCCATGGGTCCCCCGCCTAAGGGATTCCGGCAGCCGCCCGTCAAGAAGTGGGATGAGGAGGAGGAGCGCACGTTTGACAAGCTGGGCAAGTACTTCTTGATGACGGAGATGGCGCGGGGCATGTATGTGCTGTTGGAGCAGTTCTTCAGGCCGCCGTAAGTATACAACCCATCATACATCCTTTATGGTGGACATCGTCAACCACCACCAGCAACTTTTTTTCTTCTCAACAACCGAATCGCTGATACATATCCACGCTTTCCTTAACCTTCCTAGTTACACAATCTACTACCCCTTCGAGAAGGGTCCCATCTCGCCCCGCTTCCGCGGTGAGCACGCCCTCCGCCGCTACCCCTCTGGCGAGGAGCGCTGCATCGCCTGCAAGCTCTGCGAGGCCATCTGCCCCGCGCAGGCCATCACGATCGAGGCCGAGGAGCGTGCCGACGGGTCTCGCAGGACCACGCGCTACGATATCGACATGACCAAGTGCATCTACTGCGGGTTCTGCCAGGAGAGCTGTCCCGTCGATGCCATCGTGGAGTCGCCAAATGCCGAGTACTCAACCGAGACGAGGGAGGAGCTGCTTTACAACAAGGGTAAGTGATCCTGAGCGGGGAGCCCAAACACTGCTGCGGTCTTGAGCAACGTTAGATCACGATGCTGACATCTCCTACAGAGAAGCTGCTGGCCAACGGAGACAAGTGGGAGCCCGAGCTGGCGGCGGCGATTCGGGCAGACTCTCCCTACCGGTAAGAGAGCGTGCAGGGACAGCGGGGGGCTGGCTGTGGGGGTGGGCCATCTGTCTTAATACCGCGCGGGAGATGGATGCCGGGCTGGGCGAGCAAGAGTGTAGGAATGGCGATGGATTGTGAAGACCCAAGAAGGAAAGAAAAGGGACAAAAAAAGGCATACTGTACATACGTTAGGGAAGACAGATGAACTTTCAACCTGCTATTCATTTGTTCCACCATCTCTTTCTCTGCGGACTGGATCTTCCAATTCAGCGAATGTGTATGTTCCATGTGCCAGATTCCATTAAAATCCATTGTACATGAACATTGACAGCATACTTCTTTGTTGTACCTCTGGCCAAAACACTCACCAAAGTACGGAATACCGTGGTTGCGTGGATGCGTGGTAAGCATCGCCCTCCGTTAGAAGTGGTCCAAGCTTTCCCTGCGTAGGTGGTCCGTGCACACACCCCATGTCCAGCCGGCAACCAAAGCAGAGCTCGGGGCGAGAAATTTCTCGTCATCACTCCCAAGACCTCCCGACCCAGAGCTCCATCCCATCCCAAACCATCCAACCTCGCACGCCTCCACGAAGTACCGGTCCAATTGACCCTCGCCAATTACTACATTCCCACCCCCACCTCTTCCTGCCCAAAGAACTCCTCGGTGTCCAGTTCCTTCCCGTGCTGCAGTCCCCTGCTTCTTTTCTTGCCCACCCCTCCCCTCTTAATTTTCCCACACAGATCCAGCAAACATGTTCCGCACCGCCGCCCTCCGCACCGCCAGCGCCGCCGCCGCGAGACGAGCCGCACCCTCCGCCGCCCGGAACTTTGGCAGTGTCGTCTCGAGACCTGCGCTGCGGCAGTCGATGGCTGTGAAGAAGGTCGTCGCTTCGCCGGCCGCCTGGAAGCTGGGTGCCGTCAGGACGTATTCCGCTGGGGGCTCGCTGAGCAAGGAGGATGTTGAGGGGCGGATCATGAGCCTTTTGGCTGGATTCGACAAGGTGAGCTTTCTTTGTTGGTCTTACTGCTGTGGTGTCAGCATGTGGCGAGGAGTGTCGTAGAGATCAAGGGCTGTTGGCGGGGCTGAGATGGGTTTGGGACAAGGGAGCAGCAGGACGCGCTGCCTACCGGGAATGGCGGCTCTGCATGTTGGGGAGACGTCCTAGGTCGAGCACTGAAGGATCGTCTATGCCGTTGATCAGGGATGCTAATCTATGTCCTTTTACAGGTCAACGACCCAAGCAACGTACGCAAACACACCCCATCAAGACGGATCCATCGTTTCCTCTGCCGGCAATCCGCAGGACGGGACAAGCTGACATGATACCACCGGGAAATACAGATCAAGCCCACTGCGCACTTCATGAACGACCTCGGCCTGGACAGCCTGGATACTGTTGAGGTTGTGATGGCTATCGAGGAGGTATGACGATAACGATACCTACGATGCTACATGAAAGGAATGATAGTCGAAAGTCGAGCTGACCTGTTCTGGCTGTAGGAGTTCAGCATCGAGATCCCCGACAAGGATGCGGATGGCATCCACTCTGGTGAGTTCAGATCCCCCTTGATTCACTGTTCCCATCGCGGGAATTCATAAAAGCGCCTGGGGTTTGGGCCGCGCTATGGTCCAGGCCTGTCACCACGCATTAGTGCTAACGCTCCATGTCCCCAACCACAGTCGACGCCGCCGTCTCGTACATTGTCGCCCAACCCGACGCGCACTAGATGCTCTCCATTCCATCGCGGAATCCGTCCCGATCGAACCGAGGTGGAAGAGATTGGGGGAGATTTGTACAATACCACCTTTGTTAAGGGAAAGAGACAATGCAAGACGCCGCAAGACAAAACCCACCAATGACACTTGGGCAAAGAAAAAAAATATCAAACAAGAAGTTTGGCATATCTCTGTGCGTGCCTTGTGTGTGAAACGCCACTCTGGACGGGGACGGGCTTGAGATAAAGGAAGGAGAGGGTGAGGGGAGCTCTCTAGGCTTGGGTTTTGTTGGGTGTAGTGTTTGAACCAGGCGCAGGCATGCACTGCAGATAGATTCGAGGAGTGTGGCTGGTACAGGAGGAGCCTATAAATTGGTAGGCATGGCCTGTTTTTATCTGCCATTCTCAATAGACGTCGTGAGTTGTGCACCCAAGTTTACTGATCCGCATGTCTTGTGAATTTCAGCCCAGAGGATAGAAACAGCTGGTTTGTCCTATGCCGAGTCTAGGATCCTGCCCATTTGACTGTCAATCATGTCATGGTCCCTCACCTCGCCTCTGCCTCTACAGTCACTGTCGACATATAATTGTGATCATGACTACACTGTAAGGTCAGAACCTTTGTTGGCCCAGCCCGTTGTGTCTTTTGGCCCTGAAGGAAGGATACACTCGGGTACCAGCCATGCCTTTTATACCTCTTGAGAGGGTTTGTTCATTCGGTCCCTAGAGGCTTCGAGGGAGATCTCTTGGGATTAGGTGTCTATCTAGGGCGTGCTGGCAACTTGACAGTCTCGAGCCCGGTAGGTATTATGGTCCAGAACCTGTTCCCACAATCCCTCCTCTAAATCTGACAACAGCATCAAACCTGCAGCAAGCAGTAACCCCATCATGGAGCTAGCCTTCCAAGCCCGTGACACTCAAGACAACAAATCAGTCCCTCCCCCTCCACCCCATCTTCGTTATATACTAGCAGTTTCATAGCTCCATGCTTGGGAAAATGAAAGCAAAGCATACAAGTCTTGTTGTCACAGCAACAAGATAATAGCTTGACAAGATATGTTCTATATTTCACAAGAGTTGAGCTTATATTGCCTAGCATGAAGGCCGGACTTGGTGGCCTGCACTGTTTGTTTTCCCAGATCTAACACATCTGCTGTGGTCTTTACCAACAAGAGTAAAGAATTGTATTTTCCGTCGGACTTATATTATGGGTCTCTCGAACCCTTGGCCTCCCGTGGCTAGAAAGGGTCCGAATGCTCGTGGTCGAATCATATGCACAAGCGTGCATGTGAAGATATAGCGCGGGCATACAGGACAACATCACCATGGAAACCATGGCACTTGGATGTGTAGTGAATACAACCGCCACATAGTCTGAAAGGCGACTACTACAAGGTGATAGCCTTGGGTCTAGCACGAAATATTACTTTTGGTCAATTCTCTACCCAGGAATGCGTATATAAGTCCGGTCTCCCTCCCTCGTTCCAACATCTGAAATGGAATGTTTCTGACCATGCTTATCTATCATCTTTGCAACCTCTACCGACCAAAACAGAACAGGTCCGAGGCGAGCGCGCTCCCAAATAATGCCAATCTTGAGATCTGTCCGGCGCCCTCGGCACCCTCTATTCTCCCCCTTCCCAGAATGGCTCATGGGCTGCCTACTCTGTTCTCGCGACCTCCCACCGGCAGTTCTGAAACTGTCTACTTGAATCCCGCATCAATAATGAGTCGATGTGCCCAGTCACTCACCTCCCCGACAGCAGCGCCGTGATACATCCCGAGCTACGACGAGGACCGAGATTCCTCTGGATCGTACGTACAACGAGCAACGCCAACCGCGCTTGCTATCCTGGCAGACTGTGGCTCAGCAGGAACATGCCTTGAGGGAATGGAGAAACGAAAATGATTCGCGTGGCCAGGACAACATACTTGCCTAACCTCACGGCGGCCGGCTGGAATCTGTATCAGTTGAAGGGCGCCGCCACAGGCCTTGAACAAAGGAAGCCCTCGGTATTCTTCCAATATTCTCTGTACCGGGGCCCGGGGAAACGGGCCAGGACCGCGAAGGTCTTGTCTCTGCAGTGGGTCAACACGGCGTCAGGTGGAGACGGGAACATCATCCTGCATAGTGGCGCTTTTACCACTCAGACCATCCTCAAAGAGCCCTTAGTCACGGAAGAGAACATGGCAGAGGAAGTCTGAAATCATGGCCAGTCATGATTCGGCATAGGCATAGGGGGTCCATCATACAAATGTGCAGAATGCTTCTGATGTCGAGGTCAATATTCTCTTATATTCTACCCAAGACTCGCTATTCCTAGTCATTATATCTCCCCTATAGAGGTTAATTATCCCGGCAGAGTTTATCCTCCTCCAACTCGTGTAGGGGAATGCCGGATGCCTCACCTACCTCCTCATCGGGGACTTGAGCCACAATGCTGGTCTGCTCCTCCAAAGTCAGGAGGAAGGTTTTGATGGGCCCTGTGGCGTCCAGGTGCGGTCGATCTCGAAGAGCCGATGCTTGTACTCCCAGATGCCTTCTGGGGTGAGGACGTTCTTGCGGTCTGCGATCCACTTCTTGAAGCTTAGCTGGTTGCTGATCTGGTTGTTCGGTCCCTGCACTCTCTTGGCAGGCTTGAGATCCTGGGTGTATCCCAGGATATGGATAATATATTATATGAAGTTGAAGTTTCTGGGGACGGAAAGGGGAAATCAGTCCTCATCAAGTCTTGCATATGTTTAACAGTCGACACTCTCTCGTAAAACCAAGGCAAGACTTCCCCATTTGCCTGCGATTTCTGGTCTCCAATAGCAGATGTACTTATGCCAGTGCTAGTGTGTTAGAAGTGAAACCTTTTCATGGTCTTCAGTTGGAGCAAGAGACTCAATGTCCTTGCGATCCACAGCCAGTGATCCATCTGCAGTGATGGCTTAATTCTGGTCCTGTAAGAATATTCTGAGAGTGGTGCTATCTGTAATGTTGGGCATGAACCAGAATTATCTCATGGCCCTCCATCAAGCAGCCTCAATTCCTTTCAGACTTTCACTGGTCGACAATCCTGGTAATTAACTGAATGCACCAAGATATTGTAGTTTCCACTCTTTTGGAAATTCGTATTATATACTTCTAGGTTGTTTTTGAATTTTATTGAATACCATATTTAAGGAGCAAGGGATAAAGCTTGCCGGATTTAAAGTAAGTCCCGAGATCTTAAAAACAGGATCTTATATACAACAGTACTACAACAAGACAAAATCCTATAACATTGTCTGGCTTTTTGAAGAAGTGGAGTCGCCTTCCTTGCGGACCGGACAGACTTTGTGGTTCCTCTACCTTTATTCCAACCATGGAACACCAAAACCAAGATTGATAGTAGAAATTCAAATCGAACCCGAGTCCCTCTAAGGTCATCACAAGGTCCAGCCCGGTGGAGGAACAACAGGATCACCAAAGACAAAGTCTCCAAAGTCACCACCGCCACCACTACCGCCTGGATCAACGCCCGCCGTAGGAAAGATGTCAGTCATGGGTATGTCGGATGACAAGTTGATCAGGTCCATAAAGGGGTCGCTTGTGTAGTCTATCCCGAAGAGGTCTGGCTGGAAGGCAAAGTCGGCTGGGGCTGTCGCCGTTCCTAGGTCTGCCGCGGCGGAGCCACCGGGACCAGACGTGCCACCCCAAGGGACAGAAGGAGTCGAGGTCTTGTAGGTGGCCGCAGAGGGAGCGTTGTACGCGGTATTACCCGGCCAGCCCGACTGCACAGACGGATAAAGATCCTGCGCACCCACACCCGAGGCACCACCGCCGCCACCACCACCACCACCACCACCAACACGCATCCTCCCCACCTGAGCCTGCAGCTCGCGCACGTGCTTGGCCTTGATCATGAGCCTCCGCACCGACTTCCACATCAGGCCCTGCGATACAGAGTAATGCATATTCCAGGCCTCGTACATCCTGATCACGCAGACCCAGGCGCGCTCACACTGGGGGAAGGGGGCCGGCTGCAGATCTCGGAGAGCACAAAGGCGACGACGTGCCACTGGACGTGGCTCTTGGAGTACCAGAGCCACTTTCTGGTGGCGCGGAGGGTGAAGATCTGGGTGGAGAGCTCGAGGATCTCCATGGCGGACTGGAAAAGCTGGTCGCGGGTCATGACGTCTGGCAGCTCGGTTTCTGGGCGGGATGGCGCAGAGTGAGTAGGCCGGCTGCCCTCACTCTTCAACATGGGATGTTCTGTGGTGGTTTGTGTCGTCGTCGTCGTCGTCGTCGTCGTCGTCATTGTTGGTGGGGAAGACAGGGTTGATGACGAGGATGCTGCTGCTTGATCAGCAGGACCTCTTGAGGGGTTCTTTTTGCCCTCTGCGAATCGTAGAGGGAAGTACACGATAAGATGGAAGTGCACACGGATGAGTTTGGCCAGCAGAGACACGAGAAGCAGTATAGGCACGGAGGTGTCGCACATGGGCAGATACCGGTCCCGCAGCTTGTTCTCTAGTTCCTGCAGCAGCTGCACGCGCTCTTTGCTGATGCTTCAGGTATCGCACCTATCAGTCCCTGCAAGCCAGGCGGGTCAGGCGAGAGCAGTTTGGCCCTGACGGCCGTGTTGATCGCCTCGCAGCGGACAAGACAGAAGGTCATGTCCGTGCCCTCGTTGTGTTCCTTGGGCGGCTCGGTCATGCCGGGCCAGAGATCTGCGTCGTTGATATGGAGGGGGAGGCGTGTGTCAAAGGAAGACTGGTACATGATGGGCCCAAAGCCGTGGTGGTCTGACGAGCGGCTGTCCAGGATGCAGATGTGCCACCAGAGACGCCTCCGGATCTCCGTGTCAAAGGGGTTCAGCCCGAAGACGGTGCCGTCGCGGTGGAGGCCCATGGTCTGTGCCAGGTGGAAGATGAGGCTCGTCAGGGACCACGAGGCGCGGCTGTCGTTCTGGCAGCGCCAGGCAGAGATGAACAGCGCCACCGCCTGCAGGAGGACGATGTTCTGGGTGTTGAGCAGGTCGGCGCGGGCGATGGCCTGTTCTGTGGCGAAGCGGTAGCGCTCGACGGCGACGGGCTGGGCCAGGCCGAGGACGTTCATGCACTGGTCGTCAGGCATGCTCATGATGGCCGAGTAGTAGATGGCGAAGACGAGGGCCTCGGTGTTCTTCTCGAGGGGAGCTGTGGAGACGATGGCGTCTCGGAACAGCTGAGACAGGGTGGGCATGTGGAACAGCCTCAAGAGGGGTGCGACATTATCGGTAAAGGCGGAGTAGATGTCGAGGGCCTGGGGCAGCAGGGGATGGTAGGGCTTGAGAGAGTATGCGAGGGACCTGTAGCCAAACAGGGCCGCATTCACGCTCTCGTTGGCTGGTGGAACCTCTGTCCACGCCGTGGCAGGGTCCTCTTCGTCCTGATCCTCCTCCGGCTTGACAATGATCTCGCGTATCTCCTTGATCTAATTAAAGTCGGGCATTCTCGCGCCAGGTCAGATCAGAAACAAGGAAGTCATTGTGATTAACTCAACACAGTCACTCACCTCACTCGCCAGACTGGCCCATAATGGATTGCTGACATAGTAGCTCTTCTTTGGGTCGACCACCAGACGGTTAAGCTGACTCTCGATGAAAGAGACGTCAGGACTGCTGGTGCTATCAGGGGGCGGCTGGAGGGGGACATCATGTTGTGGGTACGTCGGGGGAAGGAGCAGGTGGAGGTGGTCGAGGACAAGGAGGAGAAGGGGCCGTGTTCTCGCCAGGAACATTAACACTGCCGGCGTCATTATCATCGTTAGCTAGACCAGAGACCACTGGAGCTGGATACTCGGTCTGCCGCGCCGATGACAGGGCATTCGCCTGAGATGCATTCTCAGAGGCCAGCCGCTTGATGATGGTTTCGAGCCTCGAGAGCTTACGTGCGAGCTGTGACTCGACGTCACGCCTGGACTTCTTGGGGGCCCTGCCCCGGCCAGATGGGTACACGCAGTCGTTCCCGGCTCTGGTGCAGTTGGAACAGGGCTGCTGTCGGTCACACTTGACCTTTCTCTGGCGACAGAGCACACAGCTGCGCAGATAGTGGAGCTGCTGCTGCTGCTGCTGCTGTGTTGTCTCTGACGGGTGAGACGACGAGGGAGGAGAGGTCTCTGCCATGGCTGCTGACAAGTCGAGACTGGGTCTGTGGCGAGCCTGGCCTTTGTTGAGCTGGCCTATCAACCCCCTTTCACCGAGTGTTCCGTTCCGCAAATCGTCTGCGAGTACTGCAAGAGGTGTGGACTCCCTTCTTGGGCTTTCCACAGTGGCCTAGCGTCGTTCCTTGAGCTCGTGGAGTGGTTTGGTTATGGACTTGAGCCTCTCTTGTCGATGGATGGTGGTGGGGCCAAAAGGCTGGTGGGGTGTGGACGGGTTGGATCCTGTGATGAACAGAAAGTGGGGCCCTGTTTTGAGACCTCCTCCTAGTCAGGCGCAATGCATGACGACGGCTTAGCACAAGCCACACACATGTTGGTTACAACAGCAGATGCACGGCTCAGCTTGGTCTGTGGCTTCGTTTTAGTGGGCTGAACCCGGCTGCTCGCCTCCGTGCCGAGATCGTCCGCTGTTCTTTAGTACGTACTGTAAATCATCGCTTGCCTACTACCAACAACCTACCAGAGGTCGATATAGGGTCATTATATCTTCCTCACGCGACCAATTCGAAAGTAGACTGGTGGTTGAGTATGACCTTGTTCCTGGGGGAGGACTCTGACAAAATCATTAGGTTTTCTGGTCCATGGGCAAGAGCTGAGAGAGCCCTGGAGCCGCTCGCTGTCAACCGTTTAATAATAAATCACCCAGGTTACATCGCCCAATCATCGACAAATCAATGCCTGAAGGAAGACGTATATATTTTCCTCGGGCCGACGCGCATAAGTTGCATGTTTCCCCGGCCTTGACGTTCTTGGCTGCAGGCCCAGCGCTTCCCCAGAAGACGCTGGAATGAGGGGCCTGGGGCAGCTTTGCTTCTCGGCACCAAGTACTTGTAGCCCTTCAACTCTCCAACGCTCAACTCGAGTTTATCCAGTCTTCTTCAGTAAAGTCATTGTTTCACAATGCTGATCGTCTTATAGCTTAACTCGGTTCCTCGGGTATCGGCCTTTGACAATGATTCAAATCCCCCCCAACACACACCGCAATCCTCCGAAGCACCACACCTGAGATCACGTCAACCCTGGGGCCGAAGCACGTCACGGCAGCTAACGACGCAGAGTCAGGGAATCATGCTGCACCGGGCCCAGAGCTCTGGGAACAACCTCTGTGCCGACCGCAAGATAACAACCGTTCTGGTCGTCTCATTCGTCATGGTCCCTGGACGAGATTTGTTTGCTCCATGGCGTGAGCTTAGAAGGATCCTGCGCATGTGTGGAGAGGATTGTGTGGCTTCCAAGAAGCTAATCGACACGGTCCCCCTTTGCTCCAAACAACCAAGCACACTGACCGACGTGTTGAATCGTTCAGTTGGTAGGGTTCGAGCATGTAGTAAATTATTTATATGGGATGGGATGTTCAGCTTTGTCGCACTCACAGACACCCAGATAAACTCTCAGGGGCCGTTCATCCATCCCCCAGGAACTTTCTTTTCCTCCTCCTCCACCGCCTTTTTGTTGGTCATCTTCATCAATTCTAGATGTACTGTTATTTCAAATTCTGTGTCTTTTCAACTTGAAGCTTCTCAGAGCCGCAATCTTTGATCATTTTACTTCTCTGTCCCCTCTACCTCCTTGTCTCTCTCTTTCCTGGAAACAGAGAGGACAGACGGTCAAAATGGTGTCTCAGGAGGCATTTGATGTGAAGCCAGGCAGCGGCGGTTCTGTGGACGAAGAGGTAGCTGCCGTCAATGTGGACGAGACAACAGTGGCGGACTGGAGCGAGGACGAGGAGCGTAGGATCAAGGCCAAGCTCGACCTCATCCTCCTCCCCATCCTGGGCCTGGCCTTCTTCGCCCTGCAGATGGACAGGGGCAACATCTCCAACGCCCTGACAAGCACCATCACCACCGACCTGGGCATCACCACCAACCAGATCAATGTCGGCACCGCGCTGCTGTCCCTGGGCATCGTGCTCCTCGAGATCCCCTCCAACATCCTGCTGCAGAGGATCGGCCCCAAGCGCTGGCTCTCGGGCCAGATCATCGCCTGGGGCCTCGTCGCCCTCTTCCAGAACTTCATCACCACTTATGCAGGCTACCTCGTCACGCGCATCCTCCTGGGCCTGTGCGAGGCCGGCTTCATCCCAGGTGCCCTGTACACCATGTCCACCTGGTACAAGCGCGACGAGACCAGCCTGCGCGTGTCCATCTTCTTCCTCGGCAATCTTCTCGCCGTCGCCCTGACCTCGCTCATCGGCGCAGGAATCCTCACCATGAGCGGCCGCTACGGCGTCGCGGGCTGGCGCTGGCTGTTCATCGTCGAGGGCTGCATCACCATCGGCGTGGGCTTCCTCTTCTTCCTCTTCCTCCCGCCGCGCGTGGGCGACGGCCGTCCCGTAATCAGCTTCGGCCGCTGGTCCTACTTTGACCAGCGCGAGAGCTACATCCTCGTGCGCCGCGTGCTCCTCGACGACCCGGCCAAGACCACCAACCACCTGCACATCTCGGCCCACGACGTCGCCACCACCGTGCGCAAGCCGCGGATCCTCATGCACATGCTCATCACCCTGACTGCCACGATCCCCGTCAACGCCATCAACACATATGGCCCTTCTGTCATCAAGGGCCTTGGCTTCACCACCGTGCACGCCAACGCCATGGCCAGCGTGGGTCCTTTTATCGCCGTGGTCATGGTCATCACGCTGGGCTGGCTGTGCGACAAGATGGGCAGGAAGGGCCCCTTTGTTGTCTTCGCCGCTGTGTGGTCCACCATTGCCTTTTCCTGCCTGCGCGAGGGCACGGCCCAGGACTGGTCCACGGGGAGGAAGTATGCCGCTGTGGTGTTCTCCATGGCCACGAACTCGGTTGTGCATATCCAGAATGTGGGCTGGTTATCGGCGAACTGTCAGAGCCCTCAGGAGAGGAGCATCGCTATGGCGTAAGCATCAGCCCCCTTCTCTCTCCCCCGTCGATTCCTACTACTTGTTGTTGTTGTGTTTATCGTTAAGAGGTTTAAATTGCTAACCGTCTTATTCAATCGTGCAGGATGATTATCATGGCTGCCAACTCGGCAGGTATCGCCGGTTCCCAGGTCTTCCGCACCGAAGACTCGCCGCTCTACCTCCACGCCTTCACAGCCTGTCTGGCGCTGACGGGTGTGAGCATTATCGAGATTGTCCTGCAGAGCTTGTGGTACTTCTTCAGCAACAAGAAGCTGGCCAGGGAAGACCGTGAGGCCCATGTGATTCGTTCCACGACGGATACTGCTGTAGACGGGCACAGGGAGGAGCTGGTGGCCGCGTGGTGGTGGACTTGGTAACGGATGATTGCGTAATAGAGGCAATTTATTGCTATATCAGAGCTTGTGTGAACCAAGGTTCAAATACCCAGCCTGCTCGACTCTGCTGCTCGTTCCAGTTGTGCATGTTAGCCACAGTTTGCTTCTATGATTTCAACACGGAGAAAGTGGTGAAAAGGGCCTGCGAGCGGTCTTGGACTATACCTTATTGCCAGGACCTTGTGGTCCTCAGCAAGATACCGTTGGGCGAAGACGCGCTCCAGCGAATCGCCTTGTTGTAACCGCATGGGAGGCTCGTTGATCGAATACCGGCGCGTCATGACACTAATGTGCTTGTTGAAGCTCATAAACTCGCCCCTGGCAAGCATCGACATCGCGCTGTGTAGGTGTACGAAGAATCCTTTTTCGGCAGTCCGCTTTTCGGAAAGAGCTCGCCTGACCGTTTCAGGAGGTCGAACTTGAAGGTTTTGCGGCCGCAGAATAGGCTGCCAGCATCGCACAGCAAAAGTTTGCTGACTGGGGACCCTGTAGATTGGAGGAAGGAAAAGCACCTGGGCTGACTTCAGAGACCTTTGGTCCCTGGGCTCGACGACAGGTATCTTGTAGATCATTTTGCATAGTTCAGCAGGGAATTTGAGGAAGGGAAAGAATGTCTGCAGCAAACCCCAAAGTCAGCATTGAACAAAGTTTGATGATTGCTGTTGTCTCTGTAAGTAGTAGTCTTGGTAGGGTCATTGATTGTGTTTGTCAACCAACCTTGTTGCCCTCCTGGATCGAATCCAATGCAAACCCCATCTGGAGGGATGTTTTCAGCCATCATATATATGTGGGCGAGAAAACCTTTGTCCTCATCAGACATACCTCATCATCTTCAGTTGCTGACGCCATCACCAAAAGCTTTTGTAGAGTGCTGCTGGTTCCAAGGATGGGAAGTCTGGTTGGTGGGAGAAGGGCAAAGATGAGGCCAGATAGCAAACTTCTGCCAGATATTCGATGTTGCTGCAGGGTGTGGAAGAGAGACGCCGGCCGGCTCTGTATTTGAGTGAATGCTTGAGGCCCTCGCCGCCTTTCCTTAAAGAGGTCGGTTGACTGTGAATATATCCTTAGCGCCCTCACTTGTTACCCACTTATAGACTTGTCATGGCTTCATTCTCCCTCCTTTCTATCTATATAAATAGGGGCTGCTGGCTGCTTTCACAGCTCCTCCTGTCTCCTACCTTTCCATCCTCTCAACCACCCTCAAGCTGGCAAGAATCCTCACAACCATTGCCAACAGCACACGGCCAGCATCTGGGAATTGAGAACAGCCAACACCAGTCTCTCCTCCTCCTCCTCCTCCTCCTGTTCACCATGTATCGCATGTTTCCACGACGATCCCAGCGCATTGCTGACAACAGGGCCAAGGCCGAGCTGGTGGGTGTTGTCTCCGAAGGGCCATGTCACCATCAATATATCCTCCTGGTGGTGCCCATCTCGACCTAGACCGACCCTGAGCACCCATCACTACAATCTGTGAAAAGCCCTTTGCCCCCCCCCCTCCAGCCCCCTCTTCTTCCCCCCTCCTCCCTGTTCTCCTATCATTGCGTCGACAGACCTCAAAGGGCTAACTATTTCTGCCTCTCTAACAACTAGCAACGGTCCTTTTTCCTGTTCCTGAAATTGCGGCCAGAGATTCGATGCATGGTCTACGGGCATTACTTGGATGACCTTCCGGGCCACTGGCACAAGGGAAAAATATTGGTCTCCATGAGCCAGCCAGCTCTTGCGCGCGTCAACAGGCTCATCCGTCAAGAGTTGCTGCACATGTTCTACTACGACTACAAGTTTGCCATCCTCATGGCGGACGAGTTCAAGGACGGGACCAGGCCAGACAAACCCTGGACCCCGTTCCTCCGCACGCTCGAGTGTCTGGTCAAGGGCGGCCCCGCCAGCGCAGGTGGTCCATATGGTAGCTTCGACGCCATTCCATCCATGCACCTGAAGTACTACCTCTGGGAGACTGAGGAACAGGTGACGGGCAGCAGTGTCGAGTTCTACCTGTACCGTCCTGATATAGCTCGCAGCTATAATCTTTTGCCGGTACCAGCGGGCCAAGTAGTCAACCAGGTGACGTGGTCCAGCCTAGACGACGTGGTGAGGGCGTTAGACGCCGCCCTGGGCACCTGGTTCGAGAGCCAGGTCCTCGACGTCGACGGGATTTTCCTGACAGACAGGGTTGCGATCAACAACCTGGCCAGGACCCTCTTCCTGCTGCAAAGGGCGTGCCCTTCTTTCAACCACCATTGCCGCATCTGGATTGATGGCTGGATTGTGGGCTACCATGGTGAGACCATGGAGTTCATCTACACAGCCAGGCAAGACGGAGACGACAATGAGTGAGAGACGGGGAGAGTGTATAATTACTGTAACACCACCAGGGGCGAAAAAGTGAGTCAAGCATCCTTTGAACGTCAGCCGCAGTGAACGGGGGCGGTGTCTGCGACGAACAAAGCCTTCCAACTCCATGGGACGGGGCGAGGCACCCATGACAGCCATCACTGACGATTATTTCCTCCCGTCACCAGGAAGAGAAAGACTGGAGGCTGTACAGTATGGGAATTCAGTTCCTCGAGGGGGTGTCAGCTATCGCCAGTCCGAACTTTGACTGCTCGAGCCCCTGCAGCACATCCATCATTCAACGGCCCGAGCCACAACAAACAGGCAACACAATCGCCGTCAGAAGAGAGTACCTGTCATGTTCATGTCTGGGCGGTGCTGCCTACTTGCCACTTGTAAGTGATCACTCCTCTCGCTGTGACGGCTGAGTCATCAAGCAGCCGCGGCTTCCCTCTCCTCCTCCTCAAGACACCATTCGTACTGAGAAGACGCATTCTGATCTTACCACCAGAGCCTTCAACCGGGCGGGCTTCTTCTGCCTTCAGCACAAAGTCGCTCTCCAGTCCCAACGTCTCTCCAAGGTTCCACCCACACCAGCATCTCTTCCTGGATCCGGTAGCAGACCTTTTAGCGCAACATCACTGCTAAATAATAATTGACGATAGCCACAAAACCCAAGGTAAGCTCCATGGAACTTCCAGGTCTCGTCTTCCCCTAGCCAATCTAACTAACAGGATTACCTCCATTGGCTCTTTCAGGTTCCTTAACGCGGCTTCTGCACTGCTTCTGGACTGCGTTTCAAGCCAAGATGGACAAGTCCGTTCAAGCCCAGGTTCGTGGACCACCAAATGCTCTGTTGATTTCCCTGCAGTGTTGCTGAGTGTTTACCTCCATCTGACTTTCAGTGCTCTCATCGAGCAGGAAATCCCCATGCACCCGACCTTACCCCTGCCTGCCGAGCTGCGCAACTACATCTACTACCTCGTCCTTGTCTACGACGTTGAGATTGATTGGCTTCGGAAGCCCCTCGTGCAGCCTGCTCTAGCACGCGTCAGCCGCTGCACCCGCGCCGAGGCCCTTCCCATATACTACAGCGAGAACAAGTTTGGCCTCAGGATTCCTCCGCCCAGCACGTATTACTCACCGGACACCTGGTTTCGCTTCGTCAAGATGATGCGTGTCTTCGCGGCGGGCGGACCCGGCGGGGCACACACCTCGTGGCTGCGCTTCATCAAGAACATATCCGCAACGTGCTCCACGGAGATGGGCAACTTCAGGGTGGAGGGCAGCTTCCACTACGGATTTGGAATCCTCAATCTCGGATTCCAGTGCGAACAGGGCCGGACAGGACGCGAGGGTGTTTACAGGGTCGGTAATTCCAAGCTCGACTGGACGAATATGGATGCCGTCGGCAGGGCCTTTGACAAGGCGCTCGCGCGCCTGGAGAACCGCGAGGTGGTACCTGAGGACGGACTGGCGTATCATATTCCCATAGGGCGTGTTGTCAGCGCACTGTACATGATCGCAAATATGTGTCCTGCGGCCGCAGAATGGGTCGAGATCGATTTCAAAGCTTACCCGTGAGAATAACCCAGGTTCTGGTAGGACTGATGCAGCACGCTCAAGAGCAAAAGTCAGTCGCTCGAGCACGAGGACGGCGGTCCCCCGACGGGGAAAAGATACATGCTGGGCAGACTACATTGCTTGCGTGTGTCCAACAAGGGGATCATACCTCTACTACTTGAGATCAACACCAGACCAATGCAAGCAATCTGAGCCTAGAGCTTAAAGCGCACGGAATACTCTGACTTTGATGAAACGCTGAAATTTGTCCAGTGAGCCCGAAAGTCAAGGCAATTACGGCTGTCTGAAGAGCGCCATAGCCTCAGCAATGATCAATATTACTTTCAACTGCATCTCCCCTTCTCTTCAAGCTTGCCCTCGTCGCCACAGCCCACATAGATCCTCTGGAACAGACTGCTCGCATTCGCCTGCCGCCGCTCCGAGCACCACCAGCCCACCCACCCACTGGCCGTCCTGTTTGCGCAGAACGTTACACAGCAGTTGGTCCCGTTTGGTAGCCACACGTACGAGGAGCAGTTGAAGTCGAAATCTGTAAACAGCTCGTCGCGCACGACGGGGTTTGCGCTGCCGCTGAAGCTGTCGTCTGAGAAACCCTGGAAGGCGAATCCGCCTGTGATTGTGGATATGTTGGGGCTCGGCTGTGTTGTCGCTATGACTGTCGGGCGGGAGCTGGAAGCGGAGGATGTGGATGTGGATGTGGGCGGCGTCGTTGTTATCTCAGAGGTACTACTTGTTTCGGTCTGCATGATTATCAGCCTGGCTCGTTCAGCAGGTTACTTGGGCCTTATTATACTGACCTGCTCGTTGAACTTGCAGTTGATGGTTTGACCTCATTTCCACTCCGAGACCTGGACAGGATGCCACCAGCCACGCCTCCAGCGATACCCGCAGCCGCCACGATACACACGACGACAATCAAGGACGAAAGAATTCTTCGAGGCATGCAATGCGAGGTATGACCTTTGCTTCTTGGAGCGTCGTCCTCTGGGAGCTGCCATTGGGTGACGGTCGTGCTCTCGGTGTCAGGTGCCATCAGCTGCACTTGGCGCTGCGACGTGCACGAGAACTTGGGTGTATCATCACAACGGACTGGATATTTGGGGCCTCGCTCGGTGAACTTGTGGGCCAAATCTTTTGCTTTAGCATATGATAGTGCTTCGGGGCTTCCTTCGTGAAGCGGGAACCACGGCATAGGAGGACCATGCTGGACCTCTTGTTGCCCTTGCTGCGCTTGATCTGCCATAGGCTCGGGCGAGCAGTCATATCCATGTGGCTCTGCAGAGTACATGACGACTAGAAGGGTGAGAATTAATACGTGATGGTACAAAAAATCATAAGTTTCAAAAGAGAGTCGGTATAGAAAAGCACGAAACCTCATGGGAGGTGCCAGGAAGATGGAAAGAACTCCGCCCAAGGGACAACATCGTTGCCGATCAGACATTATCTCCTTATAACTCATCATGGCTAAGGAGTTTTTATGTAAGCAATGACCTACCTTCCTGGAGGAAGCGTATCGACATTAGACCTTGCTTCAGCCCGCGATCCAGCCCGAGATTCATAGATGGTGGCCAGATAATGGCGACTCCGACAACATGCATGGGCTTCGGAGTCATGATCGTATGCCTTCTTAAGAATGATTATTGGCGAAACAAAGGATAGGAAGGTAAATACAAGCCACAAATTTTGCGATGTTTGGGGGCTGCGAAGGCTGAGATGAAGGTTTTCCCTGACTATTTCGGCCTGTGTCAGGTTTTCAGCTGAACGCAGCCAAGTGCTTGGCATGGACGATGTTCAAAGCACCATCTGGACTCGCGAGCGTCCTCAAGGGGGTCTACCGAATAATGTTGATCGTGCGCATTGGTTGTACACATCTTTGACCACTTGCCTCTTGGTATACATGGGCCAAGGAGGAACTACTCTGAATATCTTCAAGGCCGTCTGATAATTCCTCTCAGACACGCCTACGCCTTTAGAGTAATCGGCTGGCTCTCAGCCGCCAACCATTCTTCTCTTGTTGCATGAGTTCGGAAACATCTATATGGTCCAAATCGTTCGAAGAGCCCGTTTAACAAATCATTTTCTTTACTCATCATCGATGAGATCGCACTGATGGCGTCAACCCTTCTCTCGGAGGTAGTGTGTTGCTAACTCGCAAAGTATTGATACTATTTCTACAGCGTCGAACGTCTCCTACACCGTCTTCTAATACTTCAAGCCTGAAATCCTTGCTGGTCATCAGGCTGCTGCTTTTCACCGGAATCATCGGTTCCGAAGGTAACCTCAACCCACGTCTCGGGCATAAATGGAGACCCAATGGATCTATCCCGTCGTCTGGGGAGACAAGGAATGATTTCCCTGACGGTGGTAGTGCCTCCAGGAAGCGAGTCATCTGCAAGGCGATGCACGCCACACAGGACACTCTCCGGAGCCTCGCCGCCCCAGAAAGGGTGGTCTGGCCGGAGTAAGGGATGATCGCCCTCCCAGAATGGATGGTTGAGCCTTTCGAGCGGGTCGTCGTACGTTGGAAAAGGCGGCGCACCTGAGGGGGGCTTTGGTTCAGGTGTACCGACGCGAGGGGATCGAGCGAGTCGCCGAGGTCCACAGGGAGCCTGCGTCGACGGGATCGACGGTTTGTTGCCTCGTCACAGGCAGCTTGGTGGGTGCACGGGAACCCATCATCCGCGGCGAGGAAGGTAGTCGCAGCGTTGAATATGTTCATGATTTGCTTCAGTAGGTACTTGATGGTGTCGAGGACAGTGTGGGAGGTCTTTTTGGACATGATTGTAATAGCTAGTGGCATCGGGAAGATGTATGAATATGAGTTTTTAAGATCGATCAGGAAGAGATTGATGCTGTTCAGGTACACTTGGTCCCAAATCCTGGCACAGGAACCGTGGCTTATATATGCGTGCCAGACGGGCTTCATCTTGTTGGCTTGTGATTTCATTGACGTTATACACGTGTGTCATTTAACACGTGATGGCACGATATATGATGCATTTATGTGTATATTTCTCTTAGCTTTTGTCTGTAAATGGCCAGCTAATGCTTTAGTATCAACCTCCAAGCTCGCCCAGTGGACTGACTACTTCTCCTAGTCCTCCAGCGCAGAGCACAAGCTTTAAGGAAGACTCAAGAACAGCTCCAGCATCTTGGGATAGTTGGGCGTTCCTAGCCCAGTGACCGGGTCCCACCCGCTGGCAGCCTCGAAGCCGTCAGTGCCGCACCCCGGGTTGGTCCCGTTCGTAATATCGTTCAGCACCTGCGGGTTCGTGTACAGGGTAGGGTTGATAAAGCCCACAGGGCCCTTGCCGACGGCCAGACGCTCCTCGATGATCCTGTTGATGAGCGACGCGAAGATGGGGCTCGAGGCCGACGTGCCTCCCTCGCGCCCAAAGTCGCCGCCTACGTAGAGGGCAATGTTGAGGCCGTTTGCGGCGACGTCGGGGATGCCTCGTCCGTTGCGGTTGTACAGCCCGCCGTTGGTGGCGTTGAGGTAGTTGCCGTCGTAGTAGTATGGGTAGGGCGGGTCGTGGTCGGCAAAGTAGGTGGCGATGGCGTCTGCCTGGTAGCTGGGGATGCCAAAGATGTTGGAGAAGCCCTGTTTGTTTTGTTGAGAATTACGCCAATTAGCTGGAAGGCCACATCATCACACCAGTCATCGTCTTCAATGAACCACGGCTCTGTCAATACTTACGCCGCTGCTGCTGTAGTTGAAGGAAGCCGACAGATCCAAGACGGCGCTCTCAGGCTCATCGACAGTCTTGCCAGGGAACACCTCGGTGGCGCCAACGTTGGTCAGCCAGGGGCAGCTGTTGGGCTGGGTCGGCGCGAAGACGTCGTCGTCCCGGAGACAGCCGTAGTAAGGCCCGTCGCCGTACGTGCCGTCGGGATAGCCACCGACGCCCGTGTCGCCGCTGGCCACGAAGACGGACACGCCCTGGAGGCCGAGCTTGAGGAACTCGTTGCACTGGCGCTCCTGGTAGTAGTACGGCAGGTCGTTCTCGTACACGCCGTAGGAGATGGTGATGACGTTGGTGGGCTGGTAGACTCCGCACATCAGCTCGCCCTTGTAGCCGCCAGGGTGAGGATCTGGGTAGACCGGGTCCAGCGTTGCGTCGTTGCCGGTCTCGCCATAGGCCGAGTAGTTGCAGTAGCTGCCGTCAAGCGCGTCCAGGAAAGTGTTAAAGACGCCGTACGAGCCACCCTCGGCGTAGTAGAGATCGTCCGTCTGGTAGAGTGTTGTTGTCTGAGGGTAGATACTATCGAGAAAGGTCAGTCGTTTTTTTCTTCTTTTTCTTTGCAATGAAGATGAAGTGTAAAAATACGATTTGAGAGGACGGGGGAAAAGTAAACAAACAAACAAACAAACAAACTTACATAGGATAGGCTAGCTCAAAGTCGAGATCGCTCTCACCGCCAGCAAGAGCCTGAACCTTGATAGGAGCCACAGCACCATCGATGAAGTTGGCAATAGGGTGCGTGCCATTCGGAATGTACGGCGTAAACGTGTGGAAGAAGTCGTTAAAGTCCTCCTGGTTGTAAAAGTCTCCCTCCTCGAAGATGCCCAGCGAGTTGTTGGACGACACCGTCGCGTTCGGGTTGGGCGCCGAGAAGTTGTACAGGGCCCGAACGCACTCTGGAGTAATGTACTCGTCGCAGGTAGCCAGGGTGAAGTCCTCAGCCACCACGTCAGACACGGCCCTGAACCTCTTGTCCTGCGGCATGAGCTTGCTGCCCTGCTGGCTGTCCGAGCTCCGCTTCTTCCGCTGCGCATCCCGCTTCCACTGGCTCCTAGGGTGCAGGTCCATCATGGTGCCCTTGACACCGGGCGTCACATAGTCCACGTGCTCCTGGATGTGCTTGGGCAGGTGGTACTCATTGCAGCCCACCACGGAGCCACGGTCCTCCTCGATACCGTCGTGGAAGTACTGCGTGTGCAGCAGCCGCTCAGCCTCCTCCACCGTCGCCTCGAAGGCGAACCACGCCTTGTTGTCACTGTGCGTGATCCTCTCCTTGCCGATGCCAGACTCGGCCAGCCAGGCGGCAACGGAGTCGACGGTCTCGCTCGAGGGGCTGAACGCCTCGATGACCTCGTCTGACGTCCAGTGCTGTCCGTACTTGGGCGACGATGGGTGCGAGACCTCCATCAGCCACTCCTCGGCAGACTGGAGCGCGGCAGCGTTGGCCTTGAGGCCGACACGCATGGGCAGCACCGCGTCGGACGACATGCGCTGGTTGATGCGCGGGTGGGGAAGACGGCGCCGCTCATGCACGGCGTGGGTGTGAGGCACGGCCAGCCCGACGGCTGTGCCCGCCAGGGCGGCAACAATGTGCACGATGCTCAGCGCGCTGACGTGCATCTTGTGGAGGAGCAAGGTACGGCAGAGGATTGAGGTTTTGTAACGAACGACATGGTAAAACCTCAGGTCTGGTCCGCCTGGGGAACGCGGCCCTCAAGCACCCTTTTAAACATTACTTGTCCGTGTGTACTCTCATCTCCCCCATCTCGCCATTCCCAACCCAATGTTGTGGATCATTTTAAAGTTATTCTGCGGACTAATCCGGTAATGGAAGCCCGCCGGCTGTACCGGAGCCCTACATTGCTCGTGCTATCCTCTATCAGGAATGTCGCATGCATTGGGTGTATCTCGCTGTAACCTTAACAACGGCCAGTGCCTGGTGAGTTTCCTGGTTCAGTGGTATGAAAAGGAGAAGAGCAGGTTGCTGGAGAAGCTAATGTCCCCTGAAACAGCCCCAGCAGTCCTCATGACGAAGGTGTCAAAGAACCTCCGGGGCCTACCACCTCTGGAGTCGCATTGACTTGTTCGTGCTGTTGCCAAGGGCCAGAAAGACACCCTTTGTGCAGATCATGCTTATTTGGGATAATTATATGCCTGGGAACACACCTCCCAATTTCTTCTACTGTAGGACTCTGTTTTGTTTCTTGAGCAGCATTGTCGAGTCAAAGACTGGGGTCTGATGTTTATACAGGCAGATGCCAATTAAAACATGCCAGATCTCCCTCACACCAATCAGTCACAATGGTGCTCTGGTGACCATGAAGAATACAAGTAGTAATATTTGTAAGTCACCTTGGGCGATGGATGACAATGTCGACAATCTAGCTCAGAGGATGGTCCCCACAAGCACCTATTCAATCATCACAACTTCTTGTGGAACTCGTCGCTGGCAAGGAGTGCTGGTTGTACACCAGGTGGTGACTACACAGCAGAGGAAAGCCGTCGAACATCAGCACAGAGGATTATAGTCACTAAGGAGATTGATTTTGGAGGACCATCTCCTAGGGATTGACACTGACTGTATCAGCAAGCCTCTCGGATTAATTATTTGCAAGTAACAAGCTGTCATAGATGAGAGCATTGTTGTCTTCACAGAGACTCATCAAGCAAGATGTGTTCAGCAGTCCAGAGCAGGGAAAGCCGTCAATTGATGTTGCCACCATCACCAACACAGATGGGAGTGACCACCACTAGATACTATTTCGCATCTCACATTCGACCTGTCGGCTACTTGTCAGACCTGTGGCAGCCCCATTGAGGGACTGTCGACCTTGTCCTACTGGCACGAGTTCCTGGCTGGTTCAGTAATGACCAAGGTCCTATTTCAAAAGGAGCCACTCTGCTTTTACGCAAGAAGTGGTCCATGGGATAGACTGCTATTACCGTGTATATACCTATGCAATGAAGAAGGTATGGTGTCCGCGGAGGAATACCTGTCGCGGTAACAATGTGCCCTGCGGAGATGGCGACGATGATAGTCATTTCGACGAGAGGATACCTGAAGAATTCCTAGCCTAGAGCCTGACATATTACTCTCAAGGCAGTCCAGCACCTGTCCAGCACCAGAGCGTATCTCGACCACGGTTCATTATCGGGTTCCTGTGTTCTCTTTCACCGTAATATCATGAAATAAGCGTCATCCATTCTTCCCCTCCAGCTAGCCAGACTCTTTCGTCCTCCCAACAAACACCATTATAGAGCCTAGTCAATTGTGTCCTTCCTTCGCGGGATCGTCTGTGGGCATGGACAGATCAGCCGCGCACCTCAGACCGGTCGCCTCAGGCCTTGCCCTGCCCATCCTTGGCATCAGCCGCCCCATCGAGCTTCGAGGGATTGCGCTTGGGGAGGTCGGCAATACAGCCGTGCAGCGTAGGTCCGTGGACCAGGAGGCAGCCGTCGCCGTTGCGACACTTGCGCTGGCGGTGGAACGCGCACTCCAGGGGCTCCATGGGCAGGCCTGGGATGTTGCGGTGGACAAAGGGCCGTGGTCGCCTTGGTGGCCACAGCCGACTCTGGCCCAGCCGAGCAGGGGCGCCGTGACCCAGTAGGGGCAGATCAGGACGGGGGGCTGTCGTCCTTGGGCTTGATGTCGCGGGGGAGGACGGGCTTGGTGTCGCTTTTGGTCTTGTCGGTATTGGCCGGCTTGCTGCGGGTCGTGGTGCTGGGCTTGGGCTTGGAGGGAGGCGGGCTCGGCGTGCTACGCTGGGAGCTCAGACTGGTCGAGGGGGTGCTGGCCGGGGGCTCAGCATCCGCTTGACCAAGGACTGGAAGTCCTCGACCTCGTCTGCCGTGGGCGATGGGGCGCGTGGGGCACAGCCCATGTCCCAGATATCCACCTCCTCCTCGACAGGCTCGTCGGCTGTGTGGCTGGTTGGCAGCGGCGTGAGGGGAGGAGAAGGATAGTGTCTTCAAGCTCGCGAGGTCGGCCTCGGTAGTATCGAGGAGATTCATGTCGACGGTCTTGTTATTGTCAGGCTTCACGGCGCGAGATGCTGAGCGCTCCTCGTTCAACTTCATCTTGTCGAGGATGTACTCGTTGATATTGGCGCGCTCGCGCTCAGGGGGCTGCGAGCTCTTGGGCTGCGAGACTCGAGGGGCGTTTGTCTTGGCCGGCGGCTTGTCATTGGCGCGGGGGGCAGCAGGCACCGCGCGCTTGGTGACGTCCCTGAGATAGCTCTGGAAGAGGTTCGCGTATGACTGCTTGACCGCGTTGAGGGCGACCAGCCTGCGCAGAGACTGGGAGATGTTCTTGACCTCGCGGTCGATCTGCTCGTGCCTCGCCGTCGCCATCTTTCTTGTCTGTGCTTGCTGGAGGGATGGAATGGGAATCCTGAGAGAGGAGAGGTCGGGGAGGTTTGGCAGTCGTGATTAGGCGATGAAAGGGAGTTGGTTGAGGTCTGGTGGTGACCTCGAGAAACGGGGGACGGAGATAATAAGGGGTGTAAGTTATTTCAACATCAAAGGTTCCCGGGATGATCTCTGGTGTTGGTGAGTTTAGGCAGCAGAAATTTCTGCATCTGGCTGTTTGCCAGCTGAGGTTGGGTTTTATAACCAACACCCAGGTGCTTCTCAAAAGCAGTGAGTTGGCATAGAAGGTGAAAGAAGGGGCCCGATTGTCAGGCAGCATCCCATTCACTGAGGCCCGCTATTGTATTGATGAAACAATAACAAAACAATGAATTGTAAATCGAACAATTGGGCTTCACTGTACAGTGCCTGAGTCACAGAATCACGGTGCCCTGATGCAAGGCTGGCCCTAGACCACCTGAGCAGACCTTTCCACATGATTCCACCAGAGTGCAGTTGATTCCCGAATACCCTTTTTTCTTTTCTTTATCTGTTTTTGTGACAGTGGCCAACAGATAGGCCAACTGAGCAGACACAGCAAACATGATGATAACACACATATGGTAAATGAATCAAAGTGTGCAGAAGCAAGCCCCTCCAACCGCCTTAGTCTCCCCCTGTCTACCTTTTGTCCTCATCTACCCCCTCTTTCTTTCAATCCTTTCCACCCACCCATTTACCATCCTTTCATGAGTCCAACCTATACTCATGTCCACAGGGATTAATTGAAATAAGAGTCAAAGGTCTTGATAGCACTCTGACTCTGATCATAGATCACATAGAAGTCGGCCTCCTTGTTATACCTGAAAAGTCCATGTCAGTATAATGTCCAAGAGATTGAGGGGCCTACTTCACAAGAACAACTTACTCAAACCACATTGCTCCCTGGTAGAGAGGGTACTTGCTGAAGTCACTGTCGACGATGGCCTTGACCCACTCATCCTTGACCTCAATGCTGCCACCATACGCCGTCTCACCCAGCATAAAGGGCTTGCCATAAGGCTCGACAGCAGTGGTGTAGAAGTCATCGTATGCGCTGCTGAAGCCAGCACTAACGTCGGAATCGCTCGGGGGATAATGGTCCACGGCCACAATGTCGACATACGATGCGCCGGGCCACCAGTTGCTCAGGGACGAGACGTCCTGCAGGTTGGGCGACCACATCATGTAGCACCCCGTGATGCCCTTGCAGACATTGGCAACATTGATCCAGGCCTTCTTGAACCCGGCGTAGTCCTCGCCTCCTGGGTAGGCCGGCGACGCGCACCCGGGCTTGGCGTAGCAGTTCATCTCGTGGGCGAAGCGGAGGTACACGACCAGGCCGTCCTTTGTGAAGGTCTCGACGACGGTGCCGATCTTCTTGGCCAGGGCAGTGTCCACCTGATCCCAAGTCACGCCCACCGGCATGATGGAGGGAACAATGATGGCGCCGTCGGCATCCCCGGCCTTATAAGTGATGTCGGACCCGTCGTAGGACGCGTCGTTGATCTTGGAGTAGTCGCCAAAGAAGCAGGCCTTTTTGCCGGTCGCCGAGTCGATCGACTTGATGCTCACGGCGCTGTTTTCGTCGTCAGGGAGGAAGCCCATGGCGATGTTCTTGCTCGAAATCATGCAACCCGAGGGCAGGCCGGGCAGGGAGTTGCTCGTGCTCGCGCTCGCGTTCGACACTGCACTGGTGCTGGCCCTAGTGTCTTGACTGTGGCTCAGGTCTCCATAAAGAGCCGGCGAGGCTGTGGTGCCCAGAGCCAAGAGGGCTGCGAGGAACATACGGGAGGCAGTCTTGATCGCCATTGTGGACAGTTCTGATGTTTTCCGAATGGAGAAGGGTAGAACAAACTTGGGAAGAACGGCTTGATGTTTTTTGTTGTTTTGCAATACCAATGAAACTGTGTGCATGCTGATACGAGGCGAGGACAGGAACAGGAGGTGAATGTCCAGTCTTTATATATGTAAACATTCACAAATGATCGACCTACGAGAACACCATCAAGATGATTCCTTTCGCTGTCGTTGCCCGAAAGCAGCGATTTTCCGTCCTGCTGCTTGCCTCCTCTGAGGGTAATATTGTAGCCTGGCCACGACCACAACGCCTCGTCTCTGAGCAGCTGAGGAGGGCAGGCCAAAGTGATATTGACCAGAAGCGCTTCATCCAATCAAAAACCAAGTGCGGCCCAGTCAAGGAGCCAAGGGCCCTGCGTTTGAGCGGTGCGCTGGGCACGCAGCGGGAGATGTTATGGGGTTTGTTCTTCTGCTTACTGAGCCATTGTTTCAAAGAGGGCTGTGCCTTCAAGGCAGACCTCAGCCAGCCCCCACGATCGACCGGATGCTCTGACCCAGCACAAAACGGTTGATGATTGACTCTCGGCAAGTAAGCATATGGCTTGTAAGTGTCCCGATTTGTGCGAAACAGCGAAAGAAGTAACTCCACTCATACGAAGAAAGGAACAAATTGGATATTATGATCATCAACTGTTACTATTGATCTTCAATCTGTTATCCTGAAAAGGCCCAAACTCTGGCTAACTTTGGAAGCTTTTGCAAGCGAACGCAATTTTGCCTATTCATCCTCGTAAGATCTGACTAGGAACCAATTTTGTGAAAGTTGCTTCGAGATATTAGTGAGACCACCTGAGCAACGACGGTGAAAAGTCGTCATCTGGAATATGCCGTGGACACGATAAGCCTCAACCTCGATTCCCAGTCATTGATCGACTGAAAAGTATCCCACATGTCATCCTCATCGACATCAGAGGGCCAATCAACTCGGGTCTCTTGTTGACTCTGCCCGTATTCTTCGTCATCACCATGAATAATCTTGCCTGGCGAATCGTGCCACAACACACCAATCTCCTCTGACTGTCGCTTTTGATCGTCTCCCATCAGATTACTGTTGAGTGAGTCACGCACTTCCTTCACTCTCGGCAGCCATATGTCGTTCCAAAAGGGGATGTGACGGCGAGCGACGTCGTCTAGTTGTCCTATACTGAGCTTTGTCTCGAACTCCGTCACCAGATCCTCGAGAAGACTCAGCACGAGGGCATCCTCCTCCTGGATCTCGTCGATCTCTTCGTCGTCTAACTTCTCGGATTGGTTGCGCAACCCGACATGATGGCAGGTATGTCTCAGCTCCAGTGCCTGGAAAGTCAAGAACCGGACTGCAGACCTGAGCTGGTCCACGGTCCAAAACGGATCAAAAGTGTCGATGAAGGCTGTGATGTCTTCGGCGAGCTCTTCAGGATCCTTGTCCCGGTATGCCCCTTCGAGCAGCCGAATATCCTGCGTGAACCGCAGGAGGAACCAGACAAGAGGTGAACATCCCCGGGGGAGCATCTGCAGCGACATGCATCCCGCGGATTGGACTGGGCTAGATGCCGGGTAATGTCGCAGATCACGCTGCCGTACAAGCTAAAGTAATGTGGCTTGAGCTCCGGCCGTCTTGGAGTCATCATCGCCAGTGACTTGTAGATAGAATGGGCCACCGTCGCGTCCGACTCCTGCAGTCGGTACCAAGGGTCAGCGCCGTGTTCGATTAGGCATATACATTCCCGACACGCCTTTGCTATCCAAAAGTCGGCATTGTAGAGGATCGAGTCAAGATCGGAACAGATTGTGGACAGAGGCGTCTGGCCTTCAATGTCAGGCTGGTCTAGATCGCAGAAGCCGATAGAAATGGCAAAGTCGAGCTCCAAGATCTGGAAACGGGAGGGGTGGCGGTAAAAGTGAAAGATTGACTGCGACAGTCTTCTGGGATCGTGGTCGCTCGAGAGGCCAATGCCCAAGGGCTCCGGAATGCACACACCCTGACGGCGCAGCATCTCTGTGACTGCATGTGCTCTCGAGTCGAGTACATTGCTTGAGTCGAGACCGAGACCGCGACTCGCAGACGAAGTCAGGTTTGCTCGCGCAAGTCTTTTGAGCCGTTCGCGGCGGTCCTTGATGTGCCGGAGCAGCTCGCAGGTGCACGCCCGACAGAGTGAGCAAAAAGGTCCCCATATCGGTGTGGTATCATGCAGTCAGCCTGTAGAATCGTCTTTAGACAATCTGTGCACTGGCCTTTGGATAGGTCGACACAATTTCCGAAGACGGCGTACTCCAAAACCGTCCGGCCTGCTCCATCGACAGCATTGATCAGCGCAGCTGTTTCGGGATACCGCATCAAGCTCCTTAAGCGTGAGGGGGTGTTGATAGGCCAGATGTAGTGGCGTCTGGCCAAAGATATTGGTCTCAGATAGAGTAGAAGGACACTTGGTGCAAAGTTCTGCCACCTTTGGCATGTCGCCAGCCATGACAGCAAGGCTCAAGGGCCCACACCCACAAGCTTTTCCCAAATTGAAATAAAAGGTCAGTCATTTGTCGTTGCTGTCCAACGCTTCATGGATATCTCGAAAGAGCGTTAATATCGCAACATCCTGGGAGAGACTCACATTCCGCAGTAGATCGTGAGCCGCCAAAAGTATGGACAAACCCCTGAACCCGAATAACGCCTTTGAATTGTAGGGGGCGCACGGTCAGACACTTGGAAATATCCTCGGAGCAAAGGCGTTCGCCGATGAGAGATCGCTTCCCGATGATAGGTCTCTCCCCGGGGAGATTGTGTACGTTGATCTTCTTGTCGAAGACGATCCTGACCCAGCATGCGAGGTATACATACCAAGCTGGGGTCCTGTGCTCATTGACGATGATTAGAGCGGACCTGCGCTCACAGCATGATTAAACAAGGAATGTATGAAGCTTACTCTCCAGAAATGTCGCACTCCATTGCAGGCACTCCAAAATTGATAAAGGTATTGACTGATGAGAGTATGGTTCCCAAGACTGAATCCTCAGACCCGATCTTGTTATGGTCCTCGCACCCCCTCTATTTGCTGATAATTAGCATCCAAGCAAAAGCAGACTGAATCTGGACAAAAGTTTTCGGGAACTCACAGCGCTTCCCGCAAAGTAGTGCATAAGCGATCGTCCATACACATCAACACTCTTGGGCGAGCTCTTTCCCTCCCTGAATAATCTAACAACCTCGGTGACACACATCTTGGTGAAGTTGACAGAGTCAGGAACCGAAATCAGGTCACTGAGCCTGGGATTCCAGAACCGGACGATCATCTGCACTATGCGGAATGCAGCATCTCTTTCGCGGTCAACGCAGGGGTAGCACGTGAGTGCCGTTGGGCTGATGCCCCAGCAGCCGGCGCCCGAGGTGTAAGAAAACGAGACCCTGAATGCGCGCCGCAGGAGATGCATCAGTCCAGTGTACTCTACCACCCAAGACTGCGTCGAGTCGTCGCTGAGGTGTGCGTAGTATGGACATTCCGGAAGGTGATGCTGGGTGCCGCGGGTCTCTTGGTAAGCGTTCCATGATCCAAAGCTGCGACTCCGTCGCTGAAGGGACCGACGCTTTGTACAGACACATGCCAGGCGATGATCTGTCTGCAGATGCCCACGATCATGTTGATTCTGTTCAGTGTCCCGGGGAGTTACAAGCTCTCTGTCTGCTCTTGAGCGACTTGGATCCTCAAGAGACCGATGAGTGCCCTGTCTTTCCGAGGAGAGTATCATTCTGACCATGGCATCCACATTCTCGAGCCGCCTGACTACATCATTCTGAGCATTTTCCGAAAAATAACGCTGGCTGTTGATGTCTTCGTGCAGCATCGTGAATTTGTCTCCAATCATTCTCGAAATCTGGGCCGAGTTGGAAGATATCGATGTCTCGACCGAAACCTCGATCGAATTGCGGAGCTGGTTGATGTCTTGGAGTTGCGGTAGTGCTTGAGCTTTAAGGTCGATGGAAGATATTGCCGTCTCGAGAGCCGACACCACATCTCTGCGTCAAACGGAGTCGTTAACTAAATGTGCCACTCGTTTATTTCACAAACACCAAACGGCCATAGTAACCCACATTCCCACAATCTGCAGCGTTGTCTGCAACGTCTCATTGACACGGAACAGCTGGTCTTGCAGCTTGATGACACTTCCCCGATGGAAAGCATATGTGAGCCTTCTCGCCTGCCATTTGGCCCTGTTCGCTCTGCCCTGCTCTGTCGACGATGGAGAGCCGCTGGCAAGCTTGGTGACAAGGTCTTCCAGGGCTTGGATCTGAGGCTTGCATACCTTGTCAAATTCCTCGCCGAAGGATGTGGACATTCCATGGCCTTGGTCGATTCGCTTCAGCGCAGGCTTGCTCTGCGCGAGGAGATACTTCATGTGCTCTACGTAGCGCCTGGCTCTCTCAAGATCCTTCTCTCGCTCTTTGAACGCGTCGAGATATTGGCTGACTTCTTTGCAGACCTGGAGCCCAAACCCAACCACACCTGTAACAGAAGCAGCAATGGACAATGGGTCAGCCATCATTTGGGCAAGAAACGGTAGGCAGGACTGGGCAACGTGGAACACAAGTGATGAAGACACAAGAGACAGCGTATGGACTGCAGAGCGGGGAGGGAGTGGACACGTATATATGTGTCTTACATCCATTGGTGCTAACTAGTGATGTAGGGGTGGTGCCCAATACAACCCAAGAGGGTGGCTCAGCATGCAGCCACACCCGATGTTTCCAGCTGAAAGGTTGGGCATGGTAGCTTGCTGGGCCTTGATCTGCAGGTATCAATGCCAGCCTCATAAGCGCCAGCTTTAGCATTACAGCAATTCCCTAAGGGCTAAGTAGGCTGTATGTAATCGAAGAGAACAACCGCATGACTGTGCATGTAAACAACCTATCACCACCACCTTTGACTCGGGACCGCCCAGGACTCCTTCATACAAGTATCTCAGCCAGCCTCGGGTAGACTCAAGATCGAAGAAGACTCTCAACAGCTCAATCGTGGAACACAAGGCTGCGCAGGACCGCCCTGGGTGTGGTAACATTCACTACTGCAGGGCATGCGCCACATGCTTGCAGACACCAGCGGCCGATCTGTATCCGCGGCCCCCTCCACAGGCGATCATCTATGGTAACGGCGGCGAACGTGGCAGACATTATGTGGAGCACTGCAGGTTGCAGTGCCCCACTGAGTTTTTCCACTTTGAAAGTGAGGAGGTCCAAAGCTGGATGACTATATTTTTAATAGGTCACATGCGTGTCTTCCTGTCAGACTCGCCATGGACGCAGCAACACCATCGCGCTGGCACAAGCAATCCTGCACCCACCCTGCAGTGGTTGTCGGAAGCAACAATTCGCCTCGTTGCACGGCATGTCACGCGGCCCCCGACTTGGAGAAAATTTGCGCTGTCTCAAAGCAGCACGCACAGTCTAGGCGCGACGCCGAAGGAGAAGAAGACGAAGGAGAAGGAGAAGGAGAAGAGCTAGCAAATGTGGATTTGAATCTCCGTTGGCCGCCAAGTGTGCCTTTCGTCAGACCAGGTTCGTCGCCGGCAGCCGCTAGTCCGCAGCCGGGTGGCACACAACCGTCCATCATCGATAAGGAAAAGAAAAAGACCGCGGGCGGTCTGGCAGACGAAGGCGAATCCCATACACCGCCTTTGTCAAGTCAGTCACTCATATACGGCCAGAGACTCGCGCCAAATCAATTCCGCCTGGCCTGCCTATTACCAGCCAGGGATCCAGCCCATCCACTCCATCTCGACCTAGAGACGTACGGGGATGACAACTGCCCAGAGTACGAGACAGTCTCGTACACCTGGGCCGGCGAAGATGAAGACTCGACACCCTGTCGTCCCGTGTTCTTTGGCCCGTACTGGGATGTCTCGCTGCACACCAACAACTGCTGGGAACTGCTCCGGTTCGCGAGGCCCAGGAGGGGCATACGGTTGATCTGGGTCGACGCCCTGTGCATCAACCAGGCAGACGTGCCTGAGCGGAACGAACAAGTGCGGAAGATGAGCAGTATATACAGCAACTGTACAAGAGTCGTGGTGTATCTGGGACCGGAGGTTGCAGAGCGTCAAGCCGAGGGGCATCGATTCCCCACCCGCCACAGGCTGCACGAGCTGCCCTGGGACGCGGACCAGCTCAGCTCGTCTCCCCTCCAGCCTCTATGCAGGAGGAGCATGCAGGAGGTCTTGGCCCTGAGGTATTTCACCAGGATCTGGATCATCCAGGAGCTCGTCTTGGCACCACAGGCCGTGATCCGTATCGGGCAAGCCGATTTCGTGGTCGACGCGCGCACGCTGGCGATGTTCAGGAAGGGGACAGAGCCTGGCCAGGGAGAGGAGAAGGCAATGATGCCGTGGCTTCATGGGATCTCACAACAGTCCCTGGACGTCACAAACACCATCGAAGCGTTATCATTCGTGCGGGATTCGCGAGCAACAGACCCTAGGGATAGATGGTTCGGTATCCTGGGGTTGATTCGACACGACCAGCCCCAGGCGCAACTTCAGGCCGACTACTCCCTATCCAACAAGCAGCTCTGGATCGGCTTGTTCGCGCATGCGCTGCTGGTTGAGAAGACCATCTGGTTCCTGGAATATGCCCGTGGCCACGGTGCATCAGACGGCACACCCTCATGGGTTCCACAATGGAAATCAGGGGAAGCGTGGTCCGACTTTGTACACCCGGCCGCGGACGATGACAGGACACTTTTCCGGTCAGTATGCGATGAAAGACACGGCAAATATGATCAAGAAAATGGCCTCGAAGTCCTCGTTAGAATGTCAAGCTCAACGTGGCACGACGGAGCTTCAGTCTGCGCCTCCACCGGGGCCCTCAAAGCGCTTCGGCTTCAGCGCGCCTTTACATTCCTCGAAGCACCGACTCTTTTTTCTCAGTCCAAGGATTCCAACGTCTTCCAACTTGAAAAAGGCGACCTCATGGTCTGTCTTGCGTCCCAGACACGCCTCGATCAAGTCGTTCAGCCGAAGCGGGACCATCTGTTTATCCTTCACGGGGGAAAATGAGAAGGCCATATCTCTGGTGTTAAGAACCGAAAGTGGCCTGGGTCATGGTACACCAGGGGCCTCGAGTCTCAGCCCTATACAGCCATCTTTCGATAAGAGCGGGTTACCTCGACTGCGCACCAGCATCGTTGCAGTATGTCGAAATCAGGCAGGCATTTTCAGACCCGTTCCCACTTTGGAAGATTTCTATGATGCCATTGAGGGTTATCAATTATTGAAGGAATTCTTCCATCGAGACTCCCGACCGGCGGCGAGATTTCGGGACTTTGCATGTGCGGAGATGGACGACGTATCGTCCTTGAGACCCACAGGGGCATGCTGCCTTGTGGGTCCGAAAGCTGCGAGACTTGCTCGATCGCGATCTGGAGGAGCCTCACCTATCCTGGTTGTTAGCCGATCGAGACTGCTCGCTCCTGTCCGCAGCAACCAATGACTATCTATCAAAGCGTGGCCTGTGTGGTCCTAGATACTGGCACATGCTGCCGATCATCTGGTCTCGCGCTACGCGTTCATATTGGATGCCGTGGTCGATCTCGCAGTGTTTTAATCAAGAGTTCCTGGGGGAAGCTCATGGCGCAGGTGTGACCGACCGCAATGATGTATCAGCTGTCCGGCTGAAGGTCCCACCGGGATTTTGGGTCGGCAGCGGGTCCACGCCGCAGAGTCGTGAGAAGTCGTGGCTCCCAAACTCCGAATACAAGGAAGTATGGCATTATAAGTTGGTTGGTCCTCGGCGGGGAGGCTGCTACTCTGTCTGGAATGACTTGGAAAAACTCCCTCCTTATTCTGAGAGCAGGATGGAGCCGCGAGAAGCGCCTGGTGTGCCCGTGATGTTTGAGATGAAGGACAGTTTCATCAGGGACGTCACGGATACCAAGATTGAGTTCCGACACACGGCAAAACAATTGACCGAACACTTCCGGTGGCTGAGTTGGATCTCAGGCGTCGAAGACTACACCCAGCTGGAAGAGCTGTTGAAGTGTGAGAGGGGCGTTTCTGAAGTTGTGCCGGGGTTTTCGAAGGTGTGGGGTGATTATGGCATGTTCACACTGGATGGCCTGGAATACTTGGTCGACATCTATTGACGATTTCCCTTTGTTTAGCTTCTCTACCTGCGATACAGATAGAAGGCGGTCAACGGGTGAGAGAGAAGGGGGTAATCACTGTGGCGCCATCTTTTGACATCCGGTCCAGCCTTCGCCCGTCCCATGATTGAGAGCAGATCTCTGCTCCCTTCCCCTGACTAGAGCCCTCCCCTGTCCCTACTGCGGCGGCTTCTTAGCGTCTTCTTCAGGTGTCATGGTCTTGAGCTGCAGCGCGTGTATGCCGCCCTCACGCGCGAGGTCCTCTCGCAGCAGCTCGTTCACCATGCGGTGTCTCCTGATCTGGGGCTTCCCGCGGAACTCGTCCGACGTTATGACGAGCCGGAAGTGCGTCTCTGCGGAGGTGCTGCCGGCCATGGCCTTGTGGTGCTTGTGGAGGTGGGAGTCGTTGTAGATCTCGAGGCGTGACGGGGGCAAAGTGGCTTGTGATCTAAAGCATTGCAGGTGCTGGTCAACGGACTGTGCTTTGGTAAGGGAAGGGAGGGAAAGAGGAAAGGAGCTCTCATCACACCTTGCCTCGAATCACCTGTTCGACAGGGCCTCCAGAGCCCTGAGCTGGGCTGCCAGCCTCTGCCATCGTCGCGAGTGTTCGTTTATTCAGCAGAGATGGTATCGTCTTGGTAGCAAAGCGCAGCGTCTGCAGGGATTGACGCATCGACATTGGATATACGCCCTTGAGGGGCTGGTAGGCAGTGAGGAGGCAGTCCTGGCAGGGCAAGGGTTGAGCTCAAGAGAGCTACTTGTGATGTATTTTCCAAGAGTCGAGGAATTGCTGAACGTATGACGATGCAGGTCCCGAGTCTGGGGGAGCAGGAACTATTGACTAAGCACTCTAGCGGCTGGTGCCGAAGATCGCACTAGCTGTTTTTAGCAGCACAAGACGCAGTACTGTGGTCCAGATTCAGTTCACCTGGGTTGATTCTACTGAAGTTGTACTAATTAGAAAGACAACAGGCTACATGGTCTTCAAAATGTCACACAGTATATATTTGCGTATTTTATCTTGTTTGGTTTCTTGTGGTGGCAGCGGAGAAAGGAAAAGACTTGAACCGACCTGGCAGGGTTCAGTGCTCGCTCAAGTTAGCGTAACGAGATATGAGCGGCAGCTTGGCAGAGCGGTGACAGGGGGTTTCAGGGTCCAGACACGTTTCTTAGGGGACAGAGAGGGCGTCGATCACCAGCAGTTAATCCATAATCCCTCCCCTTTCTCTCCTCCAGCAACCCTCTCTTGTCTCTCAATTGCTGTCCAGTATAGACCGACCAGCCCTCCTATGCCTATAACGACGGTCTGAACCTCTATTGAACACCAATCAATCGATCCCGCCTGCCAATTCCTCACCCTCCCTTCTCCCCCTCTTTCGCTTCAAAATGTCCAACGTCGGAACCCCCGAGGTACGAGCCATCGAGGAGGCCTACGAGGCCGTCCGCAACGACAAGGACGAGACGACCTGGATGATCGTGACGGCGGCCAAGGGCAACAAGCTCAGCCTGACGAGTACAGGCACGGACAAGTGCTTCGTCGACGACCGCGACGACACGGAGCAGGAGGAAGGCGGCGCGCCCAAGAACGCGATCGTGGCGGCGCGGGCGGGGCTGGACGACGCCGAGATCCAGTACGCCTACGTGCGCGTCGAGTACGCCAACGACTCGGAGAGCACGCGCACCAAGTTCCTGCTGGTGACGTGGATGGGCCCGGCGGCGGGCATGATGCGGCGGGCGCGCGTCACCACCGAGGCGGGCGAGGTGCAGTCCAAGATCCTGCGGCACTACAGCAAGGAGATCCGCACCGACGACAAGAGGGAGCTGAAGCATGCTGATATTGTCACCATGCTGAGGAAATCCGGCGGTGCGGACTACAACGGCGGCCGGGGTTAAAGACTGGAAGAGAGAGACAGACAAAGAAAAAGAAGACGAAAAAGAACAAAACATGGAAAGATTGGGATGAGGGGAGGGCGCATTATTATCTGGCTAGAACAGGTGGGCTCATGATGTTGTGCGGCATTGGATATGGAGTCTGTGGCACTTGGGAGGCAGCACGCAATGCCCTTTCAAGAAGGCATCGAGTCTTGACAAGAGAGCTGGGATAGAATTTCTGCTTTACTTGTGGCGCAATTTATGGCCGTCAGTCAGGGCCGTCGTCGTACCGTGAACGCCGGCCTGTTGGACATGCTAAGAGTACATCTTGTGACAGTATAGCTTGATATGTGTTGACATGCAGTGATACAATTTGACTACGACGCTGTGAGCCAATCATGGCTGCTTGCTGCTATACCAATCTTGCCACAGAATATCACCATTCGACGCAAGACCCAAACATCAATTGATTCTTATCTTTATTTCTTTTGACTTTGATTGCAAAGCAACAAAATCATTATCACATTCATCACTAAGCTAACAAGTGCGCCACACAAGACAATAAGCTCATGTAACAGTACTTAGATATAGTAAAAAGGCGCAGATGGCCTGCCAAATAAGAATTCGCTTATCAAATATGCACTATCATAAAAATGCCCATGTTGAAGGGCCCCTGGCAACCTTCGGTTCCCTCAGTCCAAATCATTCTTCCCCCACCTCTCCTCTTTTTTTGCTATTGTTTTCTTGTTTTTTAGGTCCATTAATTACTATCCGGTCCTACTTTCCTCCCACGATGTTGGCATTCGTCTTGAACATCTCAGCATCAGGCTTGTACTTCTTGGAGACCAGCCGGACATTGTACTCGCAGTCAAGGGTGCACTTGGGGTTGTCCTTGACGGGGACAAAGTCCAGTAGCAGGTCCTCCTTGACGGCGCAGGCGACGTCGGTCTCGAGCCAGCGATCGTCTCTCGGGTAGAGCTGGGCCGTGACACCGACGTACTCTGGGTGTGTGACCTGCAGAAGGGGGAAATGGTCAGCGATCCAGGTAAATAAATGAAAAAGAAAAGAAGAAAGAAGAAAGAGGAAAGACACTCTAACAACAAAATCACTCACCATAATGTGGATATGGGCAGGACGCCACGGGTGGCGGCCCATGAGCTGCAGCAGCTCAGACGAGGGCCCAGAGGTGTCGATAGCATACTCGGTAGGCTTGAGGCAGTAGAAGGCAAAGCGGCCCTCGGAGTCGGTGCGGAACTTGCCGCGCAGGTTGTGGCGGGTCTGGTTCTCGGGGTCAAAGACGTCGTACTTGCCGTTGGTGCTGGCCTGCCACATGTCGAAGACGGCGTCGGGGATGCCCTTGCCGGTGTCGACGTCGCGGACCACGCCGTGGAAGTAGGTGGCCTGGCCGTCGGCGGGCATGTTGAGGATGACGCTGTCGTCCTTCTCGCGGAAGGGGGTCTCGGGGGACCAGAAGGGGCCGAGGATGGTGGAGGAGGTGGGCTCGAGGCCCTGGTCTGTGACGATCTTGTGGTTGATCTCATCGACGAGTCTTTTTTTGTTTTTCTGGTCAGAATGTGCAAAAATGTATGAAAAAGGACGCGTCTGCTACTACTCACGACTCGATACCCAGGATGTCGCACACCCGCCAAGCCTCGTTCCTGTTCTTCCTGTAGGCGCCGCCGATGGCGTTGACGTAGTTGACGCCGATGATCCACTCCTCCTGGGTGAGCTCGACCTCCCTGCAGAAGTCATGCATGTGGCGGATGAGAGAGCTGAGGATCTGCCTGTGCCTGGGCTGGGTCTCGGGGCTCATGAGGTCGATGACATGCTGTGTGAAGTTTGGGTCGAATCTGCTGGGCTTCTGCTCCTCGCTGTGCACGCCATTTGTGCCGTTTGTATGACCGTTGGTCCCGTCGGTGGTGGTCGCTGTGCTCGCCATTGCTGCTGCTGTTCTTTTGGTCGGTCCTCTGTGTGTCTGTTATTTGTGTCTCAAACCGGTGTACTCTGGTTAGGTATCGCACTCGCAGGCGATAGAAGGGAGGAAGAGAGGTTATTGGACATTGAAACTGAGACAGGCAGGACTAAAAGCCACGATTGAATCCAGAACAAGACGGTGGACCAAGACAAGATAATGTATTTAAATTGATCCCCGGCGCCTCGTCTCCTCCGCCTTGGATTCTCCCATTCCGTCTTCCCTCCGCCCCGACATCCCGTCATCGCGGCTGCGGATTAACTGTGCTATCGACACGGAAACACAGGTCGGCAGATCGAACAGGGATCCAGTACCCTCTAGAGCATCAAGCGGAGGAACAATCTATCCCCCATAACACGCACTAAATCATTAGAGGTACTCCGTACTGTGCTGGAGGAAAAGCACCCGCCCCTCCTCCATGGGCCATTTCATACATACTTAAATAAGTACGGTACTATGTACTCACCAATTGACCCCAGGATCCGAAGTGCGAAGCCAGATTGTGGGGAAATGGGCTGATGCTTGTGAAATGGCCGCATTCTGACTGGCCCGTCCCTGGGTCCTTTCTTCCCCCCTCTCCCCTCGCCCTTTGTTGTTTTCCCCAGAAAATTAGAAGAAGAGAAAAGCGTCGAATCTGGGGCAGTGGAATAAGCATTGGCCCCTAAGTAAGTGGCTGCTTTTAGTGCCGTAGCACAGCGCTGTAGCGCTAAGGCGGTTCGTCTGTTTCCCTGGAACAGGCCCCGGGTAAAATCTTATCCAAAGGCCTGCGACGTCGCTTAAGTACTTACTTAACCTTCAGTGATCTGCTCTCAAGTCTTCTCTGACCTGGACATGCAGTAAGAGACTTTCTCAATGAAAACGAACATTATATATCCCATCACATGATTGTCTGGGGAAAGGGGCAACAGTATAGAGAGAGATCTAGAATATTGCAGCACTTGTTCAGGGCGGCTTGCAGGCATAGTGCGCTCCAGGGCTCTACTGCCGTCCGGCTTTTCCGGCTTCAGGACTATTCTTGATGAGAGACCGCGATAACTTTGACCCTCCTCGATGCCCCTCGATGCCCCTCGATGCCCCTCGGTGAGATGGATTTCTTCCTTGCTGGTCGGCGATGTGTGGGGTCCGGGAAAGCTTTGAAGCGGGTCGTGTTTGTCTTATTTGTGAGACCACAGTTACAGTGAGTGGTGCCAAGATACTAAGTATATATTGCAGCACTACACTGCCACAGTACTGGGCAGGGGTGTGGGTGGATGTTTGGCTGACACTCAACAGACATCGGAGAATCCGGGGAAACACGTGAACGACGGAATATAGCATTACTTCAGTGCTCGTCCTTTGCTCTATCGTAGTATTGTGTAACATTCGCCGCTGTCACAATTGAAAATGGCCCAGGTGGTTGTATATGCCTTTGGCCTCCTCCTCCTCCTCCTCCGTACTCAAGACTTCCTGCCTAGTGCTGAAGGATGTCTGCTCTCTAGGCAGGCAAATCATTTGGGACATCGTCTGCTGTCCACCAACCTTGCGCTCTCACTGCGATGCAATGAGTCTAGATGCATGCAAACGTCGATAAATGCTGGAATGTGATCTGCAGCGTAGCCAAGAGCTCCTCTTGCTCTCGTTGCTGCTCAGTCAATCGACTCGAGAAGTTTGAACCTGAGCAGCTTCCCTGTGAAAGCCCGTGACGCACTACAGTAGTCCGTGCGTACCTGAAACGCACCTGCCCTGCCCTTTCCAGATAGCTTCAGCTAGCTTTGGTCTAGCTGGCTTGCTTCAGTCCGTCCTCTCTTCCTTCTTTCCTCCAGCAGCTCAGCCCCTCAAGTTAGCCTCTTTCCATAATGTCATCCTCCAAATGTGATGGCGAATCTTCTTCTACCACCCACCAGCATGGACCCTTCCAGACTATCCCTGGACCGCTGTCGGCTCGGATCATGACAAGGCGGGCAGCTCACCAGGGACGAGTTCGGTGATTTGATTCATCGTGTCGGCGCGGCGAAGGGGAGTCATCTGCATATGTGCAAGCTTCTCCTCCCCTCCCTCGCTCACTGCCGCCTTACTTCTTCTTCAGGCTCCAGACCCCAAACTCAAGGCACTCGCCCAGCCCGAACCCGCCGTCCTGCAGCCAGTTCTTTCGCGCCCGAGCCATCCAGGCCTCCCACGAAGCCTGCGTCAGCCCGCCACCAGCTCGGAGCAGCGGCCCAAACGCCTCCACCAGAGCGACAAACCCCTCCAGCGCCGTCCGCCGTACGACCTCCTGCTCGGCAGTCAGGATGCGTGGGCCTGCCATCCCCTGCTGTTGCTCCCAGCTGACACTGCCCTCGACACCACCGAACGGCACGGCCACCCGCTCGGCGCGCACCATGTGCAGGTCCTCGGACCCTTCGACCAGGTGGCCGCTGAACATAGTCTCGACGTAGGAGCACGGCATAGTCGGGAGGTTGAGGTCGGCCAGGGCGGCCGTGATCCAGGCGTTGTACTCGGCCACGCAGGTGTTTCTTGCGGGACTAAAGTGGGCGCCTTCGGACACGGGGTACAGCCCCAGCCTGTGGAGCTTGCCTTCGTCTCCACTGATATGGCCCTGCTGCTGCTGCTGCTTCGGCTGTTGTTGAATGCTAGGCCGCATGGAGCGGATGGTGTAGTCGTGCTCCCACAGCTCGGCCATGCCGCCAGGCCGCAGCACGCGCACGTACTCCTGCACGAGCTGCGAGTACTTGCTCGAGTCCAGGGCGAGCGTGACATTGCGAATCATGATCAGATCAAACGAGCTCTCGGGAAGCGGCCAGGGCGTATCGTTGACATCGTGCTGCACAAACTCCCACGACATACCCATTCCCTCATAACATGCCTCGGCGTCAGGCGGAGGCGGCTTGATGTCCAGGCCCACGAATTCCGTCGCTCGGTGGTCCCCTGGCCCCTCCCTCCTCTTCTGGAGGTGCTGGTGCAGGGAGGCGCTCCACCAGCCCGTGTCGCAGCACACCTCGAGCACGCGGCGGGGCGGGGGTTTATCATCGCCGAGCAGGAGGTCCTCTGTCAGGATCAGAGAGCTGAAGATGGTGTTGCTGAGCTGGGCCAACAGGATCTCCCTGTGTGTCTCGACCAGGTCGATGGGGAGAGGGTAGGCCACAGTGGCGCCTATGGTGTTGAGGTAAGTCCTGTCGGCCTTTTTGTGGTGTTGTCGCTGCGTGTCGGGAGACTGTGGTTGCTCCTAGTACTCGGGTTGCTGGAGGTGTTTGTCGACGAAGACATCGTGGGAGGCAGGGAGACAGGAAGAAGATAGAGTGGGGAAGGGGAAAGGGAAGATCTCAACAGGGAGTCAGGGGTCACATAAATGCAACCAGATGATATGAAGCGGGGGAGAAAATATTGTGTGTGTGTGTGTGTGTGTGTGTGTGTGTGTGTGTGTGTGTATGTGTTGAACTGTGAGCATGTGTGTGCTTTGCCTGGGGCCCCCACCGCCCCTAGAATGGCTTCAGTGCGAACTAGGTGTACTGCCGATATTTATGTCTCAAAGACCGCTGCTCTCTTGTTTTTTTCTCCTTCTTTTCTCTTGGGACAGGAACTAAGTTCGCAGGAGAACAACAAGAGGGTGAAGAGGCACACTTATGGTGGGAAGAGTTGTGTGTGTGTGTGTGTGACTGAGTTCGTGTGTGTGCGTGTGTATGAAAGTGTGTGTTCGTCTCACACAAATCTCAGGCGGCCCAGCCCCACCACTTTGAGAACACAACATCGAGTTCAGGTTTAGACCACCATGTTGAGGATGTGGGTCCCTGACGCAGCGGTAACGTCTCATTTGCTTAAATACAAACAACTTTTGGACGCCGAGCAAGGCCATGGGTCCTCTTCCCTCTCACACCTCCCCTTTACTCCTACTGCCATGTACGGTACTACGCCTCCCCCTAGTACCTCCCCTAGTACCATTGCGGACAAAGAAAAATAATAATCCCAGAAACCCAAATGCAGCAGCTGCAGCGGGAAGAGGAACCGCCATCTCCCCGGAAGTGGGCTGTGGGCACCACACCTGAGGGCGAGCTAGGTACGTCCGTACTATCTACTATGTAGAACCATTTTCTTTTTTCTTTTTTGTTACTGCCCAAGCTCATAGGTACGAGGCATTGCATGGCTCTTCGGCCGAGTGCTGCTGCTGAAAGTGGCCTCAGTTTTTGTCTCACGATGGTGTCTCACGGCCACACCCGATGCCCATACCCCCAACACACTATCTAACTCTGTTTTCTCGTTTACGGTACGATAACGTCTGTACTGTGGTAGCACTGCAGTGTTAGGCTGGATCGATCGCCGAGGCGGGCTGGGGCCCTGTCGATCTCATCTTCATTCCTGGCACATACCTGGCCCGTCTGTTTTCGTGGGGCATCTTGTTCATTTACTATGTTGTGCGATTAAGTAGCCCTGATACATTTCAACAGCAGTGGCAGTGAAGCCACGCGTCTTCCCCCTTTTTTTTTCCTTCTTTTTCTTTTCCTTTCCTCGCCTTGTATCTCCTCTCTCGTCTCCAGCGACTTTGTTTGGTTTGCTGCAGATCCGGCTGTTCCCTTCTCTTCCCTTCCCAGATTCACCCGAGAAAATACTACCACAAAAATCCTGGTGCTGCTTTGGTGCAAGACATGTACACGCACACAGCCTAAATGGTTCGCTTTCGTTGATCCGCAAGGATTCACGGATCCTACTGCTGCAGCCCCCGGTTAGGATTGTTGCTTAGTACGGACGGAGGGGGGTCCATTTGATGTGGCCCTGTCTGCGTACGTCTGTACTTGGCTTTGCTCACCCTGAGAAAATAAAACGATTTGTATCTCCTTCTCCTGGGACAACGGCATCCAACGGTATCACTCTTACGTGCGTTGTCTTTTGTGAGAACTGATCCATCCCCAACCACAGACATTGCAAAGTGTTTCGCAGATTGGCGTTGGTGCATGGTAGATTGAGTTTGATCAAAGTCCTGCAGCGACCGTTCCCACAAATGTGTCCACAGGTGTACCCACCGAGAATCACCCCGGGTGCGTATGCCGTTCAGCCCATGACTAACTCGTACACTGGTTAGGCCCCCTCCCAAGATGAAGTTCAGCTCGTCGAACGTGGAGAAACCTGTTTTTTTTTTTTTTTTTTTTTTTTTTAATTCGGGGATTTCGAGGGTGTGCTTGACTGGTTTACTGACTCCTAGCGGACGAGCCCTCGTCTTGGTTCTCCCAGCCAGGGAAATTGATATCTCAGCGCAGTGCGCCCTCCTCCAAAGCCTCCGTCGATGGGCCTTCTCAGACGCACGTTGCGTTCTCCCTTGAGTACGGTATCCCAGTGACATGTGCTGGTGTCTTTCATGATCGTCGTCCCCAAAAAAAAAAAAAAATGACGCCTTTCACTAGTCTGTGTTGAGGATCTCATCAACGGCCAAGGGGAGAGATACCGGTGAAGGTCATGCAGGGGCAGTCAGACCATCAGCACCTCGGCTGTTCGGGTCTCGCCTCTCCTGAAAGCTCAGCGCGTCGGTAAACACCGACAGAGCAGTGTGGTAAGTGGTGAGTACAGAAACAGAAACACAGGCGCCATTAATTTGGCTACAAGGAGAACCAATCCGAATGTTTTCGGCCCAATATTTGCCCGTGCTATAGTTTAACCACATCGGCTGAAGAAAGCCTGGATATCATCCTCCGCCGTCGATATGACAGTTCTGATATTTTGCCCTTGCTTACTACCCAGCTGGTGACGATGCTGCCATTGGTCCCCACCCATCTAGAAAGAAAGGTCCACATATGTATTGTAATTCAGCTCAACAGCTGCATTCTACAATCCACCACGTGCCACGCTGATGCCAAACACCCTCTGCATCCATCCAAACAGGATCGCCGCGTCTTGGCCCTCATCGAGTCGCCGGCATCACTGAATGAGCTACGCCTTGCCCAGGTCAACGAACGGCCTGAGACCAATTGCTACGGTTCGGGCAGGCAAGGAACATCCCGCTAGTCTCGTCACAGGACAAGAGCATGATGAAGATCTTGACGAAGAGGGTGATGGCAGGGTTCGAGGTCCGCCTCGGGTACTCCATCTGAACCACCCAACATCCGGGACTGGCAGAGGCCATGCCGGGCGGCAATGTGGTCCGTGACGGACGGCGGGAGATGAACGGTCATGGTTGCTGTGGACGGATGCGGATGTTGCTCCGGACTGCTGTGACGACGGCCACGCGCCCACTTCCTCATGGATAACTTGTCCAAGGGCCGGTGTTGAAGAAAATGTCAGCGTCCTAGTCGGCATTGATGTTTAGGTCATGTGGGTTCTTGATCTTTGTGCAGCCGCACATTGGCAGGGTCTTGAAAAGGAGTGGGTTGACCCTTGATGTGTTGGGATGCAGATGGGACTGCGGTGCGCAGTGGACGGGTTGTGCGGATGTACGATGAGAAGGATGATCAAACGGAGAAAAGAGATCACAGGGTGGATAGGTATCCTGCTTGCTCTTATATTCTTGAAGAAATACAGAGTGAGATCAAATGAGCAATGGATACAGAAGTGATGATGAGCAGACCAAAACATACTTGGTTTAAAAGGTCTAGAACACAATCGGTGGAGCCCTAGCCACCACCACTCTTCACTTTTCGGTCTTTCCCCTAGGCACTCTAGCATATATCTTAGGCAATTAGTTCCAGCCCAGCTTTAACATCAACAATGCTAGTTCAAGTCTTGCTATGTCTTGTCAATAAGCAGAATCCTGCTTTGTGTCTAAAGGCGAGGCATACTCAACTGCAGGTCTTTCACCTGTAATTATATGCCAGCAAAATATCACAATAAAAATACAACAGCAGGCAGTCATCAACTCAGCCTACTAAAATGCATAAACCCTTTCCAATATTATCTCTCCCAGCCTTGTGACATAACCAGCCTAACAACAAACTCCCTACAGATGCACCTCACGATACCCCTCCCTGGCCCAGAACTTACGCCCATTCGAGAACGCCCGCTCAAGGTTCTCCCTCGCCCTAGCCGCCATGACCCTCTCAAAAGCCAGCACACTTCCTCCCTCCTCCTTCATTCCCTTCCCCTCCCCTCGCTCCCTCGCAATAGCCCTGGCCAGATCCACCGCATCCCGGATCGCCAGGTCCCTCCAGCCTGGCCCATAGGACTCATAGCATGCGCCGCATCCCCAATAATCGTGACCAACACCTTCTTCCTGTTTTTGGTTCCCCCAACCACCACCGGCAGCTCAATATCCGGCTTGCTCGAGACGACAGGAATACAAGTCGCCACGCCATAGTCCGCCTCGTCCAGAACCTTCTTCAGCCGCGGATGCCAACCCTCTGTGATCCTCGCCACAAATCCCTTCGTCTCCTCCGGCGTGCGCGGTAGCCCCTGTTCAGTCGGCGACGTGGCGATGGCCCAGTAGAAGTAGTCCTCCAGCAGCGATGGCGACAGTCCAGCATCAGAGGCTGCCTGTCTGGCGTCGTCGTCCCACGTGATGGGCTCTACGACACACTGTGCGCCGGCCTCCTTGTCCACCGCCATGAGCCATGACGACATGTCGATGTCGGTGTCCTTGTTGCTGTTGTCATTGTCGGCCACGATAGGCGTGCGTCCCCACACGATCCACTTGTTCAGATCCAAAAGACGCCTCGTGGGTTGCAGCTGTCGCCGAATACAACTTCGTATCCCGTCCGCGCCCACGAGCAGGCTGGCATCGAAAAAAGACCCATCGGTAAACCACAATCTGACAAAAGAGCCATTACCATTTCCCTCCTTCTCCTCCTCCTTGCCCATTTCCTGGTATCGCAGGACTTCCCTTCCATACTCAACCTCATCCCCAAGCTCTTCCTCCAGCACAGCCCTAACCCACCCCCGATCAATAGGCACAGAATGCACATGCGTCCCTCTAGCAGCCGTCTGCGCCTGCAGTCTCTGATCCATCTCAAAAGTCCTGGCGTCCGGATACCGAGGCGGTCTCACATTCCCACCATCCCCATGCTGCTGACAAGGCGCCGTCCGCACCAGCAAGTCGCGCAGTTGCCCGTCCTCAGGAAGCCCGTCGTCCCGCAGCGCGGCAAAGGCCTCCATGGAGATGCGGAACCGGTGGCCTTGGCGGAGGTGGGCGCGGGGGTGGCGCTCGAAGAGGCGGAAGGGGATGTTGTGGCGGCGGCAGGCCTGGGCGAGGGTCAGGCCTGCAATTCCGGCGCCTATGATGGCGATGGGGAGGGGTTGTCGGGTTGGTCACTTTGGGAGTTGGTTGCCGGCATTGTTATCTAGTGGGTTGCTTGTTGGTTGGTTGAGGTGGTTTTTATTTGTTTCTTATGACGAGTTCGCGATGTAATGTGGTCGCGGTTGTGCTTGGGTGTTTTTAGAAAAAGACTTGAGCTACTTATTAATCAAGGATGACTGACTGGACTTTGGTTTGAGGTTTGACTATAAATAATATCAGCTCTTAATTATGCATGTACAGACAAACAAATAAATAAACAAATGCTCATAGAAGAGATGATAAGGAATCAAATCGTAAGCCATCACCCCATCCTGATTGTATTCACTCCACTAATTAATTACTTACTCTCCCCTCTCTCTAGTACTCTCTCTCTCTCTCTCTCTCTCTATCGCTCCTACTGATTAACAGGACGGTACTGCCATGTTTTATTCCCTCGGTTCGGATTTATCGGTGCCGAAAACAAGCAGGCGGTCAGAGCAGTCGCCATTGGTAGTACTGTAGAGATGGGCCAAAGACCAATCGATATACCTGCGGTACTTACTTAGACTTGCTGCCATTTATGATTTGATCTTATAGGAACCAACAGTAGTGAGCCTCTTGATCAAGGAGGAGAGCTTGGGAGGAACAACAAACACCCACATGCACAGAAAGACGGCATGGTTCCATCTATCCTGCACACATGTCTACATCATCCATGTTCCTCTGTCTATGCCCGCCAGCTGCCCTGTCTCCTCGGCATGCAGACCGATTGAACACCTCTCTTCTCTCGCACTCACACGGTCTCTTACTCTACTCTAGCTGCGCGTCTTTGAAACTCAAAAACTGAATCTTTGTTAAGAGAACCCCCACCAGCGCTGATGACCGTTTAGGCGTACACACGCACACACACACACAGAATCGCATGTCCTAGTTGAAAGCCCATGTATCCAAAGTACACCACCCTCCACCCTGTTGGTTCCCATACGCAAACGCCCCGAGTTCACCTGTCCGATGCGGTACATTCATTCCCTCCTCCCTGTCTCTCTCTCCTTCTTTCATCCCCCATGCCTCTTGCCTGCCTGCCTGCCTTGCTTCTGTTCTAAAAGAAGAAGTAAAAAAAAAAACTCCTAATCCATTCTATGAACCCCCAATTTGTCTTCTTTGTCTATCCCGACCTTGCTGCTCTTTTTTTTGTCTTTCTTTTTTTTTTTTTACTGCGTCGGCACGTGCCCCTCGATGGTGCTCAGCGCCGCCAGGTTGACCTCGCTCATGTGCAGCGCGGCGGCCCCGCCAGACGCGCCCGCATCGTCAGACCCGACATCCCCCAGTAGTGTCAACGAGTCGACGACGTCCTTGGGCTCCAGCAGATGCCACCTCGCGAGCGTGACCTTGGTGCTGCCGCCCACCGTCACCGTGAACACGTGGCCCGGCTGCACCTTGGCCTCCTCGCCCTGGTCCGGCGTGCCGCTCAGCCCGTTCAGCGCCCGGAACATGTCCTCGTCTGTCGTGTCGTCGCCGAGACACAACACAAAGCCCAGCTTGTCGTTCTTGTCATCTTCGTCAGCTGCCGAGGACTCGGCGGCGCCTGCTGGTGCCGACGTCGACGGCCCGGGCAGGTGGCTGATATCGCTGTGGTAGCTGTTGACGAGGCGCTTGGCGATCTCGCCCTTGTTCACAAAGGTCGTGCGGACCTCGACATTTGCCTTGCCCGCCATCACGTCCACGTCCCACTTGCGGACCACCGTCGCCTCGAGCTCCTTCTGGCACTCCTCGGCCATGTGCGGGCCCTGTTCTGGGTCGGCAAGGCGGTAGTGCCACGTCAGGGCGCATCGCTTGCGCTCAATGAAGGAGCCTATACGCGTGTGAATGAAACAAAACAGATCATTAGTCAAGCATTCGATAATGGGGAGGGGTTTTATCTAGTAAGAAATGGCGGGGGCACAACGTACCGGGACACTTGTCGGTATAAGACTGGAACACGTCCATGACCTCGGGCTGCCAGCCCATGTCAAAGGTCTCGGCGAGGTTCTCCCACTCGTCCGAGCCTGGGTGTTTCATAAAGCTCCCGTGCTCCGCCGAGAAGCCGAGCTCCTTGATGCCGCCCAGGTGCTGTGTCAGGAAGGCCTGGTCCCTGCCCGAGATGATCCAGACGGCGTTGCGGTGGTCCGAGGCCAGCGTGGTGAGCGTGTCGATCAGCCGCTGGCTGGGGATCGCGGCGGACGGCTCCTTGACGATAGGCGTGAGCGTGCCGTCGTAGTCAAACATGAACAGCCTCTTCTTGGCGTCCCGGTAGGTCTGCAGCATGACGGCGCGGTCGAGCAGCGGGGTGGAGACGACGTTCTTGGAGCTGCCGAGCACGCTGACCAGCCGGTTGAGCAGCGAGTTGACCCAGTGCTGCACGTTCTTGGTGGTGACGTGGTCGTGCAGCGACTTCTGCATGGCCAGCCGGGCCCCGTCCTCCATCACCAGCGCGTTGTTGATCTCGTCGGCGACGCCCGACAGGTCCCAGGGGTTGATGTGGATGGCGTCCCTGAGGCTGCCCGCCGTGCCGCTGAACTCTGACAGGATCAGGGGCCCGTTGTTGTCGCGCTGGCAGACGATGTACTCGAGGCTCGTCGTGTTCATGCCGTCCCGGACCGAGGTTATCAGCCCGATGTCTGCGGCCCGCAGCAGCGCAAAGTACTCGTCCTGGCTGAGATACTGCGGGAAGTGCTGGACAGGGTCGTAGCCGAGGTGGCCGTAGGTGCCGTGGATGCGGCCGATCCACTCGTTGACGCGGCTGGCGATCTTGTTCTCCGGGTCGTCCTTCTCCTCGTCGGCGGCCGAGGACGTCGGGCTCGTGACCTGGATCAGCACCACCCTCTCGCGCCAGCCGGGGTACAGCTCGAGGAAGCGGTCGAAGGCCATGAGCTTCTGGGCGACGCCGCGCACGCTGTCCAGCCGGTCCCTGCCCACGATGAGCTTCTTGCCGGCGTACAGCTTGCGCAGGGCCTTGACCTTCTCGTCCACGGCTGGGGAGAAGGCCATGGACTCGACCTTCTTGGCGTCGATGCCGATGGGGAAGACGCCGACCTCGACCCTGGCGCCGAACGTCTCGACGCCGCCCGCGTCGGACGGGTACGAGCAGATGCGCGTGCAGCAGGAGCTGAAGTGGCGGCTGTAGCTGTAGCTCTGGAAGCCTATCAGGTTGGACCCCAGCACGCCCTCCAGGACCCCCTTGCGGCGCGGCAGGCAGCGCAGGAACTCGCTCGAGGGGAAGGGGCAGTGCAGGAAGAAGCTGATGTACATGTGGGGCACACGCTGCCGCAGCATGCTGGGCACGAGCATCAGGTAGTAGTCGTGCACCACCACCATGTCGCCGGGCTTGTACAGCTCGAGGATCTTGTTGGCAAACTTCTGGTTCATGCGGTAGTAGTCAGCCCACTGCGTGCGCTCCTTGCGCCCGTCCGAGGGGATCGGCGTCTTGTAGTGGAAGAGCGTGTAGAGGTCGTGCTCGGCGTAGCGCCTCCACCGCGCCTGGTCCTTGAGCAGGATGCCGTCCTCCTGCCCGTCGGCGTCGTCTGCCAGCCACACGGGCACCGTCTTGATCTTCTTGTCGTGGGCCAGCTGCTGCTCGAGCCGCTGGATGTCCTCCCTCGGTATCCACAGCCCGTCTCGGGTCGGCGGTGCTGGGTTGGCGGGCTTCTTCTCGCTGTCGACAGGGACGGGGGCAGAGAGCTTGTTCAGACCGGGCAGGTGGGCGGTCGTCAGGGAGGGGTCTCGGGGGCGAGGGGAAGTCGGACGGCGCATCGATCTCTCCGGTCCATGCGACAGTCGTGTGGTTCCAGGCGGCCTGGTCGGACGAGAGGTGAGCCAGGCCGTCGAAGAGGGCAGACTGACCACGGCGGGATTTAAGTTCCTAACAAGCGCAAGACCTCCGTTAGCAGGTGATGCACCCTGTGATACCGATCTCTACATGTCATGTCTGCTTCTATATCCTCCTGGCCGTCCATCTTCTTGTCATCATCATCATCTTCTTCTGCATGGTTCAGACTCACCCAGTCGGCCCCCTTGCGATACCTCAACGAGTGTGGCATGTTGAAGGTCGCCGATATGACGTTACCGCTCAGGGCTAGGGAGGGGTATGCCGAACGGATATCGCTGATCGAGACCTGTCTGTCGCGGCTCGACCTGCTCATGCGGCGCAGGATGTCATGGCCGGACAGAGGCGCCGCCCCGTTGGCGCCCTGTTGGGGGTCGCCAGCCATGGTGGTCTTGTTGGTGCTGCTGTTTGTGACGTCGTCGTCGTCGTAGTGCTTAGCGCTGCCTTGGAAGGGTCGAGGGGATGCGACGACCTCGGCGGCGGGGTGCGACTGGAAGTAGCTTGGGCTCTCGGGGCCTTCGTCTCTGCTGTCCCTGCCGGACTCTGGGGAGTAGGTCCTGGCGGCGATGCCTGGGGTGACTGGGACGTTGGTGATGGACTCTCGCAGGTGAGCTGGGAGAGAGGAGTCGGTAACTTTCCGCTCCAGGGGCGCCGGTCTCTGGTAGGCAGAGGGCTTCGAGTCAAGGGCGCTCGAGTGGGCGGGAGTGGAGAATTTGATGTGTCCCGATCCGGCTGGGGCGTCTTCTCCCTTGGGCGCGGCCGAGCCTACGTCTAGGCCTAGACCTGGACCTTGGCTTGAGCCGGGACCTGGACCCGAGCCTGGTTGATCCGCCATCGTGACCTCGTGTTTACTGGAGGCCCAATCTCGATAAACCCAAAGACGAGCTGAGGCTGGTGAACTCTTCCTGACACACAAACGTCGAGGACGGATGCGAGGTATGTGCTATCTTATAGACTATGCTGTGTAGGGCTGAAAGACGAACAAGCTGAAGGAGAAGGAGAAGGTCGACGCAGAGTTGGACCGGTGGTGTCACTTGGGTAGCAGCCAGGAGCAGGAGCAGGAGGAGCAGTAGGAGGAGGAAGGAGATGGTGTGTCGTCGTCGTCGTCTGAGCTGAAGACCAGAGATAACGAGTTGGGTTCCAGGGTCAACGATGAGGCTTCTATACTCTTCCGTCCCGTGATCGATGCGCGAAAGGGTTGCAAGGGGGTTAACAGCAAGCTGGAGTACTATGTAAGGAGACCTGGGGGAGGGGGGAGACCGTGGGGGAGAGGCAGGCGGAGCCGAGATGTGTATGAAGTTCTAGTGGGCCGCAGAGTTGCAATCGCGAGAGAATCGAAGGCTTTGGAATGTTTTCCACCCCTGCTTTTGGTGGAACCCCTGTTTGCTCTGGTCGACCTCTCAAGAGCAAGAGGGGGAGGGAGAGCCAGAGGTGTTTCCCCCTTTGTCGAGGACTGTTCTAGGTCGCGGTGGTGGGGCGGGAAAGCTGCATGAGATGATGTGACATGCGGCGTGGGGTTGTCTTGTTGTGTGTGTGCATGTGTGTAGGTGTGTGTGTGCGCCAGCCCACAATACTGTACACTGGATGTTTTGCTCCTCTAGAGTGGCCCGATGGCTGCAGTAGGGGGACCAGATTCCTGCTGGCGGTGCTGCAGGACAGTGCTTGGACAGGTGGTAGCAGAGGACGGTCGAAGCAGCCAGGCGGTGAAGAGGAGTGGTGAGGAGCGAGTGCAGACCTGGGCGGGTAGGTGGGGCCTGTCAGGGGGACATCAGATGCTGCAGCCTGTCCTATACTGGCGAAGGATCCATCCAGTGAGGGAGGGTGGCCAGGATGTGAGTAATGGTGGAGGGGTAATAATTGTGGATGGCAGCCGAAGGAGAAAGATGCTGATTAGTTAGGAGATGCAGGCTGTAAAGTAGTGGTGGTGGTGGTGGTAGTACTGTTGTATAGAGTCGCCGTAGGGTTCTTTTGATTGTTTGTGGTATTAGACTTCAAGAGAGAGAAAAGACAAAAAAAGAAGAGAGGAGGAAATGCAGCGAGCAAAGCACCGAACAAATGAAAGACCATTGTTGCTATGGAAAAAAGGTTAAGGCGGCCATGGCGAGCCAGTAGGCTCAATGGCGGGTCGCGCTTCTTGGTAGAAGGGAGAGTGAGATTGGAAATTCCGGGGCTGTGGTAAGCTCCTTTTGCAAGAAACCTTGATTGATGGGCGGGGAGAAGAAATCCAAGGTGGAGAGATCAACACTGCAATGTCAGGGACACACACAAACACAGACGCGCGATAGGAGGAAGCCGCAATGGTACGAAGCCACCGGAAGCCATATGGTACTACTACAGCACACTATGTGGGATGTGGGAAAGTGCGCCCCAGGGCCTGATGACGTACCCAGGGTGACATGCTCAGGGGATCCTGGCTGCAGAAGCTACAGAGCTATGATGGAAAGCACGTGCTGCTGGGCATACAGCAGAGGGTGTCCATTAGCTGAAATGAAGCCTTGTCAAAAGTCGGTTTCAGTACATATGGAAAAAGAAGAAGAAAAATACTATAGTGAAAATTAGAGTAATGTGCAGCCACTAACCTTTGGTGAAAATGGAAAGGAAGTAGTGAGGTGCAAGAGTGTTGAGCTTGCTAAGGTCCTGGGTAAGTGTGTACCGAAAGCTCGGGCCGGAGTACAGGGCCGCGAGGGGCTATCATAGTGCCATAGTACCAAGTACTGTACAACAATAGTACTGCGACATTAGTACATCCCACGACAGAGTACAGGCTCACACCATACACTGCTGATGTAATCTGCTGGCTTGCCCTGTTTAGTACAAGTGCCATTTCGAGGAGCTGCTGCAGTGATGTCCCAGGAAGGAGCACTACCACAGTGGACAGCAGCTTTGCACCTGCAACTTGAAACCTGCGACCTGCTGTCCAGGTACTTAGTCTGTCTGTGTGCAGGCGACCGGTCTTCTCTTCACTTCAAATCCATTATCAGATTCAACAAACAATTCATTATTATGTATACTGCCTGTCAATGTAGATGGACAAGATGCTGACAATATCCCAAGGTGTCATTTGTGGACCCCCGACTGTCTCAGGCTCAACCTTGTCGACCTGCCCATACCAACGGCGTGAGGCTCTGCTTCCACAGGCCACTGGCTCAGAGATAATCTTTGATCTGCTTCTCATTCCACTCCCAGAACTCCTCTGCATTGTTGTTCCCTCCCTGCTCTCGCGGCAAGACGGCCTCAGCAAGATCAGGACGCACCCGGACGATCCGGCCCCAGGGCACAACTATACACAGATGAAAAGGAGAGAAGGTCAGCCTCGTCTTCCGATCTAGCAGAGATGATATCAAGAAGATACAAGACAGGAAACAAGACTCACTCCAGTGCCTCGCCCAGTCCACACCCGCTTTCACATCCGGCGAGAAGGCCGCAAACAGCTGCGTGTACACCCCGTTCATGGCAGGATACGTGACCAGCCTCACGAGCGCCCTGAGCGCAAGGCCCTGGTTCCTCGCCAGCCCCGTCTGAAGGTTGCCCGGGTTGACCGCCACGCTGACGATCCCATCCCCCGCGTGCCGCCGGCCGTACTCGACACCCAGCAACCAGTCCCCAGCCTTGCTGATGCCGTACCGCTCGATCCCGGCCCTGGGCTGGCGCTCGTAGTCGAGATGGTCCATGTCCACCGCCTTCCCTCTCGGCGCGAAATGCTCCAGCCCGAACGACGACAGCCAGACCACCCGCACCGTGCCCGCCGTCTGTGCCTCTCGCACCGCTGCCGCCAGCGCCGGCGTCAGCAGCCGCGTAAGTAGGAACGTCCCCACGCAGTTGACCCCAAGCGCAAGCTCGATCCCCTGTGCTGTCCGCTCCGGGGCCTCCCCCTTGCCGCCGCCCGTCATCACCCCGGCGTTATTCCACAGCATGTGCAGCCGTTCCTCCCGCGCAAGAAACGCCTGTGCCGCCTCTCGCACGCTGTTGAGGTCCGCCAGGTCTAGAACCAGGGCGATCAGCTCGCCAGCAACCCGGGGCCTGGCCTCGGCCTTCTTGACCTCGCCGATGGCCAGTATGGCCTTGTCTGGGGTGCGGCATGTGACGTAGACCTTGGCGCCCCGCGCGTAGAGCACGCCTGCGAGGGTCTTACCCATGCCGCTATTGGCACCGGTCACGATGTAGACTTTGCCGGCGAGGGAGGAGGGGATCGAGGCGTCGGTGAAGGTGGGCTTGGGCGGGAAGTATTGGGCCCAGTCGAAGCTCTTGCGGGGATCTTTCGGGTGAGTCATTGTGAGAGTTGTGAGGACGAGGATGATGATTTTGATGAAGAGCTAGAGAGAGCTCTAGAAAAGGCAAACAGTTCATACACAGGCGAGCAGACAGCGAGGAATATATTTTGTTCCAGACTGGAGTTAACGGGGTTTGAGAAGCCCGGGGGATATTTATCCAAGAAGCACTGTACTGGAGAGAGAACGACAAGAAGGAGAAATCAATGCATACAAATGAAATCATTCTTATTATGCCAACGGTAGCAGGGACCCTGGTAGCTGATCCATCCCAATACGGTATGTATAGAGTAACACATGATTGGCTGGGAACGATCTCAACGCCATGGCCCATTACGCATACACAAAGCCTCGTGGCCTTAAAGGGTATTTGGAGAAAGTCAAAGGATTAGCGTTGATGCGCTTGCGAGGGTCTCTTTCGGTAAAGATTCTAAGACTACGGCAAGCAATACTTCAAGAAATGCAACAAATATGAATTTGCCCTTTCCATATGTTCGAAAAGCATTTCCATTGGCAGGCTTGAACCCAACACAAGATCAGGAACTAATGACGCACAATGATTTATCCCAAATGATGTATCAATCCGTGACCATGCGCTCAGTACTTAAATAAAAACAAATGGATACCTTCGTTGATCAATTTCTCCTGCCTAGCATTGCACACAGCCTTGCTATGCTCGCGATAATGACGCCACCGCTGGACCATCATTCTCATCCCCGTCCCACCGAGCAGGACGACGCCCAAAGACAATATTCAGGTTGAACGAGTACTGATTCTTCGGCTCAAACTCAAACCGCAGAATGGACATATCATCGCCTTCCCACTCGCGAATGGTGTCGAGCATATAGGTAGCAATCTTTCCAAGCTTGCACTTTTCGACCATCTCAAACGCGCCATGCTCGCGGGGGTTGTCGGAATAATTGTTGACGTGCAGCCGGGTCTTCAGGCTGCTAACCTGCATAATATGGTAGACAGGCTCTCGGACGTCTTTGGTGCTCGGCTCCACTACCTCCAGGAACCGCAGCGTCTTCAGACAGTCCCCGCTCAGGCGGAGCGCGCCGTTCCAGATGGCCAGCAGCACCTGGCTGCCGTAGGGCTTCGAGCCAGGCGGCCGCAGGTCTCGTGCGAGGTTGATGTAGTCTACGGCCAGCTCTGTGTTCTTCTTGGCGACCCTGATCCGGGCGATCGAGGAGAACTTCCATAGGACTTCGTAAAATGAATCCCTCGAGAATACAGGGGCGCCGTAGGGGTTGAGCCCAAGGGACTCGATGGTGTAGTCCCACTTTCTGAGAGATGCGGCCATTGTCAAGAGATCTTCGTCTTGCTCGCCGTGCTCTTGGCTGTTTATGGGTTGCATTTCAACGTCTGAGGGGTTTAGGCCTCGATGTCGATCGCAGTGACGGCGTAGTCGGTTGGGGCGGCGTGCAGGTATGGGTGGACCAGAGTAGTCACTGTCAAGATCATCCCCACGAAAGCACATTGGGTCCGAGTAGGACTGGGTCGCCTCGAGCCCTTCCAGGTACTTGAAAAATTATCAATGAAAATCAGCTCTGTGTTCTCTTTCTTATATGTTTCTTCTTTTCTCGGGGGTGTTGACAAATAGCTGGCTTTTCGTGTCGTGCCGTGTACACCTCAATGCTCACGGAACTGAGCAAGCCGGTGTAGTACGCAGGGGGTTTCCGTTACAGTGACCTCTCTTGACAAAAATTACATTGCAGACACTTAGAGGCAGATTTATAGTTCTCCTTGCACAGTCCTCATTCTTGTGCCCAGTTTGTGCTTTCCCGGATCTGTGACTTGCTACACTTGACTTGACTGTGTTGAACGTGTCAGCTCGTCATCCGTTGTGTCCATGTTCCCTCAGCCTGTCACGGACGGTGGTGTTGGTGTGAGTACAGAATCACAGCTTTGTAGCCACTACCATACCTAATCCTATTTCTAAACTGCATGGTCATGTGTGGTGCTCTGCTTACTCCGGTCTGTGCTGAATGGTTGCTGTTATACGATGGAGGGCCAAATGGCTTTTGTCATACTTAAGGGGGTAGGTGACCGGCTTTCTCCCCTGACATTGTGAGTAGTATTCACATGGAATACTGGGCTGGACACGAACCACAGGAAAATCAGGTGAAGTGTTGAATAACTATTTTGTGTGATGGGGGATTGGACACCAACTTGTCGTTCCGTCGCCTCGCTATTTCGGCCATCATTACTCTGGATCCTCAAGCTTCACTTAGTAGAAAGTATCATAATTTATCCAGTGGAATTTAGAAAAACCCAAACTGATATCTATTCGGGTAGGACTATCCAGCTCGTGCCTTCTCAAGCCGTATCAAAAGGTTGTGATTCCTCGCATAAGGGTTGCTGCTGGGTATTGGAGAATACCGAAAGCTTCCGATCTGGAGTTGAATCCCGGCTGTCTGCTCATACTTGGCGAAAGCCTTTACCACACCCCGAGCTGCCTTCCCGTATTTTGATGACAGAAGCTTGTTACATGCCCTCTGTTCTCCCGCGCTCTGCCCGGGACACCGGACTGTCAGTGGCTCACGCACGGCTTTCCCCATCTCATCGTACACTTCTGTAGTGAGGGCGGTGGGATGACCTGGTGTGGGGACAGTTATCAAGATGCCCCCGAGAAGACGTGGATGCAACTTGGCTGCGTGGACCCAGAAGCTGACGATGAGTTCACCTGCGGCTGGTCGCCTCGGCCGCTCGTCAGCGTTGAGATCGAAGTGGTGAATGTCCACCATCCTATATGGCTGCGACTGCCAGTGCGCAACGCTCATGCTGGCAAGGATCTTGGGGCCAATCATGATATCCCAGAGTTTGGGCTGAGATCCGTGGGTGGTGACTTGGTATCCCCAGCTCTCGAGGGTGGGGACACGTTGATGTTGACTCCCGGATCGATGAGGCCTGGCTGGGCCGCCACCATCACCACGGTCACCGTCGGTAAAGCACATCAGTATTAGTTTAGTAGTTTTGCTGCAGTCGATGGGCTAGTTCGTACGCTCTAGACCACTTCTGAGAGGATTTTGTTGTGTTGTGTCTGGGTTGACGACAGTTCCGACCGTCGAGTCGAGAGAAAGCAAAACGCAATTACTCGGCTCCTTAAGTAGGTATTTGCTCCTCTAAAAATGAAGAGTGAAAAGGTGACTGGTAGACTATGTGCTGAGTCTGTCTAAAACTATGCACAGGATGCCCTGTCAAATAAGACTCTCTCAGTCACATTTTGGCGGACCCAGTGACACTCTCAGAATATTGAAGAGGATCTTTTCTTCCTCATAGAAACAACGTGGCGTGCCTAGCAACTTGACAATGCTCTTGGCAGACTCATAGACATGCATTGTTCATGGTATTGTGAGATGAATGCCACGACGCGAGTTTCTTTGATTTTTGCATGACTTTCTATCCAAGGCTAAGCGCCGTGTACGCTTCCATGTGTGTTTCGGGCCTGTGGAATCAGAGATCGCTCGCTCTAGACAGTGTTCGCGTAGGGAAGTGGTCTTGCTAACTTGGCGAATGGAGGAGTACTAAAGTTCATATGAAACATCTAGCAGTGACACTGTCCGTGCGATTAGAGGTCGGCATCTAGGCCTCCGTGCAGAGCCCAAAGCTTACGATACCCTCACCAGGGCGACCGAGGCCTCTACCTCGAGATTTAGTCGGCCATGCGCAACTCTAGGCATTTCGTCGGCGGGGCCATCAACTTTGCGAGCAACCACTCGGCTTCGATGGGCCGAGGCTTATGTCCCTTACCTCATCATCTTCACCACGGGCTACTGGACGCAGATGTCCCTCTAGTGGATCCCGGGCACGTTCTCGACGGACGTCAAGGCGAGCGCCAGGACGGGTGGTCTGTCCTGGGCCTTTGAGACGGCCGGCCAGACTGTGTCGTACTCCGATAAACTCCATGACCGGCAGCGATCCTCGGCGACCGGTTTACGTCGGCTGTGCTGTGCTGGCTTTGGCGATTTCTTGTATGTTTCTGTTGATCAGGTTGGTGCCGTAAGCGCCTGAGGGGGCGGCATGAGGGAGAGAATGGAAGTTTATTTGTTAATTGAGTACTGCAGTAATAACAACATACACAAAATGAAGTATGTCCAACTGGGATTCCACAAATTCTTTTGGATTGTGTGAGCATGATTATCCAATCCACAGTATCGTAGTATTATGCGTATGAAACAGATCTTCAACCCAACAAATCTATCTCTTTGTTAAGAGCCTTTAAATTCGTAATGTACACTTTCTGTATCGATATGCCTTTTCATTATTCGCAGAATATAGAATAAAAGCAAACAACCACTGTCTATTAGTCTTGTCCCAACCTCGACGGTCAGGGGGCCACCCCCAGAATCGCCCATCCGTAAGGGAACCGGGCCGGTATATCTGATCTGGCCGCAGTGGGCGCCTGACGCGCAGACCAACCTGCAGGGCTTACAGACAATACCCGCATTCTGACGGGCAAACAACCGGGTAGAAATGACCCTTGGCTCTCCATTTCCGCCGTTGGGGGTTTGGCGGGCCGGCTTATTGGCGCGGGAATATCCCTCCGCAGCCTTGGAAGGCGAGTGGTGGGCCCGAGATCAGTGCCGCTGTGGCTGCATAGCTTATTCCCCCTCCCCTACAGAATGAGGCCGTTGTCGTCCTATGCCCTGAAATGGTACATGGCTGCAGGAGGGCAACGTTACGTGTTTAAACAAAAGTATACTGCTTGCTTTTCTTGGCTGCATATCGAAGAACCGTACGAATAAGATATTCAAGAAACGGTGACCTCCATAACTCGAGAATACTTATATAGTAGTTGAGTTCACAGAGGGTGCCTCCCGTGCTCTGGCCCCACCCGCCGGGGATCTCAAATAACTGACACATAATACATACTTGCCACCAACGAGACACCTTCAATTGAGGAGACGGTTGAGGTTTCCACCCTCCGCACCTGGCAGTCAATAGTGAACAGCCACAACGACAACATGGTTCTTCCGACGGCGAACCCTTCCAAGGCCTACTGGATCGAGGCCGCCGACTCGACCCTCAAAGACTTCAGGTCGACTCCGGATCTTCCCAAAGAGACCGACATTGTCATTGTCGGTAGTGGCTATACCGGAGCTTCGGCAGCATACTGGCTGCACAAGGTGGGTGTTCCTCTACTGGCCTGGACCAGAAGAACAGAAAATGTTGCTTGCCAGGTTGAAATAAAAATACCAACAAGGATGTTCAGCACACTGCCAAAGATGGCACGACTCCCAAGATGCTGATGCTGGAAGCACGGGATATCTGCGGTGGCGCGACGGGCAGGAATGGTGAGGACTTCGATACGAGTGTCCCCCTTTCAGGGACGGATTTTGACTTCGATTTCCCCAGGCGGTCAACTGCGACCTCATGCCTACTCACGCTACATTGCCTGGTCAGAGCGCTTCGGGGCAGACGGCGGCCTGGCGCTGATCCGGCACGAGATGGCCCACCTGGATGCATTCAAGGCAGCCATGGCTGAGGAGGGCCTGTCGGAGGAAGTCTGTCTCAAATTTGGGGAGACGTTTGACGCGGCCATGACGGAAGGGGAATGGACCCGGCTGAAGGGGAACTATGAGGCGTTCGTCAAGGACCACGGCAGGGATGGTGAGGTGATCCGTGACTGTAGGCTCATCGAGGACCCAAAGGAGGCGGAGAGGTTTACCCAGATGAAGGGCTGCCTTGGAGCCGTCGTTCATCCGACTGGTCAAGTGTATGTGATTGAAAAGAAACAACCTTGGCGAACATCGTGCTGACATTTTGGTACAGTTGGCCGTATAAACTTGTTTATGCTTTTCTCCGGCTTGTACTGGATACAGGAAGATTGAACCTCCAAGCCAGCACGCCAGCTCTGGAGGTATCGAAGAAGGACGAGGACGGTTGGATCACCGTGGTGACACCAAGAGGCAGTGTCAAGACCAAGGCCATCATCCACGCCACGGTACGTTGTTCCCTCGTATATACACAAGTTTCTTCACCATCGCTAATGCATGCAGCTACGTACAAAAGAATGCCTGGGCCTCGCACCTCCTCCCAGAATACTCCAACATCATCTTCCCCTCCGTCAGCACAGTCGGAGCTCTCAAGGGCCCTGGGGGCTTCATCAAGAACACCGGAGCTCAGCACTGGGACGACGAGATCTGGAACTACCACCTGCAGCTGCCTCCGCCCTTCAACACCGTCATCCTCGGCGGCGCCAAGGCCGTCATCACCCAGTACCCGCGCGAGTGGTGGAAGCGCGGCGAGGACGACAAGCACCTGCCAGGCGTCCCAGCATACATGAGGGCGTGGCCCAAGGAAGAGGTCGTGGGCTGGCCCTCTACCCCCGAGAGCGAATGCGAGCTGGCCCTGCCGGCTGAGGAGGGAGGAGTCTGGACGGGCGTCGTCTCCGGGTCGGCCGACGCCTTTCCCTTTGTTGGGCCTGTGCCTGACCGTGCTGGACACTTCATCGCCGCAGGATTTGGGGGCCACGGCATGCCGCGAATCTTGTTGGCCACGGCGCATCTGACGCCCCTTGTGTTGGATAGCCTGGGTGTCAAGTGGACCGCTCCATTGCTAGTTGCGCCCTATCCACCTCTGCCCAAGCCGTTTGTGGTCACGGCGGAGAGAGTTCAACAACTGCAAGGGTATGATGGGACGAAGGAGTATGAGGAGACCATCAGGTCTCACGAGAGGTCTGCAGAGAAGCCATTTGGGATCAGAGGACGGTCGTTCATCAAGTGAGGAGTAATCACATTCGTATCTTAAAATCAACAATCCGAAACTTTATTGCTGTAGTCATAAAATTGTACAAAGGATGGTTAGAAGGCTGTAGAGAACGTATATTTAATCCCAATTTAGCAACCTGTAATTTGATTCGCAAGAATTCAAATCATGCCAAAAAGCCTTACATGAAAGAGCTGCGACTGACCATTGTAGCATTTGGAAAGAAAATCTCCTGTACTTGCATAGCCTAGCAAACCAAAACAAAAGCTCGGGTTCGGTATCGCTGAGCCTCACCATAGCTCCACGATATTTCTATAGGATCATAAGGTCCTTCTTCTAGCAGCAAGGTTTTATTCCTTCCATGTCACATCAATCCATAATTTCTTGGCCCATGGCTTGCGGCTCCGCGTACTATTATGGAACCACACGCTGGATGTTGATGCATTTTCTAGGCCGACCACCACGCACCATCGCGGGGGCAGGATGGAGATCTCTGACGACGCGCTCATCAGCTCGACCCACCGTAGATGCGTATAAGTAATGTCGATTGGCTTATCACAGAGGGAAGATGGCAAATAACCACCCTGCGCCGCATAAGCGCAGCGTAGGTCTGCGTTACAAGCACTAATGCAAGTGTGCTGACAACGACCTAAGCCATATGAAGGACGGCCTGCATGATCACTCAGTCTATGTGAGGAGGGACAGCCTCATGAATTTATGCTATTATCTATTATGCCGACCCCCAGCAACTATAAGAATTTAGGTAGCTGTTCCAGCTACGTCCGTACCAAATTTATTTTGTCCTTTTCCATATTTTTCAACAATCGTCAAACTATAAAATCGTACTTGGCCCCAGCAGCAGCAGCAACAGCGACAACAATACTAACCATTACTGCCACCATTACACACAAATTCCCCACAGCTCAAGATGTCCTCGTCCAAGCCCTTCAAGGGCCCACAGGCAGACATCAACCACTTCTGGTCCAGCTTCTTCACCAAGAAACCCAGCAAGGTAACCTCTATCTTCCCGCGCCTTCTCTACGCCAGCCTCCTCCCGGAGCACCCCGATCCGCGCGGCGCGTCCTCGGCCCGCAACGCCGCCGAGAGCTACAAGGCCGCCGCCAGGGACTGCCGCGACAAGGTGGCCAGGATCGTGCAGGGGTGCCACCGCACCAACGAGAAGTTCACCGACGCCGACTTTGACATCGAGACGGACTTTGATGACGAGAGGAACTGCCTGAACGGGCTCGAGTACCACGATGAGGAGGCGGACATTGTGCCCCTGCCGCCGCTCCCGTCTCCGACCGAGTCCGACGCCGCCAACAGGTTTCAAGGAGGAGACCAAGAGCCACAATCCCGACCGGGGAGGTGGAGGGGCGTCGAGAGGGGCGAGTGCTACATGCCTGGCTCCATCCACCGGCTCGACTGGATCTTCCAGCAGCCAAAGTTCACCATCGACGGCTTCTCCTCGTCGGACATCCAGCAGGGCAGAAACGGCGACTGCTGGTGGCTGGCAGCGGTGGCGACCATCGCCCACCGGAAGGACCTGATGAACAAGGTCTGCGTGGCCCGCGACGAGGAGTGCGGCGTCTACGGGTTTGTCTTCCACCGCGACGGCGAGTGGTTCTCCGTGGTGGTCGACGACAACCTGTACCTCAAGGCGGGCGACTTTGGCGAGTGGAGCGACGTCTACGACCCGACGGGAGCCAAGGCGCGCAAGCACCGGCGACAGGAACAGACCGGGTCTGAGGCGCTGTACTTTAGCCACTGCTCCGACCCCAACGAGACCTGGCTGCCGCTGATGGAGAAGGCGTATGCCAAGGCGCACGGCGACTACAATGCCATCGCAGGGGGTTGGAGCGGCGAGGGCGTCGAGGACATGACGGGTGGTGTCACGACAACCTTGGCCAACAATCGCGTGCTCAGCAGAGACAGGCTGTGGAAGGAGCTGGCTTATAGTGATGGGGACCTTGTCTTTGCGCTGTCGGCCCTGGGCAGTGCCTCGTCGAGTTCTGGGGGTGGTCTTGGGCCATGCTTACTCGATTCTCCGGGCCACCGAGGAGGTGGATGAAGATGGCGGCCGGGTACGACTGGTCCAGATTAGGTAAAAATGCCGAGTCTATCGTGGGTGAACGTGATTTCCATGAGCCTGACTGATTTATCTCTTGTAGGAACCCCTGGGGACAACGGAGACCAAGCGATGGTATGGGGGAGTGGAATGGAAGATGGTCTGATGGCTCGAGCGAGTGGACGCCTTATGTGAGTGTCTCCTCTTCTCTCTACATGTTTGTGGCCAACACTTCCTGACTGACAAAATCAAAAGTGGATGAAGAAGCTCGACTATAAATTCGGAAACGACGGTGTATTCTGGATGCTGTACGAGGACATGCTGGAGACGTTCAAGTACCTCCACCGAACCCGCCTATTTGACGAGAGGTGGACAGTCATTCAGCAGTGGACAAGCTGCGAGGTGTCCTGGATCACAGGCTACTCCAGAAGCTCCTTCGTCGTAGAGGTGAAGAAGACCGGGACAGTGGTCATTGTATTGTCACAGGTGCGTTTTGCTTGACATTCTTTTTCGCCCACGCGAGGCAACCAAGAAAGCAAAGCTGATTCCTTGTTTACTTATCTTCATCCCCTCAGCTGGATGACCGATACTTCACAGGCCTTGCGGGACAGTACAACTTCGGCCTCCACTTCCTCCTCCGGCGGGAGAACGAAGCTCCAGGCGAATACGTCTGCCGCGTCCGCCCCGTCCACGATTGGGAGAATCGCTCCGTCAGCTGCGAGGCGAGCCTCGAGCCGGGCCGGTACGAGGTCCTGCCCAAGATCACCGCCCAGAGGAACAAGGACGAGCCCGTCATCCAGAAGCTGGTCAAGCAGGCCGCCGAGTCGAACCCACAGAAGCTGAGGCAAGTGGGCATGCAGTACGACCTCGCACATGCCAAGGGCGGGATCCCGGACGAGGACCTCAGAATCGAGGCGCAGAAGGCCAGAGAGAAACAAAAGGAGCGGGAGCGCAAGAAGAAGGAAAAGGCTGCCAGCATCAGGATCGAGGTTGAGGTGGACATCCCGCCGAAGGCCGAAGGAGGAGAACGGAAAGAACAAGAAGAAGTAGATCTGAAGACCACCAAAGATGGTGACGAGAAAAGGCCGGAACAGGATGGGGAGAACGAGAAGTTCGAGGACGCAGAGGAAGGTCCCGTCAAGCAAGATGGCCCAAAGCCCGACGACGATGGACTTCAGAGTGGACCTACCAAGGAGGTTGCCCTGCACGTCAAGAACCCTGCAGCTCTTCCAAGTGCGGCTGGTGATGAGGATGGAGGACATGAAGGGGCCCAGGCGGCTGAGAAAACCAGTGACACTTCTAGAGAGGATGAGCACAAGAAGAAGAAGGACAAGAAGGACGGCAAGAAGGACGGCGAGAAAGGCAAGGAGGAAGGGAAGAAGGATGAGAAGAAAAAGGAAAAAGAAGAGGATCACCAAGATACAGAGTCCGAGGCCTCTGATTCTGAGGACGAGGACGAGGACAGATGGAACGCCGTCTGTGTGGTCTGTCTGCGCGTCTATTCTCAAGACCCTGCACTGACGATATCTCTGGTCAAGCCAGGCGATGCAGAACAGTCTGCGAGCCTTGTGCAGGGAAAGGAACCCGCAGGTGCAACTATGTAAGGTAATTAACGGAAGCAAGCAAGAAAATATTGGGGCAGTCATAGGAAATCCATTCACTCTTCTCTAACCTCGGTTGCCAATAACAGTCTGAGCTTTAATGTTCCTGATATTCAGAAGGGAAACAAAACGAGAGATGGTCCCCCACTCTCGACTTGTTCGTGGCGTATCTACTTGAAAAAGTGAATATATACAAATGAATCCTTTGTCTGTTCATCTCCACACTCAACCAAAGCAATTCCTCAACCCAGAGAGCTTCCCTAAGAAGGAACGTACTCCTCAAGCAGAGCGTCATAATAGACATAACCCTCTCCAGATGGAGGCTCGAATGAGTAAGAAGTGGTGCCCCACCAGGGACCACCAGCCCACCAGAGCGCGCCCAGCCAGACATCGCTGTTCTCCTGAAGGTAGTCCAGCATGCCCTCGATGGCCTCGTAGCACACCTCGTTGGGCCCGCCCGCGAACTCGCCCAGGATGCCCAGCTTGCCGTTCTCCTGCAGCCACTCGGTCGCCGAGGTGACGCGCTCGACGCCGATGGTCGAGTCCACACAGGTCTCGCTGGTCCCGGAGCCGTCGCTGTCCAGGTACTGGTGCATCTCGTACAGGATCATGTTCTCTGAGTCGGTCAGGTTGACGAGGTCCGTGTTGTACTCGGTCCAGGTCCAGGCCCCCGTCCACGCATTGCCCTCGACTGCGATGTACTGCGTTATGGCGCCGGCGGCGCGGATGCCGTCGATGGCCGCCTGGTTCATGTCCAAGACGAGAGAGTCGTCCTCATCGTGGTACCTTTATTTATATGGATTTAGCGTTTTTTCCTACGACGCCAAAACAGACCAAGTTTTGTTGTAAGGAAAAAGAGATGATGGCTCACTCGTTGTTGGTGTCAAAGATGACATAGGAGTTGTCCTTGAACTGACCAGCCAGGTTCTCCCAAAAGGTCTGGAAGGCTGAGGTGTCGGTGATGATTGAGTCGTAGAAGCGACCGTAGTTGTGTGGGTCAATGATGGCCCAGCCTCCGTTCTCCGTGATGTAGTTGATGGTGCCTGTGTAGTTTGCGAGGTACGCCGGCGCCAGAGCGCTGGTCAGGTCCTCCTCGGAGAGCATACGCTCCATGGCGAACGGCACACGGAAGATGTTGAAGCCTTGGTCCAAGAGTGTCTAGTAGAACCTCATGTTATTAATGTGGACTTGTTCATGAGTGTCGTTGCCTGAACCGCAGAGGAGGAAGATACAAGAAAAGGAGAGCAAGAAAGAAAGAGATCTTACCTGAAGACTGGAGTTGTCAGGGAAGATAAAGTCAACGCCCCATGTTCCCGGATATTCGTCTGTGCCAAACTCGGCACAGGACTCATCCACACCAAACCACTTGAAGCTTCCCGAGGCCGACGACGTCGAGGTGGAAGCCGGTGCTGTTGTCGACGTGGTGGCCGCCGTCGTCGTGCTTGTGGCTAGCGTGGTCGTGCTCGTCGTGGCGGCAGCAGTTGTTGCGGCCGTCGTGGTGGTCGCGGTGCCAGGAAGACACTGGGAATAGTAATCATTCTCATAGGTGCAGGTATAGCCAGACACGCAGGTCGTGTCGCCTGTCCACCCTGTGCCTCCACATTGACCATAGGCGCCGCTCTGCGCGACGGCGCCCGTGACGGATGCGAGTGCGAGAATAAACGACTTCATCTTGTGGAGGGCGAGGGATGATGGGGAAACGAGGAGCGAAGCCTGGTCAGCCAAGACATGCTTCCTTTTTTTTTTTCGGTCCCTTGCCACCCGTCTTTATATGGAGGCCATTTCATATCATTGTGTGTAACCTATAATTGCTAAAAGGCGTCGTCATCTGTTTCTACCTGCACCCTCCGCCAAACACGAAAACCCCATGTAGGATCTGCGCCTATTCAATCGATCTGGCTGCTTCTAGGGGTGGATCCCCGGAGCTGAGGCCCGACTTCTTTTAGGGAAAGGGAGAGCCATCACCGCTCAACAGAAGCAAACATGTCTTCATCAGGAAGCTGAGTTCGCCGCACTGTCGAGGGCAGCAGTCGGAACCATCTGCCGCCACAGAGGCAATCCTTCAGCGCCCGTCAGCAACCCACGGCGTTCTGTGATCCATTCCATTCTGGTCGGCACACCTGTGACCGCGCCGCCACGATGTGCTCAGTTAGATTCTACCTACGTAAGTGTAAAGAATTCTCGGATCGTCCAGGCGTGGTCACCCAGTTATTGTGGCCCTCGAGGGTGGAGGGACGTGACCCGTAGAGGCCTATTTGGAACTCGCTCGACACCTTGCTGACGAGTCTGCGGATGCAGTGACTCCGCTCTCAAACTTGGGCTACCAGATCCCGGCTGAGACAAGCCTGACATTTTCCTCCAATCGCCAAGGTGGTTTTTTTTTTTTTTTGTTATATGACAGTCATTTCTTATATAACCTAGCAGTTGAATCAATGTCTTAGAAAGAAGAAGAAGAAAAGCACTATATAAGAGAAAGAAAGGAAATAAAAAGGACGCTCAAGAAGGCAATTCAGGCTGAACATCGGCGACTCTTGTGGTAACCGAAGGTTGCCAACCAAACAGTCAGTTTGTCACTGTAACCACGACTTCAGTACTAATGACCTGCTTCCCATCAACGTCTTCTTTGCTTAATGAGGTGCCATGAGGTCTTGTCTGAGACCCAAAGGTGAAGAAGAGGTAATCACTGACTAGATCAACAAAGCATCGTTAGTTTAAATAAAGCCAGAATCGAGCTAATGATAACAAATTTGGGTGTCAGAGAGAGACCCGCTGCCACTATGGCACATTATGGGTCTTCCTTATTTCCGCCCACCCGCCCTTGCTTGGCCACGGAGTACTCAGGCGGTTGGGTGGGTGCAGGGCTCGCCCGGGCGGGCGGCCCAATACTTTCTTCTGCATTCTTACGGATGTGAGCATCGCTCGGGCCTGTACACAAGCGGGTATAGAAGTATGATGACGAATTCAAAGAAGGGTTTCCAATGGCTGCAAGAAAAATCAAGTGACTTGCTGGTAGAGGCGAGGTCCGACTGGTTACAGCCTCGGCTGCCGCTGTTGAAACCAGCAACATCTTTTGGCCCAAGTCCACACACAAGTCACCTTTCCCACCTGCACACACTGTCGATTCTAGCCTGGCAGACTGTGGAGACCCTATGCAATTGCAGGTGGATTGAGTGTGTAATCTCTTTTGACTTTGCGTCGACATACTATGTAATTACCATCAGTACTTAATTATTCGTTTTTACCTCAGCGCGGACCAAACACAGTTTAATTCTCACGGTCACACCGACTTTACTCCCAAGATCAATCCTCATCTTCACTTTGCTCTCTCTTGGCTGCCTGCTTTCTCAAGCACAGTCCTCCTCTGCACGCCCTTTGAAACCCATTGCACGAACAGACCACCATCGTTATCCATATCAATAACAGCGTGTGGTCCCACAGGGCAAGCATTCAGCGGAGATTGTGTCATGATGCCAACCACCCGCTCCCCTCCCCAACGGTCTGGCCTTGGCCCACCACCGCTCATTGCCGGCGCTTGCCCCTTTTCTAGACAGAATCAACGGAAGCTTAATATCAATCTTAATCGGCGATCTCCCGCCCCCTCAGCGGGTCGATTACTGCAGGAACCAACCTTTTGTCTGTTATAGAGACGCAAGAAAAGAAAAAGAAAAAGTTGTACAAGATACACTGTACCACGCCTTATACTATGAGTGTGCTGATGTACTTACTTGCCTTTTTTTAAAAAAAAAAAAATCACAACAGATCCCGCCAGATCTACACAGAACCAAGATATCCCGTCTGCAGGTGACAGAAATCCTTCGCCGCGTGGCGTGACCAGGTGAGACAGCCAAGAGAGAGAGAGAGAAAGGGAGGAGTCGTCTGGGGTAGCCCAGTGCCAACGCACTATAGTGCCACAAGTGTGGTGCGCACCTGGGATTTGAAAAATTCCGGGGAAAAAGAAAAGATAGCGTTCGTCCCATATTGATGAGGTGTGCGTCCTTTTGCAGAAGGATAGACCCTGTTAGCAAGGGAGAATAGTATACATAAGAACCCTGGCGGGAAACAATATCCCCTGAAAGTACATAGAATATTGCTGACCAGCCCTGCAAGCTGCAAGCCTTATCACCACACAAACAACGTACAAGCATAATTCTGAAACGCCCCAAGGCTGCTTGGGAAATGAGCCCCGACGAGGAAAAACCAATTTCAATATAGTATCAAGTCCGCTTTTCATAGAAAACTCACGTCAGCTTGTTATTTGCCCCGAAGCCCGTCGAGACTATCCTCTCCACCCCTCAATTTTTTGTTGCTTTTTCTTTTGCGTTTTCCTTTTTTTTCTTTTTGCCCCCTCGCTTTCGGAACATTCAGTTCAGTAGTCATGTTTGCCACCCACTGACTGTGGGATCAAGAGCAGCCACATCCTCCCCAAGCCACCACACCAGGATGCTGATGATGTCGATGATGATGGGACCTTTTTCAAACACACAAAGAAGCGGGATCTGTGCTAGGCTGCTGATGTGCTGTACAGTACTAAGGAGGAGGACGGCCGCGGTGGTGTCCATGTCAACTATTGTCGTGGGTCTCCGGGCCCCTCCCCCTTCTTCCTTGCTTCCCAGTTGGTGGCCTGCCCGGCTGGGCCCTGCGACCGGGCCAAGGACGGTGGCGCCAGCCATCACAAATGAGCTGGATGGGGCCAGAACATGACAGGGCCTATCAGCACAGGTGCAGCCTCATCTGCTTGAAACCATCACATCTCCGATGGATCTGGGGGAGAGCAGGAGGAGGAAGAGGAGTCCCTGGCAGGCTTTTTGTGCCGCTCGGGCAGGGGGAGGGGAGGGTGGAGAGAGGGAAGAAAAAGTCTTTCTTTCACAGTAGGGCTCTCTCTCATGACGCGACCTTGGCTGATGATTCCGATGCCTCCTCTTTCTGTGTGTGTGTGTGTGTCCAGTGACACCGACCACACTTATCCCAGCTGCTCGGGACGCCTAGGCTCCCTTCCAAGATATAAACATATATCTGAGCCGCGTCCCTCAGACGCTTGCTGTCGTTCTTTTTGCTTCCCTCCTCCTCCTCCTCCTCTTACCCTCTCTATTAACCATCGAGCAAGACTCGTCGTCGTCCTTGTCACTCTTTCCAACCTCAACGTTCCAGGCCATTGCAGAGCCCAGTCACTCCTTTCAACCGTTCGAAAGACATTTCCATCGCGGCAGGTACCAGCCAAGAAAGACAAAAAATAAAATAAGAACAACCCACAGCGACGTGAACTCACCACACAGACGATCTTCTTTCTCGTCCACACCTACCCAACCAACAGCGAAACCACGTTTGGCCATGCACTGCTCTACCCGCCCAGCCCTTGCGGCCCTTCTTGTGGCCGGCGGTGCCCTCGTCCAGGCCTGCACACCCAGGTATCCTCACAGCAGCAGCGCCGCAGTCTCGCCTACGGCCAAGTACTCAGCCACCTGGACCTCCGTCCTCGTCGTCCCATCGACCCTCAGCGTCGTCACCCTTTCGAGCAGCAGCAGCAGCAGCAGCAGCAGCAGTGTCGCCGTCGTGACCACCAGCGCCACCCCCTCCACCACCTCCTCCTCATCGGCAGAGGTGGCAACCACCAGCAGCACCAGCAGCGCCGCCGCCGCCACCTCCTCGACCGCCAGCTCCAGCCTCACCTCGGACCAGTCAGCCGCCCTCGACACGCAGAACGAGGCCCGCTCCGACGTCGGCGAGACGGCGCTGACGTGGAGCACGACGCTCGCCAGCGACGCCCAGACCTGGGCTGAGCACCTCGCCTCGCTAGGCTCGCCTGGCGAACTGGTCCACTCCAGCGGCACAGGCCAGGGAGAGAACCTGTACTGGCAGAGCGACTCCAGCGACCCCTATGCCAACGCTGCCACCGCCTGGGTCGATGAGAAGAGCTCGTACAGCGGGGAGGCCATCGAGGATGACAGCGCCTTCGAGAGCTATGGGCACTACAGTAAGAAAATCAACAAAATGCCACACTTGTTGTTGTTGTCGTTCTGACGCTGACCTTTCCTCTTCTTCTCTGCAACAGCCCAGATCATCTGGTCCAGCACCACCGAGGTCGGTATGGGTGTTGCTTCGGACGGCTCTGGTGGCTACTATGTCGTCGCTCGTTACACCCCTGAGGGCAACATGTAAGTGGCCCAACTCCAACAAACACCTGGGCAGTCTGTCCCAAATTTCCATCCAAGTTCTCACATGGACATCAACCACTAATGCCTCCGAAAACACCACAGCATCGGCGAGACTCCCACGACATCTTGATCGTGGCGCCGGCAGCGGCTGCCATCTCGTGACTCTGTGAGTGGACGCCACTCCCTCGGTCACGAGATGCTCGGATGGCATCCAGTCTCCTTCGGCACATGTGGCTTTAGACGATTCCCAGGTCGGCTTTTTGTTTGGTCACAGTTGGATTTTATGAGACAACCCTTTTTTCTTTCTTTTTCTTTCTCTTCTGTTTGATTCGGCAGACTCTCCAAAGTCTCCCTTCGGCCATTGCTGGATGGATGGCTTCGAGGGGGTGTTGGAAGCCAACATACGGCGGCAGCCTTGGCCAGCCCGCCCCTTTTTTTTTTTTTTTTTGGATTCTCTCTTTCTCTTGTAAATATGAGCCTTTTTATTTACCATCAATGAACTATACGCCGCCTTGGCACGGCGTGCGATGCCCGCACAAAATGACACACATGTCTCAAGCACCACTTGGAGAAGAACACGTGCACATCTTGTCTGGCTTGGCCTCCATGACGAGGTGGCCTTGGTATCTAGAGAGATCCGAACTCGTGAGTATGTGTTCGGAGGATTGCGTTCATACGCCATTTCGTAATGAATGTGCTTGGGATAGGCCACACAGGCTTAGCATCATCCTACCTGTCCAACAACGTGCCGTCATGTTGGCAGATTTTCACTTACGTGATACTTGACATGTTCTTTTTCTGACTGTTTGTGTAAAAACACACATGTCTTTATAAGCAGTACAAGCAACGTTGTGTCATCTCGGGATAAATGTGCATAGAACCCTCGTGAAACAGTCATTGGGTTAGATAATCACCATACTCTCACATACCCCCTTCGTAGTCGGTGCCGTATACACCAGACCTGGGTGAGAGTTTTGGGAGGGTCCCTCATGAGTCAGCGCCAAAAAGGAAAAAGAACAAGAAGAGAAAAAGCAGGAATGACCGAGGAATTATAGTTTGAGACCATGGGTAAGACCTGGGGCCCCTCTTTGGAAAGAGTCCGCTGACAAAAAAGTTCGTATCCAAGACACGAGCAACATTCCAGGAATGGCAACATCAACCGTTGACTTTGTTGAACCATCGTTGCGACAAAACAAGACAATAGTCTCGCTGTGTGCGGGGAAAAAAAGGGGGGGCAAGCAAATGTTGCAATGTACTTTATGGCTCAGTCAAGACAAGCCAATGTTTTTCTCTCCAATGTCGCAGCCACCCACTGAAAACACACACACACAAAGTGTCTCTCTCTCTCTCTCCCAGCCAGGGCGGTCCACTTTCTTTTGAATCCACTGTGTCGGGCTGCCTCCGACACGGACGTGGAGCAAATGACGGTCCCTACTCATCGCGATCTTCAGTTGATCATCGCAGCTCTTTTTCTTTTTTCTTAACAACCATTCTAGTAGCTTGTAGTACTAGACAGAATTTGGAGTCTCAAGCAAGAGATCTACCATACTGCACTACTATGACATACTATGGGTGGGTGTCTTTGGCAGGAATCCACCCCGACAGTCCTAACCATCTTCTTTACTGCGTAAATACATTCTGCGAAATGAAAGGCGGGGCCTGGGGCCTCTGGGCGCTTATAGTTTCTGGGACAATGCAGCCCGAAAAGCCTGTATTGTCACCGTAGTCATCTTACCCCCTTCTCAACCTCCTCCAGGGCTCTTCCTCATCACCACCCCCTTCCCACGCAGGGACTAAGCGGCAACGTTGCATCATGCATTGTCTTAAGGCTGACGGCGGGACCCCCGATCCGGCGAAAGGGGCGTGCGGTGTGTAAGTGCGTGTGTGTAAACGATTCCAATAGATCGAGGAGGGCTGAGTAAGGGCTTCATTTTGTTTTTACTTTTTTATTTTTTATTATAGAACCTTTGGAAAGACAGGGCTTTTTTGGGTGGACATGGGAGAGACCCTATTTTCGGTCGGCCAAGCGAATGATTGCTCATGGGGCTGAGAACCCCCCTGCATGTCTGGGACAAATATCTCCGAACAAGACCGCAAATTTAATGTTCGAGTACCACTATTGCCTTCTACTAGAAGCTTAATAATATTCAAAAGAAACTTAGTTTATTTGTTTGGATTGCATGACCAGGCGGGCAGGTTCGTCCGGTATTTGGTATCACGAGAACGAAGAGCGGATACGAATGGAGAGGAGGAGAAACACATACTGAGAGCCCTCCTCATGGCCCGAGTGCGTTTGCACGCGAGACAAACAGGAATGCAGATCTGTCAAATCGATAAAGAACAGGATAACCTTATTGAGGGCCGCATCGACCTGTCAACCCGGCCACCGCGCGCGTGGGAACGCATTGACGGATCCGAAGGGCCCGGGGGAAAAGAAGGCTTTGCATACAAAATGGATTAAGATTTACACGGTTCAGTGGAGAGAGTCCCCCCCTTGTCATTCCACATTTACACTTGCACAGACTTTGACAAACAACCTGGCAGACCCAACTCTGCGCCTTGAGCAAGCCCCAGTCTCAAGTCCATGTAAGTACGGAATACTTAGTATTTCACTGTGCTAAGTAGCATTTTCACCCCAGGCTACTTGTACTTCTGCTTGGGGGTGGACGACAACCGGCGCCCCGGGAAATTGCCAGCACAGCATGACAGAGGGTCCAATTGGTCCTAATTTGCCCCTGCCATTACGGCGGCGCCTTGGCAGGAACCTTTGGGATTTTGGGGCACACATAGTATTGGGTCACTATTAGACGAGTCAGCACTGAGCGCATGAGGTGAGAGATGCCGACAAGCGAGTAAGAGACAGGCACAACACATACCCACCCCTGGAAGTACTGTAAAGTTGGGGCCAGCCTGGCGGGCGCGCGCCTCCGCCTCACCCTCCCAGCAAGGGACCCAGGGACGGCAGAAGCAGCACGGTCTCTTTCTGGACGAAGCATACGATGATCTCTTTGGGACACTACTAAGGAAAAGTCTAAAATAAAACTGCTCAGCCCCCAGACATCGCCATCTTTCCATCTCGTGACCTTTTCTCCTTCTTTTCTCTCTCACACACGCGTTCCCTCGTCGTCCTTTAAGAAGTCTTCACAAATTCTCTTGAAAGCTTCGCCAGTCACTCTTTTGAACACAGACTTTTCTGATATTTTTTCTTTTTATTTTATCAAAATCACACGCTCGTTACTTAAATTCCGTCGCTGCACTGTTGTTTATTACCAAACTCATTAATATACCACCTTCACACCTCTTAATCCAATAAACAACAACAAGAACAAAAATGGCCTTCAAGATCTCTGCCGCTGCCTTCCTGGCTCTCGTCTCCGCCGTTGCGGCCCAGACACCCGGCTTCGATGCCATCACTACACCTCTCACCAACGAGGCTGTCCCTGCCTGTGCCGACTACGTGATCAACTGGGACTACACCTCTGCATACCCCTCGACCGTCACCATCCAGCTGCTCCAGGGCGCCACCCCGGCCACCCTGCAGCTCGGCGCCGTCATTGCCAGTGAGTTTCATGGCCCTTTTTGTTCCTCTTCTAATTCACTATGAGCACCTCTGTTGTTGTGTGGAATTACAAGAAGACCTTGGACCAGACGGCTTGGCTAACACTTTCATCTTCTCAAGGCGGCGTTGACAACTCGCTTGGCAAGTACACGTGGGCTGTCGACTGCTCCCTCGGCGCCGACGCCACCTACGGCCTGAAGATCACCTACGACGCCGACTCCACTGGCGCCACCTTCCAATACTCCAACCCCTTCCAGATCACCGCCGCCTCCACCACCACCACGTCCTCCAGCTCCAGCTCCGTGGCCGCCGCCACCTCCTCCACTGCGGCTGTGACCACCTCGTCCGCCCCCACCAACCAGGACGTCGGCTCCTCCACCATCTTCTCCACCGAGTTTGTGACCATCACCAGCTGCGCCGCCACCGTCACCGACTGCCCTGCCCGCAGCACCGTCACCTCCTCCTACATCTCCGCCGTGACCAGCAGCGCCGGTGTCGTCTCTTCTCCCGTCGCCCCTCTTTCGTCCGTGCCCGTCGCTGGTCCCGGCTCCTCGTCTGCCTTCTCCAGCGGCAGCCCCGTCGTCACCGGCAAGCCCTACCCTGCCGGCAACAGCACCATCCCCACCGGCGGCATGGGCACCGTCACCATCCCCAGGTCGACCGCCACCGGCTCCGGCAGCTCGGCTACCTCTGGCTCGTCCGCTTCGTCTGCCACTGCCTCTACTGTCGCTACCGCCGGGGCTGGCAAGGTCGCTGCTGGCTCGCTGATGGCTGTTGTTGGACTGGTCGCTGCTGTGTTTGCTCTGTAAAGAACAAGTCTGCATTTCGTGGAGTAGATTTAAGGAGAGTGAGAAAAACAGGCTGTGGAAGGAGAACAGGGGAAAGGAAATGTTTTGGCTGTAGACTTACATTCGGATACCCCAGCCTCGGAGGATCATGGCATTTTTAAAGAATATAAACTTGAAAACATTATTAAACATCTTTATAACCTTTCATCTATAAACCATGCCTAGATTTGAGTGACTGTATGACTCTTTTCTATTTCCAGACAATGATTAAACCAGAGTCTATCAGTTGTTGAAGCCCAGCTCCATCCGATGCCTAGATTGACCGATTTCCTCATAACAATGCACTCTTGATTCTGGTTTTTCCTTCGCCTCCCCTACTCCTCTATCCATGCAGCCAGGAACAGTATACACAACTAGTTTTCTATAAAAGATCGCAAATGTGGCACACCTTTCTCAGTGGCGCGTCCCTATCCTCATCATTTGTCAGCCATTTCACATCACCAGGAGAGATAAAATTCCAATGCAAGATTTGAAGTAGTATTGAAATTTCAGGGAGAATAAAAAAAAAAAAAAGATTCATCCGGAAAAGGATAAACCAGAACAAAATAAGGAAACCTATATACTTGAAAGTGTTCATACTCAAAGACAAGAAATCAAGATAATGCAAGACAAATGCAGACAGATAACTGCCTTCTACTTACTACTTAATACAAGTTTCAGTCGGCTCTGGCGCATCTGGATTGACTCCATGTGCAGCCATAAGCTGTCGTGTGCGAGCAAATCGAGCCAAATCCATGCGGCTTAAACTTGCTGTGAAGTGTCGTAGTCATGGCTCGATTTCATCGAGCTCGGACATTATCTTTTCCATGAAGCGTTCGAAGTCATCCCAGTCGTAGTATGCCTCGTCGGAAGATTGACTTCCTTGGATTGGCTCAACTTCTGGTTCGGCTGCTTCGAATTGTTGTTGCATGATCTTCTGCAGCATGAAAATGAGAACAAACAACGACCAATCAGAGTCCTTTTGTTGGGTCCACTGTCGGTGCCCGAATGCCCTTCGAAAATTTGTATGGTGAATTTGAGACCAATCTGGGGACCAGGTGGGAGGGGGCGTTCTGAGGGAAATTGTGTTGCGAGTTGAAGTACAGGCACAATCAAACCATTGGTGATAAGGTAAGCTGCGGTTCCAGCGTACACTTGCTCCGTCGACAGGCTGTAATCGGCCCTGAAGTCATGTTGTTGGGAATTCAAGAGGCTCAAAAGGGCGAATACCCTGTCTCGGTCGTCCAAGCACTTGCACTGACTAGTGTCGAGTAGCAGATCTAGTAAGTTCTGTGCCTGACTCCCCTCCTGACCCGATTGCTGCTGTGAACCTAGCATTTTCGAATATTTAAGCCAGGGAACATGTCGATCGGCAACGCCCAGTATCGATTCCAATGGTTTATTGGCAAGCGCTGAGACGTGCACACGCTTGGAGCCACAATAAATCTCGAGAGTCTGAGCGAGGGCGACCTCTTGTATGATCCACGTTCGTTGAAAATAAGGACGTTCAAACAGGTGCGTGATGCTCGATCTTTGCCTGTCGTCGAGCTCGTTGATATCTAGTTGACTAGCTTGGCCGAGCAGGTCCATAGCCATATTGCTGCAGTGTTCCTCGGACTCCTCACCAAGCTATACAAGCACTGTAAAGGCTCGGTGGTAGATTCGATGCATCAGTCTGACCTGTTGTGACCGCTCGTTGTGGTCCTCCTGATTCACACAGATCGAGTCCACCCAGAGTGTCCGCTGACTGTCACAGCGTCGCAGGCGATATAGAGCTATTGCGCAATTCTCCTCAAGCTTCATGAGTTCGTTGCAATCCTCGAGGAATAAGTATGCAGGGATTTCGATATTCTTGTCGTCGTACTCTTTCCGGGTATATGATAACGGTCCATATTCAACGCTCCTTGAGAGCCAAACTTTGCGCAGTGACCCGACCAAGAATGAACCCGGGTGTCCTGGGTTTAGAGTCAAGAGCCTGATCTCATCGTCGCCTAGGGATCGCGCGTCCCCCAAGACGTCGAGGTCCATGCCGATGTATGTGGTAGGCTCCGTTGCTGAAGACTGAGCACGGCCCTGATCGCCAACACCAGTGTTGGGAGGATCGTGGTAATGGACAGATTCAGGCCAAGCCAAGTTGAGGCCTCCAGATGGTTCGATCTGCTCGCCTTTCATGTTTGCTTGACTTCACTGCATTGAGACTGGTGACAGTGGTGGAGTCCAATCAGAATGAAATGATGGCAGGCTCTGTGAAGAATGTCGCGACAACACAGACATATCTTTTCAAAGGCAGCAAGGAAGTTGAAGGAAAGAAGAGGACTGAGGTGGAAGAGATTGCTGTGCTTGGTAATCAATTACTGTGAGACCACTCCCTCTTGTTTTCTCTTGTTTCTAAGCCACCTTGCTCAGCCCTCAGCTGCTGTGAGGCCTGCACTGCCCCTCACCTCATGTATGTGGAAAAGGTATTGAGCCGGCTGGCTTTACCAATGTAACCAGGAGGGGGTCACAAGGTCAGTAGTGAAAGTATAAAAAGTTTGCAAAGGCAAACTGTCTTCACTTGTTAAGCTCATTTATTATCATTTAGAAGGCTGTGGTGTATATCCAACATGATGACTCCCTTACAAGTTTGGGAAAGTTATTGGTGAACCCCACCTCTAAGGTCAGTAAAAAATTATGAATGTAGGCGTGACTGGAGAGTCAATCAGCCCATATCCTAGATTTTGCCTATGCTGCCTTTTAAGGATCTTGCTTAGCACTGTTATACTGAAATATGTCCTGGAATAGTGATACCGGCCTTTATTACAATTACTGACGTCATCAGTCTTGCAAAAATGCTCTTTCTCTCTCTTAGCCTCACAACACCATGTTTCTCTTAAGACTTCCATCCAATAAATGTCTTCTATAAAACTATGAGGAACAAAAATTGATTTTTACATCCATCGACCATGTCATCTACAGACCCAACTGCCTCGCCTGCAACCTCAGCTCCTCCTCAACCTTTAGATTCCGAAGAAGATGAGGCATGGAAGGGAGACCACCCATATCGAAAGCCAGGGGGCAATGACGACTTCAAGGCAGCATGGGAAGGCTCGTGTCACTGTGGGAAAGTCCACTATCTCTTAGGCAGGGCCAAGCCACTGGCTTCGAAATACTGTCACTGCAGAGACTGCCAGACCATGCATGCCGTAGGTCATCCATCATCATTATTGAGATCATTATCACAATCATGGATCATATTCATTGCTATGTCCACATGTCATGGCTGCTCCTACTGACACACTTGTTCCACCAGGCTGCCTTCCAGTGGGCCACCATCTTCCACAAATCCGACCTCCGCTTCGCCCACGGCACCAAAGGCCTAGCCTACTACTCGTCCGCCCTCCGGCAGCCCGTCCACTCCCTACCCTGCAAGGTCTACTGCGGCACCTGCCACACGCCCATCATGGACGAGGGGCGGAACATGGTCATGCTGTTTCCTGAGCTCCTCAATGGACTGGTGGGCGGGACGGGACGGGAGGCGTTCAGGGTGCGTGATCACATCTGCTGGCCTGGTCGGGCGGTTGACGAGGGGGTGTTTGAGGGGGATGGGGTGAGGAAGTGGGCTGGGGTGGACGGGCGGAGTGAGCTTTTGGATGATGGGAGCGGCAGTACATAAAAGGAGCTGGAAGGACAGGACAAGCTGAAGATAGGACGAGCATGAGGCTTATTGTTTTTTGCTTTTTATATAGCCACGCCTACAGGAAGTGCAATGACCTGCTCGTTGGTCAAATACCCGCAAGCCTCTATAAGAGCCACAAGACCACCATCTCCGCTCTGGTCCTCCGTCAAGCACAATCCTGAGCCGGCATTGATCAGGTTTCCCGAAATGAAGTAGTCCCATCTGTTGGCGCTCCCAGTTTCACATCCGGACTCCTCAGTGACAACGGTCCCGTTGTTCCCACCCGTAAGACAGGCATTTGGTTGAAGAAGGCTGTTGACATGGCCATCAGGCCTGACCCTCCACACCTGCGCATCAGAAGCGGTGCAATTGTTCCAGCTCACGGTACCAGACGTCGAGTCTGTCAGACAGCTCAGCGAATACGTATTGAACATCATGCCAGTCGGGTACGTGCGGATCGCATCGCCTGGTGAGGGGTTCGACAGGCGGTAGACACCAGTGCCGTGCGAAGGAACACCGCTCGCAGTGATTCCAGTCTCGTCATCAAGGCTCACAGTAGTGTTCTCGCCCGTCCAGAGGTCCCTCACGATAATGCTCTCGGGCGTGGGCAGGTCGTCTGGGAAGATCCCGATCCTAGCCCAGGGAACAGTCAGATCTGCTGAGGTATTTCCCCTGTTCAGCACGGTGACCAGCCTGTCTCCATTATAAAGGCTCTTGGTCAGGACATCCCAGGTCCCATCCTGGCTGACCAGCGTGGCCTGCTGCACGAGCGGGTCCTGGTCCACGGCTATGAGGTCGCGACTTGTCAGATAATCCAGCTCGACCTCGGTCATGTTGAGCACATCCGTGCTCAGGATCAGAGGCGCGCTCAGGCTGCACCACAGGGCAAAATGGCTCCGCCGCTCGTCATCCGTGTAATCAAAGTGGTCCACGTTCAAAAATCCGGATCGTTCACGTATCCAGGCCGCTGGAACCGGGCAAGACGCACCTCCTGGCCGTAGTTGAACAGCACCGAGTCCCAGCCCGTGATGTCGGGCCAGTAGTTTGTGCTGTTCCAGACCAGCGTGTCGCGCGAGTGGCGTGCGAGCTGGCCAAATTGCGGCACCCAGGCCATGACGGCGTACCAGTCGGTAAGATTGGCGGCCTCGGCGAAGTAGGCGGGCGCAGACTGCGAAAAAACCATCTGGTTGGGACACATGGCGGACAAGACATCATGCCACCGCCCGTAGACAGCACGATACCCTTCCTCGGTGGTGTCAGGCATGTTGCACCCGTCGAGCTTGAGGTACTCGAACCCCCACCCCACAAAGGTGGCCGCGTCGAGGGCCTCGTGGCCGTATGCGCCCGGGTAGCCGCCACAGGACAGATTACCAGCGTCGGTGTAGATGCCAGGGAGGAAGCCTCGCTCGCGCAAAAGGCCGTCAGCCAGGGCAGGCCGTGGGGAAATTTGGCGGGATCCCACTGCATGCTGCCGTTGGGGGCGCGGGTCATGAGGGACCACTCGTCGTCGAGGTTGATGCGGTTGTAGCCGGCGGCGAGGAGGCCGTTGGAAGCCATGGCCTCGGCAGTCTGCACGAAGAGGGACTCGTTGAGGGCGCCCATGTAGCGGGCCCAGTCGTTGAAGCCCATGGGTGGTAAGGGGGAGAGAACGCCGGGCGGATTGAAGGCTGCGTGGGCCTGGGTGGTGAGGAGGGAGAGCTGGGTGAGGGCGGCCATGGTGAGGAAAGGCAGGAGCATTGTTGGTGGTATTCTGTGGTATCAATTCGGGAAAAAGAAAAACAAGAGGTCTTTTGATAAAGTTTAGACTGTATTGTTGTGGATTAGGTTCCAGGCTAGGTCCAGTCAAGTGAGTGGGGAGGATATGCTAGGAATGTGGTAATCTGAGACCTCCAGCAATTCTCTGATCATATCTCAACTTCCACTCACGCTGAAGAAGAATTGGTGATCGATCCACAAAGTCGGAAATAGGCACACTTCAGGAGGAGAGTGAGAAGTGTTCTACCCTACTCCTCACATAGGAGCATCGAGGCGAGATGACAGAGCTAGGAAATCTTTGTCAACGTTGCAGGCAGCGTGCAGCATCGTGACGCGCTACCTATGCGCGCTGTCGTACTATGGCGGCATGGCTTGAGTACTGCAGCGCTGCTCGGAGAGGTCGACAAATCGAAAGCCTGTAAGCCCGGACCGGGACTCGGGTTGAGAAAGGGAGGGGGAAGCAGTATGCCAACCAGCTGAAGATGGGAGCGGGGTCGACATCGGAATGTGCATGCATGCAGTCGGAGCAAGTCCAGCCACAGCCGCCCTGCCTCTTGGCCTGATTTGTGCCGTCTGTGCCGTCGTCTATGTTTGTAGTAGTTTGCCATTGAATGTGGTCTGTTTGCTTGATTTACAAGCACTGGAGACATGAGAATTGGACCACCGCCCCGAGCAAAAAATACAGACGGAAAATAGTTGTTGGTGACGAGGAGAGAGAGTCGCCGAGCGAGTTTGGAAGTCAGTCCGCTGTAAGCTAAGTGCTGTAGCGCCTGGTTGAACGCTCCTGCCCACACAGCCCTTGGAGAGAAGCGGGCAAGAACCCTACGTAATCAGACAGGCAAGTCAGCAAATAGCCCGACGACGGCTCGCATCAATGAAACGTAGCCTCTTGTGCTGTTCTCTAAGAGTACTTCCTTCTATCATTGAATGAGGAGAATTTACTCTTGGTATAGTCGTACAGAGCGGCACGGCTCAATAGACGCTGCAACGTTTCATGGACTGAGGGTGAGATGATGGATGGCTCTCACAGTATCCGCGCCACCTTTCGCACATGAAAACACGCTGACAAGTACAGGCGCGGAGACAGTGCGGAGTACACCCAATCAGTTCAACATCAGTATTCACCTCGATCAGGGCTCCCAACTCTAAACCAACGTCAACCAACTGCCTTCAGCCCAAAACAATATACATTCACATATTAAAACAAACCCAGTCCACGTCCTGTCTTGCCCCCCAAAAAAAAGATTGTTCCTCCTTGAGTCCACAACTAGTTCTTGACTGTTGGCCTCAAGTTGACTCTCGTCGTCCTCATCTCACGTAGAATTCCCACAATGACAGCATCATCGTCGTCTCTCCTCGACCGCCTCAACCGCGACGGCTTTGTCGTCATCCCCTCCGCCATCACCGATCCCCAGCTCACCGAGCTCCGCAGCGCCGCCGAGCGTGCCACCTCCCTCGCCCGCGCCGGCGCCTGGCCTAGCGTGCGTACCCTCCCCAAGCAGTTCCCGCCCTGGCCCCGCAACACGCCCGAGATCGCGCGCGACGAGGGCATCTGGGGCGTCCAGGGCATGATGCACCCCGACATGCCGGGCTCGTCCACCTTCGTGGCCATGTACTTCAGCGACGCCGTCGTGGCGCCCACGCGCGAGCTGCTGCAGTGCACCGACGACGAGCTGGTCATGGAGCTGTTCAACCTCCTGGTGCGCCCGGACCACGACTTCGAGCTGCGCTGGCACCGCGACGACATCCCCGCCTCTGCCACGCCCGAAGAGGAGCTGGCCAGGCTGCGGCAGCCGGCGTACTCGGCGCAGTGGAACCTCGCCCTGTATGACGACGCGAGCCTCATCGTCGTGCCGGGCAGCCACGCCCGCGCGAGGACCGAGGTCGAGAGGGCTGCTGACCCCTTTGAGAAGGAGATCCCGGGCCAGCTAGTCGTGCAGCTCAAGGCGGGCGATGTGGTCTTCTACAACAACAACATCCTGCACCGGGGTGCTTACAACTCCAAGGTCGACAGGCTGACACTGCACGGGAGCGCGGGACATGTGGACGGGTCGACGCTGCGGGCGAGAAACGTGCTGCAGCATGGGTTAAGGGACTGGATCGATCGGGTGGACTTTAGCGGACTGGACGCGAAGACTAAGGTGAGGGCGGACAAGATGAAGGCGAGCCTGGTCAAGATGGGCCAGGAGGCGGGCGAGGTTGGCTACTCTCTTGATGGGTGAGCTGGAGGCTGTCTTCTCAAACATGGCTCTTTGTTACATCTTGCTCGCTTGGCCTATTTTATTACTTTGTTGTAATCGTCTCCAAGGACCTTCTTCTAACGTAGTTATGGCCATTTTATGCGATGTGATACAAACACAACCAACGAAGAAGACCCTCACTTCAACTGTGGATCTCATGCACATAGCCATAATGTGAGTGTGCTTGATTTGGGTCGGAGGATGCCACCAACATATCGCCGTGGGCTTATACAACTTCCAAGCCCTTCGTCTCTCACCACACAGTGACTCGTTTCATTTTTTCTTCTCAGAGCACTGTTCAACTACAAGACTGCAAGAGGCCATCAAGTACAGGCCAACCCTTTCCTGTAATGGTATCCTATGTACACTCTAGACCACCAAGTGCGTGACTGCAGTGCGATCGATGTCTGAGATTGTATTGATTAGCTAGCGTGGGGGAATTCCATTCCAATAGTATCCTCAATGTAGTATCGAATGCGGGGGTGGAGCGCGGTAATATCAAGCTTTGACTGAGTATTCTTTAGTCGGGAACGATTCGTGAAGTTACTCCGGTCGTCCGTGATCTTTTATAACAGTAAACGTTCACCTTGGGTCTGTTGGCCCGAGCCCGCGTACGTCAATGCTTGCTCATGTATTGCGTCACGACCTCAATGTGAGCATGTATCTAGTTTTTTGAAGAACCCTCGAAGATAAGTTGTCACTGTTGATGAAGAAGAGCACACACTCGACTCACAACGTACGTTGCGTAAAAGTAATATGCCTGGCCAACCTCGGTAACCACCAGCCCGGAAAGCCGCAGCGGGCAGCGTGATCGGCGGGGCTGCTCCTCCTCCTTTTCCTCCGCCGCCGCCGCCTCTAACAATGCATCCAATGATCATCATGCGACCTCGGGAACGATTAACAGAGGATCAATGAAAGAACAAACTTGATAGAGGAGGCGGGATCACATCTAGACAAGAATTTGAATATTTTCCTTTTCATCTCGATAAGAACAAAGACTCTAAAGACTGCACAACCCGTCTCAATAGAATCTCATTTCCACTCCATCATCGATTCAACACTCTTCTCATCATGGCTTCCACTGCTGCCATCCTCCCCAACTCCTCGCCCCTGCCTACCGATCCATCCCACTCAGACCGCGAGCCCGCCACCGTCGAACACGTCGAGATGGACGACTCGTCGCTCCAGACCGTCGACGCCCTCCTCCGCTCACGAGCAACAACCTACCCAGACCTCCCCATCGTGTCCTACCCCAGGAGCGGAGCTCAAGACTACGTCGACTACACTTTCCAGCAGCTCGACGTGTTCGCCTACCGCGTCGCGAGACACCTCGAGCCCAGTATCCCGACGAGGACCACCTCTGCCCAGAGGCGCACCACGGTGGCCCTGCTGGGCCCGTCGAACCTGGAGTATCTGGTTACGATGCTGGCGCTGTTCAAGGCCGGACACACGGTTTTGTTTCTGTCAATCCGGATCCCGCTGCCTGCGGTCGAGGCTCTGGTCGAGGCGACGGGCACGTCGTTTCTGATTGCGGACCCGCGGTATGTCGAGACGGCCCTGGCGGTGGGGCAGATGCAGGCTGGGCTTCGGGTGCTGGACATGCCCACGCGGGCCGTGTTTGAGTTTCCGGTCGCTGTGCATGTGGACACGCAGCTGGATGCGGCGCTGGATGTGGAGGTGGAGACGAGTGAGGTTGTCTACATTATTCACTCAAGTGGTAAGCTGAGGCGTGGGCTCTTTTTCTCATCATACTGTCATCGGTAACTCTAGAGATGAATTATTAATATGATACCAACAACACAGGATCGACGGGTGTACCCAAGGCTATCTACCAGAAACAGAGCGCAGCCCTGTCCAACTTCGCCGTCCACCCGGACATGAAAGCCTTCATCACCCTCCCGCTCTACCACAACCACGGCATTTGCAACTTCTTCCGTGCCGTGTGGTCGCGCAAGCAGATCCACCTCTTCAACGCCGATCTGCCGCTCACCAGCGAGGCCCTCGTCAGCGTCATGCGCAGCCACAAGTTCGAGATCTTTTACGGCGTGCCCTATGCGCTCAAGTTGCTGGCTGAGAGCGACGAGGGCATGAGCATCCTGGCGGCGCTCAAGGTGGTCATGTACGGCGGGTCAGCTTGTCCTGATGACCTGGGCAATCTGCTCGTAGACAACGGGGTCAATCTCGTCAGCCATTATGGAGCGTGAGTTTTTTCCAGATTGATGATAATAGAGAGCCTTTTCCTGTTGGGTATCTTCAATATGAACTAACTGACAAGCATGAACCTGTCCAGAACCGAAGTTGGCCAGCTCATGACGTCCTTCCGGCCAGCAGGCGATAAGGCCTGGAACTACGTCCGAGAGAACGAAAAGCTGGCCCCTTTCCTCTTCTGGATGCCCCAGGGCTCAGGCCTCTTTGAGTGCTGCGTAAGACAAGGCTGGCCAGCCAAGACAGCCACCAACATGGACGACGGCTCGTACCGCACAAAGGACCTCTTCGAGCCGCACCCGACGATCCCTCGCGCGTGGAAGTACATTGCGCGCCAGGACGATACTATCGTCCTTGTGAACGGCGAGAAGTTCAACCCGGTCGTGACCGAGGGCAAGATCAGATCGTCCAGGCTCGTGACGGAGGCAGTCGTGTTTGGTGCGCAGCAGCCTTACCTCGGCCTGCTGCTCATCCCTTCTCCAGCCATGGCCGGCCTCGCTCCACAGCAGGTCCTCGACGAGATCTGGTCCGTGGTGGATGCCACGCAGGCAGAGAACGATGCGTTTGCCCAGCTGTCCAAGGAGATGTGTGTTATCCTGCCGCACGACGTGGCGTACCCGACAACCGACAAGGGGAGCATTATCCGCCAGGCCTTCTACAAGACGTTTGCCAGGGAGATGGAAACTGCCTATGCCAACTCCAACGCCTCGAATGATAACGCGCAGGTCATGTCTGATGAGGAGCTCCGAGAGTTCCTGCGAGGCCTCATCTCTAAGGGCTCAGCTGGAGGTGCCCAGACAGGTGTTGAATCCGACGACGACACCAATTTCTTTGCACTGGGTGTCGACTCCCTGCGTGCGATCCAGATCCGGGCTGAGCTGCTCAGATCAGTCAAGACGGCGAGAAGGCTCACACAAAATGTCGTCTTTGAGCATCCGTCTGTCAGGGAGTTGTCTGCGTACCTGCTCAGCACGAGTGACGCAGAAACAGAAGACATTGAGGCTGAGATGCGAGAGCTTGTCAAGAAGTACAGCAACTTCACCTCTGAACCTCGACGCGCGCCATCCAAGATGGAGTCCAACGATGGTGGATTTGTCCTCGTGACAGGATCAACCGGCTCGCTGGGTGCCCACCTAGTCGCCAAACTCGTCCAAGACACCTCTATCAAACGAGTCTACTGTCTAGTGCGCGCCAGCGACAGCGACAGTGCAGCAAAACGTACCACAGATTCCATGACACAGCGCAAGGTGTACGACAGCTTGTCAAGTGACGAACGCCAGAAGATCATCTCTCTTCCCTGCGATCTGTCTAGGGAAGACCTGGGGCTTGACGAGTCCACGTACCAGGAGATATGCTCCGGCCTCGGCGCAGTCATCCACTCCGCCTGGCCCGTCAACTTCAATATCAAGCTCTCCACCTTCCAGGACAGCCTAGCAGGTGTCAAGAACCTCATCACCCTATGCCAGCGAGCACCTGCCGGCACCACCACCGCCCCCTCCTTCAACTTCTGTTCCTCCGTTAGTGCAGTGGTCCGCCACCCAGACGCCGACGGTCCCGTACCTGAGGCCGAGCCCAAGCCAGAATGGGCACAAGGCATGGGTTACGCCCAGTCCAAGTACGTGGCGGAGGCGATCTGCGCGCGGGCAGGCGAGACGGCAGGGGTCCCTGTTCGCGTGCTGCGCATCGGGCAGATTGTGGCAGACACGGTGCACGGGGTGTGGAACACGACCGAGGGCGTCGTCATGTGCATGCAGACGGCCGTAACGGTGGGTGCTCTGCCCAGGCTCAAGGAGGAGCCTTCGTGGCTGCCCGTCGATGTTGTGGCACGGGGCGTGGCAGAGATCTCGCTGTCGGACGGCGGGAGTCTCTTTGCCAACGTCGCCAACCATCGGGTGTTTAGCTGGACAGATGACCTGCTGCCGGCTCTTCGCGGCGCCGGGCTGACCTTCGACGAGGTTGAGCCCAAGGAGTGGATTCGCAGGCTGAGGGCGTCGAATCCGGACCCGGTTGCGAATCCTCCTATCAGGCTGGTGGACTTCTTTGCCACCAAGTATGACAAGGAGAGTTTTGCGCCATCAAAGCGATATGTCACTGAGAACGGAAGGAGTCTCTCTCAGGCTCTGGCTGACCCTCCTCTGTTGGATCAGGACTTTGTCAATAGATTTGTCTGTCAGTTTCTCTCGGGCCCTTGGAAGACACAGGAATGATTTAGGGTAGGCTTCATAGGCGATGTAATTGTGTTGAGTCCATAGAAAGATAAGATACAGGCCATGGAACACATAAATTCACTCTGCACACCACTGGTCTTCACTGCTATCTCTGAGGTAGTACTTGATGAGTAACTATTCCCTTTAGTAATAGCTCTACTTGGTTGCACTACAGGAAAAAAGGAAGAAAGAAGAAGGAATGAAAGAGGGAAAAGGGAGAGAAAAGCTAACTAGCTGAAGCTATGTAGAGAGAAGATACTTGGCTGGGATGTACAAACTACAGTAGTCATCCATCAGCCCTCACGTCACTTTTTACGTGTCTTGACTCCTGAGCCAGCCACTAAACCTCGACCTCATGTAAATTTTATTTGAATAGATTTAACCCAAACAACATACTTTCAGTCTGGTGCTGAGAAGACTTGAACAAAAAAAGCCTCATAATTACTGACGCATTTATTGGGTGCACATCGGAAGAGCCTGGCCACAAGGTGAGGTACAGCAGGTGTGGCTACACTGCTTGCCACTATTGGAAATTGTTCATTCCGTCAGATTAGCTACAGCACACCCTTTTCCCGAACCCCTTAAAGAGCTAGTAAAGTAGCACTATAATCATCTCGGTGAGAGGTGCACTGGTGGCTGCTGGCGATATTGCAACCTTCAAGGTTGCTTTTTCGATGTGTCTCGTGCTCGGAGGACAAGAAAAACCCCTCAATGCATTTCTGTGCAGGCTTATTGGCTCTGTTACGCTGAGAGACGTCCTGCATACCAGCTGAGTCTGACGAGATCTGCAAGACTATTCTCGCAGTGCTGCACGCACTTCCATGCACCTTTCCCCGAAATATTCACCGAGTGAAACCTTTTGAGCTGGGAGAGGATAATGAGGGGGGCTTCTGCAGCATCAGTAGTAGCCTCATGACCATCGACTCCATGCCATGTTATCAAAGATGTGGATTATGATGTAAATTGGAGGTGTTGCTTATTGATCCCAAGCATTCATATACACGTCAGCCTTTTGGGCCGCAGTGCATAACTTCAGTAAGGCTGGAGTGCACCTCCTCGGAGGGTGACTGCCTCATATTAAATGACGAAACCCTTCAGCTATAAAGACCTGGGCTTTCTCTGTCTTTGCTGCTTTCCCGTTTCCTCCATAGCTCATTCAGTCAACAATCTGTGATCTTCAGGCTATCATCAGCTTTGCCTCTGTACCAGACCTTGTCACCTTGCATTCATCCCCTGTGTCTCCTACAGTGCCTAGATCAAAATGCCCAGATTGAGAAAGACCGTGTCAAAAGAATCAATAACGAATGTATACCAAGCTTTTCGTATGTGATGCTCTCTTTTCTTCCCCATATGCCGAGTCGCGAATCCCCCACAAGTGATGCTCCAGTGACTAACATGCACCCATCTCCATCTGTCACACAGGCTTAAAAGAACCAGAAGTCATCCGGCTCATCAAGCGGGGCGGGTTGCCAGCACTCGAACACTTTGTGAGCGAACATCCTGATGATCTGGATGAGAGAGGACCCGGCGGCCTGACTGGCCTCCAGTGGGCCACAAAGCTTTGCCGGGTGGACATGATGAAAGTGCTCCTCGATGTCGGTAAAGCGGGTATCAATAGAAAGGATGACAAAGGCTACACCGCCCTGTTCTACGCAGTCGAAGCAGATCTGGCGGATATGGAAGTCATCAATTTGCTCTTGGAACGCCGCGCGAGTGTTGCGGTTTCCGATGATTCAGGCATGACGCCCCTGCTTTTGGCAGCTGCTGAGAAGAAGACTGAGATCGTGAAGAAATTGCTGGCATTTCATCACAAGATATTACTGAATGCTGTTCTCCTCTGCAAGAGGAGACATGACGAACGAAGCAAAAAAGTGGAGATCGTGCGCGAGCTTATCGAATGCGGCGCGGATGTCTCTGTTCAAAATGATGACAAGGAGAACGTCTTGCACGTGGCTGCGGAGAACGGTTGTTTGGCTGTTTTCGACATGCTCACGCATCATCAAGAATTAGGACAACACGGAGATAAGCTGAACCGGACGCCACTCCATATCGCCACTCAAAAGGTTGGGGGATGTTGTTGAGTGTCTGTTGACGAAGTACTCAACCAACATCCATGCGCGGACAGAACGGGGCTGGACGGCGCTCCATGTCGCTGCTGCGAAGGCGAAGGAGGAGATAGTGCCTCTTTTGATCGAGAAGGGGGCGGATTTGATGGCTCAAACGAATCGCTCACAGTATACGCCAGTCTACGTCGCCTGCGAGAAGTCACATGACAAGACAGCCCTACTTATTCTGGACAGAATGACGAAGGAACAAATTACCAGAACGGAAGGTCAAAGTGGCTACCCCCTGCTGTATATTGCCGCAAAGGGCGGGTGCACGATGGTCGTGCAGCGTCTGGTAGAGTACGCGGCACAGGACAAGACTGTCGGCGAGAAGCTTTCGGGACTTACAGATGATATCACCCTAGCCTACTGTGCTATTGCTCAAAATCACCCCGACACGGCAAAGTTTCTCATAGATCACAATGCGTCGACGAAGGGAATCGATGGAGAAAAGAAGACGGCTATGCATTGGGCTGCTTTCCACGGTCTCACGAACATAGTTCGCCTCCTCCTGGATCACAACGAGGGTGATGAGTCTCTAGACAGCGAAGGACGGACACCGGTCCAAGTCGCCGCCACATGCTTACGCCACGAGATAGTGGCTGCTCTGCTTCACACGAACGATCCCGCACGAACAGCCGGAACCGATACCTCGGGCTGGACAGGTCTTCACTGGGCCGCGATGCACCGCAGACTCGATCTCGTGCGGCTGATGGTCGCCAGTGGCGCAGACACGTCTAAGCAGGGCAGAGATAAGTTGACAGCTGCAGATATTGCATGGAAAGTCAGCACGGGCTTCGACTCTATCGAGATGTTGGAATGGCTGACGCCTGTCACGCTCCACAAAGAGAAGTCTTCGCCTCCCCCTCTATCTCGACCGCAACCAACGCCTGGTTCTGAACCCGTCTGTAAAAAGATACCCGTCAGTCTTCTGGATATGTATCCGCAAGGTGCGATCGAAAAGTCACGTTTCTCGATATACAATGTCATCTATGACTATGGGCCGAGGAACATCATGTCAGCAGTTGCAAAGGCGCAGCAAATCGAGGACGACAGGAAGTTTCAATGGATACACTTACCGGCGAACAATGTAGGTAGTTTTCCTACCTTGAAGACTCCTTCTGTACATGACCGGATGCTGACACTACATCAATGCAGGAGACGTGGATTAAGGCATGTCTACTTCCATCTTTAGAACCAAAAAAAAGAAAGAGAAAAAAAAAAAGAGAGAGAGAGAGAGGAATTTCTATTGACAGATGTTAGGATCTAACATTGTCTGTATACTTTGATCGAGCGAACCACCTGATCAACGAAGACGGAACTCCATATCTCCTGGACGATTCGTCTGATGGATCTGAATCTGGAGTTGAATCTCACTCTGGCACAGATCCTGATAACTCGAGTCTTAGCAATGACGGTCTTTCCAGCCTCGGCAGCCATGAGCGAAAGTCGTGTGAACAGACCGATCGTTCCGTGACGTCTCAAGACACCCCAAGAGATGTTGACCACAGTGGTGAGGCTGCGGCTACAAATGTTGATATTGCAGAATTCAGCCGGAAGCAGGTGGCTGACTCGCAGACTGATGACCCAGAAAGCGAGAACGAGGTTGCGGGAACAAACAAGGAAGGAGAGTCGTCTAGCTACCGATCTCACAGGTCTCGTCGGCAATCTGGCGATTCTAGAGAGGACCGTACAGAACCCTTGGGTAATCGTCGACCACAGCCGGCTGAGCCTCGCCGAGATCGTGTCATGAACATGCAGTCTCCATCACTCGGTGGGAGATCTGTTCACTCAGCAAATGACCTACCAATGGAGGCCAAGAGATACTACAGAGTGAGGGCTTTCGTTCACGACAGTCTGTCGCAAGAGGCTGGACCGCGGCCAAGGAATTTTGTGCAGCCGTTTTTCAAGGTATAGGTTCTCATCTCCGAAGTTGCCGCAGGCTCAGGAACGCTGACCAAGACAGCACTTTCGCGCCTCTGAGGACCCTGGGGCCCTTCGTCATGGAGATCATGAAGACGTCAGGGTTGCTTTAGCCGTATGTTTGTCTCCTGTTATGGGTTCTGTTGCATATGTTGATAAAAAGCCACAGATCCCTTACCTCACCTTCACCAAGAGGAAACATCAGGTCGAGTCACAACACATCCTGCAAGGCACCAGAGAAGGAGAACCAGGTCAATCAACGGCCGAAGGAGAGCCTTTCACAAAACCAATCTGCTGCAATAGAAGCCTAGTCGAACAGTACGAGAAGAATGGGAATGGAGCCCTGCACATGCCGCTGACACTGGATAAATTCTACTACACCTCCCTAGACGATAGCGAGAACAGTCGGCGAGATTTGAACCAAGTCTTGATCCGTAACCAAGGACAGCTGAAACATCCGCCAGCCGAAGAAGAGAGATTAATCTGCATGGTTGATCAGCTCTGGCTATACATCATCGACGAGGGTGCGAGAGACCCTCACCCCGTATGACATACTGCTGAAGATCAAGTGGGCTGATTGATTTATGCAGATACGATAGTCACGTCTTGCTCTCAACAAGCCAAAACAGACCCCGTCGATCTCCGAAAGAATATCAGCGATCATCTCACGCAAGACATGCACAAGCGACCACATGTGTCGTCAGTCCATGGAATGGTCCCTCTCCTCGTTGGTCTCTGTATCCGCAGCGCAATACAGGCGCAAGTCGACCTGGACCAACGTAATCTGTTCGACATCTTCGCAGATCAGGTGGCCATGGTGGTGAGTGCCTGCCTCATGAACGCCGTCCGCAATCAGAATCCAGGATGCGACTGACCCGCAAGACAGGCCAACAGCGAAGTCAAGCTCTTGGAACAATTCTCCGAGAAGAGGAAAGACCAGAATAGTGATATGCTCGAAGAGATCGAATTGTTGAAGGAGGTCAAGGATATCCTCGACGAGCTCAACATCATCAAGACAGTCCTGCTTAGGCAGCAGGCAATTATGGACGAGGCGTTCAGCTTCCTGGAAGCACTGGACCTCCCTGAAGGGACGGACAAGAAACTCACTTTCGCATCGGACTCGGGGGAAGAAGACTCGGAGGAAGAAGACCCGGAGGAAGTGGACCGGAGGCAGCTGGTAGAGTACTACCGAGCGTTCAGCAAGCTCGATATGATGCGTCAAGAAGTGGACAAGCTCGTATATGATGCGCAGCAGACGAAGAACAATGTGAGCATCACTCTATCAGAACATATCAGCACTACACGCCGCGAAAAAGATGCTAACCTGCCATCAGATCAACCACCTCCTCGACCTCCGCCAAAAAGATGCAAACCTTTCCGAGGCCATCTGGGCGCGTAAGGCGTCCGAGGCCACCACGAGACCATGGTCTTCACGGTAGTGACAATCATCTTTGTAAGTTTTGTTCGGTCTTCCATATGCATGCATAAGTACTAAGAGTAAGCTAACACTATACACACATCCAAAAAGTTACCCATCACCTTTCTTACTTCGCTCTTTGAGCTCAATGTCACCAGCTTCCCGCATGATGCCACCGGCAATCTGTCGTACAGCCCTGCGTGGGCGTTCTCTATGATATGTAAGCACATACTACCGTAAGATGCTCTCTCGATTCTTTTGCACTAATACACGAGGCAGTCGGAATTACGATCGCAGTTACCATCCCGCTAGTTCTCGTCGCTTTCTTTGCGAACGAAGTCAGTGGCTTCTTCGGCCGACTTTCGGAGACTAAGACAAGACAGATGGCTTCTGGCGCTACAGGATCTAGTACTGCAGTTGATGCTGTGACGGTGGGAGAATCGAGCAACACGCATGGAAATAGTTCAAAAGCAGCCGGAATTGGCTGCGCGAGAGATTGAGAGGACAGTCGAAAGAGAAGGGCGCGGCTTCCAAGGTTTAGGACGAGAGAACGGGAGGATAACTGGATAGAATAGCGGGTGTAGGTTAAATTCATGACTTATGATCACTAACTGACAGTGAGGACCCCTGCTATTTCTTTTCGAGGCACTAAAACTTGACTTTTCCAGGGGTGCGTTGGGCCTGGTAGCCTAACCCAACAAGGCCTAGGCCGGCTGTGACAGGGCCCAATAAGCGCTGAAGTTTTAGCACTGGTGGGCACGTTTTCTCTTCGGCGCCCACTCAACAGTTCTCTCTGCCCGACATTGCCTGCTCACTCCTCAACACAGAACAGGGCCAGCTGGCTGTGGTGGATGGCATTCCGCATGGTCTGTCCAGGGAAAACAGGACCCTGCGTTGCAGGCGCAGTGTGGTGACGATGTCCCATCCAAGATGCGAACCCAGGCCGGCACCACTACCCGAGTCTCTGACGGTCATCCTCACCACGTCGCCCACGCCTTCAGCGCCTTCCACCGAGCTCGTGGACACCATCCTGGACTCCTTTCGCCAGTACTGTCCCGTCCTGCTCACGTGTAGGGTGGTGGTGGTATTCGACACGTACGACAAAATAGGCCCAGAAAACCGTCTCAAGAAGGGCTACGTGACTGCCGAGCGGGCTGCGACGTACCCATTGTACAAGGAGAATGTCAAGAAGGTCATCCTGCGGCGATTTGGCGTCAGGACGGGAGACTCACCCGACGGCACCGTATCCATGACAGCAGAGGAAGGGCAAGCAGAGTTCGGCTCTCGAGGCACGCCTGAAAACCCGAACGCCACCGCCTTCACGGCCTGGAGAACAGACGACAGGCGGGTCACGTTCATCGAGCCTACAGAACGCCTCGGGTTTGGGCTGGCAGTGCGGTCGGCGCTGAGGCTGGTCGAGACGCCCTATGTCTGGATCCAGCAGCACGACTGGAGCCTGGCCGCCAGCATCCCCGTTGAGTCGATCGTGGAGGTCATGCGGGCATCGGAGGAGGGCGAGGAGCAGGACAGGGAGAAGGAGGAGCTGGCGCTGGTCCGATACGTCTGCCTGCCATCCCCCAGAATGCTCGGCTACGCGAACTCGGACCACGTCAACCCGCATCCAGCCCTGCGGCGCCTCACGGCCGCTCTAAAGCGAGACTTCCAGCCACCACCGTCGTCGTCGTCGTCTGGTCCCGACGCTGCTGCTATCCCCCTCACGCCTCTCTTCTTCTGGCACGACAAGACACACATCGCCTCGACCGCGCACTACCTGAACCGCATCTTTCCCTCGCGGCTGGCCATGCCGCGCGGCGCGTTCATCGAGGACCACATCGGACAGCGGGCGCGGAACCAGATGAAGAACGGGGTGTGGCGGAAATGGGCATGCTGGCTTTATTGTCCTGAGGAGGGGAAGCAGGTCTGTCTGAAGCACCTGCACGGTCGGACGTGGCGGGGGACGGAAGGCGAGAGGAAGAGGATCGAGGAGCTCAGGTTAGGAAATGGGACACTGAGTCTTTGACGACATTTTGCCCGTGTCTCTCTACCCATCTACGTGTGCACCAAGGGAATCGGTGCGTCGACTGGGTCATCATTCAGCGACGCGACTGTTCACATGGCAGCAAGACACTTTGTGGAGCCGGGCGGTAATTCTAGGCCACCGACCACCTTCGTTCGCTTTGGCGGCGCTATCGACCAAAATAGCAACATTGTCCACAGCAGAATGAACTGGCGTCCAGGGGGAACCCAATCGATCTCGCTAGAGACGATGAGTAAGGCAGTATGGTCTGCCTAAGAGAGGCATAAAATAGAAGAAAAAGAAATCAAGAAAAAGGAGGCAAGAAAAAGAAAAGAAAGAGAAAGAATTACAAAGACAGAAAATCAGAATTGGAAACCCAGAACAACGCAAACCTTATCTCCGAGGGACTCGAGTGAGTCAGTGTTTGTCGAAAACGACAGAGGCTCCTCCTACTCGTTTTCAACCCCAGACTCTGAAGTAGGCGCGGCTACTGGAAGCGTCCCTCCCCTCCTTTACGGGATAGACCGTCGGGAGTCCCGCAGTGCATGGTGGATTGATAATCGACAGAGTCTTACTAGCTTGCTTACTCAACCTCGCTCGCACTTCGGAATGAATAGAAAGTCGGGGTCCCCAATGCCTTGTCGTCGATTGAAGTCTAGGCTGCTTATCAAGCCCAGTTCTGTATGTAGTAAGTACTGTATCGACAGACTTTGATTACTTGATTATTCCATACTGGTGACTGCGTCAGTCTTGATAATTCTGATGCCCAGCTTTAAGAATTCCAGCTGTCTATAAAATGGCCATCATGGACGAAGTTGAAGTAGGTCTGCTGAAGTTCTGCATCTCAGCAACACGCAGAAAGTCACCAGAAAGCTTTCAGATTCCAAGCACAATAACAACCCAAATAAACTCACTTCAGCCACAACCATTCTAACTACATAATGTCGCAAGCCGTTCTCATCACCGGTGCCACTGGCAAACAGGGAGGAGCTGTCGTCAGGGCTCTCCTGAATGCCAACGCCGACTTCGAAATCCTGGCTCTCACCCGAAATACTGAATCCGGCTCTGCCAAGAAGCTGCAGGAGAAATCTCCCAAGATCAAGCTCGTGGAAGGCAATCTGGACGACGCGAACCAGATTTTTGTCAATGCGAAAAAGGCGACGAAATTGCCCATCAGTAGTCTTTTCGCAGTTCAGGTAAGTTCCTCCGACATGGTTCAAAGTTCAACTCAGTCGACTTGGCAAGAGACTAATCAACCGTCATGTTTTCAGGGATCCATGGAACCGGGAGCTATGGCCAAAGAAGAGACTCAGGGCAAGGCTCTGGTCGATGCCGCCCTGGCCAACGACGTCAAGCATTTCGTCTACACCTCAGTCGACCGCGGCGGTGCCCGCTCAGACAGCAACCCGACCAAGGTGCCGCATTTCATCACCAAGCACAACATCGAGCAGCACCTGAAGCAGCGCACCCGGGAGGACCAGATGAGCTGGACGATCCTCCGGCCCGTGGGGTTCATGGAGAACTTCGTACCCGGCTTCATGGGCAAGGTCTTTGGCACGGTCTGGCACATGTACCTGGGGAACAAGCAGCCGCTCCAGCTCATCTCTGTCGACGACATCGGTTTCTTCGCCACCCAGGCCCTGCTCCAGCCCGAAGAGTACAAGGGCAGGGCCATCTCTCTGGCAGGGGACAGCGTCAACTACGAGCAGCTCCAGGCTATCTTCAAGGCCAAGACGGGGTCCGCCGTCCCTACGACATTCTGGCTGGTTGGATGGCTCATCATGCGCCTCAGCAAGGATTTCCGTTTTATGATGGAGTTCTTCAGGGAGGAAGGCTATGGTGCCGACATTGAAGAGCTGAGAAAGATTTACCCGGCCCTGAAGGATACCAGCACTTGGCTGGAGAAGGACAGTGATTTTGTGAAGCGGCCGTAGATGGCTTGGAGACATGGGATTGGACAACGGCTCTTTGGGTTTTCTTAAGACAAGCGATAATGATAATTAATAATTATTTCCTTTTCTTCAATTTCCAGCCCTCTGAGGTTGTGCATACGGATTTTCTCACCCTGCTGGTCCACCTTCTTGACCATGTTTTGCCGTCATTGTCTCTAACTGGGCACGCTTGAGTTGACGGGGCCCTTGGCCAGTGACAGCATCAGACAAAGATCAGTAGACATCTTCCCATTACACTCCCTCTTGATGTGGCCCAAGCCGTGGACCCGATAGGATTATTTCGAGCTGCGAGTGACTGCAATGATGAGGCAACTCGAGAGGTCGCTTCGCTTGGGAAAAGCCCAAGATATGGGCAGACGCGCTCCTGGATCAACATTGGCAATCAAAGGGGGCTTCGCCGGGGCCAATCCTTGTTGGGCTGTGATCTCAGGTTTCTTGCGCAAGTGTCGGCTTGTTTACATGTCGAAACGCGTGGGAAACGCGTCGGAATCAGGCTGCCGGTGGCGACCTCGGGATGGCCAACAACACCTGGACACCAGGCGGTCGTAAAGGAAACGAGCCGAAGCTCCTGACAAATGATACAGTACTTTTGGGTCGATATAGATCGTCGAAGAGCCCATGATGGCTGCAGCCATGCTGAGCGGATGATTATGTGGCTATAATGGTGGTGGCCAAGGGCGCCTGGGCCTGGTTGATTGCATCTCCGCCTTCTGCGAGAATCATTCAAACAGCGAGTAAAGACAAAAGACATGTAGTGGAGGGCGGAAAATAGAACCATCTCTTTGAAGTTGTTTGGGTGTGCGTGGTCTATATCCTCGTCCGACCTCCACAACCACCCCATTGAAATGATATGGGGGGTGTTCTATATCCTCGGCATCTCTCGAGGTGATACTGTACTCACGCCACGGAACCCACACGCAACGAAAGCTTTTGGAGGCCATAGAGGGTCCTCCGATGGTGATGGAGCCTTTCGTGCGCTGGGAACCTTGAGAAGCGTGGTCGCCCCCCCAACTCCTCCTCGCCCCTCCTCCTCCTCCCCCTACTCAATCTGCCTCATTGCCTCCGCCGCCGCTTCAGCCGTGATCTCCTCGGCCCACGTCCAATTGGACGTGTCGATCTTGACACCATGGAAGCCCATGGTGTCGAAGAATCGCTGGTCGAGGCTGTTGTTCGATAAGAGAAAGCCCAAGTCAGTTTTCAAAGTTTTGCGTAAAAAGTAGTAGCAGTAGTGGTGGTAGGATTGAGGAAATATGCCAAGAGGGAAACTCACAAGACCCGCGTCCGCGCAATCTCTTGTCTCTTCGCCGCGCTGAGGTTGGGGTTCCTCAGACAAATGTCCTCAGCGAGCGCACGCAACGCCCGCTGGTAGGTAACCCCGCTCTCGCGCAGGCGGCGCCTCTCCGCGGTGCTCCGGCTCCTGTCTGCGCAGTCCACCCTGTTGTAGATGCGATTGAGATAGTGAGTCTCAACGCACCCGCTGAAGTCCTCAAGTTCCAGGAAAACCTGGTACTTGAGGGCTCCAGGGGGTGGCCGTCGGTCAGAACCTGTTTTGGCACGATGTGTTAGATCATTGAGGACCCATGTGATAGGCCATGGGGTAGATCATTGCTGCTGGGAAGGTTTCTGATGGGGCTGCATGGGACGAGGATAGGAGGGCTTTGGAGGGCGGCTCGAGAAACGCGTCAAGGCGCGTCTGGGGCAGAGGGAGGGGGGTAGGTGAGGGCCGTTGGAACGTACAGTTGCCATACTGGAGACCTTGGAACTCTTAGGTCTTTGTATTGTAGACCTTTCTTCTTGTGGAGAGCAATATGTTGCTGCTCCAAGGCAGAGGCTGGTGCTGGTGATCTGATTGTTGTTGTTGTTGGTATGGCTGCTGATCACCTGCACCTTGTTCTGCAGAGGGGAAGAGAAAGAAATAGCAAGGACTCCAGGTCCAAGAAGGCGAGAATCACCTGGTATATATATTGGTGATGCGGGGCTGGGGCTGGGCGCCATGTGTCGATAGGGTGCATAAGCACAGGTCGACTGGCGCTCAGCCATATGGGGGAGGGAGGGGTCCCATATCGATATTTGCTGCTGAAGAACAGTGGATATGGTCCTTCAGAGCACTGACCGGAATCAAGCGGATCCAGCCGGCTGTCCTGCTTGCTGTTGATGGATGGTCAGCCTCGCGAAAGCGTTCACAACTTCAGGGGAGGTTGGGGTTGTCTGTGGACAAGAGAAGGAAGAGTAATGACTGACATGGGGGGCGGCTATCCTTGGGCCAGCCCTTGGAAAGCCACTATAGCCTGGATGGATGGAAAGAGGATCAAGATCTTGGAGAGGTGCATCGGAGTGCTGAGCCCTTGATTATATAGTAGAGGTGCTGGATGCACGGACCACCGCCCTCACCACTGGCTGGCCAAAATTCACAAAAATATTTACAATGGAACAATAGAATCATACAATGGACGCAGATGGAGGGCGTGACTTGGTGGGGTGGGATACATGGGACGATGTGATTCAGAAGAACAGAGGGCAGTGGACCGGGAAAAGACAGTGAGTCACGCAAAGAAAATTAATTTCTGTCACTGCAATAATAATTTTGATTCTCTTTGCTTCTGTATTCAGGTGACCATAATCGAGATTCTACTCGTGGAATGTATGTAATGTTCAGTATGGCTAGAGAATGGAATGCGTTGGTCTTGATGATGAGAGGCTTCTTCATGAGGAAATATCCAGAGATGTTGGTAGAAGTCAGGCTACAGCAAATTTCGTATCCACGAGGAAGATATGTGCGAGACGTTTGGACTTTTGCCTGTGCTAGAAGAAGAAATCAGGAGATGAACTACATTGGTGAGACCGGTGTCAAGACACGTGTCAGGGATTGTTCGTCGTGGCCGTCGTCGTGGCCCCCTTAAGATCCTGACGACAGTCTACGACGTTCTTGGGCATGACGGACGGGCACTCGATCATAGTGGCCCTTGAATAAAGCCTTGAAAACGATGAGCCACATAGAGCTGGATTCAAATGGTTGCCAAGTGTCCATTGTCCAAGTTTGCTATGAGCCTCGCCTCTTGTTCTACAGCAGTAATATTCTTCTTCCGTGCCACAGTATATGATGTCCTATCGACTGTCTGTGGCCTCGACCTCTCCTTCAAGAAGAGATTCAAGGAGGCGAGAAACCTGGCAGGAGTGGTATGCTTGAGATGAAGACAGAGTACTGAAAACAGCACTAAGCGAGGTTTGCTTTAGTAAAACTAGGAAAGCAAACCAGGCCATAAAGCTATATTTTATTCACCTGCCCTTGGGACTTTGAATTTAGAGAGCCCTCTGTTAAAAGACTTCAAGATATGCGAACTCTAGACTCAAACTGGAACTCAACACTAAGTATATAATAGTCAGCCTGTTTATAACCCCAAACGCGTCCCTTCTCCTCCGCGTTTCTTGTTTTTGCCTTCCTTCTTAACCTCTGCTCAGTCATCACACCCGCTCTCTCCCTGAATCGACGAGATCTCTCTTTCCAGTGATAGTCTCCCCGATCAGTGTACCACATAATATTCTGCCTACCTACGACTGTTCAAATACTTCGAGCATCTTGACGCTCCTTCCATTTCACAAGACTGCCGGTCTGTCTCGCCCACGTTCCTGCGCAGTACACTGTGTCCAAATATCTTCCTACCGAGGCAGTTCCGCCGAGTTCCGTCGTTTCGTTTCGACTTGGCCAAAAATGTCTTCTCAGCATGAGATTGTCGATCTGGTAAGTCCACTGGAGACCTAGCCCCCACTATTTGAGCACAAAATGTAACGGGAACCCCCAAGACCGCCTCAGATCCTGCCGAACATCAAAACGAACTGGAGATCCCAGCACCTTCCGGAAACCGAGAGCAGCAGGGGAGAGAAGTGCCACCTTGGGGCGAGAGGAAGAAGGCATCAACATGCCAGGCGCCGAGACAAGCGGTCAAGCTCTAAGGAAGATGCGTGTCCGAGGTGCATGCCTCGCCGGCCTGGGAATGCTCTACCCGGGAGCCAAGTTGTCCATCCACAGAATGGACGACTCTCCCGGCCCTGACATCGAGGTGACTGGCGGTACTTTGTCCTCGGTCCAAGCTCTTGTGGACAAGCAAGCAATGTTTCGTGTAACCATGCTTCATGCGGACGACCCGGCGGAGACCTACATCGGCTGGTCTCCTGCTCTACAACAACACGGTTCAGTGGACGATTTCTGTGGGATCCTCGAGCTCGGAAGAGGCAGAATCGGACGTCTGATGATGTTCACGGTGCGCACCGAGGAGCATCGTGGGTGGTGAGTAATAAAGCAGATACCCCTTTTACTGTGAGGCTATGTTATGGTGGTAAGAGCGTTCAAGAGCTGACTTTGGTTCCCCTCTCTTTGTAGGATCGTGGCTCGCCAGGTCCCAGGCAGAGAGTATGACCTCCAGGCATGCCTCGACGTTATGCACGTGCCGGATGAGTTCCGGCCCATGATCACGAGACTGGGCCCCAAGAACTGGATCAACGGGGGAAGCATCCCCGAACTGTACGTCGCCAAGGACCTGCGACTTGTGAATGTGACGGGCAAAATTCGCAATGTTATGCGGGGGAACTAGTGTGTGGGCTCATGAGCAACAGTTGTCTTTTGGTCTGCGAAGCCACGACATGTACGACCGACGACAAGGATGAAGATGATGGATGTCTCATAGATGGGAACGGCATGGGCACCCGTCTTGCAAAGGCCTCTGGGAAGTCATGCGTCAACCAGGAGAAGTCTTCGGTTTATTCTGTTCTGAGGTAGCGTGTGTGGACACAGGTCAATAGTCTTGGCTTATATTAGTCAATGTAACCCGCGAAGTGTTTATGTCCTTCACATCATCATAATTCGACAAGTCACATGGCGTACTATGAGGCACACAAGGCTAGTGAGTGGAGTAAGACTTGAAATTTTGTTTTATTCATGCACAGACACCTCATATTGGCATCTCTCAGAATCCCAGCCCCAACCTCCTCTCCTTGATACTTCGGTCGATGTGGCTCACCCAGTGGCTCAGCCTGCCCGCCAGGATCGGCTCGTATTCGGGCATGTCCATCAGCTTTGCGGCAAAGAAAGCCTTGTCCCCCTCCTCCGCGGACGTGTACACCTTCTCGATGAGGTGGACAACCGACTTGGACTCCTCGTCAAAGTACAGGCCCGCGTGCCTCATCTCTTCTAGCAGGTTCAACACGCCCTGGGCGTCGCCATAGCGGTTCCACATCTGGGACATCAGGCGGTTGTAGAACGACGTGCTCACGCCGAGAACGTACGATACCAGACCGAGCTCTTTGATGCGCGGGAGGAGGTGTGCGACATAGGGTGACGGATGGACGAACTTGGTATCGAGCATCTCGAGACCCTCCAGCAGGAGCTGTGGGTAGATAGGGCCGTAGGTTTCCATGTCGAGAGAGGCCGGCGCCGCGCCCTGCGCTTCCTCTGACTGCTGGGTTTCTGTCTGGACCTCAGGCTGCTCCTCCTCCTCGACGACGTCCTTCTTCTTGGACCGCTTGACCTTCCTCGGCTTGAAGGCGGGGTTTGGCGGCGAGTCTGCAATGCCCAGACGGTGGACGAGGGGGAAGACTTGCTGCTCCAGGACTTCCCAGAGCTCAAAGTCATCCTTGGCAGCATCCATCCGCGCCTTGATCCACAGCCGCTCCTCACGGCGTTTCGCCTCGATTTCCAACGTCTTGGCCAGTTTATCCTCGGCCGGCCTCACCCCGGCCCCGGCCCCGACTGCCTCAACCGGGTCCAGTTCTGTTGACGAGCCGAGCTTCTGCGACCCGCTCCCTTCCAGCTGGACGGTAGGCATAGACTCGACCGGATCAAACATTCCAAAGGCCATCCTCGCAGCGTATCTCAGCGTCGGCGGGAACCGCAGCAGGGCCTTCTCTCGCTCGGCGGCCGAGTACGTCGCATCCAGCGGCGACAGCGGGTCGAGCCCCCGGATGGACGGCTGGGGGGGCCTTGCTGTATCTGGACGCGGCGTCCTCTATAATGGAGTTCACATTGAAGGCTGCCTGTTCCCTGCTGGTCTCATCCTGGCCGACCGACTGGAGGGCCGTGAGGATGCTCGGAACCTCTTGCTGTTCGCTCTTGTTCTCCTTGGTCTGGGCGGATTTGGGCAGCTTGGGTTTCCTGCCCTTCTGTGCGATCTCTCTGAAGATGTCCTCGAACGTGACTCGCTCGGTCGGTGTGATAGTGTCTTGTCGGCGGCGGCCCCGTCCCCTTCTGGTGTTCTCGAGGTCTGGTGGCAGCTCGAAGGGGATGATGTCGTCCTCATATCTGCGCCGGGACGTCGTGTGGAAGCTGGACCGCAGGACTACCGCCCTAGCACATCTTGAGAGGGTGCTCGTCTGATAGAGGAATGGAGTGAGTGTGGCGGGCATCTTGGGAGCATTCAGCCTCCCACCTAGAGCGGTGTTGGGACGTGATGGTTGAGAGGAAGAATAATATAGCAGCCGGTTTCAGGATCTGGAGTGCAAAATTGAAGTTGCAGAACAGCTCGAGAAAATATTTACAGGGGTCGACGCCCCGATAAGACGGGCCCTTGCTTATCGCCAACGCCTACAAACTTAGCGCTCTGGAGTCTAATCCACCCCGGCGAAGAGCGTGCTAGCGCGTGCTACTCGCGAAAGGGCGTCAACTGCAGCGCATCGCGCCAGAAGCCGACGCGTCTCTTTTTCCCCTTTAAGTGCCCTTTTTTCTCTGGTCTGAAAGCTATCAGTTGTCTTTGATGACCACGTGAGCCTCATAAACCCCTCCATGCTCGCCAATTCGGTGTTTTTTTTTTTTTTTTTGGTGTCGAGCAGAGTGATAGCACTTTCATATTTTTCAAGCTCTGAATTTCAAACTTTTTTCCGCTTCCAAAATGCCTCCCAAGAAGGAGGGCGTATCCCTCTTCGAGCAGCGCAGACTGCAGAACATCGCCGCCAACCAGGCCATTCTCAAGGACATCTCAAAGTCAGCCGTCAAAATCGCTAAACCCCCTCCTGCGCCAAAGCCAGTGAAACGCAGGCGATCTCCTGCCGGGAGGAGCGAGAGACCTAGGCGCGAACCAGCCGTTGCGACGAGGGCGAGTTCGCGGCTCAAGGGCCAGGATCCCGTCAAGAGAGAGCACAACGACAATGTCCCGGCTGCGCTGCTGCCTCCAGAGAGGCCGGCCAAGAAGGCCAGGGTCTCGGATGACCTGAGCTTGGACAGCATCATGGTTGAGGGAAGGAAGTTCAATGACGATATCAATTCTTTGGGACGCCTGCTGCCCAAAATGGGGGCCGACCCCGGCGTGCGGACGTTTGACGAAGACGATATAAAGCAAACTACGGATAAGGACCTGAAGCGGCTGAGGGAGAACATGAATAAACTGGAGATGTACGACAAGTGGGCTGTAAATGGTGCGTTTGTCCCCACAAGACTGTCGGGAGAGACATGGAAGCGTTAGATCGAGTCTTGCTAACGTCGTCTTTCTCGCCAGATATCAAAATTGTTCCGCAGAGAATCTACTCGATGGGTTTCCACCCTACACAAGCGAAGCCTTTGGTATTTGCTGGAGACAAAGAGGGTGCTATGGGTATTTTTGACGCCTCGCAGGAAGTAACACAGGTGGAGGACGAAGACGGGGAGGACGCCGTCGAGCCGCCCATGATATCAGCCTTCAAGACACACACACGGACCATATCATCTTTCCATTTCCCCTCTACAGATTTCAATGCGGTGTACACGGCCTCCTACGACTCGACCATCCGAAAACTCGACCTCGGCGCGGGAACACCAGTCTCAGTCCAGGTGTTCGGGCCGGACGATGACCAGGACCTCCCCATCAGCTCCATCGACATGGCCTCGAGCGACCCCAACACGATCGTCTTCTCCACCCTCTCGGGCTCCGTGGGCCGGTATGACCTCCGCACTAAGGACGAGGCCGAGATCTGGGAGCTCAGCGACGCCAAGATCGGCGGCTTCTCGCTGCACCCCCAGGCCCCGCACCTTCTCGCCACCGCCTCGCTGGACCGCACGATGAAGATCTGGGACATGCGCAAAATCACCGGCAAGGCGTCGCCCCACCCACACCCCGTCGGCGAGCACGTGTCCCGGCTTTCCGTCTCCCACGCGTCGTGGAGCCCGACGGGCCACGTGGCCACGAGCTCGTACGACGACACGATCAAGATCTACGACTTCTCGGAGGCGGCGTCGGGCTGGAAGGCCGGGCACACGGCGGACGACGAGGAGATGAAGCCCGCGCACGTGGTCAAGCACAACAACCAGACGGGCCGGTGGGTGACCATCCTGAAGCCCCAGTGGCAGCGGCACCCGGCAGACGGCATCGCCAAGCTGGCCATTGGCAATATGAACCGCTTTGTCGACGTCTACGGCGCCGACGGCGAGCAGCTGGCGCAGCTGGACGGCGAGGGCATCACGGCCGTGCCGGCTGTGGCGCACCTGCACCCGACGCAGAACTGGGTCGTGGGCGGGACGGCATCGGGCAAGGTATGTCTGTGGATGTAGATATAGAGATGATCGTGAGGAGGGATCGTGTTTGTTTCTTCCCTGTTTGCTCCCTTCATGGCAGCCAAAAGCTTGGAGTTGGGTATATGGCTAGGCACTTTCCGACTATGATGTTTGCATGCTAGAACACCTGATCAGCTGAGAAAGGCAGTGCAAATAGAATCACCAAGTTCATGTCATGTTCGCATTGCCTTGCCTTGGCATGCGCGCCCTGCCTCGCTCTCGCAATGCTCTCCCGCTTTTTATCCTTCGGCTTCGCCCGCGGTGAGCCTCAGCTTCGCATGGGACTCAGCGTCCCTCGTATTCGTAATCCTACAGTCTTGCTACATTCTAGAAGTAAGCTGTGTCGATAAGGCAAGAGGAAGAAATACAAAAACGACAAGGAAATAACCTGTCATGCTGTTCGGTCCCTTTGCTGACAGTAAACACTGTACAAGGAAGGCTTTCGTGTTGACATGTGACGGGTCTTCTGTCACAGGAGCTGCTCGTTCCTGGTGATTGTGACCTTGATGGACCTGTGGATGGGGTCTAATGGACCCGACCGGCGACCCTCAGCACGTCCTCCTGCGGGCCTTTAGCTCGATGACGGCACTGGACAGGTCCCCCTAAGCAGCCAAGGTATCGCTGGAACCCGCTATGATCGATAAGATTGACGCTAGCGATGCCCTGTGGCCCCGCTGACCCTGGGCCTTAGCTCTATCTCGACGAATCATGTCCCGTCTGGTTGTGCCAGGGGTTCTTCTGTCACCTGTCGCTATCGTCCCGAGCTGTTGAACCGGGGGTGTAACTGACTGACTTGGATGGTTTCGTCACAAGCTCAAATGGCTCAAAAGTTAGGCCCCCGAGCCCCAAAGCAAAAAGACCGACAGGCCCAAGACGGGAAACGAATACTACTTAGTAACAGCTCGTGATCGTCGTCCATAGATTCGCGACTCGTCTCAAAACGGCCTGTCCTCTAATCTCCCGATCGCAGACTAGCGCAGAAGAACGTAGGAGAGACAAGGAAGGTCTCGATGCTCTTTTTCCTAATGTTCACTAGCCCAATGAGCCTCCTCCACTACTAGGCAAGGCCTTTTGCGCCTTGAGCAGTTTTTCCTCCTGGCATGGATGCTGGGACCAAAGTCGCTGTAGATAAAAGCGAGGCTTGTTGTCCCCTTGTCTCTCGCATATTTCTCTACCCTATCGTAAACCAGCAGCATCTTCACCTTGGATCCTCATCATCATCACCTGCTCCTAAAGACATCGATCTTCTTTTGTTGGGTAAGTCAGCCTAGCATGTGACTGCACCTGCGCTAGATGCGACAAGTTCATCAAGGTGCATACTATAGTAGCAAACAGTTACAAGACAAAGGCTGGTGGGAGGGGCGATGCAGAGTCTAGGAGCACACGGACGGGTCACTTGTTCCTTCGGCTGCAGGCTGCCACTCGCCCTGCATGCAGGCTGGGCGACCCTCTGCATATCATGCTGCATCTGAACCCCAGTCCTCCACCGAGCGGCCGTCCCTTGATCTTCTTTAATTTGTTTTTGTTTCTTTTGTTCAACGGCTAATCATCTTCTCATCTGCTGCCAGAACCGGTGAGCCTTCTTTTCCTGCCATCAAAGCTTGCTCCGTCTGGCCGAACGCAACATCGCACTGCAAGTTGCGATCCTCCGATCCCATACAGGTTCCACACATCCGAGGTACGGTGCGCATCTGGTAGTGCAACCCCCATCACTAAGTTATCCTCCGAGATCTGTTCTGCCCAACCAGAGCCGCATACCTGCCTGTGCACCTTCGTCATACGGTACCCACCGACCACTTGCACACCCGTGCCCCCATCCGGCTGCAGGCTACCCTGCAGACTGCCGTTCCTTTTGCGGTGGGCTTGCCGCCTGTCTTTAGGCCCATGCAGGACAAGATGGAGCCTCAACAGCCTCAGTCTCCTCCTGCCTCTGCTCCTGCTCCTTCTCCTTCTCAGCCGTCTGCCTCGGAGCAGCCAGAGCCTCGGAGCAGCACACATCATCACCACCATCATCATCATCATCATCGACCGCGAGGCCCTCTGTTATCCACCTCGCAACCCTCGTTGCCGCAATCGCCAACGATCACCCTGTCTCCGACCACCCCCCCGTCTCCCACCAGCGATCCTCGACGTCGGATCTTCCACCGCAAACTCCAGAAGCGACATCCTCCCCGTTTCCACACTATGGACTTCCCAGACCAGCTGAGGCGAAAAGAGGAGGATGACGAGCAGGAGGAGGACGTGCTGCCGGTAGGGCTTGGTGGTAACCGCCCGTTTGTCAACATGAACCAGAGCATATTCGGGCTCATCGCTGCTGCCGGGCCCAAGGTCGACTTCCACAACCGCTTCGAGGGCCACAGCAGCGAAGAGGAGGACGCAGACGACTCCCGAGACGACGAGTCGGGCCATGAGAAGCCCGCCAGACACGATGCTCTCGCAGAGCCCATGTCACAGACCACCGTCCTCACGAAACCCGGCGCCAAGAGCCACAGGAGCCACAGGAGGAAGTTTAGCGGCGACAAGCTCATGAGGTCGGTGCCGTTATTATCAAGGCTGTCGTCCAAGAGCAGGTCCAAGAAAGACGGAAAGAAACAAGTCGCACAGATACAGGAGGAGTCGGAGGCGGAGTCCCCCATGGGAGAGGGCCTGCTGTTATCAAGCACACATGATGAGAACCGCCTTGCGCCTGTGATGAGCCGCATGCTGGAGGCCCGCGCAGAGGTGGCGGCGCGGCCGAGCTCTGACCTCGAGCGAGGATCGATGGATGTGGTGAGGCCGGCGACACCAGACCTGACAGGAACAGGACCCACGGAACTTTCGAAACGGCTGCAGGGCATCTTTGAGCTCGACGAACCCGAGGAACTTATATCAGGTCCGTCCTGCTCCGTACTGCCCATCGTCGAGACTGGGACCGTTGTGCTGATGTGAATTCACAGAATACCCTTGCTGGCTTCTTCAGGGCGTGCTGCTCCAGGGCTACATCTACATCACAGCCAAGCACATCTGCTTCTACGCTTACCTTCCCAAGAAGGCGGTTAGTCCCCCGGGTTCGACGGCGAGACGACGTCGCTTACAGTATACCAGCACGAAGTTACCAAGTCGGGTCATCTCTCCAAGTCGGGCAAGCGGAATCCAAAGTACAACCGATATTGGTTCCGGCTCAAGGGCGATGTCTTCTCCTACTATCGCGATTCCTCTAATCTCTACTTCCCCCACGGCCAGATCGATCTTCGCTATGGCATCTCTGCCTCCGTCACGGACAAGGACAAGGACGGCGTCAACTTCACCCTCGAGACAGACCACCGCACCTATTACTTCCGGGCCGACAGTGCGCAGAGCGCCAAGGAATGGGTCAAGTGTCTACAGCGGGTCATCTTCCGGAGCCACAATGACGGCGACAGCGTCAAGATCAGCCTGCCAATTCAGAACGTGATTGACATTGAGGAAACACAGATGCTCGAGTTTGCCGAAACCTGCAAGATACGCGTCATTGACAATGATGAAACGTATGCCATCGACGAGGTGAGAGAACCAATAGCCCCCAAATGCCTACCTTCATTACTGATGCCCAGCAGTACTTCTTCTCCTTCTTCAGCTTTGGTCAGGAAGCCATCGGCGTGCTCAAGATCCTCATCGAAGATGCAGCTCAGAAGCGCCGTGAAAGTGAGGCCAAGAAGGCGGACCAGGCAGTGACCGCCAATGACTCCAAAGCAGCCTCCTCCACCAAACGCAGTTCTTATATCGGTAGCAGACCCGGGCTCTCTGCCCCTGCCGAGATACGCACTGGCAAGTTGCATGACAATGTGAGGGCCACACTCTCACCACAGAGTCCAAGGTCGCCTGCAGGTCCATCCCCTCGCGGGAGCGGAGAATATCCCAGGTGTAGCTTCGACGCGATTCGGCAGCTTGCGCGCAGGAGTACAGATATTCCCCGTGGTGGCGATGCCTCGCCTCGGCGCAGCTTCAGCCAGGACCGAGAACGCTCCCTGAGCCGACAAAACCGTAGCGGTAAGCGTCTCGAGTCAACGGACTCATACGCCGGGTCCACGGAAGATCCGAGTATCGCGAGCTTCTCGGCCATGACGACCTCCGGTGAGCTGGACCAGTCGGCCAGCCAGATCCTTCGGGGCAGCGATGTCTTCCACAGCCCTACCCTTCGGAGATCTAGCTCGGCCAAGGGAAGGGAGCATCATCCGCGAAGCCCAAGGCATCATGTTTCTACCGGCAATCTGGATCAGTTCCGACCTCAGCATGCTGCGACGACGGGGCACGTCCCCGACCCGGCATCGGGTGAGAGACCCGAGGCACCAGCAGCAACACTGGAGACCATCTCGAAGATAGGGTCGTATCCTCTGCAGCGGGTGGGTGCCTTTGCAGAGTACCTGACCCGGCACTCTAAGAGGATGAGCGGCATGCTTGCCACAGAATCGATGGGCTACGCCGGCAAGGTGTCGGGCATGTGGAAGGGTGGCCAGAAGCACTACGATGAGCATGCAGCCCTCAAGACCGGCGAAGAGCCTGATGATGAGGAGCAGGACAGGATCGCGGAGGAGCGTTTCCAGGTCCACTTTGCCCTGCCCAAGAGCGAGAGGCTGAGAGCCACCTACTTTGGATACTTTATGCGGGTCCTCCCTCTCTACGGCAAGGTCTACCTCAGCGACCGGACGCTGTGTTTCCGAAGTCTCATGCCCGGCACGCGCACAAAGCTCATCCTCCCGATCCGAGACATTGAGAATGTGACCAAATCCAGTGGCTTCCGACTGGGGTACGCCGGCCTAGTGGTCGTGATCCGTGGCCATGAAGAGCTGTTCTTTGAGTTTGGCGACTCGACACTTCGTGACGACCTGACTGTCTTCCTGCACAAGGGCATAGAAGCTTCCAAGTTCCTGAACGAGTCAGGAGAGCTGGACGTGGAGGCGAGGGAGGAGGCGGAGAAGGCCGTGGCCGAGCAGAAAGCGCTGGAGGAGGCTCGACACGACGAGTTCCCTGACCATGACCTGATACTCCCACGACACGCCTCGGCCGGATCTGACGGGCCGACTATCATCTTTGACGACCCCAAGGCGTCCTTCGTCAACTTCAAGCCGGAAAAGTCGCTCCGGATCACCTGTCTGACTATTGGTTCGCGCGGTGACGTGCAGCCTTACATTGCGCTCTGCAAGGGACTGCTTGCCGAGGGCCACAGGCCCAAGATCGCCACCCACCTCGAGTTCAAGGACTGGATCGAGAAGCACGGCATCGAGTTCGCGCCTGTCGAGGGTGATCCCGGCGAGCTGATGCGGCTCTGCATCGAGAACGGCACCTTTACCGTCTCATTCCTGCAAAAAGCCAACTCGACCATGCGGACCTGGCTTGACGGGCTCCTGAGCAGCAGCTGGCTGGCGTGCAGAGGGTCGGATGTGCTCATCGAGAGCCCTTCTGCCATGGGAGGCATCCACATCGCTGAGAAGCTTTGCATACCTTACTTCCGCGCCTTTGGCATGCCCTGGACGAGGACCAGAGCTTATCCGCACGCCTTCATGATGCCGGAGCGCAAGATGGGCGGCGCTTACAACCTCATCACGTACGTACTCTTCGATGCTGTGTTCTGGAAGGCTACTGCCCACCAGATCAACAAGTGGCGGAACAAGACCCTGGGCCTTCCGAGCACGAGCCTCGAGAAGCTGCAGCCGAACAAGGTGCCCTTCATCTACAACTTCTCGCCGCAGGTTGTCCCTCCCCGATGGACTACAGCGACTGGATCCGAGTGACCGGATACTGGTTCCTCGACGAGGGCGGCAAGGACTGGACGCCGCCTGCAGATCTTGTCGCCTTCATAGACAAGGCTCATAAGGATGGCAAGAAGCTGGTGTACATTGGCTTCGGCAGTATCATTCTGGACAACCCGGCCAAGTTCACGCGGGAGATCATCGATGCTGTTGTCAAGGCGGATGTGAGGTGTATCCTCAGCAAGGGCTGGAGCGACCGGCTGGATTCCAAGGCAGAGGGAGGTGCTGCCGCCGCCGAGGAGCAGCAGACCGGTCACAAGAGCAGCGACGCCAAGACCGCCGCCCGCGGCTCGACAGAGATTCCCCTGCCGCCTGAGATCTTCGCCATCAAGTCGGCTCCTCATGACTGGCTGTTCAACCAGATCGACGCGGCGGCGCACCACGGCGGATCAGGCACGACAGGCGCGAGCTTGCGTGCCGGCATTCCCACCATCATCCGGCCTTTCTTTGGTGATCAGTTCTTCTTTGGCGGGCGTGTCGAGGATCTTGGCGTGGGCATCCTGCTGAAGAAGTGGGGCGTGAACTCATTTGCACGGGCGCTGTGGGAGGCTACCCACTCCGAGAGGATGATTGTCAAGGCAAGGGTGTTGGGGGAGAACATTCGCAAGGTAAGTAGTCATGTTCCTGGTGGTTTATTCTCTCTATCTTGCAATCCCTCCAAGTCGTCTTACTAAATATGCTTTGCTATGCAGGAGAACGGTGTCGACACAGCGATCCAGTCCATCTACCGTGACATGGAATACGCCAAGTCCCTCATCGAGAAGAAGGCAGGCAAGAACGCCGCCGCCGCAGCAGGGCACGCGAGCAACTACGGCTCCGACACGGTGGACGACGACGCCGAGGAGGAGAGCTGGACCTTTGTAGGGGACGGGCCGGACGACGACGAAGACGTCGACGTCGACATCGCGCTCCAGCGGAGCTCCTTCTTCACGTCTGGCACCGAGGTCGCCAGCCCCCGGCGCACGCCACCAGAGGGCGGCGGCCGCTGCCGTGCCCAGCAACAGCGTGCTCTGGACCACCGCCGGCACGACCGCGCCGGCTGGGCAGAGAAGCCCGCTGCGGCAGGCGAGCACCAACAGCAGCAGCGGCTCTGGGTCTGGGTCGCGCAAGGATCACGTTTCGTCCAATGATGTACGCGACCATGTGGAGAAGCGGGGCCGGTAGAGTTGTTGGCCCCGGGTTGGTGACCTGTGTATAATATGTGCTGAGGAACGGTTCTCTGTTTCTATACGCAGAGTTGGTTAGATTATGTTGAGAGCCTCGAGGGGTTAATGTGGCCATTATTTGTCTTTGGACTTTTGTATGGATAATATGTGGAGTGATGAAGAGTGCAATAAGGCTTGCTCAGTTTTCAAGGCGCTTGGATCGAATTTTTTTTTTTTGTTTTCCTCTGAGTGGTTTTCTACGAAGAGAAAGAGAGAGAGTGAGTGAGTGAGTGAGTGAGAAAGAAAGAATGGCCTGCTCTTATTTTCATAAGACACATGCAAGCATCACAGATTGACTGGATACAATTCAGCAGGACAGCCTGGAGTTTGGAGACGGAGGGGCCAGATGGATAATAGAGGTGACACGATACAGGTCCAAGGGTCGGTCATATTAGTACAGGAGAGAAAGAGATTGAGACTGGTTAATGGCAGGTATCATACGCAATTAATTACTTTGGCAGTTCCTATTGCGATTCCCGAGAATCATCTCACGCTCTACATGCTATTTCCAAATTGTGTGATGAGGGGTGCTAATTGCAAGTGATGTGGTTTGTCTCTCGTTTATTGGCTCTCTCTCTCTCTCTTATTACTACCCTCTACTGTTCTAAGCTACTTCTGTCGAGATGTGAGATAAAAAGAATCAGTGTATCAGTGGGTTATCGAGCAGACTCTCCTACCGCATCCTTCAATCTCCTTCACACAGCCCTCCCACGGCCCAGTCGCTCCACCTCCAGACTAGCCAGCACAAAGGCTGCCTCTCCCAGCGGCGCATTGAGGATCACAGGCTGGCCCACGTAGTACTCATAGCTAGCCGTCGAGTTAAGGCTGCAGACGGTGACGGTCCCGTTGTAGCCCAGGGTGCCGTTGCCGTAGTTGATGACGAAGCTGTGAGCGGCGTAGGCGTGGGCGCGGAGGGCTACTTGTTTGAGGGTTGTTGTAGTTTCTGGCGGAATAGGAGTCGTGGCGTTGCTGTTGTTCCTGCGGCTGGGAGAGAAGACGAAGGAAGAGGAAGATGAAGAAGAAGAGGTGGTATTATCAATCCCACCATTCGCTCCAGCGCAAGAGGTAGTTGTCACCACCTCATCCTCCACAAGCCCCAGCCGGATCCCCTTCAGAATGGCAAACGTAAAGAGGGCCGTCGAACTGGACTCGAGGTAGTTGCCAGGCTGGCCAGGCAAGGTGGGCAGCTGCCAGAAGGCCCCCGTGTCGCGATCGGCGTAGCGGGCGAGGTTGGTGACAAGCGAGGAAAACTGCTCCTGGATGGTGGTGACCAAGTCTGCGCAGTCGGGTTGGCCGCCGCAGTGGTCTGTGACCACACGCCTTCTATCTCTCGCACCACCTTCACTGCTCTGGGGGACCTGAACATCGCCATCCACGCTGGTTGTCAAGACCTCCCAAGCGTTGACGAGGCCGGCCAAGTACCAGCCCAGACTGCGGCCCCAGACATAAGGAGAGCCGCCCGTGGAGTTGTTGGCCCAGACGGCAGTGCGGGAGGCGTCGTAGCCGTGGACGAGGAGGCCGGAGCCGTGGTTCACATCCTGGCAGTGAGAGTAGAGGAGCTGGATCTGGAGGAGGGTGTCGGCTGGGGACCAGTGGGTTGGGGTGGCGGACATGAAGGGGGAGGAAGGAGACGGTGCCGTCTAGGTAGGACCAGGAGGGGTAGACATAGTACCTTTTTTTGAGCGTCAGTGAGAAGAAGCGTCAAGATTGTATTTTTTATTATTTTTTATTTTCTTTTTCCCTTGGGGTGAAAGGAGAGGTTTGTGTTGAAGGTGAAGCATACCAGAATCCACCATAATTGTTCCTCTCCTGAATAGCCAGGCTCGAGTTCAACACGTCCAAGGCCAACAGCTCCTGCTGCTGTGAGGGAGCTCTATTGGGAGAAGAAGAGGAGCTGTCCTCTTCAATCTCCAGAATCTGTATGGCCTGTGCGATAGTCATCCTATCCAGTGGCAACTGCGCCGAGTCTGTGACGTTGGTGAACCCTTCCGTAGCGGTGATGCCGTCCAGGATGGCGTTGACATAGTTGCGAAAGACTTTGGCCGTGGTGACATGGTGCAGAGTGGCGGTGCTATTGCTGTTGCTGTGGGCAGCAAGGGGAGACAGCCAGGGCGGCGAAGACGAAGAGGAGAAGGCGTAGAGGTCCAGCCAAGCCTGGATGGCAAGGGAGGTGATGCCCGACTCGAGGGTGGAGGTGGACCTTCCGCTAGAGACGAGGCCATGCCGGCGGGCGATGATGGAGTTGATCATACGGGTTGAGTAGGCGGTGGAGAGGTTGTTAGCTAATATGGTGTGGTGGTAGTGGTGGTGATCGCCAGGGTGGAAGGTGGACGAGGAGGCGGAAGTGGAACGCTGAGCAGATGGCAAGAGGTGTCTGGGGGGTGAGGCAGGGACGATAGGAGCCAGCAGCAGCAATAGCGCCACCAGGAAGGGCGCGAGAATGTTGAGAATGACCATCTTGGAGTGATCGAGGTAAGTAGACCACCCTTGAGGGTTGGCAGCTGTTTGCTTTTGGTATTGTTGTGGATGGGATGTCGAAGCAAGGCAAGTCTGGGGAGAAGGTGGACAGAGAGGGAAGGCCCAAGTTGAGTCTGGCTTGAGCAAAAGAAGCGAAGGGATTATGGTCTTTAGAGGCGCTATTGAGATCAGACCAAGGAGCGGAGGAGTTGGCAAAAGATGAGGGGGAAAGGGGGAAAAAGGTAGGCGTGCTGATGACGGACCTATGTCTGCGAGGTCCCCCGCGGATAGAACATCCGTAAGCAAGCTGCAGAGCTCTCACCTTCAGAAAGCATGAGGCAGTCCTGAGAAGGACGCCCAAGACAAAGGTGAAGCGCTTATTTAACTTTCGACGCCCGCCGAAGCAGGAGTGAGCCTCAAAGCGTATCGTCTCACAGAGACAAATAAAGTCTACGAGTTCATCCGTCGTCTAGGGTCCGACGGAACCCTGCGTCTGGTATTACCTACCACGCCTTAAGCAAACGGTCTGCAATATGCTCTGCATAACGAAGGGTTGTTTTAGCCATTTATTCATTACTATAGTAGCAACAAGCCCAGCAGGTGTGTCGCACAGACTGCGTAGCCGATGCTGGTACAACGCTACCGTCGCCCGCCTTCTTTTTCTGCGTACCGGGCGTCTTCGGCACAGTATTGGACGATTCACCGGCACATTAGACAGACATAGACGACCCTTGTTTATTTTGGTGGTTCGAATTAGTTTCTACGTCAGATCAAGAAGCGAATGACAAGATATTATATGCTGACCATGCAGTGCTGCGTAAGACTAAAGGAGCAAACAAGGGAGAGTGCCAGTCAACACCAAAAGCTTAATACGTCCTTGATCCTGAGATGCCGAGTTATCCTTTCGTTCCCCTTCTGGTCACTCGCAAGCAAGCGGCGTTGAACAGACAATGCTGTGTCCAGGGTAGGACCTAGCAACACCGGCAGATTGGATCTGCGTGGTTTCTGAGGAGCCTCTGAGCTCACCTCTCGAGTAACGGCAGCTCTCCAGTCACACCAGCTCGGGAAATGGTGGCGGTCGAGGGGAACAAGACATGGCACACGTGGTTCGCCTCGCTGCCGAGAGGGTTGCGGTGATACAGTTGCAGTGATACATTTGTGACAGGGACAGAATGTAGGATGTGGGCAGTCAATAAGACATGATACGAGTTCAGATGGAGGTGGGGCAGAAGTCATTTGTCCTTCAACAGGAGACCAAGAAAAATACAAGCATGTGCTGAGTGGCTACAGTCATGTAATGACGGCTGGTAAAACCCGGGACAGACAAAGTAATCCTCTGAAAAGGGCAACAGGATGTAGAGGATGAGTTCAGTCCTACCGCATACGGAACCAGTCGATGATCAAGACACACTGCGAGGCGTTTTCGCTTAGAGTTGATGATTGTGTTTGTAATTATAGCAAATTGTCTGTCCAAGTGTCGAGAAGATCAAGTGTTTACCTACTTAGGTATGTTATTCACAGCCTCACCATCTATCGTCCACCAGTGAGTATGATTACTCAAGTACTTAGTTAGATATCATACATTGGCAAGATCACGCAGTAAGAACCAAAACGGAGCGAGTCAGTGTTCATATATACCAATTAACATTAACAAAAATAAATAAAGATGGCTCTAGTGTGTGTATCATGTCTACCGGCTTTATAACCCATCCCAATCCCCCAAATCGCCTGTTGTGAAACCTTTCGCCTCTAATGTGGATGATATAGAATAATAGTTCCCAACCCAAATAGCACCAAAAAAAAACCCCCCAAAAAAAACCAAAAACCAAAACACCACACAATCAAGGCTTGCTAACCTGCTCCTTGCGGAAAAACTTGAAATACCCTCCACAGATGCCCAGATTCAACAGCAGCACCACCCAGAACCAAGCACTCCCCACCACGGCGTCCGCGCCCTTGGAGAGATCTGGGAACACAGGCCCCGGGCCCAGCTTGTCAGGTGCACTCGCCCGCGCGGCAATAGTCGCAATCGAGCCCAGCACCTGCGCCCCGACGATGGCAGCGGCGACGTGCACACGGGTCAGGGTCAGCATGAGAATCATGCCTATGCCTGCGCCCTGGATGCCGTCCAGCAGGCCGAGCCAGAGCCAGAGCAGACGCGAGACAACGGCAGAGGCCAGGACGGTGCCGCCGGCCCAGGGGAGCCAGAGGCCGATACGGGAGACGCCCCAGAAGGTCTGGGCCCAGCGGGGGCGCCGAGGCCGACGGCGAACATGGGGAACAGCCATGGGTGGCCGCGGCTGAAGCGAGCCAGGACGTAGAGGATGACGGCCCACATGATGACGAAAAAGCCCAGGGCGAGAAGGACAGCGCCCCAGACGGGCAGCGCGGAGGAGGAGAAGAGGAAGAACCAGTTGCGGCCGTAGACAGCGCTGAGGAAGTAGTTCTGGATGACCACGGCGAGGAGATACCAGGCGATGGTCTTGCGGCGGAGGAGGGTCTTCCACAGCTGGGGGACGGGCCCTGGGGTCTCGCGGTAGAAGTCGGGCAGGCCGAGGTAGAGGACGGCACCGATGGCCCAGAGGAGCAGGGCGGCGGGAATGCAGACGGCCAGGAGCCAGGGGCTGTTGGCGATGGACTCGGAGCCCCCGTTGGCGACCTCGGTGGAGACGGCAGAGCCCCAGGCCCAGAGGCCGACGGTGTAGAGCTGGCTGACGCCCTGGATCAGGGCGAGGCGCATGATCCAGGACGAGATGGTGGACCCGCCGTCGGTGCCGAAGTTGAAGGCGAAGGTGATGCCGCCCGAGGACGAGGCGAAGGCGTACAGGCCCGTGGCGACGTTCTGGACCCAGCCCTGGGTGGTGTCGTCTGCGGCCAGGGGGAGAATCCCAGCACGAAGAAGGCTGCGCCGTAGAAGATGAAGGGGATGGCCAGGGGGTACAGCAGGGGGACGGTGCGGGACAGAGCGTACCACAGGATGGTGGAGGCGAGATAGATGCTGGCCACGGTGTACAGCTTGGAGGCGGGCTCGCCGACCGAGCCGGTGAGCAGGGTGACCTGGTACGAGTTGGAGGCGATGACCTGCGAGGCGGCGAGGAGGATGGCGTAGACGGGCCACTCGCCCACCTGGTACTGGAGGTATTTCTTCAGGCCGGTGGGGGGGACATAGTCCTTGGGGATCTCAAAGGCATCGTAGCCAGAGTCTCTCCCCACCACGGTGTCGCTGCTGCTCTCCTCTAGAGACCCGTCAGGAGAAGGTACGTCGAGGGACCGCCTCGAGGGCGATGAGGCGTTGCGCAGGTGGGATGAGCGGCCGCGGCCACCAGCGGCGGCCACGGACAGACCCAACGTCGACCTCGGGGGATCGCGACCGCGCAAACCGGCTGGTGGACCGCGCTCTGGAGCGATCCCGCCCTCCTGCCGGCGACGAGGACCGGCCGCGACCACGGCCGAGCCTCACCTCGCGGTACTCGTTGAACCACTCCTTCTCGGAGCGCATCAGGAAGTCCTCGATGCACAGCTCAGACGCCGAGTTGGAGGCGTCGAGGGAGGCCAGCTTGCGCTCAAAGGTGGCATAGAAGCTGCCGTCCTTGTCGGTAAAGAAAGGATCGACCTGCTGCAGCTTGTAGTCGTGGCGCTCACCCACGACCTCGTCCAGGCTGAGCATGGAGGCCCGGCTGGCGTTGTTCTGCTGCATATAGGGCGAGTTGGGCAGAGGAAGAGGCATGCTCGCCATGGTGGCCATGCTCTGGACGGACTCGACCCTCGCGTGGCCGCCAAAGGGCCGCGAGAAGGAGTAGGACTGCATCGAGGGCGAGTCTGGACGGGATCCCCACTCGTTGATATAAGGAGACGCCGGCCTCGAGGAGGAGGCATCAGGGGTTATAATCATATCAATACCAGGCGTTCCAGGCCGCGAGGCTGCGGGCGTGTTGAGCGCCGTGCTGAATCGAGACTGGTCGTGGATCGTAGACGTGTCGCCCAGGTCGGTGATGGACTGCATCCACGCCGGCCTCTGGTCGCGCAACTGGATGTCTGTGGCATCGAGGTTCTCCCTGCTCGGGCTGGGGCTGAGCAGGTTCTTGGTGCTGGCCATGAACCCGGCGCCCTTCCTCTTGGCGGCCTTCTGCGCCGTCTTTTCGTGGGTCTTGATGACTGAGTTCTGGAGGTGCTCCAGCTTGTCAAGCCACTGGGCCACGGGGAATCTCTGCTTGGCCGAGTAGGCACGCATCTTGGCCCTGGTCTCAGTGTCGGTTTTCAGGGCGGCCACGATGGCGTTTCTGAACTGCTGGAGAAGGTGAGACGCCTGAAGAAGGGATTGTTAGCTGGAGATCAGGAACAGAAACATAGAACAGCCTTCAAGATAAGTGTGAAAAGGGAAAACATACCTTTGTGCTCTCCACGGTAAACCACCAGCCCGGCATCTGACCAAGACCACCGACACGCGCACCAACACCCAGAGCACCCTTGCGGCCGAACTCAACAGCCACCAGGCCAAAGGGCTCATCACGAGAAGGAATCAGGGCAAACTCGGCACCGCTGAAGATGTAGGGAGGGAGGGCAGTAAACTCGGGCTTGCTGAAGACGCGGCCGGGGTATTTCTCCATCAGCTTGGCCAGCTTCAGGGCTGCGAATCGACCGTAGAGATCAATCACAGGGCCGATACACTAAGTACTCATACAGTCAGTTATACATGTGATTACACACGTAGGAGTAAAGCTGGACAAGATGACAAGAATACTCACAATCACTTGGGCCTGGGGATACTGCTCCAGCACCCAGGGGAAGATATCTGCAATCAGGTCGACACCCTTCTGCAGACTCCACCGGCCCACAAACACAAACAGCTCGGCCTTGGGGTTCTGCTCGAGGCCTGCCCACTCCTGGGCCTGGCGCTTGAGCTCGACCCGGCCGGCCTCGAACTCGGTGTCGATGGTGGGCTTCTCGGTCACCAGCGCATCGGCACTCCACTCGCCAGTGTCCTTGGAAGTCATTGTAATTAGTACAGGTAAAAGAGGGAGAAAAGAGAACAGGACGCTTTCGAACCTACCGTGGGATCAGGATTAGGAAGCTGTCCGATCTTGGACAGACCCCAGAAGATGGGATACCGGGCAAAAGACCGATCACCGTATTTCTTGGAGACGCCGACGGCTCCAAAGCCCTGCTGGTGGATGCGCAGATAGCTCGCACCCGCATGAAGAAGGTTGAAAACTACATTTCGAATCAGTCAAGAGTTTGATTATTAATCGTCACTTGAACAGATACTTCAAACTTACCAGATCCAAACTGGACATAGTCCTTGACAACCTGCTCTGGCAGGTTGTACACCTCGCACACCTCCTTGCACTCCTCAGGGGTCCTCATAGGCCACATGCCCTGGAACTCTGCATTGTGAAGAGACAAGGCGACGGGGATAGTTTTGGGGAGGAGGTACAAGGGAGCGCAGGCACCGTGGTAGTCGTTGATGTGATACAAGTCGACGGGGGAAGCGGTTCATTGTCTCTGCAATACACTGGTTCCTGTTTTCAGTCTGTCAGCAAACAATCATCCGTTTTGTGATTTTCAGAAAGGAGAGAAGGAAAGAGAAAGTGCTTACCAGGCAGAGTAGTAGACAGCACTCTCCATATCGTCCATGCGAGGCGGATACGGCTCAGCCTTGGTCTGCTTCCGGAAAATAGGTGCGTCCAGCAGCACAAAGGTGATATTATCCAGCTTGTGATACTGGATCTGGACCTCATAGAACTGGCCCATCACCTTGACAAACATGGGCTCGGCGCGCACGTCGACAGGATATTCAATCCCGCCGGCACAGGGAACCACCCACACGAGGTCCTGGTGCCTCAGCGCCGTGCCCATGAGCTGCGCCATCACGCCCAGGCCGCCGATCTTGATCTTGATGTTCCAGTCGTCAATGTTGTACTCCATAGTCGCGATGAGCACCCTCCTGCGCCGGGTCTCACCTGCCGCACCAGCAGCACCGGCAACGGCGAGGCCCCTTGAGGCGGCACCAGAGGAAAGGTTGCGGTACTTCTCACCGCTCAGGTGGAGAGCACTCTTTGCCTTTTGCGCGAGCAGGGCGACGGTCGAGCCCTGGCCGACGCCGACCTCGTTGAACTTGATCTTGTAAAAGGACTTCCTGAAGGCGTGCACCACGGCCAGCGCCGAGATGACGGGCACGATCCACAGCAGCACGTACAGGGCCAGCTGGAGGTACATGTTGCCCACAGGCACGATGCCGTACTTGAGCGTCGAGTCCTGGATGACAAGCCGATACGCCAGGTGCGGTGTGGGCGGGTGGGTTGTGATGTTGATATCGGTCTCGGTCAGAGACGAAGGGGGCATGCGGTCCAGCACGCCGTCGTCGTCCACGTCGCCAAAGATAAAGCTCTGGTCGGGCTGGCTGTCCGGGTTCATCCCCCAGACGCTGACCTGGAAGTAGGCCGGCCACTCGTCCATGTAGTGCCACTCCCACAGGGACTCGGCCGTGTGCTCCATCTGGCTGTCGAGGCCTGCGTCGTAGCCGTACTGGTTGAAGGCGCCGGACGCCCAAAGGTGGGGAACCTCCTCTCCTTGCCGTCGTAGTCGAGGTCGGCGTGCACGACGTAGCTGCTGCTGCCCAGGAGCTGGCTCCAGTACTGCACGGTGACGTGGGTTCCCTCCCAGGCCTGGTCCGAGGTGCCGCTCCAGGCCAGCTCGCTGATGGTCGTCTGGTCCTCGTAGCGGACCCAGTCGCTGTAGGTGGAGCCCCAGTTGGTCGTGTAGCGGAACCAGCTGGCGCCGGGGGCGCTGTGGGTCAGCGTCAGGTTGTTGCTGCCGTCTGTGGTGCGGTTGAGGAGGGTGCTGGAGTAGTTGGCCGTGGCGGGGAAGACAAGAGGGTTCGTGGTGTCGCCCACGCGCAGGAGGAACCGGTCGGCGACGCCTGTGTAGGACCCCTCGTCCGAGGTGGTCGCGTTGGTCATGGCGATCTGGTGGATTCCGGGCGCCAGGTCGGTGATGTTGGCAGACCACGCCCACGCCGAGGCGATGACGCCCGTGTAGTCTGGCTGCGAGTCTGTCACGTTGGCGCACGAGATAGTGTCGTTGTCGATGGACGGCGTGAGCCCCGACTGCGTGATGGAGATGAGGCTGATGGCGTCCGTCACAGAGTCACAGTCCATGACCGTGTTGAAGTGGAAGCTGACGGCCACCGTCGTGCTCTCGTCTGCAGAGTACACCCTCGTGTCGTGGCCAGGCGTGAACTTGGTGATCATGGGCGGCGGAGGCACCCAGTTGTCCACAGGCACGTAGGCGCGGAACTCAAACCTCTCCATGCTGAGGCTGTCGTAGCAGCCGTTGTACTTTGTAGACCCGTTGATGCCCAGCTTCTCGGTGGACGCCGTCAGGTTGAGCTCGTCGTGCGGGAAGAACAGGTTCTTGACCGTCGTACCGGCGTCGAACGGGCTGATGAGCGCCGTGTCGTTGTCGCTACAGTTGAAGGAGTAGGTGTACGACTGGTTGCGGTTGTGGTACACGAGCCACACGGGCGAAGCATCGTCGCCCAGGTCCTGGATCCCCAGGAACTGGTTGCGCATTGTCGACCACAGGCCCGTCTCGGTGGCCACGCCCGAGGAGCCAGGGAGGTGGATCTCCTCGGTGGACTTTGACAGCTCGCGCAGGTAGAAGCCGTCCTGCAGCACGGGGAAGATCTCGCGCAGGTGGTACATGTGCTTGATGACGTTGCGGACCGGGTGGCTGGGGTCGCGGTGGTCGTACGAGACGGTTTCATCCTCGCAGCCGTACAGGGTGGCGTTGAGGGGCATGTCGAAGTAGAGGGTGGCCGGGAGGAGCGAGTAGCACCCGTGGGCCTGCCAGGCCGGGCCCGACGCGATCGGCTGCCGGCCAAACATGTAGTTGTCTGCCGTGTTGTCGAGGACGTAGAAGGCCTGCTCTTCTCCCCAGAGGAGCAGAGGGATTCCAGGCATGTGGAGGGTGGTGATGAACTAAGTAAAGGTTTGACGAAACTGGTTAGCAAGGACGTATTTTGGTATGCACAAATTGAGTCTGTAAGTACTCACCAGACCAAGCAGGTTTCGCTCCACGCCGTACGAGATGGAAGGCCACCGGAAGACGTCCTGGTTGGAGGCGCCATACATGTGTCGAGGGTCGAACTCGCCCGTCTCGGCGTTCAGCATGTCGTTGGTGAGCATCATGGTGTTCCAGGACTTGACAAAGTCAATGTCGAGATCGTAGGCCGCCGTCATGTCACCGTCCATGCCCAGGAACCGGAGCAGGTTGCGGTAGATGGAGTAGTGGAACGCCGCGCCGTCCAGGGCGTTCTGGCCTTCGTCCCGGATGAAGATGTCCATGCCCGAGGCTGTGGCGTTGGTCAGGTTGGCTGCTGTCTCGATGTTGTCGAGGTATTGATCTGGCTGACGACCACGGCCTGGAGGGAAGAGAAGATCAGTATAAAAGGAAGACACTTGACGTGTGTATGAACAGAGAACACGGGTACTTACCAACATAGATAGCTCCAAAGGTATTACCACCGGTGATCTCGCCAGGGATAAAGAAGTTGGTCTTGTTCACCTCCCGCGCACACTCGCGCATCGTGGCCGAGAACTGGCCCTCGGCGTCCACGGTGACCTGCGTAGCCTTGTCGTAGCGGAACCCATCGATATCCAGCATCTGGATGGTCAGGCACGAGAACCTCTCGAGCCTCTCGCGCACGTCGGGCACCCACTCGCGCAGCCGGTCCTGCACCGAGGCGAACTTGGTCAGCTGCCGTCTGTAGTCGGCGTACACGCCAAAGGCCTCGGTGTCGCCAAACTGGTCAAAGTCGCCGTTATAGCAGCCCCAAAGGTCTCATAGACCCCGTCCTGCACGTCGGAGCCGTTGTCCCAGAACAGGCGCGGGAAGTCGACGCAGGTCGAGTTGAAGGTGGTGCCAAAGTTGAAGTCGTGGTACCGCCGGCCGTTGGAGGCCTTCCACAGGGCCTCGTGCTCGTGCTCGGGCACATAGGGTGCCGACTTGTTGAGGTAGCCCTTGAAGCCGACCAGGTCGCCCATGGTGGCCACAGTGTTGTCGAGAATGACATACCTGGATGGAGGATAAAGGATTAGCACTGTGTGAGACTGCTTCACGACCTCACAAGTGATGTCTTCGGACGAGATATTCTAATTGGCCGCTTACATTCCACGGCTGTGGATCTCCTGAATAGCAGCTCTCCACGCAGAAATATTACCAAAATGCTGATCGAGCAGCGTGTGGTCCAGCGGCGAGTAGGCGTCGGATCCCCAGGGCTGGTTGATGAACGGCGACCCGGCCACATACAGGCCCTTGATGCCCATGCCCTGGATATAATCAAGGCTGTCGGCCAGGCCCTGGATGTCGCCGCCGAACCGCAGCTGCGTGCCCATGACCTCCTGCTCAAAGACGGTGTCGTTGGCATTGTCGTTGGTCGGGTCGCCGTTGACGAACCGGTCCAGGAACAAGGTGTAGAAGGGAAACCGCCAGTTGCTTGGAGACGGGTGGAAGGTGTGGTCCTCCCATTTTCCAGAGTACTCGAGCGGGTTGGTGGTGTTCTCGTTCTGGTTGAGGTTGTAGTCGACAAACTCTGGGTAATACCTCAGAGCCCAGCACGGTAGGGAGAAGAGGCTGCTGAGGAGGGTGAGGAGGGTGAGGAGGGTGAACCTCTGCGGGACGAACATCTTGCTTGTCCCTGACGCTTGTCGATCACCTCATCAGGTATTAATCGTATGGCTAATAGATACTTTCTTTTCTTTTCTTTTGGAACAAATAAAAAAAAAAAAAAAAAAGAGGAAACACAAATATTAGAGGATAGAGTTTAGAGTGTCTGGGGATGAGCGAGTGTGTCTGGGGAAAGATGGAGCGAACGTCGTCTGGTAGACATGAACGAGCGAGTGGCAATGCTGTGTGGTGTGTGTGAACGACAGACAAGACAGACACGCAGCCACACACAGACAAGGAGGAGGAGGAAAAGAGAGAGAGAGAAAAAAACAAAAACACCAACCCTACCAGATGGGGAGAAGCATGATGAGGTAGAGAGAGGGAAGAAGATGGAGGGGAGGGGCGGATAGGAATCCAGTTTTGTTGTCAACCCACCATCATCATTGACAGGAAGACAGAACACAGCTCTGCATGGTAAACTTCGAAGCTTGCATGGATGGGATCAAAGAGGGATACCCTCTCGACGAAAAAGAACCATCGACCCACCCCAGGAGGCAAAGATACGAGGTCAGCTCGCCCACAAGCCTTGCAGAGAGGCAAGTGCGAGCAAGTATGAGTAAGTAAGTGGGTGGGCGAGAGAGTACAGTATCTCCCTCCCCCATGTCATGGTAGTACATGGACAGCTCACTCAAAAAGGTGGCCGTCCCATGTACACAGACACCTGAAGAGACACAGAGAGAGAGGGAGACAAGACCACACACCACACCCCCCGGCCCAGGCTATAGCACGCACACTCTGTCTATCCCCATGCCAGATACTAATCCATCATGAGGACCTGCCCACCGCAGCGAATAGAGCAAGCATCCTAGACGCCGGAACACCGTGGGTCTTCCCAGGGCTGTGGGACTGGCGCTGTGGATCCGTCGAAGCGAAGAAAGCGGCTCGAGGAGGGAAGGGGAGGGGAGGGAAAAAAAAAAAATAGGAAAGGGGAGTACATAGTACATGGTACTGCAGTGTAACATTGTCATAGTACACCCTCGAAAGAATGTGTGGACACCGGAGAAGAGGGCTGTGAAGTCTGTGGGACGACGCCCTGTGCTCTGATGTCACTGTCACTTGTCACCACGTCCTCGTCGCATAGTAATCCAAAGTACGGATGTACACACATGACTAGTCCCCCATCATCATCATCCCATCTGTTAGTCTCCTTTGCTCGGGCTCAGGCAACAATCTCCTGGGAAGGGGGCCCCAAGGAAGTTCCCATCACGAACCACACCACACCACCTTGTGAGATCGGGAGGCTGAGACAACAAGATTCGGAGTTGCTAGCTCTGCACACCATCTTTGTCGGGTCTGAGTGGCTCGTCTGATCATTACATCTAGCCTTCTTATCTCAAAGCTTACTCACATTTGTTGTTGATGATGTTATTGTGGCCATCGCCATGGTAGCCTTGGTCCGCAGCCTTGGCGGTAGCCCGTGATGGTGTCTGTGTTGTGTTGTTCTGGACCGTTTTCCAGGCACCCGCGATCATGTCATATAAACTCTGCTCCATCGTCAGTGGCGGCGACTTGTGGCTGTCGATGAGGCTTGTTTAGTCAGTCTAGTCAGGGCGGCAACGGAATCCCGGCCGAGCAAAACGACGGCAACGCGGGTTAAGCATTCAAGCGTTGGCACCATTTTTTCCCTCTCTCGCCTTGGCCTCAACAAGAAGGCGAGACGAGACGAGACGAAAAAAGAAAGAAAAAGGAGAGGGAAAAAAAAAAAGAAAAGATGTGGGTCGCTTTGGAAAGGCGGAGTCGCTATATTCGCGGACCGTTAAGCATCGTGAAGATGGGACAACAACGCCTCGAAGACCCTTTCTTTCCGGGATCATCCTGACGCGCGGGCAGTCGCCAAGAGCCAAGAGCCTCAACCTTATTCAGGAGGTCGTATAGAGGGCTGTCCGGTGATTGTTGATCCCTGAGCCTTGGGACAAACCCTCCACCACCACCACTCGGGCTGCTGCGATGGGACGTTGTACTAGGTAAACTCAGATTGCTGCTGATAAAAACCCAGGGGTGGAGAGGGAGGAGAAACAAGAGGGTCCGTTCTCGGTCCAGTAAGCTTGCGAGGCGGTTTGTGGCTCAAAAAAAAAGAAAAAAAAAGTATGGGGACTGTGGTAGCATACTAAGTACTAATAGTCGGGACCGAGAATAGAATAGCCGCACGTATCGTAGATGAGGTGGCTTGTGAGCTAGCATAGACTCCAAAAGAAAGTTGAGGGAGAGAGAGAAAGAGAGAAAGGAAGCGCGGAACACACTCCGCGGATACGCTGAGCGATTAGGTACGCGAGGACGAAAAAAAAAAAAAAGATTACCCCCAGCCGTCGTGTGCATCGTCGTCAGCCCCATCTCCGATGATGGAATTGGACAGGTAACGCGCCTAGAGACAGTAGAAGCGCGGAAATATACGGGGGAAGCACGGTGAGCATGTAAAAGAGTGGAGCCCGAGGAAAAAGAAAGAGACGCCTGGCCTATCACGAAGCCGAGATACACAAAAATCCCATATAAAAGTACAGTGTGCGCCAAGTAGTATTGCGCCAGGCACACACGCTGTTGGTCACAGTCACAGGAGCCAACGGTGGATCTCTCTCTCTCTCTATCTCCGTCTCCGTCTCTGTTTTTCTCTTGTCTCTCTGTCCCTTTCCTCCTCTCCCTGCTCCCGACCCACAGAATCAAGCTTCAGAGATCGCTGGCCAGGATGCCGAGGCGAACTAAGCTTTCTTTCTTTTTTTTTTTTTTTCTCTTCGTCTCTCTTTTTCTCCCCCCCCACCTTCTCCTCTCCTTCCCTTTTATGTTTTCCCTTTGTTGGGTCGGGTCCTTCGGTTAGAATACGACATCTCTCCCAACCACCCTTGCATCAGCCCGGCATGGCTGTTGGGTCCCTTGCCCATCTGGGTCCCATGTTTTGGGTAGGTTTCCCATCTATGGGCGGCAATGCCGGTTGTGGATTGATGTCTCTATTTTCCCTTTCTTTTTTTTTAAGGCTGTGGCTGAAGCTTCTTATTGTTTATGCCCTCACCGTCGTGCGCGAGATTGCTGTGTTCCTGACTCTTGTTCCTGACTCTTGCTACCCCGGACCTCGGGTTTTTGGTTTTTTTTCTAAATCTGCCAAGCAAAGGAGGCAGTGATTGAAAAGCTAATCAATATTATTTATGGCGGCCATGTGCGGCTCTCTCAGGGGACATTCTCGGTACTGGAAAGAACAAGGACCCGAGACAATGGAGAGCGAATGACTAGATGATCCCACATGGCAGTACTATGAACCAAGGTGTTATATTCTACTTGGCAAGTACCACGTGTTTTAGGGCAGGACGGCAAGATGAGAGGCGGCCCTGGCTACTCGAGTAGGCTGTGTGTTGGCCTGGCCTGTGGAACCTGCTGTTCAGAGAAGGCATTGAATTGAGCCCGTTGGGAGGGTCATCGCTGTGATCTGCCAAGATCTGAGCAGGGGAGGGAGCAAAGACAAGGTGCTTGCTTGATTATTATCAGCGCAGTACTACAAATACGCGTTACAACGTTGTATATGTACTGCCCCTTACTGCATAGCTAGTAAATATGGAGCCCACGTGGGGTTCGACCTAAACTTAGTAACTCTGCCGGTCGTGCCGCGGTCCGTTTACTAAGGACCTAGAGCCAACTTTTTTTTCTTTTCTTTTTCTCTTCTCATGCTTCGTAATTACTACATACGGTAGTACTATAGTAGGCTGGTTGCTTTCCTGGCGCTACGAAAGTTACTCTGCGTCTGCCTCGTCTGCCCAGGAGCGAAGAGAGGGACCTAGACATGCATGTCAGAATATCGGCCTTGATAGCTCGTCACGTCTTCCCTGGAGCTGATAAAAGAAATTCCCTCGGGGGCCATCTTTTCTTGCGAGAGATTGCGCTGGCCAACACGTGTACACCGCAGACAGGATTCCATCTCGTTATCGTTGGCAAGTGATTCGCCTACGCACGCAAGCAACTCTCCGTCCAGATCCGTCGCAGTCCAGACCCAAAATAGGGAAGGGACCATGACTGTCGGTCCATCATTCCAGATCGATGCAAGCTGCAGGTGCACGGGGACCAAAAGAAAAGAAAAGCAATTGCAAGGAGTACGACAGTAGCAGCAAGCCTCCCCCAGAATGGACGTTTGAAACATAAAAAAATAAAGGAAGGTCTCCTGGAAGCGGGTGGTATCCGCACCCAGTGCTCCGTCGGGGTTGTGTTTTGATTTGTTTCAGGGCAAGCATACGCCAAAAAAAAAAAAAAAAAAAAAGGGCCAGACAGCCCCTGGCTTATTACGGAGAGATACCGCATCTGTGTATATTCCCACGCTGTTATCGCTGCACCACCGGACACGAGTTTCCTCGTCTGGAAAAGAACCATTCAAGGTTCTTACATTGATATGGTACAGTTCCCAATCTGGACGAGAATGATTTGAAAAGAAAAAAAAAAAGAAAAAAAGGTCCCCTAATCAATTCTCCTATCCTCCTTGCCGACCAGAAAAAAATAGATTCCACAAGCCCACTGGCCCTCGTCTGTCCAGGGGATTCTCGTGGCAAGCACGACATTTGCGACTCTCTCTCTCTCTCAAGATTCCTGATGAAACATGTTTCCCCCTTCTTTCCCCCCTTCTTTCCCCCCTTCTTTCCCCCTTCTTTCCCCCCTTCTTTCCCCCCTTCTTTTTTTTTATTTTTATTTTTCTTAGTTTTTCTCTCTCTTTCCTCCTTGTGGAGAGGTTCAAACCCACCTGGTGAGGTCACGATGAGGTGGCCTTCGGGGATGAGCCTCGGCGCCAAAAGGGGCTGTGGGGAGGAGGACACGCAACGGCCCGGGGATACGGCATAGTGGGAGTCGTCGTCATACCACACCACGCTTATGTAGGGTGAATTTATTTGTTTCATTTTTCTCCTCTTCTTTTTGAAACAGGAGAAGAAGAAAAAAAACCTTGGAGGAAGAGATCTGGAATGGTCATCGCCACAGGCCATGGCATCATCTTCTTCTTTTTTGCTTCGCCTGTAGGATGTTGGGGTCTTGAAGGATGGGCCAGCGCAGGGATGAGCTGTACCTGTTGGCAGATGAGGCGTCGTCATCAGCTGAAAAGAACAAAAAGAGAAAAGGGAAAAAAAAAGATGCGAACAAGGCTGTACTTCACATCCTCTCAAGACCGTCAGGAAGACAACCTGAAACACAATACCATCTAAATCCGGTTCACGATGGCTGAATTAATTACCAGTAAGTGTTATTGGTGGGTACAGTGGTAGAGACAGGCACGCTCAACGCTGTCGACATTGTCTATCTGCCTTCACACTCCCAAGATGCAATCCATCATTCCACCTCCCACACAAGGGGATCATCCCCTCTCTCCCTCCTGTACCTATTCGTCGCCCACAGAATATCCTCGCACCCCTCCAGCAAAAACCCATACTTGCGCACAAATCCCTCCGTGACCTCCCACCCGCCCGCCTCCCACGGCGTTGTCCACACGATGAGCCTGGCATCCACCACCTCTTCGTCGTCTTCTTCTTGCTCCTGGTTCTCTCCCTGCAGCAAGTGCTGCTCCTGCTCCTCCTCCGCCAGAGGCTGCAGCCGCTTCCCCGTCTTGTTGGCCCCGCCGCCGCACAACCCCCTCAACACATCGGCGCAGATGCCGTCCTCGAGAAGCCTGCCGTCGCGCACGGCGGCGATGGCGTTGTCGCGCATGCGAGGCGAGGGCAGGATGTCGATCCAGAGCTCGTGTGGCGTGGAGAGCTGCAGCTCCGTGGGCCGGAGGGACTCTGGAACATTCTTGTGATTGTTGTTGTCAGGATTGTTGTTGCTGCCGCCATCGTGGCGCGGGAAGAGCGGGGTTTCTGGTGGGGGGAGGTACGCGCAGCCTGGGTTGCGCAGCAGGCTGAAGAGGGAGAGGATGTAGATGTTGGTCAGGGTGGCGCGGTAGACGTTGTACTCGATCAGGGGGATGAGGTGGTCGCGCGAGAGGGGGAAGGGGCCGGCTGGGCAGTGGCGGTGCGGGGGAGAGGGAGAAGGAGGAGAGGAGGTTCTGGTGAGGCTGGGATGGTGCAAGGGGGAGAAGAGGGTCTGTGAAGATGGGATGGTGGAAGGTGGAGGAGGAAGAGAAGTGGTGAGGGAAGTGTGTGGAGGCTGGTGGTGGTCTGGCTGCGAGGTGACCAGCAACAACACTGGCAACAGATTCGGATGTTGTGTATGCCACCACCATGTCATTCCCCTGGCAGACATGACTGTGCTGCTGCTGAGCCTTGCGCCGTCCTGCAAACAGGTGAGTCTTCGCTTTTTCGATATGTTTTTGGGGAAGTGTGGATGGGCACGCACTGTGAGCTCTCACGTTGAGCCGAGTCTGCAGCCTCCTCCTCTCAGCCCTGTCCCTCAGCCCCGTCCAGTCGTCCTCTGGTCCCTTTGCGTGCTGCAGCGACTGCATCGGCGCCAGAGTCACCGCGGTGAGCCCGACGTGCCCTGTTCTCTCTCCGTGCGCCATCTTGTACTATCGTTGGCCGTATTGCTCTATGGTCCTCAATAGATGGTTTCACAAAGAAGCGCAGAAGAGATGAAAAAGAGAAGGTGTATATGCAACTGGCTTACAGACGCCCGCTCATTTCCCAATCCCCCCTTCCTTCTGAAGCCCGGTCGTCTCTTTATAGTTCCTTTCCCCTTTCTTGACGTACGCCTCGCCAGCCCAAGCCACCACACCTTACTTAAGAGCTGAATCATTCCTTCGACTGGGCGCTTCTGCAGGTGGCTTACAGCGCTAGGCTCGGGATGGCTTGGCCGCAGGAAATGGGCCACTCCTCCACGATGGATTTTGCTCGTGTTTGGCGCTGCCCAATCACGATGAGTGGTGGCGTCTTGCACGGACAAGGGGGGTGTTTATTTGTAGAATGTGGCAAAGGGGTCATTGTAGAATAGAATATATAAAACAACCCGTGCGAAGATCAAATAAGAAACAAACAAACGCCACAACAACCACTTGGTTGTACTTTAAAAGTAACCAGAGACAATTACAGCGCGAATCCCAATCATCACATGGATCAATACGCTCAAAACGTCAACTAAAAACCATGCACATATAATTATACTATATAACCACTTGAAGGCATTCATTGAAGCCAGTTAACCCAAGTGAAGGGCTTTCGCATAACCATCTTCCATCTAAACTGGTCTATTTCACCTCCAACCTCAGCGCATCGTACTGCACATAAATACTCCGCGGCAGCACCGCGCTCTCATAACTCGTCGCGTTGTACGGCAGGCTCAGGATGATCTCGTTGGTGGCATTGTCGCCGGCGACAAGGTAGCTCGTGGGGAACGTCCACTTGTTGGACAGGTGGTAGCACGTCACGGCGCTGCGCACGCCGCAGGAGGACGACTGGTAGTACCTGTTGTTTCAGATCAGTAATAAAGCCTAAAAAAAAAAAAAAGAAAAGGAGAAATAGAAGAATGATTACTGACGGGATCACCCAAGTCTCCAGCGCCCGCCCGTTGACAACCACATTGTAAGGAATATCAATAAACGCCTGGCTGGCATTATACACATCTGTATTCCCGCTCGCCGCCTTGGCCCCGGCCAGCTGGACCGTGAAGGTAGCCTCGCTGGTGCCCTGCAGCTGTGCCTCGCCCCCGTCAAACGTCACGGTCCAGTTGTTGATGTTACCGCTGCCCTCGACCTGGACGGGCCGCAGGGCGTTGGCATACCCGCCGAAGACGGACCAGTGGATGTAGTTGAAGTCTCTTGTGATGTCCGAGGTGCCGATGTGGAAGTTTACGCCGTCGGGGAAGTCGTCTAGGTAGTCGTAGGCGGCCCAGTAGATGCGGTACTGCGGTGGGTGGAGGGGATGGTCTGGGTCGGGCTGGTCGCCGTGGAGCCACTCGCCGCCGGATTTGTCCCTGCCCAGGTGAAAGAAGACTGTGTTAGTTCAGTAGCTCCCTTCTCTCTCTACGTGTCTGTGTCTCTTGTACACACACACACACTCTCTCTCTCTCTCTCTCTCTCTCTCTCTCCCTCCAGTAAGTACTCACGGGGTTCCCATCCGCCACAGTTCAGTCCCAGCAGACTCAGCAGTCCAGCTGACAGTACCGCTGTCCGCCGTCTCCTGCGCAGCAACCACGACATCGTCCTGCACATAATCCCCAAACAACCCATCCGCAAACACAGTAAGCCTGTACGTGGCCGCCTTGATACGGTCGATCTGCACCTCGCCCGTGCAGGCGTCAATGTCCGCCCAGTACTGATACGCCTCCGTGTCCTTGCTGTTATCCTGAAAATCCAGCCCGTTCGCCGATAGAACAGCAATCGGTCTCTCTCCTCCCTCGGGAACCTCCACCACCGCCCGCCACGAGCCCCTGCCCGAGGTGGGCACATAATTCGGCACAAGGTGCGCGATGTCATCGTAAAATGCCGCGTCCCAGCTCGGATCCGCAAACGCCTCCGCCTCGCTCCTCATCTCTTCCCACGATGAGGAGGGAGGAGGAGGATGTCCCCCTCTTCTCCGCCGCTGCTGCCGTGGCTGAAATGATAATACGAGGGGCCAAAGGTACGGTCGAACCCGCTCGTCATGTTGGGGGCTTGGTCGCCGTGGTGGTTCGAGATGATATAGTTGTACACGATGCCGTCCACGACGAGATCGGACCAGGTGGGCCCGCCAAAGTACGTGTCCTTTGTGTTCATGACCAGCCAAGCGCCGAAGGTGGCATTGTCGGCCGTCAGGGTGCCGTCTGCGTACATGCCGTGCGCCGTCTGGTCGCGGTAGACGGCCGAGAAGGTGTATTTTGTGAAGTAGTCTGCGAATTCCTCCACATAAGGGTCAGAGGTGGTGCGGTTGCCAATGTACCAGGTGGCGTCCTGCACGGTGTATGCATCTGTGAGGTCGCCTGCTGCCGGGTCTGGCCGGGGCAGAGGCGCATACAGGTCGGCGTCGGTGATGAGGTGTGTCCAGATGGAGTTGTCCGTGTCTGGGCGGAACAGGGTGCGGAACTCCTGAAAGACGCCGGCAGAGGGCGTCGTCTCGTTGTAGTAATACAGCCGGCTAAAGAGGTGCAGACCCGTCTCGCCCTCGCGCAGGAACCAGTACTGCTGCAGCACGATGCCCGTCGGGGTGTAGGTCTGGCTCATGGAGATGCCGCCGTAGGAGACATTGGACGAGTCGATGCCCTGGTACAGCGTGTACGTGGCATTGTCGGCGCCCGGGGTGTAGGCGCCCTCTGGTGTGCAGTAGCAGTCGAGGTACGGCCCTACACCGCTGACCCCGTTGCCTGTCGAGCCGCCTGGCGTCACCACACTGGTCGCCTCGGTGCCCAGCAGGTTCTGGCCGTCGAGGGTGAGGAACGACACGGCTCCAGAGGACTTGTTGACGGCAGCTGTGAGCCGGTCGTTGGCGAGCAGGAGGTAAGAGTCACTCTGGTTCGCGATGAGGGTGCCTCGGACGGCCGCCGCAGCCAAGAGGGGCAATAATAATAATTGAGAAAGAAGACGCATCCTGACCAATGTGTGTTGTGCCACGCTCTCCTTCAGCTCCAGCCCAGCAGCCAACAGCCGTAGAATAAGAAAAAGAAGAATGGAGGAGGAGGAGGAGGGAACGGAGGGGGTCATGAGGGCCGCCTCCCCCTCCCCACCCACGACATAATTAATACAACTGACTCCCTCTCATCTTGTACATAGCAATTACAATACAGTAGTATGTCCTGGGCTTGGTTCGGTCGGTCTACCCCAGACCAAAGTGAAGATCACTTTGGGGTCATCGTGTGTCTATGTCCCGACTAGCCGAGCCAGGATTTTTTTTTTTCCTTCGTGGAGGCGAGTGAGCGGTGGAAGTACGTGGTTAAAAGGAGGTGGATATTATTTTCCGAGACCTGTCCCACTCGAGATTGGGGCCTTCGCGGGGAAGGGCCTTTTGGGGTTCGATAAAAACCTAGGGAAGACATGTCAGGTTTTCAGGTTTGGCCAAGGGATTCATGCCAGATTCGGTGAATGATTATCCCGGTTGGGTCTTGTAATTACTGTAAGTGAGTATATATGCCCATAGTTGAGTGGTCATTATACACTTGTGTCGAGTGAACATGTAATTATGATGTAGACTTATAGACTCTTTGCCCCTAATACATAGGACGTAGTTCTCAGTCTCTACAGAACGCTCAACTCAACCCAAAGCACACTCTTCCTCAACAAGGTCGAGATTGACCCTCCTCCGCTTGATGGACGGAATTAACATGCAAGTCTTTGTCCCCGCGGGGATAAGTACTGTATTACGCTGCCAGAGACAATAGCCGAGTTTCCAGCCATTCAACCGCACACCTAGTATTCTCAGCTGCAGTTATAACACCCCGACTACGAGCTCCACCAGTTCGTTGTCACTCCGGGAAGGGACAAGGCTTACACATCCATCCACTGCAAGACATCGACACAGTCAAACCTTGCATGATATTACAAGAATAGTTGAAAAACCCACACACAACCCACCAGGCAATGCAACTCGACGTCATCTGGAATGAATGTACAAAGGCGGGCGTCTGCCGCGGCAGATGTAAAACACACACACACACACACGACAATGCAGAGAGACCCGTTATGACCTCCTCTTTTGTCCTGCGAACGCATCTGGGCAGCGTGCAAAACTAAACTGGGTGCCACCCGTGATCGGCAACGTGCATACGCCCACCCTTTCTGATACCACATCTTGTCTGATTCCGGCTCTCTGCTCGCCTCTCTCTTCTTTCGTGCTCCTCTGATCTCGCTCTTGGAGTCTGTCTTGTAACTCCCTCAATACACTCACTTTCTACACCCCAAAGCCTTCCCGACCAAACTTTTATCACAGCACCTATCAAACCATGCCTCTCTTCAAGCCCGAGAACGTCAACGCCCCCGTGCTCACCCAGTTCTCCCTCGCCGGCAAGATCGCCGCCGTAACGGGTGGCGCCAAGGGCATCGGCCTCGAGATCGTCCGCGGCCTGGCCGAGGCGGGCGCCGACGTGGCCCTCCTGTACGGCACCTCGCGCGCCGCCGCCGAGGAGGCTGCCACGACCATCTCGGCCGCGACAGGGTCGCGCATCGCCACGTTCGCCTGCGACGTAGCCAGCCGCGCCAGCGTGGCCGAGGTGCTGGAGGCGCAGGTGGCGCAGGGGTTCGGCGGCGGCAGGCTGGACATTGTGGTGGCCAACGCGGGGGTGAACGAGCACATCCCCGCGCTCGAGTACACCGAGGAGCAGTGGGCGCGCAACAACGCGGTCAACCTGGACGGGGTCATGTGGACGGCGCAGGCGGCGGGGCGGGTGTCTCAGAGGCAGGGCAAGGGCAATCTCATCATCACGGCGAGCGTCAGCGCCACGCTTGTCAATGTGCCGCAGAGGCAGGCTGCGTACAATGCGAGCAAGGCTGCTGCGGTGCACCTGGGCAAGAGCCTGGCGGTCGAGTGGGCTGACTTTGCTAGGGTCAACTGTATCAGCCCTGGCTTTGTCATGACCGAGATGTTGACCCAGCAGCCCAAGGACAGGTTTGATGCCTGGATGAGCATGGTTCCTGGCAAGAGAATCTGTGATGCTGCCGAGCTGAAGAGTGTAAGTGTATTGGTTTATTTCAAACCCCTTCACGCTCCCTATTTGTTGTGCCAGCAATGTGCATCAGTGCTAATTAGTCATGCTGCCTTTTGCTTCTCTAGGCATATGTCTTCCTCGCCTCGGACGCCTGCAGCTACATGACAGGTGCGGATCTTGTGATAGACGGTGGCTATACGCTGCCTTGAGTGGAACCAAGTTAATTTGCGTACTGGCTGGGGTGTAGGTGACATTTCCTTACGTAGCCTCTTGCTTGTCAGTGCATGTTCAGACATAGAGATAAACTTTTGGCTGTGAAGAGCAGGGAAAGACAGACACTCGGAACCAGAAGAAAGTACAGGATCGAATGGAGCTTCATCGAAGCCAACGGTAGTGCTTTTGGTGTTATAATGAATATTGGGAGGTAAATACAAGATATCAACATAACAACAGTATGAAACTATTTACACACACACACACACACACACACACACACACACATACACACACCAACCTATATTCAGGCGCAGCACAGTATCGACAAGAAATAAGCCGCCTGACGACCAGGAAGCACTCGCTAGAGACAAATAAGCGACCCAGCCCAAAAGGGACCAGTCTGCATATCACTTGGACTCCACAGTAGAAACAAGAAGCCCTCAAGAAGAGGCGGAAATCGACCAGAGCCTTACTTTATCTACCAGGTAGACAGCTCAGGACTCACACGCAAAATGTGGACGAGTGTACATAGTGGATAGCATGAATATTTGATTAATGCTTCTATCGTTGCCTCGTACACCCGTGACCTGAACAACGCCTTTCATTGACAGTCCATCCCTCCCTAAAAATCAAAATGTGCGCGTGCTCCGTCTCGAAACCCCCTCCCTCATCTTCAGGCCATAAGTGGTGGGGGCAGTCAACGTGGCACGATAAAGAATGGAAAAGCCAGTGGGAGGTGATGACCAGTCAGACCAAACCCACGGCGTCTGTTAACGCCTTAGGGATAAGGGGGGAGAAAAGAAAAGAAAATAGAAAAAGAGAGAGAAATCATCGCCTGGCCTTCCGTATGCATCGTGAAAGGCGAAAAAAAACTCAAGTGCTGTAGCTGCTGCTCTGCTGTGATCAACGGCTGGTGGCCACGAATGTGGGCTTGGCCGAAGATGCTACAAATCCTGGGCAGGATTGTTGCCCCGAGCAGCAAGTCATATCCTCCTCGTGTTTCGGATAGTGTATTCCATATGCAGCTCCTCCACGGTATCAAAATATCTGTGACGGGCGACGTAGGCATCTTGGCTGCTGGCGTCGAGGAGGTGTCTCTTGGCCGTTTCATGATGACTGCAGATACTTTTTCGTCGAAATAAAAAGGCGACGGCGGCGGCGGGGGTGGTATCGATATCGCATGTCCGCGGCCGTCTGTACTATGCCGCCGCGGCCGGATCCCACATATACATGTATGCCTTCTCGCCCGTCCAGGCCCTGTCCCCAACACCCCTTCTTCCCCTCCGAGGCGCTCTGTTCACACCCTACGCTTTCACGTGCGCATCTCCGGGGTACCGCGGCGGGGAGCCCTTGCTCTCGGCGCGGTCGGAATCAGCCAGCTCGGCGCCGGTGCCGAAGGGATTTTGGGCCTCCATCAGCTGTTGGGCCGACAGGCGGTGTTGTTGCACGTCCGGTGCGGAGAGGCCGTTGTCCCTCTTGCCGCCCTTCTTAGTGACAGGAGGGTCGTCGAGGCCGTAGTCGGAGAGCTCGTGAGGGTCGTTGGCAAACTCGTTTTCATCGCGCTTCTTACCACGGCGGTGGAGCCAGTACAGGATACCCAGGACGAGGAAGAAACCGACGATTCTGTAGAAAAGCAAACAAGGTCAGAATACCTCTGGAGGACTGGTGGGGTGACATTCAAGACGCAAGCGGCACCATCGCGGCAGACAACATACCCAGAAGCTATAATTATTCCCAGGACCACGCCTGAGGATGCGGCCGGCTTCTCACAGGTGTTGAGGCTCTCTGTAGAGACACATCGCGTGGTGAGGAGGGATCGAGCCATCTTGACGCCGCGCGTGAGGAGGCTGCCTGTAGCTGATGATGATGATGGTGATGATGATGCTGCGGCGTCTCGCGTCTTCTTGATTGCTGCACGCACTGCCATTGACTGCAGGTCGCGTGGGTGTGTTCTCTCCATCTCGCCTGCTCTTGCTGTTGTGTTCAATCAACCCTTGTGTGTGTGTGTGTGTGTGTGTGTGTTCTCCACTTCAACGAATGGTGTCGAGGTGCGTATTGCGTCGGTGCTGTTCGCAGGAAGTCACAGCTTCGTATCCAAGTCACGTTGTCGACCGCAGTTGCCCCGGCACTTTTATTGTCCCTGCCGGTGGTCCGCCCACAGCCTGTTTCGGTTTGCTATCCACCCCGGTTCCCTTGGTCCCTTCAGAGAGGCGAAGCGAGACGCTCGGACAAGGATTGTATTGAGAGCAGAGGAAAAAGAACCCAGCGAGTGAGGGTCAGAGAGGAAACCGTAAATGGTGTCGCGATGGGCGAATCAATCCAAGAAACTTGGGGTGGATGGTGGTTGACGCGGGCGATGGAGGAAGGTTGGAAGGTTGGATGGCTGGCTCGAAGATGCAAGATAGACTCGTATCGCGTGTCGTATCGTACCAGTGATGATGCAATTGATGGGGTGCATGCGGCTCTTTTTGGTCGGTCTCTGCAGCACGACGCAACGCAACGCAACGTAACGAGAAAGGTCAAGAGACAGGAAAGGAAAAAGGGGGGCCACTTTTACGATCGAGTAAGGCGAGTGGGTGGGAAAGTTAGCCTCGAGATCCACCGGCCTCACCGCTGTCAATTGATGGAGAGAAAGAGAGAGGGAGGGGGGGGAGAGAAAAGAGAGGGAGAAGACGATGGCAATGCAATGCGAGGCCGCCACTATCAACAAGGGGTAGGGACAGGTAAAACACAGTTTGGTATTTGGGTGGGTTGGTTGGGTTGTGGCTGATCAGTGGTGACGGGGGACAGCGGCAGAAAATCAAGGAGGTTGTCAGAAAAATGTCGTCAGGGGAATGACTCGCCTGCAGGGCTTTTTTTCTCTCTCTCTCTCTCTCTTTCTTTAATTGCCGTAGCGCCGAGTTACAGTGCATTAAGGCTTGACGCAGGCCCTCGAAGTGCTACTAACCACTAACGCAGTGCCACTGCTGCCCACTGGCAGGCCTGAGCGCCCAGGGCTTTCCAGGTACTTACAGTAGCAAGTAGTACTTACTATGTGAGTAGTAGTACTGCAGTACTCGCCCTGACGCCGTTACGCACCTCTGCACGCCAAGCCGGCAGCGGCAGCAGCGCTACCCTAGCGCAGGGACCCACATTATTTACAGGCACACGCCCGCTGCGATTGGCCACACGCGACACCCGACGACGTCTTGGGAAGGAGGAGCCCAAATGAAAGGAGCAGCCAGGCCCTGGTATGCTGACAGGGTTGGTAGCCTTGCCTGCGGCCCCCTCGGTTTCTCGCTCTCTCTCACCAACGTCAGAGTTCAACGTCCAGTTTTTTGGTGGTTTTTTTTTTTATCTTTTGCTTGCTGTGGTTCGCCTGCACGTCAAAAATTAAAATAGCAGCGACGGCCTGTTGATGCCTCTGACATGTGGGGGCTTTCACACTTTTTTTTTTTTTTTTTTTTCGTCTAGCTCTTTTACCGATAAATAAATACATCTCCAAGACTCGGTGCACAGCCAAACCTCTAGTTTCATGCAGATTGCCACAATGTAGCACTGGACGTTTGCTATATGCCCGTGTCACTATAGGACTGATACGTACGGCCGCAAACAGTAGCAGGCAGATTTGCCGACCTTCATCACCCCAGGACGCTCATATCACCAGAGCACGTCACATCGCAGATCACAGGAGGTTCCAGTCTGTTCTATTGTTCGGTTACTCCATCTCGTCAAGACCAGGGTTCTACTAAGAACGGGGTTTGTTATGGTAGCATCAAGGCATACGCGGATGTGTGCACTCATGAGTGAAACCCGCGCGCAGGAAAAGACGCCCCAAAATATCAAATGCATAGCAGAGAAACTCTATGGCAAGTTCCACCTGCAATCTCATTCAGTATGAGATTGTTTATGCGCGGGGTAGATCCCATGGCCAAGGACGAAACTGTGACAGTTTCGCTCTGAATCTCACAGGAACGACTGTGGAGGGGCTTTGTGGTGGCTGTGTTGATGCTGTGGGGACAACACGAACATTGTCAATTTACCATGCACAACATTCGAACTGGCCCCTGTTAACCTTGAATTAGAGACAAAAGTCTCTGAGAAGCACGTAATAATGGATTGGATCTTGTTCGGAATTACGGCAGGTCTACAACAGGTCTCGAAAAGGAGCGGTCACAATAAATGATTTTGACTTGCATACGAATGAAAACTTAAGATATGCTTAAAGATATACTACATATCTGCTGTCTAAGCTACCCTTAACCTTACCGTCTATCGATACAACTGACAAAAGAGACATGTATCTCTATCTATAAGTGATCGGCCATCTTGCGTGGTAAGAAACCATATCAAGAATTCACTATAATAATGCACATTCTGACCAGTGCATCACAAGGAAACCTTGAGAACTCGCCTGTATAATACACCATGTGGATGATCAACATGCGCACATGAGCTCGTCGATCCTGTCGTCGAGCTGAGGGCGGCACGCCTCGGCAGCAATCACTTAAGAACGGGAGTTATCATCACGCGACGAGCCACCGGCCAAGACGATAATGTCAGACGACAGCTCAAGGGGCTGTGCGTCGTCCTCGTCGAAGCTATACAGCCAGTGGTCGCTCTCGCTGCCGGTGGAGCTCAGGTCATCGTCAGAAGAATCATAGTAGGTGGGCCGCTTTACCAGGACCTGCCACAGCTGGGGCGAGTCGCGGTCTCCAGGACCGGTGATCTGCCGCTCCGACGCCGGCATCAGCCTGCGCGGGACATTGAACTTGTCCTGGACCACGTAGACGTGGGCGTTGAAGTACTCGCAGGGCTTCGCGGCGTTTCTGAAGCTGCACGTGATGTGCGGATCTGCAGGCGCCAGCCTCTTGATCTGCTTGCCCTGCCAGTCCCGTTCGCTGATCCTGTAGCCGTTGGCGTCCTTCGCAAACTGCACGTCGTGATTCCAGTGGATGATCTCGGCGTGCGTGAAGCCCTGGTCTCGGGCTACTTCCTCGACCAGCCGGTAGTTGTACTCCTTTCGGCCCGTGTGGGCGCTTTCGTACACCTGCACTGGCATGGTCACGGAGATCTGGGGGTATTCGAGGGTTCCCATGCCCCTAATTATCCAGTGGCTCTTGGTAGACATGTTGTGTGAGGGGTGTAAGGTGTCAAGCACACGGTCTCTGCTTCCGATACGAGACTTAGGTTGGGCAAGAAAGGGTTTACTGAGACAAGTCACCGGGACAATGTACTGGGATAGTTCCGATGAGGTATCTCTTGTGTAAGCTTCGACCGCGCTGGACAGTTTGTTGTTGAACTTTCAATTTCAGAGGACAGTGTGGTCCTGAGGGCAGCAGCTTTTATACCATCAGATGAAGAAGAGGCATTATTTTGACATTGTTATTGGTTTTTATGTGATGCTCCGATTTTCCCGTAAAGCTGATGCAACTCTCGATTCAGATGTTTGAATGGTCTTGGAAGTATGCTCGGGCGGATCAATAAATAATAGATTTAACGTAGGTGCCTATAGATAAAGCCTTTGTGGTTCCATTGTACTCAGCCACTTTAGATAAAGATCTTATACCAGAGGCTTGAGAATGGTATGTCAGCCATGTCCGTTGATATTCTCTTTGTCTTCTTTCTGATTTCTGGTTTCTGATTTCTGGTTTCTGATTTCTGGTTTCTGATTTCTGGTTTCTTATTTCTGGTTTCTGATTTCTGGTTTCGCGCCCCTCCTTAATCCTCCAACAAGGCAGATATCGGGTAAGAAAGTCTGACGCTTACTATTTCAGCCCTAACAGATTCTACCGTCACCAAATATGCAATGAGTGCGATCGGAAATCTAGTAATTAATTGAAGAGAACCAGCACAGCCCACCTGCTGAGGCGCAGTGTCAAACATACTGCTGCGGAGAATCATGGACACAGTTCCGCACCCGGCGTATAGACACTTCCAACGGCGCAGGTCTTTCGCCGATAGCTCCGGCCCATTTTCTTTGACAAAAGGCTGAGATGTCGATTTCAGCGGACCAGTCTTACAGACTGCCGTGCACTGGATCCTTTCTACTTGCAAAAGTCGGCCGAACTACAGTAGATTGCCCGATCCGGACCCACGATTATCCACACGGTATCGGCGGCGCAGAGCACCGACGCGGAGGCAAGAATCAGGCCGGCTCTGTCTCTTTGTGCTCAATCAAGTGACCCTTTTGCGGCCAAAATGCTAGGTAATGAGACACTGGAATACTGATTACCTGGGCACCTCTCATGCTGAGATCATGTATAAATATGAGGTCTCTCCTAGTTGAAAGGGAGGAATAAAACCGGAAGCATTCATATTAAGGACGTTTGTGTGAGCACTTACAGAACCGAAAAGACTGTTCAGACATATCGAACCACTGAAGTTATACGCTGACACAGTAGTATTTTCCTCGTCGACGCAAACCTGAAATCATGGCCACTCCCAAAGTCTATCTCATCACCGGGTGCTCATCGGGCTTGGGCTATGAAATCGCCATCGCCGCCCTCAAAGCAGGCCACAAGGTCATCGCCACCTCTCGCAACCCGTCCAAGACACCCGACAAGATCAAACAAGTCACCAGCCTCGGCGGCCAGTGGGCAGCCCTCGACGTGTCCTCCCCAGCCCTCGAAGCCCAATTCCGCGAGACCATCCTCCCCCTCCTCCCCTCCGGCCGGCTCGACACCCTCATCAACAACGCCGGCATCGCAGCCGGGTCAGTGGCCGAGGACATCCACATGGAGACGGCCCGGAACATCCTCGAGACCAACTTCTGGGGCACGATGCGGCTCTCGCGCCTCGCGGTGCCCGTCATGAGGGCCCAGGGCGGCGGCGGCGGCAACATCGTCAACATCTCCAGCTCGAGCGCGCTTCTCCCCCTGCCGATACTGTCTGTCTACTCGGCCTCCAAGGCTGCGATCGATAGTTTCTCGCTGTCGCTGGCCGGCGAGGTCGCGCATTTTGGGATCCGCGTGATGGTGGTGACCCCGGGTGGGATAAGGACGCCCTTTATCCACAACGGTGAGGCCCAGAACAAGGAGAAGAAGGACTTGCGGGAGGAGTATAAAGGGACGATGGTCGAGGGTGTCATGCATGCCATAATGGACCTCGGGAATTACAAGGTGGACCCGGAGAGGGCGGCGGCGGTGGTTGTGGCGGCTGTCGATGGGACGGGCGTGTTTGAGGGGAAACCAAAGGCTTTCTTCAGACTGCCCCTTGGGGCCCAGGGTGTGGGTTCCCTGGAGACCAGGATTGAGGAGTTGAGGGGGTGTGTTGAAGGACTGTCTACTGTTGCCAACAGTGTGGATTTGAAGGAATAAAGGCCAAGGTGTGTAATTTAGTATCTATAGAGTGCTGGATTGACTCCTGCAGAGTATCGCTTGTGACTGCCGAGTCTCAAGTGTGATTGACAGAAACTATAGTCGTCTGGATCTAGCCAGTGTCGATGTTCTATCGCGGAAACCGAACAGTTTTTCCTTGCATTCATTATGCCAGCCCTCTTTTCTCGCGACTAGACACCCTACAGGTGACTCCCTTCTGTTCGACAAACCAGTAGTCATGCAGTTCCCACTCCCTTTCAGGATGCGACAGCTCAAAGTCGAACTGCCGAAGGAGCTGTGGAACCAACTTGGATATCTCCAGCAGAGACACATTCTTGCCCAGGCAAGTCCTGCTTCCACCACCAAACTGGAGAAGACAATCATTAGCATTAGAAAGAGACGGGGAGACGTGAGAGTGAGCCAGCAGAGCCTGAGAGCCCTCACACTTTTGTGATTTGTGAGAAGGGAACTAGATCAGGGGCTTTTAGGGAGGGGACAATACTAACAGCCAAAAAGTTCCGCTCCATGAGCTTCAGCTGCTTCTCGCCAGCCTCGAGCCACCTCTCAGGCCGGAAAGTATCCGCATCATCTCCATAAACAGCCTTCTCACGAGCGGCAATCCATGGATTGATACCAATCACAGTTCCCTCTTCAAGACGAACACCATCAAGCTGTGTCCCTCCAGGCGGGACGATCCGCTCGAGAAGAAGTCCTACAGCTGGGTGCATACCTGAGAACGCGGGACATTGATATAGGAATCATCAGCGCCAAAAGACTTTACCCAAGCCATGACCCGAAACTTTAAAAAAAAATCATGGGTGGGGGGGACTCACGAAGAGCTTCCTTGATGGTAGCTTGGAGATATGCAAGCTCCAGTGCCTCGGCAAACGTGACCGGGTCTGACAGCCTGCCTGTGGTTTCTGCCTCGTCGATCTCTGCCAGTAGTTTTCGTTTACACTCGGGGTTGCGACACAGGTAGTAGAATACTGCTCGCAGAGAGATGGCCGTAGTATCGCTGCCAGCAAAGCTATATCGCATGAAATGGGTATACCCCAGTGTCAGCCTCCAACAGTCCCAAGCCGAGTTCGTCCTACGACGGAAAGAGAGGGAAAAAAAAAAAAAAAAAAAAAAGAATTTCATCACTTACATGTTGCTAGAAGCATGCATCAGCAGCTCTGAGTCGCTCATAACCTGCTCTCCGTCCTTGAAGCGCCGAAACCGCGAGAGAAGATCCTTGGCCTCGACCGTATTCTTCTCCTTGTTCTGATACCGCCGCACCCGTTCCGCGGTAAAGTCTACAATATAACTCGAGGAGTTGAGAACCGCCAGCCCCGACACAAACCCAGCCAGCCACCTGAACCAAGCATTCCCAAAGAACAGCCCGTGCAGCCAAGGAGCCTGCCCGACCACGCTGTTGTACACCAGGCGGCCCTGGATGGCGCGGTTGATGTTGTTTATGTCCGTCTCCTGGTCCAGGAAGCCGAGGCGGTTGGAAAAGGTGATGGAGGAGATGACGTCCCAGGCGTACCAGTGCACCCAGTCGCCCAGGTCTGTGTCCCGGCCGACCAGGCCCTCGAGCTTGCGGGTCAGGATGGCCGAGCAGACATCATTTAGCGGCTCGAGCTCCTTCATCGTGCTCATCGAGAAGGCGGCGCCGACGGGCCTCTTCATGGCGCGGTGGGCTAGCTCGTCGCGCTCAGAAAAGGTCGTCGTCGTCGTCGTCGTCGTCGTCGTCGTCGTCATTGAAGAACCCTTGTCAGCCGCTGCTGTAGGTACTACTGGCTTGGTGCTAATATCAAACATCCTGTAGAAGTCACTCTTTACAAACTTGCTGCCGATCCCGTAGATCTGAGGAATGAGGCTGCCGTCCGAGAAGGAGACGTGATTAGGTCCCACGCGCACGACGGGGCCGTACTTGTCGTGGAGGAGGCGGTGGTAGTCCATCTGGTGCCCGCGTACGCAGCTCCATATCCGGTCGAGGTTGGAGATGCTTGCGAGAGGGGGTCCGGGAATCTTACGCAGAGAAGGGCGGAGGCGGGTGCGGATGGCTCGGAGAAGGCACAACGCGGCTGAGAGGAGGATGAGCGACCAGGAGGCCACGCTCCACGAGATGGCGATGCTGTTCAGCTCATTGACGGCATGTCTGCCCTCGCCTGTGCCCATGTTGGCGAAAGACTGAGGACGCATACTAGTATAGGTATAGATAGAAGGGTGGTTTAACAAGAGTTTGAAGGAAAGGCAGATGAGTTCTTTTGCAACAGATTGGGATTCGTCAACCTTCGCAGTAGAAACGCATATGGATGATGACAATGATGTATGTATAGTGCAGTGGCTTGTCTTCGAAGCTGTCTTGGATCAAAATTACCACCAGTCCACGCTTTACAATGGTGCTTTTTATAATGGATAGATCGAAGGCATGCGGAGAAACGCCCTCTAGCAACCGGTCATACCGCATTTTTCCCCGGCGGGGTTCTTCTCCAATGAGCGGCATGTGGAAGATCGACGCCCTTCTCGTTCGTGTAATTATCGGGCCGACAGTTTCAGAGAACTGCCGATGCGTCCACGAGGCCAGCATCGGTGAGCGAGATGTATTCATTGTAAAGATTGGATTCATAAGCATCAGGATTTATGGTCTTGGCGATTGATTTCTCGGCAATGGTAGGGTTTTGCAAGAGCAATTGGCGTTTCTACAACAGCGAGGCTGTCTCTAGGTGTCCTTTTGTGCAATAATTAATCAAAGGCTGTCCATACATACCAAGTAAGTACTTAAGTAGATAGTAATTACAAGTTCGTAAGGGTGGCTTATACACGAGCCCTATCTTTGATGCAGCCCTTGCACTACTAGAGAACTTCCTACTATCGTATACAAATCATATAATTAGTGTTGGGCAGTCAGTGGCTTCAATCTGCTCTTTTCAAAGCACCAGCATCGTGATCGTATTCGTATCCGCGGGTAGCGACCAGACCTCGAAGCCTGGGCCTAAGTACAGACTTACTGTAAAGAAATAAAGCGGAGACGCCCCCGGGCATGGGCGTCGCAGCTCCCGCGTTCATTATTTCCTCTCGCAAATACAGCTAAGGAAAAAAAAAATAAACTACAGAGCCGCTAGATCTGCCACCCCCTTTTTTCCTTTGCGCCTGGAATTTGAAGGACAGAGAGAGAGAGAGAGAGAGAGAGAAATACCAGACGCAAGTCAAGAGAGCGTCTCCTGAGTCCACTACCGCATCGTCACCTTTTTTTGCAATAACTATTTCGTTCTTTCATCATGGAGGAGTTTCGGAACATGCTGCGCGTGACCGTGTTCGGGTCCAAGAGTGAGAGTCACCCTGCCGCCTTCGAGCCGGCCCGCGACATCCCGTCCATGACCGGCAGGGTCGTCCTGATCACCGGGGCCGCCGGGGATCTGGGCCGTGTGACGGCGACGCAGCTGGCGAGGCACGGGCGACCCGCGCGGATCTACGTGGCAGACCTGCCCCCGCGGGACGAGGGCGGGAGGGAGGCGCTCGTGGGTCGGATCATGAAGGACGCCTATGGGGACGAGGAGGAGGAGGGCCGAGACAAGACCGAGATACGGTTTCTGGACCTCAACCTGGGCTCGTTTGAGAGCGTACAGCAGTGCGCGGCCGAGTTTGCCAGCAGGGAGGACAGGCTGGACCTCTTGATCCTGAACGCAGGCATCATCCGCGTCAAGCCTGGGATCACCAACGAAGGGCACGAGAGCCATTTCGGGATCAACTATGTCGGCCATGCACTCCTATCCAGGCTGTTGGTGCCATTGATGCTGCGCACAGCAGAGCAGCAGCAACAGCAACAGCAGCAGGGTGAAGGTGGCAGCACTACCACCACCACCACCACTAGCAGCAACAGGCGGGGCCGGCTCGTCATTGTTAGCAGTGAAGGATGGGCCATGGCGCCTAAGGGAGGGATACTCTTCGACAAGGTCAACACCGACTGCGCGAATATGGTGAGTCTCTGACCTCGAGACGCAAGAGACAATCGGATGCCATAGTGTGCCCAAGACTCAACAATGCTAACAAGTCTAAAGGGTTACCTGAGAAGGTACGGTCAGAGCAAGCTGGCGCTCATCCACCTCACGAAGCACCTCGCCAAGCTGCACCCGGAGATCGACATCGTCGCACTTCACCCTGGGAGGGTCAACACCGGCATGGGAGTCGAGCTGGGCAAGGAGAGCCTTCTCGTCCGCATGACCAAACCCCTCGCTCCGTTTCTCAGCGTGGACCCGGACGAAGGCTCTAGAAATCATCTGTGGACGGCGACGAGCCCTGATATAGTGAGTGGGAAATATTATGAACCGGTTGGCGTACCCGACAAGGAGGGCGCGATCGCCAGAGATGATGAGTTGAGAGAGGCCTTGATGCAGTGGACCGAGAACGAGCTGAAGGGAGTGGCGGCGCTGCCATCGCAGTGAGCTCCCTTCGGGACGTCTTTTATCCGCCTCGCCAGGCAGCCGCAGATGCAAAGCAGAGGCGAAAATGTGCTCCCACAAATACTATGGGTATCGTCCAGCTTCCGTATACCTACATTTCTCAAAGTGGACAGCGTAGGCCCACAAAATAATAAAAGAACATAGCTGGCTAAGCCCTAAGGCGTCCGCCAAGGCGTCCGCCAACGCCACACAAGAGAGTACAGGAGTCTGGGGATCAGACTTGGTCTTTGGGTATCCCACAGTACGCGTTAAAGACCGCTGGTAGATCCTATAGCCAAAACATTAGCTGGTATTCTGAGCCGGGTTGCCAGAGTTACTGGTGGGGAGAGAGCCTGATATGGCCCATTATCACAAGAGTGAGGTTAGTGGTAATGAACAAGAAGACCAACATCGAATGTACAGTTTCGCATGCAAGCGAAGTCCATGTGCTTTGTCAGCTGTGTGTCTTGCATCTTCCTCGACGCGATGCCCATCGCAAACTTGGCCATGAGCTTGGGACTTGAACCCGGTGGCACCGCTCGTACCACCTTTGCGACGTCCTCCTCCTTGATCTTGCGAGGAAACCACTTAGGCAGGACCGTCTTCTGACCAAGACAGGACGAGCAGCTGCCACAGCGATCCCGAGCATCGGGAAGTCGTAGGTCTAACCCTTGAGCACTGCATCGAAGAAGAAGAATGATTAGCCAAGCCACAGCCAAGTGATTCACACAGGGGTTTTAAGGCGAATACGGCCAGACAATCTTGTCCCAAAGCTGATGCAGCATGGTCACACAGTCAATGACTACGGAATAAAAATAAAGAAAGAGAAGAGAAGGCAAGGTCATGACATGACAGGGACTCGACTCACACAGAAGTATGGATGCAGCGTTTTGCAGTGAGGATCTCAATGACACGAGCATAGTCCGCCACTTTTTTTCTGATGCTCCCGCAAAAATCCTACGTGGACGGCGTCACCGAGGCGCACCAGAACCTTATCGCGAGGGATCTTGAGAAGCTGATAGACCAAGACCGTAGGGTTGCGCGCGCGCCACATGTGTAGTAAACCTTGACCACACAGATTCTCCATCGCCTTGAATACGTCTTGGAAGGGAGAATCGAGGGTCCTCGAGAGACCAAATAAGTCAACCTTTTCCGTGCTGTCGCCTGTCGGATGAGTGTGCTGCGCAATTGTGCTCGGAACGGTTATCTGGGGCAAGGCGGCTGAAGGCGGTGTCTGGAGCAGATAGTAAGACGGGAATGCGGGTAGAGGCAGAGCTTTGATGAAGCCTTCTTGCCTCTCGAGAATTTTGAAGGTCAAAGTCTTCACCTGGTCTGCCATCAGATCGTGGCGGATGGACAGCAACCTCTCGTCCACGGCAAGGAAGCCACCAGCAGATACCACGCCATCCTGCCCATGGAACAAGTCTGTGACGAGATCATGCGTCTCCTGGGCCGACAGTCGCATTGCACAAAAATGCTGTCGTGTTGCGGCAACCTCCTCGGAACACAGAATCATCGTATACTGAGCGAGTTCGCCGCCTAGTCCTGCGAGGCCCATGATATCCGCCATAGAGTCCAGCGACTGCGGTACGTAGTTCGAGATCACGTGTCGGATATCAGTTGTTTTCACGAGGTGTAGAGCGTTTATGGGCAAGACGATGACATTGTGGCTGGAGGCCTCGGCGGCGGTAGTCTCAACGGATGACGGGCGGCCGGGCCGCGGGTTGGATCCAGGAACCACAAGTGCGACTGCGTCAAGGCCCTCCGCCTTGAGCTTGTGGGCGATCTGCACTGCTGTCGTGTTTTGGTGGACGGTGACGCATGTACGGCCAGGGGTGCGTTCTATGAGTTCGAGCAGAGCCGAGAACTTATCTTGGTTTCGCTTGACTGGGTGCACCCGTGTCTGGAGTTTCAAGAGCATCTTTTGCGGCACGGAAGAGACGGCCTCACTGGGCATGCCGACTACCTCGCAGACATTGCTGACAGTTTCGGGCCCCAGAGGATCCACGGTGCAAACAATGCTTCGGTGCGGCCCAGCAGGCAGAGCGGTGAGGGCGCGGAAAGCGAAATCATATGGCTGGTTAGCAAGGCCTGAGATCTGGGAAAGGTGCTCGGCTTCGTCGAAAATAAGGGTTCGGATGCGCTGTAACCGGTTCTGTTTCTGAATAGATTTCATCGTGGCACCGTAATAGAGTCGTTTCGGGGACAGCAGGAAGACCTGGTGCTGGCCCGCAGAAACAGCAGCATAGACTTCTCTTATGCGTTCAGGAGGATCTGCCTGCCGCAACGCAACAGCAGAACCACCGAGCAAGTTTGCTAAGCGGGTGTACTCCTCAAGGCGAGCTTCCGAGGTTGAGATCACAACGGTGTGGAGGCCTGGCCACTTGCCAGAGTTGTCGCCGGGGCCACCTAACAACTCAATGGTTAGCTTACAACCGGTAGGAGGGCGTTGGGGCATGGAACCTCGCATTGCAGCCACGATAGCTACCTTGTAGGGTTCGTCAGCAGCCAAGCAAAACAGCGCAACTCGTCAACATCACATGTGGCAGAAGGGGTGAACTGGGCTTACCAGGGAGCTGTCAGCCACGCCCCTCTCGCTCGGCCATGATAGAAGAGCATCGTGGCCCTGAAGGATCCGTGAGACTGCGGTCTTCTGCTCGGCTGAGAAGTCCTCGCAGCCAAGCTTCTCTCTAAGCAGGCGGCACGCGTGGTCCAAGGTTGCCTGGGTGTGGAACCCAACCTGTACTTCAGTTTTCTTCGTCAAGGATACTACATGGGTTGGAGCGCCCTGCTGCCACGCCTTGAGCAGGGATAGAGGCCAGCGCCACGCGCGCTCTTGTGGAGAAGGCGAGCTTCGATATGGATCTCAAGCTAACGAAATGGCTCCCGGAAGAGTACAAAGCGGTAGAGGCTCGGCGCATGTTTTTGTCAAAAGGTGACGAGGTTGACGATGAATGCGTGCACAGGGAAGGTGTGTTTGACAGAAAGAGCAAGCAGCGGGATTATGTAATACCGTTCAGAAGATACGTACTTGCTGTGGTATCTTGATTATGTAATCATGAAACATAAACATCGCAAGATACTCTTAAGGTCGGAATGCACACCTGCTAGCCTCGACAGTGGGAAACTCCAGAAAGGCGTGACCGACGGAGTTGGAGAACCCGACGAAGGATAGATCTAGGAGGCTGGCTACACACGTACAAGACAAGCAAGGACCTCAACCTGCACTACATTGACGGACACTCCGCCGCCAAAGGCCAAGGCGGCACCCTCAACTTCGGCGACCGGATCGTTCTCAACGACACGACCTCTGGCGGCATCGAGGCTGAGCATCAGCGTGCGCTGCCATTCTGCAAGTTTGCCAATGACCCATGGCGGGGGCGTGTCGACGGGCTGTTCCGGCTGGGCGGCGACTTTAAGATCATCCTGTGCAGTCTCGAGGAGGGGCTCAAGTTTGTAAGGAGGGGTGAGGACGAAAGGTGCTGCTGGTAGCCACAGACCAGGCCAAGGTTTGAGGGTGTTGGGGTTCGCAGCGCAACAGCAAACTTTGATCAGTTCGTCTCTGCATATGCGTATGGACTAGACTTGTTTGATCACGAGGGTCGTGAACTGCTTGAGAGAGAAGATAAGAAAGAGGTTGAGTCCCCCGGAGAATTTGACCCGCGCGAGCTAACAAGGCCTGCGTCAGAACCACACCGCCACGTCCCCCGCCCACATCGCCGGCCAAAAACTCGACCCAGTCCGCTACGACATCGAGAGGCTCATCCTCGGCAATAGGCCAGATGCTGCCAGGCACGACTGGCAGAGTTGTCGACCAGACTGTGGCGAGGTACGCCGACGAGGTCACCAGATCCCGAGACATGGCTGTCGATGTGTCTCATGAAGGCGCCCAGCGCCTGCTGTCACCCTTCATCGACTGGGAGAAACGCAATAGCGGGGCTGAAGTCTGGCGATGCGTGACAGAGTATCTCCCAACCACTGCGGCGGTTGAAGGCCCAGCGTATCTGCATGGCACTCGTCGAGGCCGTCAGCGGAGAAGATCAGACCGCCGAGGCACTTGCTGGCCAGTTCGAGCGCCTTGTCAGGTATCTCAACTGGCCGCTCTGGAGGCAAGAAGATCATCCGCGCTTACGGGACTCGGAAGCTCGGCTTTGGCGGAAAGGTTTCCGCACCTTTTTGGCCAGCTCCGCTCCCGAGACTCCGGCCCTCTGTAGTGGGTCGGGAGAGGAAGGTTCATCAGGAGATGATGTCGATGAAATCGGCCGTGGGCGTGGATCTCTTCCGGACCGGTGCCACGAGTTCCAGCTTCAGGAATGCGAGGACGCTCTGGATGGAGGATCTCTGGACGGAGAGGGGATAACGCAAGACCAGTCAAAGAAAGACTCGGTGACTTTTGGAGGACCGGGACTGCAAACCCCATGGCTGACGGACGACCTCTACCGCTACCACTGCCGCGAGATGTAACCAGATGATCTTGCGAGAGCACATTTGGCGACGAAGTATCTTGCCGAACCAGAACGCCGCACCACTTTAGTTACACATACAACAGCAACAGTCTCGTCATAGGCATTTTTCCCGCGAGACAAGGAACCCGCGTCGACGGTGAGGTGAACAACCCTAACCCTTTGATGCCCCGCACCCCGGCCCAAGCCGGCCAATCTGATTTGACTGCCCGCAGCGTCATGCAGGGGTGGACAGGTTTTATGGAGCATCGATGGAACATGGCATCGTGGGCTGCAGATTGGGGCCTCATCCAATTGGGTGTAATGCACTTCAGTCCTTCTCGAAGGATCCTGCGAGGCGCCTCTGTGCGGCCGAGCTCGGCACCCAAGAGAACTTTCTAACGCCCCCGTCACGATGCTATGGCATGACCCTTGGACCCCTGGGGCCTTCCCTGCCGCGAGAAAAGGGTCCCACCGAAGAAAATTGTTTGCCGCTGATATCCGCAGACAATGCAAAACAATAAAAGCACCGTCCAACGTTCCCGAGACGGCGCCCTGAGATTGTCCCGGTGACCAAAGGAATTGGCACACATACACACACACATACACACACCGCGAGAGACACTGTCCAGCCACCTAGAGAACTTTCTTACTGCACACTGAAACAGAAACCTGAGATGGGATCCGTCAGCCACAACTCCTACTTCGACGCCGCCGAGTCCGTCGAGCCCGACGGCATCTTCGAGGTGCTCCGGCGCTACAACGCTGACGAGTCCCCAGACAAGATCAACGTCTGTGTGGGCGCCTACCGCGACGAGAATGGCAAGCCCTGGGTCCTGCCGTCCGTCCAGATGGCCAAGAAGAAGATCGCCGGCGCCGACCACGAGTACCTCCCTATGATGGGCCACAGAGCCTTCCGCGACGCATCGGTCGAGCTGCTCTTCCACGGCTCGCAGGCATTAGCAGAGCGTAGGGTAAGTAATTATCCTGTGCTGTGGTTTGGGGGAGATGGGAAAGACAGACAGAGAGAGAGAGAGACAGAGAGTTCAAGACTAAAGAACAAAACCCCAAAATCAGATAGCAGGTATCCAGTCCCTCTCCGGCACAGGCGCCCTCCTCCTCGCCGGAATGACCCTCAGAAAGGCCAACACGAACATCCACAACATCTACATCACCTCGCCCACGTGGCCCAACCACGAGCTCCTCTTCGAGACCATGGGCTACCGCGTGCACTGGGCGCCCTACTACAACAACGAGACCCGGGCCTACGACCACAAGGCCTTCCTGGCCACCCTCGGCGCCGCAGAGCCCAACTCCGCCGTCGTCCTCCACGCCTGCGCCCACAACCCCACAGGCTGCGACCCCACGCGCGAGCAGTGGCGCGAGATCGCCGACGTCGTGCGCGCCCGGGCCATCTTCCCCATCTTCGACGCCGCCTATCTCGGCTTCAACTCGGGCTCCGTCGACGAGGACGCCTGGGCCGTGCGCCACTTTGTCGACGACCTCGGTCTCGAAGCCGCCGTCTGCCTCTCGTTCGCCAAGTCCATGGGCCTCTACGGCGAGCGCGTGGGCGCCGTGCTCTTCGTCGCCGCCGCCGACAACCTGGCCGCCACCGTGCAGAGCATTCTCGAGAACGCCCAGCGCGCCACCGTCAGCACCCCGCCCCTGTACGGCGCCAGCATCGCCGAGGCCGTGCTGGGCTCGCCCGACATCAGGAAGCAGTGGGCCCAGGACATGGTCACCATGAGCGGGCGCATCCTCAAGATGCGGGGGCGTCTGTTCCAGGAGCTGACCAGGCTGGGCACGCCGGGAAGCTGGGAGCACATCGTCAAGCAGACCGGCATGTTTGGGTATCTGGGCATCGAGCCCGCCCAGGTCGTGCATCTCGAGAGTAAGTTTGGAAAATACCACGCCACACCCTCCCCCGCGGCTATGTCATTACAATCCTTGCTGACAGGTTCGAAACCACAGAGGTTCATCATGTCTACATGGCCAGCACGTCACGGATATCGATAGCCGGTCTGAATGATAACAATGTCGAGTACTTTGCCAAGGCGCTGGACGCCACCGCGCGCAAGTTTGGCAGCAGCTAATCATGCCGGTTTTTTGAGTTTTTTTTCTTCTTCTTGTTTTCCCCTGTTTATATCTCTGCGCCTAACAATACGCAAGACAAAAAATTGACAGCATGGTGGACAGAGCTATGGGGCGGTGGGGGAAAAGAAAAGATTAGGCGTAAATAAGCATCGATCAGCGATCTTGTGTACATAACTTAATATGTATAGAATGTAGATAGCATAAACTTATCACATCAGCAACCTTGTTTGCACTATACATGTTGTCGTGATTATTTGTATCTTAATCTTACGATTAAGTTCTAGATTTAATTTCCTTAATTAGCCAATGCGCAACAGCGTTCCAGATGGTAATTGCTATGTTTTGCATGAGACTTTGTGATTTGGAAGACTGAAAGGTGCTTACAAGTTATGTTTACTATCAACCAATTATCATGTCTTGAGATTCATCTAATTTTTTTTTCCCATGGACGTAGATTGAGTCATCTTTGTAAGGCGATGACTATTGGATTTTCATCACTACACCTAGATCTCATGGTTGTCCTCTGGTCTATTAGGTGGAGAAGGAGGGTAAACTGTAATTAGGCACTGAAGTAAAGAGAGCTGAGTTATGAAACCTTAAAACATTCCGATAGAATGAACCGAGAAGATCACTTCATGTTACAGTCCCAGAAGGAAGCATTATAACCAGGCTAAGGCACAATGAAGGCGGATATATAACTCATACACATATAAGTACTTACGTACCAGCCACACCTGCAGGAAGAGGGGAGCACCAGAATCCTGTATCTTTCTGCCACATGCAATCATTTGTGCGCCTCGCCGTCATGTCGTATTCATCTGAGTCGGGAGTGCTTGTACTATAGTAGTCAACCATTACGCGCGAGCCAATCAGCGTAGATTTCGCGTCTATAATTACGGTTGAAACGCTGGCCCTCGGTGATTTGTGACCTTAAGGTTTGTTCCATCACACATGTGGTGGATAGTCCGCGGGGATGGCAATGTGATTGAGCAGGAAACCAAGCGCATAGCTACCTACTTGTAAGTACTATGTAACCTTGACTTCCATATAGAGGAAGATCGGCATGTCCAAAACACGGCTGTGCGTGGCCGGGTAGCAGCAAGCCAAACTCTGCTCAAAGCATGATTGAAAGAATATATGTGTTAGTTGTTATTGCTTCACTCCATGTTGTTGTACGGGCTGCGAGCAAGAGGTGGGGGTTCGCCTCAGAGCAAAGACGCTGACAGTAGTAAAGTATGTAGACGGGGAATAATAACGAATGAGCATCACTTCAGGATATTGACGTGAATGATGCAGATATTCAAACCAGCGATCCCGAGGCCCAGCGAGGATGATTCGTTCAACGCTGACTCCTACTCTAATACCTTGGTAATTCAGTAATTCCCCAGCTGCATCCAGAAGGCCGGCTACTCCATACCCCCCTCCGCCCCCCAAAGAACAGATGAACAGCTAGCCAAGGCGGCAAAGGACTCTCTCTTTCTCTCTCTAGGCCCTTCATGATGGAACCCCGTCCCCACCAGCCCGTGCTGTACGTACTACACAATACCCACGCAGAGCGCTAATTAAAAGCCTGGAGATGGTTCACATTAATTAGTCCTTGGAACAGGACACTAATGAGCTGGGGCGTCGAAGAGTCAAGTAATGTCTGCAGCAGGAACACGTGGCGTCTGCCAGGATGACAGAGGCGGACATATGGGATTTTATTTGTCCGAGGTAGAGATTAACAACTGTTGAGCGCTGGTCTCTGTTTTGATTGTCATCTCCTCTCAGCGTTGACGTGTTTAGGTATTAGTGAGAAGTACATAGTAAGTTCACTATAGCAAAAGATCAGCATCAACAATCAGGTTTTTTTGTCTGGGCATATGGACTGGCGGGCAGAACCTTTCTTAAGCTCTCCCCCTCTAACATCTTATCAGTTTTCTCTGCCACTGCATTCTGCACACGAAATCCCCTTTCTGTTTATAGATAGTAAGCTCCTTCAGCCTGCTGCGGTCATCCCTGATCGTATATGAATATGACCCCGGTACGTAGCATTAAGCCCGAGGGTCTGTTCATTCTCTCGACAAGTTGTTGCTTCCGCACTATAGTAAGTGTGCCTGCAGGGTGACATGGCAATTAATCATGGTAATGGCGGACCGTCTCCCGCGGGACATTGAGTGGCACAGGGCAGGAAATAGTAGTGATCCGTGCCCTGCTGGCGTTGTGCTTTGATAACGAGCAACGCTGCATCTTGGTAAGCACCTGCATGAAACAGGGCAATGAGACACACCTTTCCGGTCATGAATACCATAGTAGTTTAACCATGTACCATAGTAGTACGGACGTACATGCTCGAGGCGAGAAGAAGAAGAAGATGAAGGGGAAGAGAAGAGGGCTCGCGTGGAACCTCGGCAGAAATGCCACGGCGAGGCGCACTGACTCGCGGAGGTGAAGGGTCGCAATCTCAACGAGGGCCTCCAAGCGAGCGATCATCTTCTCCAGCAGAGGGGATTGTCAGACTCCCCCTTTTGCCAAGCTTGCCTATCCCACAGCGGTGGATCCTGTTCCTGTCCCTTGGAGACGGCGCTTCACTTTTCTCTGTACGTCCCGCCATGGTAATATGGACAAAATGGTGTGTTGTGTTTGTGTGTGCTATATAATGGTGGTGGTAATAAACCGGACGAGCTGGCCCCTCTTTCCCTCTTTCCGCACCGTCTCAATGTGCTTTTTGGTGCGAACCAGAGTTTTGCCGTTGAAACGCTTGCCAGGGAATTCCCAGCGACTCTCGAGACCCGCCTGAGCACAGAAAATCTGTGGGAAGAAGGGCCATAGTTGGGCCAGCGCACGGGGCCTCCGCGGCCCGCCCTCCTTAGCATCGAGGTCTCGATCCTTTTTATCAGGTGATGTTCGAGCAGCCACGACAAAGTCATGAGAGGGGAGACGAGGAAAGGGCGGGCGGTGGTGGAGATCCGGTTGGATTCCAGACGAGTCCAGCGGCTTTTGTGGAGATTTGCTACAATAGTGTAGTGGTAAGAGAGAGGATTCTTTTTTTTCTTTTCTTTTGTGACAGAGAGACAGAGAGAGGTACACAGCAAGTCCTCTGAGGGATAGAGGAGCTCAGTTTAGCAGCGTTTTGGGAGAGTCTGCGTTTGTTGGGTGCAGTTATTTACCGCAGTACGAGTAGAACATGTCATGGTCGTTCGCTTGTGCAAGTAATTCTCGCTTATGGAGTACCTCTCTCTCTCTCTCTCTTTTTTTTTTTTTCCTTCTTTTTTTTCTTCTTTCGCTGCAGTCAAAAGGCCCTTGCCGGACCGCTAAGACAATACGTGGAGCTTGGCTGGACCTGGGGTACGACGAAGAGATAGACTGATAATGACGAAGAAGAAGGAGACCCCTGAGAATTAAGAGAGAAGAGAGAGAGAACAAAATAAAGAAAAAAGAGGAGAGAAGAGGCTCGAGAGCCCGAAATCCCTGTCAGCGAACGCTCCAGTCCCTGAACTCAATAGTCTCAAGTTCGCAAGTCAGTGCCAGGCCAGGTCAGGCTGGCCTCTGACGAGACAGGGAGAGGGGAAGAAGAACTGGAGCTGGAGCCGCCCTGTGGACTCTGCACGAAAAAGTACCAGCGCCCACGGCCTCTTATTAAACCCGTTTTCGGCCTAGACGGTGATAGCCAATCCCCTCTACTACATAGTACATACTGTCTACCGTACACACCCCCTCTCCTTAACTGGGTCCTATCACTTTCTGACACCTCGCACGGCGGCAGCGCCCTACAGTAATTCTCTCTTTTCTTTTTCCGTCTGATCCAGTGTCTCAGCTGCATGTCTTAGATCGCTACGGAAACTTACGTCAAGGAACAACAACAGCATAAAGAAAGAGAGAGTGTGTATGTGTGAGTGAGTTGAGCTTGAGTGACAGCACAAGAGACACCAAGAACAGAGAAGACGACCAAGGAGAAAGAGAAGCACGAAAAAAGGGAAATCAGTCGACATTGTCACCGCCGCCACCACCATCATCATCATCATCATCATGCCTTTCACAGAGATCAACGGCAAGAGGCTTTTCTACAGCTGGAAGCCCGCCAGCAGGGCAGGCCTGACGCTGTACTTCATCCACGGCCTCGGAGGTGCTCACAGCTTCTGGTCGCCCGTCATTCCTGACCTCGTCGAGGCTGGCTTCTCGTGTCTGGCCATTGATGTTCCAGGTAAGGTTCAAGTCGAAGGATGAGAGGAAGAAGAACATATCATCGGAAACAGCGGGCAACTGACTGAAAATGCCTTTTTTTCTTTTCTCCCCTCCCTCACTATAGGATTCGGCCAGTCACCATACCACGGCAAGCCTCACACGCTTGAGGAGATCGCAGACGACTGCATCACGCTGCTCGAGAGCCTCGGCAAGTCCCTGGACCGGACCATCATCATCGGCGCCTCCATGGCCGGCATCGTCTGCTGCGAGATCGCTGTCAAGCACCAGGTCGCCGGCGTAGTCTCCGTCGGCCCTATCTGCCCGGGCCCTGAGACCAAGGAGGCCTTTGAGCACAGAGTCGCCGTCATCGAGCAAGGTTAGTCCAGATTTCGTCCGTCCATTTCTGGTTACGTGTGAAAACTGACAAGAGAATTGTCCCTATTTTTGTTAATTCATTATTATAGATGGACTGGAGGGCATCGTCAACTCTGTAGACATACCCACGCGGGCAACAGGATCCAAGGCCACCAGGACTGCTGAGGCCTTTGTCCGCTCTCTCATCCAGTCATCCAATGCCGACGCCTACAAGTCGCTGTCCCAGGCCATCGCTGATGCGCCCGTCCCCGAGTACAACAAGATCACCTGTCCTCTTCTGTGCGTTGCCGGACAGGAGGACCAGGTCGCCCGCCTCGAGGATCTGGCCTTGATAGGAGATGAGCATGTTCCCCTTTCCTTTGTCTTTGCTTTTTCCCACCCTCCTCTCTCCCCCTTAAAAAAAAAGAAGAGATACACATGACGCCACCAAGGACCCCTTCTTTCCTATATCCAAACAAACCCCACAGGACTCCACACCGCAAATACACACACAGACACGGACGGGAAGAGCTGTCTTGCATATGCAGCCGTTTTTTTTGTCTTTCCGCTAACGAGTGCCCTGCATGACAACAGGTGGGGAGCCCCGTCCAAGACGGAGCTCGAGGTCCTCTTCGGCGTAGGACACTGGCACTGCGTAGAGGATGCAGAGGGTATGGAGGGTTGCCTCAGGCGGTTCGCGAAAAAGGTAGAATCCAAGCTGCGCGCCTACTAGAAACACCGGGCCGCAGGACCCCTTACCTTTCTTTCCCCTTTTTGTCTTTATAACTATTTTTTCACGTTTCTCGATGTCCCTTTTTCTTTATATCATGGAGTTTTGAAAACGAATGTTTGTTATTGTTGTTGTCGAAGGGGGAGGGCGTGTTTTATACCATCAAGAGAAGCAAAAGCAAACCAAAAAAAAAAACACACACAAGGCAGCAGAGAGATTTGGTTCTTGATATATTAACTACGTGATAGGTCACGGCCATAGTTGGCGCACACGCCGAGGCCTGAACGAATCGGAACGACCAAAACGATCGAGGCGGTCACGTCGATGGATGATGTGAAGCCACCGCGAGGGCAGCACGGTACTACAGCACGATGCAAAGGAGTGCCCATCTACACACACCTCATTTCTCTCGAGGCGGCGCGACGACTACTCACCGATACACGACGGGCCCCACGGATGAGTCTTCCTACGGAAAACCCAAGCTACGTACACGCACGGCGTCGAGAGCTCACTCGCGCATGACAACCGGATTTTGGTGGAAGAAGGGGGGGTTTCTCCTTTTTTTTTCTCTTGGGGCAGACTTATGGGTGGTAGTGATGATGGGTGGGATCTTGCAAGGAGGGTGAAGTGTTGTGTACCATTATATGAAGTAATGCCTGACAGCGGAGACGGCTTGTCCGAATGTTTGTGATGGCGAGGAAAGTGATTTGTGTAGGGTATTTGTAGCAGAGCCAAATGAGACAAAAAACAGCGGTCGTGCGACTCGCCTTACCAAGGATCGAGGTGGCGGACGTCACTGCACCAAAAAAATTGTAAGGGCCCCAAAGAACCATACGCGAAAGAAGGAAAAAAAGGGAGAGAATAGAAGGGAAGAAGAAGAAAAGAAATCTTTTAAAAAAAGAGGACGGGGGTAGGAGGCGAGCGTTCGCCTTATATTCATCGGCCCCGACAAGGATCTGTACACACCCCCTGAGTAAGTCGCGGAAAAGTCGTACGATGATCAGATGATAATGCGAGAGGATCGTTCGATATTGAAAGGCGGGAGTACCAGTAAAAAAAAACACCACTCCATAAAACCTCAATTAAGGTTGGGCAGGTGGAAAAAAAACCAAACAAAGCCCTGTTCTAGATTCCTCCCCTCCTTAGGCTTTCTTGCCATGGTTGCAACGCATACTACCACACTACTCGTAGTGCTAAAACTCCTTGATTTCGGGGGGGCGCGGTTGACGTGTGGCAGCGGAGTGTCCGATCTGCCGGCATGGCCAGACTAGGCGCTATTGTTGAATTATTTTTAGCATATATGGTCGGTCACGTGGGGGAAGGCATATTGCCTCTTTTCTTTCTTTTTCTTTTTCTTTCCTTTTTTTCATGTTTATCGTCCTCGCTCGCTATGGAGATGAGATGATCCAGTATAGATTGATCTGGGAGATGGCTCGAACAGCATTCTGAACTCTCGTAGACATGTAGTTTCTTGCAGTCATGTTTCATTTCTCCAAGTAGGTTCTGAGGTTCTCGCCGCCGCGTCCTCAGGTGTCATGGAGTATTTACGTATCTCATCTACACAGCCGAGGCCATTCTACACCAATGCTCTGCCTAATAGATGCGATGGTAAGCTGCGATAGACGTCGACCCACTTTCTCAGCAACCAAAACCGCACGATGATTGAATTCTTACAAAACGCCGGGAAATACCCATCCTCGCCCACGACAAACCAGCCCAGCCCAGCCCAGCCCAGATCAACCGTCTTCCGTGCTACGCGACACCCTCGTAGCTGGCTGTGGATCTTGTCTCTCTTGTGTATGCTTGCGCTTCCCCTCGTGGTTTGCCGCTGCCTTGCTCACCACCAGATTGCTGGTTGGCGCTTCGGGCTTTGACGGGCTAAGCGTCTTGTGGTGCATGCGGATCACTAGACTTTGGACGATGCAAGAAGTGTGCACGCGAGACTGTGAATCCCGAAAGACAGCGGACGTTGCGCTGCATAGGACCAAGCATGGGGATGTGATTGGAGCGAAATCATTGTGAAAAAAGACACCCATGATCGTTTTGCGGAAGAGATTGCTCGTTGTAATATCATACATGACAACAAAACAGGTTTCGCTTCCCAATAATTATGCTATGAATCGCAATCCTAGTATCCCATCATGAAGTGTCGTGATGACGCATTTGAATATATGAAGAGGAAATGTGGTAAAAACGAACTAAACGAGGGATTGTAGATATTACAGAACGGTATTGGCCAGAAGAGCAGACTCGCTATGTCTTCAGATCACAACCCTCTCATACTTGACTCGACACACCATGCAAGACAAAGTGTTGTCATCTATAGGTCGTCACATGTTGTGGGCGTATGAGGATACTGAGTACAGCCGCTGCAACTGCACCGGTGATCACTTTGGCGTCCCAGGCGACAGGTGCTGATGAAGATGCAGATAATTCAAAACGAGCATCCCAGGGCCTCGAGTAAGAGAAGACTCTCCAACCATTTCTTAATCATAGAGAGGCTCCGAGTTTTAGCATAAAGGCTGGCCGAAGAGTTATCGATCTACCGTTTCACCACATTCTGTTGAATATATCAACACGTGCTGAGGAGTCATGGCGTGCTGCGCAGCCATTTTGCTCATTCGACACATTCAGAGGTTGGGGTGAACAAGCATACGGACCGGTCAACACAAAGGCGTCTCATGTGGTCTATTTCATCTTCAACCCAGCCGAAGCGCTGATTTTGATCACGTAAACAACAGCTAGTCCCTTTAATAACCTTACTACATAGTAGTCATGAGATTATTCACAACCTCGTCTCCATAAGTGCTGGTGACGATCCCTGAGGTTCGTGAACCGGGTCGGCATCTGCATAACAGACCTCCCGGTGCCTCTGCCACTCTGTTCCTGTTCTAGCAATGGGGATTATTCATTGATCTGAATACTACTTGTATGTTCCTAATTTTCTACTAATCAAGACAATTCGCTCATAGAATGTCATAATACCATAGAAACTCTCATCAGAGTTGAACAGACTCGCTGATCCAGACATCTGTCTTGGACATCAAGCCAAGTCCAGCATCGAGGCTGCAAAACATGCTTACGTGAGTATGCCTGGCCCTGCTACCCCCGAGAAAATCAATCGGTGGGCGTACATAGTACGCACGAGTAATTATGTGGTTTTGAAATCTTCCAAGTCATTGGTACCTTAGACGTATTTATATGTTCACACAAAGTACGGTCTCGGAGAATAACATCTTCTGCTGTGATTACACACACATTGGCTGCCTCAGTGAATTTACATGGCCAGTGAGCTGTGTGAACAGACAGCCCTTGGTATCTCTTCAGCGTGTAATGTGCCTCCCTCCCCACCCATCATGACATTACTTAGTAGGCGTGTCCACTCTGCAGTTTCAAGCCCCTGCCTCATCCCCACTGTGGAGCCTCCACCTGCATCGGTCTTCATGCCTGTATCTGTGCACGAGAGCCGGACATGATCTTCAGGGTAGAAGGCCGAGCTGAGATGCGTGCTTCTCCCGTTGTTGCGTGCTTTGTACGTAGTATACAAATTGTTAACATCTATGGAACGAGTCCTCCTCCCGCCGATCTGCAGTGTCTGATGAGGCCACTTTTGAGAGAGAGGGCAATGCGATGGGGTTTCCAGGTGGATCGCCAGTCCTCCAGTCGGGCGCCATGCAATTCTCCCGAACAGGAGACAGGGGCTTCGACTTGGCGTCCAGACGACCAGCCCCTGAAGGAAGGAAATGCTCAAATGCCCAGATGCCCAGAGTTTTTGGTCATGTCCTCGTCGCCAATCGTCCCACCCCGAAGAGACAGAGAGACGGAGAAGAGGAGAGAGAGAGAGAGAGAGAGCATTGACGAGCTGTAAGCCGTGATGTTTTGTCTTGACTTTCATGATGGAGCTTGGCGAAACTAAACACTGCACTCTCCTTTGGAGAAATACCAGTGTCAGTTGGTAAATGGCCACGACCCGACAGCAAAATCTTGGTTGTTTCCACCCTACCGCAACATTGTACTCTATGTGCGAAAACGTTCTGTTCAACCCAACATTGAACATTCATGCAAAGATCCCAGTACACCACAACCATCCACACCGCAGGTGGCAGGGCTATGCCGTCTGTTTCCCGTCCCCGTTTGGTTCTGTTTCCCCCAATCGAAAATGGGCTTGGTGGTGGGTCCCGCTCATGCGAGATTTGAGTGTTGTTGGCCGACTCCCCAGTCTCCATCCCAAGGGGCCCCAAGGGGAGGGGGTTCTTGCTGTGCTGTGCGCGCGGGCCTGGGCGGCTATGTATGTACCTTGCCCTGTACTAGGTATTGGTAAAAGCCCCCCAGCAGCCGATGCCCTTCTTTGGCCCATCGTGGCTTTTGCTGGTTCGTTTTGCTTCTCCTCCTTGTGACTTTGTATACCTTTCGTTCTTTTTCTTCTTCTTTTTTGCTTTCTCTCCCTCGTCTCATGAGAGGTTGCGAGTAAACTTCTTGAGCAGTCTTATTGCTCTATCCAGGCTGGGGCATAATAGTCGTCGACGACAGTCCCTTTTCATTCTTTTTTTTTTTTTTTTATCCAACTTTGACCTGTCTCTCTTTAATTTCCCTCTCTCTCTTTTCGTCCATTCATTCATTCTTTAAAGCCAGAAAAAAAAAAAAACGAAAAAAAGCCATCGAGATAATGGCTCCATCCTCGTTGAAAAAGATCGGCGCAGCAGTCGCCTGTGCCGGTGCCGTGAGGGCGGCCACAGAGACGTACCAGCTCAGCGAGGAATACACGGCCGACAACTTCTTCGACAAGTTCGACTTCTTCGTCAGCACATACACGAGCGACGACTCGTGGGATGCGACGCACGGCTACGTGCAGTACCGCAGCCAGGCGGACGCCGAGTCGCTGGGCCTGATCTCGACGACGTCGGACGGGCAGATCTACATTGGCCCGGACACCAACGGCACATATGATGCAGACGGCAAGGGGCGCTCCAGCGTGCGCCTGACGAGCAAGGCCACCTACAACCAGGGGCTCATGATTGCAACCTTCTCGCACATGCCGGTGCAGGCGTGTGGTGCCTGGCCCGCGTTCTGGTCGTACGGGAGCCCCTGGCTCACCATGGGCGAGATTGATTACCTGGAGGGCTGGGATCTCATGGGCTTCAACAGGATGGCCATGCACACCAACGAGACCCTCGCCGGCAGCTGTCTGCTGTCCGAGTCCGGCATCTCGGGCACCGTCCTGACCCAGCAGTGCAACAACGACGACACGGGCACCGGCTGCGGCGTGCAGGACGACTCTGGCGTCTGGGGATCCGTGACCGGCGCCACCTTTGCCATGCACTGGACCGACGAGGCCATCAAGATCTGGAGCTGGATCCCTTCCTCTGTGCCCTCGGACGTGACCGCTGGCACCCCGGACCCGAGCTCCAGCGGTTGGGGCAACCCGACGCTGCTCGTCGAGCAGGACAACTGCGACCTGGCCAGCTCGTTTGCCGACCAGCAGCTCGTCTTCAACATTGACTTCTGTGGCGACACCGCGGGCTCCTCGACCTACTGGGACGCCACCTGCTCTGCCTTTGGGGACTCGTGCGCTGCGTATGTTGCCGACAACCCTCTTGCCTTTGCAGAGACCTATTTCATGGTGGAGGGCATTCAGTTTTACGAGCTGGGTGTGGCGGCGACGTCGGCCTCGACCGCTTCTTCTTCGGCTTCGACTTCTGCAGCCGCTGTCACCTCTTCTGCTTCTGTCTCTCCTGCGTCTTCAACCAGCACCGAATCAGCAGCTTCTTCCTCTTCTTCCACCGCCGTGGCCGCCACCACAACAAGCACGAGCGAGGAGGCCGGAGGACTCCTGGCTGGCACAGGATCCGTCCTCGACTCCACCCTCGGCGCCACGCCCACCAGTGATGCCGCTGCTGTGATCACCGGCACATACTCCCACTCTACTGGTTACGTCTACGCCACCTCCGTCTCCACCGACGAGGCCGGCTCCGAGACAACCGTTGTTGTCACTGTCGACACGACCATCTGTCCCATCACAGCCGCCGAGGCTTCCTCGTCCAGCAGCAGTACCGTTGTCGTCGAGGCCCAGACCACTCCTACTACTTCTCCTTCTCCTACTTCTGACATTGCGTCCTCCTCCTCCTCCTCCTCCTCCTCTGAGGCTGTGGTTGTCGCCGCCACCACGACCAGCAAGGCCAGCGCCGCAGCGGTAACCTCGCATATCACACAGTATTCCACCTCTACCCTGAGCGCAACACACTACACCACCAGCACCGTCTTCTCGACCTCTGCCTCCACCATCACCTCGTGCGCCTCCGAGGCCACCACGGCCTGCAACGTCGGCGACGTGGCCACGGTCGTGATTGCGGTCTCGACCACCATCTGCCCTGTCACGGCTACAGAGACTTCAGAGAGCTCCGAGACCGAGGCCGCGTCTAGGTCGACCACTTATTATCTGACCCTGCACTCCACTTTTACCAAGGCCTCTTCCTCCTCGTCCTCGTCTGCCGCCGTCACCCACAGCACAGCTGATGCCGTCAGCGCCTCCTCCAAGACCCTCGCCACGACGACGACCTCCTCCTCAAAGGTCCACAGCACGTCCTCCACAAAGAAGACGACCGCTCAGTCCGCCACCACCGAGGTCATCTCCGCCACCGACCTGGGCGGCGCCCTCGAGACCGCCACCGCCGCCCCCACCAGCGTCTCCCTGGATTGGCTGACCCAGACGGCTGCCGCTGCCGCCACGGGCACAGGCTTCTACAGTGCCTCCAACGCCACCGTGACCGGTGGTTCAAGCACCACGGGCGGGGCTGCGTCTGCGTCCCAGACCAACTCGTGCTCTGGACTGGACTGTATTGTTGTGAGCAGCTCCGGAGTGAGGGGGTCAATGGCCTGCAGGCTGGTGGAGTTGCGCTGGTCGCTATCGTTGGTGGCTTCATGCTGCTGTAGGGGGGGGGAAACCTTACTTGGGGGGTAATGTGATGATGTTTGAGATAACGTCGCTGTTGAGATACCATTTCGGGATACTGTTCCTTGTCATTCTTGGTTTCTGGACCATAGAGTTTAAGCGCTTGATACCACATACCTAGACACACACACACACAAGACTTCTTTGTATATATATTTTAGTTCGTATAATAACAACTACCTTCCTGACTTGGAATCATATTCGGCATGAGATCTTATGATTGTGTCAGGCAATGTACTCAAGCAGAGGTGTATGGATCATTGGTCCGCACGGATCAAGGTTCAAGTTATAATGTTCATTATACCGTTGGAAAGAGACATTGCATTGATACCATTTCATCAAATTATACGTAAAAAGAAAATCATGCCAGCCAGAAATGAGAGACTTCATCAAGAATTCGTCAAGAGAAGTGAAAAAAAATGGAAACAGGAGAGAAATATAAAAGGACAGCTCATCAGGTCATCATGCCTTGCAGTCTGGATTATTCCCATCTCAACTTCACACGCAAGCAAAGTTGCAGACCCCCATCACAGGCGAAGAGGCAGCTTCATCTCGCCGGGCACGTTGTACTCGGGCACCTTCATGTCAAGGGCAGAGCCAGAGTATCCCAGGTCCTCGCCGGTAAGGACGGCACACTTTTCACCAATGAGGAGAGCTGTCGAGTACGTGTTGCCTAGAAGGATTCAAATTAGTCCTACTCAAAGTACACACAGAGGAAATACAAAAATACAGCACAGTGACCAAAAACTTACAGCCAACGTTGTCAGGGCAGATGGAAAGATCCGCCACCTTCAACCCCTTCACGCCATGAACATTGAGGCGCTCGTCCAGCACGCCATGCTTGACAATACTGTTGCCCTCCCGGGGCGCCATCGAGCACGTGCCCAGGCTGTGCCAGGTGCTCTCGACATGGCGCTTCACCCACTCCTCGACGGCCTGGATGTCGCGCTTGCTGTAGGGCAGCTCCTCGCGGACCTCCTTGCAGTGGGAGTTGAGGACGCCCGGCTCGGCCTTCTTCTCGGCTGGGCCCAGGGGCAGCGACCAGCTGCCGTGGCCGATGCCTGCGGAGAGGTTGCCGGGGAGGGCCCAGGCCTTGGTGGTCTCCAGGTCCATGTCGCGGGCGCGGGCCTTGGAGTCTGCGTCGAACAAGGGGTGCTTGAAGGAGTTAGTTGATCTGGTTCAAGTCTTTGGTGTGTAGAGGACAAGAACGAAGAGAGAAAAAGAAGACGAATTTTTTTTTTTTAAAAAAAAAGGCGAGGAGGGGCATACCATAGACTCAACCTCACCAGCATAAGCATCCATGCGACGGGCCGTCTCGCGGGACTTGATATATCCCCACACCATCGGCACCATATCCCGCTCGTCATTCATGAACCCAGTATCAAAGTCTGGAGCCGCATAAGGGTCAGGGCTCTTGATGTGGGTAAAGCCGCGCGAGAAGGGATACTCGAGGAAGTGGAACATGGTGAAGAAGTTGCCGGCGGGCATGAGCATGTGGTCGCCAAACCAGCCGCTGATGACGCTGTAGTGCATGACGGGCTTGTCGGGCTTGTTCTCAAAGTACGACTTCCAGCCGTCCTTGAAGTGCGGCGTCGGCCAGGACTCGAACTCATTGAGCTCCTGGGCCGTGGGGCGGATCTTGACGCCGGCCTCGATGCCGTTGGTGGCCAGGGGGCCGGTACCCTTGAGGTTCCATTCCTCATAGACGCCTAGGTGAAGGAACAAAGGACAGTAATGTTAGTAAAGGTTGGGTTTGTCAATCTCGGTCTTGAGACGCAATGGAAGAGAACCTTGGAGAAAGACAAAAGGCAAACTTACGCCTCTGGGTCTCTGGGTCTCCACGGATAAAGTCGTCAAAGCTCTCGGTGCCGGGCTTTGCACGATAGGTGGAGAAGGTCAGGTAGTGGTCCTGGAAGTTGAGACCGACGCCAGGCAGGTCGACGATAGGCTCGACGCCGACGTTGCGCAGCTTCTTCGGGTCGCCGATGCCAGAGCGCTGCAGGATCAGGGGCGACGACAGGGTCCCGCCGGAAACAATAATCTGCTTCCTCGACTTGAAGACGCGGGCCTGCGGCCTTCCCCCGGCGGGCTTGGTCGGCACGGTGCGCACTCCCACGGCGCGGCCGTTCTCGATGACGACCTTGTCGACCTTTGTGTTGCAGGCCAGGTACAGGTTCGAGTGCACAGCCCTGGTGGCGTGGATGTAGCCGTGGGCGCTGTCGCTGCGGCGGCCGGTGTCGCGGTTGATCCACCCGAGCCAGTGCTCTGCGCCGTGGCCCGTGACGAGGTCCTGCAGGTCGTCGACGACGGGGATGCCCTGGGTCTCTGCGGCGCGCAGGAAGTCCTCCTTGATGGGGTACGTGTAGTTGCCAAACGAGACCTTGATGGGGCCCTCGTAGCCGTGGATGTTCCTGTTGTGGGATGGGCGCTGGTACGTCTCGTGCTTCTTCATGAGCGGGAGCAGCTCCCTGGTGGTCCACCCCTTGGCCTGGAAGTCGTCGTAGTCCGAGGCCGAGGCGCGCGTGTACATCATGAAGTTGATGGACGAGCCGCCGCCGAGGATGTGTGCGCAGGGCACCACGGCCTTCCTGCCGGCCAGCCACGGGGAGGGGCGGGACTCGTAGAAGGAGGCCGTCTTGGAGTCCAGCTTCATGTTGCGGGGGTAGATGCCCGGCCGGTAGACCCACGGGTTGTTGAGGTTGTTCTCGCCGGCCTCGATGAGGAGGACCTTGAGATTGTGGTCCAGGTTGGCCAGACTGAAGGTGTTAGATCATTGTCGAAGACAGAGGGGAAAAAAAAAAAAAGAGGCGATGATGAAAGAGAGTATAATTGATAGTTGAAAAGTGACTTGATATGATAAAACTTACCGGCCAGCAACCACACACCCACAGCTCCCACCACCACAGACAATAATGTCAAACTCCTCCGGGAGCGTGCTCAGGGGCGGATTCATAATGAACTCACCCATCTTTGCTGTCTTGCCTTGAGTGGGTGTTACTAATTTCTGAAGGTACGGTATCATAAATGTCTTGATGTGATAATTATATGTGATTTTAGATCACCGCCTCTATTACTAGTATAGAGAAGAGAGAGAGAGAGAGAGAGAGAGAGAGAGAGAAACAGAGGAGGCGGGGGAGACGAGAGTTCAAAGAGAGGAAAGGGGACTCCAAGGCCTCTTTATGAAGTGAGAAAGAGAGGAGCTCTGGACGATCCCATCAGAGCGGGAACCCAGTTCTAACGTCCAGTGCCTTGCGACATATTCACCGTCCTATTACTTATGCCAAATGCAGCATCAAAGCTACAGGAAATGCCACGGAAGCATCTAACCCTCCCATCTCCAAATTTAATTCAAAGCCCACGATCCCGAGAATCATCCGTCCGTACAGAACAATGTAAATCTCTGTTGGTTTTCTCCGCCTTCTTGGCCGGGGTGGTTACTCGTGTATAGTATACAAACTTTATGCAGCAGCCTACTTGGCTGCTTGCCTAAATTGTCTTGGAGTAGGGCTTGCTGTGGTTCCCCCTCTTCGTGACCATCTGCGGGCACCAATGATGCTTGGGTGTCGTCGAGATCATCTGCAATCTCAGGCCTTTCCCCTCATCGGTGAGAGAGAGAACAGCATAGCACGACTCGTAACTAGACTTGTTGAGGAGGTGCTGATGAAATTAGACTTTCTGGATGAGGCGTATCTACCCTGCCCGGGGTACTGGGCTCCAATGGTATTGGCTGAACCTTGTGCTGAGGTCTTGTGGAATGCTTTGATGAGATGAACCCAAGTAGGTTGGCTAACAGAACAAACTCACCGTTGCCCTGCATAAAACGTGTATGCCGAAGCAAAGGCAGCAAGGTGACACAAAACGTGGACACACACACACACAGAGAGAGACAGAGACAAATACAAGATCTGACATCCGATATGAGGGACCGGCAACAGAACTGGCTGTCATGCTCTGCTGCAGTCATACACACCCACCCACCCACACACTTCAAGCCCAAGAAACTCCAAGCCTCCTCCTCCTCGTCACTGGTGCATCCTACATGCAAGCAGATGCAGACAAAAGGTCGAATGCGTTTTCAACCCCACAGTGAGATGTGACAGCGGCACAGAAACCAACGTCCTGCCCCAAAAGAGTTCCTCCTGCATTGACCAATCAGCTTACACGGCTGCTGCTCGTTTGCAGTGTGGGTTGCATTTACGCATTGGTAACGTCAGCTCGCTTGGACCAAAACGAGGGGGAATGGCACATGAGGGGAAACCACTACCACCCTTCTTCGATCGGTGCGTAAACTCTGGTTCTTCCTTTTTGCGGGGGCTGACATCTGAGTCTCGTAATTGGTGGTAATCTGGACGATCAGGCTGCGAAGATGAAGGGTGGGTTGAACAACTGCCGACGGAATTTATATTCGCCTCTATCATGGACTATGGAACTCAACGGTAGTCCCTTTGCCCCCTGTTTCGCGTTTTATTAACCCAACGTTGTCTCAGATCGAGAAGAAGATGCTGTCAATGGCTTGCTGCGATACGACCCTCACCGAAGGCTTGGGTTGCTATGGATGCTACATGATCCTTTTACAGGCTATTCTGGTAGAATTACTGCATAGCATGTCCTAGAAAAGAGGTCATGTTGAGGCGGAGACCGGGGCTTGCGGATCCGCTCAGAGTCCAACGTCAAAACTACCAACAATACCCAATCGATCCCTCCTTCTCCTTTGGAATTCAGATGATCTGCACCCCGGATTTTTTCCCCCAGAATCTCGATTGCAGTAGACTTATTTTCGAAGGATTGTAGGCGGGGGCCCCCACACTCTCCTCTCGCACACATCAGATGAGGAGAAACATGCCAATGCCCAATGCAGAAGTCTATGACATACGCACACACACACACACACACACATCACACATCCTTCCTGTATCACTTATGCAACCTGTGTCCTTTAAACCCGGTTATCCGGTCAGAAGGAGAGGAAAAAAACGGGGGGGCACTGCAGCAGACAACTTCAGATCCATGCCAAGATGAACCCCTCACGTCAAGAGAACTTGGCGAAGTCAACTATTGAAAAGGAAACAAAGTAATTAACAATTTTTGGAATGGACAAATATGAGCACCCAGAAGCTAGCTTGAAGCTGGCGGGGAAAGGGGGGAGGGATGGTGGGAGGGGATGGATGGCCAAGTTGAGCCGACATTCCCAGGCACACACACACACACACACACACAGGGACCATCGGCAGAGTTGCAGCTGGGCATCCCCCGCCGTGCCCAGGTTTGCATCTCAGTACATACATGTAGAGTTCTGTAACGACTACAAACAGTCCGTCTATTGTGAAAGAAGGAAGACAAGAAAAAGAAACCACTTAGGTGAAGAGTGAGAAAAATATGCTCCCTAGATCCAGTCCTGTTGTCTTCTCGCCCTCCCAGCAGCCGAGCTCCGATAACTACCCCCTTGGCCGTGCCCAGGTTCTCCCTCACCAGGCCAACCAGGAAATGCACACCTACAGCAACCCCATCCACAACCATAACCTCCCTCTCCTCTTCCTTCCCCACCGCAGCCCGACAGACCTCGAGCATCTCCGTCATCCCCGCACAGCCAAGACAGATGCAGTCCGCCCCATTCTCCTCCACCAGCCCCCTCGCAGCACCCACCAGACCTGCGTAGACCTCGTCCTTGGGCTTGGACTCCAGCTCCAGCACGTTGATGTTGGAGGCCACGCAGCCCGCCGAGAAGCTGCCCAGGCCGTAGGTCGTGTTGATCGCGTCTGCGTGCAAGACCCTGCTCCTCTGGCTCGTGGTGATCACGCCCAGCCGTTCTCCGCACATCCGGCTCGCGTACAGGGCGGCCTCCATGATGCCGATGGCGGGCTGGGGATATTCCTCGCGCAGCATGGGGATGAGCGGGTGTGCAGAGAAGCACGCCACCAGGAAGGCGTCAAAGCGAGGCTGACAAGACCGAGATGACGACGATAATGGGTTATTGTTATTATTAATATTAGTATTTTTGTTATTGGTGGTTATCAAGGGATGCAGGGCACGAAAGCAGTCTGCGGCCGAGAGGACAGCGTCTGTCCTGCCCTCGATGGCGGACGGGGCCGTCGGCGGGGCTGTGAAGCCGTGGACTGTGACGTGGGGTGGGAGGGCGAGGGAGATGCTGCGCAGGCAGGCTTCGGTCATGGAGGGGGTGGAGTTGGGATTGATGAGGAGGATGGAGATGGGGCGGGTGTTGGTGCCGGTGACGGAGGGAAGAACAATAGAGGAGGAGTGAGGAGAAGACATGCTTGTGAGTATGGCTGGTTATTTGATTTTCTTCTGCTTCTCGTTTGGTGATGTTGCGTGCATTTAAAACATGCTCATTTTCCTGAAATGCCTTCTGTAGGGTTTTCAGTAGTAGATGTCGTTGATAAGGACCGATCGAGGCGGATCCTCAGCCCGGCAGACGGAGCCGATCCGGGCCGTCCACTCCGGAGCTGAGCCGGTCCGCTGAGCAGCCTTGTAGAAAGCAAAGAAGAGCTTCATCACCTGCTTTGTTGAAAGAAGTCACCATAGCTATTACAAATTTATCCCTCTCATCGGTAAATCCAGAGCCTTTGTCATGAACCCAACCTCGTAGAGATCCTCCATGTCCGCCTGCAAGTGTCGTTCCGGCTGATAAACATCATAAGACACACACACACACACACACACACACACAATATCCACTCACCCCCTCCCATGATGGTCATGATAATGATCGTGGTGATGATGCTGCTCTTGCTGCTGGCGGGCTGCAGACTCCTCCTCCCGCCTGTAATCGTGTGAATGTCCAAGTTGATCTCCCGGTGCTACCTTATAGTACGCCCCTCCAAGCTTCTCCAGAACAACGTCACACATCCCGAAAAAGGTGTCCCAGATCGATCCGGCCATTGTAGCAGCGGAAGCAAGTTTCGGGGGAGGGGGTGAATCAATGTGGTCTTGATGCTTTGTGTTCTTAGTCGTCGGTTTGCTTTTGTTTTTTGCGAACGGAGGTTGGGAAAATGTCAAGCACACGAATAGTGATGATGCATATGCTGAATGCAGTCTTGTTGTCGTGAGAAAGACTCCTACTGGTGATATACTGACAACATGGAATAGAAATATTGTTTCATGAGCCGGCAGTCTGGTGTTCAAAGAAAATCACCTCACACAAAACGTGCGAGAACTTTCGCATGATTATCTCGAGACCCCGTCTAAGCCGCGTGATCATCGCTTACAATGACGTGTGGTCACCAACAGAGGATTAGAAAGCGGCAATGATTACCCCTCCACGCGCCATGCAGCCAAGATCCTGATTTTTGCCGTGAGATTTGCACAGGAATCCTGCCTTTTCACAGCGGATAAACACAAGTGACATCACACCCAAGACCTTTCTCGCGATAGCCCGTTGCCACAATGCCGCCCTCATTACAGCACACAAGATCGAGAGGAGGCAAGAGAGGGGAATAAATATGAGAACTCCTAACACAGGAACAGTGTTCAAAGAACAGTGCCAATGACTAAACGCTGTGAGATGTCAGAATGAACAGGTTGGGGGGCAAGTCTCTTGGAGACATGCTGCGCTTGTTGCTACAGAAGTAGGGGAGTGGGGAAATAAGAGCATCATGCTTCAGGACGTTGTAGATGCTATAATGCTGGCACTAGAAATAAGAAAGAACATTAACAAGTCTTCATGAATTGTTACGTGAACAATATTACTCACTGCCCATCGCCAGTTTCGCTCATCTACTGCTCCATGTTGCAGACATTATGAATAGACGTTGGGGAGTGCTTTATTGTAAGGACAAGCACTTGAGCGTACTCAAGCAAGCGAGTAGTTACCAGAGGTCATCTTGAATAACAAACATGTTCTAATATTAACAACAACGCCAAAGTGTTTGAGCATCGTCGTCATCATCGTCATCAACAAATCAGCTTCCCGGTTGACAAGAGTCTACATCCAATACTTCCACTCGCCGTCCATCATACCAGCAGCCCGTCTCCCCATCTGCCCCGTCAAGATGCTAGACCTGGCCCTCTTCAAAAACTGACCCTCCGACTTTGCGCCGACAACGCCCCCGCCGTCTCTGTCCCAGACAAGCCTGCCCCTGAGAAAGACCAGGCGGGGCCAGTTGCGGACTTCGATACTCTCAAAGGGCGTATAATCAATCCTGTGGTGGAGGACCTCATTTGTGATGCGAAACTTGATCGCCTCCCTCTTGTCACCATTTTGCATGACGACGTGTGGAGATGATAGTCCTGCTCCGACAGAGGACGGCTCCTCAGGATACCAGACGACCAAGTCGGCATCGTACCCAGGCATCAGGCTGCCCTTGCGATCACCGAGCCCATACAGCTTTGCTGGGTTCGTTGATGTCAGCGCGACAAACCGCGGCAGGGAGATGCGAATCTTGTTATCGTCGTCTTGAAAGCCCCTCTGCCCACCACATGCAGCAGAAGCAGCAGCAGCAGCAGCAGCAGCAGCAGCAGCAGAAGGATCAAAGGTCCTGTCAAACAGCAACGGCAGCCTCGTCTCGATCCCCGGCAGCCCGTTGGGAACCTTCCTAAAGTCAGCATGGATCACACCATGCTCATCCACACTCGCCGTCTCCATGGCCCGCCCCTTTTTGCCGCACTCGTGGTCGAACGTGGCCGGTGCGTGGTCAGAGCTGATGACAGTAAAGGTCCCATTGGCCACAGCCCGCCAGATCTCCTCGAGGTCCCTCTCGTCGTGGCGCAGCGGAGGCGCGCAGATGCTCTTGGACCCCTCGACGTCCCTCGGGCCGGAGCGGAGGCTCTCGCTGACGAGATACAGATAGTGCGGGCACGTCTCGGCGTGGACGGGCAGGAGGCGGGCCTGGGCGTCGGCGACGTGCTGGACCGCCCTTGGGGCCGACATGTGCACGAGCAGCACGGGTGCGTCCGTCACCTCGGCCAGGGAGATGGCGCGGTACGTGGCCTCGGTCTCGGCGATCTGGGGGCGGGCGACGGCGTGGAAGAAAGTGCCCGTGTTGCCTACGGCGGCGAGCCGCTCGGTGATGGCCGCGATCATGTCGCTGTTCTCGGCGTGGATCATGGTCGTCATGCCCAGCACCCGCGCGCGCATCATCACGCTGAACAGGTCGGCGTCGCCCAGCTTCATGGGCTCGTAGGTCATGTACAGCTTGACCGAGGTGATGCCCTCGCGGCCGGCGAGGAGGGGAAGCTCGTCCTTGAGGATGGTCCTGGTCGGGCTGGTGAGGATCACGTGGAAGCCATAGTCGCAGTAGGCATTTCCTGTGGCCTTTTTGTGGTAGGCCTCGAGGGCGGGCCACAGGGAGTCCTCATGGCGCTTCTGGCTAGCAAAGGCGATGATGGTGGTGTTGCCTCCTGCGACGGCGCTGCGGGATCCTGTCTCCCATGTGTCGCCCGTGGGCGAGTTGTCTTGTGCTATATGGACGTGAGAATCGACGCCACTGGTTTTCTCAAGTCAGTATTGCACTGCTAAGTATGGTTCGGTGAACAGACAGACCCTGGCGTGATGTAGGCTCCTTCAGCATCGACGACCTGCGTCTCTTGACCTGCTTGTAGTGTACGGCCGATGCAGTCTATCTTGCCGTCTTTTATGCCTATTTCGAGGCCAAGAGGCAGCACTTCGGTTGCTGTGACCTATTCAAGATATCAGCTGGGGCTCCTGATGGTCGTGATGACTGATAATAACAAGGGCTTGTTAAGCAATATTGTGTTGGGCAACCCACGATGCGACCGTTTCTTATAATCGTGTCAAACATGTTGAGCCACTGGACTCGTGTTATATTCTGGTTTAATCTCCTTCTCTTCTCTTTCTTCTGGCATCAACCAATTTTTGGTTTAGGGCCAAGCTGGTCATTCTGGCGGCCTCATGAGTTGTCGCCGGAGGTTGGCCATTTCCCTTCATTCTAATCACCTGCACACTACGGCAGCCCACAAGGATAAATAATCAGCCTGGTGTGCTTCGACTCTCCGTAGTTGATCATTATGCATGGGCAAGATAAGGGATTGCCCAACTCGGCATCAGAATACCGTCTGCTTGTTAATAATCCCCGGGGGTGGGCACGATAAATTAGTCGCAACGGGCCGGGAACAAGTGAAGGGTCGTTTATTCCTTGGGTGCCGGCATCACTCCGAGTCTCGGCATCGCCAACCGGCTCTTTCTCTATTGTTACTTTTTGATAAGGGAGGGTTTCCTGCTGAGACGCGAGAAGAGGATCTCAAATACTGATGAGTTGCGTCTTCATAAGGTTCTGACCATGGTCCAACATATACAATACAGATGAAACAAATTGGTTGACATAACATCAAGACACACATATATAAGGAAGGATTCAATATACACCCTCACAATGACCATCCCGCCCCGCCTCGTCACGGTTGCCGCCGCCCAGATGGGCCCCAACCAGCTCGCCGACAGCCGCGAGTCCATCCTCGCCCGCATGCTCGCCCTGCTCAACTCCGCCGCCGACCAGGGCGCGCGCCTCGTCGTCTTTCCCGAGCTGGCCCTTACCACCTTCTTCCCGCGCCACCAGATCGACGACCCGGTCAGGAGGGCCGAGTTCTTTGAGCCCGAGTCCCACGCCTCGCCGCACGCGGTTGTGGACTCGCCGCGCGTGAGGGCCCTGTTTGAGCGGGCTCGGGAGCTCAAGGTGGATGTGCACCTCGGGTATGCGGAGCGGTGGACGGATGAGAAGGGCGAGACGAGGGATTACAATAGTGCGCTGTACTATTCCGGCGTGCAGGGGAGGGTCGTGGGCAAGTACAGAAAGGTGCACCTGCCGGGCACAGTCGAGCCCATCCCCGACAGGACGGGCCGTGGTGTCGACCAGCAGCTGGAGAAGAGGTACTTCACCCCGGGCGACCTGGGGTTCCAGGCCTTCCGCGCGCCAGGGCTCGTGGAGGGCGCGCTGCGGGCGGGATCTGCCGGCAGCGCACAGGATGACAGCTCGCAGGGCAGAGGCGATCCCATCGTGGGCATGGTCATCTGCAACGACCGGCGCTGGGCTGAAGCGTGGCGGTGCTACGGCCTGCAGGGCGTCGAGATCGTGCTGGACGGGTACAACACCACCGCCTGGGCGAGGCAGTACGACGGGACCCCCGAGGAGCAGGAGGCCGAGGCCCTGTTCCACCACCGCCTGAGCTGCCAGAGCGGGAGCTACACCAACGCGTGTTTCAGTATCAACGTGGGCAAGTGCGGTGTCGAGGACGGAGGGGCGCTGATCGCGGGGAGCATCATCTATGACCCGGACGGGCACGTCGTGGCCGAGAGCACCGCCATGGGGGACGAGGCGGTCGTGGCGACGATCGATCTGGCCAGATGCAGGAGGGGCAAGGAGAGGGTCTTTGCCTTTGATAAGCATCGCAGGACGGAGCACTACAAGAGGCTCGTCGAGCAGACTGGGGTGGTCGAGCCACCACTGCTGAGTGGATGAGATAGAATATGTCTGTGAAGAAAAACAAGAATAACGAGATGAAAAGCAGATGAAATCTATCTGCTGATTGTAAGTAGCTTTTCCATTTGGATGGTGAATGCCTCTATTCCCGCCGTGATTCACCCAACGCCAGCGCTGTAAATGCAGATCGAAGTAGGAAGGAGACTGTTCTTGTTGCTGTCTTCGTCGTCGTCGTCGGGAGGAGGGATCCTGGATCCGAGATCCTGAGATCCTATGCCACCCGACCGCCCATGCCACTCTTGAAACCTCCTAGGACGGCCCCCACTGGCTGCCCAGGCTCTTGTCGTTCATGGACTCGGCATGTCGGCCCGTCACCACCCTGCGCATGAGCACTGTGTCCTTTGCATTGTTCAGCCTGCGGCCGTTCCCGGTTGTCAGGTAGTCCTGGAACCACTGCTCCTCGGCGCCGTCCAGGGGCAGGCTGACGAGCTCGGTAGCCCTCGCCGCTATGCCAGACCTCGCACCGCCCAGCACGGATGCAATGAGCTGCTCAAACAGCAGATGTCTCGTCGGCTCTGGCTTTGTGCGGGAAAAGTAGAAGGCCTCCGTCAGGCTCGTCCTCGCCATGGCCTCGAAGAGATGAGACAGGGCGGTAGAGCTGGTCAGGACGGGCTGGACGGCGTGGTAGTACGAGAGGGCGAGGCTGTAGTCGTCGTCTTTGGCCTTTTGCACAAAGACCGTGATGATGTCGTCTGCAAACTCGGGAACCAGAGAAGGATGCGCGAGGTACTCGAGGGCCACCTGCAGCAGACGAGCAGATGTCAGCAGCAGCGCCATCACAAGGAATCAGAAAGGGAAGAGCGCACCTGGAATTCTCCACGGTCCAACAGCCACAGCCCCTTCATGAACAACTTGTACTTTTCTGGGACGCCGAACTGGGACGCAAAGTTCTCGGCATGGCTGGCGCGGCTCTGTGAGCTGTCGAGGTCGAGCAGGAGATAGTAGAAGACGGAGAGCTTGTGGTGGACCGCGGACCTGCTGTCGCAGATCTGCTGGTGCAGCTCATACATGGCCTTCTCGTTTTGGGGGGATAAGCTTTAGCTGTAAAAAGACAAGAGAGACAGAGCTCTCGGGTTAGATTCCGAGCCGACACAGCCACGAGGGAAAAGCCACAGAAAGCAATTGGTCGCAGCGTGTACGCACACCTGGTGATGCCCAGAGCCCTCAGGACGCGGTCGATGAAGAGGACGCCATTGAAGCTCTTCCTGACGGTCTCGATGTCGCGCGCCAAGTCTGCATCTGCATAGGATGATCCCCACTCTGGCCTGAAGACCTTGTGGAAGTGAGTATAGTCTTCCATCTGTAATTGTGCTGGGTTGTGTGTTGTCTGGCTGCCTTGAAGGTGTGGTGAAGAGGAAACCATGGAATCATGGAATTGATTGGACTGAAGACAGTTGGGACGGGCCCTCGGGTCAGGGTCGAAATCGCGGGTGCTTATCGCGGGTTGTTAGCCCCAGAAGGCAAGTTCTAAGGCCTACGTACTAACAGACAAGAGCTTAGCAGTGACCCCAGCGTGCCCCGACACAACACACACGTTGTAATAGTGGAGCTCACCCCTCGTCTAGCGCGTGTGTTTGTTTACTACAATGAAACCCAGTTTTCGACAGGACCACAGAGCAACCACGCTGCGCAACCACCACACAACCACCACACAACCGATACCCACACACAGCCTGCTAACCAACATCTCTGCAGCCCTTCTCTCTGCTTTACGCATCTTTGTTCAAACACGGTAGCTTTTGCCTCCCTCCTCATCCATCCCAGCCTACACCAACGCGCCCCGCCCATCATGTCGACGCGACCGACCCGAAGAGCTGCGGCAAAGCGGAAACAGATCATCGAAGAAGACTCCGACGAGGACATCAAAGTTGAGGCGTCCACCGCCGAAGAGAGCGAAGATGACTTCACGCCTGCGCCTGCTAGGAGCGCGCCGCGCAGGTCCGTTGGTAGAGCATCTGTTGCTAGGACAAGGCGATCAACCACACAGCCGCCTGCGCAGGCCGAGACACCACCATCCGGATCTTCGGCTGCTCCCCGCAGGGCCGGTCGCCCAAGAAAGAGTGTCGCACGAGAAGTCGCCGCTGCTAACACCAGCGCCGACTCCACGCAACTCGATGCCGACCAGACCACAGCAGCGCCTGCCGCTGCCCCGACGACTCGCAGGCGTGGCAGGCCAAAGAAGAATGTGGTCAAGGAAGAGAGCGCCGAGCCAGAGGCCATCAGCGCGCCCGCCGTGGAGCTCAGCATCCAGCCTACCATCGAGGAGCAGCAGCAGCAGGACGAGCCCCAGGGACAAGATGAGAATGCCCAGCCGGATGATACAGCTATGGACATCGACGAGGAGCCGCCTGTGAAGAAACCACCCGGTCGGAAGCGTAAGAGCGTCCCGCCGCCTGCTCCCCCTCCCGCCGCCGCCGCCGAGTCGCCCACACCCACGCGTGCTACACCTACACCTGCTGCGGCGACAGCCACACCCGCGAGGGCTACGCCTGCACCTGGTCTGCAGCCTCCAGCGTCGGCGAAACCTATAGTCACGCCGCCAAGGCCTTCCGCGGCTCCAGACCCAGACAGCTTCCAGACACCGCTGGCCGATATCACCGAGGCGGCCGGCAATGAGCAGCAGCGGCGCGCTATTGAGGACACACTGCTGAACACCGTCAAGCCCATCAAGCCGCTGGATGCGGTCATGGACAAACCCTTGGACATTGTGCTCAAGTCACGCACCATGGTTATACCCCAGGTGGAGGACCTGACCCCAAAGCCGCGTCTCGTCATCACGTACCTGATCCTCACCAACTTCAAAAGCTACGCTGGGCGCCAGGAGGTCGGACCTTTCCACGCGTCTTTCTCGTCTGTCGTTGGTCCCAACGGCTCTGGAAAGTCCAATGTCATCGACTCTCTCCTGTTCGTGTTCGGCTTCCGGGCTAGCAAGATGCGGCAGGGCAAGCTCTCCGCCCTGATTCACAACTCCGCGCAGTACCCAAACCTAGACCACTGCGAGGTTGCTGTGCACTTCCATGAGGTCTTGGACCATGTACGTGTTCCCTGACGCAGCGGCTAACACAACCTATTCTGACCAGTCCGCTGACATACTTTATCTTTTCCCTCTCGCTAGCCCGGTGGCGGACACGAAGTCATACCCGACTCTGAGCTCTACATCTCGCGAAAGGCTTTCAAGAACAACTCAAGCAGCTACTACATCAACAACAAGACATCCAATTTCACGACAGTGACGACCCTGTTGAGGGACCGTGGGGTCGACCTTGACCACAAGCGGTTCCTGATCCTGCAGGGCGAGGTCGAGTCGATTGCTCAGATGAAACCCAAGGCCGCCAACGAGCACGACGATGGGCTTCTTGAATATCTCGAGGATATCATCGGCACGTCCAAGTACAAGGCGCCGATCGAGGAATCCGCTACCGAGGTCGAGACTCTCAACGAGATATGCATGGAGAAGAGCGGCCGCGTCCAGCATGTCGAGAAGGAGAGGAACAGTCTCGAGGACAAGAAGGAGAAGGCCCTGGCCTACATCCGCGACGAGAACGAACTGGTGACGAAGCAGTCCGCCCTCTACCAGCTCTGCATCAGCGAGTGTAACGACAACGTGGTCGTCACGGCGGAGGCCGTCGCGCAGCTGCAGTCGCAGCTGGACAAGGAGCTCGAGAAACACCACGGCAGCGAGGCCATCATCAAGGAGCTGCAGAAGAAGTTCTCCAAGGGCACCAAGGAATACGAGGCGCAAGACAAGGAGACACAGGTTCTGCTGAAGGAGATGGCCAAGTTCGAGCAGGAACGCGTCAAGTTCGACGAGAAGCGCAAGTTCCTGATGGACAAGCGCAAGAAGCTTGAAAAAACCATCACCAACGCCGAGAAGACGAGCATCGACGCCGACGAGACGATCGAGCAGTGCACCCAAGACATCCAGAGTCGCGCTGAGGAGATTGTTTCCCTGGAGCAGCAGATTCGAGAGGAGGAGGCCGAGCTCGCCAGCATCCGTGAGGACCTCAAGGGCAAGACACAGGCCTTCTCAGACCAGATCGCAGCCAAGCAGAAGTCTCTCGAGCCCTGGCAGGACAAGATCAACCAGAAGCAGTCCTCCATCGCCGTTGCTGAGAGCGAGCTGCACATCCTCAAGGACAAGGCAAATGCCGGCGCCGTTGCCCTTGAAGAGATGGAGAGCAAGATCGCCGCCATCGGGGGAGCGCCGCAAGGAGAAGGAGCAGAAGCTCAAGGCCTGCCAGCAGGAGAAGGTCGAGCTGGAGGCGGAGGCCAAGGAGGTCGAGTCTGAGATCCAGGAGCTCGCCGGGCAGGAGCCCAGGATCCGCTCCAAGGTCTCCAATGCTCGGCAAAAGGCCGACGAGGCCCGGTCCAGCCTGTCCGCTACCCAGACCCAGGGCAATGTCCTCACAGCCCTCATGCGCATGAAGGAGTCTGGCCGCATCGACGGCTTCCACGGCCGCCTCGGAAACCTAGGTGCTATCGACCAGAAGTACGACGTGGCCATCTCGACCGCCTGTGGTGCTCTGGACAACTTCGTCACCGACACCGTCGAGGCCGGTCAGCAGTGCATCGAGTACCTGCGCAAGACAAACATGGGCCGTGGAAATTTCATGTGTCTGGACAAGCTGAGGTCTCGGGATCTCTCGGAGATCCAGACGCCAGAGAATGCCCCGCGCCTCTTCGACCTCGTCAAGCCCAAGGAGGACAGGTTCCGGCCTGCCTTCTATCATGCCCTCCAGGACACGCTGGTCGCTACAGACCTGGCCGAGGCCAACCGCATTGCATATGGCGCCAAGAGATGGCGGGTGGTCACCTTGAACGGGGAGCTCATCGACAAGTCCGGAACTATGTCCGGCGGTGGCAACACGGTCAAGAAGGGCCTGATGTCCTCCAAGCTCGTTGCGGACACCACCAAGGAGCAGGTGCAGAAGCTCGAGGGCGACCGAGACTCCCTCGAGCAGAAGTTCCAAGAATTCCTGGACTACCAGCGCGAGTGCGAGACACGCCTGCGCGACCTCAGGAGCCGGATCCCCCAGCTCGAGACCAAGATGCAGAAGATCTCCCTGGAGATCGAGAGCTCTACGAAGAACCTTGCCGACGCGCAGCGACGCATCAAGGAGCTCGGCAAGGAGCACCAGCCGTCTAAGACCGACGACAGCCGGATCGCTGCCCTCGAGAAGGAGATCAAGAGCCTCAACAAGGAAGTCGAGAAGCTGCACGGCGAGACGGCCACCGTCGAGGAGGAGATCAAGGCGCTCCAGGACAAGATCATGTCAGTTGGTGGCGAGAAGCTTCGTGCGCAGAGAGCCAAGGTCGATGGCCTCAAGGCGGAGATTGCATCCCACAACGAGGAGACGTCCAACGCCGAGGTCAAGAAGGCCAAGGCGGAGAAGCAGAAGGTCAAGCTGACCAAGGACCATGCCAAGGCCACAAAGGAACACGAGGCGGCGGTGCGTGATCTCGAGAAGCTCGAAGACGAGATCCAGAACTCGGGCGACAAGGCCGAGGACTTCAAGACCCGTGTCGAGGAGGCCCAGGAGGGTCTTGCTGTCAAGAAGCAGGAGATTGCCGAGCTCAAGTCTGAGCTGGACGAGAAGACAGCCGAGCTCAATGCCACCCGCGCCATGGAGATCGAGATGCGCAACAAGCTCGAGGAGAACCAGAAGGCGCTTGCCGAGAACCAGAAGAGGGTTCGCGACTGGGAGGAGAAGCTGTCCAAGCTCAGACTCCAGGACATCGAGGACCTGGAATCTGCCGGCGCGCCCAAGCCTGCGACGAACGGCGAGGCAGAGGCTGCAGCCCCTGAAGACGGACAAGCTGAGGCCAACGGCGGAGCCGAGGACTCAGACGAGGAGATGACTGATGCAGGTGCCGCCGAGGAGGAGGAGGACGAGCAGCAGCAGGAGGAGGAGCCTGACAATACCATTGTCCGAGACCGCAGGACGCAGAAGACGCTGCCCCGCTACAGCAAGGATGAGCTCGAGGACATGAGCAAGGAGAGGCTCAAGGGCGAGATCCTCGCCCTAAAGGAAAAGACCCAGAACGTCAGCGTCGACCTCGGCGTCCTTGCCGAATACCGTCGCCGTGTCGAGGAACACGCTGCTCGGTCATCGGACCTGCAGTCGGCCGTTACTCAGCGCGATGCTGCCAAGAAGCGGTGTGACGAACTCCGACGACTGCGCCTCGAGGGCTTCATGGAGGGCTTCAGCATGATCTCCCTTCGCCTGAAGGAGATGTACCAGATGATCACCATGGGCGGCAACGCAGAGCTTGAGCTCGTCGACTCCCTGGATCCCTTCTCCGAAGGCATCCTCTTCAGCGTCATGCCGCCCAAGAAGTCCTGGAAGAACATCAGCAACCTGTCCGGCGGTGAGAAGACCCTCAGCAGTCTGGCGCTGGTCTTTGCGCTTCATCACTACAAGCCGACGCCGCTCTATGTGATGGACGAGATTGATGCCGCTCTGGACTTCAGAAACGTGAGTTTTTAACCCTCCCAAATTTCTTAAGTGATTGCGTCTTCATAGCGAGTGTATGGACATATGTTGACATTATATGGCAGGTCTCGATTGTCGCCAATTACATCAAGGAGCGCACCAAGAACGCCCAGTTCATTGTCATCTCGCTCCGCAACAACATGTTCGAGCTGGCCGCCCGCCTGGTGGGCGTGTACAAGGTCAGCCACATGACCAAGTCTGTCACGATCGAGAACCAGGACTATGTCATTGGCAGGAGGCCACAGCCGCAACAACAGCAACAGCTAGGCATCGGGGCAACACAGACTGTCAACTTCACGCTTAGTCAGCCTTGGAGATAAACAAAAGACGGTTCTGGATAATTTGTCTGGCGGCCGATCGATGGTGCTTGCATACGGGTTGATGACTTTCATGTATTGGTAAAGAAACGTGGTTGGTTATCGGAGAATAATGACTTTATGTAACGGATTTTCTCTTGCTGTGCCGCTACAACGCACATTGAAAAATCTGAAGGTTGATGGTTTTGCCGCCTGCTCTCCCGTGATCTCGGCAATCGAGTTCTATGCGGGGGCCACTGAAAAGCTCGCCATGCCCATCACAAGCTAAAGAAGAAGAAAAAAAAAAAATGTGTGTGGTTCTAATTATATGGAAATGCCGTAGGCTGAGGTTCTGGGCTCTCGCATAAATTCTACTTGACTTTTATCCGACAGAGGCACAGCGAACAGACACGAAGGAAGAGCGCGAACCTGGAGGAAGTCGATGCCGCGCAGGATGAGGCGAGCTAAGCTGCCGACATACAAGTTACAACCCAAGGAATGAATAGTACAGCATCCTCCCGTCGATAGGCGCCGCCGCTTTCTCACACCGGCTGTGCTAGGTCCTGGATAAAACTACCCGCTTAAGGAAAACGACAGCGAGAGTTATCATTGAAGAAGCCGGTACAGACCGGCAGTTTGGGTCAATATCAACACCATGCAGTGCTGACTGGGTACCAAAGCCGTAGTGATATCCTTTTTATGATATATGTGGCTTGGCGCATTCTCGTGCGCGGCTGCGGCTAGAAAGCTGACGGCACTTGCACTCTCACTGCTTTGTTTTCGTCGTCATCGTCCACTCCTTTGATCTTTAGGAGATGGAGTAAGGTGCTGGGTAGTATTGGGTTCTCACTCATTACGGTACACTCTGATTTATAGCTGGAACCTTGATCAGTCGAAAATTTGCGAGGAGAGATGGACGGTACGTCAACCGTGTGGCACAACAGGAGGTTGGCTCCAAAGTATATTTGTCTTTTTGCCTAATATTCTAGCAGCGCTGCACGTCTTAGCAGGTCTTGGGGTAAGTCATGCGTGCTCTCACTCAAGTTTCCACGCCAAGCATACATTAGCTGGAGTGCAGTAGTATCATATAGTAGCTAGTATAATATAGTTACAATGTACGTCCGTACACATCTTGTACACACTACAGATACTGACATTCGTTGTGTACCGGCACAGGACCTCAACTTTTGCTGCCGCATCATTTCCCATACACCGTCGTGACTGCTACGTACCGTAAGACCTGCTCCCGACAGAGAGAAGCAGACCCCCTGATCTGCAAGGCACCGGGCCTGATCTCGCAAAACCGCTCTTTTCGTGGTCAGATCTGAGGAAAACATGGCCCCAGAGGACCATCAACTCGATGATCGACTGTGGATATAAACACGTCCATCGAGCAATATGCTTGTAGCTGAAGTGGAATTTTTGCGGATTACACCTTGATCGTAACCAGGGATCGTAAGGTAAGGGCTTGATGGATAACGAGGCTCGACTGCTGTTTGCAAAGACAGTGTCTAAAGCTGACAGGGCGAAAAAAACGCTGGCTGAGCTAGACACATTGATCTCAACCGGAACTGAGCAGCCGCGTACCATTGCTATGGCGCAATCGGCCCACATATTGCCACAATGTACGCCTTGCCTCTCAGAGAGGGCTGGCCGCGACAAGGACTCGGATGTCGGATAGCCCCACAGGTTCAGGGTGAAGGATGAGGGATAGTCTGCGATGTGTGATATCACGGAGACAGAGAAGGAGAGGGTGGTAAGTAAAGAGGCCAGGAAAACTTTATATAAAGTTTCTCTCCCATATAAAATTTCCTCCCCATCGTGCAGGGCCATGTCGACACCGATTTTGTCCAAGACCCTCTCTCCCTCCCTCCTTCAAGGTTGCCACAGCAAGCAGCACATGCCCGTCCTGTCCTTGGTTTGGCCATGTATCTGGCGTTCATTTCTCTTGCTGCTGCACTTGCAGTATCGGTAGTGCAGGCAAAACAGCCGAACATCCTTTTTGTGCTCACAGATGATCAGGATATCGAGCTGGGATCCCTGGAACATATCGATGCCGTGAGTAATCGTATTTTTGGACAAGGTAAGAAGAAGCCATGAATCAAATCACCCTCAGCGTCTTATATCCGTTTTGCTTTGTTTTTCACTTGTTTAGAAAAAAAAAAAAAAAAAAGGGCCAACATTGTATAATTATCTGACAGTCATCCTCAGGCTTCACCTTCAACAATCATTATACTACGGTGGCACTATGCTGTCCGTCACGGGTGGCCATGCTCCGTGGCCAGCAGGCTCACAACACAAACAACACATACGTGCAGCTGCCTGGAGGAAGCTTTCAAAAGTTCCAGAGGTCAGGAGAGGATGCCTACAACCTCCCTCACTACCTCAAGCAGGCTGGCTACAGGTCTGAGTTCATCGGCAAGATCATGAACGGTTATGCCAGCTACAACTGGGACACCCCGCCAGCCGGGTGGGATCGATTTGATGGCATGCTCGACCCGTGGATGTACACTTACAACACGCCCGTCTTCTCTGTTGACGGCGCCACGCCGCGGTACTACAACGGGTCGTATCTACAGGACGTTGTTCACGCCAAGGCTGTCGACCGGATGCAGAAGTTGATCTCTAACGAGACGGCTGCGGGAGAACCATGGTTCCTCATGGTGGCCCCTACCGCTCCTCACGCGACCTTCAACGAAACCGGCGACTGGGCGCCCGTCCCAGCTGCTCGCCACAAGGATCTGTTCCCTAATGTGACAGCCCCTCGCACGCCCAACTTCAACCCCTCGGTCCAGAACAAGCCCTCCTGGGTCGGCCAGCTGCCCCTGATGAACGACACCGTGGTCAAGGTCGTGGACGAGTACGCGCGTGCCCGAGCCCAGGCGCTGCAGTCCGTGGACGAGATGGTGGACCACCTGATGGACATCCTCGAGGAGAGCGGCGAGCTGGACAACACGGTCATCGTCTACAGCGCCGACCACGGCTACCATCTCGGCAACCACCGGGTCCCCTGCGGCAAGACCCTGCCATACAAGGAAGATACCCACGTTCCCTTTGCGATCCGCGGGCCTGGCGTGCCTCAGGGCCTAGACACGGACCTGCCCTCCAACCACATCGACATTGTCCCGACCCTGCTCGACTTTGCAGAGCTGGACGAGTCCGAGTGGCCAGACTTTCTGGACGGCCGCAGCCTGCGCCCGTACTTCACCGCAGCCGACTCCTCTTCCTCCAACAGCTCCGGCACCGACGCCTCGTACGTGGAGACGGTCAACATTGAGTACTGGGGCAAGGGCATCATCGAGGCCACGGACCTCGGATACGCCAACACCTTTGTGGGCAACAACACGTACAAGACGGCCCGGGTCATCGCCGAGGACTATACCTACATGTACGCCGTGTGGTGCACGGGCGAGACAGAGCTGTACGACCTGGTGGCCGACCCGTACGAGCTGGCCCCCCTGCAGACCAACAGCTCCGCCGCCGCCGCGAGGCTGCACACGCGGATGAACGGGCTCATGCTGCTGCTCAAGGCCTGCATCGGCCAGGGCTGCCGCGCCCCCTGGACCGTGCTCCACCCGGACGGCAACGTCAAGTCCCTCGCCGACGCCCTGGACCCCAGGTACGACCTCTTGTACGCCTCGCTGCCCAGCGTGCGCTTTGACGCCTGCCTGGCGCAGTACAGCCTCGCCAACGAGGAGCCCTTCTTCTCGTCCAACTACTCTGTGACCCTGGAGGAGTTGACCACCCCGCACCAGGACCTGGCCGACTATGGCTACGGGTCGACGCCGGACACGGCAGACACCATCGGCTGGAACGGCACGCTCTTCGGGGCCGTGTACGAGGATCTGGCTACCATGGAGGCGAGGGCGCGGGATCTCACGGCGGCCGAGCTGACAACTGACGTTAGCTCCAGGAAGGTCAGGCGGTACACTGATACAACGTGAGAGATATTAATTGCTAGAAAAGAAGTACTGGGTATGAATACCACACAAGGAGTTTAAAAGACCAAGTCAGATAGCTTAATGACAAGCTTTACAGCCTCCTGAAATAAATCACCTGGCAACCAAAAGATTGAAAAAGTCATTGGATTTGCACAATATTATTACTCTGCCAAGATGATTACAACCAGCTTACATTTCGCAACGCAAGCTTGTGCATGCTGTCCTCACAGCAAGCTATCCATACTGATTATGCTAATGGGCTGACGAAACAAGCGCATGGCTATCAAGGCCAGGTATCTTCTGTAGGGCTGCCCTAGAGCGGCCTCAATACTGCTTCAGTATCAACCAATATTGCATCCTCCCGACCTGAGTGTCATCTTTGTCATTCTAGCTTTGATGTATATTACTACAATATTAAAATATATTCTCAGCCCAGCTAAACTTCAACAAAACTCAATCTTTATTTTGATAGAGAACTTGCTGGTAGTAAGGCTATGGCGCTGTGTGGATATGTTGGACCGCAGTATATTGACAAAACAGTACATATATTCTAGCTCGTGGATAGAAGAACATGACAAGATGCTGTTTTATACGCCTGGACCCAGCATACCGCAGCTACTTTCTAGCTATCATTCAGTGTTTATCCTGCATTGTTTTTTTTTTTTTTTTTTGTCTTTTTATAGAAGGATGCCCTGTATTTCTAGGGTGGTTGATTGATCATTACTAATTATTACTCAAAGAATACATAACATCTTAGGGCCAAAGGCTAGGCTCTGCTCTGGGCGCCCTATCTCTACTTGCCTAGTGCAGTCATGCTGCTGCTGCCAACATGATATGGAGTCCTTTTCAGCCACGGGCAATCACTTGGATGTAGGTAAGTATTTCAGTATCCCCAGAACTCAACCTAAGCAACTATATTAGAGTTCAACTAGCATAGATTGGGCTCAGGTGATTGATCTTGATGGTGCCTGGGAGGGAGGAATATACAGCCTCTGCTGGGTAGGATTCAGTAGTGCTGACCGTGGCAAGGGGGCGGGCGCCAAGGCGGCCGCAATTGTAGACGAGGACAAGTCGGACTACTCGGACTGAAGACGACGAGGAAGACGTGTCGATGTCTCCTTAAATGCTGTGCAACCCATCTGTTGATACGTCCGATGAAGGGAATCTGCTTTGTGTGAAGTCATCATCATCTTTCATCTTGCCGTTTCCAAGGCACAGACTTGGCTCCTTCAATATGGGCTCGAGTCAATCAAAATCTGGGCGCCATGTGACCTCCGTCGCCAGACATGCAGCCGAAACCGCTCAGGCAGGCCCTCCGATGGACATTTGGGAGTCCATATCGCAGGAAGCTCAGGTGGACATCTTCAATGCCCTCTCCGACAGGACCCCTGGCTGCTCTCACTGCCGCACCTGGCTCGGGACCTCCTTCGCAGGCGTGTGCGCCGACCCGAGAACTCGAGAGTTCGACTGGGACAAGCACCACCCCAAGGCCGTCTGGACCATGGCGACGACCATCGAGGAGTTCAGTGCATACTATATCAAGACTTGCCTCCCTGATATACGTGCAAGAGATCCGCAGCGTTTCGAAGGCTCCGTCCTCGTCAAAGACTATCTGCACGCCTTCCAACAGTTTCGGTCGAGCACTGAACTGCCTCCGTCCCGGAGAAACGCGTACTTGGTCAACTGCTGCAACAAGTTCCCTGTCTTTCCAGGCGTGCCCTACCGTTACCATCCTCTGCCGCAAGAAGGGGCGCCGATCCGGCTCCTCCTCCTGCTGCCCTCCGCACGTGGCGAGGACGTGCCTCGGACCCTGCTGCTCAATGTGACCACCTCGATCGAGAGCCGCAAACCCCGCTACACCGCCATATCCTATACATGGGACAACCAGCCGCGCGACCAGATCATCTATTGCGACGGCGTGGAGATGAAGGTGACGCGCAACTGTCTCGACATCCTCCGATGCCTGCAGCAGAACATGCCCGACGATGACCATCATCTGATCTGGATCGACCAGATCTGTATCGACCAGGAGTCCGATGACGACAAGAACCGCAACGTCGCGCGCATGGACACCATCTACGAGGATGCTGCTGGCACCTTTGTCTGGCTCAGTGGGCTGCCTGAACAGGTGCAGCGCGCCGTCCTGGACGCATGTGCTGGACACAAAGTCGTGCCCTCGCTCTACTTGAGCAAAACATGGCACCAGCACTTCAAGCCCGGTGGCCGCAGTGATGATCCTTCAAGCCTATCTCTCGATCCCAGCAATAACAAAAGCGTGGAATCCCAAGGCAAGCAGAGGACAAAAGTAAGCCCAGAAACCTTTCAAACCTGATGTTATTTTTTTTTTTTTTTCTTTCCCCCCCCCCCAGAGGACCCATACTGAGCAAGACGCGTGTCTGGCAGTCAGCACAGCTCCGACCACAGCTCGCCTGGATGGAACGCGTATGGACGGTCCAAGAAGACATCCTGAGCCCGCTGATACACACGAGCGTCATCATTCATGGCCGCGCGGTTCCCATGCTCGATGCCATGACAGCCCTGCAGGAACAGGGACTCGTGTCACTCCGCGAATTGGGCATATGGAGACGCCTCTCAGGGATAGCATTCTCCGTCAGAGATCCGGAAAAACCCCGGTTCAAGCTCGTGACGATTCTGAAGCTCCTCATGCGCCGTCGCTGTTCGGATCCGAGGGACAAGATCTGCACCCTCTACGGGCTGCTCAGGAGGTCCTACAAGGGTCTCCCCATCGCCGACCACCTGCCCAAGCCAGATTACAGCCTATCGGTCGCCGTCACTTATACGAACTGGTCGCAGTGGGCGTTGGCAACAAAGGGCGGCATGAAACTGCTGTATCTGGCGCCATTCTCAAGATCAGAGTCAGAAGAAGTGCCGCCGCGGCCTGGCCTCCCCACCTGGGTCCCAGACTATGCCAAATTGACCGAGGTTGGGCGTTATTACGAACTATGTCGGTTCCAGGCCAGCGAGTTTATGATGCCCGGGGCCTCTTTTCGCGAGCAGGCTGATGAGAAAGACGAGGGGAGCAGCCGCAAGCACTTTGCCGTGCACGGTGAGGTGCTGAGGCTGAGAGGAAGACACGTGGGCGCACTCCGCCGTGTCGCCCCTGAGCTTCCAGGCTTCGGCGCTGCGGGGCCCGCATGGATCCCGATGCTCGAGGGCCAAGGTTCGTGGCCGGTCGCGCTGACGAGCTTCTTGCAGCTGTTCCACTCAGCCATGGTCTTTCTCCCGGCCATAACCGAACTGCTGCAGCCCGAAAGCCCCCATGACGCAGCTCCAGGCGACGGCGCGTGGGACATGGATCTCGCACTGAAGCTTCTTCATGTGAGCTTCATGCTTGATGTCCAGGACGGCAGCCTGCAGCAGACTGATATGGCCGACAGTGGATATGACTTTCTAAAGACCATGGGTGACGAGACGCAGAGAAAGACATTCTACGGCATGATCCAGGACCTCAAGGTCGACCATGAGTCACTATGCCTCCTCGTCGCCATTGTGAAGGAGGCGCCGAGGTTGGGCTTCGATTGGACCGCCGACAAGGAGTTAGCGGCCGAGACCAGGAGGGCGGTCTTGGACATACTCGAGACGAAAGGCGATCACGAAGCACAAAGCAAGGTGGTCGCCAAAGATTTCACCAAGAGCATCTCGGAGACCGGCAGGGCTGCGTGGAGCTGGGTCACAAGGCACGTTCAGACCGCCGGCAGCTTGATTAGCGCGACCGAGGGGCACACTTACTTCCGCACCGACGGCGGGCTCCTTGGTCTGGGTTTCGGTTCCTTGGAGGCGGGAGACACATGTGCGGTCGTGAACGGGCTTGGGAGGGCGCTTATACTACGCCGTGCAGGCCAGGGCAGCCAGGGCAGCCAGAATTACAAGCTGGTCGGGCACGCTTACATATATGGGCTTACTAAAGAGCAGCTGTTGTTCCAAGGCGACGATACTGATGTAGGTTTCCTTAACATTATCTAGCTGTGTAATAAGTACTGCAGTGTTCAAGCATTATGAATTACGATGGGCCATGATATAATTACGTTGGTCCCAAAGAGTCCCCGCTTTGCGGATATATTGTCCCACCGTCTTACTCTGTAAGCAAGCCACGCCACGCATTCAATTCTGAGCTGCCTATTCTGCGGTTGCTCTTGGGAATATTCGTTCTTGTGTCTTTTTCTGATAACACTATATATAAGCCGCGCCGTCGAGGGAAGGTGTGGCAAACGGCCTTCTACCACAGAACACTCCTCGAACTCATCTTGCGCTTGATATTCACTTGCGCAGTTCACTTGTGCAACTCCAAGATGTCTAGGATCGCTGTACCTCCTGAAGCCGTCGCAGCGCCCGCGCCTGTTAGCAGCGAGTCTGCTAGAATTGAGGAGTCACCAACCCATCCAGGACGACGACCCCTGGAAAACCTCCAAATCGACAATGTTCGGGATGATCAGCTGCTTTCTGGGGTGGTCACAGCTGAAGACGAAAGACGAATACCCAGTCGGCATCCGCTTCTGGCTTATCCTGCTGTGTGCCGCGCTCGTTCTTTTGTTCCAGGGTCTGGACACGCCCATTGTCTCGACCGCCGTGCCGTCCATCACAGACGAGCTCCACACTGTACGCGACGTCGGCTGGTACTCGAGTGCATTCAGGCTGTGCGCCTGCAGCTTCTCCTTCATGTTCGGCAAGATCTACTCGCTCTATCCACTCCGCCCGGTCTTCCTCAGCAGCGTGGTCATCTTCATGTGTGGCTCGCTACTCAGCGCCACGGCGCCTTCGTCTACGGCCTTTGTGGTTAGCCGTGCTATCTGCGGCCTTGGTGGTGCGGGTGCAACTGCTCCACTCTGTTGTCCTCCAAGCAGCACTTTTCATGGCAAGCTTTGGGGCCTGTGAGACGATGGCGAGACGCTAGCAAACAAGCAGGATCGGCGGCTTTATCATGGGCAAGCTGTCGTGGAGGTGGTGTTTCTGGATCAACATCCCCACCGGAGCAGTCAGTTTCGCCATCACCGCCTTCGCGCTGCAGATCGACCAGAGCGAGCAGCCCAAGTTGCCTTTCTGGCAGAAGATAGTTGAGCTCGACCTGCCGGGGAACGCGTTGTCCGTCCCTTGGCTCACCTGTCTCTTCCTCGCGCTATCCTGGGCCGGCACGACTTATACCTGGAACAGCGGCATCGTCGTGGGCCTCTTCGTCGTCTTCGACGTCCTGCTGGTCCTCTTCGGCTACGACCAATACCGTCGTGGCGACAGGGCCACGCTGCCGCCTCGCATCTTGTTGAACAGATCGGTCCTCGCAGGTCTTGTCTTCTCGTCTTGTACCAATGCCACCATCAATGTTATCCTGTACTATCTCCCAACATACTTTCAGACAGTAAGGGAGTATACGGCTCCCAGGTCCGGCTACATGATGATCCCCTGTATGGTCGGTGCGCTCGTGGGCATGGTGCTGCACGGCGCCGCGGTGAGCTCTGTTGGCTATTACACGCCCTTCATGCTGTCTGCCTCGACCATGATGCCCATCTTTGCAGGCCTCCTGACCACGTTCACCACGACTACGAGCACCAGCAAGCTGCTTGGGTATACTGCCTGCATGGGCTTTGCGCCCGGGATCGGGTTCCAGGCACCGCAGAGTGCAGTGCAGACGGTCCTACCAGCCAAGGATGCCTCCATGGGGTTGTCCGTGATCATTTTCGCCCAGCAGTTCGGCCCAGCTGTCTTTACTGCCGCCGCTCAGTCCTTCTTTCTAAACCAGCTCAGCACGAACTTGAGGGTCTTGATACCAGGTCTGAGCCCTGAGGCCGTGAATAACATGGGATTGACCGATATCAAGGCCCTGGTCGGACAGCCTGACATGGAGAGGGCGCTGGGGATCTTCGACACCAGCTTGATGCAGACTTGGTACTTGGCTGTGGGCCTGGCAAGCACAACGATGCTGGGCAGTCTTGCGATGGAGTCAAGATCAGTCAAGGATAAGAAGAGGGATTGATTCTGCATAAATCCTTCTGGTATTTTTTCATTTGCATAGTCCAAGTACTTACGTGGGCAAGTCTATTAGTACTAAAGCATTTTGGCTCTCTTATGCACTCTATAGATTAGCCATCATGCCCGAGTCGAACTGAGAGGCTGCACCTCCATAGTCACAGGCGTGCTCACCATGGTCTTCCTGGCAGTCAAGAAGGGCCGTCCCGGCGTCTTACTACGACGGAGAGCGGCACTATTTCTTCAATATAGCAAAAGGTTGCGACAGGCCAGTCCTTTTGCCCAGTAATTACAGCGCGGAGATGGGTCGTGCTGCGTGGGCTCAGCAGGAGAAAGTATGGCCCCCTATCAACCCATGCAGTGAATACCACATAGCAGATAGGACCGTTGTCTGCTCTTCCTGGCTCCATCGGGATGACGCTGGGCGTGGTCCCTTGGGTCTTGGTGCTGTGGGGACCTCGCATCCGGGTTAGAAGCCCGATTCTGTCGGTCTTGGCTGCTACCTGACTTGTGTAGAAGAGAGGAGGAGGAAAAGAGGAATGGATGATAATCTGGGCTTTTTTCCTTTTACTCTCTGCCTCTCCTTGGTGCTGACTTGCGGATATGTGGCATAAGGTTCGGAGGAAAGAGTCGAACCCGTCTGCTAGGGAAGAAGGTGCCGTGTCTCCCCGGACCTGGTCGTTTCTTCTCATTGCACTGCCTGGGATACGATACTATGACTAAATTATGCCATCACTACAGTACCCCGTACATGCTATCTACATAGGAGAATCACGCATGATTCGTGGTGAGAGGATCTGCACAGAACAAGCATCCCCTCGTCGGCAAACGAGTTCTCTGTGAGTCCGTCAATCTCTCCACATACATATACATAGAAAGAATGATGCTTCTTCATTGAGGAAGTTCTGTTGACATTGAGAACATGTTGAATCCTTGAGTTTCTGACGCTGAACAGGGCGTGGGGTATGAGGTCCATCGATTTAAGGACACACTTGGCAGGACGAGTACACGGGCAGCAACACGAAGACAGGTGCTGTGCGAGGGTCAGTGAGTCACTGGCAGCCACCTTCGAGATAGCCTCAGCCAGATTAGCTGGCAGTCTCTCTTTCCTTCTTTCTTTTCTGTAGCGCATTCCTTTTCCTTTCCATCAGAGTTCACACAGGTGCAGCCTGAGACAAGATCACAGACGGTGGGCATTTCATTTTTTTTTTTCCAAAAGAAAAAAAAGAAAAAAGGTTAATACACCATTTTACTGCTGTATAATGATCAGGATGTGTCATTGATCTCAAGTCATAGGCCTTATAGGCGGTGCCATCGGCATCACCAAGGAGCAGTGGGAGGCGGTGAACGAGTTCCACGGCTTATTACCGTCCTCGTCCTGCTCGAGAAGGATCACGGCACGGGCCAGTAGGTCGCCTCCCTGGATGTCTTCCACCAGCTGCACTGCGTCGATCAAGGTCCTCGGGCACCCCGGCGAACGAGCCGTCAGGCTTGTTGTAACACCTCCTATCGGTGACCGCTGCGTAGAGATGCTATGGCAGACTTTCGGGCCTTATGGGGATATCAGCCTGTCGGGAAATTTTGCCACACATCCCAGCTCCAACACGAGTCATGCTTGCAAGAAGTGCGATGTGCAGATCAACGGAATGAAGGGCGGGAGGACGGTGCAGGGAAGAAGATGCTGGGCCCACCCGTTGAAGCCGGCTGGTGTCAAAGGGATCAGGACACCGCCTTGAACTATGAGAAGGATGAGAGCATGGATCGAGCAACGAGATTTGTGTCTTCTCACAGCTTTCACATACACTTTTGCCCTCTGTTTCGCCCCACACGTCCTTGGCGCGATCTCGAGCCCCGGGTGCACCATCGCCAGTGTGGAGAACGGGAGCGCCCAGCGGTTTCTGTTCGGGGAAACAAAGAACCCGAGACCACCGTGTCTCGCCAGATAAGACTATTCTATAGAATAACTAATATATATATATACTTGAAACTTACAATCCAGATGAGCCCTGAGCAGTAGGGCCATCTGTTCAAAAGCCCACCCACCCACCTCATCAACTCAATCCGCCATGTCTAACCCGAGCGATGTCCGCCAAACCGACGTCCTCATATGCGGTTCTGGCTCAGCCGGGCTGATGGCCGCCCTGTGGCTGGCCAAATACGGCATCCCGTTCCAGATCCTCGAGGTGTGCGACGGCCCCCTCGCGGTGGGCAAGGCCGACGGCGTGCAGTGCCGCACCGTCGAGATCTTTGAGAGCTTTGGCCTGTCGGAGGAGCTGCTGCGGGAATCGTATCACGTCCTGGAGCTGGCGTTCTGGGGGCCGGACGGCAACACTGCCCTCGACTACGGCGCGGAAGGGAAGAAAGAAGGAGGAAGCGGCGGCATCAAGAGGTCTCATTTTGCGCCCGACACGGAGCTGGGCCTGAGCCATCAGCCTCATGTGATCCTCAGCCAGGCACGCATCAATGAGCTGATTACGAACGAGATGCTGCGGTGCGGCGGAACGCATGTCGAGTATGGCCATGAGGTGAAGAGTGTCCAGGTTGATGCTGATAAGGCGGACGACCCAAACGCATATCCTGTCGCCGTGACTGCGATCAAGAACGGCGCCGAAGTCTTGTTCCGTGCCAAGTACGCCCTGGTCAGTTTTGTGGTGTGCCCTGAAACAAAAGACAACGCTGAAGAGGTGAAGAATTGGGAAAGAAAGGACTTAGTACTGAACACTTTTGGCGTACTTAAAAATCACAGGGCTGTGATGGTGCACACTCGGCAGTTCGGAAATCCCTGGGCTTCAGCATGCTCGGCGACTCAACCAATGCCGTCTGGGGCGTTGCCGACGTCTTCCCACGCACCACGTTCCCAGATATCCGCAGGAAGAGCGTCATCCAGTCCACCTCGGGCACGCTGATCATCATCCCCCGTGAGGGAGACGGGATCTCGAGGTTCTACATTGAATTCCCGCCCGGCACGATCGCCAGCCAGGTCACGGAGAAGGACATCCACGACCGCGCGCGGCTCATCTTCAGGCCGTACGAGCTGGATATCGCCGAGACAAGGTGGTGGTCTGCGTACGCCATCGGACAGCGGCTGGCTGATCATTTTCATAAGCAGTTCCGCGTCTTTCTGACTGGTGATGCATGCCACACGCATTCCCCCAAGGCAGGGCAGGGCATGAACCTCAGCCTGCAGGATGGGTACAACATCGGCTGGAAGCTGGGCGCGTACCTGTCAGGCCAGGCCAGCGAGGATCTGGTCAGGACGTACGTCAGCGAGAGACAAAAGACGGCCGCAGAGCTCATCGACTTCGACCGCAAGTGGTCCAAGATCTTCAAGTCAAGCGATGGTGGGAACGCAGCTGACCATGATCCCGACTTTGTGAGAGATGCGTTTGTCAAGGCAGGACGCTACACCGCCGGCCAGGCCTACAGATATGACGAGAACCTCATCGTCTGGCCTTTGCATGGGCATGACACGGAGAAGGCGGCGGCGGCGGCGGAGACAAGTCCAGTCAGTAATGCGGACAAAGGACCGCAGTTGGTGGTCGGCATGAGACTGCCGAGCGCACAGGTCGTCAGGCATAGCGACGCACGGGTTTTCCAGCTGCTCAGTGTGATCCGATCAGACTGTCGGTGGAGGATCATCGTGTTCGACGGGGACGTCCAGCAAGAGACTGTACAGCGCCGTCTGGAAGACGTCGGCAGAGGCCTTGAGATGCTCACCCGAGAGTTCACGCCAGGCGGAGCTGACCCAGACAGCCTCATCGAGCCGCTTCTGGTCCTCAAAGCAGACCGCACGAGCATTCAGCTGGCACAGATCCCTGGGGTGTTCAAGCCCGTGACTGGGAGACACGGGCTCCGAAGTGAGTACATTCCCTCTACGGTGAGAAGTGCCACAAAACACTGACTTTCCATCCTAAGATCTGCACAAGGTTTTCGTCGACGACAGGAGCTACAACTCTGGCCATGGCCATGCGTTTGATACCCTTGGCATCAGCACAAGCGAGACCACCATTGTCGTAGTCCGCCCTGATCAATGTGAGTTTCCAAACATTGGTACATATACAAAGCGACTGCATAAACTGACTTATGATACAGTCATATCGATGATCATTCCAGGAACAGAAGCTGACGTGCTTGGCTCATTCTTCCGGCGGTTCATGACCAAGCCGGCCTCTCCGGTATCATCCAAGTAAGAAATGGGAATGATCAGATGCACGAAACTCAACCCATCACATCACGCAAGGCTTAAGGATAAAGTAGACAGAGGCAGAGAAGGTCAGGAGGCTGCTGCTATAGACAAATAGACAGGCGATTACACACCAAGGATACACATGAGGATACACATGAGGATAGACTCTCCTGTACATACTCTCTTGTCCTTCTCTTTAGATGAAGCTTTTAGTACTACAAATACTTATCCTACATGTCGTAACAAAATGTAGGTCTAGCATTCCCAGTCCTACACCAACGCCTCCCCCGCAATCAGCAATCTGCTCTCCTTATCTTTCAGGCGGGGTAAGCCCTGTAGCAACGGCCCTGGATGGGTCTCCTCGGCCCTGTCCGTCATCCGCTGTCAGCTGCTAGGCGCCCCTGCACAGCACAACATCTCCAGCTCTTCAGCAACAGCCCTGCGCCTGCGGGTCCTACAGTAGAGCTCAACCTGGCTGATCGTCACAACCCACCACCACCAGATCCCGTTCCCCTTCAAGATGCAAGTCCTTTCTTTCCCTCTTGACCCCTCGCTCTCTCGGCCTGCATCCCAACACCTCAAGACCTTGACTGACTAACCTTGAGAACCTCCTCCCATCACAGGATCGACGCGCCGCTCCGCCTCCGACGGGCGATCCACGCAAACGACGCGCTCCTCGTGAGGCGCATCATCACGTCGCACCCAAAGCTCCTCCACAACCCAGACACGTCGCCCGAGGGCCTGTCCAGCTCGAACCTGCACCTCGCCGCCTCGCTGGGCCACCTGCCCATCGTCAAGCTCCTCATCTCGCTGGGCCACGAGGCCGACCTGCCCGCCCTCAACGACGACTTCCAGACGGCGCTGATGCTTGCCTCGGCCGCGGGTCACACCGAGATCGTCCACTTCCTGAGCCAGCACGACCCGGCCGCGATCCTGCGCCGCGACATCAGGGGCCGCGACGCCATCATGGAGGCCAGCCGCGGCGGGCACGACACCGTGCTGCAGATCCTGCTGACCTACGTGCCGTGCGGGCCCGAGCAGGCCGTCCGGGCCAGCGACCTCGAGGGCAACACGGCGCTGCACTTTGCCAGCAGCAACGGCAACCTGCTCGTGCTGCGGACCCTGCTGGCGGCGGGCGCCGACGCCGACAGGAGGAACGTGTGGAGCTGGACCGCGGTTGCGTACAGCGCCACCGTCGAGGCCGAGGTCTACCTGAAGCGGCTCGTTGCTGAGGCTGAGGCTAAGAGGAAGCTTAAGCAGCAGGCCGACGACCTCAGGAGGAACGAAGTCCTCAAGGGCGGCCTGCGCATCGTGGGAGAGGCCAATGATTGAGGGGTCCACCGCCGCCCGTACCATAAAGGAAGATGGAGGCCAAGGTCGCACACAAGTCGCTTCATTATGCCGACGACGACCGCCGATCAAAGCCGTAGCCGATGTTTCTTACCGATATTCCTAGTGCGACCGACTGCACATACACACACACACAAACACACGCACACGCGCACACACCAAGCACAAGTCGGAGGAGGCCCTAGGCTGTGCCCATCACTTGCCGAACGCCGCCTAGACATTTCATACCAAGTACTAGCATGCAGTCAGCATCCAACGTGAGAGCGGCTGCGCCTACTCTTGCTCAATCCAAACCCAACACAGCCTAGGGGAGACGGCCTGACGGCAGAGCTACGATGGTGGGGGGCTCTAGTGAGGAAATATGCTGGGCCTAGAGGGAGGGGAAGAGGAGAGGAGGGGGAGGGGAAGAACTGACTGATGGATCAACTCCCCTGTTGCAGATCGGCCCCCCTCCTTGTGTCCCACTCGCTTGTGGGTGCATTGCGGAAAGATAAGGGGAAGCATCAGGGGAGGGCACGTAAGAAGATAACGGCTTTATATTCGAGGCCCACCTTTAGACACACTTTGCCCCGTTGGAAAATTTCCTCCTTTCTTTGGATCTTCACCGCTGACATGTGCAGCTGTTGTTTACTGTTTCAACGTCTTTTGTCATTTTTTCTTCTTCGCCTTCTGCTTTATTTGTTTTGTATAAACTCGGCAAGATACCCTACGATGTGCTGAGGCCTTACCGGTGCGGGAAGCATCGTCATTTCGACCGTCTTGATCGAAAGAAAGGGGGAAAAAAACCACCAAAAAGAACAAAACCTTCTCGTCTCATCCACGCTCGAGGTAGAATCATCAGCCGCGAAACTTCGCGCAACCATCCCCCACCCCGATGGCAGATGCTGGAGACTCCCCTGAGATTCTCCAGCAACCACACTCCGACAATGGCTTGAACGAGCACCAGCCTGGGCTGCAGCCCGCGCTCACTCAAGATGATCCAGAGGACCTTCCCGGCACGCGCCGGCTGTTGGACAGCGAGGGCCACATGCTCCTGGTGCCCGGCGGCGACGCAACCTCGCTCAAGAAGCACGGCGACATCGTGCTCATCCCGCAGCCCACCGACTCGCCCAACGACCCGCTGCAGTGGTCTCTGGCCCGCAAGATCTGGCACACCGCCCTCGTGTGCTTCATCACGGCCCTGACTGCAGCCACGTCCAACGATGCCGGCTCTGCCAGCGACGGCTTCAACGAGGAGCTCGGCATAGCCTACTCGTACTTCAACACGGGCGCCGGTGTCTTGTTCATCGGCATCGGCTACTGGACGCTGCTGTCTTCGCCCGCCGTGCACCTCTACGGGCGGCGCCTGCTGTACCTCTTCGCCATGGTGCTGGGCCTCGCCGGCAACCTCTGGTTCGGCCTGGCCAAGACCGCCAGCGACACCATCTGGAGCCAGCTCTTTGTCGGCGCCAGCGAGTCCGTCGCCGAGGCCCTGGTCCAGCTCAGCCTCATGGACCTGTGGTTCGAGCACCAGGCCGGCGCCGCCATCGGCATCTACGTGCTGGCCACCAGCATCGGCACGTACATGGGCTCGCTGATCGCCAGCTACATCTCCCAGAGCTACCTGGGCTACCGCTGGGTCGGCTACATGGGCACCGTCTTCTCCGGCGGCACCCTGATCCTGCTGTACTTCGGCCTCGAGGAGACCGCCTTCGACCGCGCCCGCTACACCACCATGCACGGCCTGGGCCTCTCGGACCGTGCCACCGCCAACACAGCAACAGCAACCGACGGCAGCGTCGCCGAGAAGAAGGAGATCACAACCACCGCCGGCATGGGCGCAGCCACACCGCCGGCGGTCGATGTCGAGCACAGCGGCGGTGGCTTTGCCGCCCCTGAGAAGGCCAAGACGTACTGGCAGCGTATCGCCGTCATCACACCCGCCGGAAACCTGCGCGGCTACGGCTTCCAGCAGTACGGCCGCCGCCTCCTGCACACCCTCAAGGTGTTCACCTTCCCGGCCGTCTGGTACTCGGGCATCCAGTGGGGCGCCCAGAACGCCTGGCTCACCTTCTACCTGACCGTGGAGCAGGACACCTGGTACGGCCCGCCGTGGAACTACACCGACGGCGAGGTGGGCAACATGAACATCCCGACCGTCATCGGCTCCGTCCTCGGCTGCCTGCTCGCCGGCTGGGGCAGCGACTGGTTCACCCTGTGGTTCACGCGCCGCCGGGGGCGGCATCATGGAGGCCGAGAGCAGGCTGTGGCTCATGATCCTGCCCACTGTCTTCTTCCCCACCGGCATGTTCCTGTTCGGCATCGGCTCCGGCGAGGGCTGGGCCTGGCCCGTGCCGTACGTCGGCCTTGGCTTCATCGGCTTCGGCTACGGCTGCGCCGGCGACCTGTCCATGGCCTACCTCGTCGACGCCTACCCCGAGATGGTCCTCGAGGGCATGGTCGGCGTCGCCGTCATTAACAATACCATCGGCATGATCTTCAGCTTCGTCACCAGCCCCTGGATGGATGCTGACGGCGTCCTGTACACCTTTGTCGCCGCCGGCGTGCTGGCCTTTGCTGCCCTGGCCCTGAGCCTGCCCATGGCCTGGTGGGGCAAGTCGGCGAGGAGGTGGACCAGGGAGAACTATAGGCAGTTTGTGGCGGACCGAGACGGCATGGAGCTGTAGGGGTAATGAAGTGTGTGTGTGTGTGTGTGTGTGTGTGCGAGAGAGAAAGGCTTTTTGAAGAGACCACTGGGTGGGCCTTGGCATGATTGGTGGGTGTGGTCATAGTGATGAAAAGTTGGCATATAATACCCAGGGAAAAAAAGCGAACAGCTTCATCGAAGGACATTTCTATTCTCATGCTCCCGTCTCTTATCTTAATTTTTTTTTCTTTTTCCATCTGTTCAATTCTTCTCCATATATACGAATGAGCCCACGAAGCAACTATGGTATGTAGTCATTTTGAGTAAATCGACTTGTTGGGGGCGGGCCAAAGCAAAACATTTTTCGTCCTGCTGTTTCTACGTTGAGATTCGATTATGGGGAATTCCACCCCCGTTGGTCTTGTTTTACAGGCGGGCTCGCCCGCGGGTCTCTATACGGACGTACTATAAGTACCTGGGACCCCGCTTGGGCTACCACTGCTTGATGCAGCGCATTACGGACGTACAATGTTTTCGTTTTGAGCCACGCGTCTTATTAGTCCTCCAGCGCCAGGTTTAGAGCTGGTCCCGGACACCCTGAGGACGGTAATCCAGTGCTTTTCTCAGAACATTGTCTGTATGTAGATCATTGTTACAATATTGGGGTATACAGGACTTGCTGATGCGTTTGAAGAAAAAAAAAAAAAAAAGGAGGGTGTGATTATGCACAGGCGATCTGTATCCGGCTTATCGCGATGCTTGCTGAAGGGAGGGGCACGTGGAGGAAATTGGTGTTTTCCACAAGTGGACATTTGTATATTACAACAGGGGCCGCTGCAATGTTATTCGCCTCGACTGGGTCATGATGTGAAGGGGGTGGCATTCAGGCTCGCTTGTTGACAGGCTGCTGAATCATTATTCGGGCTGCTTGGTGCCCCTGTTGTTTAGCTGCGAGTCACAAGCCGCTCTTCAAAATGGGAGTGGGCTGGGCTTAGATGATTGGGCTTGATCTACGTTCAGGGGCAAAAGTTAATCATACCAGTTGTTTTGTCTAGCCTTGACTACTGGTTCTCAGTCTCCGTTCCGAGTCACGGTGCGTTCGGACAATTCATCGGTGACTGGAGTGCTGAGGCAGATGACAGACATGGCCTCCGGTTTCTGTGTCTGGAGAATGTGAATCGGTGTTACAAGCGGGCTGTACACCCAGCGACTGTTATCCTGATTAATCACATCCAAAAAGACAATTCCCAACTTCTGAGTTGCATTATGTACTTAGGCTAATCATGGTTTTCAGTGATAATAGACAATTCAGCTAAGTAACTCTGTCATTCAGTTGTATGATGCACCCGGGTCTTCTTCTCTCTCCCAACTCGTTGGTATATTAGGTATTCTGTTGAGATCGAGGTCATGCTCCGTATGTGCTCAAATCAAAACCCCCTCAGCAGTCTATTAATTAGCTACTGACACTTTGTCTTTACATATATCTTAACCGAGGCCAACCTCGAATCTTTCTTCCTGTAAAGAAAGCCAAGTGATATCTCAAGAAAATAATGTCAAGGAGGCATAAGTAAGTTGTAAGATCCGTCTCCCACATCATGCACATTTTCCTGACTCCTTTGACCGAGCTGTTACTTATATGCACTCGTTTTCTGAACGTCTTGTATTGATTTCAGCTGTAAAGGCACGGAAAATCTGCAGATACAAACTACACAACAGCTCATGTGCTCGCAGAGTGCGTCCTACACACGGGCGGTCCCTTACAGCTCCCAACCCACGAGGAAACCATCCGTGACTTTCAGCTAGACAAGGTCGATCCCGTCGACTGGATCCTTCTGGCAGAGTTCTGGAAGATGATCTTTGAGGATTTCAACATTGGCCCCCGGGATGTTGACAAGTGGCGAAGGGATCGGAAGCTGGAGGAGAATCTCGACGGCATCCGGTGTGGGCGGATAGGTCCAGTTGTTGCGATGGGCAGCGCGGACCTTCAGCAGAGGTTTTCGACCTACATTCACTTTTTTGAGAACAACAGGCATTTGCTTGGGCAGGGGGAGAAAGAGAAGAGAGTACCCAAGAAGAAACCTCGAGTTCACGTCATGATAATACTCATCTATGACATGATTTAGTAGAAGCATAATATAATACCCAAATGCATACTATTATGTCAATCCAATTGATTTTACTACTTTGCATATCTTGTTATTTTGTCCTAGAGTGAGGAAAATGGGTGCAGCAAGTACCACAGCCACAGGATATCAACACACATGGCTTGTGTGTGTAATAGCACTCAGGATTTTGTGTCATTCCTGTTTCAGATTGCAAACAACACAGTCAAGTGTACCATCCTCACAGTAGTAACTGGCGGTTATTGACTAAATTAGTGACTGCTGAATTCTTTTCCCTATTCCTTACAGAGACAATTTATCAAGGTGCCACCCATTTACTCGAGACGTGCTCCATCAATTTTAATTACTAATTCGGTATTCCGCCAGTGTATCTTGATCATAAGCCTTCCCTCATCACCCTCAGGCATGCTCATCAAGTATCAATGACTGTCACGCCTCATTAAGGATCACCTCCATCTCAGGAATCAAAATTGTGTCCATGAGGGTTTATGACCCATTACCTATCAATGACCACAGGATATGGACGATCTCAGTGGTACAAGGACGCATTGTCATATGATATACTGAGTGGAGTTCTCCAAAGTTTCACCAGAAACCTGGTAAATCAATGGCCTCGACTTCTCCCTTGCCACTAATCCTCTATTAGGAAGATCATGTAGCATAATGAGAGATTCAACAAGAGTCACAGACATAGTGGCATCACTCAGTTGTCGAAACCCATCCTCTCACATACTAACCCATACACTTAAATAACAGACACCTGGTAGGCAATGGCAGCTCTTGACATGCTACAAATATTCCTTCGAAACAAATAAGATCTGTCCCACCGGTGAGCAAAGGAGCAATCTCTGCTCCTATCACCGAGGACATACAACACGGGTACCTGATCATCAAATGTCCAGGGCAGCAATGTTCAATTGCATTTTCTCCTCTAGTCCATGGCTTTTCCACAAAGGAATGGTTTTGTCCAATACATGTTGTCAGGCCCCTATCCGGGAGGGGGCTGTCAAGCTCATCATTGGCATTTACCTAGAGGTCAACCCTCAGGACAGCAGTTGGGCCTGCTTCATTTCTGCCCGATTCTGCGACCTCTCTGACAGAGTGCTGTGGCACAAGGAGGTTTTACTCCAACTCAGGACTGACTTTGGTGCCAGAGGCTGGAATGCGGTTCATGGCTTCGATCCTGGCCCACCTCCTCCTCATCTAGAACCAGTCACTGGTAAGTGTGTGACTCAAGCCCTTCTCTGCAATTGAGCGCGAGATCCAATTCCGGACAGGGGAGTCACTTGGCAGCAGAACATGAGTTCCTCTCCTGAATCACAACCTCATGACAAACAATGTCTCACTCCTCAGTCTTCTTCTACCTTTCTCCTTGATCATTATATAAACAGCTCTCAACCCCCTCCCCCTCCCCATCCCCCCTCCTATCTTCCCTCGCTCACCACTGGCTGTACAGACACACACTTTGGTCTTGCCCAGCACTTTAGCAACCTGAACCTCCAAGAACACCATCAAGGCAACAACACCATCACCAGACAAGATCCTCTTTCTCAGCCTTCCCCGGCTGTACCAAGTTCAGCATCAAGACCAGCCTCATACTGGCACCTAGCTCAACAACTACAGTCAAACAACTGGGATCAACAACAACAACGACAACAACCAGTTCAGACCTTTGCTCCACCTCCAGGCCTCCCACTCGTTGGTCAATACGGTCCTTGGACTCCGTATTATCTCGAGACCTATCCAGCTCAATACTAAGCTGTACAGCTAATCTGTAAGACCATAAATCGCTCTCAAGGCCTCTTTGCCTGGTAGCTGACAATATTTGCGCAACAGACACAATTCCTACGATGGCTCATCCGCGCGGTGGTCAGAACCCAGCTTGGGGTCGTGATACTGGCCCGCCTCCGCCGACCAACCGACAAGCATACGCCGGTTACTCATTCCCATATCCGAACAGAGCCGCGCAATACTATCCCCCTATGCAATATGCTTCATGGGGTTACGGCACTTATCCTTGGCCCTGCCCGGCGATGGATGCTGCCCAGCAGCAGCCGCCTCTGGCAGCGGCCAACCTACACCCAGCTGCTTACAGCAACACAGCTGCTGCTCCTCGCGGGCAGCCTATCATCGACGCCTCCCTCCCGGCAGCCAACATGACGAACTCGACTGGTGGAGTGGGCTGCGAGCCGGGTTACAACTACTTCTTCCCTTCTGAGCACACCAAGATCCACGTGTTCCGCACCGGCGACACGCCGCCCTGGAACCTGCCCCCGCACTTTGTCGCACCCTTTCACACGGTGCATGTGCCTACGAACACCACCCTCGACTCGCTGCTCAAGGGCTTCGGCGCGACGAACCCGGACCCTAGGAAGAACAGGGTGACAGAGTGTCACCAGGGCGGCAACGGGCGGTGGTACAAGGGCATGAGCTTTGGTGCAGATGACGAGGATGCCATGAAGAAGGAGATCAAGGAGCTGGGGTGGGACAAGACCCGGACTGGGCTGCCGGGCGGAAAGCCAGTTGTTCATTTATATGTCACCAAAGGCTGATCTTCTGAACTTCTGATACCGGAGGAGGAGGAGGAGGAGGAGGAGGAGGAGGGGGGGGGACGGGGGACATGTATGATCACAGTTTGTTTTCGCAGTGACTTGACAAAGATTCCGCGATGCATTTTTCTGGTGGCAGACAAACTAGCTGGAGGACACAGACAGGGGTGGAGATGGAGTTCTTGGCCGTCTGTCTTGATGCTGCCGTTGGTAACTATAGCACCAATGCACGGCTGTTTGATAGTAATACGAAAGCATTGTCGTATCCTTCATGTATTCAGAAGCCTGCGAGATTGCAACTTGCTCCTGAACAAAAGTGAATAGGTGCGTGGTCGGCCCCCAATCATGTATTTGGCAGGAACAGAGGCTCACAGCCTTGATTCACAAAAGATGAGCAGCCACCGGCAGAGGAAGAAGAGCCTATTCTAGTACGACTGATCTGAAAGCAGAGCGTGAAATACAGTCCTGCCTCAAGTACCCCAGCCTGTGGCGATTACATTGTAGTCAAGCGCCAGCCACACCAACGCGGTTTAACGAAGTTGCATACCTGATTCATAGTCTGTCAAAAGATGGACGGTACAATTGATCGGCAAACTTCTCAAACCGTTTCCGTATCTCGTAGTTATTCTCTGTAGATTTCCTTTCTTTGGTCAGCCCAAAAAGATGTTACAAGAGTTGCAGCCAAGACGGCGATAATCGCCACTAGAAGAATACAGTCTTCTGACTTGCTCGTCCCTATCACCTCTGAGGCCTCACCCACTACCCCAGAGTGGTGGCGAGAGATACAGACGTTTCATATCCCGAACGCCTTGACCAAGCAAAAGATAAAGGCTGCCAGTACCCAGCAGGACTAGAGAAGCTTTTGTGAGTCCTGGTTGATGAACCAACCAGCCAACTTCTAAATAAGGCACAGCGCCGTTGATCGTGACCGGTCAATAGGTCATATGCCCGGAGGCAGCTTGTTAATAACGACGAACACTCTGTAGGACACGAATCACAGCTCATCCCAGTTGCATGGCGCCTTGATATGATGAGTATCCAGCCTCTCAGCCCCGTAAGGTCATTAGCCAGAAGAGAAAGGTAGCATAGGATCTGATGTCAGTGATGTTTGACCTCAAGTTTTGTGATATTCTCCACGAGCGTGAATGGTTCGTAGTACATATGAGACAGTTGATATGACAGTAAAGGCTGACGCACCACACGATAGAAGATGGTAGGGTACGTCCACACCGGTAGCCGGAGCACTATACCCGCCAATCAATCATATTTCCATTCGCAGCACGTAGAGAAGCAATACCACAGTTCAAAACTGGGGCAAAACGTGGGGCCTAGGGCAATTGGCGTCTCCAGTCAAGGAGCACCGCGGGCGCCGCAGAAGAGTCGATGATCTGCGACCCCTCTCAGCCCACAAGCCCAATATTTGGGAGAGAAGAAGAGTCTCGAACAATGACAATCACGGAGATCACGCGGTCTAGGCCCGGACACACTCTGGGGCTGATCGACCTCTTATGACCATACTCAATGCTCCGTATGGCTCTCTGTGTTTGAAGGATATGCTATTAATGCTTTCCCAATAATAGCCCCTCGCCAACACCGGATCAGACGACGGTCGGACCCCCAGAAAACTTGTCCGCCAATACTACTCAACGTGGTCACGACGCAGGATACCACCTTCAGTTTCTTGATGCCAAGAAGCACTCGACGATAGTCTGCAGGTCTGAAGAAACGAATGTGACTCGTTACGCCTGGCCACCCGAGAACCCAATCGATACGACTCACAGCCCGCCTCCATCTGCCGTCCTTGGAATCATCCAGAATTCAATCAAGGGCACAGCCTGGTCCTGGTCCAGAGCGGCAGCCGCCTGCCAACGTCTTGAAAGGTGATAAGACCCCACCGCCCGGCCCTCTGATTGAAAGGCAAACGACCTCGGCTGGGGAGGGTTACTACCAACCCCCTTCTGCGGGTAGCCGCCAGACGATCCTTGGAAGGCAGTCAGGCTTCTAGAAACCCCCCTCTGGCCCCTCTCCCCGCCAATGGGGGCCACGAGACGACCAGGTGGTGGCTGCTTGGGGTGCGCAGTAGCCTCGTGGGCACAGGGCGGTAGGACTTGTACGTCATATCACTTCTCCAAGCAACCATATGACCTCTTTTTCTCCTTCCTGAAGAAGTTGTTGGGTGGCCATCCATGTCCGGGTCCCTCCCACGTTACCGCCGGCATCACGCCATTGGTAAATACGGAGTTGACCCACGTCTGGTCTGCTTTTTGCTGAGAGAGAACCAGCTGAGAAGTGGTCAGTTCGTGTCGGGTGGGGTGAAATTGAGAGACAACATGCCGTCACCGTCATAGTTTGGGTGAGAGAAAAGGAGCCCAAGCCAGACCAATCCACTCACTCTTTACTGACCGGTCCATAACCGCCCAGGGCCAAATCTGTGTGAGGTGATTAGCAATTACAACATGCAATACAATACAACGGCACTACAAACCTAGTATGTACCATGTAATTACCCCCATAGGAAATATTATGTGGGCTGCGCGTTGGCGTTGGACCCCTGGCGACTTGGTTCGCCTCGGGCGTATCAGCCGCAACGCACCGTAAAGGGGTAATACCCGCCAAGCAGCACATCAATGCAGGTCCTAATCCGAGAGAGAGAGAGAGAGAGAAGGAGGGGGTGGGGGGGCAAGAAACCAAGAAACAGCAACAAGCCTCGCCCAGCCGGCAGAAGGGGGTGAAGCTTGTGCTTGGCCATCTCCGCATGGTCGGTGGATCGGATCACTGTTGCGTGGCTGACAACGCCGCGGCGGGACCCACCGGGAGCGCCACTCGATGCACGTCAACTTTAAAAGGAAGCTCAGTCGAACAAGCAGATGGATTCTCAGGTGTTCCATCGGCTCTTGGTCGCAAGTGCCGCCGATAGGTCAATCGAATCATTTGTGCGTGTGAGTGTTTGTGTGCCGGAACAGAAAATGGAAGAAGGGGAAAAAAAGGAAAAGATCCGAACATTATCCATGTATATTATGCATAATTTCTTTTGTACAGGAAGGTAGTACGATTCGTACGTTGAGAGAGGTGTGTGTGTAAAAATGGCTCTATAATACCGAGATTTGTTATTGAAGGCAAAAGTCTCTCTTTTCGAGCCGAGAAACCGAATACGGATCAGACCGTTCCCAGTCGCGAGACGTTGAGTAAAGAAACCTGATCAAGTCAGAGGCAAACTAGAGGACAAGAGACATGCACCTACTGTAGCATTGTAAGTACGTAGCAGAGACAGTGATCCACAGAAATGATACGTAGTAAGTACTTAACTGGAGCCCGGGAAACAAAACAAGCCTACCTCGCACCCTCGGGCTTCCAAAAACCCAAGGGTTCATCCTAGGCGCGCGGAAACACTCTCGTGCCGATCGTACTCTTTCTGGAAGGCCAGCAACGTTCCGGGAGTCGGATCACAACGAGAAAGGCTGTGTGTGTGAATCGGACAGTCCTCCCAAGTTTCTACACAGGACTATTAGATGCTGCTCGCTGTGTGATTGCTCCTTCTTTCCCCTTCTGCGCACCAACAACGTATGTTTCCTCCACCATATCCCTGTGGTGATCGGAATTCTCTACCCGAGATATTTTACTTGGCAAAAAGGCTTGCTTACACTTGGTAGGACCAATATGATGCATGATTATGCCGTGGCCTGTGTGACTTTACCAAGAACTTAGGCAAAACTGTAGTAAGACGCCGAATTTTGTTTCTTTTTTTTTTTCAAAGAAAGAAAAAAAAAAAAAAGAGAGAGAGAGAGAGAATGAACCGTGCCATACAGATCAACATCAAAGGGGCAATCCTTCACACCCCCGGCCTAGCTCACACAACTAAATCTTGGCCTACAACCACACCCAGGAACTAACTAATGGGATCAGCAGCAAAGACATACACATACACACACACACACACACACAGAGAGAGAGAGAGGGTGTACGAGGCTACCGGGGCTAGAAATGGCTCCTGCACGTGTCCGTCCAATGCGAGTCCACAGCCCATCCCCTCCCCATGTATTCTAGTGCGGTGCACCTTTATTCTTGCATGCATGTCCTCCAAGAATGCAACTCTATGCTGTGCCCTATAGGCAAGTGGATGGATGCTGGTGTATCAGGAAGGTGGTCTTTTCCATTATCGTGGTTCCACAATCGTCATGTCGTCGTCTCTCGCGTTGGGTCCAGAGATGGATGGCCGACGGGGGGGCAACGGTCTCTCCTGGGAAGTTTCTGTCCCCTTGCCTCCTGCACCCATGGATCTCCAGCTCTTGTTCGCGTTTCCCCGTTGATCGCCTCGAGGATCTTTTGAGTATAAAACCGGTCATCACCTCGTGAGTCTCGTGCCGTCTTTTCTCTTGGCTCCTCATCCCAGCAGCTCTCGTCCCTCATCAGCTCCTTCGATCTTTTTCAAGCCTTCCTCTCAAGTCTTGTTCTTCCGGCTTCGCCTCCCCCTTTTTCGTCAAGTCACCATGAAGTTCTCCACCCTTGCCCTCCTGGCCACCGCCGAGGTCGCCCTCGGTGCCCGCCTGACTGAGAAGCGCCGTGCCCGCAACGCCGAGAAGCTCGCCAACCGTGCCTCTCAGCGCAACTCGCAGCCCAGGATCCAGGCCGGCGACGTCTCGTACAACGAGACCAGCCACGTCTCGTACTCCACCAACTGGGCCGGCTCCGTCTACACCACCACCGGCGTTGACTACGTCACCGGCACCATCACCGTCCCCACCCCTTCTGCTGGTGAGGGCAGCAGCCTCAAGGCTGCCCTTGAGGGCTACTGCGCCTCCGCCTGGGTCGGCATCGACGGCGACACCTGCGACACCGCCATCCTCCAGACCGGCGTTGACTTCTGCTACGATAGTGGCGATGTCAGCTTCGACGCCTGGTATGAGTGGTACCCTGGTAAGTTTCTGTTCTCCAGTCCCCGTTTATCTTGTTTTTTTTTTTTTTAAAAAAAACCGACGACAATATAAGAACTAATTGCTGACGGGATACACAAAGACTACGCCTACGACTTCAGCCTCACTGTCGATGCCGGCGACACAGTCACCATGACCGTCACCGCCACCAGCGAGTCCAAGGGAACCGCCGTCATCGAGAACACGACCACCGGCAAGTCCGTGACCCACACCTTCTCCAGCACCGAGGGCGACCTGTGCGAGTACGACGCCGAGTGGATCGTTGAGGACTTCGAGGAGGGTCTCAGCCTCGTCCCCTTCGCCGACTTCGGCACCGTCGAGTTTACTGATGCCTACGCCACCTCCGGCTCCACCACCATCAAGGCCGGCTCCGGCTCCATCATCGACATCCGCCAGTCCGGCACCGTCTACACCTCGTGCAGCGCCTCCGGCGAGACCGTCACCTGCACCTACACCGGTTAAATTTAGCTATTGATCTCACACTTTTTGTGTTTGTATCAACTGCTTTTTTGACGTCAACTACCCCCCTCCCTTGCCTTGGGACCAATGTTCTGATTGACCTTGACGATGGGGTGTGTGTGGGGGCCGAGGAAAAAAAGGGCTTGTCGAAGGTGAAGCTGCTGCTGGGGTTGTTCTCTTCTCTCCTGTGCAAAATCATTTTTTGTTCTTTTTATAAGACGGTGGCTTGGATGTTGTTCACCGGGAGCAAGTGTATATACATAAAGCGACAACAGTCCTAAGAATGTAAAAACTCACTGCTGTCAATCTTACGTCTTCGATTCCAATGATGTCTGTGTTTCTGAAGAATGAATGTGGGCAATGCCGGCCTAGGGCGGCACTCAAGATTACTGACATTTGGATCAAGACGAAATATTGTACCCTGCATCACAACCTCATTGAAGCAGATGCAAGTGTTCTTATAACTAATTAACTCCTTGAGCAGATTTTCTGAAAAGTCTCGTTTCAACTACTAAGTAATAATTACGGAAATTCTCAGAGGCCTGGCGATAGAAAACGGCACCAGCAGAGTTCAAAGCTTGATGGTCTCACTCACTTACCGCATTATATACCATCTGAGAAAAAGGATCCCGAATTTTGTAATCAAGGGTTAATATGTCGCAATTAAGTCTGAAGGCTTACAATACGAAGCATATCATTTCAGCGTTGGCAATAAGGCGCTTGCCAGCTGCCAGCATCGACCCGGTCAGCTGTCAGCAATAGCTCCGCACCTGGCAGGCTCCCACTGCAGCTTAGGCCGTGCGAAAACTTTCAATTGCTGATCTCATCAAACTCTCTCAGTACGACAACAGACACATTACCACCCTTTTCCTTCATCCTTCATTCCCTCTCTCGTCGCGGCGTGTGGCGGTAACCCAATTCACGTTTCTTTTCATTCATTATGTAGCACATATTCATGTTCTAGCGCTTTTGACTTCCTAAATTCCTTCATTTCTTTTTCATGTCCCCCACCAATTCTCCCTCGGCCTGAGAGGCTATTGACCGCCCCTTTTTTTTTTCTTTTCTCTCTTTCTTTCTTGTCTCTGCTGGGCGCCTCTCACCCACCAAGGCAATGGCTCAGCCTTTCCACGCGGGAGGCGCAATACCTACTGTCAGACTCTCAGGCCAGATACCTCACGGGCTCGCATCCATCTTGACGGCAGCGACCTCTTACTGGCCCTCGCTCTCTCGCCTCGACATCACGCATCTCGGCTCCATCATCGCCATTGCGGGTGTGGTCCCTGCGGCATGGAGGCTGCTGCATCGTGCCTGGCACGAGACGTACACCTGGGTCCGGCACTTCTTCATCGCATCCGTCGTCATACCCGGCAGAGACTCTCTGAACAGAAATGTCGTGTCCTGGGTCCTGGCCAATGTCGTCCGGCCTCGGAACAACACCCGCTTCTTCACGGCCCGCACCGAACTGAGGCTCGGGCGCGGTGATGTCGTCTCGGAGTCTGGGTCCCTCAAGAAGACCCAACGAGCCGTGCAGTACCTGCCGCACTTTGAGACGCTGTGGTTCTGGCACTGCGGGCGGCCCTTCATCCTGAGCCGCCCCATGGAGAGCTTCAACGCGTCCATGTGTGACCCCGGCTACGACGGGATCGGCGGCGAGGAGCTCACCATCAGCTGCCTCGGGAGGTCGGCCGAGCCGATCCAGCACTTCATCCGGGCCTGTCGCGAGTACGCAGACCAGCAGACGCAGTACTTTGTCACCGTATACTCGAGGGATCGCTATGGCATCTCGTGGCAGCCCAAGTCGCGCAAGCCCATCCGCCTGCTGGAGACGGTGCACTTTGACGAGGACGTGAAACAGCGCCTCTTGGCTGATATCCGCAAATACCTTGATCCTGAGACCCGGAGGCGATACCGGAACCGGAGCATGCCGTACCGCAGAGGTAAGCAGCAGCAGTCCTAACTATGCTCGTAGTGAATTTGCTGACTGACGAAGTTGGTTTTTTTGGTTTTTTTCGTCTATCCACAGGATATTTATTTTATGGTCCTCCGGGGACGGGCAAGTCCTCGTTGTCATCAGCCCTTGCCGGTGAGTTCGGACTTGATCTCTACGAGGTCAAGATACCCAGTGTAGCCTCCGATGCCGACCTGGAGCAGATGTTCCAGGAGATCCCTCCCCAGTGCATTGTGCTCCTCGAGGACATCGATGCCGTCTGGACGGACCGCGACCACTCGCCGCCCTCCGAGAGGGAGAGAGACGACCGCACCGCCGGCTCTGGCTCGGGCAGCCGCAGTCCCACCTCCAACTGCACCCTCTCGGGCCTGCTCAACGTCCTGGACGGCGTCGGGTCCCAGGAGGGGCGCATCGTCATCATGACCACCAACAAGCCCGACCGCCTGGACGGCGCTCTCGTCCGTCCGGGCCGCGTCGACATGAGAGTTCACCTTGGCCACATCAGCCAGAGGTCGGCCGAGGACATGTTCCTCAGGATGTTTAATGCGGATTCGGCAGCAGACGTTGCTGCTGCTACCTTGGCTGCTGCTGCGGCTACCGAAGGGGCCGCCGCCCTGAGGATATGGCCAATAATGACGACCTTGCACTGCACCGCCTGGCGTCTGAATTCTCAAGGCATATTCCAGAGAATACCTTTACCCCTTCCCAGCTCCAAGGCTTCTTCCAGATGCACCTTGAAGATGCTGTCGAGGCTGTAGCAAGTATTGCTGCATGGGTGGCAAACGAAGAGTCGAGAGCAGCTTTTGATGACGACATCGAGCTGGTAAGCCGCGCAAAGATTTGAAATTTCCAAGGAAATCTATAGCATCTGTATATTGTATTATATATGTATTATATGGCATATGTTGGTGCACATGGGTAGGTGCAGAAGCCCACCGACAAGCATGTAGATCTCTCACTTTTGGGCAGGGAAAAGGACAACCCAAGGTTTGTCAATTGTATAAAATAAGGTGCGCTATAAAACTGTATATATAAGACCATGGCAAGACTCATGGGGCGGCATGTTGAGGTTCTAGGATGTATTATACCTGTATCTTCATCTAAATAAACAAGACTTCGACGAAACAACAACATTCTCAAGACCAATGACGTCCCTTTTCTGCTTTACAAAGTTCGACCTTCTAGCTCCCAAGTCTCGGTACAACGCCTCGCAAGGACTCATCATTATCAGTCTCCATTCCGCTCGCAACGGACACTGACGACTCCATCCCACCAATGATGCCGTAGGTAACGACCCTGTGCTGCGTCAATACCCTCTCTTTTAGGGCGCCCCCGGCCTACCGTTTCAGGCTGCTGTACTCGGGATAGCTCGCCTTGTAACTAGAACAAGAGACAGTAACCGCGGTCAGTCAGTGTTATCAACAAAACACTGCCATAACGAGCCCAACACTCACCCCAGCAAGCCGGCACCGATCCAGTACCCAAGGATATGATGCAGCGCCACCAAGAACCAGATGGGTAGCCAGAAAGGAGGGGGTAAGGACGATATCGGCATCATAGAGGAACAGCACGATCTGGAACAGCGAGGGCGCAAGCTTGTCCCGCTCGCAGTCCCTCAGATACCCGCTGAAGTTGCGCATGAAGCTCTCATCGAACCCGTGGTCCACGCCCTGAGGTTCGACCCAGACCTTGAAGACCAGGTCTTCCTGCGACGTGGCGTGTGTCCAGAACCTGTGCCTATACCACATGATAATGAATAGATTTGCAAACTTGTCAGATGTCTCTTTTCCTGTCTTTCCTTCTCTCACGGGACTCTTCTTATTGGGCTTACCTGATGCCAGGCGTGATCGATACCGGCCCGTCTTTCTTGCGGATGGCATGTTCCACACCATTCTTCACAACACCCAACACGCCCTGCTCCACCTCAAACATCTCCGTCTGCCGCAGATGGATATGTCTTTTTTATTCATCGCCTCTAAGCATCAGCAAGACTGGATTGCGATTATTACTTAAACCGTCAAGAAGCTTACAGAGGAGGACCTGATTCCCCATCCCTGACAGTCTTGTTGCCGAGGTGGTGTGTCTCGCGCACGACTCTCAGGCCCCTGTGGACTGGAAACTCGTACAGGATGGCGTCCCCCGCGGAGGGCACGGTGGCCTGCTGGACGGACTTGGTCCGCTGCGTGGGCCGGGGCGAGAGCCAGGGCTGCCAGTTGTAGGCCATGATGATATCAAAAGGGTAGGCGTGTAAGTACGTATGTATGTTACAAGCAACAAGCAGGGCGAAAGAATAAACAGATGTGTGGAATCGCTCTTGTTATAACTGCTTTCGATCAAGAACTTGTCGCGCCTGACAGGGCGAACGGTCTAGTTTCCTTACATCAGCGCTACAGCAGCTATAAAATTACTGGATCACAGGCGCCCGCCTTTATTGCAGCTAGCAACTCTAGTGGGTGGGGAGCCAACGCGCCAGGCTACAGGCATGGGCGGATTTCGCTTGAGGAATCACCGCAGTAAGAGGCACAAATTGAGACTATGGCTCCTTGGACACATGTTCTACCAATAAGGGCCAATAAAACAGAATAAGAACAGAAATTGGTCATCAGGAGCCTCTGCATAGTGAGCTGACGAGATATCAATGTAATTTGAGGGAATAGTTTTGAGCCGACTTAGCGCATTATGATTTGTGCTATGAATGGAGGAGGAGGATGCCCTGGCCCTGCAGCCCGCAGCCCTGGCAGCATGACAAGGACGGGGCTGGGCAATGAAGGAAAAGGAGACAAACGTTGATGAGGGTCAGATTTCAGCCATTTCAAAGAGACATGTCTACCTCCTCGCCGTCCGTAGACACGAACTTGACATCGACCTGAGCATCGACGGTAATGGTTGACGGCTCCAAGGCGGGGCCCTCAACCGGTGTACTAGCAGCCCTAGCCTGAGCCTGCGCCTGTTGCACTTGCATCTGCTGTGGCTGCATCTGCATCTGCTGCTGCATCGGGGCCTTGCGCGCGCCTCCAAACCCGCCGCCGGCGGAGCGAAACGGGTTGGCAGAGGTCATGTTGGAGGGACCATCGTCGATGCTCACAGCCATAATGTCCCGTCCGACGACGGAGGCATAGTCCTGTGCCTTCTCGACGGCATTCTTGATGGCCTCGATCCTGGCCTCGCGGGCGATCTGCCTCCTGGTCGCGTCGGTGAGCCTCCACTCGGTATGGTCGATGCTGACGTTGGGCATCGCGGTCATCTGGCCGGCCAGCGAGGCGAGCAGGCTCACATCGCGGAAGACAATCTCGGCGCTGCTGATGACGGTGTACTGCCTAGGGCCGCGCCTTACCTCGCTGCCGACCCACTCCATAGGCACGTGGGAGTGTGTGGTTGGCGCAGAGGCGGCAAAGGTGGTGATGCCTGCGGACGGGTGAGGGTACAGGCCGTCCTCGGTCTTGAGCGCGTGATGCCTGAATACGGTGATGAGGGTCTCGGTGGTCGTTTTGACGGTGGAGGAGACGCTGGCCTTGTCTGTGCCGGTGCACGAGATTTCGATGTACAGAACACCGCGCTCGGCGGTGCGAAAGACGGAGCCAGAGCCCTGAACGTGGATCTTGAGCTGGGGCGCCATCGCTGCAGAGATACTGGACGGTACAATGGTTCTATATAGATATGCGGCAGGAGATCAAGAGGGGGCGAGAAGAGGGAGGACAGGAGAGAGAAGAGGGTGTCAGGCCAGCAATGCTGCCAGACCAGGATCATCGAGGTGCCTTGCTGAAGAGATGAGGAATACCTGGAGGACATGAGGGGGAGGGCAGGGAGAGACCCTTTTATACTTATTTGTTTTCACAGGACAGCAAGGGTGCTGTGAGTTCCCAAGAGAGAGAGAGAGAGAGAGAAAGGTGGATGTTGTGCCTGCCTGATCCAATTTGGGTGAGGCAGTGCTCTCAAAATAGAGAGACTCACTCACTTGTTAGGTAAGCCGTCCCTCTTCGCCTGAGCCCAAGGTGCAGGACTGAAAATTGCCCATAATTCAGACATCCTGGTGAGCAAGAGTTAGAGGAGAAAAAGGAAAAGAAAAGATTGACTGCCTATCATCATGGTGGCTACCTTCTCAGACAAAAGCTGGCTGCCTGAGGAAGCGCCAAAGACAAAGGGTCCAGGCTGCTGGTGCAGGGAGGAAAATCGGGACCGCCATCGGCTATAGATGTTATCAGCTAATCTTATCGGACTCAGCGATAAGACATCAATTCTGGACGCACTTGTCACAAGTGAGTGTTGGGGGTGGCCCTTCCCTCTACAGAAATTCTCTGTCTCTGGCACCAGTGCCTCAGCCCCCTTTCACTTTTTCCTCTGCCCTTTCTTTCCTTTCACCCTTTTTATGCCACCCCCTCTTTCTTTCTTTCTTTCTTTCTTTCTTTCTTCCTCTCTCCTCCATGTCGCAGGTTCTTCGTCGGTCTGCATTTACTCGTCACTTCGGACTTGTTCATTGCCAGTCACGCCTGCATTGCGGAATCCAGTATAGTTGCAGCAGCAGCACCACCATCACCGCGCAGTCTCCTTCTTCTCGACGCCTCCATTCCACCGCCTTCTTGACCATGAACGGCTCAAACGGCCAGCCCGCCGCCGGCGGCTCGAGGAACAACTCCTCTCGAAAGCGACAGTATCCTTTCGGCAACCGCAACCGCAACCGACGCGGCCCTCCCAGCTCGAACGCAACCCAGCAGAACCCATCAGCGTCTGCCCCCTTCTCCGCTACTTCCTCGCCCTCCTCCGCCTCCCTCGCGACCACCAACGCGGCTGCGACCCCGATCCCGACTCAGACCTCACCTGACGATGTCTCGGACGGCAGAGATCGGTTCGACGAGCTTGCCCGGTTCAACATCAACCCAGACCTGCTCAACACGATCCTCCAGGACCTCAAGTTGACCACCATGACCTCTGTGCAGGCCCAGACGCTTCCGTACACCCTGGCCGGCGGCGACATGCTTGCCCAGGCCAAGACCGGCACCGGCAAGACGTTTGCCTTTCTGATCCCTGCCATCCAGAAGCTCCTCGCCAGCGCCGGCCGCGGCCCGCCGTCCGCCTCCGCCAGGTCTCGCGCCGTCTCCCTCCTCGTCATCTCCCCCACGCGAGAGCTGGCGATCCAGATCGCAGAGGACGCCAAGCGCCTGCTGCAGCGCTTTCCTGGCTACAAGGTACAGACCGCCGTGGGAGGGACCAACCCCAAGACCGGCTTCAACAGCATCATCTCGGGCTGCGATATCCTGGTCGCCACTCCTGGCCGCATCCTCGACTACCTCGGCCAGGAGGGCGGGCAGATGCAGGCCAAGCTGCAGGGCCTGCAGACGCTTGTCCTGGACGAGGCCGATCGCCTCATGGACATGGGCTTCCTGCCCGACATCCAGAAGATTGTGACATACCTGCCCGACAAGGCCGCGTCCAACCGCCAGGGCATGCTCTTCTCCGCCACCATCAACCCGCGCGTCGAGCAGTTCGCCAGCATCGCCCTGTCCGACGGCTACAAGTTCATCTCCACCATCCCCAAGGGCGAGCCCCAGACCCACGAGCACGTCCCCCAGCGCCTCATCACCGTGCAGGACTTCTCCGACCTCGCCACCGCTGTCCTCGGCGCACTGCGGCACGAGATGGCCACCGTCGGGCGCAGTGCCTTCAAGGCCATCGTCTTCGCCCCCACGGCAGCACAGGTGGAGTTCTACAGCCACGTCCTGGGATGCTTCAGAGACCTGCCCCCAGTCTCCGAGGTCCACTCCCGCATGACGCAGAGCAGGCGGACCAAGAACACAGACACATACCGCAAGGCCAAGTGCGGAGTCCTCGTGGCCACGGATGTCATCGCCCGCGGCCTGGACTTCCCCGGCGTGACCAACGTCTTCCAGGTCGGGCTGCCGTCTGAGAAGGAGGCCTACATCCACCGCCTGGGTCGGACCGCCCGCGCTGGGGCTGAGGGCCGGGGCACCCTGCTGGTCACCTCACACGAGGCCCAGTTCCCCAGGAAGATCATGTCCATGATCAAGTTCGTCGACACGCCTGCCGGGCTGGACGACCACGCCTCTGTCATGAGGATCGTCGGCGACATGGACCCCGACAAGCAGGGCAAGGTCTATCGAGCCTGGCTCGGTTACTACAAGGCGCACCTCAAGACCCTGAACTGGACCCCTGCAGAGCTCGTCCGCCAGGGCAACGTCTTCGCCATGGAGGGCCTGGGCGCCACGTCCATCCCGTCTGTGGAGAAGAAGACTGTCGGAAAGATGGGTCTGAAGGGCGTGCCTGGACTCAACATTGTCAAGACGCCCGCCTGATAATCCATCGGCCCCATTGGTTATGACTCCAGGACTAAAACAGAGCATGAAGCTCTTAGACGAGCCATCAGCTAGGCCGAGAGAAAGTAGGCTGATACTGACGGCTTAAAGCTAGAGAAACACACAAAATGGATACCCAGATAGACGCGAAGAACGCAAGCAAAAACAAGAAGGAGAAAAGAAAAAAAAAGATTCTTTTTCCCTCCCCAACTCAATGGTTCTCTTCTAAAGTGAACCGCCAGATAAAACAACAAAAGGAGGGCCCCAAGACCTCATCCAAGAGAAGTGAAAACTTATAAATAATACATAAAACCAGAAGTGAGAAAATGAAAAGTGCTAACGCCAATTTGTGTCGGCCAGGTCTGAACCTTCAGCCAAGGTTCTCCTTATATCGCCTTGATATCGCCTCTGCCCTGTTCCCTCTTGGCCTTTTTTTTTTTCCCCGGTCCACTCGTCTAGTAAAACTTGACATCAAGCTGGTTGTTGGAGCTCGTTGTCACGTCCGTGCCCTCGGTGGTGGTGATATATGCCATGGTGTTCCCCTGAGGCACAGTCTTCAGCAGATAGTCGGCGGCATCCTGGTTGGTCACCTTGCCCTCCGAGTACGGCGCCGAGATGACCTTGACGCCATCGGCCCTGGTCTCGGTCGCCTCGTCCGGCGCGCTGCTGACAATATCAGCCGGCGACGAGAACCCGACCACCTTCGACGAGCCGCCGCCCGAGGCAGGCCCGACCTCTGCAGGCCCGTCGCAGCCGATCTCGACGCTAACATCGCCCCACGCCGTGCCGCCGCTCTGGAACTGCACCTCGACCCACGTGGCGGGCGTGTCGGTGCTGCGGGCAATGCGGCCGCTAAAGGTCGTCGCGAGGGCGACGGTGGTCGAGGCGCTCGGGGCCACGGCCACCGAGGTCACGAGGTTGGAGCAGCCCGAGGTGCCCGAGGTGAAGCCCGGGTCTGCCGTGCCGTCGCCGTTGGCGGCGTTGTTGCAGAAGTAGAAGGTCTGCTGGGAGGAGCCCATGTTGTAGATGTTGACGCCTGGGGAGGAGTCGCGTGGTGGGAGGACGGCGGCTGTTGCCAGGCCGGTCAGGGCGGCGAGGAGGAGGGATTGGGTGTACATGATGATAATGATGGGATAGTCTGTTTTTGTGATCGCCCTGGATCTGAGAAGCCCAAACAAGACAAGAAAATAAGAATAGAAGTGATTGATCACAAAAATGAACGTCTATAGGAAAAAAAAAAAAAAAAAAGGAAAAAAAAAAGCAAGGGACAACAAGGCCACCAGGGCAAAAGAAATGGATCGTCAGGTCTGAGAGACGGGCTGGCTGTTGGATGACTCCAGAAGAAGAGGAAGCAAAAAATATCCACAACCCAAAAATATGGGGGTGAGGCACGAGGCACTCTTTTTATGCGCCGTCGTGTATTCATCTTTCGCACTTCTTTCGAGAACTCACAGATAAGCACCAGATTTAGGACTTGACTGCTTGGCCTGAGGGCCCCAGGGGTTGGCGGGCTGCTTGATCGGGTGAGGAGAGGTCAGCCTCGCGTGTCGTCCCATTCCCACAGCCCTTTCCAACGCTGGGCTGCGTATATGACCGCGACCGCCTACCAGCCTGAAATATCAACCCTCCCGTGCCAATTTTTGGGAAAGAAACTTGGTTCGAACCACTTTGTCGACTTTCAATATCTCTTCTAGAAGAAAATCTTGCCTTGGTCATCGTGTCGATTTCCGTTGCCCATCTGCGTGCTCGAGTTTGGGAACGAAGGCTTGATGCGGCCTGTCCTGGTGCTCTATCTTGGTTTGATTTTCATGATAGATGCAGCATGGAGCGTATACGCGCCCTAATTCAGATTTACAGGTGACAGCCATCCTGCCTCCTATGAGGTCTCCTCCGACCGTATGTCTGCAATGATTATTATTGAGATCATGGCGCTGAGGAAGTGTAGGCTGGTCGCCGACCGCCGTGAGAGCCCAGCATTCTCAAAGCAAATAAGAAGGAGCTTCGCTGAACACACCATGACCGCCCCCAAAGTGGCACGTCGATTCTTCGGGGGAAGCTGTGGTGCAGCCATGTTTTGCAATACCCATGCAGCTCAGTTTTTGATTAATTTTTCAAACTACTCCATTGTGCTTTTCGTAAAACATCCGATAAACCTGAGCTTGGACCTTCATCCCTCTATTCGTCTCTCTCCCATCCTACTTCCTTTCCGTCTCGTTTAGGTCATTGCCTAGGTGTCGTTTCTTCTGCTTTAGGACAGCAACCCCCTTCAAACTCGTCTTGGGTTAAAAAAAAAAAAATGTTAGCTGGGCACGGCGTAAGCACGTTTATAGTGTATCGCAGCCTACGCAGTACGTGGTGCCCCATAGCCAGAGCCCCCTAGGCCGCATAGGAGGTCCTCGGCTGAAAAAGCCGTGAGAAAATGCTTACTGCGCCTGATGAATTTTGCAGGCCTTTGTGTCATGTCCTCTTTGAAACACCGAAAATCCTGGTGTTTGATTAGAACTAAGAGAGTCTTGGAGGGTGAGATTGTCGTCTGACACCCAAAAAAAGTTGGCCTTAGTGAATCGGCCTGTTCTGTGGATTTTGGGCCTCCATTTTTGACCAGCAAAATGTCTTTGGTGAGGCAGCGTTTTAGCACACGTTTGCTGACAGAGACCTGGGCCTCGAGACCAGGGACAGACCAGGAGACCACGAAGCGCTGTTCTTTGGGTAAGGGTGGGGGCGGCAACACCCACAAATAAGCGATTTAGCTGAGTGCTTCATGGTTCCCAAGAATTTGGGTGGTAGAGGGTATAATACAGCTTGAGTATACAAGATGCAATGCCCAGACTACCTCAGCTTGACTTGATGTATTGAATACAGTCCAAAAGCCACACATATAACCTTGTTCAAACCACCAGCTTTGACCAGATCAAGTCTTTTTTTATTCTTTGGCCCTACATCACAGGAATTGATGAGACTGAATCTGTGTTTTTCCTCACACCTGATCTACACTACACATTCCCTACGCCTCTGAGAGAATCTGCCTCCGTCATGTTTCTTAGACATGGCACTGACGAGGATGTTGATGGCATAGTTATGGTAGGATAGTAAGTAATCAATCTTTTACTTATACTTGACTGTGTTCATAGTTGCTGCGGATTCTCCCTAATGCTAAAAACTTCTTACCGGGTCTGTATAGATGCTAGAATGTCTGGTATCATTCGCTGCGGCCTCAGCAACTCTTTTCATCCTCTCCCGGTCACCCCCCTCTTGTTTTTAGGGGGTTCTTTTTCTTTTTCTTCTTTCGCTTTCTCTCTAGCCTTCTAATCCGTTAACACTAGATATAGGCCAAGTAGCGCTGTGCGGTCCTGTCGGAGATGTGCTTATCCTTCTCCTTTGATCGCTCACAAATACCTCTTGAATATCTCTTGGTAATTTTTCAGTTCAGACGATTTATTACCGAATACAGTGAGCAACCGAGACCCGACACCGCACTGCGTGCCTAGCCAGTTTTACTAGGTACTTGTAGTAGTAGCAGCATGCATGGTGAATGATGATCCTGGACAATGATGTGGTATTTGTAATGATCCAATTGATGAATACCGACCCGAAGGCGACACAGACTAGAGACAGTGGCACTCGGCTAACCTCCTTGATTACGTAAAAGGCTGGTCAGGCTGTTTTTCATGGCATTATTCTCTTGTGAACTGATGTGTGACTTCCGGGTTTTGGCTTGGAAAGTGTTTAAAAAAAAAAAAAAACATCAAGGCTGGAGAGTATATGCAGGCTGTGCCTAAGTAGCATAGCTAGCCTACCTGAACAAGTGAGGCAACGCTGAGAAGGGCTTGGGCTGCCAAGCTGGACTTCTGGGATCTTCCGTCAGACACCCTCGCAGGGTGGAAAATCTGACCGCCCCTCCCCCGGCCTGGGGTGCATGCTCCGGTAAGTATCCGAGCCCTGATTGCGATATAATAATAGACTAGGGTGTATTTTGTTACATCCAAAGGTTCGGCCAGCACCGTCACACCCCATGCTTGCCTTCTCAGTCTGCCAGTCAGGCAGTCAGTCAGTCAGTCAGGGGGAAAACAATTTACTATACTCTGAGAGCAAGGAAAACCAGAGGCGGGATGGATGCCAAGATTAAGGAATGCAAGCCCAGGCTGCGGCATTCCGAGCCGACCAACGAGAGGTGGCTGCTGCTCTGTGCATCGTTCCCTTGCCTCAGAGCACAGCTTGAAGCCTGGTGGAGATCAGCTCACATCAGCCCCCTTCTCCAAAGGAAAGCCCATTTCTTTCTCGTAATGGATTTCACGACAGTGGGGCCAACAAAGCCTTCTTATGACGACGAATGCCGTCATTATTTCCGGGGATCCGCGGTGCGCCGCCAGTGGCGGAGTCCGTGCCAGAGCCCGCGAGCTGAGGGTGACAAGAACAACACAAGGGCTGCTTCTCTTTCAGCAGGCAGAACAGAGAGGGCTCTGCATAGTACGGACGTAAGTCTACATAGTATGTATCAAGGGCTTGTGGTCTTTCGCCCTGGCAAGGAGGATAATTACTTGCTAAGGTACAACGCACAAGGCACACCACCCAAATCCCAAATGTACGGACGTACTTTGCATAAAACACACACCCTGACCTTGCCAAGATCCGCCGATGACGGGTGCTTGCCTTCAGGATCCCGAGGGAGTTGGCTGTGTTCAGGCAGTGGTTGGGTGACTGAGCCCACAGCTTAAGTGCTTACATTTGGCGTTGCTTGTGCTACGTTGTGATACAGGAGACGCTCTCAAAGGTGACAGTCGGTGTAGGCTCCCAGGCTTCCTTTTTCCTTTCTCCTGGTTTGCTGCCCTAAACCAGAAGAAGGTGAGGGAGAAGGAAGATGTCGTGGCATCGAGAGGACCTGTCATGGCGAAAGGCCGCTTGGAAACCTGTTACTATGTATTTATTCCTAATTTGTTCTTGACAACGGCAGCCAGTCGGAAGTTTTTTTTATATTTTTTTTGGGCTTTCTTTTCTGTCTCTCTGAACTAAATTAAACTACATGGGGAACCCCCAGCAACAATGCAAGAACCCGCACGGTCCGCCCTGCTGCACAAGTACACACACACACACACACACTGTGGTACATAGCATAGCCCAGCCCAGGCTTGCCAACGGGCGTCCTCAGCTTGGGCGCATCGGCTGTGTATGTAGATCGAAGAAGCTCCAAGAAAGATCCTTTCGATCCATCCAGACGTGCGGGACCTTGATGATTAGTTCACACGGTGCGACCATCCCTGGCTAGGCTCCTTGGAATCTGGGGGCTGGCGGTCGAGAGGCGTTGCCATGTCTTTTGCGAGGTGTCGGTAATATATAAACTCCCTCCTGCTGCTCGCTGAAAGTTGTTTTCTTCCCCCTCGCCCTGTCCCAAGATATTGTTAAAGTGCATTTAAATTTTTTTAAAAAAAGGTCTTCACATAAACACACAAACATACACATTCCCTCGTTCGCATCGACAGTCTAGTCACTCCAAAACACAACCAAACCCATCAAGGTGCGTTTCACCGCCGTTGTTCTCGCCCTCGCCTCCACGGCTCTGGTACGCTCCAATCCCCATGATCACGAAGCCGGCGACCCCTTTGTTATCCTGGAAGACACATGCACAGACACACATCAGACAAGAAGTCTAACAAAAATAAACTCATACAGGCTCAAGACTCCTCTCCAATGTCCATGACCGGATCCTCCATGGACACCAGCAGCCTGGCCAGCGCCGCATCATCCGCCTCAGCGGCCCTGTCCAGCGAGATCTCCTCCGTGAACAGCGACGTCTCGTCCGTCCTGTCGTCCATCACCTCCGACGGCGCCAGCCGCGCCTCCTCCATCAGCTCCGTGCTGGCCACCGCCACCGGATCCGCCGCCAGCTCCCTCTCCTCTGAGCTGTCCTCCCTCTCCGCCAGCGCATCGTTCATGGCCTCGTCCGTCGAGAGCTCTGCCGCCAGCACCGCCTCGGCCGCCTCGAGCAGCGCCAACTCCACCTCCTCGGGCAACTACGGCCCTATCCAGACCGCTGCCGTCGGTATGGGTGCCCTCTTTGGTGGTGCTGCTGTGCTTGCCAACCTGTAAAGAGGTGTTTTTTCTTTACATCGTGTGTGGGGAAATCATGGGGAAGCTGCTTTGTATATATAATACCTTGGGCATAGTTTCATGATCTTTTCCAAATAGGCAGTAATAAATTCTTTACACAACCATGTCTCCTTGTCAGTATTATCTGTGACCATTTTCGATGTTGATTGATCCTCCTCAGACTTGCCATGCATCCTGCCATCATTCATTTGTGAGATTAACCTTCATCACCTTCACTAGGCTTTTCCTGGAGTCTGAATCCTCTCGGGTTTTGTTATCTCTTCCATTACACCTCCACTCCGTACTCAGACTTTAGGCAGTACCGCAGCAAGAATATTTGCCTGGAAGTTTAGAACGACAATGAATATGAATCTCGAGGCTTCAATTTTGCCATTGCTCTTCTCCTTTCTTGTTTTTTTTTTTTTTCTCTTCCTCTCTCGGCACCACGTCCTCGGGTTCAGTGTGGGTCATTGGCTCGCACTCAATAATATGGCACGTGCCTTTTAGATATCACTTCAGATCCTTGTAAATTAAGAGATGGCTTATTGAAGTGGATAATCAAATTCTTGAAAGATCGACCTCAATCTGTTCGCCATCTCTCGTTAGGATGGCATCAGGAGAGTCGTGGCTTCACATGGGCTCTCGGAAAACGGAATCAATCCATGATTATGCCATCTTTTCTTGGCTAATGGCCTTCACGATGCCGCCGCCTCTGAGATCCAGCTGCTATCGTGTGGACGTGTTGCAGTTCTATTTGGTCTCAAGTTGCCCAGTTCCTGTGGTCTTTTGAGTTGTGCCAAAGCACAGCATCACCGCTTCATTCTCTGCCTCTTCACCTTTCTTTACAAGAGAGAGACTGCGATTTGTAGCTGCTTCACAGCCCGACGCTGTAGCCAACGCTGTCATCAATTAGCGATGAAGATTTCACACCGCCTTGCAAAAAAAAAAAAAAAAAAAAAAAAAAAAAAAAAAAAACACTCTTTACTTATTTATTGGTTTACAAGACATGCTACCAGGACGTACAAATACGCCCTTACCCAGGCCTGGCCGTGGCCATGACAATTTAGAGTTTGGTTCTGGGCTGCCAGATGAGGCTCAGGTCGAGGAGACTCTGCAGTAAGCATGGCCGAATGCGGTGCAGTTGAGCTGATAAATCGGGTAGGGCCCACATAAGCATGCTGAATCCAGAATCAACCACCAATGAAGTCTGTGCTAATAATCTGAACCCGCTTCTGAATACGCGTATATGAAGTCCGCGTATTCCATTAATACCGGATGCGTGCCCTGTCTGCCTCACTTCAACAAATACTCAAAAAGTCTCCATGATCGCTTCAATGCTTCAAAATACGAGTACTGACTGACTTCTTCGGTCTGGCAATCGCTATTGACCAGAGATTCACGTTCAGAGCACATACTACGATGGCAGAAAGGCGGAGAGCACAGCACAAGAAGTCTCGCAATGGCTGCATGGACTGCAAACAGCGCCATATCAAGGTACGCTGCTACCAACTAAGCTCCCCTTCTCACTGTTCTTTCAGAGAACTTCACAAATCACCAGAGGATGACACTGACCTATATCTTTGATCTTGTGTTTTTTTCCCCTCCCTGGTAGTGCGACGAGACCAAACCGCAATGTGGTAACTGTAAAGTCGTCGGCCGGTCATGCAAGTACGCGGCAGCAGTTGTCAACCACAAGTTTCTAGTGGGCAGAGGACGCAAGACTTCCACCACTACACACCAACCACAAAACACGCCCCCTATCAGGCCCATCGAAATACACAATGCCGACCTGCCCCCATCGTCAGCGAGCAACGAGGTGTTTAGTCAACACATTACGGCGACAGACACGCTGGGTACTATTTCACCTGCAGCGAGTCCAAACAATAATATTTCACCAGATTGGTCTACTCCTTCCACACCCAGTCTTGCATGCCCTGCGTCGCCGTCCTCGCCATCGGATGTACACGTCCAGGTACATCTCCCCGGCGTGGCGGGACTCGGCCCGAGCGACCTGCCCGAGAACACAGCCCAGGTGGACAGAGACCAAGAGGTGAACATGAACCACGCAGAGCTCCTGATTCACTTTGCGACAAGCACGGCTGCCACTATCACGCCCGACCTGGACCTGGAACTCCTCGCGATCGGCTCAACCCTTGTCCTGCAGAGAAGTCTGGGGACGCCATGCCTGCTCCATCAGATCCTGGCCATCTCAGCACGGCACCTCTCCCACCTGCGTCCGGACCGCTGTGGCTTTTACGGCCAGCAGGCGGTGCAGCTGCAGACAAAAGCCATTGCGCTGTTCAACGCCACCAAAACCATCGACAAGACCAACTGCGAGGCAATGATCCTCTTTGTCGACTTCCTGAACCGACACCTCCTGGCCGACGCTCTGAGCAACCGCGAGGGCGACTCGGCAGCCTTCCTGGAGCGGTTCGTCCGGTCCGCGCAGGTGCAGCGGGGCATCAGGATCATCTACGACAAGACGTCGACCATCCTGCTCGAGTCGGACCTGGCACCCATTGCCGGGGCGGGCAACTCGGTCGCCACGAGCTCGTCCATGGTGGGCGACGAGTGCGCCGTGCTGCGCCAGCTCATAGCCCTGACGCCCACCCTCGATCCCGTCGCCAAGGAGGCCTGCCGCACAGCCGTCCACTACCTGCAGGTCGGCTTTGACGATCTGGCACGGTCTCCCGGCGACGGCAATATGTTCCGCCTGATCTTCTGCTGGGGCGCGTACTTTCCGAATGAGTTCTTCGCCCTGCTGAGAGAGCGCAGGCCAGAGGCTGTGGCCGTCATGGGCTGGTATGCCGTCCTGCTGGACCACGGGAGATCGCACTGGGCTATCGGCGATGCTGCCGTCTTTGTCCTGCGTACCGTTGCAGATTTCCTCGGTCCTGAGTGGGCGCACTGGTTGCAATGGCCAATGGAGATGCTGGCGAACCGTTTAGCGTAGGAAAGAAAGGGGAAAAGAAAAGAAGAAAAAAATCAAAGACACTTTGTTAGGGGCCCTGCTGAGCCGCAGGCGAATTGATAGTATCGAAGCTCGAAGCTTGTATGGATGCTTAACTGCAATTAAGCACTTGCCGTACCGAAGCGATTATCACTGGCTCAAAATATTAATACATAATAGCACCCGCTTAAAGAACCGTATCCGTATCTTCACAAAGTTTGTACCGCATCGAGTTCCTCTCCATACGCGTATTCCGATCCCCAGCCTCTTCTGACGCGCATTTGTAGTGCGCATCCTCCTCGACCTGATTATCCAACATCTGCGTCGATCCTGTCGAAACTCTTTAATAATTTCTGGCTAGACTCTTGGCCAAGCCTCGCAGGCTTTACGGTCTCATACAACGCCTAGCTCTATCTTTCGCCATCGGGGCATCTTGATGCGAGAGGGAATAGGAAAGACTACTTAGTATTCAAGGCACCAGCCATAAGAACGAAAGGAAAATGGAAGACGATATCATAAAGCTGACGAACGCCACACTTTCGTCTGTTGGCATTCGTCTGCCTGATGATCTCTTATATCGAAGCCGAACAGACACAATCTAATATGGTTTCATTACCTTGTTGCTGATCTGCTCCTCTCGCTCGGTTCACACAAAAGACTCGACACAAGATGGCGGCCGTGGAGTTTGTCTTTTATCACTATAAGCCGTCTATAGCAGCAGCTGTCGTGATGTGCATATTATTCTTCATCACGGCCTGTATACAAACTTGGTTGTTGATCAAGCACCGAACCTGGTATTTCATACCGTTCATCGTCGCTTGTCTCTGTGGGTGTCCTCCTCCTGTTGTTTATTACCATCTGTTTGGTTGTACAAAGTTAGATAAGCTGATAATTCATGTTCCAAAAATACAGTTGAAGGTGTGGGCTACATAGGACGCATCATGTCTTCCAACCAGGCGCCCAACTATACCAAGAACCCCTACATCATCCAGCCCCTCCTCCTCCTCCTCCTCCTCCTCCTCCTCCTCGGCCCGCCTTTCTTCGCAGCATCCATCTACATGGTCCTCGGAAGGATCATCACCCTCCTCAACGGCGAGCGGTTCTCCATGGGCAGGCCCAGGTGGCTCACCAAGGTGTTTGTCCTCGGCGACGTGCTCTCCTTCGCCATCCTCGCCACTGCCAAGTCGCAGGCCAGCGTCAATGCGGCCAACTGGGGTCATCGTCGGCGGCCTCGGCGTCCAGATCTGCTTCTTCGGCCTCTTTGTCCTCGTCGCCATGGTGTTCCACATGCGCATCCGAAAGTGGCCCACGCCCCGCGCCAGGGCCACCCCCAACAACAAAAACATCCCGTGGGAGGCTCTGCTGTACGTGCTGTACGCGAGCAGCTGCCTGATCCTGCTCCGGTCCGTCTATCGTGTGGCCGAGTACGTCACGGGGTCCGACGGGCCGCTGCAGGGCTACGAGTGGTGGCTGTACGTGTTTGATTCCCTACCAATGGCGCTGGTCACCATCTTGTTCAGTGGCTTCCACCCTAGTCGTGTCATCAGACCGCATACGCTCATCGGGAGCAACAATGCTTCGATTGTGTCTATACAAGAGGTTACCTCTGAGGCTCGTCTCAGTGCCTGAGTGTCCACGGTAGTGGAGGATGGATGAGAGATGCGCTTGAAGAGAGAGAGAGAGAGCGCACAACGGATCATTTCAACAACGGCGGAATAAAGGCTCGGGGCGGTGTTTCAGATTCTCAGTGGGAGTCAAGTCATACCGATCGACATATACATACTTGATTTATTCATTTAGTAGAGAATTGACAACGAGATTTATGATGAGATATTACAGTGTAATTACGTACACTTCAATGATCCATCGAATTGTACAGTAGTGGCTGCCGTTTATTATCATTAGATTCGATCGTCAAACCGCCATGGCCGAGGGTGTGCTTTAATACCACCTTTGTTGCTATCCATTGCTCTCTAATGGACACACACACTGTTTGGTCACGACCCATTCTCGAAAAGTTCGTGTATAGTAATCTTCAGAAGTTGCTAAGCTCAAGATACAATTGTATCAGTAGATTGTTGTGGCTGTCTCGACGACAGCAAACTCCTGCAACAGCAAAAACATCAAGAAGTGGGCCGGTAATTACCAGTGAATGCTGCAGCAGGTACATAGCACCATGTACTCATATCGCCTCCCTGGGTCTCGCAGACGACTACTTACCCCAGATTTCTGTATTTTTCATTTGTGATAGATCACAGCCTTATATCAGCAACGTTGCATCAAGGTTCAAACATGTATGTCTACACCTCAAGAACGCTCAGATAGAGTCTGATTTTTTGGTTTTTGGGTTTTTTTTTTTTTTTTTTTTTTTGCAGGGGAGGTGGGTTTGGTTGATTTTGTCAAGCTGGTCGGACTCACAGCAAAATCAGGACAGCGAGGTATTGAAGGTGATGAAGAGGAAGAAGATGGAAGGAGATTAGCAACATCCCGTTTCCGAGGCAACACGTATTCATCCGCCCGTTCTACCCGGCCAAAGAATGAATAATCCAGTTCTTGCCGCCGGAGCCTTGGGAATCCTTGCTTGATAAAGGCAGCCGGAACCTGACCTGTTGGTCAAGAGTGCGTCGCTTGTACATGGTACATAGTAGCATTTCATTAGCAAAAGCCAGCTTGGAAGGGGGATCGGGAGGAGGGGGCTGGAAGTGGAGAGAGATGGCAAATCAGAACCTATCCCGAATGCACGTAGTCATTCACATGCATGGCCTCTCGAGATTTGAGTTGGGACACCTGCATGAAATCACTCCTCGCCGCGATATCCTGCAAGCAAACGGGCAAGAGGGAGTTCCTGTGGTCCCTCAGGGTCCTCAGAACACTAAGGAGCTGGCTGTCTGTCTGGTGGTTTGGTCTGTGATGATAGTGAATCGTTGTTGCTACAGAGAAGTGGTCAAGGCTGCAACAGAAGTAGAATCGCAGCTTTTCTTTCCTTCCAGCTCCTCGTTCTTCTTCTGCCGCAGTTCTTGCGCTCCGGACCAAAGGATACTCGAGGCGGGGGGTCAAAAGACAGACCGTGAGGCCATATAGCTTCGTACAAAAGTATGAAACGTGGTCAAGCCTCGTTCAGAAGGGATCTACGGGATGACAAGCATGAGGAATGGTTGAAAGTGGAGTTTGTCTTTTCTCAGAGTGGCAGTCAGCTCCCATCATCGGCGATGAAGTGCAGGGTCAGCTTAACAATGAGAAGAAGATATGGGGACCTCGGGCCGGCCACACAGATAGCCTTGTCTGACTGATTGACTGACTGTGATGTTCCCGTGTTCTCCTTCACCGCATATGGATCCAACAAAACCCAGATGGTGGCTAATCAGGACGGAAAAAGGCAAAGAGAGGGGGAGGGAGTAAAGAGAGCATGTAAATCCGCTGCTGATTTTGCCTGGGACCTTGTCGTGCCGCTGAAAGCCGACAAGAGAGGGGAACAAACATTCCGTGGCATGCATAGCTGGGCTGCGGCGGATTCGTAACCTCGGGCGGCTTCAGGCAGTGAGTTGAGTGTGGCCTGATTTTTCTTGTTTTGCCCACGCCCTGCAGACCCCTCCCATGCAATTTTGTCTGGGGTCTGACCAAACAAAGTCTCGTGTGTGTGCCTAGCATCGCCTCTCGATTTTTGTTCTTTTTCTCTTCTCACGAACAGGAGATCTGACTGCCAAGCTCAACCTATTTTGTTTGTCGGTCAGGCGGCCTCTCGGGCTGTCATGGCACCGGTTGTGATCGTGGCTGGCCGCATTGGTTCCTGTGATAGGTGGTATAACGACAAAATGGCCTGAGTGGGCGTGAGCGTGAGAAGAAAGACAAAAAAAAAAAACAAAAAACAGGGACAGTTGTGTTCGAGGCCTAGGCACCTCGAAAACTGATTGGAAATAAACACAAGTTCTCTTTTCTTTTATTTTCTTTTTTCTTTCTTTTCCCTCCATCTCGTGACCTTGAGTTGCAGCAAGCAGTCACACGCCTGTTGACAGCTGCACCCTGTAGCTCTGGCGAGTCTCAGAGGACGTCGGCAGTGGGTCCCCTGAAGATCTGCAGCTGGAATCCGCTGCTGATCCTCTGTTTTGCTTGTGGGAGGGGGGCACTGGGGAAGACAACAAGACGAAAGAACCACTACCCCGGAACAGACCGCCAGTGACAGTCCGGATCCGGATGGGTGGGTGTGCGCGGTTCATTCTCACCCACGCCATCCCACATGCATGCTACATACCACACACATTCCAGTGGTTGTGGCCCCCAAAAAGAGAGATAGGGTCACCTACTACTTGTAGAAAAAGGAAAAGGAAGAAATGAAGAGAGAAGAGGGAAAAAAAAAAAAAAAGAGTAAAAATTCGCTCACTTATCAGGTGCTTTTCATGCGCTGTCTCTCTTGGTACTGAGGCGCAGTGACCCCTCCGTTGCCCTTGTAGACGTGGCAGTGGCGTCAGAGACCGCGCAGAAGTCCTTCCCTTTCTCTCTCTCTCTCTCTCTCACACACACACACTCACACTCTACTTGGAAATCATCATCATCGTCACCCGACGCAGCTCCGAGACCGCTTCTTCTTCTTTTCGTCTCTCCAACGTAGCCACATTTTTCTTTCTCTCTCCTAAACAATGGTCTTCTCTGGTTGATTCAGCGCAACAGCTTTCTCTCGGCGCTTCCCCCTGCAACAGATAGCAAGGGTACACGAGGAGAAAGAGTAAATAGCACAGGAGGAAGGGTGATCGACGGCAAGGAGTAACCGGTTGCAGGGCCGGCAATTCTTGCAGCTTTTCGGGGACAAGCCGGAAGCACAACAACAACAGCATGTGCAGGCGATGTATGCGATAAAATAATCTTAACTAGTGCAAACCCATCGTTCCTCCACGGACCCCCTCCACGCACCTCCTGCCCCACAAGGCCACCTCCCCATAGTTGGCGTAAGAGGAGAAGAAAATAAAAATGACGTATCATTCTGTGTGGGACGGCATCGCACGCAAGAATCAGGCCACCACTGCTGCGCGCAGCGTAAGCGAACATGGCCCTCTCACCCAAACACACACCAGCCAATCTGGTTTTTTACGTGACATGTGCTACTTTATGGTACCAGTCCATCGGGCCTTCTTCCTCTGCTAGGCATGTGCTATGTCTGATACACAGTATGCGAGCCCACTGTCAAGAGATTTTTCTTCTGGGCGGACAGGGGAGGAATAATCCTTCTAACCAAAGAGCAGGCCACTCTCACACTGACTGACTGACTGACTAGACTTTGACCTTCTCGGAAGCCCGGATAGACCGGCCCCTGGCGAGGACGGCCTGCGAGGATGATGGATTCCGACCCCCCCGCCGCTATCTTTTCCCTCTTGTGTGTGTGTGTGTGTGTGTGTGTGTGTGTGCTGGGTCCAGCAGCGCATGCCAACGTCTTCTGTTCTGGTTGGTAAATATGTGGACCATGAGCGCGGAACGGATAACCAGAGCCTACCACTCCACTGCCCCTCCCAAGACGAGGCACGTATGGCGCCGAGCTTGGCCATGTACCTATGAGCCCATGAACCACTGACTCTTGTCTCTCTCTCTCTCTCTCTCTCCCTTCGTTTTACCTAGGGAGGGCTCGAGGGACGGTTTCTCTCTTGCATATAAAAAGTCCAGCCTCTTAGTCTTGTCTTGCCTCGACGTTTGTTGTCCGTCCTCTTGATCTCTTCTCTCCTCGGGTCATGAACAATATCACATCAGCCCTTTAAGAGGCAACAACAAAACATCACTACCAGAAACTCACACCCTCGAGAAAGGCTCTCGCTCCCCCTCTCCCCCTTTCCCTCCCCCAAATACGCCTGACCATGGCTGAGGAGTCCAACATCGAGAGCATCTCTCCGTTCGGGAAGGCTCGCTCCACCGTCAAGGGCGAGCCTCTCTCCAAGGAGGAGATCGACCAGTACAATGATTTCTTCAAGGCCTCCCTTTACTTGTCACTAGGCATGATCTACCTGCGTGACAATCCCCTCCTTCGTGAGCCTCTCAAGCTGGAGCACATCAAGGCTCGTCTCCTGGGTCACTTTGGCTCCGCCCCTGGCCAGGTTAGTATTTACTTAAAGTAGAGAAATGACTTACTTCAGTTTGGGTTTCGAGGTTTCAAGCTGACACGATGTTGTCTTCCAGATCTTCACCTGGATGCACTTCAACAGGCTGATCAAGAAGTATGACCTGGACGCATACTTTGTGTCAGGCCCAGGCCACGGCGCACCTGCGGTGCTGTCCCAGTCCTACCTAGAGGGCGTGTACGAGGAGGTGTACCCCGACAAGTCGCAGGACGTCGAGGGCATGCAGCGCTTCTTCAAGTGGTTCTCGTTCCCGGGCGGCATCGGCTCGCACGCGACGCCTGAGACGCCGGGCAGCATCCACGAGGGCGGCGAGCTGGGCTACTCCATCTCCCACGCCTTCGGCAGCGTCTTTGACCACCCAGACCTGATCGCGCTCACCATGGTGGGCGACGGCGAGGCCGAGACGGGGCCCCTGGCGACCTCGTGGCACAGCACCAAGTTCCTGAACCCCATCACGGACGGCGCGGTGCTGCCCGTGCTGCACCTCAACGGCTACAAGATCAACAACCCGACCCTCCTGTCGCGCATCGGCCACAAGGAGCTCGAGAACCTCTTCCTCGGCTACGGCTGGACCCCGTACTTTGTCGAGGGCGACGACCTCGACTCCATGCACCAGGCCATGGCCGCCACCCTCGAGCAGTGCGTGACCGAGATCAAGAAGTACCAGTCCGAGGCCCGCGCCAGCGGCAAGGCCGTCCGCCCAAAGTGGCCCATGATTGTCCTGCGCACCCCCAAGGGCTGGACGGGGCCCCGCAAGATCGACGACAAGTACCTCACCGGCTTCTGGCGCGCCCACCAGGTCCCCATCACCGACGTGCGCACCAACCCGGAGCACCTGAAGCTGCTCGAGGCCTGGATGCGCAGCTACGAGCCCGAGCGCCTGTTCGGCAAGGACGGCAGGATCAGCGACGAGCTGCGCAGCGCAATCTGCCCACAGGGCACCAGGCGCATGTCCGCCAACCCCGTCGCCAACGGCGGCCAGCTCAAGAAGCCGCTCAAGATGCCCGACTTCAGGGACTACGCCATCAAGGTCGACTCCCCGGGCGTCACCTTCTCGCCGTCCATGGTCAACATGTCGACCTTCCTGCGCGACGTCGTCGCCAGGAACCTCACCTCCTTCCGCCTCTTCGGGCCCGACGAGACCGAGTCCAACAAGCTGGCCAAGGTGTACGAGGCCGGCCAGAAGGTGTGGATGGGTGAGTACTTCCCCGAGGACGCCGACGGCGGCCACCTGGCCCCTGACGGCCGGGTCATGGAGATCCTGTCCGAGCACACCGTCGAGGGCTGGCTCGAGGGATATATCCTCAGCGGCCGCCACGGCCTGCTGAACTCTTATGAGCCCTTCATCCATGTCATCGATTCCATGGTCAACCAGGTACGCTTGTTGTGGAAAACTCCTCTCCTCCACCCCCACCCCCTTCTTCTACAACATTGAACCCTCTTGTCCTTCTGTAACTAACACACCCCCCACCATCACAGCACTGCAAATGGCTCGAGAAGTGTCTCGAGGTCGAGTGGCGCGTCAAGGTCGCCTCCCTCAACATCCTGCTCACCGCGGTCGTCTGGCGGCAGGACCACAACGGCTTCACCCACCAGGACCCTGGGTTCCTCGACGTGGTCGCCAACAAGTCGCCCGAGGTCGTCCGCATCTACCTGCCGCCCGACGGCAACTGCCTGCTGTCCTGCATGGACCACTGCCTCAAGTCGGCCAACTACGTCAACGTCATCGTCGCGGACAAGCAGGACCACCTGCAGTACCTGCCCATGGACGCCGCCGTCGAGCACTGCACCAAGGGCATCGGCATCTGGCCGCAGTTCTCCACCGACGCGGGCGAGGAGCCCGACCTCGTCATGGCCAGCTGCGGCGACATCAGCACCCACGAGTCGCTGGCCGCCATCGACCTGCTGCTGCAGAACTTCCCCGACCTCAAGATCCGCTGCGTCAACTGCATGGACCTCTTCAAGCTCATCTCGCACGAGGACCACCCCCACGGCCTCACCGACAGCGAGTGGACCGCCCTCTTCACCGCCGACAAGCCCATCATCTTCAACTTCCACAGCTACCCCTGGCTCGTCCACCGCCTGACCTACAAGCGGCCCGGCGCGCACTGCAACCTGCACGTCAGGGGCTACAAGGAGAAGGGCAACATCGACACCCCGCTGGAGCTGGCCATCCGCAACCAGACCGACCGCTTCAGCCTGGCCATGGATGCCATCGACCGCATCCCCGCCCTGCGCAACAAGGGCGCCGCCGCCAGGCAGAGCCTGCTGAACCAGCAGATCAACGCGAGGACCCAGGCCTTTGAGGACGGTATCGATCCGGACTTCCTGAGCAAGTGGACGTGGCCCCACAACGGACTGTGGAAGTCACAGGTGCGGCACCCAGGGCAGCAGACCTAGAGTTAGAAAGATGGCCAGACACCAAGAATTAGAAAGAAAGAAACAAGACGGATGGTTTTGGGAAGATGAAGAGACTGCTGGCGTTTTCATAAGTTGAGCACACACGTCATGTCTGGAGTCTTGACTAGATTCATCCTTACTTCTCGTCACCCTTTTTTCCTTTTGAAGATAGCTGTTTAGAGGTATAACTCGATAGCCTGAATTTCATGTCGTTCAAGTAAAATGCACTGGCCTGTCTAATTGATCAGCAATGTGTTCTGTGGTGCAGTTTCAGAATATGCAATAGCCAGTGCTTGTGTACAGATCAGACAAATAAAAAGAACAATGTAGGTGAGTTTAATGAATCATGTGGTATCATAAACAGCCTCAGAAATCATCATGCAAATGAAGGGAGAGGGAGGGGGACCCAGAATATGGGGTCATACTCACAATCTTTGGTGGTTTGGATCTTGGTCAAGGAACTAAACAGGAAGGGCAGTGACAGGCACAAATTCTAGGTATCCAGGTCAGTGCAAAGTGAACCCGGAGCAGTGGTGTATTGGCAAAGGTGGTAAGACAGAGGAATCAGGATAAAGAACAATGTAGGTGAGTTTGATGAATCATTTGGAATCATAAACAGCCTCTATTGAGAAATCATCATAGAGAGGAAAGAAAGGGTGGGGAGATGTCAACATGGGCAGCTTACCTGTTCTTATACCAAGAAACCTGCCACAGTCCTGATCAGTCTGGACCTGGGAGTGGGATCCGTCTGACCCAGCTGTGGCTCGATGCTTCTGCCAGACCATGTTCTAGAATGACTTCCCCTCATCACATGGCAGAGAATGCCGAGAGCTATCCGAGATTTCCGCCTGGACAGAGACCATGCTCGGTATGGTCGGCACTACATCGCTACGCGAAAGAGTTAGTCAGGCTCTGTTGCCACCAGTGAGGGAGAAATATCAGGAAGGGGGTGGTGTGATTTTCAGACAAATGAACAATGTAGGTGAGTGAAAAAGAAACATGCTTGTGCGTAACAAATTCATAAACAGCCTCTATAACATGACATCATGGTAGTAATAGGTAGGGGAGGGTTGGGAAGAAGAAGGGTGGAGGCCACTTACTCTGCTGAATGTGAGGTGACATGGAATATGATGGAGAATCATACAATACCCCTTGGAAAAGTAGAAAAAGTCAATCCAGGCAACCAGCACAAAGCCCCTGTCAGGGTAGCTATGGCCTGCAATCTGATGTAGGAAAAACGAGAATCCATTCAAGTTCCTTTGACAAGCCCTGTTGTGCCCCTCTGGTCTGGGAGCTCTAGTATGTACACGCCAGCAGGATGACCCAGCACTCATGCCACATCTGCAGACACAGGGTTGACCTCAAAGCCATACTTCTCCTTGAGCCTCTCCCGCCGACGCTCCTGGTAGCCTGGTGGTTGGATTCCTACAAGAAATTAGTCCCCACCCCCTCTTCAGCCCTGTTGTTGAGACAGACTCTACTTACCTCGGCCCTCGCCCACTGCCTCGAATGTCTCCTCGATCGGCTTCCTCCGGTTCCTCCGCAGGAAGTCTTTCCTCTCGGCATCGTCCATGCCTTCTATCTCGGGCTTCTTTCCTCGCAAACTGCCGCCTGTGTAATCGAAGACGCTCAGGACCACGGAGGTGAGGGCTCCGTAGCCCAGGATGACGGGCATGCGGCCACCTGCACAACGTCGTCAGAATTTCTCTTTCTCTTCCTCCCTCCCTCTCTATCTCTCTATCTCTCTTCCCATGCCGGCCAGATACGCGATCGTCCCATCGGGCTGTTGACATACTTCTCATTCCTAGTAAGGAACCGGCAAAAAAGCCGCCAATACCGGCATTGTAGTGGTCGTTCTTCTGGCGCAGGTTTGCAGATGCGAGTTTGCAGAACTCGAAGGTACCGCCGACGGCAGCTGGCAAAAAGACGTCAGTCAGTCAGTCACTCGGCCAACAGGCTATTTCCCTGACCCAGAGCCCAATCGCCAATCGCCGTCACTCCCCTCAGGGACCACAAGATAGATACATACTAAATGTGAAGATCAATCCACCGCTCTTGGTGAAGACGCTCAGGGCGCCGACGTTGGTCTTGCGCGTCGCGTTCTTGATACTGGCGGCAAAGAGGCCTGCAGCACCGGTGATCATGGCGCCCTTGACGCCCGCCCCGAGGGCGTCACCCGGGTGATACTCGTCGCTTTCACTGTGGGGCGCCATCTCGTGCGAGAGATGTCAGTGCTGTGGCTGTTGAGGGGGCGAGGAGGAGGGGGGAGGGGAGGATCAATCAGTCTGGTCTGGTCAGGTCGGGTCGGGTCGGGGGGTTCGATTGACAGATGCTTTTCGAGGTTCCGAGCTTGTTGCAGCCTCTCCACCAGTGTCAGTCAAGCTGGGTGGAGCTCCAGAGCAATGCCTGACTGATGGTCAACCCAATCACAGCAATTGGCTGTATCTGCTGAGTCAGAATTGCAGGGGCACGTGACCTTGGCTTCAGTTTGCCGTCCCGGCACTGGCCTGCTCCTTCCTTCATTGCCTTTTAGTCTTCGTGCTGTCCCTTTCAGGTGGGGCAAACATCCAAGCTCCAACCTTGCTGTCCTCAGACATCTACAACAAACTGTCTGCGGGTCAGCATCTTGATGATTGCCTTCTGAAGTCATCAGCCGTCACTTGCCCAGATCTCCTATCATCAGTTTCTTGATGCCTCATTGATTATCAGCCTGTTTCCCTTCCTGAGAGGTCACAATTCACCGCCTTTCTGGAGGTCTCTCTCTTCTGACGCAGGTGATTCCCAAGGCCTTCCCTGCGATAACGGGTGCACACTGCTTTTACCCCACCCACCCTGTAAACTCGGGCCTGTACCCCAACAACAACACCCTAGAGGCCCCCTGGCCACAGAAGGTGCTGGGCCCCCTGGCACACTGCTTGGGTGCTTGACAAGTAAGTTCGGCAGTTCTGGGTTCCCCTCACAGAGAGGCAAGGCTGCGCGTCATCCCCTTTCACAGGCAACAGCAAACACATCATCATCATCTATCAACATCAATTCACCTGGTTGCATCACTGCACCAAGAGGCTGCGTCGGGTCATTTGCATAAAGCATCAATCAGGCAGTAACTAATGCTTCCTGACCAGGCCCACTTCCTTTTGAATAGGTCGACGCGCCTCTCTCACCAGTCTTCCAACTGCCGAGTCTATCCTCTCTTTCCCTACAGCAGAGAGCACATCTGAGACGTCGGCAATAAACAGGTGCCACAGAACACCACACCATATCACCATTTGCCATTACCAGGACTCATCTTTGCCACTGCAGTCAAACCTAACATACAACAGTCAAGGCCCTGCTCCGAAGGCGCTTTGAACTTGCCAGCTATTAAAGACACTTACATTCTGCCGGTCGGCCGCTGCAGCGTCTCCACCCTTCTCCCCCCCGCCCCCGCCCTCGACTCCTCTCCTCCATCCAACAAAACATCATATTCCACCTTCGAGATCGACACACCCTCCCCTCCTAAGTATGCCATCTTGTAGATCTCGACACTCCTCTGTTTCTCCCCCGCCACCACCCAAGCGTCAACGATCCGAGGATACCAAAACTGACGACAACAGCCAGATCCGGTCGTCCGCCGACATGGCCGTGATGGGCGAGCTCACTACTGGCCCCCAGACCCGTTCTCGGGGTTCTCCTCCGCCATATACGGAGCTAAACGCACAGAGTGCCGACCCGGTCCACGACAATCTCGGCAAACCAGGTATGTTTCTTTGACCGTCCCTGCTACTGCTGAATTCTCCTACCTCTCTTTTCAACTGGGCCAGCCGCTAACTCGGTCTTCCGCGGTCAAGGTCGTTTGGCCGCAAAATGGATCAGCGACTTGATGGGTGGAACGCTCGCGGGCTCCGACCTCGCCTGTAGCGGTGAAGGGCCGGCTCACGCCTTCCAAACCGTAACCAGCCAGTCTGGAGTCGACGCCCAACACGAGGTCGTTGTGTGTATCTGTGAGACCTGCAAGGCGACCTTCACCTGTCTCGTGCGGTTCGCTGGGAACTGCTGTCGCCCCGGCATCGAACGTATGCATCACATCGTACCAGTCGCATCGGGCCAGACGCCGAGTCACGACAAATACTACCCAAACACATACACGGCTGTGTTCAGATGCTCCGCCAGCATTTGTCAGCTGAGTATCGAGGTCCAGAGGTGTGAGCCGCGCTTGCCGGCCGACTTCGAGGCAGCTCTGATCGACCGGACTGCCCCGCGGTCGAGGCTCGACGCGTTCATGGGTGTCGAGTCAGATCGCTACAAGGAGTTTCTGGCCCCAGAGAGGCTCGAAAAGCTCGTCCCTTGTTACTACCTGCTGCAATACCTCAACGATGTCGTCAATCAGAATCCCGAGGACAACCGCAGTGTGTCCCTGCGCAACAAGTTCTTCACCTTGTGCTTCGCAGACAAGATGGACATCTTCGAGTATCTTGATTTTGGGACTTTCGAGAGAAATGGCGAGATGTTCGTGGAGCTGCCCACGCTGGGCGACCCCGGCCCGGACACCTTTGTGCTCACAAAGTACAAGTCGAAACGAGCCTGGTTCGAGATCCTCCGGATCCACCTCTCCTTTCTCCTCAAAGACATGCCCAGCCAGCTCATGCTGCCCATTGACGTCAAGGTTGACCGCAACACCAAGGAGGCCTTAGTCCAGCTCCTCGACGCCAACTACACCAGGACGACTTTCCGGAACGTGGGTGACTACGATGCTCAGATGTTCGATACTCTCGGGGCCGAAAAGGACATGCACGAGCTCTTGCTCTGGTATGCCTGCATCTGCGAAAACCAGACCAACCCGGCCGGCCGGCAGGCTGTTTTTGAGGCCATCAGCCATGTCACCCAGGGCAGAGAGGCCGTCTGCGCCGACCTGAGGCTCTTCCTGGAAAACGAGCAGATCTATTGGGCCACCGAGGCCTCAAAGCAGGACGTACAAGCAAGCACACCGCTCTCCAGGGCACTGCGGTACTTCGACCTGCCAGACGACTGCACTGCCCTTCAGGTCCTGGACGCGTTCAACACCGCCCTCGCAAGCTCTCGGAGCCCGGCCGACACCAAGACAGCGAGGCTCAATGCGTCCATCATTGGCAAGGCCAGGCGGAGCCGGCCAGTCATTGATCGCGTCTGCACTTTTGACAGTGCCGCCGAGGCCCTGGCCTTTGTCGGGTACGACGGAGGGGCGGGAAGTACGAGGGAAGATCCCGATTTCGTCCACGCTCATCTCGTTGCTACCGCCGGCGACTCGGACAGCTCGTTTGACAGAATTCTGGTAGCTGCGGCCGCCAGATGTGTGGCCGAGTCACACGGCTATCATCAGGGCCTCCTCTCCTTTGCTTCGGAACAGCAGTCGCTGGCTGGCGAGTCTTGGTACACTGACGCAATCAAGCCTGCCATCAACTACAGCCTCCCAGCTGGCCTGGCGAATATCCGCAACACCTGCTACCTGAACAGCATCCTCCAGTACCTGCACACAGTCGTGCCCGTGCGCGATGTCATCATGAACTGGGAGAATTACATGCTGGATCCAACAGAGGCCAATATCCAGTCTCGTCGTCTCGGCGGCAGCGGTTCGGCCCTCGACAGGGGCGAGGCCTTCTTGGCAGCCAAGTTCGTCGAGGAGATGCGTGCTTTATTCCTTGAGCTCCAGACGTCCGATGCACGCTTTGTCACGCCCAGGCAACGCCTCGCCCTCGCGGCCCTCAACACGCCAGAGAGGCTAGTAGAGCGCAAGTCCGAGGAGAAGTCGACCGCGTTCATCGGCCCCCTCTTGGGCCCTCTACCGAACCCTAGTGCGGACGACGACGACGACCTACCTCCCCCACCACCTTTGCCCGAACGACCTTCGCGGAAGCCCGCACGTCAGAACCAAGGTCCACCGACCGGACCGACGATCACGGTGAACCCCGTCCTGGAGAACGTTGATGCCATTAGTGATGTTAGCTCCGGAACTCTGGTGGATGAGAGGCCCGAGGGTGTGAATCAGACCTACGTTACGTCGGGACGTCAAGGTGACAACAAGCCCGTTCCTCCTGTCGTTCCGGCCAAGCAGCGATCGCCCCTTGAGGATGACGAGAAGGAGACCAGCGGCGGCGCGGTCCCTGCCACGCGCGGCCGATCTTCCACTCGGGACCAGAAGATACCAGGTAACGCGGATGTCAGAATGGGCGGGGTAGATGGTTCCGCTGGCCACACGAAGGCCGTAGATACTGCAGCCCTTGAAGACAAGATCGTCGAGGCTCTGGGCAACGAGAAGGTCACCGGAACCGACCAACAGGATGTCGAAGAAGTCATGGGCAACATCCTTGAGCACCTCCACGCCGCCATCAAGCCGACCGGCACCGATACGACGACAGGCAAGCAGACTGACCAAATCACGGAGACGTTCTACTGGCGCAGCAGAAAGTACATCAGATCTGTCGACTTGAAGACGGGAAAGCCCAAGTCAGACTACCGTACTGTGGATGACCTCTCTCGGTGGATGACCGCATTTCCTGCGCCCGAGGGCAAAGTCGACCTGTACACGGCGCTCGATAGCAGTTTCGACCAAGAATTCCAGGAGGATGGCCACGAAACATATACTTCCATCACGAGGACGTCGCCGATTCTCCACGTCTACATCCAGCGCAGCCAGAACATCGATGGCCGGCTGGGCAGGAATAACAACGTCGTCGAGATTCCAGAGGCACTGTGGCTGGACCGATACATGGATGGCTCGAGCGGGTCCGAAATTTTGCAGAGGCGCCAGCGCAGCTGGAACTTGAAGAGAAGACTTCAGGCTCTGGAAGGCCAGCCGCCAGAAGAGCCGGTCAAGTTCGACGAGCAGTCGAAAAGACCAACGTCAAGGAGGCGGGCTTTGAGATCGTCAACGATAATGTCGACCAGTACGAGGATGCCCTTCTCAGCGTCGACAGCACTGGAGAGGGCGAGGGCGAGGACGAGTATGTCTCGATCCTGGACCCCGAGACTCAGAAGATCTTGGCCGACCACAACCTTCTCCCTTCGGATGTCAGCCGAGACAGTGCCTTCAGCGAGCCGACGGAGCACGAGCTACAGCTGGCCAATCTTGACCCCGGCGCCTCCCGGCGCATCAGGGAGAAGGCCGAGCTGGACAAGACCAAGGCGCAGGACGAGCTCTCTACGCTCTTTGCCGACCGACACGACATCGGCTATCGCCTCCACGCTGTGATCTGTCACGGAGGTGGTCTCACCAGCGGGCACTACTGGGTGTGGATCTACGACTTCAACAAGAAGGTCTGGCGCAAGTACAACGACGACACGGTCACAGAGCACAGCGCAAACGACAGCGCCAAGGTACTCGCCGAGCTGAACTCCAGCGGAAGCCCTTATTACCTTGCATACGTTCGCCTGGACGAAATCGAAAAGATGGTCGCCGTGCCTGAACGTTTTCCGCCTGTACAGGAACTAGCCGAGGCAGGCGGTGATACCACTGGCAGTCTGACAACCAGACCTTCAGCTGGAGAGGGGTATGGGTATACACCCGGTAACACCGCCCATACCCACAACATCTCTACAGGTCCGACTGATCTTTCTGGCGATACAGAGATGGAAGACGCTCATGTGATTCACGTCGAGGACCGAGACGACTAGCGGCCGAATTGTCCCACCCGAAACCACGAGCAGCTGCAGCTGCAGCATCAGCACGACACTGTCCAAGCATCCACATCGCATCCACTGGGCCCCCGAGTCACCACGAATGAAACATCAAGCCGGCCGCTGGTCGGTGACGGCCCTCCGGTGTCTCACATAGCTGCAGAAGATGTAGGCTTGGCCCTGCCGTCTTGTAGTGACCATGTGGACCAGGTTTTGATCAAACCATCTTCTGGCCACGATACGCCAGACGACTTAAGCATGCGGGATTTGGACAACGCAGGCGACCAACTGACGGACGACGACGACGAAGGCGATGCAATGGACGTGGACACCTCTCTAATCGCTTCACCAGAAACAGATAGTGCACAGCGCTCGGGACTTCATCCTGACCACGGACAGGACTCGTATCTGCCACACCAAGACGGGCACGGTGATCCTCGCCCGCTGGCGGTCGAGGACCTGAATCGTTATGACGGAACACCTCCTCCCAGCGCACTGGGGGTCGCGCCCGCGGGCGAAGATCAAACGTCGCCTCAAGAGGAGGCCCGCAGAGGCCAGCCTGCTGGAGGCACCGCCGACGGAAGAGATCACCTGATGACTGGTCCGATCGCGGCAGACAGCGACGAGCGATCTGAGGATCACCTACCGCTTCAGACATTCCACGTGGGTAGAGCCAGCATTGCGGAGACACAACTGCTGCCGGCCAAGTCGAACTGGACTCATCTCCACGATAAGACGGGTCCCCTCTGCGATGACTCTCAAAATTCGGCCTTCTCGACTGTCTTTCGACCATCCAAGTCCGTACCTGAACTGGGCTCCCAAACCCCGGAGCTGCCAGCGGCAGCAGCTTCTCAGGCAGATATGCAGAGCTCGGGGGCTTCACAGCAAAGTTCACACCCAGTTGTCGATGATCCGGTAGACACCTGGGCATCGCGAAGAAGCCCAGCCGTGTTCAATATGCCAATGAAGATTACAAGACGAGGCCGCCATACCACAACGAGCGCAGCGAAGGTGTTGAGAAGTCTGCCATCTCTCGGAAGCCCCCGCCGTCTTTTTTTCATCCCTCACACCCACGACAAAAGGGCGTTGCGAAATTGTTTGATGATCCTCATGAAAAGGCCAAACGTATGCTCTCTCGGGTTGGCTCAGGGTCTCAGGCTCAGTCAGCCTCACCCTCCGTCCCTTCCTATGCGAAGTTGTTCAGTGACATCGGACTTGGGAAGTCTAGCCACACAGGAACAACTCGCTCGCCGCTGTTTCGAAAGAGGGATTCGTCAAGCGGTGCCGGCGTCAACAAAGCCATGTCTCCTGGCTATCTGAGATCCCTGTACGAGACCTTGCGGGCCAGAAGGGATCCTCCTTCCGCGCATGACGAGTCTCTCCGCTTCAGAGAAGTTGTCGACGATGAGACAGGGCAGATTCTCGCCCGAGGTCCGCACCATTTCGGAATCTCAAGGGTTGAAGACGAGCGTGGCGGGCTCCTTGCCGACGGAAGGGAGGCGGCAGCAACCAGAGCCGCCGCCCAAGATGAACAGACTACAGCAGCGGACTCAATCGAGGTAGCCGAGATCCATGTGGATGATGACCTCGTCGGTGCCGCCTCCAGCGATGCGCCGATTGAGAAGTGGTACCGACTAATAGGTCCGTCGAGTGCGAAGAGTGATGACAAGAGCGGTGAACAGGGTGATGACAAGAGCGACGGACAGGGCGATGACGGTGGAAGCGGACATGGTGAAACGGGCGAGGGGAATGGTGGTGCAGAATAGAGACACGAGACTGTACAATGATGATGTGGCTGACGCAGGCAGAGAGGATATGGAACGTGATGCACCCTTTGCTTGCGCTGAGTGACCGGACCCATAGGTGGTCATGGTTTCTTGTGTCTAAGCTGTGCTTAGGCTTAAATGACGAAAAAATCACACTTTTTAAGAGGTGTCCACTGAATGACAACGAAGTTTTTTCTGAACTATCACCACCTGCATCAGTGACCACCACGTGCCGATGAAATTTGATCCTTTAATCATGGTTCAGTGACACTGATGCGACATTCAAACCGGTAATGTGTTGTCCTTTAATGTGGCTGTGGTACTATCCTGGCATGATCTAGTGCAGCATGATGTTTACATGTTGGAATTGTACAATTATACCATTACCAAAGACTGACCATGTCATCAGTGATCACCCTCTGGCCTAATCTTCTAGAGACAACTCCTCTGCACCAACTCCGTCTACTTCCCCCTCCTCCTTATCCCACACAATACAACACTTAATTACTCTCCTCTTTCTAGCTTTCTCTTTATGTCGCTCTGTGCCTCACGGATCTGTCGCCGCTCTCCCTGGAGGAAAAATAGAGGGGGTGAACCAGACCACAACCTTCCTTTTTTTCTCCTTCCGCGAAGATACATGTAGTCTGATGAGCTACATTGGCCGTGCTAGACAGTGCTCACTCGAGCATCGGATGAGGCCGCTCAGCTTCTTTTTCCTTCATCCACTCCTCAACCTTCCTTGCTAAAGGAAGGAGGGCCACACACACTTTGTTTCTGCTGTGTGGTGGCCTTTTCTTTTTGCTCAAATGTTTACTCACTAGACGCTGGCATCCAACCCAAAAAGACCTTGTCTTGGTGTGGTTACCCTGGTGAAGTATCGGGGTGGTGTCTGACCAGTGAAGTTGGTCGTGGGGAAAAAAAAAACATTCTATGGTGGTGATATACAGGCCTCAAGGGGGGGAAGGGACTACTTGCCTTAGCTCTGCGACCTTGCCAGAGCTATAGACGGTAGCTTCAAACTCAGTGCAGGAGAAAAAGAAAGAAAGAAAGGAGAGAGAGAGAAAAAAGCAACCTTCCTTTTCTAAATAATATTCTTTGCACGGCTAGCAGACCACGAAACGAAGGGATGGACTTGGGTTAGGCAGAAGCAAAAAGCTGTGCCCCCCCAACGCCACATCTCTCTTGTCCCTTGAAGCCCAGCCCATTCCCTGATCGCATGGCCACATTTTTGCGGTGCCGCCGTCTGAGCAGGAAACAGGATAGCCTCTTTTTTCCCCTCTGCGGCCAGGCACAAAAGTAAAATGGCTTCTGGACCGGTCTGCTGCGGCTGGGGGAAAAAAAAAAAGGAACTTGCCTACTCCTCCTTCTCCTGCTCTTCGCTTCGTCACGTGTCTTCTCAGCTCCTTCGCGCCGGCGCCGGCGCTCTTTTCGAAAAGAAGAAGAAAAGCAAGGAGGGAGAGTGGACATGTCTGCTAGTTTTTTGTTTCTTTTTTTGCTGGGCCATTCTGGTTCTGCCACAGGGCGAAACGTGTGTGTGTGTGGCAGTAAAGGGAGAGGCGTGGGAATTTTGTGTATGAGACCTTATTTCGTAGCACGGCGCATGTCTGGGGTAAGTATTTTGGTCAGTTCTGGGGGGTTCTAGATTTTATCATCTCTACAAAGTAATTATTTCCTAGTCTGTCGACTTGGTTCCGAATAAAATTCGGCCGAGAAAGGTATCGTCCGAGCTTTGTTTCCTCTCCTTTCACGCGGATGGCCGTATTCTTTTCACCATTGATGGAATCACACAGCGACAACCACACACATCCATAGAGAGAGGGAAGACGAATGGCAGGAGAGAGAGGCGGTGGTTACCCGAGTGGACCACAGGAGAAAACTACAGAGAGATTCGGAAAAGCCGTATCAAAGGCGGGAAGCCCAGCATCTTGATACGGTTCCGGTGGCAATTTCAAGGATTTCTCCAATGCATCGTCGCCTCTTGCTCGCCCGTCCTTGATCCTCTCCACTCCCGTTCGATTCGCCCCCGAAATACCTCGGATCGTCCCTGTAGGAGGACCGAAACCAGATACACACACACAGAGAGAGAGAGAGATTAGAGAAATAAGTAGATAACAAAAGGTATCTGCCAGGGGGGCCGAGAGAGTGTGTGTTGGGCCTATATCTAGAGGGAGAGAGGGAGTGCGCCCTATGCCACCCCCCTCTCCTCCGTCTTCAGCGCTGTGCTAGGGCTAGGATAGTGCCGTGTTGCCTGCGATCCGCGTGCAGTAGCTGGCGAGGAAGAAGAGGAGGAGGACGAAGAAATGGTCAGCTCCTCTAGCTGTTGCGACGTCATCCTCCCCCTGGCAGGGAGAAGATGTACTGTGTTGTGTCCCACTGGGCTAGGTGCTCTAGTGTCCGGCGCCAGGTGGGACTGAAGGCTGGGTTGAAGAGAGAAAGATAGGCATGTGTGTGTTCACGAGAGTTTAGTTCTAGAAGCCAGACCACAGGTTTTGCAGGGCGTGCGCCATCACAAAGTACCCGTCTCGAGATCAGGGCGCGTTGGTATCCCGTACTATTGTGAGACTTCTCCCGAGGTCTCCAACAGAAATACAAGACAAAACAGAATAGACGGGAAAAAGAAGGAGAGAGAGACAAGATCAAAGAAAAAGCCCCCCAAAAAAAAATACAAAAACATTCCTCGCACTGACATGTTGAGAGGGGAAAGGCTGGCGCTGGGGGCTGGGGCGGTTGAGTTTAGGCTGGCACAGCTGGTACACAGTAGGCAATAGATTAAACTTTAGGCCGTGGGGCATTGGGCTCCCGAGACACTGGTTTGGCCCTTGGCTTCACATGAGGAACGCCCATCTCTGGTTTAGGCACGGTGAACTTGTGACTGGGGCGGCTCGGAGAAGGGAACTTCAGGACAAATGTGCAGATGACGGGACGGACGGAATGATGATGAGACTTTGCCTCAGATCCATCGCGTCACGGAATGATTATCATTGGAGTTAAGAGAGATGAATGCACAGGGTTACTAGAGGACGAGACTCTGACGCGTGCTGGGAGCTGGAGGGTGTTGCTATGATAGGTTGCTATGATGGTACAGACCATACAGTACTGTGCTCAACACAAAGTAATGCTGCCATGGTGTATAGTACAAGACGAAAGAGAGAAGGACGGGGAAGACGACCAATCCAGAGAAGAGAGAGGAGGGGGGGCGTCAACACCTCTCTCAATTCACCACCAGACAAAAGGTGAAGAAGGGCAAGGAGGGAGAGGACGGCGAACGACGCGTGGTCTGCTGACCTGCCACTGCTGGCTCCGTTTCGATCGCGCGAAACACTTTCCTACTTGGTACTCTTATCCACCCTTTCTCATCCTGACCGGCTTGGCGATTGGCTAACGTGGCAGAGATCGCGATGACAGTGGAGATCGCAGGATGGAGAGAGAGAGAGAGAGGGGGGCTTTGGTTTATCTTTGCCGGCTTGCCGTAGTGAGGTGGGAAATTTGCCTGTGTGCTCTTTTTCTTTTGGTTCCCCTCCCCTGCTCCCCGTCTTACCCCTCCCTCTCGTCCTGCTCCTTTTTCTCTTCTTGTTTCTCCTTCTTTCTAGAAGGTCTGGCGTCGATAGCATGGTGGGCAGCGAGTGGGTGTGCAGGCGGTCTACGGGCGGAGGTGATTGGGTGTAACTAAGTACAGCCCCAGTGCTACCATAGATGTGGCTCTCTTTCTTGGGTGACATCGTGAGATAATTTTCTTTCTAGGCCGCAGCCACAAAGTGGGACACGGCATTGATAGTGAGCTCCTCGCTCGACAGACACGTGCTGGTTGCTGGCTCCCAGAAGATTGGCTTTGCCTGGTCATGGCGCCTGGATCGGGACTTTTATTTTCAGACGATTGAGTTTCTCTTTTGATCGGGCAGCACGAATAACTAGAGCAGGACCATATGCATAAAGCATTCTTATTTTTACTGTAACATCGATGTTCACTGCATTGCCTAATGATTGAACCAAAAAAAAAAAAAAAAAAGGCACACCTCCATCCTCGAGATCTCTGTTTCCTCCGCGGAGACACACGTATCGCGTTTACGGTTTCAGGCTCGAGGGTGGATTCCCCCATCCCAAGCCCTAGACAAGCTCGATCGAGCCCGAGGGGGCGGGCGGGCGGTTCGATTGATGGATGATCGATGGGCGGCCCAGGATGCTGGAAACTGTTGTACGATGCTTGTGCTAGGTTACAGATCAAAAGAAGAGGTGATGCAATGTCGACCAGGATTAGAGAACGGACGAGACTTTGCTTTGCTTTTGGTCAAGCCATTTTATTTCTTGTGGGGAGGAGAAGGAGGAAGAAAAACAAGTCCCAAGTTAGGTCAGGAGGACAATGGAAGGGTGATCGCTCGCGAGATTGCCATTGCCAGTTCTTTTTCTCCCATCCCACCCTAACTAGTGCTCCCATCTTCTTGGGTCCCTGGGCTGCAGGTGGTTATCGATCCCAGCCCTCTGGAGATCGGTTGACAGGCGCAAAGCAAGCGCATGCAGGCAGCCCTAGAAGCCGTGTTACACCACTGCCAAGAGAGCAGCTCCCTCCCTTTCTCGTGAGAGGGATTTTATATAATCGTGGCTGTCGATGGCAGATCGGGGAATGGCCTCACCTTCGACGTCAACAGGGCTCTGTCTAGATCGGAAAAAGAAAGAAAGGCGGGTTTTATTTCTCAATTTCGTTTCGTCGCAAGGAGGGACGGACGGCACGCTGTGTGCACGATGGGCAGGGTTTGCATTATGTGCGTGGATCGCGCAGATGTTCGGGGCAGACCAGTCGAGCGGACCGGGGCCTGGGGATCGAACCTCTTCGTTCTCTCTCTCTCTCTCTCTCTCTCTCTCTCTCTCTCTCTCTCTCTCTCTTTTGCGTGAAGAGACGTTCCGTTCTGGAAAGCTAGACAATATTTGAATTGCAAGAGCTGCCCATAATAGGAAACGTAAATGAGGAACCCCAGCCAAAGGCAACATCCACCGCCACCCGCTGTGCACATCGTGGCGTCTCCTGGCGCTGAGAGTACAGCGTTGGGATGTTTCTCTCTCTCTCACACACAACACCACCCAACACCCTTGGCCGAGTCACCCTCTGGCAATAGTTCGACGCCTCCCCGAGCCATGGGAGCACGGACAAATAAGCAGGCAGGTGCACAAGGCGAGAGAGATCCGACTGGCTGGGAGGGGACAAGTGGAGCCCCAGAAACAAAAAGGAACAGAAAATGCCATGACGGAGAGGGATGGGATTTTTGGATTTTCCCATGGGGGCTGTTTCTTTTCGCGCTACATACCTACCTTGGCAGGAAGCAAGGTTGGCTTGGGGGGGCAGAGAGAGGAGGATCCCTGGAAGAGGTGGTGGGACGAGGGAGGAAGAATAGCAAGCCCGATAAGGTTTCAAACAGAGAGGGTGGCGAATGTACTGTAGTTTTGAGGAAAGGGCGTAAAGGAGAGGTATTACAAAGCATATTACAGTAGAACGGCTCTCCTTGCAGCCGTTGAACGTTAGCAGCATGTCCTGTCGTACACTGAAGTACAGTACTAGAGTCATCTGTACAAGAGAATGACATCGTCGGGCCTGTGGGGAAGTTGAGAATTAAAAATCGAAAAAAACGACGTCAGGGGGCGAGGACGAGGACGATGCCAATGACGAAAAGCTCATGCTGCCAAAAAAACGGCATTTGGGGAAATCTTGACAGGCAGAACCTGGGGATCGAGAATCTCTCTCTGTCTGTGTGTGTGTGTGTCGTACGCTATGTGTCTTTGTTCTGCTTCCCCGGCAAACTCCATCTCCGAAAGATTTCGCTGCTTGGAGGCCCGCCCGGCCAATGAGTTGAACCTCCTGTGGCAGGGGGGCCAATGAAATTAAAGACTGGAGGACAGAGGCACCTTCTAAACAAGCAGAGCACGTCTGTACCTACATACTACAATGTTAGTGAGTAATCCCTCATATCCCGCCCGCCGGTCTCGTCCAAGACATCGCACACAAGCGGGAGAAGAAGCATCAAGTCACAAGTCACCAGGCGAGACGGGTGAACCGTGCTTGTGGGAAACGAATGAGATCAGAGGCCGCTCCTCCACGTCTCCTCGATTTAATGCTCCCACAGCCTAAGCTCATTGGTAGGCCTGGGCCCCTACCCCTCCCCAAGAGAAGCCAGCTTGTTGAGGCGCTTGTTAGTGCTCAGCTTGGAATTCTGAGCGTGGGTGTGTTGCAGGAGGGAGAGGGAGGGGCCACTGGGGGGTTAGCAGGCACAGGCAAGCTTAGGCCGGAGGGTCCAGTCCGTACTATGTCCCAGGCCGTCTCTTCTCATGTCTCAGGTGAAGCTGTCCCGCCTGTGGCCAGACCTGAACTTCGAGACCTGCTAACCGTGTGAAGAATGCTGATCTCTCTCGAAAACAATAACAAAAGGTTAACAAAGGTGGGGAATAAGTATGTTTCGTTTTCCGAGGGAGGTTGCCGAGGGAGGGAAGAAAAAAAAAAAAAAAAAAGAAAGAAAGAAACAAGAAAAAACAAGAGGGAATTCAAAAGGAATATTAAGGTTGTACGCACCAAAAATTGAGAAAAAAGTTAAGAGGGGCAACAGATGTGGTCGGTGTCAAGCAAGTGTCTGGGGCTGTGCACAGTTCTTGGGCCGGGGAAAGCCTCTGTTCTGCCCTACCGTACAACCACTGCAGTCAGTACTACTACGGCACACACGCACAAGTAGAGTACATGCAAGGCCGGTGGTTTTTAGTTCAGGTATGCTTCCGGCTACTTACGTGGTAGTACTATCCTGTACTATGGTAGCTCCATCACACGCCCTCGAGGTGGGTGGATGGGAGCTTCTCCGGCTGACCCGCGAGATTGCTGTCTCTCTCTCTCTCTCTCTCTCTTTCGCTATCTCTCTGTGGTTTTCTTAAGACCCTCTGTGCCAATGAACCAGACTGCCCGCTGTACATAGCTTTTCTTGGGTGTGGAGCTCCTCTCGGGCTTGGGCAGTGAACTGAGTAGCGAGCGAACCACCCTCACCACTGCGGGAACGGGGCCAGCCTCGCACACAAGTTATCACCTATCCCCGAGAAGCTGGGTACTACTAGCACCAACCTTACTTACATAGCCAGATACATCCTCAGCCGGCGTCAAGACCGCCAGCACACCTCGTAGTGCACTATCAGCAGCCTGCCCACTGCGCAGATCGAGATCGATCTCCCGCAACCATCAGTGTCCCCATCGGCTCTCAATCGGCCGTCGATCGAAAACACTCATGCCACTTGCTGGCTTCACCCTGCGAACAGACACACTTGACATCTCCTGTGGAGAGTTCGTCCCCCCCGGCCCCTTGGCTCTCAAGTGGGGATTTTGTTCTTTTCCGCCATTAGAGAGAGAAAGAGAGAGAGAGAGAGAGAGAGGAGAGGAGGGATAGTGCACTATCTTGGAGTTGAGCAAGTACTTACTTAGCAGTTATCATGTACAGGCGGTTTAATGCCTTGCTCGACCGATTCCTTCCTAGCTTCTTGGACCGCCCCGGCCATAGCGCAGACTCCCTCTTCCCTTCTCACGAAAAAAAAAAAAACAAGAGCCAGAGACCTCGATCCCTACTCCCTAGGTGCCTAGCTGCTACTTTTCCCACCTGCAGCTAGCTTCTACGCCCTAAACAGCCCTGGGGGCACCCCTCTAAACAATACTCCGTACACTGGGGCCTTGTCCTTTTTCTCATCTTTTCTTTTTCGTAGCCCCGCACGCGTTCTCCCCACAGACAGAGCGAGACAGGGGAGAAAGAGAGAGAGAGAGAGTGTGTGTGTGTGCAGGAAAATAGTATAGGTCAACTTCTTAGCCTGGTTTCTCTGTCTCTCTTCTCTGCTTGGTGGTTCCTTGCAGTGTTCCCTTCCCCAAGTAAGTACTCCGTACTTCAGTACTTATAAGCACGTCGTTTTCCCTCGATCACTCCTTCCCGCCTAAACTGCTCCTGCCGAGACTACCAAATACTTATAACCTTAAACACGAAGCCGCATTCCACACATCTCCTTCCCTCTGGAAACTCTCCTCGAACTCTTTTTTTCCCTTCCTGATTTTCCATCCTCCCTCTCCACTCTTCCACCCTTCCTCTGTCCCTTCTTCTGAGACACACTGCTCGGCCAAGTACTCTTTTTCTTACCCCGTCCAACCCACTCTTCTCCCCAACAGCGTTCATACGACCCACACAACATATCGTCTTGACAACAACCTTGGGTTCCTATCCTCCCGTGTCACGAGCATCCTCTCGACAAACACAACCTGGTTGCCCAGCCAAACCGAACAGCCAATTTCTTGAGAGAGAGAGAGACAGAATACTCCGCAATGGTGAAGAACGCTCGTCCGCCCGGTGGTGCAGGCGGCCTTAGCGTCCCTGATGGCAAGCCGCAGCCCAGACAGGTCAGTCCAGAAGAACAAGCAACAGTGCCACGCTCCGCTCCACAAGGAGCACAGGTTCTAACGCAGGCTCCAGAGCGAGAGGTCTCCTTCGGAAAACAAGGAGCGCGCTTATATCGCCGCGTCGAGGCGGAGTGACAGGAGCATCGACGCGCGGGTCCAGTCGGCCCGGATGGCCTCCGTCATCCACAAGGAGAGGACCGGCAAGGGCCTCAAGATCAGCGAGGACATCGTCCTCAAGGAGGAGATGTACGAGGAGGAGGACGACCTGCCTCGCCCCAGCATCTGGAGGGAGCTGCCGTCCAAGTTCCAGGATCTCGCCACCATCCAGGCAGCCATGCACCACTCTGTCGCCGACCCGTCCTTCCTCGCCAGAGGCGCCAACATCGCGCATGTCGAGCGTGAGTTTGAGCGCATATTTGGAGCCATGACGCGTCCGCCTCTGCACCCGCAGCTCGACATGACCTGTCCTCCGCCTCCCTCCTCCCAGCAGCAGGCCGCAGCCTCGCCGGCCCTCCACATCGACACGTCGATGCCCCAGCCCTAACAACAGCATCCTGTGGCCGCCTCTGCTCACCACTCCGTGGCCCCATCTCCCCTGACAGGCCAGGCCGCCGCCACCACCCCGGGCAGCATGTTGTCACCCGGCATGAGCCCCGTTGCCCTCGGAAGTCCTGCGTATACCTTTGGCGCCCGTCCGCACCCCGCCGCGAGCCCCACGACCACTCCAAACCCGACGTTCCCCCAGATGTCGCCTCTCAACCCGGACCACATAATGAGCCGCTCGCAGTCCTTTGCGAGCGAGGCGGGCAGCACATCGCACCACATGGGCACGACAGTGCACAACCTTGCAGTGGCACAGGGTTTGCGGCGGGCACGACAGGCGTCTAGTGGACTCAGCTCGGCCCTCCACACAACTGTCCACTCGGCAGCTACTACACCCTCAGGGGAGCCGCTGTCCAAGCGCCGACGGTCCGAGTACGATGCCCCATTGACTGCCACCCCAGGGCCCGCGCCGATGGCGCACTTCACCTCGGTGCTGCCTGGGAACATGCAGGGCATATTTCACGGCGCGTGGATGGACAACATGCAGCAGGGATGGGAGTTTGACGGCCAGGGGCCTTTTGTGCCCGACTCGGCACCCATGGTGCTGCAGAGACCACCGCCGCCGAGGAACCAACACCGCCATTCTGTGCCCTTCCCTAGCCAGCCCATGTCGAGAATCCCCTCGCAGGACAGGGTCATGTCCTCGTCGCAGACACCCGCCCCTCCAGCCGTCCAACCCACCCCGAGGGATCCCCAAGCGACAAGAGACTCTTCCTTGGCCTCGAACAACAACTCAATCAGTCCCCCTCGGTCAACAGTTCGGCGCCGCCGGAGCCTACCGACGAGGTGCCCGGCGCTGCTGACGAGAACGATCTGGCGCTGTTCGATCTTTCCAAGAACAGCGCAGCCTTCGACTGGGACGTCTTCAACAATTCCGCTGCGGACTTTTCGGCTTCGAGTGATTTCAACTTTGACGAGTTTCTGAACATATCACAGTCTCAGGAGGCCGATAGCACCAGTACCAACGCCAACAACAGCAACAGCAACAATGACCAGTCCTGGTTTTGAATCATCTGCCTGGCTCCACGCTTGACTCGGAAGAGGACTCGAGAGAACATATCTGCCTTCTGTTGGTTCTATCCTTGTTCTGTGTGTAGAAATTCAGGGCCTGTCACTTGTCACTTGCTCGGGATAAGTGTCGGCAGCAACAACGAGCTTCTGCTTTGGAACTCTCTTTTTATGTATATGCTCTTCACACGGTTTTTTTTTTTTTTTTTGTGGGTTTGTTCTGAATACACTCACTAAGCGGCGTTAGGGCGATGTTGTCCTTCGTGTGGTAAATACCCCTTCCCAGCAACATTAGTTATGGAATCTTTTTGTTTTGTGCGATTGGCTTGTGCGGGCAAATCCTCGAGTTGCTGAGGAGACAGCGATGTTGAGAGAAGAAGAAAAAAAAAACCCTCATTCGTTTGGGACGTGAGGAAGAAAAAGGATTGGAAAGTGGAAACAGTGTCAATAGGGGTTATTCTCAGCTCATATAGTTCAAAGTTTAGGGTTTCCCCCTCTTATTTCGATGGAAGCAGTTTGCTATCTGGTCTATTTTTCTCGGCAGTTTCATGTCCAATCACCAGCTTCTTTTTCTTGTTTCTTTTGCTTCAGGAGGAATAAGATATGAACATGGACAATCTGGCTGGACAGGACGGAGCAGCTTGTATTAATTAAGGTCGGGCCCGAAGAAAGGGGCAGGAAGAGAAAAGGACAAGGAACAATCGAAAAACAAGTAAAACATCGCAAAAGCCATACAAAAAAAAATGAACATTCATAAAACATCACATTGAGAGCACTTCAGATTGATGATTTGATTTGTTGGAGCCTGGAATCAATAGTCATTACAGGTGGAGAGGTATTAGTGATTATGATGATTATGGATTGACTTATTAGCTGACTTGACTGATCTAATTACTACCACTATTGTTGAATCCGGTGTGGTCTCGATTGTGTGTGTGTGTGTGTGTGGCCTCAAACCAACGTAGTTGTTTGACTTCCATGACTTGGACAGCCTCAGTCTTGGGTCGAGAGTACTTACTTAAGTAGTGTCTTGTCTCCCTGAAGGACCACAAGCAAAAAAAAAAAAATGGCCATCTCTCCACCACCTGCCACCGTTCTTGTTTATTTTCTATGCGAGGGGTTTGGAGGGGGACGTGCTGATATTTGCCAGGTCTCTTCCTCCAGAGGGCGTGTGCCACGATCCCTTTCACCCTGGCCCCTCCTATCACAGCCAGCCGTGTGTGACTCGTGTTGTATTCACATCTCTCTCCCAAGTTGACAGGATCGCCAAACGCCCCTCCCACCGAGGTCACAACAGATGCTCCACCAACTTGCGTTTTCCCCCACCAACGTGCGATCCCCCCCCCAACAACAGGATAATCCCCCCTTCACGACCAGAAGGTCCACCCGCGTCCCACAAGAGACGGGATAGGAATTCCGTCCCCCTCCTCCGTGGACTGTCCTTGGCACTGGAAAGACATGGGGATCTTGGGGAGCAGGTCTAGTTAAGACCGAACGCGAACTCCTGGGTCAGCTTCATTTCAGTGCAGCAATAGTGGGAGGGACTTTTCTGCTTGGCTAGTTGTGAATATGGGGTTTGTTTGAAGAAATAGGCACACTTACCAATCTCTCCCTCCTGGGCTTGGCTCTGGGCCTTCGGAGAAGCAGCAGCAGCAGCAGCAACAGCAGACATGGCCTGCTCTTGGGCAAATGCAGAAGCGTCCTGGGTCTGCTGCTGAGGGATAGCGGCGACGGGGCGAGTCTTTGCCGGCGGCTGGTGGGCGGATGCCTTGTTGATCTTGTTGTTCTTGGTGGAGGCAGGGCGCAGGTTCTGGGCGTCTCGCATGTTTGTCTTGTCGTAGCCTGACCGGCCCATGGTGGTGGTGGTGGTAGTGGTGGCGATGGTGCTCTCGAGGACGGGATCTGTGGCGGCTGCGAAGGCGGAGCGTCGAGACTGTAGGTTCAGGAAGGGTGGGAGCCGGGGGCACAGTGCAGACACAGAGGAGGAGCCCTTGGTGCTGAAGAGGAGGAGGGTGGTCTTGATGGAGGCTGAGGGGATGGAGAGGTTGGGTGCCATCTTTCTTTCCTCTTGCTGCTATTCTCAGGGTTTTGGTATAGCTGGAGTGGTTGGTTTTGTTCGAGGTGTGGTGTCTTGTCCTGTAAGCAAATGAGAAGGCTGTGAAAGAAGATTCTGCCTCTTTGATGCCAAGAAGACCTGTGATCACAAACTTTCAGGTATCCTGTTTGTACTGGTCCACCAGAGTGTAGCAAGTTGTTGTGGTTTGCTTGTTGGGATGCTTGGTGAAAGAAGGTGGGACAAAGGTAGAGGAGTTGGGTCCAGGACCACCAAGAAATGGTTTGCGGTTTTCTTGTCAAATTGAAAGGGGAGAGAGAGAGAGAGCCGGGCACCCTCAGCCAGTGAAGTGGTGATTCACACAAGCACTAGGAGGGAATGGGCTGTGGATGTTGTATGTGTGTTTTGGTGCCCAAGGATTAGTTAAAAGGTCTTTTTCTGCTATCCAAGTGCAGCCCAAGCCCTGGTGCAATCCAGCACATCCATCCTTGGATGAAGTATCCTGGGGAACCCCTGGCCTAGCATTATTGTTTTGTTGGCATTGTGATTGTAGAGGCAGGCAGTGAGCCACTGCGATCTTCTGACCGCCTGTGCAGGTTGATGCTCTCGGCCATAACCACCCTCAAACGGATCCTTCGTGGGTTCGATTGGGCCGTAGAAATCATGGGCTCATCCTCAGGAACCGTCGTATCTGAGCGTCTGTTGATACTCTCGTACTGTGGGCGCCTAGGATCTCCACCAATCGAGACCTCTGGAACACCGTAGTAGACCTTTTGGCTCGAGGAAATAACTCGGATGAATTAAATCAGTCGTTCTTCAGGGCTGACGAGCAATAAATTACTCCCCTCAACCACGGGTCCCAGCGCTGGTCCTTCTCACGCCAGACCACCCGCCGCCGCCGCTGCCGCCACCATTATTACTGCCACCCGCCACCCCATGCCACCCACCAAAGATCATCTCCTCGTTCTCGGGCAGCTTGTGGAAATACTGCGCCTCCAGCCTGCAGCGCCGTAGAGACTGTGCCTCAAAGTGCCTGCCTGCGGCCACTAGCTGTGCCTCGGCCTCAAGGTGCCAGAACTTGTCGCGCCAGCCCTCGGTGGCCTGGGCGCAGTAGCGGTTTGCGCGGTCTGTGTCGCCGAGATGGCTGTAGAAGTAGGACAGGCGGTGATAGCAGTTGCTGCGGATGTTCCTGTCGAGGACGTCCCAGACCTGAGGGGCAAGCACTACCGTCTGGGCTGCCTCGGAACCATGATCATGATCATGATCGTCTCCTTCGGGGGTGCTGCTGCTGCTGCTGCTGCTGCTGCTGCTGCTGCTGCTGTTACCAGCCAGCACTGGGCCGACGACGGCTGAGGGCGCAGGGGAGCTGGCTATGCGGTACTTGTCCTCGAGGCTGGCCACCAGCCTCTCGTTCTGCGGGACGAAGCCGTCGATGAAGAAGTCGTGCACCATCTGCGTCGAGAGGATGACGTCCTCCATGTGCCGCGACATGTCGTGGCCGGGGCCGAACTGCTGGTGTACGTCGCGCAGCAGCACGACGTAGTCCTCGCACAGCCTGCCGACCCGGAGGCGGTGGCCGGCGCTCCTGTCGTGGCGCAGGAAGTTCCTCTTGGCCAGCAGAGTGCTCCTGTCGCGGGAGCCGCGCAGCTCGGAGAGCAGGTCGCACCACAGGACGGACGCGGTGGAGATGTAGTGGCGCAGGACGCCCGGGTCGGTCTCGGCCAGGGCGTGCAGGCTGGCGAACCCGGTGCCGCTGATGCGCTCGCGCAGGGTGATGGCGCCCGTCAGGCGCTTGATGTGGCCCAGCAGGATGGTCAGGATGTCGTGGCGGCCGTAGTGCAGGAACAGGTCCGGGAGGTCGATGAAGAAGAAGTAGAAGGTGGAGCTGTAGTCGGTCAGGATGGCCTCCTCGACCTCCAGGAAGGCCTGCCGCAGGATCTCGCCGCCGTTGTGGTGCTCGTTCTTGAGGAAGGCGTCCATGGCGATGACAAAGTGGTCGTACGAGGTGTACTCGTATGCGTTGATGAGCCCGATCCTCGAGGCCCTCGACTCGTGCCAGTCTGGCTTCCGCGAGAAGATCTCGTACACGTGGCTGCGGATGTCCGTCAGGATGGACTGCATGAAGCGTGCTGTGTCGTTTACATGGAGCATGTGCTGGGGGAGCGATGCTGGCGACGGCGGCGACGGTCTCCTGGCAAGCTGTGTCTGTGCCTGTGTCGTGGCCTCAGCGGGCGGTTCTGTCGGTGTTGGTGTTGGTGGCGCTGGTGGGGATGACTTGATGATCGCCGTCGATGGTCGTGAGGACAACGGGGTCAGCCGGAGGGCTGCTGCGCGCTGGTACTGGCGCGCTGAGGAGGATCCTGGAGGACCTACTTCTACAACTGCGCCTGAGTCCTGTGCCTGCTGCGCTGAGGAGGATCCTGAAGGACCTACTCTTGCGCCTGTGCCCGAGTTCTGTGGGTCCTGTCTCTCCTTGTCCTTTGCCCCGGAGGCCCTCTGCCGCTTGACCCGGTAGCATGACTTGCCCTGCGATCTCACCACGGGCTTGCCAGACGACACGTCTCTCCTCATCCGCTTGCAGTTGTACTTGGACCAACCCCATTTGGCAAACTGTGCCTTGTACATTCTGGGCCTGCGACATGAGGATGTGAAACCCTCTTGGTCAGTTGTCGTCGTTGTCGTCTTCGTCGTCGTCGTCATCGTCGAGACGGGAGCGGACTCATTTCTCTCTACTACATGCACAGCAAAGCACAGGTGCCCTTTTCCCTTTTTCTTTTCACGACTGGACGGAGACAACAGAGAAGAACGAGTGAAAGAAGAAGAAGAAGAAGGAAAAAAAAAAAGAAAAGAAAGAGACCGCAGGGGAAAGGGGGATTCTGGCTCACGTAGCGACGAAGTCACACGACAGCCTCATCTGCTCGACGACCTCGTTGAGATTGAGATTCCTGCCCATGTACAGGTCGTTGATTGTGGTTTTGTGGGCCTCCCACTCCTGGGAGCCAGGCGCTGGACGCAGGCGTGCGGCCTCGGATGAAGCCGGTGGCGGCTGTGGTGGGGTCTGCATAGGGACGAACCTCGTTATCGTGAGGTTGCTGCTCGACGGACCAACAGCAGCGCTGCTCGTCGCGTCAGCGGTGCTGGTGGTGGCGGCGCCGCTGTCACCATGAAGGCTGTGCTGGTGGTGCTGGTAATCATGGTGCTGGCGAGGTGGCACCCTGCTCAGTATCGGTGTTGCGGTCGTCGTCGTCGTCGTCGTCGTCGTCGGTGGTGGTGGTGGTGGTGGTGGTGTGTTGTCCATAATCTCGGTTCAGGTCTTCTTCCTCCCCGCCCTTCTGAACCGCAAATGATCGGCGTCTCCAGACGGGGGAGAGGGGGAGACAAGAACAGGAGACAAGGTCCCCTCAGCTATGTTATAAGAGACCAGGCGAGGAGAGCTCGACGCTGACTGGGCTTGCTGCTTCGTGCACCGACTCGAGATGTGAGAGAAAGCCGCGTGTGCTCATCCGCTCCGAGGATTTCCTCCCTGTGAGGACGCCACCCCGATGCTGATTGACCCGATTGTTCCGGAACGAGAGAGAAGGGCCTCTTCCCCCCTCAGCGGGAGGCACAGGCCACTAAAAGAAAGCTGCCTGCGTGGGTGTCGACCTACTAAAGGACCGAAAAAAAAAAAAAAAAAGAGAGAATCCCCCAAAGCGCCTTGAAGAGATAGACCGCGTCACTCACTCACTCACTCTCTCTCTCTCTCTCTCTGTCTTCACACACGGGCATGAGTGGGGCCCTCCTCTTCCTCGATATGGGCAACAGGGTCGCTGAAACCTTTTCCTGGGCTGAGGCTACTCTCTCTTTCTCCCTTTCTTTTTCCTTTCTCTGAAGGAAAGGGGGCGGTTTGGGGGAATAAGGGGAAAAGAAAAAGAAACCCGAAAAAAAAAAAAAAAAGATCGCCGCATCCCGAGCTCTGGACCGCTTTGATCAATCAGCCTGAGCCAAAAACCGTCGGACATAACTGCCTGGTAGGCACAGGACACGGAAATAATCCCCTCCTCGGTTTAGTGTCCTGAAGAACTTGTGGTCCCTCATTGCGTGTGCCGCCGCAGTGGGTGAGTGGTTGTTGTGGGCCCCAAAGTGGTGTTCGTCCCAGAAATCAGTCCGTGCCGATCATATATGGGTGGGATCTCTTACGTGATACCGTATATGTGGTACTAGTATACTTCATGCATGTACTGTAACATAGTGCAGGTGGGATTATAACGCCCCAGGAAGCGAGTGAACAGCTGCTGTTGTTGTCGATGTCAACGAGAAGAAAAGAAGAAGAAGAAGCCCTCCAGAGCTAGGTGGCCCTGGGGAAAGCCTCCCGTAAGCACTGTAGCCCCTGTTGCTTGCTTCTTCCTTGCCCACGAGAGGCATAACATAGGCATTTTTATTTTTATGTTGGTTTGGGGTATCACTCGTCGCTGGCAGTTGTCGATTGGACTTTTCCTTTTTCTCTATCCCCTCTTTTCCCTCTCTTCCAGTGTTCTCATTTTATTCCTCCTTCTACTCACCATTCTTCCTTCTTGGCCCTCTCGTTGACCTTCTCCTTCCTCCTCTCCCTCCTCTTCTCCTTCTCCTCCTTCCGGTTCTTGTCGGCCACGCGGTTCCAGATCTTCTCCTCGCTGCTGACCTGCGGGTCCACCTCCTTCGCGAACCGGATCCAGTCGCTCCTCCTAAACTTCCACTGGTCGCCCTTCCACGTGCGCCAGACGCTGCGGCCCGTCCACGTCTCCCGCAGCTGCTTCTCGCTGCCCGCGAGCGTCGTCATCATCGTCTCCTTGACGTGGAACGGCACCACGCCCGGCTGTGCATCGCTGGCGGATGGTCCGGCCTTGGAGGGGATCGAGATGACGGCGTTGACCACGTTGTGGCCGATCTGGCTGTGCGCGAGGTCGATGGCCCTGGGGGCGAGCTTGGTCACGAGGGCCTTGTGGAAGTTGGGCGTCTGCGCCGGGGAGGAGAGCGCGGTCCTGATGACGATCATGGAGGGCGTCGAGGAGGTCGCGAGGTGGAAGAGCTGGTCGCCGGGGAGGGCCAGCAGGGACCTCTGAACCGCCTGTGCTGGCTCACCGGGGATGCTGAGGAGGGTGGTGGCGAGTTGGCAGCCGTGGGAGATGGCGGCTGCTTTCTGCTTCTCGGTCTGGAGCGAGGGTTGAAACTTCTTCTGCTCCTTGTCGGCCGCGGCCTCTTTCTCCAGCCCGCACAGTTTCGGGACCAGAGCGGACCCGTCTTCTGAGCCGTATGCAGCACAGAGGGCCTCGAGCAGCGCGTCGGTCTCCTCGCCCGTCTGCCGCACCTGGCACCGGTCGAACAGCGCCTTGAGGACGTTGAGCCGTCCGGCCGAGACAAGCTTCGGCATCTCGGGCACAATCCTCTTGACGGCCTCCTTCAGGTCGTCCTTGCTCATCCGGTTGAGCGCCTTGATGGCCGGGTAGCAGGCGACGTCGTTGCGCACGTAGGTCTGGATGCGCGGGCTGAAGAAGTGCTGGTTGAGGGCCTTGAAGATCTTGGCCGGAGCGTGTGCGATGATGGTCTCGAGCAGCCGTGAGCCTACGGGGTCGTACATCATGGAGTTGACAAAGTCTGATGCAGGCGTCGAGCTGTCGGCCAGGCTGTCTGGTGCGCCCGGCAGCAGCTGAGGATCAGCAGCTGGTCCTTCTTCTCCTTGTCCTTGCCGTTCAGGGAGACGTCCAGCTCCAACAACAGCTGCAGCACCGGGTTGCCGGTGGGGTGTGTAGCCAGCACCCGAAGGGCCGTCGTATCCATGGATACCGTCGTGTCCTCCAAGATCTTTTGTACTGCCAGAGAGAATGAATCTGGCACTGCCCTCGCGTGTGCATTCGCCTCTGCCGTGTCCGCCGATGCGCCCTGTACCGTAATGTGTTCTTTCTTCTTGCTCTGCAGGAGGGACCTGGTAGACACCTGCTCGAGCGGCCGCCCTGACAATACCACGAGCAGTACCCGGAGGGCGTGCGACCCGAATTTGTCGGACAGGAGGTAGCTGAGGTGTTCTTCGAGCTCGTCCAGCGTCAGGAGGAAGAGCTCCTCCATGAGTGCCTTCGGCGCCTGCTCCTCGCTCTCGCCCTCGGCCCCCTGCTCCTGCTCCTCTATGACCTCCTCTTGCTCGTCCATACCGCCCAGCTCGCGGCTCACGACAGGTGCCGACTGTATAAACAGCTTCTCACAGCAGTGGCTCGCAAACCGGTGCGTGATCAGCGTGACAAAGTGTCCGGCGAACGCCTCGAACAGCGTCTTCTTCTGCCTCGTGTTGCTCAGGAGGATCAGCCTCTCCATCAGCCTCGAGCAGGACTGGCTGCTGGCGAGCTTCAGCTCCTTGCCGGCGGCCTCGCGGTACAGGCTCTGCAGGAAGTAGCCCCTGTCCTCGTCCGAGCCGAAGTCGTTGGTCTCGAGCTTCTCGTCTGCGCTGCGGAAGTACTCCTGCTCCTCGTCGGCGAGCATGCCGAAGAACTCGCGCTCGGGGACGGGCGGGCCGCGGTGGAGGCTTTGGCCGTCATCATTGTGAAAAGCGGCAGGGTAGTCGGCGCCATTCTGTGCTGCTGCTGCTGCGTAGTCGGCCTCGACGTCGTTGGCATAGGCATTGTCTTCGCCTTCTAGGCGTTGGCGCTTTTTCTCGTGTTTGGCTTCAGCATTGTCGACTTCACGCGCACGCTTCTTGGCCTTCTTCTCGTCTCGGATGAGTTGTCGCTTGGACTTGCGCTCCTTTCCCATCTTGAAGGCTCGGTATCGAGAATCGGTGGTCTCCTTCCAAGTCTTTGAGGAAAAGAAGAAAAAAAGAAAATACGAAACAAAGAAAAAAGTTGGGCCAGGAACTTTTTTGGCTCGCCCGGCAGGCAAGTAGTGGGGCCGCCTCTCAGCCCTAACCCTTGTGAGTCCATGTACGGGTTGTACCTCAGTCTTGTTTGGCCAAGGACAACCATATGTTACTTTCGACTTCCTTGACGTGAACACTCCTTTCTTCCACTTTATCCAGTTCTAATACTTAAGTACGTATAGTTAAGGCATGCTTCCTTCGTCCAACAGTCAACAGAACATCTTCTACTCGATCTTTCTGCGCTGAAAGAGACGGGATATACACGGGATTACCTGTCACTGACGAAACCATGTTCTCCACAGAGTCGTCTTTGCCACGCAACCATATCATCCAATAGTGCGCGGCCCACGCTGAATTGTTCCACCAGTGATCTTGGACAGAATTCTCCCTTCCCAGCGCGAGCTCAAGGGCATGAGAAAGTTTGTCTTCTTTTTTAACTCGTTTTTTGCTCCTCTTGAGGGTGTAGCAATCTCCTTCTCTGCGTCGGTCGAATCTTATCAAGGTCGAAGCAGTGTTGGTGATTCCGGAGCCGAGACACTATCGTTTTTGTGTCAGCGTCTTGACCACCTGCAGACAAGGAGTCAATGCGAGGTCGATCCCGAAGTCGGTTGGTTGCTACCTCGGAGCATCTTTCTCGAATGATGGCGATGGAAGGTTGCTCGTCTGGTGACAGTCAAATCTCTCTTGTTGATCTTGCATCCTGCCAAGCCGGGGAACATTGCTTCATGGGGCAATTCTTCCATCTCCAGTGCATCTCAGCTGGGGCAACACCCCCTATGTTGTTTAACATGGTTTGAAAGGGGCCAAGACGGAGAAATACCAGCATGAGCGAGAGAGTGTTTGTATGTTCACCAGGATGGCTCTGATGTTGACGTAACAATACTACACAGGTGTCTTTTTTTTTTTTTATATAAGTATAACAACAGCTGCGTCCTTCGACGTGTTTCGTTTTTCGCAGCATGCGTCAGCAAGGAGGCCCAACAATAACTGTGCCCCATCCAGCCAGTCCTCGACCAAGTCTTGTGTGAAAGATGAAGACGACAGCACTCACCCTCGCTGCCGTTCCAGCTGTGTTGGCGAGCATACTGGAGACACGGGCAACCTCGACGACCAATTCAACGGCGGCGACAACATGCGTCGTCACATCAATCAGTGATGTCGCCTCGGCTGTGGCATCCTGCACGGCCATTGAGCTTTCGAATCTCGCCGTCCCCGCCAACACCTCGTTGGACCTCAGTGATCTCCAGAACAACACGGTGGTGACCTTCAGCGGGACCACCACCTTCGGCTACACACCCAACAGCGACTTCGACCCCATCACTGTGTCTGGCTCCTTCATCACCATCAAGGGGGCGCCAGGCCACGTCATCGACGGCAACGGCTCCGCGTACTGGGACGGCCAGGGTTCCAACGGCGGCTCGGACAAGCCGGACCACTTTTTGTGGTCAAGGCCTTGGAGAGCAGCGTGATCCAGGACCTGTACATCCAGAACTGGCCGACCCACCTCTTCTACATGACCGGGAACACGAACCTCAGTGTTTTCAGCCTGGTGCTCAACAACACGGCCGGCGACGCCCCCAACAGCCTGTCGGACGGCCTGGCTGCGGCCCACAACAGCGACGGCTTCGACATCTCCTCGTCGAGCGACGTCACGCTCAGCAGCATCCAGGTCTACAACCAGGACGACTGCGTGGCCGTCAGCTCGGGCACCAACATCAGCGTCTCCGACATGTACTGCTATGGCGGACACGGCCTGTCCATCGGGTCCATCGGCGGCAAGTCCGACAACACGGTGGACGGCGTGCTCTTCGAGAACAGTGTCGTGATCGACAGCCAGAACGGCGTGCGCATCAAGACCAACAGCAACACCACGGGCTCCGTCAACAACGTCACGTACCGCAACATCTCCATGTCCGGCATCAGCATCTACGGCCTGGACGTGCAGCAGGACTACCTCAACGGGGGCCGACGGGAACGCCCACCAACGGCGTCAATGTGACCAACATTGTCTTTGACAACGTGACCGGGACCGTGCTGAGCGATGCATATAGCTACTACATCCTGTGCGGCGACGGAAGCTGTTCCAACTTCACCTTTACGAACGTGGACATTACCGGCGGCAACGCGAGCTGCAACTACCCTACAGACACCTGCCCGTAGGGTGGTAAGCAGAGGCAATGAATCATTGATTTTCTTTCTTAGAAGATATATGAGTAGTCAGACTTGAGCATGTGAGGGAGATGGCGAGTCTCTCTCTTTTGTTTTCCTGTTCAAGAGGGTTTTTCTTTTTTTCTCTGTAGATACATAGCATTTAGGTTTTGTCCGCCTTGCGTGTGTCCAACGCTTCGCGCCTCCGTGCAAGGCTCGGAGTGCTGCCAAATTTAATTCTTCCTAAAATGCTCTCGGTCCAATTGCTGGTAAGGACCGATGATCTTCCATTCTCAAGCGGCCGTAGGAGAGATTCCATATTCCACAGCCAGTGGATTTACATTATGTAACAAGACTCTTTCAGCCCTTCTCCTCCCCACGCTTGGCCACACACACACACACACTACAACTGTGGCGTAGCCGCGTAGACAGGAGGACGAAGAGAGAGAGAGAGTGGAGGTGGAAGACCTGCCAGATGGGGCAAGTGGATCGCCCACCTGTGTTTCCTACTGGCCTCTGGCTTATCTTGCCCGTTGGAGCCCGTTTCTTGGTAGTGGAGATCTCTCATATTGATACAATTCTTGCTTGGTCTGGATCTTTTGTTTCGTTTGTAAGTAGCACGTGTGTGGCTGGAAACTTGTGTATGAAGTTATTGGAACAGAGAGCACTATGGTCTTTTTGGACAGATTGATGACGTCCTCGGAAGCAATGTAATCACTGCACACGTCCATGATTGCTCATGCCTAGAATGACAGAAGTGATCGTGAATAGAAGATGGATTTGTATATGAACCCTTGAACTTGTGCTTGTGAACGATTCAGTGGCGAGTTGAGTTACCCTTCAATACAGTAATTACGTATGTCTGATTCTTTCCTCAGTGGAACCACCAATTAGCTTTTACATGGCAAGTATTTACGAAGGGAGGGCGGCACTCTCTCGGATTTATCAGTGTGCCTGTGCCTAGACTCTCGATGCAACGCTGTTCCTGGACGACCATCAACAACCCCACACTAGATCGACCGGCGAGGCCCGCCGTCGCTTGCCTATCTTCCATAGTACATGGATGGTACTGTACATAAAAGGACAGGGACGAACCTCTTCACTCTCCTTCTTGCTCCTCTCACCCCGCCACCTCGTCACCTCCGCTCTCAGGAACACCTCGGCCCCCTCACAAGCCAAGACGGATACAATCCAAGATGAGAGGACACGCCAGCCAGCTCGCAGGCACCGCACTTGCATGCCTCTTCCTCGGCAGCAAGGCGTGCGACAGCTGCTTCGGCCCCATCAACCGCGTCGAGCATGTCCGCCACGTGAAGCGCATGCAGCCCGATGCATACAATGCCACGTACGGACCAACCCGTGGCGCCCTGGAATGGGGACAGCTGAATTTCCTGCATACCGTAATGACCCCTCGAGATCCTAAGCAGCCACCACAGGATATATTTACTGACGAGCAGTCTCAATCTGTAGACTGACACTCACGGCTGGCTGGAGGGACACCTGACGGAGACCAACTACGGTGCTGACTGGGGCGACTTTGTGTCCTTTACGGCTCACATGAGGGCCAAGGCCAAGGCGCTGGGCGTGGACCTCTTGATCGTGGACACTGGAGACCTGCACGATGGTGCTGGCCTGAGTGATGCCACCGAGGTCGACGGCGAGCTGTCCAACCTGGTGTTCGAGAAGCTCGACTATGACCTCCTGACAATTGGTAAGAGGACCTCGTGTTCTTCCCACTTTCTACACTGCATAAGCTGAGAAGAAAAAAAAAACCAAAAACCCCCTTGCAACAGGCAACCATGAGCTCTACTACGCCGACATAGCGTACCAGGACTACGAGTCCTTCTCCAAGGTCTGGGGCGACAGGTATCTCACCTCCAACGTGCAGATCCTCAACACCACGACCCACGAGTTCACGTACCTGGGCCATCAGTACAAGTACCTGACCACAGACAACGGCCTGCGCATCCTGGCCATGGGGATCTTGTTCGACTTCACAGGCAACACCAACGTCACCAAGGTGATCCCCGCCGAGACGATGGTGAACGAGACCTGGTTCCAGTCCGTCATCACCTCGCCGCCGGGCCCCGTCGACCTGTTCCTCCTCATCGGCCACAACACCGCCAAGAAGGAGACCACGACGGGCACCTTTGGCTACGTGGTCGACGCCATCCGCGCCGTGCACCCGTCGACGCCTGTGCAGATCTTTGGCGGCCACAGCCACATCCGGGACTTCCAGGTCTACGACGAGGCCACCACGGCCCTCGAGAGCGGTCGCTACTGCGAGACCCTGGGCTGGCTGTCCATGTCCGGCTTCACCGCCAACAACAGCGCCTACACCGGCAGCTCTGCGCCCGAGGGCGTGCCCCACCCGACCCGCAGCGCGACCAACTCCTCCACGGCGCCCTGGACCTACGCGAGGCGGTACCTCGACTGGAACCGCCTGACGTTCGAGTACCACGCCTCGGGCTCGCAGACGGCCGGCCTCACCAACTACACCGCCAACCCGGCGGCCTTTGAGACGCAGCGCGGGACCGACACCACGGACCAGATCTACGGTTACAGGCAGTCCCTCAACCTCACCGCGCAGCTAGGCTGCTCGCCACAGCTGTGGTGCCAGTCGTGCGCCGAGTTCAACAGCTCCGGCAGCATCTACAGCCTGCTCAGCGAGGCCCTGAGCACTGCGGTGATCAACGAGACCCGGTCCGACAAGGCGCGCGTCAATATCGTGAACACAGGCTCGGTGCGCTTTGATCTTCACAAGGGGCCGTTCCTTGTCGATGATGCTTATATCGTTTCGCCCTTTTATGATATTTTTCTTTATATCCCTGATGTGCCGTACTCCCTGGCCAGTGGTGCTCTGGATTAGTGAGTCTTTCTTTCTCTCTCTCTCTCTCTCTCTCTCTCTCTTGTTTTTCTCCAAAGAGCCCAAGCTGACCTCCTCCTCTTCAGCATCAACGCTTACGGCACAGTGTCCAAGAGAGACATCAAACCCAGCAGCACCTTTGACGCTCGCGATACCTGCATCGACCCCTTCGTCTCCCCCTGGCAACCCGCGAGATCGCCGACTACGCCCACACCCACGCAGGCCACGCCAGACGCCAGACGACTGCAGACCTCACCCAGGGCTACATCACCACCGACGCCTTCGGCAGCGACGGCGACGACACTGCCCACACCGCCCTCGCCGACTACGACTACCCAGACTTCTTCCAGGGCCTCGGTAACTTCCCCACCAACGGAAGCCTGCCCGATGTGGTCGATCTGATCTTTATCGACTACATCGAGACGGATATCCTCGAGTACCTGAATGCCACTGCGGGCGCTGGGGTCTATGATGAGTCGGATGTCACCTATTATATTAATGAGAACTTTTCGACGCAGACGTATCTGCCGCTGTTTGTGGAGACGTCGGATCTGTTCCAGCAGAATCTGGATAATTGTACTATTTATTAGACTGGGGGCAGGGGAGGGAGGCATGGCTGCACAGTAGAGGCCACCTGTTTGTTCGTACAGGCGATGAGCGTGGTTGAGTGGCCGATAGATGTGCAATACAAATTAAAATCAAAAGTCCAATGAAATTTCTACCAGCACCTGACAATTACTTATGGCTTGACCTCCTCCATCAGACCGTCTTGATTACCAGGGTGGAAAGCTGGCGTTCGAGTACTTGGGGGCGGGGGAGCCTCTTGCCAGCCATGCAATCAACCGCCGAGCAACGTGAAAACACCAAAAGAGGGCAGACAAGGGGAGAGGAGAGGAAGCGTACTTAAGTACGTAACAGCCATAAATTAATTATAATTAAAAGAGAGAAAAAGCTTAGAAAAGAACCAGAAAAAAAAAAGAAAGAAAAAAACAAGAAAAAAAAAAAGAAAGAAGAAAAACAAGGTTATGCCAGTCTAACGCCGTCCATTCGAGGTGCATCCAAACGCAGTGTCAAACCCAGTCCCAAAGTAGCCATGCCCTCGACTTACGTGAACTCAGATATCATATGACATGCTTTCTTAATGATGCCATCCTTTTGCTCCACTTCATTCTCCAAGTCGTGCAGGCGCTCCTCCATTTTTTCCAGGGCCTCCTGCTTCTCCGTGAGCTGCTGTCGATAGAGCTCGGCGGCCTGGGTGCTGTTCTCAAGGCGGACCTTGAGGTCCCTCTGTGCGACCCCGGTCTCGAGCTTTGTCTGATAGTGCGACTCACATTCTGCACACAGCTGCTGTGCGAGCCGTCTGCCCTCCACCTCCAGGTCCCTCTCCCTTCTTCGGACCTCGGCCAGGCTCTTTTCGAAGTTTTCCTTCTCCGTCTTGATCTGATCCCTATCTCCAGCGACTGACTGGATTTCCTTCTCGGCACCGGACAGAGATGAGCTCAGCCGGGAGTTCTCAGCCAAGAGTCTTTCGCGTTCCTCCGAGCCAGAGGCTATGCGCGACTCTATGATGGCGTTCATCTTCAGATACTCGGCTCTGGACTGTTCGCGCTGCTGCTGGCGACTATCGTCCTGGCCCGTCCCGTGTCTTTCCACGTCTCGGTTTGCCCCTATGTCGTATCTATTGTGTGCACCGGTGCCCGACTCGCCCCTTCCAGACACATCTGTCCTCTGAGAGTGCTGCCTGGTCAACATGGCGGTGTTCTCCTCTGGCGACGGCTGGACTTGCACTTCAACCTCGGTCGTCTTCTGCAGGCCAGAGTTGTCACGGCCCCTCAGTCCCAGTGACAAATTCGCCAAAATTTCATTGTACCTAGATGCAGGTAGTAAGCCCTGACCCTGTTGCAAACTAGCAGGGTTTTGCCGAGAAGTGACGAGCTGCGCATTGTCGCCGACGTCCTCCAGGGAGCTTCTGGACTGTTCTTCCTCCTCGTGTCGACCATTGTGTGTCTCGCACTCGGAGCCTCGGGGGACCCGGCCTCGGCTAGAGGCGTGCCAATATCTTCTTCATCGTCGTCGCTGTCGGAGCTGAGCTCAATAACCTCAGGCTCGACCCGCTGCGTCTGGCCGGGATGAGTCTCGCAGATGCTTGAACAAACAGCATTGGTCGGGTTGCTGCTGTCCGGCGGCGATGTGCTTCCCACGCTGTATGGAACCAGACTCGAGTTGGTCCCACTACGTCCTCTAGCCGAGCTTACGGTGGATGTAGGCGGCGTATCTTTATTGATTGTGGAAGCGGGCTCGTTGTCGTCGTGTATCAGGATCGAAGGATATCGCACACGCTTTAGTACCGAGCCGTCGCCAGGCGCCTGCCTGGGAGATAGTAAGCGTTTCGAGCTTTGTCCGGATGTCGAAAGCATTGTGGGCTGCTTTTTCGCAAGAGTGGAAGATCTTCGTGAGCCGTTGGTAGCAGCTGGAGATCCCTGGAATGGACTCAGTATGATTGTAGACTGATGGTGACTTGAATCAATCCTCACGGAAGAGGGTGACAATGTGGTGAGGATGAAGAGAAGAAATTGTCGGAGGAGATTTGGAAGAGGGACGTTTTTTTTTGGTTTTTTATTTGTTTTATTTCTCTCTCTCTCTAAGATCATCGAGGAAAGGGGAAAGCATTGGATGAATGAGGAAAATTGTGTGAACAAGAGTTGGAAGATGGCCTGGTTGGGCCAGTACAGGAAAGTGAGGGGTGGCGGGTCGAGCTCCCAGATATGAAGTAATTACTAAATTACTCTAGGACTTATGGAAGTACCTAAGTACCTAGCCGGGTACTTTTACCTCAGCAGAGCTGTAGAGCGAAGGGTTGGAGGGATAGGTGAGGAGAGGAGTCGCCCTCGTCGAGGCGCATGGGGGCTCTTGAAGAGGTGCGCATGATGCAAGGGCCGGGGACGAGAGGGACAAGATGGGCAGTTTGAGGCGAGCGAAAAGGTGACGAGGAAGAGGAGGAGGTCGGAGGACGGGTAGCTTACCCAGGGTGAATCCTCCCTGGCCCAGCTCTGGCGCGGCTGGTCCGCTGGGCTCATTCCAAAACGCGCCCTGAGCTTCCGAAGGCTGTCGAGGGACTCGAAAGACGCGTCGGGGCCAGAGCTGCCAGCCACGCTGGGAGAACGAGCCGGCTGGTCGAGGTTGGTCGCGTCTACAGCGTGGAGTTCGCGATCGCTGTTTTCGTGGGCCTCGCTGCTGGTGCTGGTGCTGGCGGTGTTTGCAAGGTCGACGGCTGTCCCAGCGAGGAAAGGATGAGTGCCGTGGAGGAGGGGTTGGGGCATTAGGTAAGCCGTGGCACCGAAAGATTTTGAAGGGGGTACCTGAGCCATGTCGGCATGCTTTTTGTGTGTGTGTGCTTAGCGAGGAGCAGAAGTAGCGAATCGGACTTGGGTGCTAGGTCGCACAGGAATGTCAGCCAAATGTGTTCGTGTTGATGTGTTTGTGTAGAGGTGGAAATGAAGGAAAAGCACAAGGAGTGTTGGTGTGCTTGGAGCTGGAGGAGAAGGGCAGTAGGGGGCTGCTTGATGAGCTTCCAGTCGGGACAGGACGCAACTGGAATTCTAGGGCTAGGGGAAAAGAAGAAGAAAAAGAGTGAGCTGCCTCTGTAGTGTGTTATGACGCTGGTATGATGAGCTGCGCCTGCATGGCGATAAACTGGGCCACTCACCAATCACCGACGAGGGAATCCGATACTGGATTGGAGCCCGACCTCGAACTTCGCAGCCAGTTGGAGAGGGCTGAGAGCAGAAATGCCTCCCTTCGTGTTGCTTCACATAGATTGCTATTGGTGAGCATCGAGGGGGAGCCGCCACCGGTTCGGGGTCGAAAGGGGGAGTCTGCAGCACTCATCACTCCCCGGACTGAACACCTTTTCCGTACCTATTGCCCAGGTGGCTAACGGATGAGGCCGGCGAGTGGCATGTGATTTGCTTCTGATAGGAAGGAGCCCGCCTGAAGACCTCGTATGCTGACATAATCAAGAGGCTGGTGCCAGGCGAGAAGGGTGCCATAGTGCTTTGCCCTCCTGATCTGTCATAAGTGCAGACGGAGCAGCATGATTTACGTGCGAATTAATGTGTATGGTGGTTGAATTAATGCAGTACCCATCGATATTCTCTACGTTGAGATCCCAAGTTGCCATTCAGTGAATCATGATGTCGTTCCGGGTTGAAAAAACATCCAAATCGCTCTCTTCAACGCCCTTGCATCTTGACTTCCTAGCTTCTTAATTACCGCTAAACCTTGCCCCATTTTACCTTCCTTGCACCTCTCAATTTACTTGTGTAATAGCAGCTGGTCCTGGTCAGCAGACTCCCGCACAGACCCGTGACCTGCAGGCCGGCCGTGGTAGACACCGTCGTTGTGGCCTCGCACACCCTGTGGCCGGACAGGTGCTATTATGCCTGGACGGTGGCGACGGGGCTCACGCATGTGGCACAGTTGTTGCAGCCGGGGCTGCTGAAGACCTGTTTGCCGTGGTGTCAGCTGATGTTTGCCATCTGACTTGAACGATAGCAAAAGGAGGAAAGATGGCTCCAGGTCTGCTTGGGGGCCAGTCGTCAAGGGTGTACAGAGGGGGGAGGAGAGGGCGGTTTACCTCGAGCGTAGCGGTACAGGCACCGGCCGGTGCAATGGTAGAGGTCGAGGGCGGGCTGGGGGTTGGGCCGGTGGGCTGTCCCGGAGAGCAGGTCGACGTGGGCTTGACGCAGGCGAAGTGGCAGGCAAGGTGCAGAGCACTTGTGGTAATGGTGGCCACCGGAGTTGCGCAGGTCGTGGTGACGGCGCCGGTGACAGCAGCTGGGACGGCCAGCACACTGGGTTGGTGATAAACGTTAATTAGCAAAAGGATGGAATCACCAACCTTTCTGGTGGTGGATGCATAGTATAGAGCTTACCTTGTGGCGGCCATCAGGCCTGTAAAGAGGACGGACACAGAGAACATCATGTTGACGAAGAGAAGTGTGTGTAGTTATCGTGCGGCGAGGTGATGGTCGGTTGACAGACTGGTCAGTGGAAGACTGTAATGTTGAGAAATGAAGAGTTGCTTGGGATGATGTTTTCTCTCGCTCTTTTGTATCCTCGAAATGGGGAACTCTCGAGGTCTTTTTATATCCATCACAGTCTGGTCCCAGACGCTTAAGATTGGTGGTGATACACACCGGTCCCAAATGCCCTTGCCTCGTTCCAATGTCTTACAGCCCTTCTACCGACAAGCGCAGCACCAGAGCCGACTTAGAAGGAAGTGGTGTGTCACCGAGACGACTCGATGGATTAGCCCGACGCCATTATTAGATAGCACCTTCTCCTGTTCAAGTAACGACTTCGAGAGCTTATTCCTAGCTCACCATCGGTCAGGTTCTTGGGGCGGAGAGGAAGGACAAAGAATCTGACCGTCAGAAAGCCTCTCGCGGCCGCTCGCACAGGCTTTTCTCAGCATTTCATGGTGCGAATAAGCAGCCAACACACCGCTCCTGGGCATGCACCTGGCAGTATATTAAGTAATCATGATTCTTTTGGCCAATGATTCTGTAGAAGCCCATCTGACAGTCATGCAAGGCTACAAAGAGGCGTCTTTGGTCTGACTGCCAACGTTATCAGTGTAATTTTAAGTATTCTTTGTAATCAAAAATACTCATCTACATAAGGTCCCAGCATAATTACAGTCATGCGGCAGCCTGGCAGCCACCACTCCTTAAACACAACTTAGAAAATGTCGCCCACTGAGGCTTGCCAAGAACGTGCTGGCTATATTAATCAGCCAATGAATTATCATCTCGCAATGAATGGTTCAGTAGAGACAGCAACAATGTGTTCGAGAAATCCGTCAGTCTACTGCTTCCTAGTCCAGAAACTAGCGAAGGGGAAGGCGTTGGGCAAGTCTGGCCAGGAAGATCGCCTTTCGAATAGGATGCGATGTAGTGAGACGAACCAATCCTCACGGCTCGCACGTGTTATTTTTTTCTCTTTTCTCAACTAAGACAGAAACAAGCAAAATCAAGTTTTACGAGTACTGGCTGCCCTGCATTCCAATCCCCGCCAGGCACCTCGGCTGACGTGAGGACGTTTCAGCGCCACCATACACCCTACTACGGAATGCTCGGGGGTCCAGATTTGACCACCAGACCACTCAAAAGTCGGTGTGGTGTGGCTGGCGCGCCTTTGGGTTGCCTCTGGAAGGTTTCCCTTTGGAAAGGTTGATGGGCAAGAGTCGTTTCAGCGAAACCAGCGAGACATGAAGAAGAAGGGGTGGAATGCAGAAATCTCACTCCGCACTCATGTCGAGACACCTCTGAATCATATCAATGTCCTTTGTTCAAACCTGACAAGAGATTTTGACATTGTGCCAAGCCGCAGATTATTTTCATCCGGCCTGCACTTGAATCAACCAGACTATTTGTCGGCATTGGCTTTGCTGTTTGAGACCTACATATCACCTAGTCTGGGAGCGACAGATTTACAATCAACACAGACCCCCGAGTTGGGTTACGTTACGTTTTGTCCCACCTCTGAAGAAGAGTGACTTGCTCGCCAGATACCAATGTTTCTCAACGTGTTATTAGTTTGTGATTGGTTACCTCGCCACATTCACAATATATGATCTAGTCCAGTTTGATGGCAAATCACTATACAACGCCACCAAAAGTGAACCCTTTCTATTTTCGTATCAACATTGTCGCTCCCGATAGTACAAGTGTCTATATACGGCAATTGTTTCCTCCCGTCGTAGTTCAAACATACCTGAGCCCCTGACTCACCGATTGAGGACCGAGGAGAGATCATTGAGGAGGGCGTCGGGCGACAATGTGATACATATTAACTACAAGCCAAACAACCCTTAATTACTATACTTATGTGTCTAGACTTTAGTGTAAATCTCGACGAGTGTGCCCCCGCTGGCTCACTTCCACCAAATTGCTGCTTTTTGTTGCTGGATGAGTGATATGAACATTCTGCCACCTTCATTCGCACTCTTTCTTTTTCTTCTTCTCTTCCTTTTCGCACACGCGCTTTGCAATATGCAATCCACCGAAGAGAACCCTGCAGAACGATGTCAGTTTCTGAGTTTGGTCCATATTACCAGGTAATGGTGCTTAATTGCTGCTTAATAAGTGATAAATGATTCTTCAAACAAACAAAACAGAGCCTCTCATTGATGAATTAGGACTACTGTATATAGGCATGGCCATTACCTGTGCTATTGATTTATGTACGGCTGGATAATATCTCCATATGGAAAGTATTAGCTGCCGATAAATATAAAAGAAATCTGCATGAGCCCACTCGATTTAATTATTATGTAATAATCAGCAACAGAAGCATGAGGTCTGGCCCAGCGGGCCCAGGTAGGGAACACGGCTCTGCGGCACAGGGGGTGGGACCTCTCTCGTATTGCCCTCGTCAAATCATAAACTGACTTCCAACAGTAAATGGAACCCGGAAAGGTTCTTTTTTTTTCTTTTGCGCGTTCGCTACCGTTGTTGACGTGATTGGGGGTTATTTGAAACACTAGCAGGGTCCGTGATGGCGTTCGTCAGGGGCTCGTATTGCATCAGAGTTGCCCCCAACCTTACGCGGCGGTCTGTCCTCCGGACTTTTTTTTTACCATCCGTTCAATGTGTAGCAACCTACATCTTTATTTTCTTTTTCTGTTTTTGCCCAATTCGTCCTTCACCTCGTGTGTCTGGTTCTCTCCAGACTCCCCGGGCAGGCCCTGACCAAGCGATTCCTTCTCTCCCGGCGTGCTGCAATTAATACTGTACCCTTAAAAATCCTCGGCTCTGTCGTTCCTAGTTAGATTCGGTGGTTCGAGTCCCGGGAGGCGTGGCAAGGATAGGAACGAAAACACCGTGGCCGACCGGAGCTTCAAATTGCGCGCAACTTTTTAGAAATCGATCGCCGGCATCACGACTATCATCATGATCTGGAACTTCCGAATCCTGACCCTCGTCCTGGGCTTCCTGACGGCATCTACCTTGGCATACCCGACCTGGTGGATGGGTGCCTTCAACTTCCGATGCAAACCACCGGGCTACGTCGAGACTTTCACCAACGACTGGAACGGCGAGTGGAGGGTGTCGAGCATCTGTGCACCGGGTACTTGTTGCTCGAATTGGGCACCAACAGGCATGCAGATCATCATCATCAGCCCTATTTCAAGTAGAGTGTTGAACTTAGCACGGACTGACAATTGCTTTCCTTATGATCAGGGCCGTTATGTACCAAGGAGGCTTGCGCGATGGCCGACATCGAACGGCAGCGACTTACAGCTCAGCATAACACGGCCGAGGCTTGGAGGAAAAAGAAACAGCAGCTGGAGGACGAGGCCAAGAAGGAAGTGAAGCAAGCAGAGGCAGAGAAAAAATGGAAAGAGAAGGAAGCTGCGCTTGAAAAGGCACAGTCTCTATAAACGAAGCTGGAGCCTCTGCCGAGCTCTCGATTGTCGAAGTACCATGGACGAGGCGTCAGGGACTGCATCTTTAGGTGCTAATAAGGAAGCCGTGACGGCACTTGAGTGCAGAGCTCGAGAGTGCTGGACGTTCGGGTACATTGTACAAGAGCAGCATTGCAATGATTGCGGGAAGGGTCATGAGTCCTCGCACGCATCCAGGCCTCCAAGCTGTTGCTCATGGGCCTCAGACTTGGATGGGGCTCAGATCTTGGGCGCCAATGCAATAACAGCCGCGTGGTGGATTGGCCAGGGGCTCTGGGCTCACGCCTCCTGAAGCAGGGTTTTGCACTCTAGATCGTCCATCAAACTGCCGGGGGATTGTTCCAGATGGCACAACAAATCCACGTGGGACGTGCATGACTGATTGCCACACAGAAAAGCTTAAACGAATGGTGCGTATGGAGTGGCTTGGCCTCGATGTTGGGCCTTGATCTGTGCACAATAAACTAAGGGGTCTGTATCGATCATGGAAGCTCTAGGTAAAAGTCTTTGGTAGCTCTCCTCCCTACATACATACTGAGAGTACACATGCTTAGTGCCCTTGAATAATGATTAAGGTGATACCCAGTGAGAGTATGCAGATGCTGAGTCTTATCCCCATAGACACTGGAATATCTTCCCCGGCAGAGTTCTAGAACCGTGGCGCTGTCTTGGACCCACGAATGCTGGCCGTGTCTTGAGGCTGCCTGTGAGTGATCGGTCTGGCTGTATCGAGGCGGGGCGCTGATACTGTAGAAGCGGCTAGCATGTGATCACTTGCTGTCTCAGACCCAAAAAGCATTGTTTACTCTTCGTTTCTGCGGCCCTGAGTCACCTCACTCGGGCTTGCCGGCGTGTACCATGCTTTGCCCAAGATAGAAATACCTGCGAAACTGTGCATGAAAGTCATTTTGAACGTACATACTCTTGTCCCTCGTGTTTCCGAGTGCTCCAAAAGCTGCTCTTCAGTTGGAAGTGTCCCTGGTCAGGTACTACGAGCGGATCATCGGCTCCCGTTCCTCTTCTTTACGTCGAAGCCTTGGCCCGTTTACAAAACTCCAGAACATGCATGCTGCTCACATCCGCTTAACGTATGGAAGATCAACTGGTCAAGATGGTGCGAAGAGCCCTGGTCGAATGAAAGCTGCAATGATCGAGAAAGTGAGTTATGGTCTCAGATTGCTGCTCAGGGCTTCTTCCTCTGATACTCCCTAGTTAGGGACCATTTCTATCAAGGGTCCGATGAGTCGAGTCCACCAACAACAACGGGATTCGCCGATCCGATCACCAGTGATCTGTTTTGTCGAGTCAGCCAACTAACTCTTTGGAATGGTTTACACTTGACACGTCTCGGAGCGCGCCGTATGTTTGACTTGGCTGTGGACATTCAGATTGAGTGGTCCGTGGGATAGCCAGAATAGCGCGAATAGCCTCACTCGAGCCTCACTCGGGAGGCCCGGTGCAAGAGTCCAGTCCGGGTCACGATGGAATCATGTGTGAATTCTGCAGGTGTACTGGCGTGACTCGTTGGTTCCGTGGAATCGGCATATCTCCTTGTCCAGTGTTATTGACATCTATCATAATTACTTTTTAGGTCGAACATGGGCAGTTCCTTTTGATTACAGCGGCGATGGTAAATTTGCAGCTTCCAGCTCTTCCTTTCCTTTCTCTGATTCCTGACCCATACATTCTATCTACTCGAGAACATCTTGGCCCCCGGAACCATGCACCTCGGAACCATTCCTTAAGTTCCCCGCGGTCTAGTCCCTGCTTAGATATTGTTTTTGTTTTGTTTCCCCAACCGAGTCAACAATTAATTAACTATGATTTCCAAGACAGAAACGCTATAAATTTCAAGACAGGAATGTTAGATCTAATCAACGACTCGGCTCCGGCCTCTCCAACTCTTGTATTGTTTGTAATTAGTCGAATGTTTCGGGTCTCGGAACCCCCGTGAGATCTTTTTGGGTAGTTAGGAAAAGCTGACTCCGTCACATCTTAGCATTCTGTCTGGCGCTGAAGACGAATCTGGACTTCGGATCTCTCCAGCTTTTCGTCCGCATACGGAAAGGGAAGCCAAGAGAATTCTCTGACTTGGCGATACAACTCAACACGCAGACAGCACTTCCCAATACTTCCGTGAAAGTAGGATTGCCCCAACCACCACATGATCCCATCGCTGCCACCCACCAGCACAATAGTTCCAGATGTAGTTGGTGGAATTTGGGAAAAGGCGGCTCGGCGGCGGGCGGCGCCTCGGCCCCGGAAGGACACCCCTGATTGGCACCGCCGTTTATATTAAACGCATGTTTGGTATGAAACACAAGCAGCATTCCCACGAATGCCAACATGCTGGCGATGATTTCGATGAGCGGAAGCTCCCTTGTATCCCTGAGCCTCTTTGGGCCAAGTCGTCCTGACGGGCGCCCAAAACCCGGAGTGAGGCTCACCATCCCGAGAAGCTGGCCTTACGTGGTGGGAAAACAACGGAGGATTCTGGATGCTCGGGTGTGTGTATCAGAAGTTGAGGGCGGCGTGATTAATTAAAATAATCCGGCTGCCTTCGACCGTAAAACCTTTTGTGTCTCTATTCGCCCATCTTTCGCTTTGCGTCCGCTTGCTGTTTGACTACATTCAAAGTCGAAGCTAGTGGCCTGGAATTAGTCCTCTCTTTTCCAAATTCATCTATATACTTTTTGAATCTGGAAAGTGTGGCGCGTGGTGGTGTACACCTACCGATCTCTACCCACAACTTCCATCCAAGATGAGGTACATTCTTGCCGCTCTGGCGAGTGCCAGTCTTGTGCTTGGTCATGGCTACGTTGACAATGGTAAGTTTTCGAAAGTTTTGGTTGATGTGCCCCTTGTCTGGTCAAAGGCTTGAGGCAAGACCCATAGAACCTAGTCTCCATCTTTGCTTCTATTAGTGGACATGTTTCTGACAATTCTATAGCAACCATCGGTGGAATATGCAAGTATCTTCTTGAATAGCCGTCAATTTATCCAACTGTGGAGTTGGCCTGTGCATTCTCATCGAATGTAATGGCTAATTGGCCAATATTCATCATCACCAGCGTATACGTTCTACCAACCATACACGGATCCGTACGAGGACCCAGCTCCGGAACGCATCTCGCGATATATTCCAGGAAACGGTCCAGTCCAGAACCTGTCTCTCATTGATTTACAATGCAATGGGGACAGCGCCGACGGAATCATCGGAAGCGAACCAGCTCCGCTGCACGCGCCCGCCACCGCTGGCGACACTGTCACTCTATACTGGACGCTGTGGCCCGACAGCCACTACGGAGGACTTGCCACATATTTTGCCAGGTGCCCAGATACGGGCTGCCAGGATTGGCTGTATGCACAATACTCTCCATAGACCAAGCGGGCCATCGGGCCAGCCAGCTGACACAAGATGACACAGGCCCAACAGCACAGCCGTCTGGTTCAAGGTCGCAGAGTCGGGCATGATCGAATACGAGACGGGCGGCGCCGGCAACGACGTCTGGGCCGTCGACCCGCTCGAGGTGGAGCCGAATGCAGGCGTAACCTACGAGATCCCCTCGTGCCTGGCAGACGGCTACTACCTTGTGCGCCACGAGATCCTGGCCGTCTTCCTGGCCGGGACGTACCCAGGGATTCAGATATACCCAGGCTGCCACCAACTGAACGTTTCCGGCGGTGGTTCGACAACCGTCAGCGACCTTGTGGCGTTCCCCGGCGCATACTCGCCCACGGACCCGGGCATTACTTGGGACAGCTCCTCGACGACGTGGCCCATCCCCGGCCCGACCGTCTTCAGCTGCTAAAGTTCAAGTCGGCACGTCTTCCACCAGTGTGGCTTTGTTTTCCTTGGTCGAGGCAATACAAATATACGGATGTGGATGTGGTTCCTGAAGCATGTGTCGTATTTGTGGGTTGTGGTACAAGCGGAATCTTTCTGAATCATGGTATTCATGATGGAAGCACAGCCAAAGATTTTGACTGTATCTATTTCTGCCTGCAGTGAGTTACGGTTCTGAAAACATTCTTTTGATGGAACTTAGGAACGAGATTATAGCTAGTGAGGTCAATGATATCGCCTGCTGCACAGTGTGTGAGCAGCTAGGGTAGTGTCGAGCCACCCTCCTCCTCCCCTCCTCCCTTGACTCTCGGGTTGAACTCGACATCGAACTCGAACTCGGACGACCGCCTTCTCCGATAAGCATAGTAGTCCTAGAGCAAATGCATTTGTCTCGAGCAGGCTTACATGGTCTGCACTCGTCGCATTAGTAGAACGAGCACAATAGTTTCATGTTTGTGCATGTCTACATTTTGACATTTGTTTATCCAATTAATTATAAAAAACACGAACCATACGCTTAGAAAAATGTCATGACTTCTGGATGCTGACTCGGTGTTTGAGAAGAATACTTTTTATACTGAAACTGCATAGTTGCAAACAGAGATCGAGAATTGCATGTCGATGTATCTTGGAAGCTGTATTACTGTGTACTTAAAGTAATTAAGAGACTAATATCAATTAAGGCAATATTAAGCCAGTCTCGCGCTCATTGGTAATTACGAGCTCAGCCCTGGTTGCTTAAGTACTTAAAAATTCTGGAAGCAGCTTCTAGCCAAGTGCATGAGGAATGCATATTACAAGCATTGAAGAGAAGCTGCTGTTCTGGCCCGCGCGTGTCGCCATTTTCGGGGTTCTCGACAGTGAGGGGGCGATGTCACTGCTAAGTACTTTGTACCATCCGCCAGCACGGTGGACTAGGGCTGGTAATATAGGTAGATCTTGCTATGTTGCTTACGAGATAGTTTATGACCGACTTTTTCTTCGTCGGATACTCCTTCTATCTTCCTTCTCTCAAGACCTTTTCTGCTTTTAAGTTACCTGGGCAGGTCTAGAGCAGGCTTTTGACTCTGATCCCATGTTTCGTTAACCTTCGGTTTGCCGTCGTGAAGGCAGTACAGCACGCCTGGGTCGACGGGTCCTTGCCCATGGCTTCAACGTCCGTTCTTTTTGTGCGACCGCAAGGATGGCCCGTGTTCAATCCTTTATGGCTGATCGGTCTGCCTTTATTCGATCTGAAGGCATCGTCACGAACATTGAGCCCCTGAGCTGTGGCTTAATATGCCAAGAGTCACCCGTTTCGCCGGTGCTTTATATGCTTTGAACCAAACCGGTACTCGCCAAACTCTATCGTGACCTATGGCCGGACACTGGACCAGACGGCAGCCGCTGCCTAAGAGCTCCTACACTGAGGCGTTGATAATGCTGTAAACTTCGACCCAGCAAAGACACAAGTCATGCATTTTTGCCGGCAGAGAAATACGGGCAACCCAGGGTTCTTGCACGGGGACAAAGTGAAAATAGCAAGAGAATCGCTACGATGGCTGGAATCTATTTCGACAGGAAACTTACCTTTTCGAGACACGATGTCCACTGGACGGACAAGGCTAGTAAGGTCGTGAAACCATCTACGCGGACTGTGCATTACAGCTAGAGGCATGCCAGCTTCATCAGTGAGACGGGCGGTAGTCACTTGCGTGAGACCAGTTCTTTTTCATGGTATGGAAGCTTGCTATCCAGAGACTAAACGGACTAGCAACAGGGGCGCTGAGATTAGTTGTGGCATACAGAGCCACCTGCCGGACTTCCCTAGGCCTGTTTTGACCGAGCCAAAGTACACGAAGCCACCGCCTCATATGGACAAAGGAAAAGAGGCAGAGAACTTCAAGCTGTGGCTGCAACGACGGAAGGTCAGCAGAGGCCTAGTCATTTACTCTAATGGCTGCCAGATTAGACACAACGGCGAGCTGCAAACCGGGTAGAGGTTCTCTATAAGGGAAGGTGGCATGTCTCGTGAAGTGTATACGAAGGCTGGCAGGCTTATGCAAGCTGAGGTGTTTGATGCTGAGGTGTATGCCGCCCTTTGGGGACTGGCAGCAGCAGCCAGAGCAGTCAAACCGTGGCGGCTAGCCATACACCGGGAGTTACGGTGAAGTGGTTCCCAGGCCACGCGAACATACCCAGGTGCGTAACACAAAAACCTGAAAAGGCAAAAAAGGCGGGGTATTCGGAAGAGATAAGTGGACTGCTTGGTCTGTTGGGCAGAAATGCATTTCAGCTGTGATCGTATCGTGCCCACTCACGGCCTGGACTGTGGGAACAAGATGATGAATAGCTCCGTTATACCGTCAGTGGAACCAAAGGAGTGCTACTACCCGAGGCTAAACAGCGACAGGCATTTGAAGAATCACAGCCAGTGGTAACGGGTTCGGCGACGGACACGAGATGGAAAATATTACGAAGGCTGAGTCCAACTCGGTTGCACCGGAAGTCGATTGTTTTCCTGGTGAAATTCCAGGAGACAGCTGCGCGGGCGGCGCGCCGTGCCGATGATTCAACTCTCGCTTCGGTAAGATCGCCGGTGGCTGCGTCTCAATTCGTAATATTTCACCGACTTTCGATAAACACGCAACACCTGCAGTAGTTGCTTATTCTTGTTTACTTGCTGCAAGACACCGGATGTTGGGCCGGAATGCAGCATGCTATTAGTACTTGTACCCGGCCTGACGTCAATGGCTGCTGCCACTTCAAGGTATTGATGGGTTTTACTCGTATTTGTCCTTGACAGTAAATGGGGTTCATAACGCTGAACGAGCCCCGTCTAGTTTCCCTTCCAACTACTCCCGAGGTTGTCAGATACCCGCTACAATACCACCCTTGATGTCGTAGAACGCGCAATACGGTCATCGATCGCTCTCTACATTTTGCAGTTTCCTGCTTCAATTTTATGTGATCTCTATCATGTCCGATACTACCATGAGTGAGGGCCAGCGGGCTGGTAAGGACATCAAATGTACCTGTGGCGAGAAGGACTGCAGCAAGGTGCCAATACCAGATTGGTGCTCAGTGGGTGACAGTCTGACTGATGCAGTCGCCCCAAAGAGGAGTTGTAAGTTCATATCTTATATATATATGTGTGTGTACAACCTTGATTGTTATTGGAAGAAAGCTCTAAGTTGATTGTGTTCAAGTGCCAGCAGTAGAGGACTTGGTATCTGCTCGCGACAAATCATCAAAGGCCCCCTGTGCTCTTGTGTTCAAGCCTAAGGACGAGCACTGTGGAATCTGGAAGAATGATTCCACACAAGATACTCCGAATCTGCTATGCTCTGCCTCTTTTGGGGGCGATGGAACGACGGCTTCAGTCACATGCTTTGGAAAACTCATCCAAATTCACCATCAACTCGCCCTAGAGAATCATGGAGAGCAATCCTCCGACGACTTCGAGATTGTTCCTGCGCTGTTCGACAAGGACCGAGGGAACTTCGGGGACTTTGAGGTTCGGGAGCAGAATCATTTGGAACCTGTTGCCTGCGAATCTCCACGAGAAGACCTTTCTGGCCCCCTTTCAATATGGACGGGTTACCATACATGCAAAGTCAGTGGCTGCGGTAGTGGCACTGTTTGTGAATGGTGCCGGAGTGCAGCTTACTCTTGACGACGAGCCGTTACGTTATACCGTGGACCAACGAACTGACAAAGGGCCCGGTACTTTGGAACTTACAATGGCGTATAAATTAATCGCCATCTCGGGGAACCTTCGTGACGAGGGCTGGCAGAACTTCATTTTTGATGCCCAGAGCGTCAATGTCAACGAGATTCTATGGCACGAGACCGAGAAGCTCTGGGAAGCCTCGGAGCAACCTGAGCAACCCGGTATTTCCTTGCTTGGCCTGGAACTTTCAGGCTCGTACCTTGCGTCCGTTGCCAACAGACCGTCAGAAGATGGCAGCGCATATCCTGACGGTGATGGCCCGGGAACGAAGTACATTGCTGGGAATCAAGGGTTCGCCATCGAATACCTGGCCTGGAGGCATCTGGAACACATACTTTTTAGTATGTGCCATTCCGCTCAAGGAGCCCCTACGCAAAGACTTTCCTATTGCCTTGACATGTGGAGACATGTCTGGCCATCGCGTTTGCACATGGGCCAGTTTGTGAGTACTATACCACCATTTATGCCTGTATCTTTAATCCTTTGAAGAGGTTCTATGCTGACTTCCAAGGTGGTTGTTGTAGTTTTGCATTCCAGTTTTTGCCTGACGTCCTCAAACGTCTTAAGCCACTGGACTCGCTAAAGTGTGGACCATGTTCCGTCAATATCAAACACCTGCGGAAGCGCATCGAAACTGTATGCGAAGGTCACATCAGATGGCTTCATCAGCTAAGACAACCAGTATCCTCGCATGACAGGCCGAGTTTTCTGGAATCTGGATTGTTTGCTGCAAATTATTGGGTGAGCGGAATCCGTGCATGTGTGGGACTTGAACCAGAGAGAATCAGATCGTGGATGCCAGACGACATGGTCACGGACACAACATTCCAAGTTCTGAAGATGACTGGATACGCGACGTATCTGCGCAGCATTTCTCGAGACGCCGACAAGCAGCGCGCTGCCGACAAGAAGTGCGATACACTGATTGATACACTGATCTATCCGCTGCTGTTGGATGTCTATACTCCACTGCTCCTCAACCTTGATACGACAGACATTCGGAGACAGTATGCGTGGCCGCACAGGCGAAAGGATGGGGTTCATACTTTCCGACTTGATGATCATGTTTGGCTGTGGAAGTGTCTTGTTGAGATGAACAGCTTCTTGAACTTGGGCTCCGAAACATTCACTCGACTCGGAACCGACCAGAAAGACAAGATCACCTCATGGGCACGTCATCTGTCGAAACCGCCTGATGAGGAAGACTCGGAACTGTTCATCAAGGAGGCCTTTACGGCTGTGTCTAAGATCGCGCTCCGGCTACGACCAGAGGAGGTACGGCGCGGGGTAATCCAGCGTTTCTCTGCCGAGAACGAGGGTACACGAATGCTGGCCGTCACAAGATCGCCGAGGCAAACACGGTTCTTGCTGCACTCGCGGGATACTGCGCTCTTCTATGCGGAAGGCTGGGGCTTCTTCTCACCGGTTCGCGGTGTATCGGTCGACAAGCTCTGGGACAACACCATTTGGTCGCAAGTCTATCACGAGGAGTACCAGGAGAATTCTGGTGAAAAGGTGTTGCGATCTGGGTTGAGCATTGTCGCTAACACAAAAGGCCATGTGTTTGCGTCCTTCAAAGCGACAACCGACTTCGTCAAGGCTTACATCCAAGCGAGCACTCATAATGGATTCATTTCCGGATACTTGGTGGTCAAAGTCATTCTCCGTGTATTTTCTCTACGGACAGTGAAAGAGATTGCTTCTATCAGTAAGTTCCAATTACTTCGGTCCTCTGTAATTACCAAGGCCCACAACCCCATTCTCTTCTTCGGCGATAGGCCTCCTTAACTTTGAGCTTTACATTCCATGAGCCATAAGACCTAGGCAGTTAGATTTAGCCTGCATGGGTTACTTTTTTTTTAAGGTTGTTCATATTACCATCAGTACTTGAGCTGGCTTGGTTGCTGACAATGATTACAGTGTTGGTTTCTAAGTCAACAATATACTTTTCAGCCTTGCGTTGACAAAACTTGGAGACCCAGAACACCGGCAAAATGAGCCAGAGCGGACACTACCACCAGTCTTGGAGACCAAAGAAAACACCCTCAAGATAGAAGTCGATTCTTTTTGGGCTCCGAGACTTATGCTGCATGCTGGAGGCCTACGAACTGATTGGACAGATGGCACAGCACAGCTCTTTGGCATCAAGGAATCAAAGCTCAGCCTTGTACCGACAGATCGCCATGAAAAGCCAGGAAGCTCTTTGCTAAAGAAGCTGATACCCTTCAACACTATGATAGATGACACCAGTTTCATCAATCTTGAGAATGAGTGGCTTTACCACCACCCAGCTTTCTTCAGAACTGCAGACACCAGGAGCATTGAGCAGCTACAAAAGGACTTCAAGGAGTCCTTGGGCTCTGACTACATATTCGGACAAGACGATAAGAAAAGCTTGAGCAATGCCTTGGATGGGAAGATAGGAAGTGCATTTGTTGCTGATAAGCCAAATCGGAAGGGTCTGATTGAACGCAGACGGAAAATGATGTCAATTGACCTCGAGGAGCCAGAACGCCTAGATAATCAGCAATTGTGGGAGAAGCTTGGCGCAGCTCGGTCGGCCATGGATGCCAAAAAAACGGTTTGTCTGGTTACCTGATGCCAACAGCCAGACTGCTTGGATCTGTTGGGCTGCCAGCAGGGGTTCCGAGAAGATCAAAATGTCGTCCTTTTTTGAGAAACATGCGAAGTATCGGAACGACCTGTGGGATGACACAAGCAGGGTGCTGAATACATGGCAGACTGAGCTGCACCTCAGCTTCTGGGTGCTTACCAACGAGAACGATGATCACACAGGCTTGCCAGCGATGGCGAACGTGCCTTTTTCGGGGCATTCGAAGAAGGAAATACAGCGCGCTGCAATGGGTTTTCGTTTTGACGGAGACTTTTTCGACCGCCACTGGACTTGCCACTTCATTCAAAACCTCCGTGGTGTGCTTCAGCCAAAACAATGCAAGTGGCCATTCGAGATGAAAGGCAATGGGGCGGGAACGCACCAAGACAAGCGTTGGTGGCAGAGAAAGGTGTCAGAGCTTTATCTGGTTGATCGTATGCTGGATTCTGCGATTAAAGGGTCGGGTGACATCCTAAGCGAAGCATGCAGAGAGCTTGGCATTGAGGAGGCAAACGCTTCTCTTTCCATCTTGAAAGTTCTGAACAGGAACACATACGTCTCCTCCAAAGACAAGTGGCAAGAGTTTGAGCACATCCTCCAGGCTGTTGAGGACGACGTCACAATGACCTTGGATACTCTGGGCAAGTGGACGACAAAAGAGCGCGATCGCGGTCAAGAGAAGCCCAGATGGACGCAAACAGATGAAAGGAGGTACCGTGGCGATATCAACAATCTCTGTATGCGAGTTGGGCGGAAAATCTCGGCGATCGATACGCAACGGCAACGCATCCAGAGGGTTAAAGTGAGTCTCACTACCAACCGAGAGAAACTTCGAGATGATCTAGAGGTCTCCCGGGAAGGCAACATTCGCTACTTTACGTACGTCACAGTGATATTCCTACCTCTGGGGTTTGCTACTGGTCTTTACAGCATGAGCGGACCACTACAATATGACTGGATCGTTCCACTGGTGAAGTATTCTGTGGTCGCTTTCGCAACTACGATCGTTCTGTTGCTTTGCGCGAGGCCAGCATCCCACTCTGCAGTCAGGCTGTTGAGCCGTGGTGTGGAGCAAATAGGGAAAATCTCACGTGCTATCAGGGAAAACAGTTGGTTGCACAAAGGACAAGAGAGCATCAAGTCTACTGAGGCCAACTACGGGGAAACATCGAAGCAAGGAACTGGAGATTCTCCAGAAGTGGATTGTTTGTCCACTCAACGGTCCTGGCTGGCTTATCTTCTCCTCGAGCTCCCGGCTCGGAACATTGCTCTTGCAATCTCAAGCCTGGGGTCCAGCCCTCCGCCTTCATGGACAAAGGCAGCTCTGTACCTCTTGGGAGGAATAGTGTCCTTGCCTATCTACGGAGTCTCTCGAGTGGTACAGATTGTGGTTCTTTTTCTCACAAGTCTCTTGAAGATTTCAGGTGAGTTTCCAATGGCTTCGAATGAGGATCGACAAGTTACTGACCTTTTAGGGTGGCTTATGCTCTGGTGTGGCTGCAAGTTGTTGGCTGTGCACTCCGAGGTCCCTTCCAGTGATCAATCTCGGGCTCAAAAGAAGGATGCCACAATTCATGGAACACTTAAGGCTAACGGTGGAGATCTCAGCTTACATTCTCCATCACGAACCGCCGAGCGTTTTCTTCTACCTCCGAACTTTATAAAGAAATTTGAGGGATATGAGGAGAGGATAATGAAGGCTGTCAACCAAACAGTAGAGGATGCTGTTGGAAAGAAAGACACATAAGGAATTGCGGCGAATCTGTCGGAGGAAATCTCATCGGCAGGGAACGGTGTCGAGACTATGCTGATTACATTTCTGTATATCATGACTATCACTAGGCCAAAACAGGGTGGATCTATGAATATTAGTAGCCCATAACCTACAGAGAAAAACCGAACAGAAGGGGCCGTCTGCTCTGTGTCAGTCAACATTATGTTCAGATGTTCCTCGCATGAAACTACTGTCAGTGCCTCAAGGATTTTTATAGATCTAGCTCCCTGTTACGGAGCTTGAATAGAGGATGCATTTCAACCGCAACGGCAAAAGCATGTAATAGAATAACCGCCAGGTCATTCTATCACACCCTCTATACACCCGTGCCGTCACATCCCCCGGCTAAGCTTCGCTTCTAGAACTCTAGCCAGGCTCCGGAACATGTGCTCTGTTCTGGTGCCCTTTCAACCCTCTTTGCGGCCCGTCCAAGGCGGCAGCGCAGGGACTACACCAAGGTCCCTTACTCGACATACGGTACACGTAGACTTGAACCGGGACCGGTCGGCACAGCCCGAATGAGAGAAGAGGACAAGCCCAGTTACCTCGCTGGTTCGGCGAACAGATACACAGATCTGTGCCTTTTCCCGAAACCGACTTCAACTCGCATGGCACTCAAATGCCCGGCCAGCACACCCATTCAGCCAATTCGACGCCTAGATATCAATAACATGGTCAATATGTAGAGTCTTGATCGATGAACAATCCCATAATGTCACATTTCCTGATTGGGCCATCGGAAGGCAAATATTATAGCTCGGGAATAGAATTAATATATTCTAATTGAATCATTTCCCCGCTTTATAGCTATAGGAATTACACCTCCGCCTTCTCGTACCTGCTCTAGTAAGAATTCCGGGGAATTGTTACTTAGAAATAGGGATGGGCTCGGTAGAAGATTGTGAAATTCAATATTGAGATTGCGAATATTAAAGTTTCTTTTTAGTACAAGAAAATAAAAGTACTAGTAACTTAACTTAAATAGAAATAATATACAATCTTAGCAACTTGCAGCTCTATATTTTTAAGGATCGAGAACCAAAAAAAGGTTTCTGACTTCCTAGTTTTCCTCAAAGTGCTTCTCCATATTTCTATAGTCCTATGCTTATCGACGACAGCTTCCTCGACCTTCCAAAAAGAAGCTCGCCTGCCTGGCTACATCTGAACATGCCGCATCTCAGATAGCATCTCTCGGCATAACGATCTGACTTGTTCTGGCAGCTCCTGCTCGGTGATCCACTCCAGATTCATCTCCCACCGCGCCCACTTGTCCTTGATCTCGGGTCGATTATATAGCAGTGGTCCGCATATCGTAATCCATTGAGCGGCCGCGGGCGCATGGCCACGCAAAGCTTCAACATCATCAACGACGTCTGGTAGAAACGTGGGTCAGAACTAAACCCTTGGATGTAATAGTATAGCAATTACTAATAGATGTCTCTATACTTACTTCCTGGAGGAGCATCATCCCACATGACTCTCCACCCACCACGCCGTAACGTCATGTCGAGGGTGCTCTCGCCGGACGCCGACAGATCCTCGAGGCCTGCCCTATGAACCATGGCTGCGAAGTGGTTGATATTGGTCCAGTCGTTGCGTTTGCTATCGCGAAGCCAGTCCAGCATCGGATTGGGGTCCGGGGCCGGGTCGCCGTATCGGAGCAGCCGTTCGTCCAGCTCGTATTGTATGGAGAGCTGCTCTGGGGACAGAAGCGCACTCTCACCCTGAGTTTTCTGAAGATCCCGCAGTGCAGCTAGAAGCTCGACGAAAGGTTCGTGCGTCTCTGGTAGCTCCTCAGCCGCATGCATAATGATGCTTGCAAAGATATCATTGACAATAGTAGTGCTGAGTGGTGAGTCCCTTGAGATGTTAGAGAGCAGCATCTGAGCTGCAACGGCTGCGGTAGTGCTTCCGTCTAGGTAGTCGTGGATAGTTCTAGCATTATCGACGAGTTGTTGCGCTCGTGGGCTAGTCGCAGCGTCACCTTCAGATAAATATGTCTCGAAAAATTCATCAACAGATTCAGCCATGATGCGTTTCGTTCCAGCTTATTCGCGTGCGCTGTAGAGGATGACTTGAGTCGATGAATTAAATCACTGTAGGTGCGCGCAAATCGAATGGGGAGAGTATGATGGTCCAGAGCTCGATGCTTGGGGGCCTAAGAACGGACATGGCGGTTCAAATAGGGCTTATAGCTCATGGGGGTACAGATTAGCTCGGGGGGGTACGGCAAGTTCATAGTGGGTACAGAACCTCGTGGGGGTACAGAAAGGTGGGTCAGGATAGCTGTTGACCGAGTAATAATCAGATATTAGGATAAGGGTTAAGATAAGAGTTAGAAGTGCATATGCTTAGTATATACTGAAAATATACTAGTTAAAATATTAATTAAAAACACTATATATATATATATATATAATATATATTAGATATATATTTAGTATATATTCAAAATATATTAAGTATATACTAGTATATGCTAAGCATATGCTATAAATAAAATAGCTAAAATAAATATTTTAATAATATTTATAGCATATCCTTAGCATATACTTAGCATATACTAGAAATAGTAAATAAATAATGCAGATTATTGCTATTTCGAGAACTGTACCCCCTATGAACTTTTTGTACCCCCTATGAGCTAAAACCTCGTTCAAATATGTATTTCCCCTTCAATTAATGAATGAGGGGAGGTTGGTCAGCACCGATAATTGAGCCAACAAGCAGACATCGGGTTGGTGGTCAGCTCTAAAATCTCACCAATCCCTTGGCTTATATCGACAAAAAAAAGTTCCAACCACCCAGCGTGCTAGCTTCCAGTAAGCAAGTTTAAATGAAATCACAACGATTCTTGGTTATTTAAGGCAATTCGCATGTACCAACTCTATATAGAAGCATGCTACCAGAATTAATCTATAGATCAATCTGATTATTCGGGGAAAGGCCTCTCCCTCTCACCTGGTGCTTGAGGTGAGAGGTCTTACGCCCCTAGCTGGAGGACCCAGCGGTAATTGACGCTTCTGCTAGATGTCACATTTGCTGCAAATACTGATATACTTGGACTCAGAAGTTTAATATAAGCAAATTGAACACAGCAACGACCATAATCAAGGCTTGTTGGACTCTAGTTTCGTTTCCTCCTTACAGCAGATCGCAGCACCAAACTTAGAACTTTTGTAAGACCGCAGCAGGGCCAGGGCCGACATCAACGGCAAGTAATGGCAAATTTATTCCAACGGTTCCAAAAAAGAGAAGGGAAAAAAATAAAAATTATTACCAACAGCCATCAAATGGAGGTAGCATTAGTCAGCCTCTGCCGTTTTGTCTATATTTATAGTAGCAATATTCAATCTGGTTGTACATGTTGGGCATCATCAAGTTGGCTGCGTTTCAGTGTTGACTTGATGCGGTCGCCGTGATGAACATTGTCATCATCAGAGTAGCCGTGTCAGAACGATTACTACCTCGTCGGCCTTGATGACTTCTACTAGCTGTCTGACCTTTGGTCACATCTCCTGGAACCATCCGGTTGACCACCAAGCCACGGTGGCCCCGTAAGTATGTGTATGGCCGAGGACAGAGAGGTCTTAAGGGACATTCTCGTCATGACATATAAACTAGGTGATTCTAGTCCCCGCCACAGATGCTCTCAATCTTCATTCGCAACATCATCGTTTCTTGCAGCTCAATAGGCTTGGCCATCCTCATCTTTTGATCGCTTGTTTTCAGATTCTGTCTGCTACGCTGCCCGTACTCCAATCTTTCACTATAGGATCGTTATATCTACAAATCTTCATACCACTTCACCTTTCAAGTTCAATATATTGAACCACGCTTCCTGTTAACCATGAAGTATCTTGCTGCTTTGGTCTTTCTTCTGACCGGTGCCACGCAGGCCGCGCCTCATGCAGGCCAGGTACCACGATCCAACATCGATGCCACTACCGGGTATGATTGCGATGGTTTGTTCCGCCCCGATTACCAGAGAATCAGATTTTTAAGCTCTGAGCTGACCAGATATATCATGCTACAGGCACTCCTTTCAAATCGAACTACATCAATTCAGTTATTCAACACGCTGTTACCCAGAAAAATGTCCAGGGTGCCATGAAACAGGCTGCTCTGGATGAGAATTTTGCCTACCACGCCTTTAAGGAGCTTCCCGAATGTGAGGTCACTGATATAAATCCGCCTCACGGAAAGAAAAAAACTCAAGGGCTGTCAGTAAAAATAATCCCGATTTTGTGGCCGAGCCAAGTTCTATTATATAATCTGACCATTTTTACAGTCGAAGCCTGTCACCCCAAAGAATTCAAAAACTTTAAGGATCACACAACGGGCGGTTGGATAAAATTTCCGAATTGTCCGTCTGGGCCGTGGATCGAGTACCCCCTTATGGCTGATGGCCAAACCCTCTTCGCCGTCCAACTCGAGCCCCCTCAATTTATGCCTGGTCCAAACAATCCCGCGCGTGTCATCTACCAGACTTCCGGAACAACGACCAAGTTCTGCGGAGCCATTACGCATTCAAGCAGAACGGCGACAGGCCAATTCGTGGTGTGCACACCAAATTTGTAGGCTTCAAGTTTGTTGTTTGAGAAAGAGACTGGTTGGGCTTTGGCGTTAATTAGGGCAATGGTTATAGACATATAATATAGAGAAAGGCGTGTTTTATCGTATAGGTATGGTGGCCCCCATACCTTTACCTTTTTACTGTTCCTAATTTCTCTGTTTCTCTAATATGGCAATTCTCATCTTCTCTTTTACTACAAAGTTTATCGAATTGATATTAAGAGCTATGGCCTTCACTGAGCTTGTAAGATTACAATGGTGTGGTGGCCAGTGTGGTTGGGCATCGGGACTAGAAATATAGGTGGGCCTTGTGTGGTGGGATTGCGAGGTAGAGTCTTGAGCCGTTGCTGCGCCGAGACTTGTTACTTTTGGGTGCTCTCGATACTGTACCACTGTAGACTGAGGCCTGAGCAGCCGCATGCGGCGGTCCAGCTGCAGGGTCTGCACACACGCTTCACACACACACGAGATTACAGCGGCGGCAGCCGTCAGGGGATAGTTGACCGCCTGAGATATTACAACATCATTTCCTTTAATCGTTATCTACTGCTCAAAACGTCCTTGCCGGTTGGTACCCTTCAGCGGGGCCGGGGTTGCTTTCCCCAGGCGTTAGCCGTAAATGATTACTGTAATGTATTATTTTCGCTCTCTCTGTCATGCAACACCGACTGCATGTTAAGGGGAAGATCGTACCTGACAGCTGGGCTTGGCTCCCAAAGTTTCTAGAATATGGAGAACCAACGGTCCTCAGCTGGGACCAACGCCTATTACTACAAGTATGTACCAAGCCTGAGCAGGCAGGACGCGAGGAAGTTGGTCCTAGGCGTGCCAGGGAGGCTCCAGTAAGGTGGATCAACCACGCCAGCCCCCAGCAGTGTGTTTTTCGTACCACGGAATAGCTGCCAGATTAGGTTTCGCTGACGATCAACACACCAGGCTAAACCAGGTCGAGCAGGTCCCTAAGGAGGCGGAGAAGGCAAAAATGGCTACGCGAAGTTTGGAGATAGGCAAAAGTGAAAAGAAGAGAAAAGAAAACCGTCCAATAGCGGCCGAAGCAATTCCAATACACCCCCGAGCGGCCCACAGCGCTCACCCCATGGTCGTGATTGGATTGAGATCCGTCATTGGGCGAGGAGCTGTACGCCAACAATCCTACGCTCCGCCGACCTAATGCACGCCAGGCGACCCGGGCTGGCCGATAATTACGTACAGTAGTAGATGTTGTATCACAACCTATGTGGTTTTTGTTGCCGACTTTCCTGATACGACGCCGCGACGGTGAGTGAAAGAGGACGGACGATTGTCGGTCGGTATACACTTTATAAGAAACAAACTCTTTCGGCCTTTCCTTTTCTTGTAAAAAGAAATATGATGACGTCCCTGTTGGTCACGTCCAGCGGCCATCTTGCTCAGCTATTATTACTGTACTGTATACTGTGGTAATAGTAGTAGCCACTCAGATTCTGCCGCCCGCTGTCAAGATGAGAGTCGAAAGACAAGCAGCAGCAGCAGCGCTCCTGAGCGCCCTGTCTGTCGCGTCTGCAGCCCCAACAATACCGGCAGACGCGCCAGCTGTAGACGCCACCGAGAAGAAGGCTCGCGATGTCGACACCCTGTACCCATACACAGGACCCGAGATCCCCGTGGGAGACTGGGTCGATCCGTCCGTCAACGGCGTCGAGGGCAGCGGCTTTGCTCGCCTGGTCGAGCCGCCAGCAGTCGCACCAGCAAGCGAGAACCCGACCAACAACATCAACGTGATCTCCATCTCTTATATCCCAGAGGGCATCAACATCCACTTCCAGACGCCCTTTGGCCTGGACGAGGACCCAACGGTCTACTGGGGCGAGTTTGGCCACAAGAACCTGACCTGCATGGCCAAGGGAGCATCTTCGACGTACGACCGCACGCCTCCCTGCTCGCTGGTCTCGGTCACACAGTGCAGCCAGTACTTCCACGACGTGCAGATCGAGGGCCTGAAGCCGGACACGACCTACTACTACCAGATCGCAGCATCCAACGGCACAACGCCGTCCCCAGTGCAGACCTTCAAGACGGCCGCCGCCCCGGGCACCAAGAAGCCCTTCTCTCTCGCCATTGTCAACGACATGGGCTATACCAACGCGGACGGCACATATGCCCAGCTTCTCAAGAACTCTCAGAACGGCTCCATCAACTTTATCTGGCACGGCGGCGACCTGTCATACGCCGACGACTGGTACAGCGGCATCCTTCCTTGCTCAGACGACTGGACGGTCTGCTATAATGGAAGCTCCAGCGAGCTGCCTCCTGGAGATTATCCCGAGTCCTACAACACTCCGCTCCCCGAGGGCGAGATCCCGAACCAGGGAGGCCCGCAGGGTGGTGACATCTCGGTCATCTACGAGTCGAACTGGGATTTATGGCAGCAATGGATGAATGCTTTGAAAGTCCCGTACATGGTCCTGCCAGGGAACCATGAGGCAGCATGTGCTGAGTTTGATGGGCCCGGCAACGTGCTCAGTGCCTATCTTGACTACGACGAGGCCAACTCCACGTCGCCCACCACCAACCTGACATATTACACCTGCCCTCCGTCACAGCGGTAGGTTTTTTCTCCTTGCTTGTATATGTCAGAAAAGAGACACGGCTACAAAGTTTTCTGTTATTGACTTATGTTCCGATAGAAACTTTACGGCCTTCCAGCACCGGTTCCGGGCTCCAGGCCCCGAATCCGGCGGCGAGGGCAATTTCTGGTACTCGTTCGACTACGGCCTGGCCCACTTTATCGCCCTCGACGCCGAAACCGACTTCGTCGACTCGCCCTCGTGGCCTTTTCTTCGCGACATCGAGGAGGGCTCCAACCCGAACGAGACGCACCCGACGCTCGACGAGACGTACGTCACAGACTCGGGCCCCTTTGGCCGGATCGACGACGACGCCATCAACGACAACACGGCCTACGAGCAGTACCAGTGGCTGGTGAGCGACCTCGAGGCCGTCGACAGGGCCAAGACGCCCTGGGTGATCGCCATGAGCCACAGGCCCATGTACAGCACCGAGACCTCGAGCTACCAGGCCAACATCCGCGCCGCCTGGGAGGGCGTGCTCCTCAAGTACGGCGTCGACCTGTACATTGCTGGGCATGTTCACTGGTACGAGCGCCTGTTCCCGCTGACCGCCAACGGGACGGTGGATACTGCGAGCGTGGTGAACAACAACACGTTTGTCACAAACGCCGGCACGAGCATGACGCACATTATCAACGGGGCGGCGGGTAACATCGAGAGCCACAGCACGCTGGACGACGGGGAGTCGTGGGCCGCGTTTACGGTGGAGCTGGATAATCAGCACTATGGGTTTGGCAGACTCACTGTGGAGAGCGACAAGGAGTTGACGTGGTCGTTTATCCGTGGGGATGATGGAAGTGTGGGAGACAGCATGACGTTGAGGAAGAATGGAGCAGAATGAGCTAGTTCTTTAGGTGTAGAGAGGACCAAAATATGAGAGATCTGACCTCGAGAAAATTGTATGTGGCCAACAGGTTACACAAGGTTCGGCCAGATAGCATTCAGAACTATTGATGACTGCAGGTTGCCGTGCATTTGAATAAACCTATCAGAAGCCGGTTATGGTCATCCGATGCTGTAGGTTCAGAGCAATGGAGTAATCAATTGATCAGATGCTCCATTGGAGGAATGCCACTCAGAAAAGTTTCTGTAAGATATGCAAGCAAACTTGGAACGGCTGGGTTTCCAAAGGGACAATCATGGAGAGGGCAGCATGATCAGCCTTGCTTTTTGCAAATTTTGAGATTGTTACACAATAATGTGGCCGAGGACTAGGGACCAAAAAGGTTAGAAAGTGTGAGATATTGAGAATTTACAGGAACTGGTCGAAACCTTTTCTTCGAGCTTGACAAGATTTCTGCAATTTGAGTAGTCATAAGCAAAGTCAAGTGCTGCCCAAACGGTTTCAACTGAAGAAGATACACAAGACATGAGAAAAAAAGTATAGATATGTCTCATATCTTCCAACAGATATCACACGTCCACACTACAAACCAGGCAGCCCAAACTGAAGAGATATTCATCGATACAAAAAGCCAACTCCATCAGCCACAAGTACTTTTGTGTGTACCTCATATGTCCTCTCCTCCCAAGCCATGACTATGAACAGTTGATTAACCCCATCATCCACAGTCACTTTACAACATGGCACCCATCTCCAGCCTCCTCGTCCCCATCATGAGCCTCCTCACGGCCACCAACATCGTCCTCGCCGGGTCCATCTCCGAGTACTACTACAGCAACTGCGGCTCCCCCGTCAACACTTACCTCTCCGGCTCCATCCCGACCTACTGTAACACGCAGACGGGTGCCTCCATCGGGTGGACCGGGTCCGAGGCCTGTTCGCTGTGGATCTACAGCGACAAGTACTGCGAGGACCCCGTGGAGGAGTTCTCGGCCGCTGATGATGGCTGTGTCAACTTCCCCAGCACGGGCGGGTCGTGGTTGTTCCACTGCTGAGAGGCTAAAACTCGTCAGGGGGTGGGTGCAGGTGTGCCTCCCTTGGTGAGAGGATGATGATTGTAATGGGGCAAACGAGTCGCTGGTGTCAATGTTCTATATGGTACAGTAGAGCAAGGTGTTCAACACACCTACAGCAGCGGTGATATGCTGCTATTTTCAGGTCGAGGGAACTGTCCTTTCGTTTATCCTATTGTCACCAAAAATATCTAGGTACCTAGTCGTCAATTTGGTTTGAACCGATCAATTCATCGCCTTGAGACGTGACATGAGGAGATGACATCAAAAGAAAGCAAGATAACATAAAAAGAAACAGAAAGAGCCATCAAACAACCTTGTTCTGCAGCAGCTCGGGCAGAATCTTGGTCCCAGGCTCGCACTGCGTAATCCCCTCCGTGGCACCCTCGCGCTTCTGGCCCTCAGGAAGCTGCAGCGTCAGCGGCTTGTCCGAAGTCGAGACGTCCTGCCCCCACCCAGGGGCACGAAGGTCATCATCGTTGACCTTCTTCCCCGTCACAGGGTGCGGGTAGTGGAAGGGGACGACCCGCGTGTCAGGCCAGAGCATCTTCTGCTCGAGGATCTCGTCCGGGCCGAGAGGATCCTCGGGAAAAGTCTTGGTAGGCCAGGGGATATAGTTGGGCTCGGTGTGCGACCAGCCGCTCTCGAACTCGCCGTGCCAAAAGGGGAAATAGCGATACCGAAACAGTTTCCAGACTCCCTGTTCCTTGATGTACTCATTCTCGTAGACACCGCCCTCCCACCACTGCACATGGCCCCGCGGGTGCACGTCCTTGATGCTCTCGTGCGTGCCGGCGGACATGAGGGCCCGCATGCGCACCCAGGCGTGCGTCCCGCTCGGGTCGACGTCCACAATGTCCTGCATCATGGCGTGGTCCAGCAGGAAGCCTTGGATGGGGCCGTTGCGGCCCTTGACAAAGTAGGACTGGAACCGGCCCTGGTAGAGACGCCTGACGCCTTCTTTGCCTCGGTAGCGGGCGCCGAGGAACTCTACGTAGGTATCTGGATGGTCGGAGAAGAGATCGACGACCTGATGCGGGGGTTTTGTTTTATTATTGGTCAGCGATGGATAGTCTCAAGTGCAATTGGGTTATTGATGGCGGGTAAAATGCAAACCTCATTGTATAAACACTTATCTAGGAAGTAGCCATACTTGAAGTGAGTCTTGCGAACCTCAGACTCATCTGGTGGAGGGGGCTGCCTGTCAGCGGTCGTCGGTTTGAAGGAGTGGCATTCCACCGAGACGACAGGCTAAGGGTCATTACCAGAGACACGAGACAGTTCCTTTTGCAGGGCAGCAACTTGTTCCTTGAGTTGGGCGAGATCAGCTTCCATGTTGTCATGTAATCAATATGGCAGAGTAGTATTGTGGTCTGTTTCTAGCTGTTTTCTCTTCTTTTGCTGGTAATTTGAAAAAGAAAACAAGATATTCTTCTGCCATCAGACCCAAATCTTCACCCCGGCGGTCTAATTATATTGTTCTGGACAACCTCATGCCAATAAGCCATCGACTGCACAGCCGGGTGCGGAGAAATATATCCTCAATCCCATCCTGTCAAGTCTCGCTCCCACTCGTGAACTCTCAACTGCCGTATATTTAAGTAGCGTCGTCACAAGATGCTAGGGCTCCCCGCATTCGAAAGGATGATCCTATGCGAGCACTTGCAGTAGAGTGTGGTCGCGTGGACGGGTTTTGTCTCCAATGGGTGCTCCAATGGATAATAAGACCTTGGCAGTGAATCCCCAAAAAGCCGCCGTCGCTAAATAATTAGTCCGCGGGGCAGGAGGAAGATTGACAGACCCTCAACATGAGAACTTCCTTCTGCCTTCGCTGGGCCTCGAAAGGTGTTGAGGAAATCAATAAAAGACAAGTGGTTGAGTACACAATGACAATAATCAGCTGTTCAGCCTTGTATCAAATCGAAGACTGGGGATTAGATTTCCCGTCCTTCGCTGGGGAGTTACAAAAGCAGACAATACACACCGTGCTTGTTTGTGTCTCGAACTCTAATTTCATTATATAATTACATAAACATATTCCCTAGCTGTAATGCCGTGAATCCACCCTCCGCTTTATTAACTTTCCTCTGTATTATCTCTATTACCTTTTGGCGACTCTTGACTGGCCTGAAGATCATCTGCACCCCCTGCAGGTCAATGGAGCACCAACGTAATAGGGGCTGGAGTCTATGCGTGCTGTGCCGTGCAGGCAAGAAAACCATTTGCCGGGCGCGGTTGCCGTAGCGGGCGTGGCGTGCTCGGGCCCTCAGAACAACCCGAACAGGCACGACGAGGAAGATCATACCGGAGAGACGGAGTTTCATGAAACATTGTTCGTTCCGAGATGGCACATCTCTTCTGGATAAATATAAGCTGAACCTGCCGGATGAAGGAGGTGGCTGGTTGGGCTGGCTGAGTTTCAAGGCAGTCTAGTCTGGCAATTTATATCGACAGCTTCATGATCTGATTCTCGCCCTGATTATCGTCATTTTTATTTGTTGGCGTTGACATTGATCACCAGAGCTAGCCAAGTCTAGTAAACATGGCACACATCTTCGACCTCGCACCCGCCGTCAAGCGGTCCGGCTACGCCTCGGGAAAACTGGCCAAGCCGCGCGAGGCGACCACCTTCCCAGACACAGACGTGTTCCGCGGCATGAACAAGCCCTGCCGCTTCGAGGGCGACGTCTACGACCTCGAAGTCAGCGGCACCATCCCCAAAGACATCAACGGCACCTTCTACCGCGTCCAGCCGGACCACCGCTTTCCTCCCTTGTTCGAGGACGACATCCACTTCAACGGCGACGGGTCCGTGACGGCCGTGCGCATCGCCAACGGCCATGCCGATTTCAAGCAGCGCTATGTCCAGACGGACCGGTACAAGGCCGAGACTGCGGCGCGGGGGAGTGTCTTTGGGCGGTACCGCAACCCTTTCACGGACAACGACGCGGTCAAGGGGGTGATTCGCACCGCGAGCAACACCAATATCTTCTTCTGGCGCGGTATGCTGCTCGCGACCAAGGAGGACGGCCCACCGTTCGCCATGGACCCTGTCACGCTCGAGACGCTGGGGCGGTATGACTTTGAGGGTCAGGTCAAGACGCCCACGTTCACTGCGCATCCCAAGTTCGACCCTGAGACGGGCGAGATGGTCTGTTTCGCGTACGAGGCGGGCGGTGACGGCAACGATGGGTCGTGTGATATTGTGGTGTGGACGATTGCTGCGGATGGGAAGAAGACGGAGGAGACCTGGTACAAGGCGCCGTTTGCAGGCATGATTCATGACATGGGCCTGAGCAAGAACCATGTCGTGCTGCCGCTGACGCCGTTGAAGGTGAGAATGGACAAGCTGAAGAGGGGCGAGGAAAAGTTTGTCTGGGATCCGGAGGAGGATCAGTGGTATGGCTTGGTGCCGAGACGAGGAGGGAAGAGTGAAGATATAAGATGGTTTCGGTCTGGCAATGGTGCGTCTGTTTCCTTGTTTCTTTTCCGATTGGTCATATTCTTCTCTTCCTGTTCGATTCCTAACCGCCTCTTTACACAGCCTTCCAAGGCCATGTCACAGGCTGCTTCGAGAACGAACAAGGCAAGGTCGTCCTGGACCTCACAATAGCCGATGGCAACGTCTTCTTCTGGTGGCCCCCAGAACCCGAGCCAGAGGGGAACCTGCGCCAGCCCAGCCAGCTCACGAGCCCGACGACGCGGTGGATTCTGGACCCAAAGGCCAAGACCAACACACGCGTGACCTCGGCCTTCGCCTGGCCCAACAGCGGCGAGTTCAGCCGCATCGATGACCGCTGGGTAACCAAGGAGTATAAGCACTTCTGGATGCTCCAGATCGATCCCACCCGCCCCTATGATTGGGCAAAGTATGGCCCTCCTGCCGGCGGGCTGTTCAACTGCCTGGCCCATTATACCTGGCCCTCCGAGGGTCCACCGGCAGCGGGCAAGGAGGATGTCTTCTTCGCAGGGCCAACAATCACCTTTCAGGAGCCGGCCTTCATTTCCAAGGCCGGCTCCAATGTGGAGGGCGAGGGCTACCTCATCGTCCTGATGAACCACCTGGACGTTCTGAGGAACGATGTGGCCATCTTCGACGCCCAGAACCTGGCCCAGGGCCCACTTGCGGTGCTGCACCTGCCGCTGAAGCTGAAGATCGGCCTGCACGGTAATTTTGTCGATCACCGGGAAATTAAGGCGTGGCAGAAGCAGAGGGATGCGGAGACTGGTGAGCTCGGGCCGGTCAAGGTTGCTACAGAGCTGCTGCCTTGGCAAAAGAAGCTTGCCAGTGGGGAGGCGAATGGAGGGCAGCACTGGCGAGTATATGGCGGGATGAATGACTGATTGATCGACTATTCATTGATTGACTGACTTCAAGTTAAGTGTGACTATAAATGTGTCACAAAGCTGACAGCGAGATCAAGAGAATGAAAAGAAGGATCAAAGAGCACAGGCTATTTTGGGTCTTGCAGCCTCCTTACCTATCGCGAATGAATACTTATAGTCTTGGAAGAACAATATGTGCTGTGACCAAAGTTTGCTGTTGAAGCAGTAGCCATAGCAGTCTGAGCTTTCTCTGGCGCCTTCTCGGTCACCACCGAGCCTTAGTGATTAGTCCTAGACGCCTCTCATAGTTAGGCAAGTAATTAAACAGTCTAGGCCTTGGCCTCGTCCCCACCGAATTGTGATGACTGTAAGTTCTGATTTAGAGTTACCTACAAAATAGGAGCACCATACTCCAAATATATGGGGATTGTCCGTCTCATATGCCGTCCTTTCGTTTGTAGTACACCGGCGGCGCCTTGGCTCGACCACTGGCTCTGCCCTAGTAAGTGGTTGTGACAAAGAAAGCTGGAACCGGACTGACACCATACGCAGCTAAACTGCTTCCGCAATTTCACTCATGGTCAAAGGCATTATTTAATCATGAGCAAGTCTCCATTACAGGTACTGGTCCAACGACGGGACCATCGCGTTTCTTGTTTCTAAGACGTTGTAACCCAGATACTTCATTGTTCAGCATCGATCGAGCCGAATTTTTACAGTATCAAACCACAATGAGTTGGGTCAGGGACGCCATCGCCACGATTCAGTCACAGAAATGTGAAGTCCTACACCAGACGGTGTATGGAGGATACGGCATCAAGCCAGATGTGAGCACGGGCGATATTCCCGGATCAGGACCTACGTGCATGCCTGCATTGCAAGAGACTGACCAAAAGAAAACGCGATGGCAATCCCAGATCTTCTGGGCGGTAGATCCTAGCGATATGCCCGAGAGCTTAAGAGAAGATGTCGAGCAGAGGTTGAAAGAAGAGAGCAGTGGTTCTGGCACCTGCTTCATCGTACGGTGCGTCAATAATTCCTGGTTCTTAACAGCAACCTAGGCTATTGTGGACATTACTTCAATCTCTGACATGTCTTCTTGCATAAACTATCTATAGTATTGAGACTTTTACCGCTTTTCAAGACGAGGCTTTGCGGTCCACGGGAAGTCCTGTGGGTTGCTTCGACGTCTTCATTGGCACAGACCCTGCCAATGTTGAGTATTCAGTAAGTATTTTTAGGGGTCTCACATACATCACATGAGAGAGCCCTTCCGTAGGAATTTAGGGCCAGTCCATCTCCTCTTCTGACAGTCATGCTGAGCCCATGTTCACCTTCACAGCGCCAGATCAAGATCTACGAACAGCGACCTGATCCACAGCCGAGTCTTTCCTCTCAGGACCAGGTCCATGGTGAGCATGGAGCCTTCGCAAGAACACTGAGGAGGCTTTCTGTGGCTGCAGGGTTTGGCGACACCTCTACGCCTCAGAATCAATCGAGCCCTGTCCAGTTCGACAGCCTACCTTCCATCTACGGAAATCACTCGCCTTCTCCGGACCGACGCCGCAGGAGCGTTGCTGCTCCTCTCAAGAAGGTGCTACCGAGGCCGCATTGGAGAAGGTTCAGCCAACTGGATTCTCATGCCGAGATGTTGAGCGCCCTCGAAGGTTCTTTCAAAGTCAAGCCTGGAAAGTCGAGCCTCGCGTCAAACGAAGAACCCCAAAATACTTCACAGTCTCGAGAAGAGGACCATAATCCTGGTGGTGTACCCCATACATCTGTGGAATCCACATTACGCTCAGCTCACAAGCCAGGGCAGGCATCAATTTCCTCACTTTCGCGAATGGTGCCCAGCAATGAGGATCATTCGCGTGGATCTGCCGCTGGGCACGCCTCACAGCGTGCTGACGAGGATACCCTCGATCCGACGTCTGCATCTGGAGGCCTGGAGGGCAACGCAGCGTATGGCCCTGCACAAATGGTCCTAGTGAATCAGATGGACGGCCTTGAGGCTTCAGCTACGCCAATAATGCAACCAACTGTCGAGACTCGAGCCGACAAACGACCAACACTACTGGAGAGGAACAGTTCGTCGACAGATAAGGACAAAGCTGATGTTCAGGATGAGGACACTCCGAGGACGGGGGGCCACCGAGGCGCAGTCTGAAGCGGCCTGCGATCTGCCGACACCACTAGGCTCAAATCCTAAACCTGGAGATGTTACGTCTCGAGTGGATATCGAGACTGAAATGGAGAAAGCCGTTGAACCGAGCCACGCAGTTGAGGACCAGGCCAAGCAATGGGTGCAGCCTGAGAACCTCGACGAGGTCGAACCATCAATCAAGACCGAGCCCGTCCAGGCTCAGCGCAACTCTTGGGCAACGTCTCGAGTAGAATCCCACATCGATTCCCAAACCGAGGCCCAGATCAATTCCAAGGCTGAGCCCCACCAGGACAATATACAATCTACGCCGCGCAAGCTGAGGAGACAGACTTTGCGGTTCCTCAGCGGAGAACCTGGTCAGAAGAATCTCTTTACCTTCTGGGACGACAATGTTCAGGGTCCTGAGATGACCATACGACGCGGTCGGGTGAGACGGGGCTCGAGGTATCCGGATCCACCGGAGGCAAAGCCGCAGAGGAATTGTGAAGTGGAAGAAGTCGAGGGTAACAAGGTCCAGACACCACGTACAAAGGCTGAGCGTGAGCGTGTATCCGGACTGCGAAGACTCGGGGCGCGGCTCAGTCACTGGCTCCATTGACGAGTAGTCAGCACTTACTTCAAAAGAGATCTGGCGAGGGATGATGGACATACAGTCAGATGCTTAGGGAGGCCTGTAATTAATTCCTGTCTTATTATACTCACGCTAAAAGGACCCAGATCGGCGAATCCTCGCCCAGGATCCACAGGCCGGCTTACACGAGGCTCTGAGTATTCCTCCAAGGAGGGAGGGACTACATGATTCGTTGATATTTTCGCGAGAAAGGCACGGTGCTTGTGCATAGTGAGAACTGGCAACAGATTTGGCGAATAATTGATATTCCCAAATCTAATGTTCCTAAACGTCACAACTGTGTGATAGAAGAGAAAAAAGTATATAGAAGAAAGTCAAGTACACGCAAGGGCCCAAAGAAGGGGGTAATCTGCCATGCTGCGCCAATTGATATGCCGGCAAAATACTAAAAGAGGCCCCCTTCTCTACACACAAACCCCAAGATTCTCGACCAGGCCCAAACTAAGCATTGCCTTTAGCGAGCAATGCAGGAGCTCATGAGAGCAGTGTCCACCATGTCAGCAGCCGTGGTACCCGTAGGCGTCAGGGTCAGGGCATATGTGCTGTCAAAGGCACCAGCGGCCCAGCCGACGTAGCCGAGGTAGACGTCGCTGTTCTTGTTGAGGTAGGCGAGCTCCTGGCAGAGGTAGGTCTTGCAGGAGGCGGTGTTGCCGCCGCCCGTCTCGGAGAGGATGGCCTGGCGGTTGTTCTCGCGCAGCCAGGTGGCCAGGGGCGAGAAGGCGTCGTCTACGTTGTCGGTCACGCACTCGGTCGAGGTGCCGCTGTTGTCGGCGTCGAGGTACCTGTGAAAGTGGTGTCAGCTTTCTACTTGCATCATCATCATCTTCTTCTCTCTATACACAATAATTGTTTATGTTCGGTTGAAAAGACAGAAAGACTCACTTGTGGACGTCAAAGATCAGGTTGTCGGTAGATCCATCAGGATTGGTGACATTCAGCAGGTAGGGACCAGCCTCGGTAGGCAGGGTCCCGGCAGAGGAGTATGAGCTGCCAGGCAGGAGGAGGGTGTGGTCAGGGGCGACGGCACGGACGGCGGTGACAACAGCCTGGACGGTCTCGGCCCAGGTAGAGACGGTCAGGTCATGAGGCTCGTTCATGATGCCGAAGAAGACGTTGGTGTTGTTGGCGTACTTGGTGGCAAGGGAGGTCCAGAGAGCAGCGAACTCGTCGTTGGTGGGACCCCCTGGCCGATGATCTTGCCGTCCCAGCGGGCATAGTTGTGGATGTCGAGGATGCACTTGGCGCCGGTGTCGAGGCAGCTCTGCATCAGATCATCGTACTGGGCGCTGCTTTATATTAGCAAAGGGTTGTTTCTTTTTCTACTACTGCTTAAAAGGCAGCCAAGTATCAGGTAGTCAAGGGGCTACTCACAAGTTGGTGGAATCCAGGTCACCGCCGACGACAGCATTGGTGAGGTATTGCCAGCCGGCTGTGATTCTGAAGATGTTGAGGTTGTCTGCAGAGTAGAAGTGCTGCATCTGCTCGGCACCAGTGCTGGGGACGGTGATGCCGTCGACAGTGCAGGTTCCATCAGTGGAGCATCCAAAGTCGAAGCCAGCAATGTTGACACCAGCGTAGGTTGTATTGCCGCTGGTGCTGGTCGCTGTCGCCGTCGAAGTGGCAGCCACAGAAGCAGCACTGGAGGACACTGATGACACAGCCGCCACGGCAGACGAGAGGGGCGAGACGGTAGCAGCCGAGTTGATGGCCGAGAGAGTTGCAGTCGCTGCCGTCAAGGCTGAGCTGAGGGTAGACTTCTTAACGCAAGGCATCTTGAAAGAGTGGAATTTCCGTAGACGAAAAAAGAAAACAAAAAGGTAGGGATCGACAGTGACCAGGGAAACGGTCTGAAGGAAAGAAAGTGCCTTGACAAAAAGCGGACCCAGTCCGAGGTGGTAAGAAAACAGTTGTGTGAAATGGTTGAGTGAAGGAAAGAGAGGGAAAGGGAAAAGAGCCCGCTTTACAGCAAAAAGCAGCGGCGGATGTTAGTATTATATGTCCTTATCCAAGGAGTCGAGACGAAGGCGGGATGAGCTCATGTGCTGCCCTCGACAACACGCCTGTAAAGCAGGAGACCAGATCCGATTATCCGGGGACTTTGGAGGGCGGCAGGTGGATGCGGCCTCAAGGATGTCAATGTGTGAATCATGGGGAAAACAAGGGCTTGATTGCCCCTACAAACAGGGGATCTGCGGCAAGGGTGGGCGGTTGAGGCTCTTGAGATGCTACAATCATCGGGTCCGCTGGAGGTTTTCTACATGACACTCGCGTTTCGAATTGCTATGCCCTCAACTCGAGACAGGGACAAGATTGGGATCTGCTTCTGGGATCTCCTTGGAAAACCCTTTCGTCTGATTGTTCATGATCGACGCCAAGCTGCACATCGTCGACGCATCACCCGCAAAACACATGAACAAAAGAAAGAGACGGGGGGGAATGAATGCCAGTTGCTCTGTTCGAAATCCCTTTCTCTCATGAGCGAAGCTGAGAAGTCCACAATTTACAAGCATTTTGGTGGTCAGCAAAAGATCAGTTCGGTGCTTTCGGCTCGCACCCCTGTCATGTCTAGACGATCCTTTCTTCTGTCCAGCGTTTCAGGTGTCGTGAGGCCAATTTCCCATCTTGCATGACCGTCAATCAAGCTCAGCAGCGGTGAGGCGTTATGGTTCACTAAATTTTAGAGTTGCAACAGAGTTATTTTCTGCGGACTTTCGACAGTTGAGGAGGTTCACTTTGCATCTAAAATGTATGAAAAAGGCACTGCACTTACCACTCGATCTATCGAGAAATGGGTAAGGCATGACCAGCAAGCCAGATTTCGGCGCCCCATGAAAAAATATGGAGTCTCAGCCCCTGGTATGCATAAGTAGTACTGCAGCAAAACCCCTCCCGTGGCGTCTGGTGAGGCGCCAAATGATGCTGCATAAAGTTTCGAGGGGCGCAATCGCAACGACCCGACATGACCTGACTAAACTCATCCCTCTTTGTCGACGTCATCCATATGCTACAGCAGTCAGGCATGCAGGCTCTTCCTCGGATTTGTGACTCTGGCAGACCCAGCCTGATGAATACGTTGTGTTTGGGCCGTGGTGTGAGGTCCCCAGGTTGTAACACCAGCACCTAAAGTGATGTTTCTCTTTTCAAGAGAGGCTATTGATATAATCAAGTAGACTGCTTGCCAGATGTCTAAGAGCACATGATCTCTCAAGGAGATCCAAAACTTCAACCTTCACACAGACGAAAAATATAACTATAACGCTCCTTTCACTTTACCCTGCTGAGCCTCATACGCTCCCTAATGCAGTCTCCTAGTTCCCTCACTGTTTCGGTTGTCCGACATTCCCAAATGAGACTCACCCTCGTGGAAAAGTGGTTCCCGGTAGCTGGAGAGGCCCGAGCGGCATGACTTCGCTTCTATTAGCCGTTATTGCACCTTCAACACTCGATCAACAGTCCAGGAAGATGAAAATAAAGGTATATGGGTCATCTTGATATGAACGGTAGGAGCAAGGATGCTGCCAAACTGGGTTGGAACGGTTCGAGAAGTGTGTTCATCCGAGCTGGCCGTCCAGGCTAGAGTCTCGTCATAGAACAAAGAAGCAAGCGAGAACCATCTCGCTTACTCTGGTCCTCTCCTCCTACTTAGTTTCCCCCTGGTCAAGGCAGCTTGGTTAGAAAGTAATTACGGTGCAGTTTATCAGTCCCAACCTCACCGAGTCGCCAATAACACCAGTGAAGAAGCAGGATATTTGCCGTCAGGCCGTTCTCGCATATCAAGTCATATGAGAAGTATTTTCCAGCTCGGAAGGGAATAGAGTCGCGCATAACGACACAGGTCTTCAAACTTTTCTAGGCAGGTCTTGCTGCGAACGACCAGCACAGCTAGCGAGCCGGCTTAAAAGAGGAGAGATCGTGTTGCGTGTGTCAGTGTAACCATATGAACAATTTCCTTCGAGTGCCATGTTTGGTTATTGCTAATATCCAGATCTTCTGGCTGTGGCGTCTTGCGAAGTCTGGCAGCCATGCAGGTTGGACATCAATAGCGAGAGAACACGTACATCTCAAAAGGCACATGCTACGCTACGTCTAGGAACTTATCCAATGTCATAGTCATGTCATATCTTTGATTTTCATGTTGTATCTGAAGCGGGTAATTTACGTACTTTATATAACAGTCGGATTCTGAGGCTAGGGAACGTGACATGGCCGTACATGTGGCTTACTTCTTGGGCGCTTCAGACCTGCAGTCACTATCGTCTTTGCTCTACTTTATTCTCTCACTCGTTTAGGTTTCTCATCTTACAAGTCTCATAGTGGCTTCAGTTTATGAATATTCTCAGCTTCACCTGCCCAATGCCAAGGCAAGGCTGAGAAGGAGTAGTTAGTAGCAGCCATGACAAACTGTCCAAGGTGAGCAACTCTTCACTCAAGGTTTTACTACTGCTGCTTACATTAATTGATGATTCTCTCTCCCTCTCGCAAAGAGCTACAGAACCTGCACGTCGCCCAGGGTCTCAACTTTTGTCGGCGCCTCAACGCGCAGTGGGAGAACCAGCGTTTTCTGCAAGATGCAAAAGAACGCGCAAAGCTTCTCAGGAGCATCGAGTCAGAGGAGCACCAAATTCTGTCTGCTTGAGTATTGGGAGATCTTCTTTTAGAATCTCGGATTTGTTTGATGGTTGACAATCTTGTTCCACCCGAGATTTGTGTGCGAGGGGTTGGGATTGTATTATTATGATTGTTCTGATGATAGGGTGAGAAAAATGTTTAATTACTGTACATGAAGCTCGTATTCTTTCTGGCTCGACTTTCGCCATGACAAGCGGAGCTCAAGATGTTGTTTCTATTTTAACAATGTCATAAAACCTCTGCCTCACACCTGCAATTTTAGACACTGACCAGACATTCGCCCGTCCAAGGCAACCTCGAGGGTAAATGGCGTTGGGAAGCAGTGACTGCTGACCCAATTTCCCGCCCAACAGACTTCTCCCATGATTCATTCCTCCTCTCCTCGCTTGTGGCATCAACAGCCTCTGCTGTCATCTTCGCTTGTCTCTGAGATCCATTTCTTCCGCAATTTTGGTTCTACAATACTTGTAATCACTTTGTTTGACACACACGTCACCCATTCGCTGTTCTCTGCTTCTCAAGCATCGCTCTAGGTGCGCTCTCTTCATTCCATGATTTCTAGCGCTTCGGGTACATCGCCTAACGCTGTTGTCATCCAGACCTATGCGGATATCTTTTTTATGCAGCACTTTGTATTGCTGTCCTGCTCTTGGACATCTTACTTTAGCTGTGCTGCGATTCGTAAGCCTGTTACCCTCTCCGCACCATCCCCAGCACCATTGCTCCCTACAGAACTCCACGTTCGTTCTCATTGTCGTCTCTGACAACGCGGAGAACATAGCCATCGTACAGCCGTCGCCATGCAGCTGCGAGCCATCTTGGTCAGCTCCCTCGCCGTTCTTTCCTCTGCACTCGTTGCACCCTGCCCGCCATCCAGCACCGTGCACGTTGAAGATCGCAGCCTTGACTTCGGCGCAGAGCTCATCAACAAGATCAACTCATTCCCCGGCTCGGCCGATATCAAGAGCATCTTCATCTGTCTGAAGAAGGACTCCGGCTGGAAGGCAGACTGGAGCAGCAGAGAGAATGAAGGCAAGGTCACATTCAGCAACGTGGACCCCAAGTGTTGTGAGAAGGTCAAGAAGGGCTGGGAGCAGCACAAGGCCCCCTGGAGCAAGCTGGCTGTCCCAACTTTCAACCAGGCATGCACTGGAGGTGAGCTCGCGGGGATGACGCCCGAGAATGCAAGGCGGCTGCACCATATTATGGGTCACCACGGTGGAAGGTAAGAAAGAGGAGGGTGGGCATGTTTGACTTCTTCCTGGACACCCAGGATTGTATGCTCTTGGCTGAACTCAGTATCCTAGAACTTCCCAGACAGCCTTCTTTGGTATCAATGCAATACGCACATCATCATTCGCAAGCCGCCTGGTCACAGATATCTGTCCTTGGCATTCTATCTGTGCGTTGACCTGACAACGTGCTTGTGTTGCTCGTGCTTGCACAAGAAGCTGGTCTAAAGCAGGTTTTCGACATTGTAGATTCCATGTTTTCGCATCACCGAGGCAGCGACCAAGCAGCGGGGCCACGTCACTGGCAACTCCTGGAGCAACACTGAAGAAGTAATTAGCTGGGAGGTGCATAGAGGTACGCTGTGCGTCATGGTAACATTACGCTCGGAAGGTGCTATTGCGAAGGAAAAAACACGCAGTACAAATCGAGAAAAACAAAGGACCAAGTAAACTCCCTTTTCCTCTCTCCTTTTCTTTCTGCCGACTTTCTTCTCCACCATCCACCGTCCCTTATCCACTGCCTTGTACTCATCGCATCATTCATCAGGCTTGAAGATATTCTCTAGCATTTCGATCATTATCATCACATCGTCCCTGTTTCGACCACCACTCCGATTGCTATAGTCACCTGTGAGTATGCCTGGCCCTTTACCCATCACCACCATCATCAGTGACTGACTCCATCCTTCACAGTGAGATCAACAACCACGACACATTGCCAACATGCAGTTCACCAGCATCCTCGCCGTCCTGATCGGCGCCGCTGCAGTCATGGCCTTGCCCTCCCAGCCAGAGCCTGAAGCACTGCTGGAAGACATGTCCTCCCTTGGCGATGCCCTTACCCCCTCTCCAGTCTTGGCGAAGCCCAGTCCCCGCTATCCAGCCGTCGAGACCGCCCGTCCAAGCTCTGGCCCAAGGCTCTCCAGGACGACTGGCGCTGCATGAAGGCCTCCGGTGTGCAATACCCCGACGTGCACGGAGACTGGTCCCGCAAGGTAGAGGGGATCCACACCGCGTACGGGTTCCCATCATCATGTTGCCGACCATTTGCGAAGGCCTGGAAGGAGCAGGAGGCGAGGGGCAAGACGAGGGGCATCCACGCCGAGTTCTCGAACACCAAGGGAAAAGGGGACGCTGACGACTGCGACCACGTGGTCATGAGCAAGATCAAGAGGCACCACTGGCCGTATCTGAACCGGTTCTGGAAGGAATTTGGAGTTGTGGAGGGACAGAAGTAGGCCGGACGTGGCTTGATGGGGTTTTGGATGTCCCCAAAAGGAGGTGTGACTGTGGCATTGATGAGTGGCGGTTGATTCTGGGACGGGTCTGACGCACCTAAGTACTCACAGTAGTAGCAGAGTCTGGCCTTTTCCTCTGCAGCTACTCTAGACCAGTTCCATACCTTGTCTGACTATGGAATCTTTCCTTTTCCCTATCAATTCCAAGACCTCGCCCGTGTAGCAAGACGCGCTGCGCATACAACAGATTGCGAAATAAGTTGCGGTGCGACACAGATAGTAGACAGGATTCGGGGCTTGGTGACAAGTGTCAGGAAAGCATTTGTCATGCCTAAGTAAATACTTTGTTACTAAAATAGGTAATGGGCACACACATTTACTTCTTTGTGTGCTTTGACTTTGCCGCCTTGGCCACCCAGACAATGTCCTTATGCGCCTGGCTTTGAAGGTCGACCTTGCCATAAGGCTTTTGTCACATACAGTCTTGTCTTGATCGGAAGGAAGGGACAACGAGATTGTATGTTTGTATTTCTGTACTACTAAAGGATCTTCTGTCCCTGTCCCCTCGACGCGCTTCTCGCGCGACCTCACTTCATTTTACTCTTGCTCTGCGCTGAACACCCACACTAATAACACTATGTCGACGGGCTCAAAAAGAAAGTTTATACAAGATGATCAGGGCGGCGGTGGTCCCAAGCGAGTCAAGGTAGACAATCAGGCAGCAGGCCATGATGATTTCTCGAGTGAGGCAACACCGGCCCCAATGCAGGACGCAAACTCCCCATCACGAGGACAAGTTGCGCTTACAAGACTACCAGCAGAAATCCAGCTCCAGATCTACGAAAACACCCTACGAAGCCTATGCAAGCCGCGCATCGTCCACGTGGACATCCACATCGTGCCCTACCTCGACCAGTTCAGGCGGCACCTCGGCATCATGCGCGGCTGGGAGCTCGCCATCCCCAACCGCCTCCATCTGCAGAGCGAGAACCCGCTAAACATGGCCCGCACCCTGCTCCCCCTGAGCGCCAGCAGCACACACGCGGCGGAGCAGTTCCTGCGCTACCACCAGGCCCTGGAGGCGCCGAGCCGGAGCCGCGCGATGCTGGGCCTGGACCTGTCTCTGGCGTCGGATGTGTTTTGGCTGCCGCATGATCTCTGCGACTTTGCTACGGTCCGGCGAAGGTATGCGCCGGCCTGGAACGGGTGTGACTCTGTAGATGAGAAGCGGGTGCGGCGGGTCATGGTGAGCCTGCAGACGCTGGAGCTGGAGCTGGCCTGGGCGCGGGGCGATCTGGGACAGCTGGACCTCGTCTCCGCCGCCGTCGCTGGGCTGCAGGAGGGCGAGGACAACACCCTGCCGTCCGTGACGCCGCTGCAGGACATTCTGCTCGGTTACTACCCGTGCTGCGAGGAGGTTGTGGTCCTGGTGGGCGCTCAAGGTCGCCCTCACATCTCGTGGAGTGATCTGCACTATGTCTCCTGCAACGAGGTGGCCACTCACTTCCTGGCACCCGTGTGGAACGACTGCAATGGATACAGGACGCGGTGCTGGGAACTGCTTACGTCGTATCAGGACTTTTCTCGCCGCGAGGGGCTGCAGTGGCCTGGGTTGTCTTTTTGCGTTTTACAGAAAATTCCAACAGTTTGTATAGATAAGAAGATGAATACCTGAATAGAAAATGAAAGAGAATGAAAAAAACTGGAAGGAGGAGAAAGAAAAAAAAAAAAAAAAAAAAAAGGAGGAAATTCCTATTATTTGAGTGTCAAGAGTATCTGCGTCCTTTTTCTCTCTCATCTGTTGAAATCATTTGTGATATAGTCTCCTTCCATCTCTTCGGTTTTGTTTGATTTGATTTATACACCCCTTAACCCCTCCCAAAAAAAAATAATAATCACCGACCGACCGCTCTCGCTCTTAAAAAGGTGCCACACGAGGTCCGAAACAAGGCTTCAGTCGTCGGTGTCCACACGCTTCACCGGCACGTGATCAGGTATGGCGGCCTTGCAGGCGTCCAGCTTCTTGACCACACCGCCCAGGACGACCTTGAGCATCTCGTCGGGGGTCAGGGCGCCGCTGGTGCCCATGGCCACGGCATCGATGATGTCGCGGGTGCCGGCGGCCTGGTGCAGGTCGTCGTCCAGGTGCTTAAAGGCGTTGCTGACGGCGTGGTCGTTGCCGAGCTGCAGCAGCTGCACGCCGAGCTGGTGGGCGGGGGTGTTCATCTCGTCGAGGCGCTTGGCGACGTCGGCCAGGGGCGCCTTGACGTCGTCGTCGAACTTGCCCGCGGTGAGCACGATCAGGTTCCAGCCGCCGAACGCGGAGTCCTTTTGACCTTGCCCAGGTACCAGGTCAGCAGCTTCTGCAGGCGGGCGCCCATGTTGCAGCGGCCGCCGGGCTTGCCGACGCCTTCGAAGATCTGGGCCACGCTGTCGCGGGTCTGCAGCTGCGTGAAGCCGCCGATGCGGCGGTAGCCCGACTTGCGGATCGACTGGCCCGGCAGGAACTCGATGAAGCCCTTGGGCCGGTGGTTCACAAAGTAGATGTCGATGCCGTCCGGGTCGTGCTTGGCGCAGATGGGCGTGATGTGGTCCAGGAGCTCCTTGACCTGGTCCCAGTAGGGCGCCATGGCTGCCGAGTCGTCGACCAGGAAGACGGTCTCGAAGGCTCGGAGGTAGGCGAGCTTGTCATCGTACTCGCTGAGGTCCCAGTCTGCCATTTTTGGTGGTGATGTGTGGTGATGTGCGGTGTGTGTTGTGTGCAAGAGACGCGGAGAGAGCCTGTGTCCCTTGGAGAGAAAGGGGGCAAGAGTTTGTGTGTGTGTGAGAGAGAGAGAGAGAGCGTGTGTACACGTTCGAAAGAGGCAGGAAGACAAAAAGAAAGAGAGAGAGAAAGACAAGAAGTAATCTGGATGATGGTGTGTCTCAATGAGACTTGTGTGTTGAGCTGTATTCTCTTCCTTGCGTGGTGGACCTACGGCTGCTTCTTCGTTAGTTACGCGGCGGTTGTATGAGGATGAACAGGTGTTCGTCCAAGCGCGCCCCGCGTTGTTGTGTCAAGCTTTGGCCCGCGCGACCACGTCGATCTGCGGTGAGAGAGAGAGAGAGAGAGAGAAGAGGGGACCAGTATTGAGTTTGCATAAAACTGGGGCCAAGCACACAGTTTGCTGCCGATACCCGCGCCTTGGGTGATATCATATCTTTCAAACCTGGGCTGTTTTTTCTCCAGTTTCAGTTTCAGGGGTTTCATCTTTTCATTGGCGCACAACAAGCAATAAAGAGTGGTTCAAGCATTCAGCTCCTCCTCCTCCCACTGTTGGATTTTCTCACCATTCTAGAATTCATTCACCCTTTCCCCTCCACCGACTTTTGTATCTCCCCTATCCCTTTTATCCATTTATCTATTGATTTTCAAATAGTCAGCTTGGCTTTGTGTTCGCCTGCGGTGTCGCCGACGATATTAGGATCCGCCCTGGTAAAAGGGGAGAGCAAAGACTTACACGGAGAACAGCGATTGTGGAACCCTAACCCTCACGACGGGGACCACTGAACGGAAATACAAATATGCAGAGCAAAAGATGGAAAAATAATAATGCAGAGGCTCAGGGGCTTGACCCGTCGTGTCGGTTTTTTCCAGGGTGTCACGCTTTGACCACATCCAAATTCGACCACATTCTGGGTGAGGGAGAGGGAGGAGTTATTTTGGCTGTTGAAGGGAGTCGTCGACTTTCAGCTGCCGAGATGCAGAGGGCAGTAAAGGAAGAAACAAAACTGAAGGGGCCCATGCTGTCCCATGAGCAGGTCATTCTCACAATCCAGGTCTGTGCTGAGCTAATCCAGAACAAAACGTCTGCAGACACCATGTTGCCGTGGCTCGTAGCTCAGCAACTCGTTGGCATTTGACATCTGTCGTGGACACGGTCGACCGTACGCCTGGGGGACATGACGCCGTACTCAGCCCAGGAACTGTGCAGCCAAGAAGGCCGCCACTAAGTAACAAATGCTGCGGGACCGGTTCCCTTTCGAGGCTTGAAAGGCAGGAAGGCCTCCGCCTGCCAAGACCGGCGCCACCAGATAGAAGAGCTGGCAAGCACTTTGACCGGTACATTGTGGCCTATCTCTTCTTGAAACATTGCTTTTGCCCTTCATCTTCTCCAGCAAGCGTCAACACTACAATCCAAGGCCCCAGAAGCAGTCAGCTTACGGTGCTTCTCAGTCCGAGCGCTAATCATCCCAGAAGGCGGGCGGCGCCACGACAGATCACGAACGGGGGTTCGTGCACAACTCTATCTCAACGTCGTCGATCGTGCCTCTATGCCAAGCGGCTGAACCAAAGCAGCAACAGACCGGCAAGCGTCAGGTGGCCAGCAATTTCGGTACCCTTGTGCGCGTGTCGCGAAATTTGGTTACATGGTAAATCATCAGTCTATGCCTGTGAGTCAACAACAAGATCTATACGCGGTTCTGGATAAGGAATATTGGGTATCCACAAGAAAGCGACATAACATAGCAGGGTTGGTAAGTAATACTATCTTGTATCAAATTTTATACTAAGGAGGTCTTATTCCACAGTTCCACAAGGATTCTTACCAATGGCACAAGTGCTTCTACAAATATCTCGGCTCATATCATCCGTGATACGATCCTATTCCAGCATATGATATGACCAGCCAGTATATCTTGCGTGTGTCTTTATTGCCTTCTCCAAGACATCCACCCAATGATCTCACGACTGTTTTAGAAATCTGATCTGGATGTCTCAATATAATTGCCAAATATGCAGAGTCGAATACATGAGGCCCACTTACTCAGTCTATGCAGGCCAAGAAGAAACCCTTTCTATTTTACCGACTATTGGTCGATTTCTCAAAAGGCATTACTCTCTCTCTCTGTCACGATAGTCGGCACCATGTTCAGCAAAATCGCTCTCACGGGCAGTCTTTGGGCTGGTGCTGTGAATGCGCAGGGCGTCGGCATCCAGCAGATGGAGACTCACCCTTCGATGACCTGGCAGAGCTGTACTCCTGCGTCCAGCTGCACCACCAGCCAGGGAGAGATTGTCATCGGTTCGTTCTCATCGAAGAAGGCTTGTGCAGTTTTCGATTATCAACCTCGCTTCGCTGACTTTGTGTGGTTTTCTGGATTCCAATTGGCGCTGAGTCCGCGACAAGCATGGCTATATCAACTGCATATGTCTTATGTGCTTCGTATCGAGGCCAGAAACCTCTCCAATTATGCTTCCAATGATAGTGATGATAAGAGAGGTACATACGTTACTTACACAAAGACAATAATGGGCTACACTGGCAACACATGGAATGCCACTCTCTGCCCGGATGACAAGACTTGTGCGGCAACCTGCGTTCTCGATAGTGCTGACTACAGCATCACGACCAGTGCAGACGCCCTCTCCCTCCGGTTCGTCACGCAAATCTCCCTCCAGCAAGAACATTGGAAACCGCACGTACCTGATGGAGTCGCCGATCAAATAGCACCTGTTCGATCTGATCGGCAACGAGTTCGCCTTCGGCGTGGATCTGAGCAAGCTGCCGGTGAATAGTAGTAGCCCGTGATTCTTAATTACCAGTTTCTTTCAGGTGTTTCGGCTCCATCATCCAGGCTGACAATTAATCGTGATCAGTGCGGCTTCAACGGAGCTTTGTACTTTGTCATCATGGACGCTGATGGCGGCATGGCCAATTAATACTCTACCAACACGGCCGATGCCAAGTACGGAACTCGCTACTGCGACACACAGCACCCTCGTGATCTCAAGTTCATCAACGGCCAGTTATAGGAACAACGATTCTTCATATACCGCTCTATCTCTCTTTCTCTCTATAAGCACTGTCACCTATACTGACCACCTTATCCATTAATTAGCCCTATGCCAACATACTCTGGCTCGGCTCGCCTAACCCGACCGATGCGGATGCTTCCTCTCCCGCCAAACAGCGTGGTACCTGCGCTATCACCAGCGGCGTCCCTGCTGATGTTGAGTCTTCGGACGCGCAAGTAGCTTTTGATTTCCCGTCACAAGAACGATAATGATGCAAGGATTCATTTAATGGTGATTTCTAGGTCCGCTATGCACATCATATTGTTGCTCTTCTTGCCTTTTTGATGGCGATGTAGAGAGACCTTAATTGGTTTGATTTCGTAAATATTCTCGAGCAATATTATATATATATATGTTGAGAGTTGTAACAAGTGTTGATGCGCTTGATTGTTTTGTGTCTATCGGACTGGTGTCACAATGCAGAGACGTGACTGCTTCCTCGACTCATCAGAGAGGTAGAACCTATTTGTAGTAGAGCCTGTCTTCTGCATTCTACATTTGACGCATCACGGATCCTGCTTCATAACATCAACGCCCACCTTCTACAAATCCATCCATGAGTCCATCATTACTATGGCACTTGCACTCAAGGAATCGATGTAGAAGTAAGCAGCTAGGATTGTAGGCACTTGAAGCGACAGTCTCGCTTCAGCATCTTTCAACTCCGGTGTAACTAAAAAAGGCTACTAGCTTCTACAATCCAGCCTTCTATTCCGTATTCATCCATAAGGGCATTTCATTGTTCAACGTCACGCATTGAACTTGACTCACGTGATGAACACGTGATGAGGCGTTAACCTGTGGGCCAATGACAACACCAAAGTCTCGTAAATCACACCACCCATCTCCATCTCTTGCGACACATGTACTCGCTTGCAAGTAGCTGATAAGAATACGGATCCGTATAGCTTGTTTTGCAAAGGCAGGGGTCCAAAAGACATACATGGTAGAGTGCACGCTTGGACACCACCGCCGCCACCACGAGCAGCACCACTCCCACCTCCCACTCAGGCGGCGATCTGCGCATAATTGGGTCCATGACGTCGTCTATGAGCATATCTCTTCAGCCTTTGATGTGAAAGAGTGTCGATATCTAAGTCCTGATTAGGTTTTGTTTTTCATGGGGTTACAAAAATCATGGCGTCGAGAGCTATCAACGCTGGCTCAAAATTTCATTCCAACAACATCCCATGCTTATGCTGCAACGTAGTTTCTTGTAATAGTAAAATTAAGACATAATATTACGTTTCAGTTGCGCGCAGACAAAAACTGGGGCGCGATACTATGAATCTATCCGTATCATGCGGACGGCTCGGGCCCACATGTGTTCCCTTATATACTACCTTTGCCGAGGCAGTTGAGTCTCGAGGTACCCAAGCGTTATCAAACTTAAAATGCGGATTCTTTTTAATTTTTTTGGTCCAACTCACCCTTGGTGAGGGCTTCTCCATGATCTGGCCCTTCGATGGATCTCCTGAAATTATGGAACCAGGCTAGCACCGTTCGGTTGCATCTCACCCGCTTCCCAACACTGCGGTTCGCAGGTTACATAGTAGATCTTGAGAGAGTGTGTTTGTGTGTCTGTGTGTGTGAATGTGGGACCAAACTAATCCAGATGATCATAGTGGAAGATGGAAGATAAAATGCCCGCGCAGCCATCTAGCGAGACACAACCTCCTCTTGAATGCTTGACCCAAACATAGCAGATATGGCCCAGTCGGCAGCGCATGATTATTGACGCCCCTCGCTCGCCTGTGAACTGTGTGAACCAACAAGTCTTCACACCCGCTTGGCAGGCTTGGCCGGTTCAGCTTGGTTGGACGATGACGAGTGGCGCACGAATTGGGGGCATCATCAGCGTTTCGAACCAAGCACAGACTATTAAAACACTTGTGTGCGAATCATTCTCATCTAGGCAGGTATGAACATGTTGGTGTTGGCCGTTATCTTCAGACTCTCCGCCAAGATTCGGGCCAAGACCACTGGTATCGTAGCTAAGTTTCTTCTTCTGGCGCTAGAACCTTCAGCCTTGTCTTCCATCTCGCCGTCAAATCCAGCGCCCAGACTTGACGGGCCTAGTCCCTGGAGACAGGTGAGTCTAGCGCCGGTGTAGCTTTCACCTCCCCATACTTCATTAACATCCCACGAGACACGTTGGGAGGGATATCGTTGGTAAAGCCAAAGTGGGGAGGGGGGAAGGGGGTCACCCGCCAACATCATGGCGTTTTGGGGTCAGAGTAATTATACTTCGAATCATATCAATCAGGGTCTTCCTTATCAAGGCTTGTCTTCACCTTGGCAACGGACTCTGGCGCCTAAATGGGAACTAGACTGGCCACCCTCTTGCCGGGCTCCACGACGCCACAAAATGTCCATCATGGCCCATAGGGCAGCTCCCTTGCCCCCCTCCCCGATAATTGCCAGAATCTCTGAAATAGGGTCGAAGCACCCGCCCTTGGTCGAGGACCTCGCGAGACTGGGTTTTTTTTTTTTTCCTTTTTCTTTTTTTGTGTCTCTGCCAGTCCTTCTCTTTGTCACAGGCCTGTGGTTCCTTGGTCACGCCGCAGCAAGAAAGAAGAAAACAAAGATGGTTTTCAACCTCCGCAAGCCGTTTGTGCGGCGCCAGACGGACCATCCTGTTCTTGAAGAGCAGGACCCAGCGACGACTACCGCAGGTCCTCAGTACGATGCCGATGGCAAGGCCGTTCCCAGCACCGACCAGGCTGCTCAGGAGGACGACACTGCCGTCGCCTCCAGCGTTGATCAGCTCAAGAAGTTCAAGAAGACCCATCAGTGGGACTACAACCTGGACTATGAGACTATTGTAAGTTGATATCTACATATATGTATTTTTTGTATTTTTTTTCCTTCTTGGATTGGTTACAGCACGGTGCAGTGGCTTGCGCCTCAGCCGTTGGGTGGAGAAAAGAATTGAGAAAATGCCGTTGTGTCTCTCGCTTGGCTTTCACTTGGCTTTTACTCCAGGGCTTGCTTGGCGTGGAGTGTTTTAAGCTTGGCGGATAGAGAGAGGGTCCGCGAGAGACGGAGAGAAAATGAGTGTGTGAGAGAGAGAAAGAGAGAGAGAGAGAGACAAGACCTCGGGAGACCTGATAATAACTGACTCGTTCCAGGATGCTGCCAACAAAATTGCCCAATCCGATGATGTCGAGAAGAAGGCCAACTTCGAGCATCAGCTCCTGGAGGAGGACTCCCCTTACTTTGAAGTAAGGGCTGCAGTTCGCAACTATGACGAGGACATGCCGGCCAACACCATCCGAGCCTGGGTGATCGGAATGCTTGCCACGACTATCGTGTCTGCGGTCAACCTTCTGTTCTCTCTTCGCAACCCGTCCATCAACATCTACGTCTACGTCGTCCAGCTCCTTGCCTACCCAGTGGGATGTGGAATGGCCAGAGTAAGTGAATTCAAAGCAAACGGCATTGATCAATACATGGGTTTACTGACACTTGTTCTCGTCAAGGTCCTGCCGAACCGCGAGTTCAACACCTTTGGGCTGAAATGGAACCTGAACCCTGGTCCCTTCAACATCAAGGAGCACGCCGTCATTGTCATGATGGCCAACGTCTCCATCCAGGGAGGTGTCGCCTACGCCACCGACGTGCTGCTCGCCCAGCAGGTCTTCTACAAGCAGAACTTTGGCTGGGGCTTCCAGATGCTCCTGGTCCTGACGACGCAGTGCCTCGGGTTTGGCATGGCCGGTGTCGTCCGGCGCTTCCTGATCTGGCCGGCTGCCATGATCTGGCCCCAGACCCTGGCCAACACCACTCTGATGTACACGCTCCACGACCACAAGCCGGCCAACCCTGCCGAGACCAACGGCTGGAGCATCGGAAGATACCGCTTCTTCCTGTATGTCTTTGCCGGCAGCTTCCTCTGGTACTGGTTCCCGGGCTTCATCGCCCAGGGCCTGTCCTACTTTGACTGGATCTGCTGGATCGCCCCCAACAACATGGTTGTCAACCAGATCTTTGGAAACCAGACGGGCTTCGGACTGGTAAGTCACACGTATCCTGGAAGAAATGAGGCCTTGTGTAATACTGACTGCTTCGGTTTCATATCATATAGCTCCCCATCACGTTCGACTGGACCCTCATTACGGCTTTTGTGGGCAGCCCACTGCCCTACCCTCTCTTCTCTATTGTGAACACACTCATCGGTGTGATCATCTTCTTCCTGACCGCCGGCCTTGGTGTTTTCTACACCAACACTTGGTGGACACAGTATCTGCCTATTGCCAGCGTACGTTCGCATCCTCCGTTCCTTTTTATTATTATTATTATTCTACGAACCGCAGGCCCCTAACAATAAGCGAAACAGACCCACTCCTTTGACAACACGGCCACTCAGTATAACGTCTCGCGCATCTTGACCCCCAGCTGGAACTCGATGTCCCCAAGTACAAGGCGTACTCGCCCCTCTTCCTGGGAACATTCTTCTCTCTGACCTATGGCGTCTCCTTTGGTGCCCTCTCGGCCGTCATCGTGCACACCATCATCTTCCACGGCGCCGAGATCCTCGAGCGCGGCAAGCTGGCCCGCAACCAGGACGCCGACATCCACCTGAAGATGATGAAGAAGTACATCGACACTCCCAACTGGTGGTACTACAGCCTCTTCATCGTCCTGTTCGCCATGTCCCTCGTCACCGTCCTCTACTGGGACACGCACCTGACCTGGTGGGCAATGATCATCGCCATGCTCGTCGCCATCATCTTCCTCGTGCCCATCGGCATGGTCCAGGGTATCACCAACACGCAGCTGGGCCTCAACGTTCTTACCGAGTTCATGGTTGGTTACATGCTGCCCGGCAGGCCCATCGCCATGATGCTGTTCAAGACGTACGGGTACATCACCATGGCCCAGGCTCTGTATTTCCTGCAGGATATGAAGTTTGGTCACTACCTCAAGGTTCCGGTAAGCAGGCAATAGCTCATCCCTCCTGCTGGTGATACTTGATGGCATCATGGATGCAAACATTGTGCTGACCTGTTTTTGTCTTTTTCTCTCTCTTCAGCCCCGTGTTACCTTCACGGCTCAGGTCTCGGCCTGTCTCTGGTCCTGCATCGTGCAGGTCGCCGTCTTCAACTGGGCCCTCGGCTCCATCGACGGCATCTGTGACTCGGACCAGCCCAACGGCTACACCTGCCCCGGCGCCAGCGTCTTCTACACCGCCTCGGTCGTGTGGGGCGTCATCGGCCCTGGTCGTGTCTTTGGCGCAGGCGGCATCTACTCGTCCCTGCAGTGGTACTGGCTCCTGGGCGCCGCGCTCCCCCGTTGTCACCTGGTTCGCCGCCCGCCGCTTCCCCAGCAGCCCCATCCGCTACCTGCACTGGCCTCTCATCTTTGGCGGCTCCGGCATGATCCCCCCGCGACCGTGTACATCTACCTGTGCTGGGGCGCCGTGGGTGTCTTCTTCAACGGCTTCATCAAGAGCAGATTCCGCGGCTGGTGGGCAAAGTACAACTATGTCCTCTCGGCCGGCCTCGACACGGGCCTGTACATCTCCACCCTGGTCATCTTCTTCGCCCTGGTCCTGCCCCAGAAGGTCAACGCCCCCAGTGGTTCATGAACCCGCGTGCCGATGGCAACCCCAACGTCACCAATGCCTTCAACAACCTCGACAGCAACGGTGCTGCTATTCCTCTCACTCTTGCTGACGGAGAGACGTTTGGGCCTTCTTCCTGGTAATCAGAACCAGCCTTTCGGGTAATTGAAGCTGCGTATCATCTGCCAGGCTAGGCCCTGCGCTGTCTCGTGTCCTGGCGGTTTGGCTGGCTTCGGAGGGTGGGAATGTCCTCAGGAGAGGGCGTACGGCGTGTGTGAAATAGTAATATATGTAGTGCTCGTGGGCTCAAGTATACGGATTTGCCCGGCATCATCAGTTACTCTTAGTAGTTACGTAGCTACCAAATATCATGCGGTATTGATGGCAAAGCAAACCTATAGTTTCCATATACTGAAGTGCGCATCCTTCTTCACAGGCGACCATGTCTCGCAGTGTGACCCACCCTATCAACACCAATTCCGTTCCTTTACCAAGTAACTAGTACGTGCGTATCGAGATGGCACCGTAGGATTCTCCTACCTGACTCGTCGCAGCGCTACCATAGTACAGCCTTGGCAAATTCTTTTTCTTTTCTTTTCCTTCTTTGAATAAACGCCTCGGTTCCCGGCTCATTGGACGCCTCGTCGGCGTCCGCGGGATTGTCGCCCCGAGTAGGCTGATAAATTACGCAAGGCCAAGCATTCAACTAGACTCTCCAAGGCATCTATGAATAAGCACAAGACTATCTGACACTGCTAGCGGTAATTAGCAGCTGAAAGTTCAGAGCTTGGCTTGAGTCCCCGTTCTTCTTAGTTGACAACTAACAGCTTCTAGGCAATGATGTTTTCAGGCCCCCACAGCACTGGCGAGATGGATTGGGTAGCTTGAAAATCAGCAAGTTACTTGCGTTCTGAGGTGAGATAGCGTCAATTGTTACGAGGACGTCTAGACGCTTAAACCCCTGTGTTGAGCACGCAAAGGACGCACCTCGAACAGCGTCCCCACTTTAGGGTACCAAGACGGCTGCAGGATCATTGTTGTGAATGAATGTGGCTTTGGCCAAGTTATCAGTCTCGAGCAGGCTGACAAAAGGTTGGCTGTCAGCTATTGAGTGTTCAGAAACGGAGACACAATTGAAACTTGGTTGCCGCCCTTCCAAGGTTCAACTTATCGAGAAGGGGATCACCGAATCGTGACTGACCAAGCCAACAAGGACAGCATTATCAGAAGGGAGAAGAGAAGGAAAGGAAAAGGGGAGAACGATTTATTAAATACAGCCAGTGAGGAAGATTCTGATGTTATTTTCCTCATTAGTATTATCTTACAGTTATTTTCTTTCGGTTGTTTGCCTCTTTTGATGGCAACTCTACCTGGATAGCATTGTACGGGCAAAAACGGTCATCCCTCGTCATCAGAGTAGTTACCATCGAAGGCTGCTATAGACTGGCCGCATCCTTGAACTTGCGTATTTTCTCGGTCTGAACTTCATTCAGTCGACGGTGTTCGCGGATTGGGTGGCCCGAGCTCGGTGTGGCGCAGGGAGGCTCACGAATTATCAACATGTTGGATTGTTGAGCATCATTTAGTTCGGAAACTCACTGTATTCGATCCTCCCATTTTCGTCCTTCTCTTCCGCAGTCTGTATTCTCACACAACACGAATGCAGCTTCTACAGCCTCCACGACCATTGCATCAGGGCTCCGTTGCACTTTACTTTCAATCACTCTCCCACAGAATACCTCTCCTCATTGGCCTCGGACTCAAATATCTGGTCTTTATTAAGACACAAAAGCCAGAGAGTATCTGTACCAAGGTCTACAAGGCTCTAGAATGATACATGGTGACTAGGGATGGTATAATTCGCTGTGGTGTGCTGCAGCAGGTGGATCCACTTGGCCAAAATTGGTATGCCTCAGCCGCGTCGTGAGTCAGCCTCGAGGCTGGCACAGCAGTTACTCTCCATCCATGGATGTCGCCTCACAAAGGTTTCTAGATTCTGCTGGCCACTTTTAATGGATCTAATGAGTATGTTATTCATAGACAAGCATTGAGAAATTCGGTGCATCATACAAAGAGCTCCACAGCATTCTTTGAGACCATTGAGACATCGCACATCGTCGACATACTTCACAGCATTTCGGAAGGTATGCCACATAAAAAGGATTGTCTATGGGATTTTGTCCTGCAGGAGCTGTGCTGGAAGCCAATGGAAGGTTCTCAGCAATCGTATGGGACCCCTTGTCCCCAGTGACCTGTAGAAATGACCATCTTCGCATATGAAAACACACTGTAGAATGTGCCGGATCTGCACATCCATCAACTTAGCTGAGAATGGACTCCACATTAAGCTTGGTCATTATTGCAAAGGTACATATTTACTATGGGGTCATTGTGAAGCAATGTCCAGGGTGCAAAATATAAATGGGGGCATTATTCTGCTGATGCCTTTCTGATAATTCATAGACCAAGCCGGAAATTTCCAGCTGCCACCTGCCTGGGATATATAACCCCCTCCCCTCCCCCAACCTGCCTCATCAAAGAACAAAATTTCCCTCCTTCAATTCTCAACCACATTTTTGCCGTCAACTTCAACCACAGCAATCTTCGCCCAGCGCTATCATGGACAACATCACGAACAACCAAGCCTCCAGTCGCGCTGCCGTTCCGGATCTAGCTGGTCTCCAGTAAGTCATTTGCTTTGGATGCTCTGCGGTCCAGGGATCTGTTACTGAGATGAACAGGCTCTTCGAGACGGGCGAGTCCTCCGACTGCATTGTCTTCTGCACCCAGGACACGACAGTCTGGAAGACTCACCGGGCGTACCTTCAGAAGTGGCCCTACTTCCGGGCAGCCCTGTCACCAACCTCCAAGGTGAGAGCTGATGCACGTGCCAATGATGTATTGCTGAACAACCTAGATAACAATATGTTTGTACAGGGGGCCAGACCGGCATCGTCACCATCACTGATTATGGCAGCTACGAGATCCGCACCATGCTGAAGTTCATCTACTCTGGTCGTAAGCCTTGTCTGAACACCCTCTCCCTACTGAAAACGTCATGTACCAGCCAGTATCACTGTCAATGCGCACTACTAATCAAGTTTTGCCCTTGGGGGGGCTCTCGCAGTCGTCGACATAAACTGCGCCGACGGCTCCGCCATGACGACCTGCAACAAGGTCGTCATGGCCGCCGACTACTTCGGGCTCGAGGCCCTGGTGTCTCAAGTGATGGGCATCCTGACGACCTACCTCGGCAACAAGCTCCGCGACATCTGTCACCCCTCCCGTGTCCTGGCTCCCAAGCCCCAAGTCCCCGACAAGTGCCAGTGTCCGCCCGGCAAGCACGATGAGCTCGCTAATGGCAGTGAGTTCGAGAACTACCTGTGCGGCGCGGTCCGCCACGCCTACCAGCAGCAGTCCCCTTGCGGCTCGATTCTCCGGAAGGCCTACGTCATCTTCATGGCCGCTGGCCACATACACACAGTCCGCAACGACAAGATCAGGAGCCTGACCAGGGAACTGCCCTCCTTCGGCCGCGGCGTTGTCTGGGCCTTCAAGCAGCGCGGCCAGTATGCTGCCTTCCAGGCCGACAACGAAATGCTCAAGATGTGGGTTCCCCTTGTTGACTTGGTCGCCAGCAACGTTGCCTAGCGATAAGCTGCCCGTGCCGGCCGGTGAGCCCATGTCGGCTCGATCTTAGGCTTTCTAGATAACTCCTTTTCCCGTCCTCGACGATAATCCGGCTTTGGTAGGCCATGCTTTGCGTTATGGAGGACCCCAGTGTTGGAAGCGTGGACTGGGACTTGAGTTTTTGAGTTGAAGGGAATGGGATGCAGACTGGCCCCCTAGAGTGCTTAATCAAGTGACAAATTCGGAAAAATTACCATGATCTGTCTTGATTCCTCGGAATTCTGTGCTACTGTGCTTATTCGTCACCGGCAAGCCTGGTCCGTATCATTGTCACATCATTGTGTTCTAACTTGCTGGGGAGTCAGAACTGTTTGATAGAACGACGCCTACGATTCTGTACCATGAATGTCTGAACGCATTTAATGCTATTGGTGGTCCAGATGCGGGTTCTGCTGACGAGGATCCGCCAAGAGAGAAGATGCTGTGGATCAACTATGAAACGCCTATGTCCTCAAGCACACACACACTCCATTGCTCATTTTGGAAAATATGGGGGAGAAGGCAGCATCAAAGAAGAATTTGCTGTCTGTCAGTACCCAACAGCGCACAACAGGCCAGAGCCAAGCAACCACGTTTCTGACGATTTCCCCCAAAAGCCCCATCATCAGTCCTTGCGGGGGTCAAACACCTCCCACTTGGGAAGGCCATCCTCGCCCAGGTTCTTCTCCTTGCCAGAGCAGCGGGCACACTGAACCTGGCCGTACGTGACCTCGCGGCTCTTGGGGTTGACAAAGGCCATACCGCCCGTCTCCTTCATGTTCTTGAGGCCGCCGCCGCACTCCCAGCACAGGCCCTTCTTGCCTCCCAGGATAGAAGGAGGCCTGGCGACGAGGTTCTTCATCCACCTGCTCTTGGCGCCGCCCCTGCGCTCGGTCAGCAGGACGGTCTTGGCAAAGGAGGGCACGACGTCGCCGTCGAGGAACAGCTCGAGCTCGGGCTCGCGGAGCAGGACCTCCTTTCCCGCGATGAAGAAGTCGACGAGCATCTGGAAGGGCCGCAGGCGCTCGTCGCGGGGGCCCCGGCGGTAGGCGGCCTCGGCGGCCTCGATGCCCGACAGGAAGTTGGCGACGAAGTTGTTGCAGCGCAGGCGGTCCTGGATCTCGGTGCGGCCGTTGGACAGGGTGACGTGGGCGAGGCGGTAGTCGCAGATCATCTTGAGGGCGGCGGAGAGATAGTTGCCCAGCTCGTTGGTGGCAAAGTCAGCCATGCCCGTGACGGCGAAGTCGTGGCCCAGGTTATAGATGCGGACGCAGGAGACGGGGAAGGACGGCTGGTCCTCCGACTTGGGATCGATCTCTAGGCGCCGTCGTCGTGGAGTGGTCAGCAAAAAAAAAAAAAAAAAAAAAAAAGGATAGACAAGATGAGATGAGGAGGAAAAGGGGAAGGGGCGTCATTACCGCCAGCGTAGATGAAGACGAGGACCAGTTCGACTTCAAGACAGGAGTGGGTGGTGACAGCCAGGATGGGAACGGCGCCAGGCTCCTTGGTATCCTTTTCAAGAAAATTCAGCCACACGATTCCATGACGATCTATCGACTGCGATACACGACTGGTCAGGCTCACCTGGTTGCGCTTGAACTCCTCAAGCTTCTCTTTGAAAAAGCCTGAGCGGGCGGCCAGGATGGCGCGGTGGCAGGGGAACTCGCGGTTTCCACAGAGGACGCGAACATCAGAGTGCGCGCCTGATTTCAGAAGCCTGAGAAAGAAAAAGAAAAGAGGTATCCAAAGTCAGTGAACCATACGCAGTAGCTTAATCTTGATGTTAGATTCATAATGAAACGCACTCGAGATCGCAGTTGCCGAACGTGGCCTTTGGATCGAGGATCTCGATGGCCTGCTGAGCCTCAGGGGCCTGAGACTCTCGCTTGGGATGAGGAGGCATCATCATCGGTGGTGAGGACGAGCCACCCTGCCGCTTTATCGCCTGCGGTGAAAGAAAATTGTTGAAAGGCATGGCTTCGGCCTTGAGAGGGCGTGGCAAAGGAAGATGGCCTTGTCCAGTGTGTTGTTTGTAGGATAGGTGGATGGAGAGGTTGAAAGGGAAAGGGCAACTTCCAAGATCCAGTACTTTATGAATTCTGTTTCCCAAGGTGGAAAAAAGGAGATCCACAGTTGGGCAGTGGCTAAACTGGTGGGAACTTGACGTTTCTGTGAAGTGATCAGTAAATGGCAGTCTTTTTTTCTCTGGTGGGTTATCAAAATCGACAAGAAGCTCGCGATGGACAAGTCAAACAAGGTGGTTTACAGGCAACATGGGTGAGTTAGCAGCTGAAGAGGCCTCGAGTGGATGTGAAGAAGCAGCACAGGTGGTGATGTTGTGTTTAGATCTTCATCCCAACCAGATCATCTCAGAAGGCCTTGATTTTTCCTTGTAATGATGTGACACCTGCAGGCAGAGAAAGCCATTTCACAGACAATGTAAATTAAGAAGGAGGAGGATCACTCCTTTGGTAGTACCCAGCAGACAAAGAATCATGCTGCCTCCCAGGATTTCTTTCGTCCCAAACTATCTCACCTCTGCCTCCACCGCTGATATTCCCAAAGTACTGCCAGACTTGTGCCTTCCCAACAAGGAATCTACGACCTCGAGAAGCCTCCAGCCTCAACCATTACCACATGTCACGTATGGTCCTTCCATCTTCTTTAGTTGGTGATGGCTCCATAAGACCTCACATTTCTCTATCGGCAGGCTGCTGCTCTTGCTGCCCAGTTCTCCACCCTCTCCCGCCCGTATGAGATCTCCATACACATCTTGGTGAAGTCGTCTACCTCGTCTGGCGTAGCGCAAGAGAACAAGATCTCTGGGCACCTACCATCGATGATCCAGAGATCCTTGCCCGTGACGGCCTCGGCCCAGGCATATCGAGACCCTGCATCCCACAGCCCCTTCCTCGCCGTGAGCAGCATGCCTGCAGGACAGGTTGCCCGGCCTCTCTTCAGCGCATTGTATGAAACGCGCAGGCCCTCCACCATGATCCAGGTCCGCCGGAGCGACTCGGTGAGTAGCCAGACCTGCCACACAATCTCCCCCTGTGACTCGGGGCACAGCTCCTTGATGCCCAGCCCGAGCACGCTGGTAACCGCATACATGTTGTTGCTGTTGCTGGCACCATCGCTGCCGCCGCCCCCCAGCAGGAGTGATGAGGCGAACCGCAGGCTCTCGACCATCTGTACTATCCACGCGTCCAGGACCTCAATGCGCTCCTCCGCCTGGGCCCGCAGATGAATGTCTCCGTCCAGCAGCCCGATGATCTGGTGCGTCAGCAGCGCGTGGACCCTCGACAGGTGCCCAAACGTGTCGAGGCTGCTCGGGTTGTTGTGCTTCTCCTCGTCCGTGACCAGCTGGCCGGCCCGGTCGTCCAGGGTGCGGAACACGGCGTCCTCCGTCTCCTCCGTCCGGGCCAGGTAGAGCGCGAGTGTGCTCTGTGGGTCTTGTGTGCATCTCGGGTTGCGGAATAGGTAGAGCTGCTTGTGGATCAAGTTGTTGGCCCCCTTGTAGACCCAGTCGGCAAGGTTGGACTGGACTGCTCTGTGAAACTGCTTCAGCACGCCGTTGCCGTAAGCCGGAATACTGTGCGGCCCCGGTGGGAGGACGGGGAGGTCCAGGGTGTCCCTGGCGTGTGGCGATAGAAACCAGTCGCAGCTCAGATGTCTTGGAGGTGTGGGCGGCGCCCTTCTTAGCTGTATGTCGGTGTTGTTGTCGTCGCAGGCGGGGAAGGACACATCAAAGTCGGGAAGGGGGCAGAGGGCGCTCGGGGTCCCACAGCTCAGGCATGCCGACAAGCGTCGCTGGTGTTGTACTATCATTATTCTGATTCTTATTGTTATCACCTGTGTCTTCGATGACGGTTGCTTGCATCATCTGTGATTCACATATCGCCGGCGGGTCGTCGTCTTGCAGGAGGACGAACGAGCTGAGTCGGGCCGGAGGATATGAGCACTCGAGGTCCCGCGAGGCGCAGCGGTGACATTGTGGGTTTTCCCTGCCACATTTGCGTTTTGATCTGGCGCAGGACTCGCAGGCTTTTTTTCTCTGGCACGGTGCTCATCGCCATAATGAAAACCGACAAAATGGACAAGTCACCAGTGCGAACACGGCCATGTCATGTGTCGAAAAAGTCTAGGAAGAAGTCGAGCAGGTAATTCAAGACGGGACTGACCCAGTGCCGCACGTCGTTTGCCACTGCAGGCGGAAGCTAAGTAATCAAGTTCGGATAGCGCCCGCAACTTTATTACTTCCATGTAAAAAGTACTTTCAGTGATTATGCTGCAGCTAAGCAGCCTGCAGCCTGCAGCCTCTCCCGGGGCTCAGAGGCTTACTGTATGCATCCACCCTTCCACCCCTCTGGCTCCGCTTACACACTTAGAGACAGAGCGCAGGTAGTTGCACAGTACTACATATTTGTGTTACAACCTTGACGTATATTGATCATTACAGAGATGTGTACACAGTTTTGGATGCCCGGCTGATCCTCGGATCTGCTCTATGATTAACTACCACACCAACAGGCAAGATGGTGCACCACAAGACATGCCTAGTCTAGTGAGCTCATAATGGGCAATACGAGCTGCGGTCCCTTGAACGCCGAAGAGACCAGTCCTATCCTCACAGATCATTGAGGGACCTCCGAGGGTACAGCAAACGCCCCATCCTGCCCGGTCTGCAGAAGATTGCGGGTGCTCACAGGGGGCGGGTACGAAGCCACTTTCTAGTGATCTCTTTGATGAATAAACTTTAACATGTTGTTTGAACGTCCAAGTAACCATGTGCGGTGTTCAGGATATCTCCAAGGATAAGTGCCATATTACTCCCTCGTTGGTAATCAAGACTGGAGAGCAGTTGAGGCTCAGTAACTGAGCTGACCGGTGGCTCGCTTCATCGAGGCGTCGTCAACAATGACTGGGCCAATCTCCAATCCGTTGTGCCCCAGCTTGGGCGAGAGGCACAGGCTACGCGTCGCCATCACCTCCAGTCCACGTTTCCCAAAGTACCTCTCGCTCTCAAAGCTCCATTGGACATTTCCACCCACCCAATGCCCTACGCCGTCCAGGTAAGACTTTACTTGTTCATCGAAGAGGCCGCCGCAGTGAGAGAGCTGCGAGAAGAGCTCGTTGAAGCGGTCCGTCATGGTGGAGTGAAGCCGGCCCGCCCAGTCGACTGCACTCTGTACATCCATGCCTTGCTCGGTCATGACAATGGTGACGAGGTTGTGCTGATCATCTCCTACGGCCTGTTCCTTGTCAAATGACAGGACATCCTGTAGACTCACGTCATGTCAGTATCTGATTGAGGGCCTCGACATACTCTTGGACAGCTTCAGTTAGGCTTACGTTGGCAATGATAGTCAGGTCGACCGTCAGGTCCAGCAGCTCTCGGAAGCTGGGATTATCGAGCACGGGGCCCGGGATGGTCTTGTCCATCTCAAGCATGTCAAAGGAGGACAGGACACCTATCGTCTTCCGACGGAGCCCAAAGTAGCTTTGTAGATCGCGAATATGTGACTTGTCCCTGTCCTCTGCCTGTTCAGCGGTGCCGTGAAGATAGTCTCGTATATCGTTTACGAATCGGCTTTGGAATGTCGGCGTCGACATCGAACACACTCGAACCCAGAACCTGGCAGCACACCACGGTCAGCACGCAAGCCTTCTCCACCGCGGGTACTTGTATATGGTCTTACTGTCGAGCTACTTCGCCGCCAACAAACTCGCCCGCCGGCCGAGGCTTCTCGGGATGATGGAATGCGTCCATGATGGCATCAACTTGGGCCCATACCTCCTCTGGCAGCGACTTATCCGAGTATTCGTCGAAGAGGAAGAAGAAATTCATTAGATCGTTTGCGCATCGGAGCTGATCTGAGTACCGCAGCTCGCTGTTAGCATCAAGGATGACGGACAGAGAGAGACTTTGAATAGATGAGACTGACCTCGTGTCATAGATGGATACAGTAGTCCTGTCAAGAGATCTTGTAACCTGTCAGTAGCCATATCCTCAAGAAGGTTCCTCGGAAAGACTTGTGCTCACTGAAATCGCACTTGTCGAAGGACTTCTGCGCCTTGGGACTAAAAGCCCCGAAACTTGTCGCCCATTCGATGGATTCCTGTCTGATCTCCTCAGTATGAGGATTTATTCGTCGTGGCCACTTCCATTTGGACTGGAAATCAGGGAGGCGGATCACAGAGGATATCATGGTTGCGAGACTTGGGGCTTCTGCGTGACGACAAACACCCCGGGCATGCAAATGAAAGAAGAAGACAAACGGTAGTTTCAGGATGCGAGAGAGACCAAGGAGAAAAGGGCTCCAAGCCCAGTATTTCTACGAGTAACGACAGGAGCCTGGGGGCCTCGTCGGGCGTTGGCCAACCTTTCATGACTTCTTATCTCCACTCGTAAACCGATTAGCACCCTGTGTACATCACGCCATGAGGGTCAATGAATGAGGATCAAGGAGCAGGAATGCAATACGCAGCCTTATCTGGCCGTAAGGCAACGAGGTTGCCGACTACTCCTATCGTCCTGCATGAGTTGCATCAAGTCTACCAAGCCCCCAAGGCATTTGCTGTACATTATCAGATCCACCCACAGCCTACAGGCCCACAGGTATCTGGAACTCCTTTTCCAACACGTCGAACCTGGATCTGCAGTTGGAAGGTTAGCATAGACCCAAGATGGAGACCGGTGAAGTAGGAAGACTGATGACTCCCGGCTATAAATCTCACGAGCCTCCAAGAGTTTCTCAATGGCTTCATTGGTGATTACGAGGCCCTTGATACCCCCGAAGAACAAGCGTGTGGCGAGTATCATGGCGAAAGCTTATGTCTCTCTGTGCCTCCCTCTTTCTCATACTCTCCCCAAGAGGATGAACTCTAACTGGCGTACCTAGGTAGTAATAGAAGCGGTGACGAATTACACAGCCAACGAGCAAACGCAGTCAAGTCATTCCCCCTCAATCACCCGAGGTTTAGGAACCAACTGCATATTTCTGCATAGAATAAAAGAGGATCGGCCCGGTTCTGGCACGGGTCCATAGCTGCAAACGATGGGGGCCTCCCGAAATCAGCAGAGCAGAGAATGTAACGGCGAGAGGGTTGGAATATGCAGTTGGCACAGGGGTCCTTGCACCGACCAGTATCTGTGATGAGATGGCGTTGTTTTACTGGTGCTCTCCTCTGATCGTCCCCGTCAACACGCAAGCAAAAGAATGGATCTTGCTTCGTATTGTGACTATAAGCGACCTTGCACCAACGCACTTTGTGATGCGATCAACATGACAAAGGTCGCTTCGTGCAAAGGAAAAAGTTAAAAGAAATGATATGCCGAGTCACTTTGTCAGTAAATATGCTGCTGAGTTGCCATGGGTGCCAGAACCCCCCTGCCCGGATCCGAACCAACGTGTACTTCATACATATCGAATTGGCCCACTTCAGATGCAGGAGACTGGATTCCAAATCATGCTAATACTAACGACGGGACCAGGCGAGCTCGCCACGGGTCTCGGTTGGTGCGGAATCCTTGAGCGTCTGTTCGTCCTTTTATTGATCTCTCTCTCTCTCTTTCTCGTTCTCTGCCTGTTGCTGCAGGTGACACCCACCCCCCTCAATTCTCTGGCTAGATCTCATGGGTCCAGCGGCTTCTTCCTTTTAATATTATTTAATCATTTTGTTTTCACACGCCCCCAAAAAATCCAGTATCTCGATTTACTTCGGACATTCTTTTCGACCCCGATCCTATATTATCCCAACCCTCTACAGCATGACAGAGATGCTATCTCTTGCTAGACCAGACAAAGTCACGCCGAAGCTGATGTTGAAACTCGAGGCCAGCGAGCTCCAGAACCTCGGCGTTACGCCCTGGTTCTCCTACAGCACCTCTCTGCCAAAGCGACCGCTGCCCAGCCTCTCCGAGCGACCCCATCTCGAGACGCAGCGCCTCCTGGTGCGGCCCATAGGGCGGGACGACCTCGACGCATTCTACGAGCTCCGAAGATGTGCAGAGACGCAGGAACACTCAAAAACACGTGGCCGGCCCGACCGGAGCAAGGAGGAGACTGAGCAGGCCATCGAGGCGCTTGTGTCTCGAGCGCATACCCATTGGTATTTTGGTGCTTTCCTCCTTTCGACCGGGGAGATGATCGGCGAGGGCGGCCTGCCAGACTGCACCGTCATGTCTACGTCGAACTCTGGTTGGCCCGAAGCTGAATTTCTGATCAAGCCACAATACTGGCGGCAGGGCTATGGAAGCGAGATGTTCCAGCCTATCATTGACTCCTGTTAGTTTGAAGCCCTTCTTTCTCTCTCTCTCTCTCTTCCTCATTACTACGTGTACCCCAATCTCATTCAATGCTCGAGAGAGCCTCCCTGTAACCACACATCAATTGCTGTCACGGCTTCGTACTAGCAGCATTCTGACATTCTCATCACAAGGGTGGGCTCTTCCTCGAGAAAAGAGACGCCTCCAGGTCATCCCGGCTCTGGTCCGAGGAGTGGAAGCAGGCGCCAGGGTGCCCGAGTGCCTTGTCTTTCAGTGGGAGGAACGCAATGCTCGGGCGCGCCATTTCTTTCCAAGATGCTCGCGCAGATCCCTTCTGCCGCCGAGGGAAGCTTTGAGAGCTGTGATACAAGAGAAGGCAGAGAAGGAACTATTGTGAGGTGGGTGGGCATAATGATTGTCAACCCCTCGGAGTAGGGATTTTGGAGCCTTTGGCTCTAATTATGATATGTAAAATGGGTAAATTACATAGTAGCGTTTGGATGCATGGCGCATGGGATATGGTAATTAAGGGATATTGTATTATATTGGACAGAAGGCTCGGGGTAGGAATGGCTGGTATTACATATGGAGCCCCAGAGAAGGACACCGTCACTCAGATAGATTGTCGGTTCCGGTTATTTATTTTTCACCACAAGCAGTGATCTTTCGTGTGGAACCAGGCTTTCTGGGCCCCCGAATAGATATTGGTCCACGCCATTCTCAGTCTCCTGAAGGTGCCCCAACCTTTGGACGTAGACACACTGTTGGCCTAGCCAGACAGCGGTAAACACAAAAAGCATGTGATCTTTATTATGTCCAAGTCAGTTCTTGGATCCACTCGCTCAGAGGCACAGCAAACCCGATTCCCTTATCAAAGAACAGACAATCCATAATGCCCGTTCCCCTTTCGCAACGGGGATCCCTCAACCCACCTGGGCTGCCCAGCGTCCAAACAACCCACGCTCTCTCCTTGAGTAGCAAACTGGATGCATTGGCACACACCATGCGAGGGTAATAAGGGAGTTGAGAGGCAGCAGTGCCTTGTACCGTGTTCGGATTATGGGTCTATATCAAGTACAGAGGTGGGCACTCTCGCTTGGTTCCGAGGTTCGTGATGTTCCTGATTGGGCAACAGACTGATTGTTGCAAACGATGTCATGATGGCATAGCTGATTTCAAGGACATCCAGCCAGACAGGGCAAGGAGAGACGAGAGAGTTCCATTATGCCCCGGCTTCTAGATACAGACGCTGGAGGCGGCACAGCAAGAGAAGTTGGTTTCTTGAAAGAATGATTATAGGTCGAAAAATATCAGAATAGGACACCACAACAGACCCAATTTGGATGGGCCTAATCTAGTTGACCTCGTCATGTTTGAAGAGCTCCCCAAGTAGAATCTATACATGGAACGAGACGCCTGTCCCCGTTGCGCAACTAAGTCTATTTGTTTATTTGTTTTCCTCATCAGCAGGAATTTCTCACCTCGCCAGGCCTCGTGATGATGCCTGACAGCCGCGGGCACTGAAAAGTGCATACAGACCAAGTGAGAGTCTGGGTCTAGCCACTTGAGCCCATAGGTCGAGGTTGAGAGCTGGTATGAACAGCCATGCTCAACATGTATTCAAGAATATGCGAGAGTGACTCTCCGTTCTCAAGCTGGACGTCGTGCGTGGTTCGTGACCGCCCACAAGGCTGAGTTTGTTGGTGTGCGAGGGCCAGTGAGTCACTGGCCCTAGGCCGTGCACGGCCCTGCCAGCCAGCAGCCACCTTCGAGATAGCCTCAGCCAGAATAGCTGGCAGTCTCTCTTTCTTTCCTTCTCTTCTGTAGCGCATTTCATTTCTTTTCCTTCTGAGTTCACACAGTTGGCATTTTTCTTTTATTTCCACTCCTCTCCAAGAGACTGTGGATCGAGATACGATATACAGCATACGGCTGATAAGCTCATAACGAGCCTTATTATCGATCAAAATTATATGATCAAGGTCTTGGTCAGGCTGTTGGCTGGTAGGCGGCCAACACCCACAACAATCTTCAGCCTGCTCGGCCGGCCACCGCTGACCCTGCATCGCACAGGCCGGCATCCACACCCGACGCCACAGACTAGCTATCCACCGCGCACGCAGTGTCAAGCCGCACGCACCCATAGGCAAGGCACAAGGAGCGTGAACATCAAATTTGTACTGCCCTCCTCCAAATCCAAAACCAACACCGCAGAAACAGGTCCGTCCCTTGAACATCTCGCTCGTCCCAGTGCCCTCCCCAACGGCCACATCAAGTGTGTGTGTGTGTGTGTGTGTGTGTGTGTGTGATGACCGCGCCTCCTTGCCGCTGTGACTGTGGTTGATGATGGGGCGTTGGCCCAGGCCGGGTCCGGCCATTGAGCTGCCTTGCGCTGCCTGTACGGAGGGGCAGCTACTGTGAGAGAGATGCCAGTTGGCCTCAGGGCATATTAAGGGCATGTTGCTCAAATGGTGGCGGTACACGCGCAAAAGAGAGAGAGGGAGAGAGAGAGAGAGAGAGAAGGTAGTCACGCCCTGGGCACGCTGCATGCAGGCAGGCAGACAGCCCAGCCCAGCCAGCCCAATCCAGCCATCCAGCCAGCCACAGAAAGCGAGTCAGAGCCCAAAGCCGCGCGGACACACTGCAAGGAAGGCCGCTACATCGCAAGCCGTCTCTCTCTTGGACAACTACTTACTACCCACAGCCAATCTTGCCGTCATGATGATTATAATCCAGAGGCTGGCGGTCCATGGAGATGCCGGAAAAGGCACAGGGACTGGGCAACACGAAGCAAAGAGCGGTGAGGGTTAGTTAAAGAACTAGGAGCAATATCAAGACGGGACATAAGTCAAGATTGAAAAAGTTCAGGCGACCCGGCCATTTTTTCAGGCCGTCCCTCAGCAAACGATGTCACCCGTGAGAGCGGTCCGGGTTTGAGGCGGGGCCGTGATCACTGGATCAAGGCTGAGCATACAACGATACCTTGGAAGCGCGGTGTCATGATGCCAACTTGGCAGACACGATGGTCGTTGGTTTCCCTGACAGATCTGACTTGATCAACGATAGCCGAGTCCTCGGTACCAGTCGCTTTGTACGCAGCCCGCTCTGAAGTGCAGGCGAATCGGGCAGGGTGTAAATTTGTGTATGACGGGGGAGGGAAAAAAAAAAAAAGAATTAAGGAAACTAAAGTTGTACTGCAACCATGGCAGCTTAATACGTCTGGAGGGAACCAGAAATAAGAAGACACCTGCCAGCAGCAAGCGAGAGGGGGAAGGGGGAGGGGGTGGCGATGATCGAGACATCGGCTCGGCTCCAGGCTACCGGGGCGGACGAAACAATCCCAAGGAAGAGCTTATCGGATCAAACGCGATGCCTTTTTCTCCCCCTCCATCTCATGGACCGAATTCTCGGGATGTGAGACATGGCAGCATAAGAAGAGGTAGGGGGGAAAGGGGGGGGGGGAGGCGTTGTCTTAGATCGTGTCGGTATGGAGGATTTTTGTGTACAGACCTGTAGTACATAATCTCTCTGGTAATTCGTATCTCGTATGCGGCGAAAATATTACAGCGTCAGTAGCTGTGAAACCCAGGCCTGCTGGTAGTACACCTGGCAGCGCCGGATAATTTGAGAGCACCTGGTGACTGTTGATCTTATCGGTGGTCAGAAGGGCCATCATGCAAGCGGGCCGTGGACACGCAAAGCAGAGGAGGAACAAGGAGGAGGAGGAGGAACAAGGAGGAGGAGGAAGAGGAGGAGGAGGACGTTTAGGCATCACAAAGCCGGTCAGGTCGCCCACCCAAAGCCACTTTCCTCGTTGAGGCTGTCATTGGCGCATCTAGGCGGCGCGGGGCGTGGGCACGTGCACCGCTGGTATGTTTCGAATAGATGCAGAATGTACCGCTTCCTGTCATGGCTGGCGTGTGCTGCTGCTGCGCAGGCTGGACCAGTAGTACAGACGTACATCTTCGGAATATGCCGTTGTAGGGTTTCCCGGAGGCGGGCGATATGCTGGATGACGGCCGCGTGTGACGGGCTGCAGCTCGGCGCCTGCATATCATTCACTGCAGGTGGCGCGCTCAGGCGGGTGACGATCTCTGAGCCATGATACCCTGGGAACTGCAGTGGTACGCTGACGACGTTGGATGATCAGCACGCCAGAGTACATGCCCAGTAGTCAAGTGCCCGCTCGGAGAGTTGCTCGATAAGAACGATTTGGCGGTGGCTGGTAGCATCCCAGAAGGCCTGCTCGAGGGCAGACCAAAATCTGGTCGATGGCAAGCAGCAGCAGCAGCAGCAGCAGCAGTTGCAGTGACCACCTCTGCTCGGGTTCCGCCGTGCCCTCGGGCGAGGCCCAGCTCCGCGGAGAGGTGCGCTGTCAGCAGTCCCGCAGCATAATTCTTTTTAATTTATTATCTTTTTCTCCAGGAGTATCCCATCAGGGCCAGGTCAGGCAATAACCATGCTCCGATGCCTCTACGCGCAGCTGAGCCACCATGTTCGGTCCTTGCAGAGGGAGGTGGTGTGTGGATACTATAGTAGTCAGTCGTCTATGCAAACCATAATGATGCTAGCTCTAGTCGCAAACGCTTTTCGTCGATTCCGCAAACGTCAACCATTCGAGGCGGGTGATAGAAAGGCCACCAACGATTGGACCAATACCTAGAGGTAAGGTTCAAATTCAATCGATGAGCAGATGACAGGCTCACCGTGATGCGCCCTCCCAGGATCCCGAGTGTGCCGATCTGGTTGAAATGTGCTGGCCACTGTTCTCGGCCTCGCACCGCTCACCTATGACCCTCAGCCAGATTTTAAGTACTACCTACACTGCTCTGGTGAGTTTGGGTGGTAACTTACCATAGTTGACCGCTATAGGTGAAGATCGAGACCACAAAGCTCTCAAGACACCTCAACTATAGGCAGGCCTCCCCGCCAGCGACCTTCACGGCGACGGGATCATCCTTGGTCGCAGGGCCAGCGATATCTGATCAGGGCAGAGATAGCGCCGGGTTGGATCGCCAGCGCCAGGTGCATCGCGATGGGATTCGACCGTCGGGCGACACTGTAGCAAGGAACAAACAAACTTGACTAGTGAACTGTGCCTGAATGCAGAACGGCGCTTCGCTAAACCAGTAATGTTAATGCAAGATGGCGATGGAGCCAAGCTGTCGGGACCGAACCTGGAACAGATGAACGCGATCTGTGCACTCGCGGTGAGGAAGTGGATCATCTGTTGGACTGCCCAGGTGGCCGAGAGAAATGGTGCAAACTAAAGAGTCCAGCTGCAAAATCATGTGCAGATGGGTTTGACGATGATGACTTCCTCAAACAGCGTTCGTCCGGCTGCTTGGCACCAAGACAATGAGCGTAGGTGAGTGTGTGTCGGTGCTCATGGGCGGGCCCAAAAGCCTCCCTCCCCCTCCCTCCCCCGCCAGCGAAGCCAGGCATATTGGTCCGTCCTATGCCAACCACCTCTGTCCTGCACGATGCTGGGCACCTACAGACAGACCCCAACACGGCAGCTCTGTATTTTCGAAGCGAGCTCGCACTTGGAGTCAGTAAGGTGTTGTGGGTTGCGGGGTAGAAAAGTCCAAGTACACAGTCTGAGTGGATCTGTTTAGTGTTTGTTGGGACTGGGAGGGTAAGATGATGCGGCGTTTTCAGCCAGGAACCCGCAGAACCGCAGTAGCAGAAGCCAAGTCGTTCGCGCATGAAACGGCCATGTGCAGTGTTACCCGCAGGTGCGCCAGCGTGATTGATTCCCTTTTGCCCCTTCTCGGAAAGTCGAAACATTTTTGTGGCTCGTATCTGCTCGAGGGTGGATACCTACCACGTTGACTTGTTCGAGGCAGGTGAGCCATCACGTCGCACCGGAGAGACGAGGAAGGGCTCGAGAACGGAAGGTCGGATGGTGGTGAGAAATGCCAACCCCCTCTCTCTCTCTCTCTCTTAGCTTGGGATTGCGGTGGATGACTGAGCTATTGCGGGCAAGCGCGGCGATGAAAGATAGATAGTCTAAAGGAGATGTGGGCCCTACGCGGCACAAAAGGGTAAATCGTCATCAGTATGGCTGTTGTTGGGAGGGGCGGAGGTTCAGCCATAGCTGTGTGCTTGCTCGCCAGTCGTCGGCAGATGACGGACCTTTACAGCACCAACCTGAGCCACCACCTATCTACAGCCCTCGGGCCGTGTCCAAGAAGGGTAGCGGTGATATTATCATGGCGATATTATCCACGAAAGAGGGCTGGAGGACTGAATGCTGGCGGACCTTGGCCTGACCTGACTTATCGCTGCTAGTGGGTGATGAGGCGCTGCCAAGATGACCTGGTAAGGTGAGCACAGACCAACGCTTAAATTCAACACCAACACTGATCCTTCAGTGCGTGACAAGGGAAGGAGGGGCAAGAGCATACAGCTGTTTCCGTTTCCCGTAGCACCGCCTGGCTAGTGCTGGCCCCAGGGCAGTCCAGGCCCTGGAGTGGCATCCTAGGCCCCTGCCACCTGCTGTAGCACCGGCCCTAAGGACCAGGGATCCGCTACCTTCCCATCCCCAAACCCAACCCAACCTTCTTTGTGTGCCTCCTTGCGCAGGATTTTCAAGTTCGTTGACTTTTCGCAAAAAGAGAGCAAAAAAAAACAACAAAAACGTACTTATGTATCACCAACCTCGCCATCGTCCTGTCCCGTCTTCTCCTCGCACGACGGCGTCTTTTTGCCGGCCGCTGACCGTGGTATCACACAGGAGCTGCCTCGTCCCCCTTTCTCTGCTTTTCTTTTCCCCCTCTTCTTCTCCAGAGAAAACAGCCAGCCACAAAAGTTCGGATGCTCTTACTTGGTGTGTGATTATGCAGGTGGGCTTGGATGCCCGCTACCATACACATTTACTTGGTACTCTTGTAGACGCCACACACACAGAGAGAGGGGGGAGACGCGTTGTATGTGTGTGTGGGTGTGCGGCATCTGTCCTTCATTCTGATCCAGTCTCCATCCACACGCCCCTCTTTGCCGATGGACGACGCCACACCACACCACACAATACTGTACCTGGACACGGACATACACACGCCACCGCGGGCGCCTTGTTCGCTAACTTGATCCCCCTCCCCCACCTTGCCTCTGTGCCGCTGTACACGCCGTTACATGGCATGATCACCCGCTCCCTCACCTGAGGCTGGGCAACGACAGCATGTGTTACAAACTGACCATTCGTAGCCTATCGCAACGAAGCGTCAGGGCCGCTCTCTATGCCCCGGGCATCTCAGGCCTACTACTATGTACGTCCGTACAGACGTACGCCCCAGGAGGGGTCTCCCCAGGACGGGGTCTACTGCGTACTTACGTACGGACGTACCATAGTACAGACATACTATGATACTATGAGGTCCCCCTTCCCCCCTCCCCTGCTGGCACGAGCCCTGCTTCACTTGGCACTGGAACGGTGGCAGCGATCTTTTCGCCGATGTCAGGGGCCCTGCCTGGATCTTTACTTGTACCGTAGTTAGTTCTCCGTACACACATGCAATACAACCTCCGCTGCAACCTTCTCTTGTTCGAGAACCAACCGGCAGTCGTTCTTCGTTCCTCGGGGCAAGGAAGACGAATCAGACCCTCGAGGTTTCCCAGCAAGAGGGCTACGTCTGCCTGGTCCCCCTTAGTCCCTTATCCACGAGGTTGGCCGACTCGCGCAGATCAAATCCCGAATCACCGGATGGAGGATTTCCCCTTCCGGAAACCTGAACGAGGTTTTGACGACGTCTTACATAGTACAGTACTATGTGCTCTGGCGGGTCCCCTGTTTTGTTAGCGATACCGGCACGGCTGGCGCTTCTCTTACTTATAGCAAGCAAAGAAAGTATGTAGCAGATCTGATGGGACAGGCACAACCATACGCCACAGTTGTGTGTCAAGACTTGGGGCCTGGGTCTGGACTGTCATAGTAGCCTGTAGCGATATCCACGCCCTGACCCCTCTCGGGTCCACAGTCTCTCGGGCGTCATCCACTTGCTGATGTGATGTTTGTTTGGTTTTGTTTTTTTGGTTTTTTTGGTCCTTACACCGGGCAGAAGAACCGAACAGCAGCTAGTCTTGTGTGTGTGTAAGTGTGTACAATGTGCATCCCAGGGACAAGGCATCCAGTGCGTCTCTGGAGCCTTCGATCGCACAGCGCGCCATCACTCAACCGTCTCTCTCTCTCTCTCTCTCTCCCTCCCGCTCTTCGTCGTCATCGGGCCAGACGAGACGCTCATTCTCCGGGGTCAACCTGTTAGCCCCGTGCCAGCTGTCCCAGTACCTATTTCTGGCCCGCTGTCCCCTGGGGCTACCGAAACTTTGAGCATAACCCATTGACTCGCATTGGCCACTCAGGTGCCAGAGCCGGGGATGCGAACACCCCAGCCCAGGATCTCTCTCTCCCCCTCTGGGTCTCTGGTATTTTCCCTCTATTTTTTTCTCTCTCTCTCTTTTTCTTTTTTTTCTTCTTGCACGCTGCACGTTACCCGGCTGCACGCTGCACGGCACAAACCAGACAACTCATCCTCGACCGTGCATAAAGTGGGCTTGACCCGATCAGGATCTGGGCCCCTCACAGTAGTTCCTGGATCACGGTGGAGAGGGGTTCCTTTCTGGTGCTGGTGCTGGTGCTGCTAGTACTGCAACAAGGGTGTTGTTGTTCCTATTTGTTGTATTGTATAATTAGTCGTTCGTACGTCGTCCTGCAGCCAAGCGAGGAATCAGGTTGGCACAAGCAACCTCCTTCCGGTTGGGCGGAAGGGGGGGGAGGGGAAGAGAGGGGACGGGGCGCCTGTAGATCCGAGTCCAACAAACACACTCGACTCGGCAGATCTCGAGAGAGCAAGGTCGACGAGGCAGGGAGGCCCTCTTGCCAACCCCGCTGCTATTACTCATAGTAGACTACATAGTATGATGGGGAAGTAATATGTACTATGGAAAAGGATACATCTTGGACCGTTATCGCCAATTTATTTTTCGATGGTTTCTTTCAGCAAGTCTAGTAAGTACCTGTGGTACGTACTTCTTAGTACTTTACTATGCAGCCACGGTAGTGCGGTGTGCCTTTTGCGTGTCCTTGGCATCAGGGCCGGCACCAGGGGCCAGCGGCATCAGGGAATAGCCCTGGAGGTTTCATCATCACCACCCGCCCATCTTTGCTGGATCAGCGCTGGCTCGCTGCGCCTAGCGAGGGGGTTTGCATGCAGGGCACTACAGTACTGTACTAAGTAGTACTTTAGGATGCACCATCAGACCCAGTCACTGCCAGTGCAACATTGCCACAGGGCCGCTCTTTCTCCCCTGCCACCTTTTCAGTCCCCGCCGTGCCCGCCTGTCCAATCTGATTTGGCACAACGCTCCGTCTTTTATTTGTTTTATTATTATTATTATTATTTTCCCCTCCTCTTTCAAACACCATCAGACCAAATCGACCTGAATTCCCCATCTGCTCTCCACTCACCGTACAGGCTTGGTTCATGTCGCTTGCCACACACTTCTCGACCCCTCCGAGTCCCCAGCCTATGATAACACAATTTTTTTATTTTTTTAATTTCCCCCCTTTGTGTCGTCGACTCGGGTCGATCGATCGATCATTGTTGTCGAGGAGACGTCGAGAATCCAGGACGACACCTTGAAAGGCGGCAAGCAGGCAGCCTTGGAGGGAGGCTTTGCTTAGGCTTTGCTCAGCAACGCCCGTCTTGTGCGCCCTGCTGCTTCGTTGTCCTATGTTCCGTGTTGCCCCGGCCCTGACGCATCGCCATCCTCCACTTGGTATCCCGGGCAGAACCAGTGAGTGACCCAGTCAGCCAGGGGGTGGTGGATGGTTGAGTGTGTGAGTGGGCCGCCGCCATCGCCTCTTTTTTTTTTTTTTTTTTTTTTGTCTCTATTTTCGCAGCATCCACTCCCTGCCATCCAACAAGGAAAAAAAAAGGGAAAAAAAGAAAGAAAAGAAAAAGACAACACCACCACCACCACCACAGCTCTCAGCAGATCGTCATCAACCTCTTGTTCGGATGAACAGCGTCGACCCTTGGACGGCTGGTCTTCCTCTTCTTCCTCTTCTTCCCTCTCCCTCTTCCTCTCCTTGCCCTATCGCCACCCTGGACCTCCCGTCATCTCTAGTCAGCCTCCCTATCCCTCTGTCCCATCCCAACAGGCCGCCAGCAGTGTCAGTACTATAGTATCAGACTTCCCAGCCAGCCAGCAAGCCTCCCGCCGCAAGCACCACCCCGCATTACCCCTGTTGGCCCTGCTGAACGCTCCCACTAAGAAACGGGAATACTGGGATTTGCCCGTCTCAGCCTCACACACAAAGGTCACTGGATCCCCAAGCGCAGTGCCGCCGTCCATTTCTTCTCCCTTTGGTCCTTTTCTCTCCCTGCCCTCCCTTTTCGGGACATCAGCGCTCAGCCGCGACCTCTCTTCCTCTCTCTCTCTCTTCCTCTCTCTTCCTCCTCCTCCTCTCCTCTCCCCCCCCTCTCCCTCTGTCACTCATCCACCCACCCACACAAAAAAAGAAGAGGATCTGCACACATCCCGGACAGATAGAGATGGCGGCCAACTTTCGGTCCGTCAACCCCTCGTCTGGTATACCGTTTCCCGGTGGTGCAGCAAAGAACGAGATGACAGTCATATCATCTACGACCCCCGCCCAGGCACAGCCCCTCAGTCCCTTCCGCCTCCGCAGCAGCACACAATGGATGATGCAACCACTCCCACCCGGGCCACATTTGGCGGCAGCGCAATGGCTCACCAGAAGCCACTGCCAAACTCATCATTTCCCGAGGATGCCAAGGTGCCCGACGACAGCACCACCGCCGGCAAGAAGGGTCACAAACGGAACAACTCCCAGAACTCGAAACGGTCCAGGGACTCGGCCGAGATGATGGACGTGGACGAGTCTGATAACGACACCGCGGGCGAGGAGTCGGACGGAGAGGGCAGCGTCAACGCCGACGGGACACGGTCGAGCAAGAAGAAGAAGGGCAACCAGCGCTTCTACTGCAGAGACTACCCCCGTGCACCCTGAGCTTCACCCGAAGCGAGCACCTCGCGAGACATATCAGGTAAGCACACACACACACACACACACACACACACACACACCATATCGCAGTGCTGGTCTGTCCTTTTTGTATGCTAACAGCCGCGCCCTCTTTCCTCCTCCCCTTAGGAAACACACTGGCGAGCGTCCGTTTCAGTGCCACTGCCAACGTCGGTTCTCCCGCCTCGACAACCTTCGACAGCATGCCCAGACAGTTCATGTCAACGAGGACATCCCCTACGACTCGCTTGCCGCGACCGGTACGAGATACCAGAGGCAGATCCGAACGGACAGGGTGCAGCGTGGAGGCCGGGCCAGGGCGTCCACGGCCGGCAGCGTGGCTGCTCCCCCCGCGGCCACTCCAAGTCGCTCTCCACCTCGAGCATCGCCAGCATCAGCTCGATGGGCTCGGCCTACAGCCCCAGAGATGACATCCGGAGACGACCACCACCTCTGGTCATGGCCGACCCTAATGCCCGCCTGTCTGTGGAGTCTTATCGCAGCGTCGGCTCTGCACAGTTCCCCTACCGCCAGACATCCCCAAGCGACTACAGCACCCCGACGTCTGCGACCTTCTCCACCGGCCAGAGCAGCCCGCGCTGGGGCTCAGTTGTCGGCTCGCCGGCAACGTCTTACTCTCGCCACGCCGTGTATCCATCCGGATCGCGGACGCCTGGCCGGAGGCTGAGCGTGCCCTCTGGAGGCAATCCCTTCCAGTCGCCCCATGGGCCTGGCGTTCTGGGCCGACCCATCTTCGGGCCTGGAACCCTAAACACCTCCAACTCTGCCGCCCTCTCCTCGCCTGTCGGCAGCTACCTCGGCTCCCCCACCTCGTCGGCAGGCGGCTGGTCACGGCGGGAGTCCATCTCCAGCACTGCTGAGGAGGCATGGCGCAGGAGGACCTGGCATCCCGACAGCAGCAACTTCACCGCGCCCGGGAGCCGCTTGAGCCAGGTCATCACGTCGTCCCAGCTCAACGCGGGCCCTGAGCCGCTCCCGGCGATGAACAGCAGCGCGTCTCAGCAGCAGCATCAACAGCAGCAGCCGCACCAGCAGCACCAGCAGCAATCCGTGCGCCTGCCCGGCATCGACTCCTTACTCCCGCGACCTGGCCAGCCGCTGTCCGTCCCTTCGAGGGATCCTTCTCCCATGATGATCGACCGCTCCCACGGGGCGCCGCTGCTCCCATCTGCTAACATCTCGGACGACCGCCGCAACATGCCGCAGTGGGATATGAGCCTGCATCGCGGCCTCACCCGGCTGGACATCAACAACAACACGACTCCGCCTCCTGCCAGGGATGGCGCCGGGGTCTGGGCTAGTGAGGTTCATCAGGCCATGGAACGTGTCGAGCAGCCTCGACAGTACCAGCCCACCGTCCGCTTCGAGCCTGAGCCCCAAATCGTCCACCCACCGCGGCAGCAACCACCGCCCGTGGCGGCGGCGGCGGCGGCGCAAGCTCACATAGTACCTAATGGGCCCCCTCGTGGTCACCAACACACAATGTCGGCTCCCCTGGTCTCGACGAACCGAGAGGCCAAGCGGCACGGATGGTACAATGGTCCCGTCACCGTTCATGAAGACAGAGTGCTCGAGGCACGGCCTCACGTTGACCGTCTCGAGCATCCGAACCTGCACGCTTTCACCGGGTTCCCCGCCCGAGGAGACTCGGACCGCCGCCCGGGTGACAACCCTGACTCGAGGCGTTTCGATGCCCTGGTTGCCGTCGCGACTGGCGAGTCGACTGCCACGGCATGCTAGGAGGACCGTCGAGTCCAAGTCAGCACACGCACACTCCAGCAGCCAGGGCGCCTGGTCTCGAGCTCCCTTGATGCACGCATATTTACCCACAGAAGGATGTCACAGATGATGACCTTCTCAACTATACGAAAATGAAAGTTGACGACGTTATGACGACGACCGTTCTTATTTTACTGCTCTCAAAAACAATCCACAGAGTTTCTCAACACTGCATCGGGTCGGCAAGTTCTGATAAACGACAATCGCTATGAACGGTTTTCCTTCCCCTTTCGATGTTTTTTCTGATATTTTGTTCTGGGTGGACGACACTGTTTTTTTTGTTGATACCAGGTCGGCAGTCTGTTTTTTTTTTTTTTTGGTCTCTTTTTTTTCCCTTGACTTTTTTACTCTGGGTCTGCTTGGAGTTCTCGAGGTGACGCTTTTGTTTTGCTTCTTTGCTACGGTGGTTCTTGTCTCCCTTTGGTCTTCCTCTCGGGTTGGCTCTCGTGCTGTCTTTCTGTTGAGCGTTGTCACTGCATTGTCTGTTCTCTCCTTTGGATACGTTGTTTCTGGATCGGCGGCACACATCCTACTCGTTATCAGGTTCGGTGCGGTATCCTACTTGATGATTCTATCTTGTTGCCCTTTTTTCCTTTTTCTTTTTGCTGGTTCAAACAGTCTCAACGGGAAATATACATGGCATCCCTGTGTCGACCAAAAATATAGATGAGAAACGCTTTCCTTTTGTCTTTGCCTTGCCCTGCTCAGTCTTCCCCAACTATCTCTATACGGGGTCTGAGGCAGCTTGAGGTGGACCCGGCGCGTACTCCCGTTCCTCGTTCTCATGCGCGCGCGCGCGAGAGAGAGAGAGAGAGAAAGAGAAACTTGATGGCGCGGGTGGGGCGGTGGATTGGCAGGCACACTCCTGGCTCTTCTTCAAATGATACCCCAACCCTTTTTTGGAATCTTGGGAAGGGAGGATGTTCTTTTTAGTCCATCGTGAAAGAATAGGTGGGCAAGGCTGTCTGAATTGTTTGATGCTTTTTTTTTTTTTTCCAACTTGGTCAAGGGAGGTGAGCGACTATGATTTTTATCTTGGTTTTGGGCTCGGCTGTCCTAGTGTCTTTTTTTCTCTTCCTCTGGTCTGATGGGATGGATTTGATACCCACAGAATAGTTTATTTCGAATCTTCACTATCAAACCAAACACCAAAATCACTTTTCACTACTTGAAGTCTTAAGCTACAAGTGCCCGGCCCTTCCCTAGGCAGTGTCTATGGCACCATCGCCACGTGTCAATAATTGGAGAGAGCAAGATCATTCTGCGTGGCTCATTGCAGACTGAGGATGGCTGTCAATGTATGTGTGTGCTTGTGTGTGTTCACAGGGCTAACATGTAAGCAGTTGATGGTCTAGTTGCTTCACCGGGCCCATACAGGGCATGGTCATTGCTGACAGGGCTGCCCGCCATTATGATGGTCGATCGCAGTCAGTGGCCGAGTACAGTAAGTAGTCAGGTGTCAGACGTTGTCGCCTGGAGGGCAGATCCGGGTCAGGGAACCGGATAGTGGCAGGTTTGGGAAAAGGGCAGTAAAGATTCACATGGATGGACTACCTCTCTCTCTCTCTCTCCCCCCTCTCTCCCTCTTCGATGATGCCTTTGTAAAACTCACAAGGCTTTCCCTTAGCAGTGGAGGCCCTTGTTGTTCTGTCTTCCCCCTCCCCCCTTTTCCCCTTTTCTGACGACATCATACTGCGGATGTTTAATTTATTCATGCTTGCATAATTGTGTCTCGCTTATTTCTTTGTTTGTTTGTTTGTTTTTTTCGAGGCGTCACCCGACGTTACCGCCAGTATTCTTTTTTTTTTTTTTTTTTTCGCGATCAATCACGTCCCAGCCACCAATCAGCACCCCCTCCCCTCCCCCGCCCTTAAACCCCCCAGCCCAAAACCGCGTCGCAGAAGAGAAGCGAAAGGAGAGGGGATGGGAGAGAGGGGGGATAAGACGCCTCCTCTCACATGCATGCATAAGTACAGTACTACTGTACATACGAAAGTGGGGGATGGATGGATGGAAGGCCGCGTCTCAGATCCCCAATGTCGTCACTGTGCAGGGGGAACGGGGAGAGGGGGGAAAGGGAGGGTCGCTTCTTGCAGCCTAGGGGGTAGTTGGTGGGGCGTCTTTTTTCTTTTGTTGAACTGTTACTGGAGCACTCTGGTCTCTCCACTTCTTTTGAGAGGGGAGGGGGCTTCGGTGGAACGAACAGCGTGAAGTGGCAGGGGTGGTACTGTAAACAGGGGTTCCTCTTTTTTTTTTTTTTTTTTTTTCCTCCGTTTAATGGGGAGGGGAAGGGGTTCTTGAGTTCTCCTCGATCGAATTCCTTTGAGGTGCTAAAATATGCTACGGCAGCAGGGGGAAGATGGCTCTCTGGTGTTACTGTAGCGCAGGCTGACGCAGCATACAATGACAGATGGTAGATGTAGAAAGATAAGGCTAAATAAAAGACAGGCAGATTTGTTTTCTGGCTCACTTCCAACGACAAGACGGATTTCTTCTGTCGACGACCTTTGGAGGGTGCATCGATCGTCCTGGCCGTCTCGGCCATACATATTAAATAAAGAGAAAACAGCAGATACCTAATAAACAGATGTAATAAGGGCCCTCTCGCAAATGTTCATGCAGTGTGTGGCTTGACCCGACCAAAAAACAGGGATCTGCCTACGTAGTAGACACACACACCTGGCACACCACCGTCGTCAGCCCAGGATTTGTTTACCCCCGAGACAAGATATGACGTCGACAGGTCACCAGCCACATACCCAATGATCGGTCATGGGCTGACGCACCCTTGGTGCTCTTCTCAGTGTGCAGTCACCACTACTAAGTATGAAGTAATGTGCATACGTACGCAATCCATTTAACTACTATGTACGGCATGCATGCTGGGTGGCGCGCCAGACGGGTGGGCAAGAGAAACAGGGTGTGGCTCGAATCAAGGCAGCTGGCCCTCCCTTAGGTTGTTGGGCAGGGGCTGATATCATCTGGCATTTGCTTTCTGCTGGTATATAAGAGGGCTGAGGTGGGAGGGTCAGATACCACTGGGGCCTTGGACCCTTTGATGTGATGATCAGAACTTGTTCCTCTTTCTAGACTTTTTCCAAAATAAAAGAGTGTGTGTCTATGCTGAAATATCTTGTACTGATTACCTGCCTCATCGCTCCTGTCCTCTGTACGTCTGTCCGTCTAGTCTCCTGTTCATCCATCTCCTTAACGAGTGCTAATACCTCATAAATAATAATAGACTACCTCTACTTCGTCAACCCACCTCAACACCACCACCAACAACCCCAACCCACAATGGCCGACGCCGCTGCCCAGAGCGCCCAAAAGGGCCTGACCCAGGAGGAGAAGAAGAAGCAGACGTGGGGCGAGTACGGCTCCCAGGTCTACAACGAGCAGTACGAGAAGTGGATGCCGTGGATCGAGGACTTTTATCTGCGCTGGTTCACCAAGGACAACAAGGCCAGCTACGCCACCAAGGGTGAGTCTTTCTCTCTAAGGTCCTCACCTGTTGCTGTTCATCTACGCCCATTTCGTCATTTGCAGATCTGCTGACAAGTCCTCATCTACCTTGCCATCCAACGCAGACACCCTCGACAAGTCCAAGGTCACGGGCATCCAGCAGGTCGACACCCTCCAGGACGGCGTAAACAACCTCGTCTCGGGCCAGGTCGGCCAGGGCGGCCTCTTCCAGCCCGTGGGCGACGCCGCCTCCAAGGAGGGCATCAACCGCGCCGAGCGCCAGGGCAAGGATGACTCGGGCAGCTACGCCCCCGGCGCCGCGGGCTCCGTCGTCAACCCTCTCGCCCAGGGCGGCAAGAAGGCCGGGAACACGCTTGTGGAGGGTGGCAAGAGCGCCGGCGGCATGGTCGGCGGGCTGTTTGGTGGTGGCAAGAAGGAGGCGCAGAAGTAAAAGAAGGAAATAATATTATCACTTCTGTGGGTGCTTGAGAGAGAGAGAGAGAGCAAGGAAAGTGTGGTGGGCGTGGAGTAATGTTTCATTCAGTGAGGAAGACTGAGGGGGGGACCTGTGCTCGCATGTTGTGCTTGCGTGCTTGCTTTTTTTTTTTAATCATTCCTCTTCCCAGGTTTTGTTCTTTCCCCTGGATTTATCTCCTCTCCTTTTCCTTGTCTTTTGTTTGTCATGATGAACACCTACTATATACCCCGTCTATCGACGTTTCATTAAAAGACTTTATTCAGTATGATACTATCACGAAGCAACGCTACGCAGTGGGAAACCACTGCACATCATCGAGCCGTCCTCCTGTCGAATATTGAAGCTCTGATTCTTCCAGACACATGTTTCCACCACGCCTACCGTTATGACATGCTGTCTGTCTTGTATCATATGCAGAGGAAAATATCCACTATGCTTATATACCCTCATGCCATCCCCCAGGTGGTCTCTTTTCCAAACCATCGCCTCCGTATTGTCCCTTACGGTCTCACGTCTGATGACAATCAGTTGAAGGAGGCCGTTGGCACGAGTACACAGAAGCCTCTCTAAGCGGTGGACGGGGGTGGACAACAGCAGTATTTTAGGTTCGTTATCTGCAGATTTTATTGCGACCTGACCCCTCCATCTCGAGAGGGTGGTGCTCTTCAAAAGTAGCTACCCCCGGTGACTGATGATCACTGTGTATACCCCTGACTCCTACCATAGTCCATTCACAAATATGCCGTGGCTCGGCTCCTCATGTTGAGAAGGAAACTTTGAGCGCCAGGGCCACACGTGCCTCCCCTGTTCCTTGGATATGATTTGGCTCGTGGGGAGATCTTCTTGGTGTCAGTGCTGAGATTCGACAGTATTTTCCTGTCTTCCACAAAATGAATCATCAGACGTACCGTGGAAGCGGAACACTGGGGCCCGAGGGGGTTATCATCGATCAGCTGCGTGTGGAGGTCGGGACGGGCGCCTAGGTTGACGCCCAAGATGGGCCGCATGATCTCGCGATCGTAGACACGCACGTCTGCGCCGGTCAACATGGAAGAGGGGAAGACGGACGGGTGGTCGTGGTGTCGGACCGTGAGGTAGGGAGCGTATCCCTGGACAATGTTGATGCGGTGCTTCATGAGCTTTACGCCCACGAAGGAGGTGCCGATGACACACATGGTGGGCAAAGAACCGGAGCGTGGTGAGCCTGTAGTCGAGCAGTGGTGTTTACGGGGTCCTGGCGATGAAACAGAGTGTGGAAGAGGTGAGGTCCAAAGGTTGTATGGCTCGAAGAAAGGATTAGTTGTTGTGGTGGGAGTTGGCTCTGAGGGGCAGGTCAAGGCAGGCGATGATGTCGCTTAGTCGTTAAACCCTCAGATTCTAGAAGACCAGAGGGCTTTGGAGAGGCAGTGCATGCTTTTGATGTGCCAGACTTGAATGCCCTGGAAGAACCTGGCAGAGCAACATCTCATGTCCAGACATGACCTTGACCATATAAATTGCGAGGATGATATGGTAAGATATGGGTTTGACGAGCTATAACAAGTCCCGCGCAGACACATGAGAGGAGGCGCACCTTCTTGATGCCTGAAGCAGCCTTTCATGTGGACAAACCACAAGCAAGGCCAGGTACTCCTCTCTTCCTCACATGCGACGGCGTCGTCTGTTGCGGCCCCCACCAAAGGCTGCATCCACCATCTCCATCATGATGAGGCGAACAACATAATCCTTGATGAGCGCCCAAGCCTGTTCCTTCCTATACCAAGGCATGGCATTCCACCCCACCACCCAGGCGCTGAATATAACGCCGGCCACCATGCTGCGCTCCATCCACAGCCCGACCACGAAGCTGCCGTATCGCAGCGCCCAGAGCAGCGCGGCCTCGAGCGCCATGGCCGGCCAGAAGAAGCTGGGCTGCCACAGGCCCAGCACGACTTCGTTGTGCGCGATGTGCGCCTGTTCGTCGCGGACCTGGACGTTTGCGCCGGGGTTCGGCACGGTGATGGTCAGGGGCAGGGGCGAGGCGACGGAGGCGATGTACCAGTGCAGGATGGCGGCGCCCATGGTCAGGACGGGGGAGAGCACGCGGTCGACCAGACGGGGGCCGTCCAGGTAGGTGACGTAGTCGGGCTGGGTCAGCCACGAGACGGGCGTGAAGGGGCTGGCGGTGCTGAACAGGAAGATGCCCAGGGTGACGGCGGCGATGCGTCTGAGCAGAAGGTTGGGCGTCTGGCCGAGCCCGCCTCTGTTGTTGCCGGTGTGGTCGGCCATGACAGGGTCATTGATCTTGTTGGCAGTTGAGAGGGGGGTTCATGGATTGATTTTTGGATGATGAACAAGAGAGAGAGAGAGAGAGAAAGATGGTCGGCTTTTGCTTGTGATTCTCGAGATGAAACTTCTGGGCTTGTGTGGCAGGTCTCTTGTTGGCCCTTCTGATCTGGACGCGATTGCCAAGTAGGTGGCTGAGGTTCGTCAAAGAACCTTCGAGAAAGGTCAGGTAAGCGGCGACCACCAGCTCCGGCCAAAAGAGTTGAGAGGCAGCGTTTTACCTCAGAGGGACCCACCAGAGCCTCAAGACCACTGCTGTCTCCTTTGTTTGAGTCGTTCCACCGCGGACTCAAGCTTGGAATAGGAGCTGGATGTCGGTAAGTATTTTGTAAGTGAGACAGCCGGCAAGCTGCCGGTGAGCTTCAGGTGGCTGAGCAGCTAGCAGCTTCGCACCTGCCTTTTGTGCTGGAGCCATGTGTTAACTGGGCGCGGGCCACTTTTCCTTCTCCCCCACCACAAAATGTTCAGCCATTGCGTGAGTGACTTGAAACTCTGGATTAGATCTGTCTAGAGTATACAATGAAAGGAGATGCTGTATTGCTTCAACCAGGTCACTTGTTGATTGCTGTTCAGGGGGTTCCTCAGCCCCTGTAGGTGGAGCTGGGCACACTGTGGGATGCAGCCTACGCAGTGGATGTGAAACCCAAAAGAAAAAGAACCAACAGAGTGAGGGAAAACAAGGAAAAAATATGTGTGTGAGAAGGATAAAGAAGATTGTGCTGGCAGACATATGCAGGATATTCTCAATATTCAAAGAATTAGGGTAGGTCAGCAGAAAGAAGTTGTTGGGGTGAGGAGAGGTCATCCAGACCTGGCAACCACTGTGAGAAGCAGGGCCATGTTTACCCCCAACCACCTATGATTTTCCAGCCATGCAAACCATCTCCAGCCTTACAAAATGAACCAATACCTGGAAATTCCCACAATCCTTCTCTTTGTTTCCTGAATAAAAGCCTCGGCACTGTCATGGAACACAACTCAGAGGGAAGAAAGCTTACAGCCATGAAGACCATCTCCCTCCAGCCTGTTGAACCAAGCAGCTGTCTATGGTGCATTGGAGAGGCTGGTGTGCTGATTAATCCTTTTATTTGAGACTATGGTCAGTTTGTGGCTGCATCATTTCAAGTCAACCATAAGCTTACCTCTGGTAATAAATCAATCAGTCAGCCTGGACTGCACTCCGGCCACCCTAGATTCTTGACATGCAGCTTTCAGACTGGACTGTGCAACTCATGGGAGAGGAAGCTTCTGAGAAAGGGGGAAAGAAAAGGAACAACAATGAAAAAAGAAGAAAATCCTGCTGACACAGCTACTGTGTTGGTGCTGTGTTGACTGCCTGCTGACTGGGCGGTTTGCGGCGGGCTGACAAGCTTCTGCTTGGCAACCCTAAACTTGTTGATGATTTTCCAATGCAACCCTTCTTCTTTGTTCCTTCGCATGTGCAAAGTTTATAAGCGCGGTAAATCTCATCAGGTTAGGTGTGAGTCATCGAGGCTCCATGCCCGGACAACGGTGTAGCTTTCGGTGAACAGAAGCGTTTCTCACTAATGGGACGAGTATTCGGTATTAAACGATCGGATGCATCCCATCGGCTTGGGAGCCCTGGGTGTTGGGGGTGGTCGAGCCCGTAGAGAGTGGAGGGAAATAATTATGCAGGGAGGGGGCTTATGAATCCTGTCGTGACGATTACTGATCAAAGGCAAGCCCAGCGACAACACGGGTACTTGCAATGTAGTAACCACTGCCAGTGCCGCTTCAATAAAGTGCTATGGTGTAAATTGCGTGGTGATTTTCTCCCTTGGGGTTGAAATTCGGCTTTGGTAAGTATAGCATTTAAGGTTTGTCGGACGGCGGAGGACTGCCGGAGATTAATAGGCTCTCCATATTGCGATGGATGAAGGAAATGAGACATTCCTGTAGATTGTATATAAATATGTATTGTAGGTATATGTCTCTGGATTGGCTTATTTGTTATATAATTATACACACGCCACCTTCAAGATCCCAGCGCAGCCTCGGGTCGATGCTGCGATCGGACCTGTCTCTTCTGAAGGAGCTGTGGTACAGTAGTAGTATGTAACATCAGAGGGTAGGACAAGCCCCCGTAGGATTGGGCTGGGCGACAGCGAAATTGGCCGATGGAAGGGATGTCGCCTGTGCCTCTGTGCTGCTGTACTACCTACCGTTACAGTTCTTCCTGGTCCTAGGATCACTGGCCAGGCTGTTCTTAGCCCCAATCACAGTGGCTGATCAGTGATGGCGTCTAGGCCCCCTTCCCCCCTTCCACCCCCAAAATGTGACCACAAGGCACTCTTGTCCAAATTTGGAGACCTGCAGGATTGAATGGAAGAAGGACCCGCCTGGCCGGCGTCGGGTACGGCATATTCCTGCAGGCCAAGGGTTAGGGGAGGGTGGGATTGATGGTGAGCTGGTTCTTGATTGGGTTGTGCCCGTGCCACTCCCTTGACCATCCAATAGACAAAAGGGCAGATGAGGGGGTGGTTGGTTTGGGGGGGAGGGAACCACTATACCGCGTGCAGGGACGTCACTCTTCATTCCCCCAGAGCTCCGACCCAAGGGCTGGGCTGAGCTTGCGCCCAATGAAAAAGAAAGGCGGCCCGTTTGCTCCTCCGCCGTTCCGGAACGTCGAGCAACACAATACCATCATCCATCACACCCCCTCACAAGACGTGAACCCTGACGTGACCACGACTGACGTGTTGTTTCTCTCCCCCCCTCCTCCTTTCTTTCCAAGATCGGCACCGCTGGGAGAAGTATTACGTCGTTGCATCAAGGGAGAGACTGAGACTTCGAGAGAGACGGACAAAGAGATAGGCGCCCTGTCGCTGCTTGCTCTGCCCTGCTACACGCCTCCCCAACAAGGATCGCTGCTCACCTGCATCCCGTCCTCGATCTCTATCGGATCGCAGCGGCCCCCTCGCATCTCGCGCCCGACCATTACCACTGACTATTACTATTGCCTTTTTTTTTTTGACCCTACCTTACCTTCCACATACCTTCTACTACTGCTGCTACTACTGCGCCGCAATGGCATTTGTCCACCAACACCACCAGGCTCCTCCTCCTGGTGCTGCCTTGGCCCCAGGGCGGCGGCACCGCGAGACAGGCGGTGGAGGAGGCGGCGGCGGCGGCGGCTCATCGCTCCACCCACTGATCATGCCCGTCTCCTTTTCCTCCACCTCCTCGTCGACAGACGCAGGACCATCAGCACCAGCAGGCTACGCCGATCCCCGCTCAGCCTCGTCTCCTTACTCAGCAACACCATCAACAGCAACAACCACGATATTTTTCCCAACCCTATCCAACGATGGCCATGATCACCACGACGAGGAGGAAGACGACGACGACGACGACGACGATTACGATATGGACTACGACATTGACAACAACAACTCGTCGTCCTCTGCGGCGGCGACAACGAGAAGACCGTCGGCTGCTGCTCCTGCTGCTGCTGCTGCTGCTGCTGCTGCTGCTGCTGCGCTTAAGGCGCCCAAGGCGGCAAAGGGCGTCAAGACCGGGAGGACCCCCAGCAGATATGACTGGACCAAGTACATGACGACAATCAAGCGGCTCTACATAGAGGAGGACAAGACGCTAAGAGAGGTTTTGGAAATAATGGAGCGGGAACACAATTTCATTGCGACGTAAGTAAGCACCCAAGCAGGCAGGCAGAAGCAGGCAAGCAGACAGTGTGTTGTGTGGCCAGATCCTTCTCTTGCGCCGCGCCCCCGTCCATCCCGTCCCCTCTCTTTTTCCACACACACACACACACACACACACCCCTTCCACCCTCCTCCCAGGAGCGGGGAGGATTTTAGTGCTGACATGCTGTTTCTTGTTTTTATTTTTATTTTTATTCTCTCTAACATAATAATTCCCAACAGGCCAAGGATGGTCAAGACGCGCTTAAAAAAATGGGGCTACACCAAAAATGTCAGCGTAAAGACCGAAGAGGTCCCGTCGCTGATGGAGCTCATCATTGACGCCGAGAGCCAGGGTGACGTCCGCCGCAACTCGACCGAGGTGACGCTGGCCACGGGGCGGGTCGTCGGCCTGGACAGGGTCGCCGCCCACCTCCGGCGCAAGAGGCTGCCCCCGCATGTCGTGCAGAAGGCCTCGTCCACCGCCATGGCCCGCTACCACGGCGGCCGGTCCCCGTCGCCCAGGGCCACGCTGATCGACAGCCCTGCCGTGTTCCGGGTCTCTGAGCACATCCTCGCCGACCTGCACTCGTACGTCTACCGCCACTCGGGCGACCCCGTGCGGGAGAACATGGTGCTCTCGAACAACGCCGAGGACAAGCCGGTGTACGACCTCGTCATCTCGGCGCGCAGCTTCATCACCCAGGACAAGATGCCCGAGGCGCTGGCCCTGCTGCGCAAGGCGCCGGTCCACATCAAGCAGCTGCTCGACTCCAACCTGACGGTCATCCCGCGCTGCCTCTTCCTGCTGTTCATCAACCTGCTCAGCATCCCCGGCATCCAGCAGCTCAGCGCCAACATCAAGGACCGGCTCAATCTGGTCATCAAGGCCCTGGTGCGGTACGTCGCCGCGCTGGTCACAGACTCGTCCTCTCTCGGCTGGCCCGAGGGCCACCCCCTGCGCCGTGTCCTGCTCAACCTGAACCAGGCCGACGACGAGGACCTCCTCGAGGTCCTCATCCGCGGTTACAAGCGCATCCTGCTGTCCTTTGAGTCCTTCCCCGACGCCTCCACCAGGGTGCACACCACCCCGGCCTGGCTCGACCTGGGCGATGCCGTCGGCTTCGAGACAATCCCCGTCGACAACATAGAGTCGGCCCTGTGGAAGGATTACCAGAACCGTCTGGCGTCGTCCAGCAGCAGCAGCAGCAGCACCAGCAGCAGCCCAGAAAGCGGTGCCGGGAGACAGAGACCGCCTATCCGGCAGCTGTTATGGATGGCAGAGCTGGAGCGCCAAAAGGTGCGCGCGCGGGGATCCCGACCCAGAGGCTGCAGGAGCTGTACCACATTACCCTGGCGGCCTGCGAGGCCAACGAGGACGACTCTGACGCGCTCAGGGCCGAGCTCAACTGCCACTACTACCTCGCGGGCATCTACCAGAAGGAGGACCGGCGCAGCCTGGCCGAGGACCACATGCGCAAGAGCATAGACCGCTGCAACCTTGGGGGAGACGGCCAGTGCGGCGAGACTGATGACGGAGCTGCAGGGGGTGGCTCAGGGACTGGGGCGAGGAGGAGAAGGTGGAGGCTATGCAGCTTGAAATCAGCGGTCAGATGAGTAATCTCGGTCTGGATCTGTCAGGATCCGAACAAGAAGAAGTAGAGGTCAAGGCTGAGCAAGTAAACTAAGAAGAAGGAGAAGAGGGGGGAGGAGGAAGACAAGGAGAAGAGAGACAAAGGGGAGAGAAAGAAAAAAGCCTCCAAAAAAAAAAAAGTCCAAAAAACCAACAGAGCGTAAGGTTACATCGTCGCCGTGCGCAGGAATTCCGGTTCGTCGTCTTAGTAGTACTCTTGTCTTATGCTTGCAGCATACTCCGATCGGGGTCCGATGGGCTGGCTGGCTGCTGCGGCCTGTTGTGCTTGTGAGATGTAATAATTAATAGATGAGACTCGCCAGGGCCTTATTATTTCGCTGCCTGAACCGACAGTACCCTCTGCGTTTTTTTTTTCTTTCTCGGAAATCCGATCGGAAAAAGTTGACGTCCACATGATTTCTGTTTTCGGTGTTTGTTTAGTTCTGAGAAAAAGAGAAAAAGAAAAAGAGAAGCAATGGTTGCCTTATTAGCCTGAGTGATCAGATGGTTGCGATTCGAGTCACATCCTAATAATCAATACCCATATTATTTCCTTCTTCCTCTACTTGTTGCAATGACCTAATCCAGTGCTTATGGCAGCAAAAGAAACCAACGGTGGCTGAATGCCCCCTCAGATGACAGTCAAATCTGGCTGCCTGACTACTAAGCTATTATTTTTCCTTATATTGTTTTTTTTTTTTTTTTTGTGTGTTTTTTTCCTCTCTTCTTTTCCACCCCCACTGCTCCTCCTCAACCACAGAGGCTGTGTCCTGCAGAAAGTCAGGCAGGTCGGCCGCCGCCGCGGTGATGGATGAATGAGTGAGTGCCTTGTGATACCTTTTTGATCCTATTTTTTCCCCCTTCTTTTCTGCCTTAATTATTTTCTTACCTTCTCTGTTAGGTCCCTCTCAACTTTTCCCATAACGGGCCAATCAAAGTCACTCATCCACACCTCTCTCGTGTCCTCGGACCTGGCCCGCATACCCGAATCTCTCTGGCCCCCCAACAGTCGCAGCAGAAGTAAGCCGGGCGGACACACTCTTCGTGATGGCAGGGCCGCAGGCTGCGCTGGCCGCATGGTCCACCCCCGAGATGCGGAAATGCGCAATCCGGCGAGTCTGACAGGTTTCGGGTCATGTGAACACCCTCGACTTCTTCTTTTTCTTCTTCTTCTTCCTCCTCCACCTCTCCTAGCTCTAGCCCCCTTTTTTTTTCGGTGACTTGCAGAATAGAATCGCAAAAGCCACCCTTCGCTTTCCACCCCACCCACACACACCCTTTCCCTCCTTCTTTCTCTCTCTCTCTCTCTCTCTCTCTCTCTCTCTCCGCCCCGCCCCCCTTCCTGGCTCTCGATGATTACCATGATGACACGCACGCATGAACCAATCCAGAGACGTAACTCTGTTCCTGCCCCCCAGAACGTCCTCGGCTTATCTCATACACACACACACACACACACACACACACACTCGCGAGAGCCCACGTGGCTCCGCCTTGTAAGGCTGAACTGTGCGTGTGCTACCCGTATGTGTCGGCTTACCTGCAGCATCGCATCGTCATCAACTAAGTTATGTGTGTGACTCGATCTGTTCCTGCGGCGTCACCGCAGCCCCATTCCCATATCCCACACACACACACACACACACACACCAAGAAAGGAAGGGTTTTGGTAAGGAGAACCAGGCACATCGGATGCCCTTGTAAGGGTTTCGGCCGCCCGCCCTGCCACGAGTCTTCGGAGCCCTCGAGACAGAAGATCCTCCCGCTAACGGGTTTCCATTCTTACCATACTGAACAGGATGGATATTCTCGGTGCAACGATGGCTAGCGGCTGGCTGGGATGGTGGTGGTGGTGCCTTGGACCCCATGAGGCTCCTCGTGATGACTCCTCGCTCTTTGGGGGCTGCCACACTGGGCTGTGCCTTCGTGAGGACGATGTCTACCTAGAGAGTTGAGGTGAAGGGAGGAAATATTTAAGAGCCTGAATTCACCGGCTCTGAAGAATTTGGTTTGATCTGTTTCTATTCATCATCATCAACATCTTCAGCAAAGCCATCGCTTCAGTAGCACCACCACAGCAAAAAAACCTTCATCACCATCATCACTCTTCACTTACCAAAGTCAATCCTCTTACCCAACCAACCTACCATTCAAGATGCGTCCCTTCACTCTCATCGCTGCTGCCATCTCCATGATGCTGTCCCTGGCAGCCAGCCAGCCCGTTCCCAACCCAGCCGCCGACAACACTGCCGACACCAGGAACGTCAACGTAAGTCATGAGCCGTACTCAATCCTCATCTCCTCCGACATGGAGCTGGAACATGAACAACGATCACTGACTCGAAGCCCTTCATCTGTATATATAGTGCGTCACTACCTGCTAAAGTACGAAACAATGTCGGGCATCCGAGATTGAACGTTAGCAGAAATTCGCTGGCTTCATGAGGGGACACAAAGAACCCTGCATACCTTTCGATTCGTTACAACCATCTTTTTTTTTTTTTCCGGACCGCAGACGAGGTGCGGGCATTGACGACAACGACGGCAAAACATGACGGAGAACCATGAGTGATTAGTGAAAGGCTGGAGTTTTGTTTTTGTTTTTCAAGGGGGCGGGTTAAGAATTGGAGATATCATAAAGACTATAGCCTCACGGCGCTGCATCTATACCAATAAACAACCGGCCTCACGGCCAACTTTCCTAGTCGAGTCGAGTCATATATACTATACCAATAAAAACCCTAGCAAGTGCTTTGCCTTTGCACTTGTAGAATCCTCCTGTCTCTCGGCTTTGTGAAAATAATTATGTTTGGATATTTTTAGTGATCATTATGATCCTCGCTCGCATGGTACCATAGCACGTGCTTCCTTCAGTCGGAAGGACTGAAGCGAGCAAGGAAAATGTGTGTCAAATCTCTTAATTAGAAGTGCCACGCGTATCTTCTTACATAGTCTGATTACTACCTTCCAACACAAGAGGCCTTCCCCCATGTCTGGCTTTCTATTTCTGGATACCTGGGAAGAGGATCAAAAACGGTCTTTTGTTAGGGGACCTATAACCGAGGTGGGGCGTGGATTATAAATTACATATGAGTGCTTATGTTCTTCTATCTCATCGCTGGGACCTGGATCAGTCTCTGCATCATCTAGCCCCAGGGGTGTCTGTCGACCAAGTGGGGGGTTCTCTCGGCAGCATCCAATCTTGGTCGAGGTATTCAAGTTACGGCCGGGTGCATGCCATCCCTCAATGTTTTATTTCCTCCTACGCCCTTTGACGACTATTTGACAGGGTTTATTTGTCAAACACGTAGTGGAGTAAAGATCGTTCGAGAGCATACTGCATCATCATGTGGAATTCCATGCTGGTGGTTAAATTCCCCAGATCTAATATCAGTATGCAAACAAATATGGGTCAAACTGCATGCCTCTGAATCCTTGAAAACGAGCGGGATGGATTCCGCATAAATACGGCATAATAGGACTTCCAAGCAAAGCGTGGGCAACCAATCATAGACAGCTTGCGTATTTCCTGGACAGAGGTCTAATTGGCTTTTTATTTTAACCCTTGAATTTTGATCTGGGCTGGCGTGGCGCACACTCTCTATATCTCGGTTCGTGGCTGCAATTTCTGGCCTCTATGCCTGGTCGTGACATAATGTGGCAGTTAAGAGTGACACGAAGGATCGCCTATCAGCGGTCCTGTTACCCGAATGCGGATGCCTATTAATTACGGAAGGAATCGCAGCTGAGTGATGACACTCCCAGGGGCGTTACAGCTGGACCATGGCCCCCTTGCAAGGAAAAAGAAAAGAAAAGAAAGAAGGAGAGCGGAAAAAGACTTGGGTCACAAGCTTTCACATTGAGAGACCCATAGATAAAGTCGCTTCCCACTCCCAAGGTTCAAGATCGTGTTCCGGACAGATCAGTTCGGTCTTCAGTTCCGAACCCAGCACATCTCACCTCGCTCCACTCCCCCTCTTTTTCTCTCTGTCGCACTTACGACATACAATCGGGAACGATCTTGTTCTCAATCATCACCAAAGCAAAGAAAAAAAAATACAACCAAACAAAAATGCAGCCCTCCGTTCTCCTCACGGCAGTCTTCCTGGCCCAGCCGTTCCTTGGAATGGCGGCCCCTGTGCCTCAAGTGCCCACCGTATCTGTGCGCTCAGGCGGAACAGATTCAGGTGTAAGTTCTGCAAAGACTCCTCTACAATCTCGAGCAGGCGGACCTACTACGTCCCTATGTTTGCCATGGCCGATCTGTCAAGACAACGGTTATCGGAGAGAAATAATTCTGACTTGGCTCATAGACATGCACTGAGGCTTGTGGCTAGCCCGTATCGGAATAAGCACAAAGCCGTACCAAGAGATCTCACTTTTCCCTCTCTACCAGAAAGTATGTGTGTTTTCCGCATAGATCTGCTACCTAAAAGTCTTTCCCAAACTATTCATATATTTTTTATCATCAAGATTTCTTTACTGACTTTTCTAGTTCCATTTACGGTTTTGTTTGTAAAAGAATTCAGACTGCTCATATGAGTTCAAGGGTGTTACAGTCTAGAGGATAGAAAACTCGTACGCAACACAGTTTTTTAGCTGATTGCTTATGTATCATGTATCATAAAACCGGTTGTCTTGAACAAAAGTTTCATGGTGTTGTCGCATGCTTGAACGTGGCAGTGAAGAATAAATGATCAACCAAACGGACTGATCGTATCCCCATAGTCTTTCCGTGAACCAATGTTGTCATTCAGGAGTTTTTTGCTGCTGTAATTCTCGAATTTGACTGTTCAGGCTGATTGCCTGATTCTGTAGGGTGAATGCTCTTGATTACAATATTGCTTGTTGTTGTATGTAGAAAGGAAAGAATCTATCTAAGCTGAGAGCACAGAAAGCCCCTTATTATACATATTCACTTGCAACGGAACTTTTCTTCGGCCGACGGCCCTTTGGCCACCTTTTCCTACCGGTTCATTCCGTTTCGCCAAGTGACTTTTGCTGGCTTCGATATACAAGCTGCTTCCAGCCCGACCACCGCTCTGTCTTTACTCCTGATATACCTAGGTACATGTTTACGACCTTCATAATCGGACTCACTTGTAATTTTGTTCTGAATACGGCATGCTTACCGGTCTTCGATCAAACAAATCTGCCCCCTTCTGACCTGTTCTGCCCCACTCCCCCACACTTGCTCCTTTTCCCTGTACGTAGCAAAAGGTAGAGAAGAAATGAGAGAGAACAATGAATACATCACAAGGACAGCCTTAGGGCCAAGCCTTCCGAGATGTAACATTCCGAACTTGTTGTGTAAAAGTCGGTGGAAACAAACTAATATGTTGTAGCTTTCGACTGCCAGGGCAATACTTAGGTCTCAAACTGAGATTATTAAGTAATTACCATATATGGCGTTGAGAAGCAGAATGATCCTTTTGATCCTCATCTGCATGTTGGTTGCAGACCCGCACCACCACTGCACTCAAGAGAACCCCAAGGGCAACTTGCTTAGATAAACACCCATCTCCTTGACACCACCTTACACCCTTATACGGTCACTTCAGTAACCCCTCTTCCCAAGTTCCGACGAGGACTCTGAACAGAAGCTGCTGCCATATGGTGGCTTCTTAGTGTCAGCCGTTTCTGATCCACAGAATATGCCATTACCTGCGGGTCCAGTCGCATCGTGGATCTTGTCGAACACCATGTGGAGATCAGAGGTGAACCTGACACAAATCTTGCTAAGCCTGGCATTCAAGTTATAATTAACTGCTCAAGGCCGAGAGATGTCGGCTCCGAAGTCCAGTAGCTCCGCCCAATTCCAGACACTATGTAAAAGTTGTTGACGGAGCACATTGTTCACCTCCGACCTTTACAGGGTACTCAAAAGGGATCATCTTTAACGCGTGACCATGTGCTAATTAGAGTCAGGCTCCGGTGGGCATCCTTTAAGAAGTCCTTGAGACAACGAGGAGACCATCTTGGCCAGTCTCCCAAGATCCGCTCCAGACCGTGGTCCACCGTTCCGGCGCAGAGCTAGAGTCAACATCCACAAGATGGCCACAAGAGGGATTCAATTCGGATAGCCATTGGATGTATGACGAATCTTTGAAGATACTATATACATCTGCTGGCGCTTCTGGTGGAGACAACCTCGGAAGAATCTGTGGATTCAAGGAGGTCCACTCTTTGTTTCAAGAAATCCATCACGGAGGCGCCCTTGCGTGATGTTCTGTACAGACGGGCCTGGCGTGACTCGTGCAGGGATGGATCAGCCTCAGAAATGCACACGAGCGGTCATACGACTACGCGTGGGACTGTGAAGCAATTACTATGGGATACAGTATAATTACAGTCAGACCTGCCCCCAAACATGCCGTGGCTGCGCGCTGGCTCTAGCAGGTCTCGGCTTCAAGGCACAACGGAGGCTTTTCTTCCTTGTTTCTCAAAGTTCCAAGACTTGGCACACACATGACAAAGGTCATCCTGTCCTTGGCAGTGCTCACTCCTTGGGTGGTGTAGGCCACGTTTGGCTTCTCGGCGGGGGCGTAAGTGTGCCCAGGCGCCATCAGTGTGCGGGCATTCTGCCTCCGCGCCCCGCCCCCTTAATCAATCACGAGGAGAGTTGTAGCCTCGGAAGAATAGGAGGGCAAGAATCTTCCGACACTTACCACACAGGCGTTTCTTCTTTAAGAAGTGTTGATGGGAACGTTGCTCTGACTTTGCCTTTTCTGTCGGGCTCTATTAAATCGTGACGTCCTCTTTTGGCTCTTCACGTCGTTCATTCCCTTTCTCGTAACGCCAGCCGTTTATATTCTCTGTTCATTCTCTTGTTCAGCTTTATCCACATTCTGCTGTTTTTTTGTTTTTGTTTTTTGGCAGGCCCACCCTATTTTCTTTTGATAGTATCTTGTGCTTCATTTGGTCGTCATCTTCCTACTTCACAAGATACAAAGTCGAAATGCAGATCTCTACATATTACGCCCTGGCTACCTTGAGCGCCATCGTCGGTACTACTACGGCAAAGCCTGTCGCCAAGCCCGCAGCGCATGCCCGCCGTTCGACCCCCACAATCTACACCTGCGGCGACTCCACCATGGCCAAGGATGGTGCCGACAATGGAGAGACGGACGGGTGGGGCCAGTATCTCGGAAACTACACCACGGCCACGGTCGTCAACGAGGCCATCGCAGGCCGCTCTGCCCGGTCCTACTGGGAGGAGGGCCGCTTCCAGGACGTCGCCGACCTGCTGGTCGAGGGCGACATCGTGGTCATCGAGTTTGGGCACAACGACGGCGGCAGCCCTGAGAGCGACGACAATGGCCGGTCTGACTGCCCCGGCGACGGCGAGGAGACGTGCACTTCGGACGCAGACGGCTCAACCGTGTACACCTTTGTGTACTATGTCATCCAGGCCGCCAAGCTTATGATCTCCAAGGGTGCGACAGTCGTCCTGTCAACTCAGACGCCCAACAACCCTTGTAAGTGGTCCCCTGGCTTCGGGTGCGGGAGGAAGGAATGTGAGGGTGGGTACCAAAAACGCTGACTCCTTTTTCCTTTCCTTTCTTCTTTTCCTTCTTTTGCAGGGGAAACGGGCAGCTTCGTCTACTCGCCACCTCGGTTCGTTGACTACCAGAGGGTCGCGGCTGAGGCTCTCGACAGCGACAGCTGCACCTATGTTGACCACTTCAACGCTGTGGCTCTGATGTACGAGCAGCTGGGCTACGACACCGTCACCAGCTATTACCCGAGCGACCACACCCACACGTCCCCAACCGGTGCCAACATGGTTGCCGAGGCTTTGTCCAGGCGATTGCTACCTCGATGAACGGCACCACCAGCCTGATCGACTACATTGTTAGCGACTATCCCACTGTTTACTAGTCATGGCCGCCATGGCGGTGGTGAGCAAGGGTTTCATTGTACATATTTGTTCTGTTAGCCTGGAATATACCGTACAGCATTCTATGCAGCCAATTGCCTGAAAAGAGACCAAGGGTTCGTCCACCCTCCTTCAACTGTTTCTGTTACATGGAACCAGAGTTGCTGGAAAGTCTCTTGTTGCTAGGACCATTGCTCGTGCATGTAATATATGTTGCAAATGGTTGGTTGTCCAAGGGTCTTGTGGTAACCAGACGACCAGACGGAATCTTCAAAGTGATCAGACCTGCTATATGTATTATAACCTATAAGCTTATCCATGGCTGCAGGCACCTCGGAACAGTGGATGCAACCTTCTTACTTTTGGTGATCATCAGTGATCACTGATCCCCCTCGTCCGAGATCTCAATGCCCAGAAAGCCAAAAAAAAAAAAATCACGGACCGCCCAGATCGCCTCCTCCCCCCCTTCTCTCCTCCCTCTCCCTCTCCTCCAGCGAGTGCCGACCTTGCAACGGCTGCGGTTCCGCGCTGCACTGCACTGTTACTCTATTCTTGTGTCTTGTTATGGGCAAAAGGCCGAGAATACGACGTCTTACTGTTTGTGCGCATGTTACAATATTTTGCGGGAAGCAGTAAGCGGAACTCTAAATTGTTGGCAAGGATTCACACAGCATGATTTCCAGGAACAATTACACTCGATCGACTTGGCCCTTTGCTGATCAACAGCAGGGCCCTCTTGCACGGATCATGTGGTGAACCTCGAGTGATGTGGAATCGAGATCTCCAAAGAGAGAAAAAGGCTATTCCACGACCTAAGCAACAGACAAGGCTGGACACGTCTGGGGGAGAGGAATATCCTTGCTTGACCTCAAACATAGCTGCCTCCGCGACAGAGTACTATACTAGCAAGTGTTTGTTAATCGTCAGTATAATCATAAGAATTGCGTGAGAATGCCCTCATGAATCGGTGGCAAATGGGCTCTAGCATAACTAAGTAATACATATATAAACAAACCCAACCCAGCTTTCCTTTCCCAAACCTTATCTATAAACAAACCCAACCCAGGTTTCCTTTCCCAAACCTTATCCACCGGGAGCCTTGCCTGCAGGAGGCTCCACCCTATTTTCCTGTACAACCGTTGACTTTGTGACCAAGATATGTTGGCTCAGATCCCGGTCCGACATCCGTTGTTCAACCAGCCCCCGCTCGCTGCCCCCGTCATCGCTCTGCCGTTGTGTCCTGATCGGGGAGCTCGAGGAGCCCGCCGCGCCCCCGACATTCGCACTGACCCACGCCGTGATGTGATTGCTGTGGTAGTACAGCCCGCTCTTCTCGACATCGATGCCCCATCTCGTCTCCAGTTCGTCGACGACAGGGCCCTCGGGGGCGCCGCCGCCGCCGCCGATCCGGCTGGTCTTGCTGGTCGTCTGCGAGGGCCGCAGGCTCTGCGTGTAGGACCTCTTGTCCTTGAGCGACTGGAGGGCGATGCCGCTGCTGGCGCGACGGGCGCGGCGCTTGGAGCCCGAAAGGACCTCGGCGCCGTATTTTGTGTGTTCGTTGCGCAGGCCGAGACACGGGAACATCTGGGCGAGCAGGTAGCGGATCGTCGGCAGGCAGGAGCACAGGATGGCGCAGTTGACTTCTACCATGGACCAGGTGGCGCCCTGGGTGCCGTACCACGACGGGTCGTCTTTGCTGACGACGAGGTGGAGGGTTGTGACTCGCACGATCGAGATCACGCAGGTACTGGGGATTAGATCTGTTAGGATTCGAAGAAGAAAAAAAAAAATGAAGCTAGGAACCCCCAAGGCAAGAAGAACTCACAAGAGCCCTAATCCAAACACCAAGCACAGCAGGAACTTCTGCCTCGCAGGAAGCTGCAGCGATTTGATGAGGGGTATCGGGAGGAGAAAGACAATAAAGTCTGTCGTGATGTTGATCCCGGCGGCGAGGTACCAGATCGTGAGGCTATCGAGACACGTGTCTGCCATGGAAGGGTGCAGGGTGCTCATGGGAACGCAGGCGAACGAGACCAGGATAGACTGCACGATATTCCAGCCGACGGCGAACCCGATGATAATGACGGCCACGCGGTGCAGCCAGCCGACCAAAAAGATACGCCGGTACTGGAGCAGGAGGCTGACCTTGACACAGGCGAGGGCCCAGATGTAGAGTTGTATGGCTGAGAAGAGGCACTGTAACTGCCGGATAAGGTTCTGCGGGCTCGAGACCCACGAGTGTCTGCCAACGCCAAAGTGTCCCTCTGATTTTTGCAACCAAGTCAGCATAATTTCCTTTTCCTATTGCCCCTATCTCAAGAATGATAGCAACAAACAATAACTTTGTGGTTTGTTCCACGAACCTAATATTGTTGACACGTTCAAACCAGTTGCGATAATCTGCGTGTGTCTCTTGTTGTCAGCCACTGACGTCTTGGGCGGCACGCCTCATGACGTTGCGTTTTGGCATCGTGCTTTGCGGTGAACAAAAGAGCAAAGCAGACCAGCGGTTCCACCCAGACATACCTGGGTGATGACAATCATGATGTCGTCGAGACCAGTCATGTGAAGCAGGATGGCTCTCGTGTAGACACGAGCTGCGACGACCACCATGCACAGGAATCCCAGCCCGGCAGACAGTCCCATCATCAACCCCGACGTCGACTGCCCGTCGAGGGCGTGGTTCACCTGTGACGAAGACATGCTGCACCCCGCCCAGTGAGCCGACCTCTCGTTGTGTGTGTATGTGTTTGGGCGTGCGTGTGCCTCTCTCTCCCTCTCTCCCTCTCTCTCTCTCTCTCTCTCTCTCTCTCGCACACACCAGTGAGCCTCACGCGAGAAGATCTGAAAGTCAAGAAGCGATCGTGAATCCTGGGGAAAGAGCAGAGTGGATCAACTCATGTTAGGCCCTGTCCTGACAAGAAAAGCAATAATAAACTCCAAAAAACCAAACAGCAACTTTTTTTTTTTCCTTCCCTTTTCTTTGATTTTTCTCAAAAATAAAGGAAGAATAAAGCTTTAAAGAAAGGGAAAAAAAAAAAAAGTCAAAATGGAACACAGACACACATAAAACATTGATGATCATCAACGAACAAGAGATCGCCGGCAGATTGCGGTTTATTATGACCCAGGAGGGCCCTCCTCGATCGCTCTCCCCCCTCTCCTCTCTTCCTTGCCGGCAGACTAGGAGTTGAGGGCGTAGTACACAGACGTATACTTAGTATGCAAGCCTCCATGATCCATGGCTAGGTACCATAGTAGTGATTCAAAACCCATGTAAATACGTGTGCCCACTGCCCACCATGCCACCCCATGATTGTGATGGCGGGCCCCTCTGCGTATACAATTCTTCCTTGCCCAGGCGGGGGAAGAGACGGGACTAGCGAACCGGGCTGACAGGCGTCCAATCAAACTGGTGTGGGCTGGGGTTATTTTGTCCCACCCAGATCAGTCCCGCATCGCCTTGGAAACAGCTGCCCATCTATCTCCCAACATATGATATTAAGGCCGTGCTCTTGCGGAGTGTTTTCCTGTTTTTGTTATTCCTTGTTGCATTTCCAGATATGGGACGACAGCCTTTCTGCGGGCGTACCATGAACGGTGAAAGAGCGGAAGACTCCGTCGCAGGATTGTGTGGTTGGTGAGCAAGCGCCCTCCAAATATGAGATGATGATCAGGTAGAGAGAGAGAGAGAGAGAGAGAGAGAGAGAGAGAGAGAGGGAGAGAGCCAGCGGACCGGGTCGTTGGTGTACGTACTTCGGGATGCCCGAGACTTGAGGCTTGGGACGAGGGACGCGATGCTGAGTGAGTCTGGTATTTTCCTTGGAGGTGATGAATCGGAGTGGGATCTGCCGGTGTTTGATTTCTTTTCTGATGGAACATGCCCTGCATCATGTCTTGCATGGGACCTGCAGATGTTCTCCAGCTTTTGACTACTGCGCAGATATCCATTCCATCAAGCCACCCACTGTTTCCCACCGTCAATACATTCCTATCATCTCATTGTAAAGCTCTATTGTGAGCCATGACGAAAAGCCATTATTTCACACAGCACTCGCAGGTTGTGACGATGAGATAGAAAAAAATCTGATGAACCATCTGCCTCGTGGGTACTAAGTAAAGGGGGATCGAAAATCCATCCAGGGTCTCGCGTCCTAGCCTCAGAGCCCAAGGATCCTGCGACAGAGATCACGATTCGCGGCCCTGAATAGAGTTTACACGATGTCACCCTTTCTTTGATCAAAGGTCAAGGGTTGGACGCTCTAGCCCCGATAGTGCGGAGCTCGAGCTCTCTCTCTCTCTCTCTTGTGGGGTCGACTGCTTGTCCCCCTGTAAGTGAGCACGGTGAGTGCATAGTAGTACGCAGACACACACTCTCGCGCTCAGTACCAAATGGACGGACGGTATTGTGATGAGTTGGTCGATTCGTACGCGAATGCGATGCTGCGGGTGCAAGGGGTTTGATGAGCCGGTGGCTGAAGGGGACGGGGGAGGTGGACGAGGGACGAGGAACGGGGGCTATGGCCCCTATTAAGTACATTCTGTACGTAGCTTTTTTTTTGGTCCCCATCGGAACCGTTCCCCTGACATGTACTAGTCAATAATGTACTTAGTATTGCTGGTCAATGGTACAGGACTGTCGGCGATGGATCTGACACGACTCGCTCAACTTGATCTCTTGAGTAAATTTCCTCATGGCTCGGCCGAGTGATGGCCTTGGCACGTGTCGCCCGTCGCGAAGTGGAATCATCAGCTCCGGGACGGAGCCGAAGCGGTTCCACGCACATTCGACACCTGAGATGATGATGTGACAGATATGTTGTCAGGATGTAGAGTGAGCTTTCGAATATCCATCTTGGTACTCCACATCTGCTTAGTTGAGTACTTTATTCCACTTTCTCAGCATCAGGGGTCATTTCATCATGGGAGGTGAATAGAACAAGCACATGATCGTGGACTCAAGTCTGCATACACAAGACCCTCTAATTGGTTCCCCCTTTTTTTTTTTCTCTTTTGTATCCTAGGGACCCAACTTGTAATTTATTATATCTTCTTTCGTTTTCCTCTCGAGGTCTGCAAGGTATCATCTATCAATGAGCCCTAAGACCTTGACTGCACTTCCATCCTGTGATCTGAGCCCTCATCTGCAGGAATGCCTTCAACGCCACACAGCCTCTATCATAGGTTATTCCCAAACATCATGAGAACCTCACCCAGGCTCTGCCCGGTTGCCTCAAGGACGTCGATCAGCAACGTAGCACCCCTGGCTCCGAGAAGGCTGTCGCTGATGTTCATCCTCTCCAGCCTCGGCCACTGCGACTCCCATCTGCGGGATCAGCCCGGCACTGTTCATATCGAACGTATTCAGCGGAGTGCGCGACAACAAACAGCCTGACCAGCGGGCCCTGCCACGTCCAGACTGAAAGGCTTGTTGGAGAGCCGGAAGAAACCAAGGCTCGGCAGCCCGAGGATATTGCGGATAAGTCGGTGGCCAAAGGGAGGCTTTTCTTGTGGTGGCCAGGGCATACTGCGATGGCGTGGCATGCCAGGTGCCGAGCGACACGGTCGAGAAGCACAGGACCGTGATTTCGGTCATTTCTTGATAAGGGCCGATATGTGGGATCTAGGAAGCTTCACACGCCTGCTCGAGCTGCCCTGCGTTCTCCGCCTTGACGCTCTCGGCATCTAGACGCATGACGAAGAGCTTGGGTGTTTGGGGGAGGGAAAGGCGCCTCATGAGTTTTCTACAGCAGCGTCGACGAGCGCATCGAGAGTCTGAGAGATGAGCTGCTTCTTTGACGGGACCTGGGGATTTGGCTTAATTATGAATGCGGCTTGTCGCTCGATCGTGTCTTTACCATTTCTCATGTGTTGAGGTTTTTGAGTTCGACTCTAAGGTATGAGTGTTTTCCTCCTCGGTGACTGGTTGACTTGGGAACCTGAAATCTCATCATAGTTGCTCAAATTTAGAGAGCATTTCCAGAAGAGCAGCAAAGGCCCATGATGATTTCCAGGCATACTCAGTGTTAGTTTTTCAAGCCATAACTTTTCCCTGAACTAGGCTGAGATAAATTTCCAAGTAGTTATTGAGTTAGATGTTGCAAAGCAGGTTTTCTCGAGGACAAAGAGCTGCGCAAGCAAGGCATCTTCATCCAAGATGTGGTATCGACCTTCAACTCTCTTCGTCACCCCCAAACACTAGACACAATGTCTTGCAAGTTGGCAATGGGGTTCCATTTTTCAGACCATCCATGTTGTTGTAGAAGTAGTATATTTATTAGAATCTTTACCTGAAGATTATTGTTCATGTTATACCTCAAAGTCCCCGGCCCCCTCCCCTCCCTTTTCCCCTTGTTGCCTTGAATTTCCTTAGTTCTGTGGTAGTATGGCAAGGTGAAAGATAGTACCTGTTTACCTTAGGGATTAGCTAGAGTCAACTGTTGTCCTTGTCTCATGATTAGGAGTCCCGGTAGTAGTCTCGGCATCCAAAAGCCATAGTGTCCAAACATGCCAGTACACATATTTCATCCTCACAAGTTGATATATCATATTGTCACACAGCATAGGAAGACAACATTGAGCATATGAGCCATGTATTTTGTGCACGGGAACACCTTCATATTGTATGTACAGAGAAGCAAACATAGAACAAAGCCATCTCTCCCCTCTCCAACCTTGTCTAACCGAGTCTAGAGACTGAAACCCTTTCCATTTCCATAACACCGCCCGGCTTCACCATTGCTTTAGTTCTTGGCGGCGTTGCGGGCGGCAATAGCAGCGCGACGGGCAGCACGCTTCTTGGCGCACGACGAGCCGGAGACGCTGCTGGAGGCGGCAGCAGCAGCCTCGGTGGACGAGGAGGTGGCGGCAACCTCGATGGCAGAGGCAGAGGAGGTGGTGGCGACGGAGGTGGCCAGGGTGGTGGCAGCCTCGGTGGAGGAGGAGGAGGCCTCGGTAGTAGAAGCAGCAGCAGCCACGGAGGTGGTGGTAGCAGCAGCAGCAGAAGAGCTGGACACGACCACAGCAGAAGAGCTGGCAGCAGCGACGGTGGAGGACGAGGAGGACACGGCAGCAGCAGCAGCAGCAGCAGAGGAGGAAGAAGAAGAAGAAGAAGAAGAAGAAGAAGAGCTGCTGGAGGAGGTGGTGCCGCTCCAGACAAAGTCGACACAGCTCATGTAGGTCTGGTCGATGGAGGCAGCGTTCCACCACCACTGGATGGCACAACCACCCTTGGTGGAGCAGGCATCGGGCAGGGTGTCGGGCATGGTGATGCTGAAGGAGGTGTCGTTGGCAGCAACGCCCGTGGCGGTGGAGGCGTAGTCGCTCCAGTAGGCCAGGGTGTCGCCAATCACGGCGTTCTCGGCCAGGTTGATGACGGAGACGTTGGCAGTTCCGGTGTGCGGGGCGGCGATGACGACCGTGACGGGGATCACCTCGCCCGCGCTGTAGCTGTGGATGGTGCTGCTGGTGGCGTCGTCAAACTGGTAGCCGCGGCACTGCCAGAGGTGGCAGGCGGCTGCGTCGTAGTCGGACTGCGAGGCGCCCGTCTGCGCCATGGTCTGGATGTTGCCGTTCTCGTCCGACGACATCATGTCGTAGACCTGCGTGCCACAGGCGGCCTCCATGGCCGAGCCCAGAGGACGAGGCTCGGGGCTCGAGAGATGGCCGTGGGCCTTGACCCCGGCGGCGAAGAGAGCGGCAGTGGTGAGTTGCTTGTACATCTTGAATGAACTTTATTGACTTGAAAAGAAGGTGTGTGTGTGTGTGTGTGTGTGTGTGTTTTCCCGACAAGGAGTCTATATGCTCGTTGGATCAACAAAAATTTGAGAGGCTCGGCCCCTGTTGGTAAAGAACGTGTGGTGGTGGTGGTGGTGATGGTTGGAAATGAAGTGAACGTCGCAAGAACTGGCTTGCAGGTGAAGAAAGGAAAGAAAAAAAATGGCAGTTGATCCAAAAGAACGGATTGCTTGTCGTGAGGCTGAAGCTGAAGAAAGAAAGAAAAAGAGAAAAAGAGAAAAACCAAGAGACGGGGGGGAAAGGCCAGAAGACTCAGTTGGATATATGTACGATGCATTGCATCAACCAACCCACCTTTCACTTACACCAAACCCCCATCCATTCCCCTGCCGCCCTCCTTCACCCTCCCCCTCGTCGGCGTGAGCCGAGATGACATGGAGGCTCGCTGGCTCCCCCTTCATCGCGATGGGTTACATTATACTGTAACATGGGGCTGAAAGCGCGAATAGCCATGCCTCGGTTGCGGGCTTGTGTGGAAACTAAGAAGACAACATGGGATGGGAGGAAAGAGTAAAGGACAGGCTAAGACGGGCGACGACTAGGGTGGGGGGAGTCAAAGTCTGGCGAGGGGATTTCAGGGGCCACAAGAGGATGGCATGAGAAAAAAAAAAAAAAAAAACGGGGACTGAGGCATGAGTGGGTTGATTAAAGTGACATCAAGTCCCTCCACTCTTGCTCTGGCCCAAAAAGAGCCGCAGACTTGGTGGTGTGTGGTCTCGCTCGGTAAGAGATTCCGAAACCAAACTTTGATTTCTTCTAGGACGACTTACACGCAGACATTACGGCAGACAGACAGACAATGGTATCAAAAGACTTGCAATACACGTACTGTAGTAACGTCTTTTCTCTTCTCACATTGCATGCAATCATTCCAAGCTCCGAGTCATGAGTTCCTTCTCTCCACAGGCATGAAAACATGAAATCCTCGTTCTCTCGGAACAAATTTCGCCATGGGGGCTGAGGGCGAGGCGCCCTCCTTTAGGGGCCGTCGTGATGTTTCATGAAGAGCAAGGGGGTGGTTACTGACATGCAGCCCGCTCAGCTCCAGGTCCCCAGTAATGCTTGTCCCCCGTGACGGCGCCAAAGGAAACACCGCCTGGTCAGCATTAAATCATGCAACAAAACAATTCATGGGACGAATAGTTTCGAGGGAAAACGAAACAGTGATTCTCGACCAGCTTCACGGTTGCAGATCCGGTCGATCACTACCCATCCATAGACATCAGTAATCGGATCACACATCGCATCTTTTCCTTCAATTGAATAATAAATTGAGAGGGAAAATAGACTCCATCCACATCGTAGCACATTGATTACTTAGTGCAGAGAGAAACCTTTTTCCTCTCTTTCTTTTATGAATGAATGAGATCCGGAAAAATTCCAGCCTCAATCTCCGTGTACGGGCGCTTCCAGCCCACTTATCCATAGATATGCTTGTTCACCTTTCAGCACTGCCAAGGTTGATGCTGATGGGCTTGTTTCGCCTACTGTGAGAATGACCCAGTCCTTGATCCACACCGCGTGGGACCGAGGCTCCAACGTCTTGGTTGGATTCTAGAAGCCACCAGGCTCGAGGAGAAGCCCTACCTACAGTACTCAAATAGGCTATGGTGAGAGCGTATGGCACGCACGCATACTTGCTACAAGTATATACGCGGACTGCAGACAGTTGAAGGAATTGTGGAATATGTCTGCAGCTTATCTTGTTCTTCGTCCCCCTTGGTCCAGCCTTCTCCAGACAGCCCGGCCAAGTAATGACCCCATGCAAAGGCAAAGTCAGCGTTGTTTCAGCCGCCTACCCGAAAGTCAGATAAACTTTTTTTTCGAGTTATGTACCTGGCAGTTTGATCATTGCCGCCGAGTTCCAGCAACCGGACTTTACACGATTCGATCTGCATTTCAGGTGTTGCAAAATACTATGTAAATAATAGTAGCGATACCTTGCAACGTCCAATACTTTGTCTAAATGGTCAATGAACCGTCGAGAAGGTGGCTGCATGACTCCACTCCTACAGAACCCCATTATCAACACTCTCTTTGACGCTTCTTCTTATGCTTGAACCTTTGCCTCTTCCCTTTTTCCTCTCCGCTTTCTCATTCCCAGCTCCGCCGCCTCCGCCGCCAACCGTGTTTTCTATGATACCAAGGAAGTGTCAGGCAAAAAGATGAAGGAGACCGTTCACCAGGGTGTTGGTGCTGCAAGACTAGGCCACGCTTTTGACCGTTGACAGCCAGCATGCTTTCTTCTCCCCTCAGCCATCAAGGTAGAGCGCTCGAAGAAGGACTTTTGGCAGGGTCCAAGGGAGTTCGACGGACTGCTCAGGTCCGCCATGCTTAGTTGGAAGAAGCACGAGTTGCCGAAGCACCGACATAAAGTTGGGACAGATCTTTTCAGCACCAGTGTGGGCTTCCACCTTACACTATGGGACTCTTTGTCTTAGCTTGACACTGAGCCCTTGGGACAAGCCGCGCGAGGTGAGCTCTGCGCACCCAATGCATTTGGGGGAAGGGGGCGTTTCCTCTTCTTTCTTCTTCCTCTCTTGAATATCGATTATAAATATTGGGACAAGATATGTACCTACTGACTATCGAGGTGTCAAAGTGCCGCTAGATTTTTGGGGGATCGTGATCGTTGTTGCAAACCGTAACGCCTGGCTCGTTCCCATCATGGAGCCGTCTTAAGAGCTGGAGAGAGAAGGAATAGCAAAATGAGCGGTGTCCCAATGATCGCTTGCGGCCTATACATATATGCCCAGTTTTCGTGCAGCATTAAATGATTGTGTATGTCGTTCTGGTTTGGAACGAAGAGAATTAGGTTGTTTGTGTAAGGATTTTTTTCCCCCAGAGACTAGGTTGCACTCAGACGTCGAGCATGCTCCTGATCTGCTGCGGCGGACCAGCGAGGGAGTTGGTGGTATTAGCGCTGTGGCTCCGCTCCGCTGTGGCCGGCCGAGTCGCAGCTGGGCCCTCGCCCGAGACCGACTCGCTGCTCTGTGATCGGCCCCTGTCCTGACTCTGAGCAGACCCGGTGTACGGTGGCGGTGGTGGGCCATCAGACATCAGATAGTGCAGCCTCTCGGTCTGAGTCATGGAGGAGCTTTGGGCGTTGGGGAACAAGAGGCCAGCCGCGTGCTGCATCGCCTGCTCTGACCGGCGGCTGTCAGACCTGGCGGAATAGGGTGTCGCAGGCGGTCGTCGCGACTCCGTGGTGGCGGGTCCCGAGGAGGCCGGGCTCATCTGCCCCATCTCGATGGCCGCATTGCTGGCTTCCGTCTCCCGGGCGCGGGTCTCGAGGGCGCTGTCGATGTTGGCTGCCGTCGCGCGGCCTCCACCAACCTCACGCACGTTGCGCGCAATCCGTTCGCGCATGCTCTCGTTCTCGCGCCGCTTCCACCAGGCTGGCTTCTTCACGATTCCCAGCTCCCGGTCGGCTGCGGCTCCGCGGATCCGGCGCTGGCGGATCAGCTCCTTGTCCTCATTGGGGTTGACAAAACCTGCAATGATCTGGACAATCATGATCAGCAGCGCAGGGACGTAGCCGCCGACAAACAACGAGACGCGGTCTCCTGTGACGTCAAAGACGGAGAACCGGAACTCCCATGCGGAGAGGGCCTGGAACGCGACGACGACGAGGGCGAGCGGGACAAGCAGCTGAAAGCGGTAGGGCGTGAACCTGATGAGGCCGATGGTGCGGTTGAAAAAGCCCCTGTTCCGCTCGCGATAGTGCTTGATGGAGTGGCGCAGGTGGAAGGCGATGACGAGCCAGCAGACGAGGAGCATAAAGGCACCACCTTTGAAGCGCCCGTCCGTCGCACCAGCAGCGGCAACCGTGCGGGTCTGCTCCGGGGTGCGCTGGAGCTCGATATTGCCCCAGTTGCGGGGGATCACCAGGAAGAAGTCGAGCCACCAGAACAGATAGAAGAAGAGGGGCACCCAGAACTCGAACTTGGCCCTCCTGTCGTCCATTGCCAGCGCGAAGGGGTCGGGGTCGATGTACTGCCTCTCCATCCAGCTGCCCCAGTGCCTGACGGCCTCCCAAACACAGGCCATGGTGCAGAGGTTCAGCAGCATCCAGAAGAAGGCGGTGATGACGATGGGGATCTGGGGTAGATAGTATCGGTCGACGTCGATGTTGACAATGAGGCTGATGAAGCCGGTAGCGCTCATGGCGATCATCCAGTACCACTGCCACCTCCTGCCGACCGGCCGGAACCTCTTCTCGACGGGGAGGAACATGCGTCCGTGCTTGGCGAGGTTGAGGAGGGTGAACATCAGGGCGACGCCGTAGACAGCGGCAAGGGCGATGCCGATGTAGGCTCGTGTGCCGATGGGCTTGACGGGCGAGTAGCAGGACGTCATGTTGATGAAGCTGCCGTTGGCGAAGACATACTGGGGCTCGTAGGGCGGAAAGGTCAGGAGACACCAGCCGGACGAGCCGTTGGACATGGTGCCATTGGAATAGAGGGTGTAGTTCCAGTGCTCGAGGGCTGACAGGTTGAAGTGGACGCCTCCGATGACCGTGTCGGAGGAGTTGTCGCCTCCCGGCCAGGACACAATGTCCCTGGCGTCGAAGATGGGCATCTTTGTCTTGTCTTTGTTCGCGATCGCAGGGTTCGGTCGTTGGTTCGTTCGATGTGGTAGTCTTTTTCGATCCTCTCGCTTCTTCGTTCGGGTTCTGGTGGCAATAGTATTTAGGGTGCTCGCTCCTCAACGAGACCGTTCACCGCATTTCAGTCAAGAAATCGGTACGCAGCGCAGGCTCTGCATGGAAATGCAGCGCGTTGGTTCAGAAGAAGGATGGTCCACGAGCAAATTATGGACTGTGCGAGAGAGGACGTGGGTGAGGAAAGGGAGGAAGGGCGAAGAGGAGGGTCAGAACCAGAAAAAGAGGTTGTCGGAGGGCCTCGCCGGAATTGAGGAGGAATGCGCACGAAGACGCGAAGAGCCGGCGATCCGGGCCTGCCGCAGCCTTAGCAGCAGCGTAGTACTGCATGCGTTACCAAAAAGCCTACCAGAGCCCTACCAAAGCATGCTAACACAACGTCAGCCCGCCCAAAAAAACCACCACTCAAGTAGGAAGGTGGGGAGCCCAGAAACCCACCTCACGTCATTTGCATTGTGGTCAGTATTTCCACTGCACTATTACAGTGAGCTGTTTACAGCGCAACTGAGTCTTTTTCTTCCTCAGTAATGTTGCTCAAGTGTAGGAAGAGTTCATTCAAACTATGTTAGATATTGGCCGTGTAGATCCACAGACTCTGGAACCCCTTGGAAGACTCGCTCGAGCAGGATAACACAGGTACTGCGGTACTTGGTACATAGCATCGTCTGACGAGGGCGGGCAGATGGCAGGGTCCAGGGCTCTAAGCTCTGATGGACCAGGCACTCACTACCAGGTCAAGCCACTGATTAGTAGTGACCCAAGCTCCCAGGGCTCCATTAGCTGCCACATGCACGCTCACGAAGCCACACTTTCACGAGAACGAGCTCTCCCTTCAGGACGTTGCCGTGTCGACGTCGACCAGGCACGATTCCTCAGTCTCCAGCCAGCCTTTCTCCCTCATTACGGCCAATTGATGACTACTCGATTCTGCTGTGGCAACGGGAAGGTCTGAATACAGAGCCATACACAGCCTGCACCATGGACAGCGCAGCAGCGGATCGACCTCCCAGCAGAGAAGAGGAGGAACCGTCCTACATCGACTACGAGACCTTCGTGGCGCCAGACTTCAGCCCCGCCTCCTTCGCCAACACCCTCGTCCTCTCCACGAACAATGCCAACGACACCCCTCTCGACCTGTCCACCCCTCTGTCGCGCGTCCTCTTCGACATACAGGAGATCGACTCCCACATCGACCTGCTGACCACCAGGTCCGCCATACCGCTCCTGTCACACACCAAGGAAGAGACCGAGGCATCTGGCAGGATCGTGTCCGAGGTCGACGGCCAGATCAAGAGCCTGAACGACAGCTACCAGCAGCTCGAGAAGGAGGTTATCCAGAAGCACGCCGAGGCGGACGAGGTCAAGCAGGTCGCCAGCCGTCTCTGGGACACCCTGAGGCTCGGCCGGGCGGTCGGCCGGTGTCTGCAGCTCGGCCGGCAGCTCGAGGTCCAGTATGCAGAGCTGGCGCCGGGCACGAAGAAGGAGGACCACCGGACCCTGGTGAGGTGCACACACACGATACTCTCCCTGCGGGAGATCCTCGAGCACAAGGGCCACGGCGAGGAAGGGCAGGGGCTGGACAGGGTAGATGCCATGCGGGCGCTGCAGGACACGGTCACGGTCCCCATAGAGAAGTCTGTGAGGGAAACGGCAGAGCGCATAATACGCGAGTTCTCCATGGGCAGCGCCGCCGGGTCCTCCACCTTTGCGCAGTCCGAGGAGGCCAGGGCCAGGACGGTCTCTGCACTGACTACGCTGTACCTGCTCTCGCCGACGGCGCTGGCCAGGGGCGAGAAGTGGGCGCCGACCTGGATGCTGCTCGCCCTCGAGGCCTATCTGAAGACGTCGCTGCAGAGCAGTATCGCCTCGCTGCACCGCTCGCTCGCTGCACTGCCGACGCTCGACCGGACCCTGGCGGAGGTTGCTGCGCGGTGTCAGAACATTGTCGCCCTCGAGATCGTGCTGGACTCCACCAAAGCCCCTGCGCATCCTCTGATGCCGAACCTGGCGGCAGAGAAGGGGCTCGGCAACATCCTGCAGCCGCTGCTCGGCTACCTCGAGACCGGCTCGCTCCCCAGCTATTTCTGGAGGACGATGGCCGGTAGCCTGTCTACGCGGGTCCAGGAGATCCTCAACAGGGGCGGCGTGTCGGCAAGGACGCTGAGGACAAACAGGGACACCGTGGCAACGGCTATCAGAGAATGTGTCGCCAAGGGCTGTCAGCCGCCGAGCGTACTAGCAAAGAAAGGCGAGAAGACGGGCAATTGGGACCGTGAGGTTGCTGTCATGCTGAGCAGCGTTGTTGGAAACTTGGGTCGTTGACAACAGTGTCCCCTACCGCTTGTCCAGTGCAGCCACACTTGGATCGTTGATACCCTTTCGCAAAATATCAAAATGCTGGCTTTGCTGGGCCATGATGGACTGAGGCTTGCTACCTTTCCCATCCTATATCCACAGCACAACTTTATCCTCTGCCTGAGTTTTCCCGCCTTACAGTACCTCGTATGTGTTCTTGCGCATATGAGCGTCTAATGCACATGCGCGCACATCATTCCATTTTGGGGCTTGCAGTTTTCTGATGCAACGCCGACTTACTCCAACCGCCACTTAACAGTGCTGCTTTTCCCCCTCTCTCGCTGGTTATTGGTGGAGATTTCGGAGTGACAAGTTGCGGAACTATACAGGGACTATGTCCGGCACAATGGGCAGCTGCCGAGCAATTGATCAATTAATTACACAGTCCACTCGACCAGGACAAGACCTCACAATTACAACTACGTGATCTGCCAGATTTCACGGATTGTGACACAAAGCAGCCCCTTTGTGAGTGCACTACTCACATAATCACCGTCAATCAACGTTCTACCTACGAAGCTATACTGATGTGGTGTTAGGGGTACACGACACTACCGTGACGATGGCGAGATTCTTTCCTCTAGCACTCCTCACAAGCAGCGTTCCAGTGGCATCAGCTGCGTCGCTGTGGTCAACTTCTCCTGCTACATTTGGCTCCAACAGCGATGATGATTATATCCTAAAGACCGGCTACGCTCTCGGCAACGGCAAGCTTGGAGGTAATTAAGGAATGTCCTTGTACACAGTAGATGCTGCTTGATTACACGAGGCGTTAACGTGTAACAACAACAGCCATACCGTTCGGACCGCCAGGGGCAGAAATCTTGATGTTGAACCTGGATTCCTTGTGGTCTGGGGGTCCCTTTGAACTGACGGTAAGCCTACCACGCCTTGCCTCGCCGCATCTCTCTTGGGTCATGAACAAAAGCTTACTCATGGGATTAGAACTATACCGGCGGGAACCCGACCGAGCCTGTATACCAATACCTTCCTGGAATACGAGAGTGGATATTCCAAAACGGAACAGGAAGTCAGTTTTTTCCCCAGTGTTGACATGTCAACCAGAGTTTACGAGCGGCATACTGAATCCCAAACCCAATATCAGATGTCTCTGAGCTTCTCCAGGACATAATCGGCTATGGATCCTACCAGACACTGGGTAACCTGTCAGTCTCTTTGGACAATACCGCTGACGAGTACTCAAACTACACACGAACGCTCGACCTGGGGACAGGTGTGCACCAGACTGCCTGGACTACGAATGGGTCTCGCTTTGAGACATCGGTCTTCTGCTCTTATCCTGCACAGAGCTGCGTCTATAACATCTACAGCAGTGGACATGCCCTGCCCGCATTGAAAGTCTCCCTATTCAACGACCTGGTGAACAACGCCCTGCTGAACTCGACGTGTGGACCAGGCTATACACGTCTTGACGGCATCACTCAGGCTTCCATCGGGCTGCACTTCACCTCCATCGCACAGGTTGTAGGCAACACGAGCACATCATGCTCCCAAGACGATGGGACCTTGATAATTCCTGCACTTCCAGGCCGGAACTCCATCACGCTCGTGTCTTCGGCCGAGTCCGACTATGACCAGACCAAGGGCAACGCGCAGAGTAATTACTCGTTCAGAGGACAAGAGCCGGGTCCTGTCGTTGAGCAGAGAACGCAAACAGCAGCGGCCCAGACCTATGGTGCTCTGCTGCAGGACCATATCGATGACTATACGTCGCTGATGGATCGGTTCGTCCTTGACCTCCCAGACACGGCGAACTCGTCCAGCATAGAGACGGCCGATCTCGTGGCACGCTATACCAACAGCACGTCGGATCCCTTCCTCGAGTCCCTCATGTTTGACTACTCGCGCCATGTGCTCATCTCCTCGTCCCGCGCGGGCTCGCTGCCTGCCAACCTGCAGGGCAGATGGTCCGAGCAGCTCGAAGCGGCCTGGGACGCCGACTACCACGCCAACATCAACCTGCAGATGAACTACTGGGGCGCCGAGCAGACGGGCCTGGGGAGTCTGTCGCTGCCTCTGTTTGAGTACGTGGCAAACACATGGGCCCCGCGCGGGAGCGAGACGGCGCACCTGCTGTACAATGCCTCCTCTGGCTGGGTGACGCACGATGAGATGAATATCTTTGGGTACACTGGCATGAAGAACGGTGCTCAATGGGCTGATTGTGAGCACTGCCTGCCGCCCTTTTGTCATGTTTCGCACTGTCATTGTAGTACTTGCTGACCTGGTCTTCCATCTCTCTGCTGCAGACCCTGCCTCGGCAGCGTGGCTGATGCAGCACGTATTCGATCACTATGACTACACTCAGAGCACCACCTGGCTCAGCGAGACCGGCTACCCTCTCCTGAAGGCCGTGGCGTCATTCTGGCTCTCTCAGCTCCAGGAGGACCGCTTCCACAACGACGGCACCCTCGTCGTCAACCCGTGCAACAGCCCCGAGCACGGTCCCACGACCTTTGGCTGCACACACTTCCAGCAGCTCATCCACCAGGTCCTCGAGGCCGTCCTCAGCACCGCGCCCCTCGTCTCGGAGCCGGACTCTGGCTTCCTCGCGTCCGCGGCAGCAGCCCTCGCCCGCCTCGACAAGGGAATACACATCGACCCGGACTCGGCGGGCCCCCAGGGCGTGCTCAAGGAGTGGAAGGTCCCAGACGCGTACCTCTACGACGTAGAGCCCCAGCACCGGCACATCTCCCACCTGGTGGGCTGGTTCCCCGGCTACGCCGTCTCCAGCTTCGCGCACGGGTTCACCAACACCACGCTGCAGGACGCCGTGCGCGCCAGCCTGATCGCCCGCGGGGACGGCACCGACGCAGACGGCAACGGCGGCAACTACGGCTGGCCCAAGGTCTGGCGGGGCGCCTGCTGGGCGCGGCTCAACGACAGCGCCCGGGCGTACGGGGAGCTGCAGCTGAGCATCGCCAACAACGTGGCGCCGAACCTGCTGAGCATGTACGCGGGCAGGAGCCCGCCGTTCCAGATCGATATGAACTTTGGCTGGGCGGGAAACGTGCTGAGCATGCTGGTCGTCGACCTGCCGCTGGCTACTGGAGAGGCAGAGGGGAAGAAGGAGGCGGCGGCGACGGTGAGGACGGTGGTGCTGGGTCCGGCTATCCCGAGTGCTTGGGGTGGTGGCAGTGTCAAGGGGTTGAGGATTCGGGGTGGGGTGGTTGTTGACTTTGAATGGGACGGAGGGGGCATTGTGACAAGCTACACTCTTGTGAGTGGTGAAGCGGCTGGGCTGCGGTTTGTCAACGTTCAGGGGGAAGACCTTTGAATATTGCGACCTGTGTTAGACCCACAAACAAATTGAACATTGATATACGGGGTATCTCCAAACTCCTGACGCTCAGCCTCCCATCGAGTCATGATTATATATAGTATATAAGCAACCAACGTGTACTACAGCTTCCTCTTGGTCCCCGGCTAATCAGTCACTTCTTTGTCGCAGCGGGCTCCTCAGACTTGAACAGGGTCTTCTTGTGAGCGTTGAGCACGAGGCCTCACCAGCACAGTGAGGATCATCTCGATCATGCGAATGATACGAGTAATCCTAGAGTCTCTCAGCAAACAAACACTTCCCCACAGAAAGGAGGGAGTTGCCAGAATAGACTTACACCAAGACAACCAAAAATGCAAGCATGGCCGCATACCAGCCTACATAGTAATCATCCTTTGGTACCTCTGCAAAGATGGAACCGAATATGCACGTGCAGGCTATCGAGCCCCCGAGCACGGCCGCCTCGACTGCCAGCCTCGTCCTGGGCCATGGTTTCATGCAGGACTCGACCGAGCCGTCAACGCATAACCAGAAGAATATGGCCACGCTCTGTAATCACACAAATCAAAAAACATGTCAGCCGTGTACTAGAAACAAGAGAGAGAGACAGGATTCTTCATTTATTACTCACAGGCAGCAGGCTCAAGACCAGGAACCTCCAGTCAGCGCGTTTGTCTACCGGAGGGTTGGCGTAGATGGCAATGAGGATGACGATGAGTGCCACCGTGAGGAGGGTCCCGATCGTGATGATTAGGTAGTGCATGTAGAACCAGAAGAACTCGGACCAAGACTCGAAATCCTCGCGGTCGTATTTTAGCAGCTTGAATTTTCCTGTTCCCAGGCCGGGCATGTAGGACACGGCTTGGCCGGCTGCGTACCGCTCAGCCCATTTTGTGTTGCGGTAAAACATGATGGAATGTTTTGTCGATTTTTTTTTAATATTATTTCTCTGAAGGAATAGAAAGAAAAGAATGAATAGAAAAAAAGAAAAAGAGAGGGAAATTCACGACGACCAAAAGTTGCTCGAGATCTTTAGACTCTGGTCAGTCACATAAAGGTGCGTTTGATTCATGTTATAATAACCATCATAATCATGGTGCTGATGGAGAAGAAGCTAGGGTTTTCCAGTCTGCCTCTCTACCGGTCTTGTGGAATGTGTAAAAACAGCCACTGAGGGCGCCCAGGCCTTTTGGGCGTCAGAAAAGCCAAGCTTCCTACTCAACTGAAGGATTCTGCTTCCTTGCAGAGAGGCCTTTTCCAGTGGGCCTACCCTATGCCACCCTGCTGCTGTGCCTGCATGCGCCACCCTTTTCCAGTGTGTCTCAGGGGGAGGTTCGCTTCTCACGTCAGCTTGCGGTGCCCACGCTGTGGCTTGTTTGTCTTTCAGTATTTTCATTGTACGCCCTGTATCTGCATCTTGGCATCGTCTTTTCATGCACGATGCGAGCTGATGATTAATTAATACCTAGGGATGCTGCTATTATCTACCTTTGCCATCGATGTTGATATCCTTCCTGACTATTACAACTCATAGTGGATTGTGGAAATTATATGGCATATCACACATATATCCACTAAGTGGCACTCACATACAGTACTGTATTGTTCTTTTGGATGGAATTAAACCCAAAGCCCAAAAAATACTGTGGGCCTTTGACTTTGGTTGATTCGCTTCCCCCCATTCACATCAGCGCCGTAAGAAGTCCCACGACCCCTCCAGACCCCATCAGAACAGCCCTGACAAGATTCTGCCGCCCAAACTTGGCCAACATCTCCCTCACCTTCTCGTCGTCGGCTGCCGTGTCCACCCCTATCCTCGTCTTCTCCTGCGGCCCGCTCCGGTCCCTGAACTCATCCGCCTCGCCCTCTCCCTCGACCGAGTCTCGGGCGCTCCTGCGCATCTTGTCCTTCTTCGGGCCATCAACAGCATCAGCAACAAGCCGAGCACTGTCTGCGCTCCTCGAGCCTCCCTTGTCGGCATTCATCTTGATCAGGGCAAAGTTGTTTGGGATCATGGCCATGGTCGTGTAGGGTGCGATGCTCAGGCACAGCAGGCCCGCCGCCGCATAGCCACCAAACGCCGCCGCAGTAGAAACACCACCCATGGGAAGAGACCGGAGGGCGAGGGCTCCAAAACCGGCGGCTGAGACGAATGCCGCGGTGGGGAAGACGTGGGAGCCCCGGCTAAAGAGCCATCGCACTGCGGGCAGGGAGCGCGAGGCGGGCTGGGACTGGAGGATGGGGACGTCGAAGAGGGTGAGGGTTGCGATGCCTCCGGCTGCGAGGAGGGATGTGCTGATGGAGGTTGTCTGGAGGAGGATCGTGAGCGTTGGCATGTTTTCAGGTGAGTCGTCAAAGTCGGCTGTGGGCAAGTAAAGGATAAGTATTAAATGAATAATGATAATGGGTTGACGTTAACAGGCGATGGTGAGGCTGCCGCGGTCATTGGAATATCAACTGAGATGAACATGGTTGACTATCCAAATATATAGACAGTCTTTTATCAGAAGGTCTGTACGGTAATTAATTTGTTGACATATGTCACGGAGTCGGGTCCCAAGTCATGAGGTCATCGCCATTGATGATGATTCACGCCCAACACGATCGGCCGGGACGGAGGAACTCGTACCAGATCCCGGACTTTTGACTCTAGTCCGAACCTCAATCCTCCGACAGAGCCCAGCCTTGTGGCTGGCAGGGAATAAGATGAACGCTGACCGCAAGACTCTACAGTGTGTTGAATGATTATATTAACTTGGATTTTCGCCTCGCATAATTACCAAGTGCCTTGGACATGCCCCCGTCTAGCGTATGCTGGAAGGCCCTTCATCGCCCAACATAATTAATTCTAGGTATTGTTTATCCATCCTCCGATCACCTAATATACACCAAGTATCAGATTAGAAACCAGACGGCTCCATATCAAGCAGCTGCCCCAGCCTGCTGTTACAACGCCGAGAACTCAGCGACCCAGGCCGGCTCAGACACCGAATATACCACGCAATTATCCCGGTCGGATGCCCCTCTGAGCTCTCCCAGGTAGGAAGCAGCGGGAGCAGGCTCTTCACCCCGCCTTCTCTGCCCGGAGAGACATCGCGCACGTCGGCATGATACTGCAGCACCATGACCCCAAACAGCTCAGCACAGTCATGCCAGACCGCCTGCCGCACCGCAGACCACATGATCTTCTGGATCAGAGAAGATGAACCAGAGGACCCCCACCGCCGCGGCCGTGGATGGCCTGGGCCACCCTGTACCGGGCGGCCTCGCCCTCCCGCGTAAAGGGTTCGCCAGGCGGGAACGGCACGCCAAACACGATCTGGACGAGCAGCCGGAACACGGCGACGTCGTTTTCCGCGGCGGCGCACAGGATGGCCTCTGCGAGGCCCACCATTAAGTCGCTGTCCTCGTCGTAGCGCGTGACCAGGGGCTCATACTCGCCGCGCCAGAGGTACCGACCGAGGAGCATCACGGTCTGAAGCGCGTCGCCGCCGCCGCCGCCGCCCTTGAACTTTTTGTTTTCCCTCCTCGAGGAGGCCGCTGCCTGCGCCGCGCACACGAGGGCCTTCTCAATGCACTCGGTCTGGTGCGGCGTGAGCCACGTGGTGTTGGTGTTGGCTGGGTCGTCGATCGTGGGCGGTGCGTTGTCGTCGAACCTGCCATAGGCAAGGGAAGAGGCTGACAGTGCCGAGGTTCCCGCACGCAGCTGCCAACGCCATCGCCTCGGGGGTCATAGCGAGCAGCGACGGTGGCGACCACGACGATGACGGCGTGTCGGTGGTAGCAGTAGTAGTATGGATCAAGAGGTCGTCGGCATGAGAGCTCTGCAGGCTGATCCGCGCGGGATTCACCCGACCCGTCTCCAGCAGCCACTCCACCACTTCGGCGTGGCCCCTCCTCACGGCCCTCTCGAGCGGCGTCACAATCTTGCCGTCGATGAGGACACCGGTGTCGGGATGCGCGCCGGCCTCCACGAGAACCTCGAGGCACGCCCTGCAGCCTTCGTGGGCAGCCTCGTGCACAACTGTTGTCTCTTGGCCGCGGGGGCCCAGATGCCTCCTGGAGTGCCCGTCCGCTGGCCCCGACCGGAGCAGGGCCCTCATCAGGTCGGCGCACTCGTGCTTGATGGCCATGTACAGCAGCTGCACCCTCCGTTGGGCATCTCGGCCCACTCCCGAAGCGTCTCGGCCAGGTGCTCGCCCGCATCAGGGTCACCGACTGTCTGTTGCCGCGCCGCCTCGTCGAAGCCCAACATGTCGAACAGGCATGGCGCAAAAATCCATGACAGGCCATCAGACACGTCCGGCTCCGTGTCGGCAGGTTGGGAGAGGATCGTTGGTTCTTGTTGCCCTGCAGAATCCTCGACCGTGGCCGGGCTTGGTTGATCGTCGTCCGTGGTTGACAGATGCTTCTTGTCGCTGTGTGTGGCTCCCAGCGCGAGGACAGCCGTGATGATGACAAGTATTACCAGACTGTTGGCTGGATGATATAATTTGTGACGACCCATCTCGTGATGTTCAAGCTTGAGACGTCATCGCTCCAGGCATTGTGGCCCGTAACACGTACTTGTTAGAAATCTTTGTAGAAGATCTGGCTTGTGGCCCTTATATCATGATGCTGGTTATGGTTCTTCCCGTGCTTGTGTAGGATGATGAAAAAAAAAAGAGACGGAGATTTGAGCCACGAACACGGGGATGAAATGCAAAGCAGCTCATGGTTGTTGTTGAGTTTTTGATGTTGATCATCTCCGAGGAGACGTAATCAATACACTCAAACGCGTTCAGCCGCAGCGTGGGTGGAACCCTGGTTAGCGCTGACTTCGGGTTGACTGCAGTGAGTGCCAAGTCTCTCGCACCTTTTTTTATTTTTATTATTATATTATTGCTTTCCCCTTTCTTTCCTAATTTCTTCATGAGGCCGAGAATACGGAGGATATTTCAGTAATGGTTTCCAAGGTTTTGGTTGACCGGCGTGAAGAATAGATCGTGCTGGGCATCGTCCGAATCAGCCAATGTTCCCGTGTCATTCGATGTTTGTCGCCTTGGAGGCTTGTGTGTCTGCTCACACTTGAAGCAGACGAGCACAGGTTCACATATTCAAGGGGGTGAACACGTGTCTCGACTCCGTAATGTATATGTATTTCTTCTCTGTTCTGCAGTGCTATCTCGGCTCACCCTGAGTCGTTAGCAGATGTCCCAAAATATTACCTAGCAAGGTGGTCTCCCGACATCTGTGCCTCCCCAAGTACAAAAACCTCCACTCCAAAACTTTCTAGTCCACATGTCTGCTCGATCGCCTGCTTACCGGGAGTGAGTATTGCGGTCCTCCCTCATCTGGCATAGCTCTCAAGTCCAAATCTCAGACGTTAAGCAAGACGCGAGACATCTCTTCAGGTCAACCGGTGAGCGCACGCCAGTAGGCCCTCTGACAATTCTATAGTATAAGGACGCAACAACATGTGAGAAGATCAACAGGAACATGGTGAGAAGACTTAGTTTGAGGGTACATACCTTGTCGCAGTACCAAGCTTCCTCGTACCGGGCACACTCCATGGGCGCCTTGCCAGTGTCTACCTCCATCTTTCCGCAGTGGAAGCAGCTAACAATACGATTCCGTCAGAGAGTCCCAGCTGGGACTGCGGGCTTTATACCGGGGAAGCTGTTACTCACCTCGGATCGCTGAAGCTGCGAGGAACACCAGGTTTGTAATTGTCCAAAGCAGCCAGAAACTGCGCCTTACCAGGACCCCGAATCCCCAGGTCAGCAAGCGGGAAGAAGGGACCCCGGGAGGTTTCCATCCGCGGCACCAGTTCGCGCAGATACTGAAGATCCTCGTCCTTGATCTTGGCGCCTGCACGCATCATCACAGCGCCGAGAAGGACCAGTTTGTAGTCGGCGTCCCACATCCACGGCTCATGCTGCCGGGCACGGCACTTCTCGAAGAGCATGTCGCCGATTCCGGTGTCGAATCTGGCACGAAGCTCGTCGACGTCTCCCGAGACAAGATTCTTGCTCGGGTCATAGTCGTCTTCGTCACGGGGGCGGTCTCGTCAATCTGGTAGAAGTCCGTCTCGAAGTCGCTGACCATGTCCAGCTCTAGTTCGCTCTCAAAGAGGCCTGCGAAGCGAGTCTTGTTAGGACTTTCGAGCAGGATATCATGGTTGGGCTGTTATGGCAGACCAAGGCCTCCGCTGAAGGACTTACGGAATCCCCATCGACCCATAGTGAGGTCTGCTGGAGTTGGTAGTAGTGGCGGCTTGCCGATGATTCAGGTTTTGTAAATTCCGAGCTGGTGCGTGACGCACATAGATGACGGTATCAGGCAAATGGGGTTGGAATGGGGGGTGGGAGGAGGAGAAGGGGGAAGAGGAGGAGGGGAAGAGGAGGAGGATGAGGAAGAAATTTGTTGAGCTTCTCTGATCAAGCAGGAAATTTGAGGAAGTGGCGGGCGATTGCCTACGTACTTAAGTAGTGAGGGAAGGAGAGGTCTTCAGGCGTCACCTGCCATTCCCACTCTGGAGCTGCACCTTCCAGAATCCGCCGACAAGCAGGAACTTGACAGTCACGTCCGAAAGCAGTACAGAGACTGAATGATCCAATGGCAGCACCTTGGCCATCTGATTAAATGGCCACGCCTGCCAGGTCAGGTCAACCTCAGAAGAGTAGAGTAGATGATCACGACGGTGCTTGTCAACAATATTGGGTCCGAAGGGTATTGGTGTCATCTTCGCCAGCTCTTCAGTAGACCTCTCTCGCTCATCGTGACTCGAGGATCAAGGCCTCTGGTGTCCAGCACGGTTTCATCAAAGCTACTTGTTGGTATTATTACATCATATTGCGGTGTCGATGAACTAGAGATGGACATGTGGTACTGAGCAGTGCAAATTCCAGTGTGATGATAATAATTATGTCCGAGATGATTCCAAGGTTTTACCCCGTCCTCGAGATTTCCTGAATAACTGCCATGAGTTTCCTTGGAATCAACGTCACCAGTGGACCTCCTCTGATGAACCCGAACTGATCCGCCAAAGGAAGCAGCATTCTTCGTTGCCCGCCCGCAGAAGATTATGGGTCCGCGTGGATGTTGCTGCGTCCTCAACCTTTTGCTCCATGACATCACCACCCTTCTTCAACATCTTCTTCGTCCTCATCATCATCTTCATGGCCTGCCTCTGCCATGGACATTACCATCCCGGACCCATCAGAGGCGTCCTCCTCGTCCTCATCGTCAGACGCGTCGCCGCCAGAGCCATAGCTTTCCTCCTCAGAGGCATCTGCGGCGTGGCGACCCGACCGAGACTGCTGGTGCTCCAGCTGCAGTCTCCGGGCCAGCGATATGCGCTTCGGCGGGGGAGGGTCCTCGTCTGAGCTGTCTTGCTCTGAGCTCTCTTCATCATCCTCGTCTTCCGCATCCGGCTGTATTGCATCGTCTTCTTCGTCCTCGGAGTCGCTAGGGATGGCAAGGCGTGCACGTCGTTTAGGGGACGAGGTGATCGAGTACCTTCCCTGCTTTCGGAACCAGTTGGCTGTACCGGACGCTGATCGTCTTCATCTTCCGAGTCCGTCAAGACGGCGCGGGGTCGTTTCTGGCCAGAGCGAACAACTGCCGGTCCAGTCTCTTGCTCGTCATCGCTGCCGTCACTGTCACTGTCGTCGGAGATAACTGTTCGACCTCGATTCGCGGTGCGACGTGTGTTGCCGGCCTCGTTGTTGCTGTCGTCTTGGGAGTCGGAGTCGTGTTCAAGGGCGAGGCGCTGGAGGCGAGATGCGCGTCCGCGCAGGGCTCCTTCGCCCCCGGCCCCTGCAGGTGAGGATTGATCGTCATCCTGGTCGCTCTCCTCTGAGTTGCTGGAGAACTGGATCTGTGTGGGATCACTCATCCCGAACGACGCATCACCGTCAAGCAGGTGAGCTGGGAGATCGTCCTCCTCGTCCGTGGGGAATCCATCATCAATCGGGTCGTCATCGATGCCCTCACTCTCGTACTCGTCGCCGAGAGAGTCCACCGACTCGGAATCAGACCTCCATTCGTCCCAGGGTTTCTGCCAGGCCTTCAACTTGGCAAGGCGCTTGAGTCCGGAGTCGAACATGAATCGGGCCATCGGCCAGACCCTGGGGACCTGCCGTCTCCACGGTTCATGCCTAGGCTCCACACGGTCCTCCTCCTTACGTCTCTCTGGCCACGTCCTCGTTCCTTTGGGGAAAATTTCAAACAGGTACGGGCAGCCGTCAAGGTGCTTATATCCCCACGGTGGGACAGGCAGGTCCCTGTAGTTAATCGGAGACTGGCCGGGCTTTATAACAATCGGTTCAGGGGGTCCGACGTATGCTTCGGTGTCCGGAAAACAATACACCGACTGAACAAGATCGGAGTAGAGGCCGGATTCCGCCTCTTCGACCATCTCGGCGTGGTACTCGTGAATCACTTCCGAGGCACACCATGTCAGGTACTCCGCCGGCAGCCGATCATGCTCAGAAAAAATGAACATGTTGCGCAGTTCAGGCAGGACTTCGAGGACTTCCCTCACACCTACTATGGCACCAGCTTCAAGAGCAAGGTTCTCAAAGCCTGGTGCCATGTTGGCCGCGAGGACGAGGGCCTCGCGTGAGCCGGCGGTGTATGTTGGCGCCGAGATGATGAGAATCACGTCCCTCTTCCTGTGGTATGGCACGAGACCATCTTCATGGGGAAGCTCGATGCGGTCAGGCGAGGACTTGAGGGCAAGAACGCGACTCTCATGGTGAACAGCAAGCATCGTCCTCACCGGCAGGGTCTGGTGAAGCACCTGTGGCCCCAGGACCATATGTCGCATGTTGGAGCACACAAACTCGAACACGCGGGGCCTCGCTTGTAAGTCAGGGCAGAAGTCTCTCCAGATCATCTCGCGCACCTCTGGGGGCAGCTCCATGAACCTTGGGAAAGAGACATCGGGACCCGCATCATAAGCATCGGAGCTCGCACGCGAAGCTTCGTCAGAGTCCGCCTCGAATGCCTCGAGGACAAGGTAAGCATTTCCGCCGCCATTGCCATGTGCGGGTGTTTGGCGCTGATCAAGGTCCGAGTCGTCGTCCTCAGTCGTGAGAGTCTCGTCATCGTCGAGCTGGGGATCGTCGTAACCCGAGCCGCCGTGATCTGAGTCGCCGTCGAAGTAGACGTCTTCCTCCTCGTAGTCTGAAGCCATGGTGGGGCCAAGACCCTTTCAGGTGTCCTCGTGTGGGGCTCGACAGCTGGAAGTCGCAGCACGAAAAGTAGGCGGCCGCACGCCCTTGTGAGAAGGAGAAGGAGGAGAAGAAGAAGAAAACGAAGGACTTTGCAGTGGGGCGAGGTCTAAGGATGATGCAATGAGAGCGCTCAGCAGCAGCAAAACACAAGCCCTTCTATGGCAAGGTCTCTAATGGGCGTCGGAGAGAGAAAACGTGGTGGGGCACAAGTACGGTACGGGGGCCTAAGGAAGGGAAACGCGACACGTTAGCTGTGGCACGTTGGGCAGCCCAGTAAGGTTGTACGGAGGTACTATGCACGCTATGTAAGGGTCTTGCGGGGCCCGGTCTAATTACCTAAGCAACGTAGCCACGCAGAGGAGGTGCGGATTACCTAAGCAGCTGTTTGGTGAATGCTGGGCCTGGGCACAATCAGAAAAGAGATGTCGAGCCGAAACAGAAAGCTATCGCGGATAGAAGTGGTACATAAAGTGGGGAGGTCGAATCTGAACAAACAAGAACCAAAAATTTCTTATGTGGCCACCTCAGGCTCATACCCGGTTGGTTTGTATGGGGGGCCGAGTGTGAGGATCAGAGTTCATGAAGCTCAAACCACAAAGTCACAGCGGCCTGACTTTTTCGAAATCACTGTCCCTCACCACCAACTCGCTGTGCAGTGACCAGCACCAAAGACTACACACTTGATCATGTATGACCTCTGTTGTTTCAAGCCCCAATATCTAATTTCAGGGATAGAGTTCTGTCAACATCTCCTGCAGCACAAGGCAGACAGTGCTCCGAGTGGGTTCAGTTTGCATCTCCTGTGAGTCTTGAAAAGCATGTTCTCCAAATGGCTTATCTCCTTGGCAATTGATTGCATTTTATCAGTACTTGATCTTCTACAGAGAGAAACTGTGCACCTACCAGTTGTTGCTGCCTTAGTCATGGAGAATATACATCACATGATGCAAAACACCGAGCAGTTTTACAAGAGCATCCTTCTCTAGCTTTATTTCCCATTCATGTCTTTTAATTTATTCGACACGTTCATCCACCTCCTCGTCACTGCTTGGGAAAATCTGGCTGCACTTTCTGATCCTGATTGTTTGATCCTAATGATTTAAATAATGAAGGGCAGGGAATGTTATAGTCCCACTGTATTTCCATGATTTGCATGATGAATGAGTCTGAATGACAAAAATGAGTGAAGAATCTTCTAATAATCCATCTTGATCATATTTCCAGTCCTAAGCCCCAGATTTTTTGACCTGATGATCACCGATAGAAGTTGTGGGCAGAATATCTGTTGATATGATAGGATCACAACCTGCTTATCTCACTTTTCAAAGTCAGTACTCTCATCTGTGAGAGACCTACTTCAAACAATGGCACGTGCCAGTAGAATTAAACGCACTCGAATCCACCCTTAGACAAGCTTAGAGTTGGGGATACACTCGTCCGAGACACAATGGTAGCCTGAGCAACACTTTTCGTGGTTCTTCTCGTGGCACCCAGTTTCGGGATACACGAGGCACCCTTTCTATAATTTTGTCAATAAACCAGACCGTTAGCAAGTATCCATCGACGTGTTGAGACACTGCGTCTGGTGGGATCAGAACTGAGGAGTGATTCGTACCCTCTTCTCAAAGCCGATGTGGTCGGCCGGAGTCGCGGCGACAAGGGCCGCAAAGGCAAGGAGGATAGCGGTAGAGAACTGCATTGTGTTGAAGGTGGGTAGCGTAAATGATATTGTGAAGTAAGTACTGTGTTGTGGCGGTGAGGTTGATGTTGATTCTGTTGAATGAAAAGAGGTAAGAAAATCATGCTGGCCGAGGAAGCATAGCCTTTTTATACCTGTGCATGGCACTTTACGGAAGGACTCGACCTTCGCGTGCGTTTGTCTCTCAAAGGCTACCAGGAAAACTGACGTATTGCTGCATTTTCCGTATTCGAACAGAGATCTTCATAACTGCCTGAGAATATGACGGAGTCTGGGAAGACATTCGACAAGCCTATAAGCTGACGAAGTAATGTTTCACAAAAGTACTTAAGTATACGCTAGCATGCATTTATTTTGTTTTGAACTTTATATGAGTAGGCCAATCCCCGTTCTTTGCGATCCTAAACACAGAGTCTCACAGTTGACCAAGGATTTGCCACATTCTTGGGAAGACACTAGACGATCTATAAGCTGACTTATATGCAGCAATTCGAGATAGAAGTTAAAGAGTTGAGAGCAGTGCAGTTAAAAGGGGGAAGACTGTTGATGGTAGACTGCAGAATATACAATAGGGGGAGTCCAGTATCAGAGATTAACATGCTATCTCTGCGCTCATGTAAATTCTCAAACACAACTGATTTATCAAGGTATTTATACAAGCAAGACTAGGCAACTTTGAAAAAGTTTCCCCGGGCAATACTGCTGTTTAACTGCTCCTTCTTTTGTGTTTCGAATTATCAAATCCTAAATCTCGATCTGCAGACACTTCTCGATAGTCTTTGTCAGAATTAGTGGCATAGTTCACACAGTGCTAAAGTGGCAAGAGGTAGCGCTGACTGATGATCGATTCCCAATATATAGAGAGGCTGAGACAACTAGGCATCAGGTTCAATTTCCGACCACTCCGCCGATGATGGAACAGGACATCCTCGGTCAAAATCGCTCTTGAACTATTGGAAGGAGTTCCGCCACGAAAACAACGAAGCCGCCATCTAGAACTACGAGAACAGGCCTTAGGTGACATCAGGGGGTGGTTAGGAAGACATGCTGGCCACACTTGATAACACCATTCAAAGGGAAAGTTGCATTGGAGCCGGCGTGGAAGAGAAGCTCGAACAGTGACGACACAATACCTTTGCTAATACATGGAACTGTGCTCAGTCCGGCGTGTAGCTCTCTTGTAGGTGGTAGAAGCAGGCTGCTAAACAGCAAATGCTACGGAACCGAGTAATCTACCTAAAAGGACATTGACAAAACGCTTGCAAGCAACAGGATCATAGCAAGAAGCTCAAGTCAGCTTACCAAGACAGCCACCGTCATCGCTCCTTATTCCTTCATCACTAATCCATTGCTGCTCTTAAGTCTGTTGTCTAATGCATTTAGTCTCCCTCACCTGGCGTTCCCTCCCTTTGATATTAACAAGCACTTACTTACTCAAGTACTCACCAGGAATGATCCTTGGAGCTTGATCTTCTGTCTCGTGCAGCATCTGAGAGCCTAGCCGCCTGTCTCGTGCGGACACCAGGACGACAATGCTGCTGGGCTTCGTCCTGATCTGGCTGATCTGGCTGCTCCTGTGCATCCCGCCTGGGCCTCGTGCGCCGTTCGGTGGTCCCCGCCTCCCTCGCCCGCTTGCTCCGAGATGGCTGTGATGGGGATGACGATTTTGACTGTTCAGGTGGCTGTGGTAATGACAATGGTGGTGGTGGTGGTGGTGGCGGCGGCATTGCCGGGTTGTTTGCGGCGTTCAGCTGCTTGATCATGTTGTCGCGACACTGGCCAAGCGCACCGGTGATGAGCTCCAGGAGATCCTTGACGGCGTAGTCGTATATGTTCTTGACGGCGCTGTGGAGAGTCTGCAGGCTGTCGCCGTATCTCAGGGGAGGATCCTCAGCTCCTCGAGGTGGAAGTTGTACTGCTTCTCGCCCGGCGTGTTTTCTATCCATTCAACATTGACGTACGCATTGTTCTGGTCCATGACCACCGAGAAGAACAGGAGCTTGTTCCTGCTGGGGCCGAAAGCATCCAGGCCAGGCCCACGAGACAGCAGCTCCAGGAGGCCGTTCAGGACAACGGCGCCGGCGCCGGCGACTTGATTGGTTCCCACGCGGATCGATCCATCTGTTGCCTGCGATTTGCACTCAATGGCTGCGAACGGGAACCGGGCGTCCGGGTGAGGCGAGGCAATATTCGTTTCATCTAGGGTCTGTCCTAGAGCGCCGATAGTCTCAAGCTGGTCCATATCGAAAGCGGTTTGGGGAGAAGGCAATGGCAGTATCAGGTTTGGGGTTTGGCAGAGGGCGAGATGGTGGGAACAAGCTCGGGCGAGGAGGAACGGGGGCGGCTGCACTCCACTGCGCTTCTGAGACCGTCAGCCTCTCGTCGAGGGGCGAGGTGTATCCCGGGATGACATTCTGGACCAGCTTTCTCTTGACCACCGCCTCTGGCTCGTTCTGGACATCTCTTATGGTCTCCCTCAGCTGTTGGATGATAGCATCGTCCAGTCCGGGCGTCTCCCGGCTGCGAAACACCATTCTCTCCACTTCCTGTCAAAAATCAGGATGCATCCTCTTCCCCGGAACATGTATGTTGAACCGTTGTAGCGTGTAGCGATAATTGGTGTCGCGTGGACCAAAGGTGTAAGAAGTAGGTGTTCGAGTGATTGGGGAGGGTGAGATGTCATGTCTCGCAGCGCACTAATTCGAGACATGTCGTTCGGTATGAATAGTTTCCGCTGCCGAGACCAGTTGGTGTTGGTAAGCCAGTCCTCGACGGTTTCTACCTTGGATTTACGAGGGCAGTGGTTCAACAGGTTGGTCTTGTTCAGAGGTTGCTGTTGTTTGACTGATGCCTCTATCCTGTCGGTAGTCATACGCTGATAGTTGCGAGGCAGCTCTTGTGAGGCCATGTTGTGCCATTATAAAAAATGTGGTGGGCAGTGAAGCAGATGGAAGAAGAGGGTGGAGGTAAGGACCTGCAGGTATTGTTGGCAAGGTGCTGTCTGCAAGTGAACAAAGAAATGTCTAAAGCATGAGCCACCAGTGTGAATAGATGTCAAAGCCTCTCCTGCTAATAGCACATCACCCTCTCCAGCCCATGCCGGTTTGTACTTTTGAATTGCTGGTAAAAGTATCTCATGAACACTCCAAAAGAATACTATTGTACTGGACCCACTGGTAATGTTTTCTAGAATGCATCCGGGATAAGGTGACAATGAAAAAGAAAAGATGCTTTTTTTTTATCTTCTCCTTTATCTTTAGAGGCAAACGAAGGTAGCAAAGATATTGAAAAAGATTTATATTAATTATAATACTTCTTTATACTACCTTTTTTTTTCTTATGCTTTCCTTTCTTTTTTTTTTTTTTTTTCAACTTCTTACTTTCAAGCTATTTGCCAAAGGATAAAATAACACCGAGGAAATCACTTCTTAAAAATGGTAACGTAAAACCGACCAAACGGCATATATGTAGAATCACCAGAACCCTCTTCTATCTATCACCATAGCAATTTGCCGTCGACCGAGTTAACGTTGCATTTCCAGGCCTGCCCCTGCTGCAGCGGAGGGGATGGCTTACCTGTTCTGGAAGGACGTTGAGCCATGAAAGATTCACTGCGGAGCAAATCTTCCTTTTCCACCAGTTACGATTGCGGATTGCGTTGCTCGCCACTGCTGGACGTCAACGACGCATGGCGGAGATGCATGTAACTTTGGTACACACTGTGGTTCAGTGCCGGTACGGGCCGTACGGCATGGTTTTCTATGCAACTCAATTTGCCTTGTCGCGCACGTCGACAAGGTCTACTACTGTAGTAGAAGCTTAAAAATAAAGGATGGCGCGCGCCCCCTCTCATGCTGGGGAACTCCCATTCCATCTGATGTGCCCGGAACCAGTTTGTTTCCCTTTCGTCTTGTTTCCCTGCCCTGCTGTGGCCAGTCGAGCAAGTGTTCGTCAACGATGGTTCATCTGTTCGAGGCGGTCGTCGCTGTGGCGGCCCTTGTACACCCGGCCCTCGCTGGGGCTCGATCCTATGCGCCAGCAGCCTGGAGGGCCAGCAGCAGCAATGTTGTGAGCTCCAATGTGCTGAGCCTGAAGAAGAGCACAAAGGCGGCCAGGTCGGCCCAGTACCTCGGCGCTATGCGCAATGTTGCCGCCAATTACAGCTATGCGTACGAGCATACCGACGACCTGTTGTCGGAGGAATACATTGCCGAGATCGAGTGGGCGGGTGTCTCGGTCGAGGTGATCATTGATACTGGTTCAAGTGACACGTACGTACTTCTGGAGGATGGACAAGCATCTTTTCTGCCGAACGTATTGCTGACTTTTATCTGTCAAAGATGGCTGGTGCAAGCCGGATTCACTTGTGTCGATGAGGATGGCGATGTCCAGTCGGTAGGTTTCAATCAGAAGCCGTAATGTTGAATGCGACTAGCTCACACACAAGTGGTTCATCTTACAGGAGGCAGATTGCTACTTTGGCCCGACCTTCAACGGCACCTTCGACGAGGGCTCAGTTGCGGACGAGAACTTCAACATTGAGTATGGCGATGGTGAGTTCCTGACAGGCGTCTTCGGCTACGAAAACGTCACCGTCGCCGGTATCACGGTCGATCACCAGCAGGTGGCCCTGGTCAACTACTCGTACTGGTACGGCGACAATGTGACCAGCGGCCTGATGGGCCTGGCCTATCCTCTGCTCACCAGCGCCTACGAGGGATCCAACACCACGGCCGACTCCCTGGAGACCCAGGTCGTGTACAGCCCCATCATCACCACCATGATCAACGAGAGCCTCATCGAGCCTGTGTTCAGCTTGGCTCTTGAGCGCAACTCTGACAGTGGTTATCTCGCGCTGGGTGGCTTACCTCCCGTCAACTACACTGGGTCATTTGCAACCACGCCCATCTTGATGGTCAGTCTTGCCCTTTTTTTTTTTTTTTTCTCTCTCTCCTTTGGATCTTGTAAATTTTCAAAGCTCGGTTCAAAATGGCAAAGTCTGATGGTGAACCAGATCGAGATCTATGACGAACCTGCAATGGCAACTCAGTATAGCTTCTACACCATCATCGCCGACGCATACATCTACGAAGGGTCCAGCAACCGAACCAAGGCCCTTGCTGAGTCCTGGAGCGAGGCATTTGCACCAGACACTGTCCACACCACTCAGTTCCCCATCATTGTCGACAGCGGCACGACTCTGTTGTATCTGCCAACTGGTATGCCAGTTTCCTTCGTTTGTTTTCTATGGAGACCGAATAACACACTGACTTGAATATCCTCTCCAGAATTGTACGTGGATATCTCGATCCTCTACGATCCTCCCGCGATCTACGTCGAGGATGAAGGTGCCGCCTTTGCACCATGCAACGCCAGTGTGCCGTATCTGGGTGTTCAGATCAACGGCACTGTCTTTGAGATCAGTGAAGCCGATATGCTGATGCAAGAGTATGTGAAGGCACCATGAGTATCTCTTCCCAAGTGTAGAAAGATCAAGGAGCTGACTTTGTTGGGTCATGCACACAGAATCGCCATTACTCTATTGGGTGAGGACTACTGCTTGCTCGGACCGCAGGACGGCGGCACCGATGGCCCGTACATCATGGGCGACACCTTTTTGAACAACGTCGTCGCGGTATTCGATATCGGCGCGAGTGAGATTCGGTTTGCGGAGCATGTGTACTAGGCAACAAGGAAATATCCTGGCCGTCATTCAAGCAATAATATCGATGTGAAGGATGAACAAGACAAGAGAGGGTCCACGGTCCTCTCGTACATAAGATTCTAGTCAAGCCCCAAGAACACTTCTGGAGGAGGAAAGAGAGACAGCTTTTTAGTCCGAACAACAGAGTGGCGTGTCTAGGCCAAGCAGAAAGGACCTTGACCGCCTCTATTTCACTGCCGAGAGCCAGTCCTTCGACCCGATGACGTTCAAAATATCTAATGACCCGTTCCGAAGTCTTACCGGATTCTGAGACAAGACATCTTTAGTGTCGAGTACGTTCTTTTACTAATCCAGTATGCAAGGACACATTTATCTGCACACGATGGCGTCGACCGTCATTTGGGTCCACTCCCAGACAAGACCTTTCTATCCATAGTTCGTAGCTGTACTGGAATGTATTTTTAGATAACGTGCTTTGAATTCATTCAAGGAAGACGTTGTGTAGGGAAGGTTGGACACCAAAAAGCCTAGGAAATTATTAAAAATTAGCTACGGATTAAACATTAAGTAATTATGTCGGCAAGGGCGTGTTCCAATGCTCGGGCGCGGCACTACATAGATCGACAAGACGTGCAGCTCCTAGTCAAGCGCTGCAAAAAGGTCTCTTGTATTCATCGAAGTGTGCCAGAGAAGCTTTCTGGTTGCGTACTTAAGTACAAATGCGGGAGTAACGTTCCCGAAGGAGGAGTCCGTCGAGCGCCACGCCCTCAATTTCCAGCTCATGGTGTGGGATGAGACGGCTGGTGTGGTTCTTTTTTTCTTGCTTTTTCACCGCTCATTTAAAAGGGAATTTGTACTTCGGAAGAAGAAATAAGAAGAAAAAAAGACGAAATCCCACATTGCATACTTGGCGTCGGGAAAGAAAACCAACGAAAAAACGGCGGTCGGAACGGGATCGACCGCCTGCATCAAGGTTGGGCCGTAGCGTATGCAGCTTGCCAGGGCCAGAGAAGGGGGAAAAAGTAACATTTAGGACTTTTTCTCGTAGCCTGGAAATTTCCAGCTTGGTAGGCTTTGTTTAGGGCTGTCCCGTGATCGGCTTGAATCGCCACTGGTGAGCATGAGACTATTGTTTTGACTTTTGCCTGACGTGGGAAACCGTGAGCGCACAGCTAGGTAAAGCAGTCATCACAATGGCCATCCTAACGCATTGTTTGCCGTTTGGGAGAGGCAGAGAAGGTTACAATCGATGTCGACGCTATCACATTGTGTCTGGCACAGCAAGTGCTTTATCACCATGATCAACGGTTAGGATGGGGTGTTTGTACAGTTTCCATGTTTCTCGAGCCCAGCATGAAGTAAGAGGCGGCTCTGGTCAGGGGGAGTCGTTGGAGAGACACTACATTATGCCGAACTTCAAGTATACTACTCATTTGACCGCCTGTTTGAATGGCAAGGTGTGTCTCTAGGCGCAGAATGGATCTCTAGACGGTGAGCGAGCGTGATGACAAGCTCCAGAAGGATCCGAATTGTCTTAGCGCCCGATAGCAATTTTTCATGTATTTATAAATTAATATTAAATGTCTGCTCTTGGCGATAACCGTTGGTGCGGGCTTGTCGTAATCAGGACGATAGTGTTCGACATCGTGGACCAAGGTCGTTTTTCTGAGTGGCGCATCTGTCAAACGGCGGTTTCTGCAGCACCAGGTTCAGCCTCGCATGTTTTTTTTTTTTTTTGGGTCTTGCCCCAATTCTCCAGCCACCAGCCGTGGCGGACTTAGTGTGGTCTGGGACAGGAAAATAATTGGGCAGCGGCTGACCACGTATTTTTTTCACTTAACTGGTTGTTGGTTTACCGCAAGTTTATATCATCCAACGGTCTAAAATGTGGAGTGTATAGGTGCCTGGAGCTTTTGGGGGCGTTATGCGTGATCACGGAAGCGATGGACGCTTTCAAACGTTACAATGAATCATGGAGAGTCGAAAATGTCTTGGGGTCATGAAATTCTTTGCTGTCCTCGATCTTTTCTTTTTCTTTTTTTTTTTTTCTTCCTTTCTGGTTCATGAAATTAGACCCGACAAGCTATCGGACACTACCCAATTGCTTAGTTTGTAGTCATTTTCGACACTCGGACTAAAAGTAAGATGCCTCTTTGGTTTTTATGCTCAGCGGTCAAGTTGCTTCGGAATCCCTAGGTTAAATTACTACCAAATGGTCCGCGAATAGAGCGACTATCCAGAGCAGGGGGTCCTTTTTCTTTTTAGTCTGGGAAGAAAGGAAAAAACATCGTGTAGCTCGGAATTTCGGCTCTTGGGGCCAATATAATCAATCCTGCATGGCGTGAAGGTGTGCATCAGAGCGAACACGAGTTGCGCATAGATATTACTTATGGACTGCGTGTATGGTGTGTAGCAAGGGCGGCTAGGGCCCAGACCATTTACGCGTCCGTCGTGCCGCTTTCAAGGTTGCTCACTCAATCATTCCTCATGAATTGCATCGAGCAATTTCCTCTGCCAATGACGCTGTGCGAGATATTGAAATCCTGGCTGACTATCGCCTGCCTGTTTCCCCCTCCCCACAACCCCTGGAACATTACTGTAGGCCACGACATGTTCTAACCGGATTCGAGGCATAGAAGATTGGGGCCTTCTCTCTCTCCCCCGTCTGTACATAGTACGGAATACTCTGCTGTAAGACGAAATTGTGGGGGTGACCGTTGGACTGGATACTACTAAGTATGACAGATTGCTGTGCTTACGGTCCCAGGGTTGCAATGTCAGTAAAAAAACCCCTGCCCACACGTGGATGCCACCAATCCTTCGCCAGGCGAAGGAGGGATGAAGGAGGGAAGAAGGAATATAGGGCCTGTCTCGGCGCGGGCGTGGCACGCAGGCAAAGTGCCGCAGAGCGGCGCCCAACAATCGTCAGTCAGTCCCATCAGCGGAGAATGTAATCCTCTCTCTCTCTCCATTTTATGGGGCACACACACAGGAAGATGCTCTGGCCTATATTTAAATATGTTCAATTCTCCTCCAGGCGGGACGAGTGTAATGTGTGGAAACTTTTTTTTTTTTTCCATGTTCAGTCTCTTGCCGCCTCTTCTTTTTGTTGTCTGATTCTTCTCGGAGGAGGACAGACATCTTATCCACAATGTATCTGCCACCATTTTCACTTTTAACACTCCTTAATCTTGCCTCTTCTCAAGCATATGCTGCTGTAATACCACGGCAAAAGTCACCATACCTGCCTGTGCCGTTTCAGCTGGGTCGACGTGCAACAGCCGAGGCCTACACGACACCAGCACATAGTAGCAATCAGGCACAAAGACTCGAGGCCATGTATGTCCCACCACAGAAATGAGAGCATGTCGATGTGAATTTATAAAATGCTGATGATTATTATTATTACTATTATTGTCATTGTACAGAGCTACTACGCGCGCAGGTTTTCTTTACGGGCCTGCTGTTGCCGGAGGGCCTTTTATCCTACAGGCTCCATCGGCAATGTGACGGCGGATCAAGACCTGGCTGCCCTCGACTCGGATGAGGAGGCCGAAAATGTCTTGGGCGAGGAAGACAGCAACTTGGAGGTGACGGCGTACACACTGGGAACGGTTTGTGGAGATTTCATTACCTTCGTACATATTGATCCCAAAGGCTCAAAAATCTGACATCAAGAATCAATAATAGTTTGGCGATCTTTCAAAACTGGAAAATTATGTCCAGCTTTACGACAATGAGTGGAAACACTCGCTACCGGATGGGCCTGCGCCGGGCATTCTCACCAACTACACCCAAGACCTGGTCTTCTCGATGGAGCGGTTAGCAAACAGCCCGTTTGCAGTCAGGAGGCTCAACCCGTCGAGTGATTCGCTGCCCTTCCAGGTCGACGACTCAACCGCGCAGAACGTGTCCGGCGCGACACTGGCGAGCTTGTTCTCGGCCGGCCGCCTCTTCTATGTGGACCACAGCGACCTCGGGGCTCTCGAGACCAACGGGCGGTACACCGCAGCGACCGATGCGTACTTTTATATCGACCCGGCGTCGGGAGACTTCCTGCCCTTGGCGATCCGGACCGGGGTGGGAGCGAACCTGGTCTACACGCCTGCAGATGCGGCTGATGACTGGCTGCTGGCCAAGATCATGTTCAATGCCAATGACATATTCTTTGCGCAGTTCAACCATCTAGCAGGTACTCACATGGTGGTCCAGATCACCTGGATGGCAGCTATCCGCTCGCTTAGCACCGACCATCCCGTCTACGCCATATGCAATCGCCGTAAGTTAGAAGCTGTATTATTCAGTTCTATGGAGATGCTGCTCAGCTAGCTGACTCATTCAATAGTCGCCTACGAAGCATTCGGAGTTCAACCCATCGCGGCAGAGATGCTGTTTGCTTCAGGGGCCGCAGTCGACGAGATCTTCCCCTTCAGCGGCACAACGGCACAGAGTTATGCCAATGATTTGTATTTTGGCGGCAAGGGTAACTTCCAGGCCAACTATTTCCTGACGGACCTACAAAACCGGGGCCTCATCAACTCGACCGTCGGCCCCGAGCTCACCCACTTCCCCTTCTACGAGGACGCCGGGGTGATCTACAACGCAGTCGAGGCCTTCATGACGACTTTTGTCGACTCCTACTACACCTCGGACAGCGCGGTCGCGGCCGACACAGAGCTACAGAACTGGGCCGAGGAGGCCAACGGCCCAGCTGAGGCGATGGACTTCCCCACGAGCATCTCGGACAAGGCCACACTGGTGGGCATCCTCACGCACATTGTAAGATGGCTCTAGAGGAACAATAACAATAGAATTGAGCACTTTGCTAACCTCTTCATATATCGACCACAGGCTCACCTTGTCACCTCGGCACATCATGCAGTCAACACCAACCAGCTGCAGTCCCTCAGCCTGACCCTACCTTTCCACCCAGCGGCGCTCTACTCGCCCATCCCGACCACCAAGGGCAGGGGGCAACATGTCGGTCGTCTCCTTCCTGCCGCCCTTTGCGGAATCCGACGCGCAGATCACCGTCTCGGCCGGGTTCTCGCGGCCCTTACTCGCCGGCACAAACCGCTCGCTGCTGCACATGTTTGACGACGCGAGCATGCTGAAGCTCATGACCGTCGAGACGGTCGTGGCGGCTGCCAGGTTCAAGATCACCATGCAGGCGTTCAGCGACGTGGTCGCCGCGAGAACCTTTGACGCCGAGGGGCTCTGCCAGGGCATGCCTTTTGTGTGGCAGGCCTTGGATCCCAACGTTGCGCCTTATTCCGCTGCCATCTGAGAAGGAGTTTGAGGGTTTTTTGGGGGTTTTTTAAAAAAAATGGACTGGAGCATTGCACATATACATATATATTTATAGATATACACTGGGGAAAGCGGGTGATTCCCACTTGTACAATGGGGTTTTCAAAAAGCGGCATGAGGCCACGAGAAGGGTGTTCCAGTTCACTGTACATGTAATATTTCAAGGATACACAGTTACTTGGACTTAATGAGATGAGGAAAGAATTCAAGAAAGTACAAACAAGTCAACATTGTCCAACATGACTTTAGGTTTCGGACTCCCTGACCATGACGCGAATCTCACAGGGGGCTTGCATGGCAATCATCTCAATGCAGCAAACACCGCGCGCTGTACCCACTACACACAAGATATGATTGCTACCACACCAGTCCTCAAGCACATGCGACCATACCTAGTGGAAAACTTGGGATCCCGTCTGCTCTCCCCTAAATAAGCCACCAAGGGCTGGATCAGTAGTCAAGTGGGTGACCATTGGCGAACACCCGGTGTTGCATGTTCCCTTTTCTTTTTCTTTTTCCCCCTCTACTTCTTTTGGTTGGTGGATGTCATAAGCAGGCATCGATAGGGCTGACGAGACGGTAAGCGGGTCTTTAGGCTTTCGCGAGTCGGGCTTTGGGGGCCCCCGACTACTGTAAAATGAATGGGGGGAAAAAGTACCATGCGCCAGGGTGGAGGGAGCCTAATCCTTCTCGAGTCCACGTCGTCGTACCTTTGGAACGTAGTTGGAACTTCCCAACAGAAGGCATAGAAAAGGGTGGGTATGACTGGCCTGCAGGGGCGGGAGGATCACATCACAGTGATAGGGTCATTCAAAGATGCTAGTCAGTTGACGCTGCAGGTCAACTGCAGAAGAACACACTATCATGTATTAGAAAGTTTCTTCTGTATTATGAGTTCCATGGTGGAGGGTCGTCGAGAACAAACAGGAGTATTTCGAAAGGTTTGCCCCCTTTCCAACAGGAAGCTCGGAAGCCATCCCGAGCTTGAACATGCGAGGTGATGACGTGAGAGAGAGAAATGGTTCCGCACTGCAGGCTGCAGGTGCTGCCATAGTACTTTTCAAATTGACAGGGCGGCGCTATTGACGCATTGGGGGCGTTCTCGATGCTGACATGCATGGGACTTTAAAGCACGCGCTCAGCGTTTGTATGCATGGTTGATTTGGTAGGTTGTCGTCGATGCTGATCTGCATGGCAATACGAGAATGCGCTCGGCATGAAGCCCTATCAACAGTTCATGGAGCCGAAGGAGGGGAGGCGGAGGGAGGCGAAAAGAGGGAAGGATATGAATCATGAACCAGTGTGAAGGGTCATGTAAAAAGTGACATTGACTTCTCTTGCGGTGTTGGAATCGACACAGTAATGCGACGGTCGTAAACCACACAGCACGGTGGGCAGGAACCTGGCGGTGGCAATACTGCTGACTGGTATCTTTTCATCTTTGTTTCCGTTTCCCCTCTGGGTATCTCTCGTGACCTTCCTTGACTAGGCCTCCGCAGTGGCCGTGCCATTTGCATGCTCCCCATCAGCATGTCCAGCGTCGGCTGCTTCATCCTCGCCGTTGCCTTCGGCTTCAGCTTCGTCTTCCTCGGCGCCCTTGAGCTGGCCGCCTTTCCGTTTCGGGATGACTTCCATAAAGGCCTTGGCCCAGTCTCCAGTCTCGAGCCACTTTGACATGATCTCGACCACATGGTTCGTGGCGAGCACCCGCCGGCTTGCCATCTGCATGTACTCGCCGATAGGTAGCTTTGCCGTGCGGATGCTCTTCTCCTCGGCGCGTCTCTGACAAAGGTTCTTCTCTCTGTTCCTGTCCACCAGCCCGCCGACCACATAGCTTGTGTTGGGCTCGAGCCTGTCGAGCGTGAATGGTGAGTCGGCAGAGAGATACACGACGGAGTCAGTCGAGAATTCTGGCGGTGCTGCCGACGTCTCAGCTGGGGTTGCCTCTTCGATGGCGGCAGCCTGTGGTTCCGTGATCGCTTGATCGTCGACCTCCCCGGCGGGCTTCTTCTCCCCAGTCTCCTCGACGCTTGTCGTCTCTTCCCTTCCGCCCAGCGCTGGACAGGCCTTCCCGGCTGTCGGCCCATGCATGATCCCCCACGCAACCCTGCCGGCCTCGACAAAGTCGCCCTCCACGAAGCTCACGCCCTTCCAGTTGAGGTGCGTGTCCTTCAGCACTGTGTGGAACCGCTCGCTCAGCTTCCCGCCCCACGAGCTCATCAGCAGGTGGCCCTGGTACAAGCCCGTCTTGTTCATCGAGTAGCTCCTCGTGATCTGGCTGGCCAGGGAGACGAGCTCGTTCTCGTGCATGTACTTCTCAAAGTCACAATCAATGATGAAAGCCACCGGTACTGGCCTGCTCCGCGGTGCGTTCCTCCTCTGGGCCTGCTCCTCTGCTGCAATCCGCTTTAGAGCCTCGTTTTTGTCAATTCCCTCTCTTTGTGCAAGCTCCTCGGCCTTCTCCTCCCGCTGCTGGCGTCGCTGTGCCGTCTTCTCGTGCCGCTTGTCTTTCCGCATCTGCTTGCGTTCTCCTCTGCGCTCCTCGCGGAGCTTCTGGCGCTTTTGCTTGCGGAGCTGGTTCTTGGAGAGTTTGGGCTGGTCGGGGCCTGCAGCATCTACTGACGCGTCAAGTGAGTGTGTGGGGTGGTCTTCGCTGTCGTGGTCATCATCTGATGCATCATCATCGTCATCCTCGCGCGGTCGCTTCTTGGTGTTGGCATTCTCGGTCGGTGCTGGTGCTGGTGCTGGTGCTGCGTCCTGCCCCAGAGGCTCTGTAGCTGTTGAAGCCTCGACAGCCGCTGAGGGCTCTGCCGTCAACACATTCTCGTCGGTCTCCATGTTGCCATGAATTTGTGTGGTGGTGTTGGTCGAATGGTGAGCCTTGGTGAGGAAATCAAAAGCAGTCGCGGGCCGTCAATTAGAACTTTTTTTTTTTTTTTAGAAGCTTGGAGCGCGGGCCGGTCTCGGCTTCAGCGCGTCGACCGCTGTGTTTACCCCACGTTTCTCAGTACTGTAGCACCAGGAAGCGCTGCAGGGGACCCCGGCGTGCCCTGGCCAAGTCGCGTCTCCCTGCTAAATTGAATTCACGTCACACGCGTTTCCTCTTCATCCCGCACGAGGCTTTCCAATCTTCGTCTGGTACGGCGGCAGTTTGGTCTTGATCTGCTCTTTGTATTTCTAGCTGTTCCCCCTGTGAGAGCCATAGCCCGTCATGTCTTCTCGACCAGAATTAAAGGTTCGCAGGTGTCTCTCTTTGTTGCCTCTAGAGGGAAGATTCCTACCCTAACAATCACCTTGCCTCCAGGTTGACGATGAACACGGCTTCATTCGCTTCTTCAAGAGCCTGCCGACACGCGACGATGAGACGGTGCGCATATTCGACCGAGGAGACTGGTATACTGCTCATGGAGAGGATGCCAACTTCATTGCTCGGGCTGTGTACAAGACGACCTCGGTGGTCCGCCACCTGGGCAAAAATGACCACACTGGCCTGCCCTCCGTGACCATGACCGTCACCGTCTTCCGCCAGTTCCTCCGAGAGGCCCTATTCAAGCTAGGCAAGCGCGTCGAGATATACGCTTCTGCTGGAGGCCGCATGCACTGGAAGATTGTCAAGCAGGCCTCGCCTGGCAACCTACAAGACGTCGAGGAGGAGCTGGGCGGACAGTTCGACGGCGCGCCCATGATCATGGCCGTCAAGTTCTCTGCAAAGGCCTCCGAGGCAAGAAGCGTCGGCGTCTGCTTCGCTGATGCCAGTGTGCGAGAGCTTGGCGTCAGCGAGTTCCTCGACAATGACCTATACTCCAACTTCGAGGCCCTCTTGATCCAGCTCGGTATCAAGGAGTGCCTGATTCAGTTTGACAAGGCCGACAAGGACAAGGACCCCGAGCTGGCCAAGCTGAAGCAGATCATCAGCAACTGCGGCGTGGCCATGTCAGAACGGCCCATGGCAGACTTTGGCACCAGGGACATCGAACAGGATCTGGCGAGGCTGCTGAAGGACGAGCATTCTGCTTCTATGCTGCCACAGACGGACCTGAAACTGGCAATGGGGTCAGCGGCAGCCCTCATCAAGTACCTCAGTGCCCTTCAGGACCCGAACAACTTTGGCCAGTACCAGCTGTACCAGCATGACCTATCGCAGTTCATGAAGCTGGACGCCGCTGCCCTCAAGGCCCTGAACCTCATGCCTGGTGCTCGGGACGGCGCAAAGACCATGAGCTTGTACGGCCTCCTGAACCACTGCAAGACGCCCGTGGGCAGCCGCCTCCTCTCTCAATGGCTGAAGCAGCCTCTCATGGACAAGAGCGAGATCGAGAAGCGCCAGCAGCTGGTCGAGGCTTTTGTCAGCGACACTGAGCTCCGGCAGATCATGCAGGAGGAACACCTGAAATCCATACCCGACCTCTACCGGCTCTCCAAGAAGTTCCAGCGCAAGAAGGCCAACCTGGAAGATGTCGTCCGGGCGTACCAGGCTGTCATTCGACTACCAGGTCTGGTCGGTACATTTGAGGGTGTGATGGACGAGGCCTACCGCGATCCTCTGGACGCTGCGTATACCACCAAGCTCCGCGAGCTTTCCAACAGCCTCGTCAAGCTCCAGGACATGGTGGAGACGACGGTGGACCTGGAAGCGATGGACAACCACGAGTTCGCCATCAAGGCCGAGTTTGATGATGGCCTGCGGATCATAAGGAAGAAGCTCGACCGCCTCCGGGTGGATATGAACAGGGAGTACGCCAGCGCGGCCAGCGACCTCGGCCAGGAGAGGGAGAAGAAGATCTTCCTCGAGAACCACAAGGTGCACGGCTGGTGCATGCGCCTGACACGAGCAGAGGCAGGATGCATCCGCAACAGAAAGGAGTACAAGGAGTGCTCGACGCAGAAGAACGGCGTCTACTTCACCACCAGCCAGCTCCTCGACTACCGGCGCGAGTTTGACCAGCTCAACTCCAACTACACCCGCACCCAGAACGGGCTGGTGAACGAGGTCGTCAGCGTAGCGGCGTCCTACTGCCCCGTGCTCGAGAAGCTGGCTGGCGTCCTCGCCCACCTGGACGTCATCGTCTCGTTTGCCCACTGCTCCGCGCATGCGCCTATATCCTACGTCCGCCCGACCATACACCCGAGAGGGCAGGGCCGCACCAGCCTCAAGGAGGCCCGGCACCCCTGCATGGAGATGCAGGACGACGTGCAGTTCATCACCAACGACGTCGAGCTCACCCGGGACACCTCCTCCTTTCTCATCATCACAGGCCCCAACATGGGCGGCAAGTCGACTTATATCCGGCAGATCGGGGTCATCGCCCTCATGGCCCAGGTCGGCTGTTTTGTGCCGTGCAGCGAGGCGGAGCTGACCATCTTCGACTCCATCCTCGCGCGCGTGGGCGCGTCCGACTCCCAGCTCAAGGGCGTCTCCACCTTCATGGCCGAGATGCTCGAGACGGCCAACATCCTCAAGTCGGCGACGGCCGAGTCGCTGATCATCATCGACGAGCTGGGCCGCGGCACGTCGACGTACGACGGCTTCGGGCTCGCGTGGGCCATCTCCGAGCACATCGTCAAGGAGATTGGCTGCTTTGCCATGTTCGCCACCCACTTCCACGAGCTGACCGCCCTGGCCGACACCTACCCGCAGGTGCGGAACCTGCACGTGACGGCGCACATCGGCGGCACCGCGGACAGGGACAAGGAGAGCAAGAGGGAGGTGACGCTGCTGTACAAGGTGGAGCCGGGCATCTGTGATCAGAGCTTCGGCATCCACGTCGCGGAGCTGGTGGGCTTCCCGGACAAGGTGGTCCGCATGGCCAAGAGGAAGGCCGACGAGCTCGAGGACTTTTCGACAACACATGAAGAAGGCGCCGCCGCCGCCAGCGGTGGGCCGGCGGGAGGCTACAGCAAGCAGGAGGTGGAAGAGTGCAGCGCGCTGTTGAAGAATGTGCTGGTGCAGTGGCGAGAGCAGGTCAAGGACGGAGCCATGTCCAAGGACGAGATGGTGGCCAGGCTGAGGGAGCTGGTCAAGGCGGACGCACGCTTGACCAACAGCCCCTTTTGACAGTGTGAAGGGCTTTTTTTTTTTTTTTTCTTGTTGAAAAATCTGCTGCTAGGTTCTCTGGTTTCTATGTTGTGTTGTTATACGTAGCTAGTGTGATTTTCTTTGTATTGGCGTCGGCGTCTCAGGAGAGGATATGACATCTCGGTGCTGCCGTGAGCAGGGTTACTGAGATGCAAAGTAAAATGTATCCCTATTCGGCATGAAATCTGTGATCTATCTATCGAAGTTCTTGTGAAGACGGACATCTCTAATATTCTAATTATAACCCACCATCACATTGCTTCAGCAAAAACAAGCCCGCGGGGCCTAATCTGTCTCTACTCTACCTCGTCACCAACCTCCTCCAGCGCCTTGACAAGCCCGTGAACCGTTTCCTTCCTCGTCTGGATATTCACCACCACCCTGAAGAAACTCCCCTGCCACGCCCGCCCGCCTTTTCCCTTGAAGCTCCCCGGGAAACTCGCATAGTCCACCATGAAGCCCCGGCCGCAGAGCCTCTTGACCATCTCGACCGTCCTCTTGGTGTTTCTGCCGGCCCCGCTGTCCCCGTCGTCGCTGTACCGGTGGTAGAAGCACACCTGCAGGCACGGCGGCGGGTTCTCGCCCACAAGGGTAAACGCAGGCCTCTTGTCGATCTCGGCGGCGAGGAGCCCAGCCAGCTCAAAGGCGCCGTCGACCTGGGCCTCGAAGCCCGCGGGGCCGTGGTAGACCCAGGCCAGGGCCAGCTTGAGCGCGTCGCCCCTCCGCCCGCACTGCAGCGTGAGGTCGGCCAGGTCCCAGGTGGTGGCTGTCTCGCCGCCGTCGTCGTCGTCGCCATTGCTGTCCCCGTGGAAGAGATAGGGCGCGTCGGTCCTGTTGGCGGCGTGAAAGACGCGCATGTCCGGCCCGAGGAGGAACGAGCACGTCACGGGGGCGTTAAGCATCTTGTGCGGGTTGACGGTGACGCTGTCAGCCAGCTCTGCGCCGTGCATCCTGCTGGGGCCGTGGCGGGCGGAGAAGACGACAGGCCCGCCCCAGGAGGCGTCGACGTGCATCCAGACGCGCTCGCGGCGGCACACGGCGCTGATGTCGGCCAGGGGTCGTAGGAACCCAGGACGGTGGTGCCCGCGGTGGCGTTCACGTAGAGCGGGGTCAGGCCCTCCGCTCTGGCTGCGGCGATGAGGGCGGACAGGGCGGACGGGTCCATGCGGCCAGCGGCGTCCACGGGGACGAGGCGGACGTTGGCCTTGCCGATGCCGGCGACTAGGGCGGCCTTCTCGACCGAGTAGTGGCCGTGCTGGCTGGTAAAGAGGGCAAACCTGTGGCCTGCGTTGCCCTGCGCCTTGGTCTCCGGGTAGAGGTGGCTGCGCGCGATGATGAGAGACGTCAGGTTGGAGGCGCTCCCGCCCGCGACGGTGACGCCGCCCGCGTGGGGCCCATCGAAGCCGAACATCCGGGCCAGGGACCTGGCCGTGTGCCTCTCGATGACGCTGAGGGCAGGCGAGACGGAGTAGACGTGCACGTTTGTGTTGAGGGCGGCGAGGAGCAGCTCGGTGACGAGGCCGACGGGGGTCGTGGACGAGTACAGCTTGTCGAGGAAGCCCTGATCCCAGGTGTTAACGCTGTTGTGGAGGACCTCGGCGATGGCCTTGAGAAGGCCCTCTCGTCCGGCGCCCTCGCCTGTGGCGGGCAGGAGAGTCGACAGGCGGGCGTGGAGGACGGACGGCGGGAGCAGGTCGCCTTGTATGAGCGCGTTGCAGGAGGAAGACGACGTCGTGCTGCCTGCGCCGCCGGAAGCGCGGACGCTCGCATCATCGTCGGCACGTTGTATGAAGGGGATAATCGAGGCCTTGACGGCGTCGATGAGCTGTGTATGGGCGTGTTAGTCTTTTCATGTGGCCTTTGAAGTCGGTGTTATCATAAGAGGGACGATTCAAATTCTCACCTCAGAGGCTTCATTGGCCCTGTTCAGAGGGGACCTGTTGACTGTTGAGCTTTCCATATTCATAGTCTATGAAGGCTCTTAATGGAAAACCAAGAAAAGAAAAAGGGGAAAAAGTATAAGAGTAGGGGAAGCTCTATCAGCATGTGTGTGTGTCGCAGGTCACGGCTGTGTTGATTCATTCTTCAGTGTTCAGTTGAGATTTGAAAGGCTCCTCCTGTATCGGAGCCACTGATGAGGAATCTTCGATTTCCCTCGATATTGAACAGCGCCATTTCAGAATATTCAAGAAAAATGGTGGAATAACTGCTACGATAAGTAAAAGAGGAACATAGTCTATGACTGCCTTTGGATTTTTTTGGAGGTTTGAAAGTGGCAGGGCGTAATTATTTGGGGGAGAAGGCACTGGGGAGAGCACTTGCAGCGGTGGTGAATAGAACCCTAACCCTATTTTCACTTCATTGACTATCTCTTTGCCCAGTCGGCTCATTTTACGCTCATTTTACCCTCATCTCAAGCCTTGGCACGCAAGATTGAATGATGACACAGAAGGCTTTCAAATGTTTTGACGAACTGCTCAAGGGATATCATTGAGGATTTTAAGGTCTGAATGCGGTCAACCCCGGAAGTTGCCGTCGTCATCTAATCAACAGTCTCGTCATCTTCTTTCCTTCCCTTGAAAATCCTTTCTCTCCATCTACAGTGTTTCCGGATTCCCAGTCCTCCTCAAACCTTGCCAGCAGGTGCAGTCTCTGCAAACACAACCTCGCCCTTCTTGTGGAGGACTCGAGACAGGCGAAGCCTAGATCGTCGAAGACCTGCCCAGGTCGATCTTCGTGATGATCTCAGTCAGATTCCGGTCAGGTTCGTACTCGCGCTCTGCGTTGTCCTTGCGCCATCCGTTCTTTCTCATGAAGATCAGCTGCAGCAGGAGAGAAGAGGCTTCGCGCAGCAGCTTGGGCCACTTAGAGAGGGTGTCGATGAGCGAGAAGTATCTGTCCATCTTCCTGCGGCCCGCCTCGGTGGCGTCCAGCTTGCTTCCCGTGAGCCACAGCAGCTTGTAGAGACACGCGAGCTGGTGCAGGTTGGGGGGAAGAGATGCCTGCGCCAGTTGACAAAGGCCTCGACGCACTGGAACACTGTCTGGTCTGAGAGGAGATCGAAGCTGTGGAGGCGGCCGATGAAACGGAGCCAGCGGAGAGCGGTCTCGAGGCGACATTGGCCAGCCATGATGGAATTCATCATCCTGTCACAGTCCCTGGACAGGCACTGCGTGATGAACTCGGGTCCTTCCATCACCTGCCCATTCTCCTCAAAGATCAAGTATTTATCGCAGTCGCGGCGGAGCTTCTGGCACAGGCGCGCGTAGAGGCTGATCTTGGAGGGGTGCATGTAACAGGCCTCGTGGGCGACGAGCTCGAGGATGCGCCGCAGGGTCGCGCCGTTGCCATCCGTCTCGGGCATGCGCTCGAAGCACTTGATGAGGTGGAAAGCGACCATGTCGAGGTTGTTGGGGAGATGTCGGCCAGGGGCTCTACCTCTGCGGAGGGCGCCGTGCTACAAGGCCTGCGAGGGAACAGCTCGGTCGGGGAGGCCGTGGAGCCGTGGCCTTCACGCTGCGCGCTGGTCCTGGGGAAGAAGGACGGAAGAAGCAGGACTGGTTTGCTGAAGTCGTGTGAGACGGGGCTCGAAGGTTTTCTGTGGGGGCTGGCAGCCTCTTGGACCTTCCGGGCGATGGACACGATCTCGCGAACATTCTGGTGTAGCAGGGCCTGCGTCGTGTTCAGCTGTCCAAGTTGCTCGACCTTGAGGTATTCCACCCAGCCCATGAGCCTGTCACTGATGCTGATGAAAAGTTTGGTGAGGGCAGGCAGGTCGATGCTGGCTCTGAGGACATCACACTTCTGCTGTTGGTTCAATCCGTGCCAGTCGTCAGCATCGCAGCAGTCGAGGCTCTCAGTCAAGTTGGAGATGCTGCTAGAGATCGAGTGAAACATTATGACAACCTTGTCGAACGGGCCGGGGTTTTCTTCCTTCATATTCTCAACTTGTTGTCCATGGCTCATCATGTGGTCTGAAGTGTTGGTCAGAGCTGTGATGAGCTTTCGGAGTGCCTCGACAAGAGTGCCGGGCGCAGAGATCTTGTCCAGGCCCTGCTTGAGTGCACAGCATTGGAGCAAGGCCTCCTTGATCTCATCATGGATTTGAGATTGCATTGTTGTGAAGGTTGGCATCAGGAAGGGAGCTTCTCTGGTCGACTGGTCGAAAGGGTGGTATGAAGAAGGGTTCTCCTTGATAATCCAAGATGAAGATCTCTGTGCAATGTCGAGGTTCTTGGATTGTTCCCTGCAGTTGTGCAGTTGGTTTTGAGCCCAGGATTCAGGCTGTCCTGGTATTTGTAGAAAGTGGGAGATTTTTATAGCAGGTTCGATTTAAGCTAAAGTGGTTGTTACTGTATATATGAATTGAACAGGCAGTCTGTATTTTACATGCCTGAGTGACTCACTCGGAAATCTATCATTTCACTCTGGAACTCACTGGAAGCTGGGTCCATCCCATTTATTTTCCCTTTTGCCCTCCACAAACCTCCCAGCTTCACACCAATGGGATGGTTTGAAGAAAAGTTATGATGGAAGCTTACAGAATGGAAAGTCAAAAGCCCATCTCAAAAATAGGTAGAGCTATCATTGCACTCACATTGTCCAGAGAGCATTCACATAACAACAAATATTGTTACATTATCTACTATAAAGGGTTTATTATCAAGCAGGACATTGTTTAATAATGGACCTTACAACCTTGGCATTGCTAGTAGCCATGCCAGGTCCTTCAAGTTGCAATTATTCCTCAGTCTCCATAACTTCTGGTTTCATCTTGGAGTTGCTTGAAGACCAAGAAAAGTTGCCAGAGTGTTTGCCTTTTAAATACATTCAAACATCAACTGTACAACAACATCCTGTGACTAGTTTGGTTGAAGGGCAACAACATTGGCAATCGATTGGCAAATCAATTTCATTCTCATACAGCTGCCTACCCATGGGGTTCCATCATTCATATCTAGCATGTTGGTGTATTGTCTAGATACATAAGTACTCAGTTAATTAGACCATCTTTCAGTCATGTGAAGGAGTCTGCCCTCCAAGGGGCCACCCACTAAATTGTGCCTTCTGATTAGCAAAGAATTGCACAAATTCCCACACCCATAGTGTTCAGAGCACCACAGCCATCCTGTTCGGGTTCCAAATTTAGAAGTCATGTTGGGGGCAGCCTCAGGGCTGGTCTTTGAGCAGGTCAATGTAAGTACTAAGCCCGGATGCACAGTAATTAGCTGGGACGCCATGGCCCCCAAGAGTATGGATTGATATCCAGTGCTTGCAGCAGTGAGGGCCAAGGACCTACACCCTGGACTCAAGCATATTCCTGGCATTGTCTTGGGGCTCAAAGCATCTCACGACGGTTATTTGCCTCCATAGTTTATTAGTTGCATCATCACCGGCAGAGTTGAAAGCCTACTGGCCAAGGGTATCGCCTTGCTTTCTGCACACTTGCTCTCATTCTGAGAGACAGGGCTGTCACTGTGACGATACCCCTGCAGATATTGAGCTTGAAGAAGGGACAGAGTTCATACTCCTCCTAGGCATCCGGTGTCGAGAGAGAGCATGCTTGGGCATCAAGGAAGAGGCTGGTCAGGGGCGCCAGTCCTGTTGTACTATGTAGACCCTAACCCTCCAGGCTTGATAGAGATCCTTACTTTCAGGGGGCGTGTATTACAGCAGGGTGCAAGAAACGCCAGTGCCTCATCCTGTCCTTCTCTCCTCTCCCTCTGACGCCGAGACGTTGTTAGTTGTTGGAACTGTACGGACGTACCACTCACTATACATATAGTCCCGCAAGCCTCAACACCCAAAACAGACATGGTCATACATGCACCCCAGGATCAAGGGGAAATGATTTTCGTGACCAGACCCAGGCTTGCAGGGAAGAGGGGGAGGGGTGGGGGTGTGCCTTTTGGGCGCATGAACCGCGCATTGGAGTGCAACACACCATTCTGCGGAGCTGCCTTCAGTCTTTATGGGCAGGATGATAGGAATCGGACCCAACATCTCTGCATCCTGTGTGATGAAAAGATAAGGCGGAAGAGGACCTTTTTTGGGAGGGGGAGGGGGGCAAAGGTTATTATCAGGAGAAACCCGGCATTCCTCACCTGGTACCATGTACCGTGTTTGTATGGTACTATGAATGGTACACCACTGTAGATGGGCAATCTCTTGTACAGAGAACAGACAGCACGTACCGCACGATCAATTAATTTCCCGTTTCTAGCAGCGGTGCCCCATCTTCACCCGTCAACGGCCAGCCTGTCATCTCGGGGAAGCAATTCCAAGTGGCAAGGAATATTCTGGACTCTGCAGTGGAAGGGAGGGGCCCGAGGGGGCAGCCAGTACTACATAGTACAGCAGCCCTGAATCACGCCTGAGGATACCCTGTAGGCTTGCATGCATAGTACCGTATACCCTGTACCATGCACTAAACCATGCTATAGCATGCCCTGGTCCCTGTATCTTGTACCCTGCAACCATGCCTGCACCTAGCTGATAATGAGAAACCTGATATTGCCTCTTAAGATCAATATTTTAGACTCATTTAAACTTCTTTTTCCAGAGGGAAGAAGCAGAAAAAAAATCAACTCAGCATTCTGGAGGGTCAATTGCCCCCATCTCTTTGCACCTGTTTGATGACTTTTTTTATTTTTTATTCTTGTTCATTGCTTTCAATCGCCTCGACAGCTCAGGACTGACCACAGCTCACCGCACTGATCGCCCAATCCCCCGCCCCCTGGACGAGAGCCACTGACTGGCCTGGCCCCTGGCGGCGTCTCTGAACTGAACTGATCTCATCGCGCGCACATCTTCCCTCAGGCCCATCTCGAACCAACCCCGAAACCCCACCTGCACACCAACCAGCTCTGACCTCTCCGCGCTCCACGATACGACGACGACCACCACAAAGGAGTTCGCCTGACCAGATTGGGAAAACCTGCAGCTTGCCGACCGCTTCCTCTTCTTCCTCCTCCTCCTGCTGGTCGTCTCTGCATCTGCCGACGGAGCAGTACACACGGATTCCCAGTCCCACCGACACGGCCTCGTTCGTTCGTTCGTTGTTCGTTTTGTCGCGACGCCTTCTTGCTGGCTTCTCTCTCGCCCTTTTTCCGGGCTCGTCTCCTCGGCCGCTCGTCGACCCGGCCTTGAAACGCGTTCGTCCCCGTTCTTCCGCACTTTGACAGTTACAGGACGACCGACAAGCGCCAGGGCCAGCATCCGTGCTTTTTTTTTTTCTCTCTCTCTCTCTCTTTTGGCCCTCGAACTTTGATATCACACACTCTCTCAGTGCAGCCCCTCGTCGTCGCGCCGGGGTCTTGTCATTTGCCTTACGAAACCCCAAACCCAATCTTCGAGCCCAGACGCCCCCGACCACTCGGGCCCCCGCCCCTCTTCCTCTTCGTCTCTCACACGCACACACACAGACACATTCTATACAGAACACTTTCTCTCTCCCTTCTTCCTTCCCCACCGCCTCGGGGGAAGGAGCAAACGACAGGCAATCTGGCGTCGACAACCTCGACAGAGCTCTTCTCCGTCACGCGCAAGCACTCGATCCTGGTGCCCACGACCCCGTCCTCGTCCAGCCAGAATCGCCCCTTCAACCATTCCCACCGCTCGACGTTGTCCACGGGCTACAACTACAACAACAACATCCAGACCACGGGCAAGACGAGCCCCACCACCACCGTCACCACCGCCACCGCGGCTGTAGACTCTCCCCGAAAGCGCAGCAGGATGCCCTCGTCGGCAGGGGCCTCCAGCGCCGCCGCCGCCGCCGCCGGACGGTCCCGCGGCGCGTCGACAGCGTCCAACCCCAACGCGCCGCCGATCCCCATAAGCATCACCATCTGCGGCGACGGCGGCTGCGGCAAGTCCTCCATCACCCTGCGGCTCGTCCGCAGCGCGTGGACCTCGGACTACGACCCCACCATCGAGGACAGCTACAGCGTGACGCGGCGCATCGACGGCGCCACCTACCACCTCTCGCTCACCGACACCGCCGGCCAGGAGGAGTACCGCGGCATGTGGGCCACCAGCAACCTCGGCGCCGACGCCTTCCTCATGGTCTACGACATCACCTCGTCCGCCTCGCTCGACGCCCTGGGCCATTTCAACGACCTCATCGACATGGAGAGCGAGACGCGCCTGGACAACGCCCAGCGCGCCAGGCTGGCGGGCTACAGGTACAGCGCCGCGGCCGAGTATGGCTCCAACGCCACCAAGACGGTCCCGCCCATCAAGTTCATCGCGGGCAACAAGTGCGACCTCTCTGAGAGCCGGCAGGTCAGCGCCGCGACGGGGCTCGACTGGGCCAGGAAGCGGGGCTGCGGCTTCATGGAGACGAGCGCCAGGGTCGAGGTCAACATAGAGGAGACGTTTGCGCTGATCGTCAGGAGGGTCGTCGAGGCGAGGCGCATGGCCGAGATGGGCGTGCTGCCGGGGGAGCAGGGCACCGCCCCCGTCGGGTTCGCCTCGGGCGGTGGTGCCATGGGCCAGAGGGGCGCCACCAAACCCCTGAGCCCGCTGCCGGACATATCTGACGGTAGTGAAAAGAATGGTCTGGACAGGGGCCCCAACGGGCCTGGGCAGAAGATGGGCAGGGGAGGAGGCGGGTTCTGGAGGATGCTGAGGTGTTGGTGATGATGACAATGCCTCTCACCACGATGGTTCTCTCTCTCTCTCTCCCTGTCTCTCCCCCTTTTTCTTTGGCGGCTCGACACATCCCGTGGATGTTGTGTGTCCCATTGTCTGTGTATGAGTGCATGTGCGCCCGCTCGTGGTGCTTTGTTATTGTTCGAATGGTGTTCAGAAAAAAAGAAAGGGGCGCGCGGCAACGGCAAGTCGAGAAACGACTCACGTCAGGTTTCTCTGTCGACCTATCCCATCATACACGGCAGCAGGACGCCCTTCCCTTCTTCTCCTCTCTTGTCTCTCCATCCCAGCGCTCAGACGATAACACGAATCGGGTCCCCCCCGGCTCCTGTTGTTGTTGTTGTTGTTGTTGTTGTTGTGTTTCCTCCCTCAGGCTGGCCAGGCGTTTTGAGGGGTTGTTGGATATAAAGATAAGCTGGTTCTGGCGGTGGTCCAGCCATGCACGGCATCTTGCTTTTTCTTGTTTTTGCTTGCTTTGTCGTTCATCATCATCATCATCATCACCATGTTCTTCGGATTGGGATCTGGGTTCGGGGGAAAGGAAAGGGGGCGTGGACATGTTTGGATGATACCACTTAGATGAAAGTCTATTACTAGCTGAAGAGGAGGAGGAGGAGGAGGAGGAGGAGGAGGGAGTGGGGGATGTCCTTGCGAACTCCTGCACTATTTACGTACATAATTCTTTTTGCGGCTCGGCCAGGCCCGAGCACGCTCTTCCTGATATCTTTTTTTTTTTTTTTTTGGCTCTCACGAAACTTTCTATGTGCAGCCCGGACTTGGTCTCTCAATGGTCTGAATTGATATACGCATTGTGACCAGTTAGTTGTACGTCTTGCAGATTCCCTCTATCGTGTGTGTATACCAGCTTGTGGATATGCTGAAAACCTATGAGATGTCTCCTCTATCACCATCTGTAAGGCTAAACCAAGTCCTCAAAACCAAACGCCGCAAAAAGATCAGAGACAAAAAACAAACAGTCCCAAATCCTTATCCTGTTCTGTCCCATCTGATTCTGTTGCGCCGTGAATTAAAACCCTCACAGCAAACCTCGTTTCATCATCCGTCAACAAATGCATACGCTTCATCATAACTGTTGTTTTGGTTTTCTGGTGGTTTTTGGTTTTTTTTCTGGTTTTTCTTTCTTTCTTCCCTCTCTATTCCTCATTCCTCGTCATCGTCGTCGTCGTCATCCCAGTTCTCGTCCACCCAATCCCTCCAGGCCTTATACTCGGCATACTCGACCTCCTCCTTGTCCCCGCGGTACCTCTCGACGCGCATGCCGCTCCTCTCGGCAACGTCCCGCCAGGTGCTCCTCTTGCCCTCCCAGCCGGCCTTGCGCATGAGGCTCAGCATGGTCTGCTCCTTGTCCCAGCCCTGCTCGGGGGCGACGGAGGGGAGGTAGGTGCTGCCGTACCTGCGGCCCTGCCAGGTGAACGAGATGCGGATGCCGTGCTCGCCGACGGTCCAGTCGTCGACGCCCGTGCACTCCTCGAAGTTGGTCAGGAGGGTGACGGCGCAGCGGAGGTGGGGCAGCTCGCGCTGCGGGACGGGGGCGAAGCGGGTGTCGTGCAGGGCGGAGATAATGGCGTACTCGGACAGCGCAGAGGAGAGCGGGTCCGCGGCGGAGAAGGTCCCGATGCAGCCGCGTAGGTGCCAGGCAGAGGAGGCGGCGTGGTGCTTGTCCCAGGTTACGAAGAGGGGGTAGCATGCGTCCGGATCCGTCACCCTCTCCCTGGCGGAGGAGGAGGAGAGGGAGGAGATGCTGGTGGCGGCGGTGTTGTCTGAGAGAGAGGTGGAGGAGGGAGGAGCTGCCGGAGGCTGCTAGGGAGGAGGAGGAAGACCCCGCGGCGGAGGATGATGCTGCGGCGAGGCGGCGGAGGGCGGGGATCTTCTTGGCGGGAGAGGCGGCATCGGCCTGGGAGGAGGTGAGGGGAGGTGATGTAGGCGGCGTAGGACTTCTGCACGGCCTCGAGGTCGAGGGCGTCGCGGTTCTCGAGCCTAGCTGCGAGGGACTCGAAGCAATAGAGGCAGTGCTCGGGTGTCGCCATGGCTGCTGTCTCTGGTGCGTGTGTGTGTGTGTGTGTGTGTGTGTGTGTGTGTGTCTTGTTGCTGCTGCTGTTGGTGCAGCTGGAGCAAGAGCAAGTAAGAGAGAGGCACCGAGGGCAGGACAGGTGCTAACGACGACGACAATAACAACGACAAGAGCGGTTGAGAGCAAGAGAAGATGGTCAAGGAGCGAGAGAGGGAGGAGAGAGGCGGAAGGACAGCGACAGGCTGCCTTGTCGTGAGATCTCGAGGCTGACTCGTGGAGGGAACGAGTGATGACCGAATGGTTCATAGATGAGGGGCTACAGTGGCTGCAGCGGCTGCAGTGGGCGTAGTGGATATTTGGAGGGAGGGGGACAGGGGAACCGGCTCAGAACCGCGGGGTAATACTTAAGAGGCTGGCACACTGGAGGCTCCGGGGCAGAGGCCCTACAATGACGCTATTTGATTATACACCCCTTGCACCAGGCCCAGCCCAGGCCCTGCGCCTGCCGCTCATAGTACAAAGCTGTCTCAGAGGGGAGGGGAGGGTTTGGTTAGCGATACCCGCGTAAAGCCTCATCCACAAACTCTCTCTCTTGCTCGTGCAAGCCACATCGAGAAAGGGAAAAGAAAAAAAAAAAAAAAAAAAAGAGGATGCATCCGCCTTTAAAACACAAACTATGAGTGGCAGTACTGCTTTGGTCTCAACGCACAAAGTCGGTCGGATGCCGAAAGGGCTCATGGTTGTTCATGGTCACCTTCCAAGCGAGAGAGAGTATGAGTCAGAATCATCTTCACGTCTCGAGAAACTGAGGTTGATTGTTTGAAGTGTGAGATTTCTGCATCTTGTTCTTGTTTTTTCCTCCTCGAGGTAGAAGAGAAAGATCAACTACTCGGCCTCGGCCTCGGCCTCGAAGACGTCATCACACCTTGCCATTCATTGCACGAAAAGGCACTGAAAAAGAAAGAGACTGTGTCACCATGGCCGAGCCGACGCCTCCTACAGACGCCGTCACCACCACAGACGAGCCCGTCTCTGTCCTCGACCACGTCTCGAGCGTCTGGTCCCAAAAGATCCACGCCAGCCAGCCCTATGCCCTCCTCATCCCGACCATGCGCATCACCTCGGCCTCATCGGACGGCCGCGTCACCGGTGAGATGGTCCTCGAGCCCTCGCACGTCAATTCGCTCGGCGGCATCCACGGCACCACCAGCGCCGCCATCATTGACTTCTCGGCCGGCATGGCCATCGTGGCCCGGTCCGGCGGCTCCAAGACGGGCGTGTCGACCGACATCCACGTCAGCTATGCGAGCAGCGCGCGGGTGGGCGACACGGTCGAGGTCGAGTGCTGGCTCAACAAGCTGGGGAGGAGCATGGCCTTTACGAGCGTCGAGATCAGGAAGAAGGGCGGCGACGGGAGGGGCGGGAAGAAGGTCTTGGTCACGGGCAGCCACACCAAATTCGTTGCCTAAAGATGTGTGTGTGTGTGTGTGTGTGTGTGTTCTTTCCAAAGCCTGTAAGTCTGGGTATTGCCATACCATTTCAGCTGATCAGCACAGACAGGCACAAAAGAGAGAGATCTAAATATTACTTCCTTGACAAGAACCTCGCCAACAAACTACTACTTACACCTTGTACAGCCGTACAGCACTCAATCAGGGTCCACAAGTAAGCAGTTCTTCAGCAGCTCAAACTTAAAACAAAACCTCTCTCTCAGCCTTATACGAGCAAATAAAAGAAAAAGAAGCGACAGCCCGGGCTCGTACCAAAGTCCACACAGCAGCAGCCGATTTGACGGTGCCGTCAGCGCTAGCGGGAAGAGGAGGTTGCATTGGAGCCTCCAGCTTCAGCTCGCTGCTGCACCACAGAAAAACAAAAGCAAGACCCGCTGCAAAACACCACACACTGCCAAGCTTGGGACGTCAGTGGTTGCATATAAACATGCTGGCAGTGCCCTGTATGGTCAGCAGCCAGCCAAGGCTGAGCCGCGTGTGGGGTGTGAGCGACGCTCCCTTTCTCTGCCTTGAGTGTCGATCATGTGAGTAAAAAGGTGACGCATGTGACATATGTAAGAGAGAGAGAGAGAGAAGTGCGAGACAAGTTCTTTTATTTGGTATTTTAATTTTTTCGATTTAAGAAGCTTTCTTGCTCGCTCGCGTCTGTGCTTGGCTGGCTTTCCACCTTGGCTCCACCTGGTGATGATCTGGCGCCCATCTCTCTCCCTCTCTATCTCGCACTCACTATCTCCTGGCTTACTTACTTCAAGGAGGAAAAAAAAAAAGATGGCTGGCTCATCTGGTCCATCCATCATCACGAACGGGCTGTCTGGACGGTTTCAGAGCAGCCGAGGAGTGGGTAATAATGGATCGGCCACCTCACAACCTTCACGTTCGCGTGCGTCCTCATCTGGCTCCTCCTCGTCGTCGTCGTCCTCCTCCTCCTCCTCCTCCTCCTCCTCCTCCTCCTCCTCCTGCTCCGACGGGGTCAGTTTCTTCGGCAGCCAGCTGGGCGACCAGACCGTCATCAACTACAGCTACACAGACAACCCCTGGAGGCTGCTGGCATGGGACACGTACAACTTCTTCTACTACATCTGGGCGCTGCCCTACATCCTCCTCCCCTACAAGCCTACCGACTCGGGCGCCCTGTCTGAGCTGGCGCCCACGCCGGGCAACCTCTTCTGCATCCTGATCCACGCTATCCTCGTCGTCCTGCAGCTGGTCTTTATCCTTGTCGTCCCGCCCCTGGCGCTCTTCCTCCCGCTGTGGACGACCGTCCTCGTCGGCGGCGGCTTCATGGTCCTCAGCGGCGCCCTCAGCGCCCTCCTGAACGGCGGCAGGGACATTGTGTTCCACTCCGACCCCAGGTACGCCGCGCCGGACCAGGCCAGGTTCGCACACGAGCAGTGGATCTTCCTCAACGGCGTGGCCGTCGGCGCGCACTGGATGCGGTCGAACCTGAACCGGCTGGCCCTGACGTTTGGGCGGCCCGTGGTGGGCATCCACAACCGCACGTCGGGCATCCTGTTCGACGTGGTCGAGTGCCTGGTGCAGCGCAACTTTGGGTACGCCACCAGCGACGTGCGCGTGTGCTACAGGATCATCAAGGAGAAGCTGTACGACCCCCAGTACAGCAGGGTCGTCTTCATCCTGCACTCGCAGGGCGGCATCGAGGGCGGCATGGTGCTGGACTGGCTGCTGCAGGAGCTGCCGCAGAACCTGCTGTGCAAGCTCGAGGTCTACACCTTTGGCAACGCCGCCAACCACTTCAACAACCCTTATCGTACCGTGCGCAGCGAGGTGAGGGCCGAGGAGGGCAGCAGGCAGTCGTCCACAGCGGCAGCAGACCATATATCTCCTCCCAACACCTCCTCATCCTCATCCTCATCATCATCACCATCATCATCACCACCACCACCACCAGCCCGTGCGATCCGCCACATAGAGCACTACGCCTACACCACCGACTTTGTCGCCCTCTGGGGGTCCTGCACTTCGCCACCATTCCGCCCGCCACACACTCGATCCCGCGCTTCCTCGGGCGCCTCTTTGCGCGCGTGAGCCCCGACGGCCGCGGCGGCCACCAGCTCGTCCAGCACTACCTCGACGGCATGTTCCCCCTGCAGAAGGACTCGGTCACGGGGCAGTTCGTCGGGTGCGCCGAAACCAACGCGTTCATGGAGAGCGTGGTGTCTCTTCCTCGGCAGGACGGTGATAGTAATGCTAATAGTGGTGGCAAGGACGGCGGCGGCGGCGGCGGAGGGGGTTGTGGTAGAGAAGGCGTCATTGGCAGCTGGGAGGACGAGGGGGACGTGAAGGGGGCTGTTGAGGTCCAGAACGGCGGCGGGTCGCCGGTCCTGGTGAGGCAGGGCACGGGGGGTGCCGGTGGATCGGGTCAGGGTGAAGGAGCTGAGCCGGCTGTGGAAGTACCGCAATGGGAGGAGTCCGGTTGAGAGGCCGCCGTTGCTGAAGAAGGGGGCTGATGGGGTTGTGAGGAACGCTACGATGTGATGGGTCACGGCATTTGGCTCTGATCAGAGATACCTGACGATATAAAAATCACAGAGTTTTCCTGGGATCTACGCACGAATCAGCAGGCACGGTCCTCTCGCTCTCGTCGCTGGCGGCAACAACCAGGCATGCATGCTACATTTATGACTGATCCTATTTGTGACAACATATGTCTTTTATGCGCCCTTGAGTTGTGGCCGGCTGAACTGGACCCAGTCAGTCTGTTTTGTCACTTTTGAAATTACCCACGGCGAGATTTCAATGTCTGACCACTGCACCTAAGTATGCGCTTGCACTGCAGTATGCAGACGAACCCGAGAGCCTGGGAGCAAATTACGGCCTCTCTTTTTTTTTTTTTTTTTTTTTTGGTTCACTGCATCTCTCAAGCCGTCTCGGCGGGACCTGCCCTGCAAGGCGATGATGGCCCATCCACCAACGCCCATGCATGAAAAGGCACCGCCAATAGAGCTGATTCGTCCTCGGTGGTCTCATATGTGTAAGAAGACTACCAACTGCAGCCTGGAGAGGAAGAACAAGAGGAAGGGGGGGAGGGGCGAATCAGGGAGCGCCGTCCGCCTCGAGATCATTTTATTCTGGCTGTTGGTTGTTAGTTGGTTGAAGATTGCCCTGAGGCAGCCAAGCAAACGCACCAGGGTCACATCGCTCAGCCCCATGAGGCCTCATGCAGTGCTACACAGGCACATACAGCAGACCGCAGCAGCACGCTTGCATGCTGTGGCATACAGAGCCATATACTGACTGGGTCTGGGTCCCCAGCGCGGACACTTAGGCGATTCTTTGGAGGGAAAAAGAAGAAAAGAGAAAAAAAAAAAAACCACCACAAAAGGCATCTCTTCCATCTTTTTGCGCAGGAAGGGGGAGGGAAGAGAGACGAGAGAGAGAAAACAAAATGAGTTCCAGGCCAAATGGACGGACTACAGATCACAAACGCCATTGCAAAACCCGGTCGTGATGTTGTCAGTCTGAAGGACAGTGTGGGCGTCCGATCCACACCGCTCCCGGACCCCGAGGCTCGACCTCAAAGTGCTGCTCATCATGCCCAGCCAGCAGCAGCGTTCGGGTCGCCGGGCTTGTCAGGGCACTGGGTCAGATGCCGCAGAGGCGGTGGAGCTCCAGACCGTGTCCGGTGATGGATCTGCCCAGGTTGTGGACGTCGAACAGGCGGCAGGGCCGACGAAGAGACCGCGGTCCGAGTATATGTGTCTCCCTCGCACAGCTCGCAATGCTTTCCTCGAGGGGTAGTCCAACCGGACCAGCGAGCTGAAACGAGCACGGGGGCTGGTTGATCACGACGAACATCTTCTCGGGTAGCACTAGTCGCGTGATGAAGACCTCATGTTCTATGCCTCCAGAATGACCAGACTGACAAAGTGTTGTGTGTCATTATCAAATTATACCAGGGCCGAAGTCGAGCCAGCGCCGATCCCAGTAACAATGCCACGAGAGATGGCCAGCAGAGGACAGAGGAGAGCTGTCGTCAGGAGCTGCTTGATGACCTGCGAGAGACGTACACCAACAGGGTCGTCCAGATCAGCGACAACGAGATCAAGATATCCCACAAGACGCTTCAGGAGTACTGCCTGGAGCACTACCGCAACAAATTGGCCGACACCGCGCTCAGCTTCCGCTACGACAAGACGGCATCTTCAGCGTCCCTGATACGAAGATATCAAGCTGAGATCCAAGATTATAGTGCGGGAACCTCTCTCCTCGGCACTGCTTTGGACACAAGACATGTTAATAACATATTTTAGATGATCTCCAGTTGCCGGACTAAACGTAATGGACAGCATCAATGCGAGCTACAAGGAGCACAGAGGGCGGACGAAATTCGAACCTTCGACCAGATGGGCAAACAAAGGAGAGGGAACTGCTCCGTGACACCCGCGCGAGGTGGCGGAGATCACACGCCCACAAGCTGACCGGCCCGGCCCTCGCACAGTTCGACCAAGACATGCGGCCGCTTCAGGACGAGGCTCGTGATAATACCTCACTTCCCCTGCCCCTTGACCGTCACTTTTACGATGTCCGTCTGGACAAGTATCCCTACTATATCCGCGTGTTCTAGTCAGTCATCGGTAGAGCGTTCCCTCGTTATTCCCATGCTGGTCATGGTGCTTATCCCGACGCTGAAGACGTCCCTGATTACCACATGTGTGGGTGGGCATTATCTTCTTCGGGCTGATCATCTCCTGTTTCCCTGGCCTGGTCAGTACCAAGGATGTCATGTCGGTTACGGCTGCTTATGCTGCTGTCTTGGTAGTCTTTGTGGGAACCAGCGTCCAGATGCAGGACACGTGAACTGGTGCAATGAACAGATTAGTTGAGGCTCGAGTTATTGTTTTGCTTTTACGCAACCAAAGGGAATGGCTACAACTTTGTTTGTCAACTTTATCTCGCTTGAATATATAAGAAACTTAAGTCCTAATTAGCCTCAGGACGTCCTGCATGCGATAATTTCTGTTCCATTTCTCTCCCCTGCTCCCTAGCAAGGTCTCATATATCTGCAGCTGTTCCTGATACTCCGAAAGTGAGTTTTGATCCCAACACCACCATTCTAAAGCCAGGAACCTCTTTTTTTAAAAAAAAAAAGAAAAAGTCCACCTTGGAGGCTACTTATGTAGGTGGGTAACTATACAAACCACTAAACGTGCACATTTCTTGCAGCCTCAAGCGCCCACGGGGAGCCAACAGTCTACTATACATGTATGCAATACAGGCAAGGCCTCTTGGAAAGCATCCAACCAACGTGCTGCGTGCGAGTTTCGCGATTCGCTCCTCTTGCAGCGGATCTACGAACAGCCGAGAGCATTGTACTATGGTACGCAGCAGCAGCAGCATCAATATTATCTTGTGCCGTCCTATCCGTCTGGTGGTCCTACGTCCCTGATCCTCCACCTCAGTTCTGATCCTGTAGGAACAGGACTGCCGCATGTTGGCCGTGGATCCTTCGGCCGCCCGTCAGCACAACCCCCAACCTTGGAGCCCAAAGATGGCTGCCGACCCTCTTCGCTTTAGGCTACGGCTACCACCAAAAAAGTTTGTCATTTGAAACAGTGTCAGCATGTTCCCCCCTCCCCCTGTAAAATTGAGGTGTTACATTCATTTCATTGATTTATTTATTTTTTCACTGCGGTGGAAGAATCCAACTGCGACCAGCCATCCATCCGTGCATCCTCCAGCCTTGTGAGGCAGGCCTTTCTACCCTCCCCAGCCAGTCCACACTTAGCTCAGCATCTCTGCATACAGAGAGGGGGGCGGTAAGATTCAGCTACTGCTGTATACGTGTTGTCGGCGTGCCAGCGTGGTACTTTGGTATTACCCCTTACGAGCCTGAGGTATCATAAAAATAAATATACCCTCCGGGCCTGTGTGTGGAGTGACCTGTAAGCTGAGTAAGGGACCATGCAGCAAACCAAGCATATCACCTAGATGACCTGTTCCGGCAAAAATATGGTGTGGGAATGTCAGGAAGCTTGACTGAAAGCTTGATTTATCCTCCCGCTCCCCGGTGTGTATGGACAGGCGTTTTATTCTTAAATATCCTCAGCCGTCTCTTGTTTGCTCAGAAAGTTCCTCCTCGATGCACATCAACCTCATCTTCTGAACCACCTTGAACAACCCATCCTCTACTCCTCCCTTCTTCTTCTTTTTTTTTTTTTTTTTTTTGAGATACCCACGCTCTGGAATAGGTCCCTTGATTGGTCACTTATTACTTCCCTCAGCTCGACCTTATATACCTACAGACACACGCACACACACACACACACACATATATATATATATATATATACTCTCAAAATGCCTTCCGTCGAGTCCCAGCCCATCACCCAGATGCAGATGGCCACTCTCCCGGCCGACAACACCAACCTGGCCCAGACCGAGACCGCCTACCGACCACAAGAGGTGTGCTTCTTTCTTTCTTTTTCCTCTCTCCCCTCTGGAGAACTGGAACTTCAGGTCTTACTCTTGTTGTATTTTTACTGACACAAAAGTCTTCAAGCAAATGAGCATGGACTCCGGTCTTCGAGGTGGCGGCCTTGGTCAGAGCTGCCTGCAGGGCGCCTGTATGGGCTGCGGCTTCGGCTGCGGTGAAGAGTGCATGACAGAATGCTGCAACGACATGTGCAACTAGAGGAGACCAAGTTTTCTCCATTCTGTTGAAGTATTCGACGGTGCGGTGATGTGAGAAAATCAGCATGACTATTTGCTCAGGGCATATCGGCGTTCCAGTTGGGGCATTCTTATTATTATTATTATTATTATTAGAGGCAAGCGACTGTGTTTTTGGATACCATGGCCAGCACTCTCTTGTCGGTGAATACAATTTGGATTACCTTCTTGGGACAATCTCTACCTGATTTATGTGCACATGAAACCTCACCATTACTGTCCGGAATCCGATGCTAGGTTATATGCGGGAACTTAATCCAAAAGGCGTGCCGGTGGCTTGTCAGCTCTATATTTGCAGAAGTCCTCGTCGAAAGCCGGATTGCGAGACAGCCTTATTCATATGGATAAGTAATACTTTCAGCTCAGAGTAAGAGACAATTTGTTTTCGTCCCAGGAATGACGAACCTCTAGTATGGGGGAGGGGTAAGCAATCCGAAGCAGGGCCCTGAATTCAGTCGGATCATCAAGGTAATCACCATATTTGATCACCAAGAGATCGATGGATGTGGTCTCATTGGCAGCCCATGGCTGATGGCCAGTCTCGCACCCCGTGCGAAGATCCTTGACGTATGACCTATTAAGTACTGAAGTACTTCAAAGTACTTTGGTGGTAGAACATACTTTACAAATGACTACTATTGAGGGCCCCCGATGGCCAGGTCTCGAGACTACTTAGTACTTAAGTACTTAAAGACTTGCGCAGGTGAAAGACCATCCAGTCTTTCATCCTATACACTCAAAAGATGAGAAGGATAAAGGTCCAAAGAGAAAGAGAGAGAGAGAAAGAGGTCTTGGGGCCTCAAAAGATCAACAACAATCGACAACACATACCCAAAGGCTCATTTAACATCATGTTCAGTGCCATCTATTATTGAACGTATCCCGGCGCGAACAAGCTCGTCATGAATGCTGTTGTCGTATTGTACACTGCGGGAATGTGACAAGTCTATCATAGCCTACGCCCGTTCTGCCCGCCGGATATTCCCATCGTTTATTGCTTCCGCTCATCCATGGACGAAGCACAATCCCGTGCTTGATCGAATGCAATGCGCAGCCTCTCCCCACCGACCAAGAGAGAGATGTCCCAAGAGAACTCCCCAAGGGAACCCCAACAGGCTTATTTGTAAAAGTCAAACTTGTTCTCGTCGCTTGTGCCCTTGACCTGGCTCGAATATGCGTCCTCGAGGTCGCTCTGGATGATGTTGTACCTGTTCTTCCTCACGGCGCGCAGGCCAGCCTCCTGCATGATGGCGGCGATGATGGCACCGCTCAGGGGGTCGTTCCGCACGATCAGCGAGTCCAGGTCGACCTCGGGCGCAAGGCTCATCTTGGCCGCGATGGTGGTGAAGATCAGACGGCGCTCGCGGCGGTCCCGCAGGGATGGGAACTCGATCTTTCGGTCCAGACGTCCAGGCCGCAGCAGGGCAGGGTCGAGGGTGTCGGCACGGTTCGTCGCCATGATGACCTTGACGTTGGCGGTCTGGTCGAAGCCGTCCATCTGGTTGAGCAGCTCCAGCAGGATACGCTGCACCTCGCGGTCGGCACCGGTCTGGGCGTCAAAGCGCTTTGTGGCGATGGCGTCGATCTCGTCGATGAAGATGATGGCGGGCGAGTTCTCTCTTGCCATGCGGAATACGTCCCGCACCATGCGCGGTCCCTCGCCCAGGTACTTTTGCACGAATTCTGATCCCACGACGCGGATGAAGTTGGCCGTTGTGCTGTTTGCCACCGCCTTGACCAGCATGGTCTTGCCGGTACCTGGTGGGCCATAGAGCAGCACGCCACGTGGGGGTCGATACCGATCTGTTTGTAGAGGTCAAAGTGGGTGAGGGGGAGCTCGACGGCCTCGCGGATCTCCTGCTTCTGCATGTCCAGACCACCAACGTCGGCGTACGTCACATCGGGCTTCTCGTCGGCGCCGAGCATGGCAATGGACGAGTCGGCCTCGGGGGGCAGGATGTCGACAAGAGCATTCGAGTGTCGGTGCAGGGCGACGGAGGACGATGGCTTGAGCAGCTCGCGGTCGAGGGTGGACAGAATTCGGACGACGTAGTTAGAGCCGGTCGAAGACTGCACAATGCCGGTGCTGTTGAGCATCACCGCTGGTCAGCATCGTCGCAGGCTCGACCTGCAGCTTCCCTCTCCTGTGGCCATGGCAGGGGTACTGATACTCACTTCTGATCGATGGCCTCCATAAACTGGCCGATGACAAGAGGCACGCTCTGGATCCTCTTGATCTCCTCCTGGGCCCGTACGAGCTCCCTCTTGAGACTCCGCTGCTCATCCTTGATGTATTCCTCCTGCAGCTGGATGTACTCGAGCTGCCGCTGCAGCTTCTTCAATGATGCGTACTCATCGCCTGTATCTGTGCCGACACCCTCGAAGTTCTCAATGCTAGGGATCGTTGACGATGCGGCCTTCTTGACAGGTGAGAGGTGGTTGACCGGGGCTTCTACCAGGACGTCACCCATCTTGACGGGGCTTTGCTGACAGTGCCTGTTGGAAAGAGGGTGGGGGCAAACAAGAATATAGTCGAGGTTAATGCCTAGTCTGCCAGAAAGTGAGTTCGCCTAAGGAAGGAGTGGGTTGTAAGGTTGGTCTGGGGCTTGGTGGTGGTCGTTGAAGGAGGGTGTGTGTTTGGAAGATGCAGCAAGTCAAGTCGGCGATGTTGTTCAGCAGCCAGCAGCAGCAGCTCTAGGCACGCGAACGTCGACGCAACGCAGCTCTCCAGCCACAGTAGCTGACTATGTGGCTGTGTGGCTGTCTGGTCCGCGCAGACTAAATCTGTGGCTGGTGTCCAGCCGGCTGCCAGCGGACCCCATTGCCATGCTTGGTCCGGTGGTTTCCGGCCCCGCTCCTAACAGTCCCGAAAGAAGGCTGCTGCAACTCTGGGCTCCACATGACAACTTGCTCATGTCGACTGAACATGGAGATTGACCTCGTACCCGCCCTCGTTCGTTTCTATTTTTTTCTAATCTCCAAGAAGAGAGGTCATACGGTCAAGTGGCCTCCCCCTCCAGCCGAGGGGAGCCTTGTGATGTGTTCTTGGAGGTTGAAGAGTGGAGTCAACCGGGGTCTTTACCACCCCACCATGTCTACATAGTATGCTCTGTTGTCTGTCCCTCCTCGGGTTCTGGCTGGATTGACTTTGCTGGGCAGCAATGCAACTCAGCTTCCCAACAGAAATGCAGTAGCTGGGTACATACTACTAGTACTGTGCAGCTGTGGTATTGGGGAGGGGTGAACAGCCAGCCTCCTGTGTGAGATCAGGTTTGGGTAACATTGCAGGCCAAGATGCAGGTGCAGGTGCAGGTGTGGGTGCAGCAGGTGCAGGCCCTTTCCTGCAAGTGAACCTTCAATGTTTGATGTCCATTGTGTCTGGTGCTGCTAGCCGGGGCTAGGCCGGGTGGCCGGGCTCCAAGGTCTCAGACCACCTCAGCCTGACTCCGAGGCGACACAGAGAGAGAGAGAGAGAGAGAGAGAGAGACAGAGACACAATGCATAGTTCTATGCTTGTCTGAAGATAATCATGTCTTAAGAAGTCTCTGGCTTGCTACTGAGTGTGGTCTTATCTTCTGCGAGGCTTCATGCCAGAACCCAGCCCAATCCAACAATCCCCTTCCACCACTCCTACTAAGTACCCCCAAAAGCGGACTGCTGCTGTGTCGCCTCCGTCACAAGGGCCCTCGACCCCCATAAAGCTTGTCTGGTCCTTGTTGGGGGAGTAGGGGCCTGTGCATGGGATAGTCGTTACCACAGGCCTAGCTCCACCCAGCTTCTCCCAAGAGTACCGGCACACCTATCTTTCACCCAGGTGTGACATCGAGACACCAATGCAGTAGATGATCAACCAGGTGACTCACTAACAGGCCTACAGTACAAACTCGGATCAACTGCAGTCACACTTACCTCTCAGTGGTAGTAGCAGCCTTCTCTTGACTCCTGCAAACCAGCCTGTACTTGGAACCTCTCTCTTTCTCTCCTCTCTCAACTCTCTGTCTTCCATTCTCATTCCTCTCTGGGCTGAACAGATTGTTGTATCAGAATAATAGGGTGTTTCGCTTCTCAACACTGATCATTCTTCCTTGTAGCAACCTTCGATCCTTCGGTCGTTCCTACTTTCGGGTCCCAAACCGTCCAGTATTCCTCTGTCCACTGTCGTCATCCTTCCTCCTCTTTGATGGTCGTCCAGGTCCCTCCGGACGTTGATCTGCCGGTTATTTCTCAACGCAACAACTTTGCAGCCCCTCCACTCAATCCTCTGCTCTTATCCACAAGATCACAAAACACTGCTGCCCACCATGTCGACGCCGTCGTCTATCCAGATCCCTGCCAAGGTCTATGAGACCCGTCAGCACTGTGCCAAAGAGCAGAGCCCCTTGAGCTCCTCGTCCTCGACCTACTCCATGTCCCCCCCAGCCGCCCTCCTCTACCACCCCGTCCAAGGCTGCCCAGAAGAAGAAGGCTGTGCATGAGCGTCGACCAAGCCTCCTGAGTAATTCTCCCCATCCTCCCCCCGTTGTGTTCTGCCCTGTCCTCGTGTCGCCCTCCTCCAGCATAAGGCACGGGCACACTCCACACGCCGTACAGTACCGTTGCTGCCGTCCCGCGATAACTAACACATGTATAATGGTAGGCCCCGCAATTTCCAAATCAGAGGCCACTACGATCAATGTTGGCGATCCGGACGGCCCCCTCGCCTGGTGAGTTCTCCCTCTCGCTTTTTCTCTGCAACGGGGCGCAATGGGTTGTTGGATAGTCGAAACTAATCCGGTCCTCACCAACACCTCAGATCTCCTATCTCTCCTCGAGCCAGGGCTTCGCCTGGAACCCCGAGATCTTCCTGCCTTCCTACATCGATGTCGATTACGTGCCGCTCGAGAACCGACGAGAACCTGTTGTCGAGATCATAGTCAGCGATGACGAGCGTCGAAAGTGGTTTCCCGACGGGAACTAGATAAACAGATGGGATTTGGAACGGGCCTCGAGCTCCCTCCCTCCCTTTCTCTCCCTCTCTCTCTCTCCGAAGTATCATATACTACCGCACTGTATCGGCCTAGAACAGGATTGCCTCTCGCGACACCATTTCCCTTTCTTCCAGGCGCAACGGTCGGGCTTGTCTTTCACGTCGTATCTTTGGGAGCAGCATCACCACGATTCACTATACGACAAGGTTGGGAGGCTGGGCACGGCGTACATACATCATTCTTCATAGCAAAGGGAACATGGCCTTTCTTTTTGGGGGTTTTCTTCTTTCCACCGAACGAGAAACGGGAGTCTCTGGTACTATTGTTCGTGTTCCCTCACGATTAGGGTCCGGCAGGCATCGGTCTTCACTTCTGTCTTCATCTGCCTAGGTGCGATAAGAAACTATTGGATAGGGCGCTTTCTTTTTTGTTGTTGTGTTTCTTTTTTTTGGGGGGAAGGGGGAGTGGCATGGACACATGGTGGAACAACAAGACACCGACGGGGAGGAGGAAACTGGCGGCATCACCATGGCATGATCAACGGCCCCCGGGGGGGGGCGATAGGGAATTTCTTTTGTTGGAACGGCCTAGAGTATCGAATTTTCCACTCATTTCGTGCTTCGTTATGAACAGTCTGATCAATGCAACCATTCCCTCCTCTGATCCAACGTGAGTGAAGGCTGTGATGGGCCATCCAGTCGCAATCTCACAGTGCTGGTTCAAGACGAGGACGCAGTGGAGCCGGCCCGCGTGTGCTGCGTCGTCACCTCTACAAACCCACAAGATGAGGCCAGTGATCTCAGCTCTTCCCCAACCACCTCTTCCACTGGATGCAAAAGGTTACCAGGGTTTTCTCCTCCACTGGCGTACACAGATTAAGCTCAAGCATAACCAGACAAACCTGCCCATATCGCCTTGTCTGACGGATATGGGTTGGGGCTGGACTTGCTCTGAACTACTACGGTAGTATGTTATAGCAACAGGCGCTATCCGTGCAGTGGAGACGTCTGGTGCAGCATGCCATGCAACCACTTTCGGCCCCCGGCCTTTGCCTGACCGATAAAGATGCCCCGCGGTTACTGATAAGGTGGGGGCTTGACAGGGTTGGGGGAGGGGGTGCACGGACCATTCTTCTTGACGCGCCTCGCGGTACGGCCATTTGCTGCTAACTTCTTGAGTGAGTACCGTGGTGCCACTGTTACTGTTACTGTATGTCACTACCGTCGTCCTGGACTTGAGGACTTGGGCAACAGACGGGAGAAGGAGAAAAAAAGAATAACACCGTTAATTGTTGTTGTTGCTTCTTCTTTTTTTTCCTCTTGAGATTACATAGCCTATACTATTCTGTCTCTCAAAAGACATTAGGCGTCACTTTGCTAAGACATTACATACACGTTACCTCGGTCCGTCTGCTGCACTCTTTTGTTTTCTTCTTTCTTTTCGTCCCAAGTTTTTTTTTTTTTTTCTTTGGTTATAATATATATAGTTGGGAGTTGAGATGAACAAGCCGGCTCGAAGGCGCTCCTCGTACAAAAAGATCCTGGAAGAGCAACAGCAGCAACAACAACCACAAACTTCAGGCTCATCTTCTTCTGCACTCCAGACCAGTAGCGGCACTAGAAACAACAACAACAATAACAACGGCACAATGGACGGCAGCGCACACCGCAAGATCGAGCTGCAGTCCCCAGAGGACCTGACGTACCTGATCAACAACGTGCGGCGCGCCGCGGCAGAGCACATCGGCGCGGCGTTCCCGCCTGTCGAGGGGGACGACGCACAGGAGGACGAGCTGCGCGTGAGGATCGAAGGCATGGTAAACGATGTTCGTACAACAGACTAACCACACACACACACACACATATACACACTGTCTCACGCGCCGCGAAACAAGTAACCAACTAACACACCAACCTCTTGCAGTACATCCACCAGACCTTCACCCTGGCCGCCCCCAACCTCTCCATCAACGGCTTCGAGCTCGACGCGCGCACCTTCCCCGCCGTGTATCTGTCCGACCCAAACTCCTCCTCCTCAGCAGCAGCAGGAAACAACAGGCCCGGCGCCGACAACAACAACACAGGCCCAGAGGTCCAGTACGAGCCCTTTGACGCCCGCAAGCGCGCCCGCCTCGAGGACCTCGCGCGCGAGGAAGAAGACCTGATGCGCGAGATCGCCGCGCTGAAGCGCAAAGTGCCCGCCGCGGCGGCGAGGGCGTACGCGGATGGGTTCTGGGAAGGCGTCAGGGCCGACGAGGCGGCGCTCGGGGGAGGCGAGGGAGCAGGCGGCTGCTGGGACAACGGCGGCAGACAAGGAAGAGAAGGAGAATGAGGCGGAAGAAGAGGGAGCAGGGAAGACGGAGAAGCTCGCCGTCACTACTACTGCTACTAGCAGCAGCAACAACAACAACAACAAGAAGGCCATACTGGAAGGGCTCGGGCGGGTGGAACGGCGGGATGATGTCCGGCGTGGGTATGTCGAGGTTGTGGACACGCTTGGGCGGCTGAAGAGGGACATGCCGGCCGTCGTGGCCAAGATGGAGCGGGCGAGGGTTGCAGGGGGAGTATGTCATCACGGAGAGGTGAGGGAAGAGGTGGTGAGAGGGCGGGCGGACGAGGGAGGGAGAGAGACGACGAAACCTCTTTGGGTTGCATCTGTGGGCGTTCATGGGCGTTTGTTGGTCAAAGTTCGAGAAAAGGAAAAGGGGGGGGGGCTGGGTTCTTTTGGGCATATGATACCAGGGTGGGTGGTGGCACTTGTGATTGTGTCAGGACACCCACCAGAAGGGCGTTGGGATAGTTAGGCACAAGTCCCCATGTCCAGACAAGACATGTGGCGTCAAACGACATCTTGGCCCTCAAGGCGACTGCAAAATGAGGAGGAAAAACAACCCAGTTCAATGAAACTTGACCGTATCCCGGTTCGTTGTATTCAAGGATTATAAAAAGGCAGGGGGCAGCTTTGTAATGCCGCATATTATATCCACTACCTTTGCAATGCTCTACGCCGCCCATGGTCACCGTATTGCATACCGGCACTGGCTCCTTCATCTTTCACACACGTGTTGCCCCGACTCCCTCCCGTTCTTCCTCTCTCTCTCTCTCTCTCTCTCTCTCTCTCTCCCTGTCTCTCTCTCTATCCACCCCATAGGACTGCTCTCGATATTTAGCAAACAAACACACACAAACATACAAACATATGAGTTGTCGTTTATGCAGCAGTGGGGGCGTCGGCCTTGGCGCCCTCCTCGGCAGCTACCACAGGGGCTTGCGCAGCCGCCTCCTCCTTGGCGGGCGCAGGGTCGTCCTGCTTGGTCTCGATAGCCGGCGCCGCAGCCGCAGCAGCAGCAGCAGCATCACCGGCCTTCTTCTCCCACTTGGGGGCTTTGGCATAGGCCGGGTCGGTCCAGGGGCCCATGTCGCTGAACATGCAGCCGCCCTCACACTCGCAGGTGCCGCCAAAGGCCTTGGGGAGGCTCTCCTTGGGCACGTGCTCCAGCAGCTCCTTCTGGTAGCCGCTGCCGAGGATGTGGATCTTCTGGACGGTGACGGGGTCGATCCAGCCCTTGACGACGGACCAGACGGTGGAGAAGCCCCAGGGGGAGTTGATGACGAACAGCTTGCCCAGGCGCTCCGGGTAGTAGTTCTGGCTCATAATGGACGCCGACTTCAGGTAGCCGTACACGGAGGGCGCCTTGCCCAGGCCCACGCCCTTGAGGTCCATGATGGTGCAGCACGTCTCGAGGAGGTGGCCCGCCTTGCGCGAGCAGGCGGGCAGCCGCGGGTCGGCCACGCGCTCGTACTCGACCGCCAGGTTGGTCAGCATGCGCTCCGACGTGGTGATCTTGTTCATGGCGGTGATGTCGACGTTGCCCAGCTGCTCGATGTAGACTGGTCGGCCATCCTGTGAGAAGAAGAAGAAGCGTTAGCTGCTGATTATGCTGCTGCTGCGTACCAGCCGCAGCCGCACTGGGACCGTGGAGACCGGCACGAAGTGCGCGGGCTGGCCAATCTCTGTCTCTCTTTTCTCCCTGACTTGAAAGGAACATACATTGTCGGTCTTGTGGTAGTACTGCGGGTAGTACTTGAATATGGCCTCCTTCTCGGGGTACTCCCACGTAGGCAGAAGCTCGTCGAGCTTGGTGTCTTTCCGCCACTTCTCAGCGTTGACGAACCTGCGCGGGCAATGTCAACATCTCCATCTCTCTCTATCTTCCCGACTTGTCTCATAGCCCATTCCTTTTTCCTTGTCTCCAGTATAGCTTTATTTTCTCGTTCAAAAGAGGGGGGTTCTCACATGGTCTCGGTGGCAACCAGATCGAACTTGCGGGCGCGCAGGAATCGGAGCTGTAGCAGACATGGCCCATGGTTAGCCCTCAGCCCCAAGAAGTCTTTTGCCAGGCCCCTTCATTTTTTATTTTTATTTTTCCTTCCTTCAAAAACAGCAGGGAGACATACCAGGGTGAGGGTGTCGAGGCGGTCGGTGTAGCCCTTTTGCTCGAGGGAGGTGCGCAGCTGCTTGACCTTCTCCGTCTGCTCGGGCGACAGGTGGCCAGGGTGGCCGTCCTGCTGGGCGGGGGGCGACGACGGGGAAGTCATAGTTGTCGTACTTGGGGTCGAGCTGCATATCTCCAGTGTTTGTAGGTGCAGCCATATTGATGTATCTCCTAGGCGACGTGGAAAAGATTCGATTGTTGTCGACGCGAGAAGTAAAGAAGAGACAAAGTGTGGGTGGGTGGAAATTGTTTGGTTTGTTTTGCCTTGTATTTCGGTTGGTTTTTTCTGTCGTCTTCTTGACTGCAGACCTGAAAATAGATCTATAGTTGGTACCGAGAGAGAGATCAAAAGGGGCCCAAGAGACACAGTTGTCCAGAAAGATCACCAAGGGGTGGGTGCAGTGGAGATGAGGGAAACACACAGCTTCCGCGATGCGGGTCTCCTATTTCAATCCACAGCCCTGGTCTGTGATGCTGGCTTGTTTGGTGGTGGGGAGGGCGGAAGGGGGGAGGGGATCTAGCCGCGTCCAGCCTTCGACATACTTACCAGATTACAGGCGGAGAAGCCGGTGTCCACGCGCTAAAGCATTTACCAGTGTTGCCACCCAACCACCCAAGCCTCGTGCCTCTCTCTCTACTCCCTACACAGTCAAATGCAGTATCTTACAGGCAGATCCTGAAACATGCTGCTATGGATCTTGGTCGAATCTCACAAGATTTGCAAGGTTCATTAGTTGCAGCGAGCCTTGTTTCCCCTACGCCTCCCAAGGATGACGTTTCTGTTATGCACATACCCAACTATTGCCTATCCAACCTCATATTTTTTTATTCAGAAAGAAAAACCATAAACATGCGGTGAGCAGATCCATATATCCTTTGCCTCAGACCCAGGACCTTACTCACAGAAACCCTCTCCAAAACCCTCCCTCCATTCAGGGTCCTGGAATGTGGCACATGTTCGTCCAAAAAAATGCTTGTCATCGTATTTTAAGGCGGAGAGAGAGTTGGTGGCCCCGTCTGACATGGCTGCATGGGAAGACCAAAGTTGTCAGCTTATTAGGATGTTTCAAAGGTGTATGTTTATAGAACAACATGATCGGTCATCATTTTAACAAAGAAGAGTCCCAGACCAAGGATATAGAAAGATGCCTTTGCTCTACATTATCCAAGTGCAGCCATCACAGCACAATTGTCACCAATTAGGCATGACGTCAATTCCGATAGTCAACAGATTCCCAAGCAATAATCAGCCTAGACATGATGCCAGATAGGAAGCAGACTGGCAGCCATAATAGAGATGGATGACTTGACGTCCTCGCGTGATTTGCATTCATTCATTCCCCTTGGCAACTTCTTGTCTGATGCTAATTAAGTATGGCATGCCTGAAGATGCCCTTCACAATACTGAAGATCACTGTGATATTCCATATTTCAGGGGGCATGTGCCTCTCATTTCGCCATAACATCTCTTGACGGCGTCATGGGATGGAGACTGTCCGATGTATCGGAACAAATTTCTCTCTGTGTCAGGGATCCAATCTCAGGGGCTGTCTCACCCGCCTGACTTGACATTCTCCTTGTCTTTTGTGCCGGTATCCTCTTCACCCTTCTCTTTACGCTTCTGTACCACGTCCCAGTTGTATACCCTGGCTACTGCAACCTCCATGGTCTGTCCACAAGTCAGCCTCACCTTGAGAGAGAGAGAGAGAGAGAGAGAGTGTGTGTGTGTGTGTGTGTGTGTGTGTGTGTGTTGAAACATACCGTGATCTGTTCCCTCAGAAATTCCAGATCCTCTTCACAGTTCTCGAGACTCTTCTTCGCATCGCTCAACCGTCCATCCAGTAACGTCTCGGCCTCATCCATAGGATATGCCAGCATCGTGTTGGCCTGCAAGCCTTGTTCAGCAACGCACCTCGGTTGTCTCAAGAGACTTGGAGAGGAGTTTTGGCGGGAGGAGGGGAAAACGTACACCAAGCCATATGTACACCTCGTCTGTTGGTGGCACTTGGGCCTTGGCGAACAATGTGTCGTTCAGCTCAAAGGTCGTCTCGATGGGGTCGGACTCGGCCTATGCCTTCTCATCAGCCTCTTGTAGGTTCTCCTCAACCTCGGGACAGGAATCCCAGTATCTCTTCTCACGGATGGCCGCCGAAAAAAGAATATCGTACCGTCCTCGTCTTCAGAAACCTGACCGTGTCCAATGTCTTCTGGATGTCTGGGATCTTGTCGTTCAGGCCAACCGCCTTGCGCTGCAGTGATTGTTCCATGAACTGGTATTTCCTGTGCACACGCCCCCTTGTCAACTTGGTTGTCCACTTTCTCGAGTATGAACGTTCCTGACGCAGGAGAGAGTCTGGGGGGGCGACGCACGCCCTGCAGGAGCAGAAACGCTCTCCCCCCTTCCCCTTTCCCCGCGCGCCCCTCTACCAGAACCTTGCGCAGCTCCCCAGTGCCCTGCCCAGACCAGATCTTGTAAATGTGTTGGCGACTCACGCGATCATCTCCTGGAACTTTCCCATCGTAGGCTCGACCTCGGCTCGAGAAGACACATAGTCCTCAACCTTGTCGACAAACGGCGCATAGGGTATGCCTCGTGGGTTGGTGGGGGCATCTTTGCTACAGCAGCGGAACGGATTGGGTCAGCACTTCCCAGAGCATCGTCCTCTGCAGTTCCAACTCCGTTATTGTTGTTCCCTACTTACCCTATTGCCACGGCCTTGTCCTTGCTTGCCATCTTAGCGATGTGGGAAGCTCTGCCAAGTGGTGGTGGTGGTGGTGCCGAAGGTTGGAAATTCAATTGCGACAATGGGAAGAGCTCCGTGCCGGCTTCCTGCACCAGCGGGGCTACTGATGGTGGGGCAGAGCAGCTCTACTGTCTCTAATCAGGCTGACCTTGTTTGGGCAGATGCAACTACCGGGGGAGGTGGCCCCCGCCTAAGACCCTAACCCGGAAGAACTACCTACTATGTAATACCTCCTCTTCATTACCTACAACAAGTTGTCAATCTTAGCCGCACCTACGCATGTAATGTCTAATCAAATCAGTGAACGGCGTTCTCATGAGATGCAACTCGCCCAACCGGCAAAACAACAGCCCTGGATGACATCGAATCAGAAACATCATCAGTTCAATATAGCCATCGAGGTCTCCCACCAGTGACTGCACTCAGGCCAGGCAATACGTAACATATGAGTGCCTTGATATCCCCAATGGTCAACCTTTGGGCCGAGCACCTGAATAGCAGTTGTAATTTGGGAGATCTCGTAATATTCCTTGGACTTCCACCTGGAATTCTCGGCAGATTACAAGCTTTCGCGGTGCCTTCGTTCCTGTCAAGAGGAACACAGCCCTCCCAAGCACAAACGCAGAGCCTTCTCCCTCCCTCTAATTTTACCATTTTTTCCCATGAGAATCTACATACTGTAACGTAGAATCCTTGATTATTTGCCCAGGGTGTGAATATGGCATGGGATGTCTTTACAAAGATTGGACCCCAAGGATCAAAAACAATCCTTGTGATCTAATTATTCTCTCTCGGCGGCTCAATCACGTCTTGCGCGTCCCAGCTGAAAAGTCCTCTCAATTGACTTCAATTGATAATGTTTTTTTTTTTTTTCTTTTCGTAATCCGCATCAGTCGCTCGGTATTCGATGTTCGCATCTGCGCTGACATGCCCTCATCCGACCAGATCTGTGATTAAACAATGCCAAGAGAAAGAATAGAGAGAAATCACTACTGTACTGTAGCCTTGTCTCCAGGATGGCCAGGGCCTTCCCTCAAAAAGGGCCCTGATAAAACTGCTTTGCTCAGCTGATAATTAAGATCTCGCAAATCTATTAGATCTCATAGCCGAGCCGTCCGCTCCGGAACAGCAATTTTCTTGGCAGTTGCTGCTGTAAGAATTAATTAAGTATTTACCTAGGTAAGTGGCCAACAAAAGTTCCCTCTAGGCACCGGGGAGGGAAGAAAAGGGGAAAGGCAAGCTCTGTAAATCGAAAGAAAATCCCAATTGTGTGGACTTGGCCTATGTTTACACGACCCGCTGGGGGCCCGGCCAATAGTACAAGGTCTTACGCCAAGAGGCAAAAGGACGTGGCTTATATGTTCGCGATGCGACTCTTTCCGAGTCTGCTCACGCACCTCACGTACCTAATGTAAGCAGCCTTGGGCTGCTCGTCATGGTGGGCCGGGCCCAAAAAGAGTTGCAGCAGGAAACCAACTGGTGAAATGACCCACCCTGGAAGGTAGAGAGAGAGAGAAAGGGCGGGAGGGAAAGCTGGAGAAATTCTGCTGAGGGTGTGAGAAAGAAAACCCCCTCTCAGCAGCGGCAGCCCGATCTCGAGCCTGCCAAGCTGGTCACCTTGTTTCGGGCAAGATCACAGACACGCACACGCACACGCAGCCAGAATGTTGGTGAACACACTGTCATTTCGCATGGCCGGCCTCTTGAGGCTCTTGTCTGTCATGGGCTGCTTTCCCTGCGGCCGTCCTCTAATCATGAGATTATGTTGAGCATTCGAAGGCCGCTTCTTCGACGCGGCGGGGGAGAGCGTGTATAAGGAGGGCAGCTCTCGCCGTTCTAAATTTCCATTCTCATCCTCATCATCGACCTCAAACACTCGCTCGGATATTTTCAACTGCTCTGGTAGCAAATTTCTTCTCTCTTTTTTTTTTTTCTTCTTCTTCTTCTCTTTCTCTTCAGCGTGTGCTCCGGTAGCAGCAAAACCACATTCGACTATTCCTACAAGAACGCTCTTTTGCTCAACCACGGTGACTACTCTCAGCTGGTAGCAGTTACTTTACCTTTGAACCTCATTTCATCCATTCTTTCATTTACAAAACCAACCTCCACACCCACGACGAGATGCAGACGACAGGAGTCTTTGGCGTCGTCCTCGCCGCCCTCGTGGCCCAGCAAGGCGTCCACGCCTCACCCGTGGCAAAACAAGGCGCCGTCGCCTCGCCTGTGGGCCTTGCCCCGGACATGGTGAAGTTTCCGCAGTACGAAGACCTTCCCTTCACGGCGCCCTCCATCGAGACCGAGGAGTCCTACACGCCCTCTAGCCCGGAGACCGAGACAGACTCTCCGGTCCGGCGACCTAACGACCACAGCAACTCTGTCGTCGGCAGGGGAGAGCGCGCCCTCGGCGCATACCGTGCCCGCGCGCGCCGCGACAGCACCTCAGCGAAGACGTCGGCATCCGGCACGATGTCGATGGCGGGCTCGGGCATTGACGGTGTGACGTGGGACCAGCTTGTCAACTCGGTCCCTCACGTGCCCGACGCATGCCCGCCAGGCATCCTGTGCGCGCGGTCGCCCAAGGGCGGACTGCCGGGAACTCTCATTGATATCTTTGGCAACATCCTTGGAGACCTGGGCGGTGATGACAGCTCGAGCGCCAAGCGGTCGCCCAAGGGCGGACTGCCGGGAACTCTCATCGACATCTTTGGCAATATCCTCGGAAACCTAGACGGAGGCGATGAGAGCACCGCCAGCGCCAGCACCAAGCGGTCGCCTAAGGGTGGACTGCCAGGGACTCTCATTGATATCTTTGGCAATATCCTCGGAAGCCTAGACGGAAGCGATGAGAGCAGCGCCAGCGCCAAGCGGTCGCCCAAGGGCGGGCTGCCAGGGACTCTTATTGATATCTTTGGCAATATCCTCGGAAGCCTGGACGGAAGCGATGAGAGCAGCGCCAGCGCCAAGCGGTCGCCCAAGGGCGGGCTGCCAGGGACTCTCATCGACATCTTTGGCAACATCCTGGGGAGCCTGGGCGGCGACGACAGCTCGTAGAGCAGCAAGCGCCCCTCCCTCCCCCTTCCCCCTTTTTTTTAATGGGATGCGTCCTGATCTTTGGCCCGTCATGCACCCGAGCTATGCTTGGCCTCTCGAGGTCGTCCACGCGGCGTGAGGATCTGGATGCCGTCATAGAGGCTCAAGAAGCTGGGGAGAGCCTTCTTGGGGGTTAGAAGAGGCGAGGTGATGGGTGATGAGGGATGGGTGACTGCGGTAGAGGAGCTTGCTGTTCTGTCTGTCTTTTCCTGGTCTGGTTTTCTGTTGTCTTCCATCTTTTTTTCTTTGCTTTTTTGGCTTGCAATGGGAGAGGCTGGGTGCAGGCGCTCGGGATGTTTTGGGATGGAATGAGTGGACGGGGGCGTAACTGTGCTATTAGATTGAACTTTTCAAACCTACCAACTGAATACATTCATTCCTGCATTTTGTCGAGCAGTAGGTATTACTCTTCCTTATTCTCTAAGTCTCCTTCTTCATTTGCCTATACTCCTGTATAATTCAATGTTCGGTGATGTTTTTTTCCTTTTTTTTTTCCCTTGGGCCGGGGTTGACAGATCAGGATGCGATGCTGAGGCTCATCGATCGCACCTCGAGATCAACCCAGCAGCAGCGACAAAAAAAAAAAAGGAGTCGCACATGCACCCCTCAGAATGAACCAGGTGGACTTCTCAGCCATCGGAAGCTAGTCGTCTTCACTCCTAGAACATCTACAACGAAAAGAGGGAGAGTGAAAAAGGGGGATAAGACTTACCCTCCTCCTCTTCGCCTGATCCTACCCAAACCCGCCGAGCATCTCGATGCGCGGCGTCTTGTAACAGGGGACGGCGCGGCGCGGGATCGATGCGGAGCCAAATACCAGATCGTCGGGGACAACCGACACCACCCCCACCCCCTCTCCCCAACGCCGTCTTCTCTCCAAAACACGAGGAGAGGGATGATGATTGTGGCGAGGAGCAGGCTGGTCGAGAACGGAAGATCAGCCTCCAGCTCAGAACAGAGATGCGAGGGAGATCTCGATGTCGAAATGATGATGGTGTAGATCACCAAAAAAAAAAAAAAAAAAAAAAAAAAAAAGATAATACAGGCGCACGCACGAGTGATCAGGATCGGCTTCTCCCCTCCGCGAGCAGTGCAGGTGTGTGTCGGTGTGCGCGTCCGTTCAGATTGCAAGCAAAAGCGAAGGAATGACAGAGAAGGAAGAGGAGGCAGCAGATCTCTGCTTTGCTTGTCCTACATAGTACCTGGGCTACTCTTTCAATATGTCGCCTTCACCGTGTCATATGAGAAGTGTCGTGCCACGTAGAGATGACGATAAGAGGCTGCTTACTAGTAGTACTGTACGTACGCAGAATCCTTGGGTGTTGCTCACAAGAGGGCATTCACATGCGATCACAACATGAATGGGGCTAAAGACCCCAAGGTTCTCTGGCCCAGAAAAAGAAAGAAAAACAAAACATTATCCAGAGTCTAGAATTTCCCCATCGCGCAAGATGGGAAAATTGACCGGGCACGCTGTCGACAAAAGCGGGCGGGGAGTTAGATTCCGGCGGGCGGTGGGTGGTGGTGGAGCTTGTGTGGGAGCGGAGGCGGGCGGGACTGTCAACTTGTCCCGTCCGTGCTTCTTCCTTCCTCTCTTTCTTTCTGTGTCCAATCGGTCAAATAACAATCTCGACGTTATTTAGTAGCTCTCAGTTAGGCTGGATCGAGGCTATTATGTCCAATCTCTGTTGCGCTTTCGGCCCTGCGGCTCTGTGCTATGTGCAATTACACGACTTACGGTACATCAACAGGAGGAACCTGATGCATAATACAACTGTGGCACGTGTGTGGTACTGTGGAAAGGCCCCTGGGCGAAACGTTTGGATGCTTGGTTAGCTATGACGCTTCGGGGCATGGTTTGGACTTTGAGCCCAAGGTCTAGACCGGCCCAGGCCCTTTTTTCCTCTCTGCTTGGCCGCTGCTTGTTTGTTTTTCTTTATTGGCGGGGGTTACTGGTTACTGGCATGCACCTCCTTCCGGATGGCCGGCCAGATGGGGTCCTCGCATTGAGAAGACGACGGATCAAGACCACACCCACCGACCCGAGTCGTCATCCACCTTGCATCATCCCTCATCATAACATTCAACCGCTCTCTGCTACTTGGTATTAGATCAGATCTCATCAGCATTCATCTATAAAAACTGACTCTCATAAAATTGGATCAACACGAACGTTACGAACAAGTCGAGAGGACCCTTTGCGCTGGCATGACGTCTGTTGCTGAACCCCTTTGGGCCTATTGGGGGCCTTCTACAGTGGAGGATCTCGATCTTCAGGGTCTTCGGGGGTCGTCTGCCGGGGAGAAGACTAGTACAGCAGGGAACAACTCGGGCTGGCGTTTTGACGGCCTGTCAGCCGTAGGCTCGTAGCGTAATTGGCTTTGGCGCTGCAGTGGCTAGGATCACACCCCCTGGGGTGTGGACATTTTTATTTCATCTTCTTCGCAGGGTTGGTATATTCGTAGTTTCTCCAAAGCCCTCTCTGTCCCTGCGTACATGCTCTTTTTTTCTTCTTTATTCCGCCATTTCAACTCACGGCTGTTTACCTTGAGTTTCATTCGAGTGAGGAGAGCAGCGACCCCTGGCATTTTGCAGGAACCTCGAGTCCTTGTGACACGAGGTTCCAGGCCGAAAACTATAATGTACTCACAGCTTGTCAGCGGAAAACGCTATCGGCGAACGGGTGTCAGGGGTTTGGTCTGGGTCCCTGCAGCATTGCCCTGGCACGCCTGGTTCGCTAGACGAGGTGTTCAATGTCCAGAAGAGGAGCGATCTCGATCCCTCCACACAATGGTTGTAAGGCCCCGGCCCCGTCCGCCTTTTTCCACCCTCATCCTTCCCCCACCTTTTTATTTCTTTTGGCTTGCATGAAATTACTGGCGTCACGTCAACCGCTGCCAAGTGTGTATGTTACTCTTCGGAATGTCAGCAATGACGACTTTTCCCACCATCCGGTGCCACAGAGCTTAGGCGTGTGACACTGCACATCCGAACACGACGCTGAGAGTTTGGAAGGTCTCACCAACGCCAGTTGTCCAGGAGAGTGATTGTCCGAGGGACTGTCTATCACTTCGTCATAGGGGTCTCGGGGTCCTTGGCAAGACTTGGGCCAACAAATGCTGCAGCCCACCAACCCACTGTTAATGGGGTGATATGCTCGTCTGGCCCCTCCATGGTGGAAGCTTGTGTCGCTGTACGGACGTAGAAAACCTGAATTCGGGCAAGATGGCTGACAGGGTCCAGCTGGGTCGGCGGAAGATTCCAAGAGGTTCCATTCACGTCGTCGAGTCCTCGAGTGTCTCGGTGTGTGTGTGTGTGTGTGTGGGAGAGAGAGGTAGACAGGTTCGTTATGCGACACAGTCGTGACGGCCACCATCGCACCGCCAGCCGCTGCATCCCTCTCAGACACATCTTTGACAGCTGTGCCCTAGTCGTAAGGTCTAGAAATCAGGCCACCTGAGAGTCGTAGGACCAGGGAACGGGCTGTGAGTGGGCGGGGGGCTCCTCGTTATGCAGACTTGGGGGGCGGGGGGCGCTGTAACCACCGAAATGCAGGTGATACCAGGACACATCACGTTCCCTCGGTTTCCTTTCGGACACACAATCGCGGCCACCAGCACTCCCTCCTCCCTCCTGGAGCTGGGCCTCGAACCCGAATCTTGAAAAGGGTTTCTGTGTCTCTATCTCGGCTGTACCAAGACAGAGACAGCTCTCCTGAGGTCCAGATGTTCTCTCTATGAGCTCATCAATAACTACAAGAGCCATCAGTAGAGAGTCCGTCATCCATCATATCCGCAGGCGCGGGGAAGAAATTGGGGGGTGAGGTGTGACAGCTTATCCCAGGGGCCTTTTTTTTTCTACTCTCTCAAGTGGACGCGCAGTTTCCTGTCTGAGCCTGTTACAGGGCAAGAGTGGGTTGGCGCGGGCAGGTTGGTGGGAAAAAGTGTCGATGACAGAGCAAAAGTGAGATCTCAGGGAAAGAACCCCTGACCATTTTTCTTTCCTTTCACAGGCCGTGAAAGTGGGAAGAGGGACGAGACCAGAGGGAAGGTGGAGCCGTCAGGGCGTCGTCAGAGGCGTTCTGATTGGCCAGAGGCGGGTCTGTCAACCAATCAGACAAGACATTGAGGTGACGTCGGTGTCTGGTCATGATGATAGCGGCACACCCCGCCCCACACAGTAGCGAGGAGCTGGTTAAGGCCAGACAGGGCATCAGCTCTTCTTGTCCTGCGCGGGCAGCCTCACGTTGGGGATTAATGAAGACATGAGAACAGATCGGGAGAGTAGGACATCCAGAGAAGCGGCCATGAGGCTGAGAGGTTCAGCAGCATGATGTGGCGATCACGATGGCGGGTGGGTTGCGGGTGGTGGTGCGAAGTTGGGAGGAGGCAGAATTTATAGCGACGCCCTGGGAAAAACCGTCCAGGGGGCCCCAAGTTACTTAGTCCGAGCCAAGGCAGGGCCTGTCCAGAACGTGGACCCCTATTCGATACATGGGCCATGTACCTCGCTAGAAGAGGAAAATACTGGGGCTGAGGCGATCGGACCCGATGGGTTTTCGATTGCTCTCTTCCCTGCCCTGACTTGAGGATCGAGGCAATCATGAGCATCGCCATCCCCAAACTCCTGCCCCCAAGAACTTTGATCTTACACCACCCGCACTGCGCAGCAGCAAACTTGGATGGCAAAATCTGGCCACCGTGGGTTCGGTGGTACCGTAGTGACATAACTGTTTTTAGACAGTCGAACAACTGAACCCATGGGCCGGGTTTCTGATTACTCACCCAGCCTCCGACCCGCGCCGCCGCATTGTTCACCCCCGTCCTCGACAATCTCGATGCCCTCGATTGCATCGTGATTTTCGACCTTGCGATTTGCGTCACAGCCCCCCGGGAAAATATCATCCTTCTTGTCCTCAGCTTTTGCGACAAAACTGTCTGCACCCCCGTCTCACCCTCGTCTTGTACCCACGGTGACGTCCTCATTTTCTTGCCATCAACTTTCTATTGACTCTCTTTCACACATACACACAAATACACACACACACTTCAAACACATACACACACTTCAACCCCACCCATCCTCATCATACCCTTGATTCTCTGGTTCCGGTATAGGCAAGCAACAGCAAGGCACGCAACAACCACCAGCTCAACACTTGACCTTGTGTGCCTGCAGTCCTCGTTGCGGAATCACAGCCAATACAAGGTACGGCATGTTTTCCTTTTTTTCGTCTTGTCCTGGTTCTATTGCTTGCGACCATCATGCCTCCCAGATGTGAGCTCTCCTGTACAACTTCCCACCTTGAACGAGAGTTCTCGACGTCGTCGTCTGTTCCCATCTGCAAGTCCAAGTGGACTGAAGACACTTCTGGGTCCAATCATATTTAATGATAGCCTCAACAACCTCCCAGCTTGTCACTCTTGCGCGCCTACCACGACGGGTGCCCCTCTCCTCCTCGCTCCACGTACACGTATTCCTGCACCCCTCTGATGCGCTCCGCCACTCAAACCGCCATACTTGATATGGTTTGGAAACAAACACCAATTTGGCCTCGCACTACACTTCTCAACAGACTTGTTTCCCAGCCATCGCGCCCTTCACCTCTGCTGCTCTTCCACACTCCCTCTGGCTAGGCTCTGGTAGCCTCTCGGACGTGCAGCTTGACTTGAAGAGAGCTCTCTCCTCTCCCTCTCTCACTCGTGTTTCTTTGGAAAGGCTCCACATCTTCTTACTCCTGGACATGAGGACTTACACGCAGTGCCAGTTATTTCTTTTAAACCCTACGAGGTCACCAGACCTACAACGAACGCTGTGTGCGCTTTCTCTCGAGCTTCCTCCTGCGCAGTTCCCAAGACGACCCTTCAGCTCTAGCCCGCCGTAGGATTTCTGGGTCGTCCTGCCACACGCGAGCATGCTCTCCACATGATGACCCATCGAACTCTGAAGAGCCACGGACTACACCCCAATCACCATGGCCGATCAAGGGGCACAGCGGCCGCTCGTTAGCGACCGTGGCCACCCAATGCCACGAAGGACCACACCCGAGACGTCAGTAACCTTACGACACCACCGTCTGGCTCGGGATGCTTCCATGAGGCCCGAGCCCTCCAGCAACGCCGGTTCTGGCGTCTACAGGAGGAGAAACTCCTCTGACGAGAGCCACGAGACTGGGCAGAGCGACCCCAAGAACTGGTTCGACCGTTCCAACCGCAATCCTCCTGCTGCCTTTGACCACGCTTCTATGGATGGTATGACAAATCTCCATTAGTGCCAGTGGCTTCGTTCTCTCTTGGGCGCATCTGACAAACCTCGTCTAGTCGATCCGCCCTTTTTCCAGAAGCAGTCCGATTCGTCCAACGAAGACGTGATTCCCACCCAAGGCGCCGCATACCAATACCCTCCTTCGGGCTACCAGAGCAGACCGCCCATGCCGACACATGGCAGCAGCACGGATGACTTTCGCAGCGTCATTGACGACCTGACGGTCGAGAACAAACGTCTCAAGGAGGAGCTCAAGAGGTACAGGCAGTTTGGCCCGGATGCCCTGCGCAAGGACAAGCTGTTCGAGATCAAGTACCACGGCCTGCCCAAGAAGAAGAAGATGGAGCTGGAGGCGACGCTGCGCGACTTTGCCTCCAGCCTGGAAGGATCCGCGACCCCTCCGCAGCAGCGCAAGAAGTCTTCGAAGCACGTGGGCAGGCTCCAGGGCTCCAGCTCCAACTCCAAACACGCCTCCTCGTCCTCGTCCCACTCGCGGCCGGTCGACTCTGCATATGCCTCTATGTCGGTCGGCCCCAGCTCGGTGGGCCGGAACACCTCGACGAACTCGATCGGCCGGCCCTCTCTGGGCCGCGGAAGCTCGTCTGCCGAGCAGAAGGTAGAGACCTACCTCCGAGAGATCCCAGAGGGTCTTCTCCCCCGCCACGTCACGTTGACGGACAAGGAGAAGAAGAAGCTGGTGGTGCGCAGGCTCGAGCAGCTGTTCACGGGCAAGTCTGGCGGCAAGAACAAGAAAGCCCGCCGAGGCCAGCAGGCTCCGGCAAATTCGGTTCTGGAGCCCCAAGTCAGCCTGGAGGGAGTCGTCTCCGCACCGCCCCTCCTATCGGCACCGGCCCCGACCACGGCTCAGGAGGAGCTGTCCCGAGAGGCCCGCATCCAGCCGCATGATTCGAACAAGAAGAACCACAATAACAACAACCACTCCCGCGAGATGCTGTCGGTATCCAACAACTCGTATGGCGAGGGAGACATGGCTGAGAACCGGACTGGCAGCGGCAGCGGCAGTAACGAACACAGCGGGCAGGACAGCTCGCCGCAGAATGGGGATCTTGCTGAACAGAGAGCGACGAGGCCGCTCGATCTAGACCCAGACAGGCTGCAGATCCCCTCCGAGAATATGCAGTACATCCGCCACCTGGGCGTCATGGCGCCACAGTTCCTGGATGAGACCAAGTTCAGGCACCAGGACGTCTCGATGGACGCGGACGGCTGGATCCACCTCAACTTGCTGTGCAATCTAGCACAGCTGCACATCCTCAACGTGACACCAGACTACATCCGGTCGGCCGTCGCCGAGAGGTCCGCCAAGTTTCAGCTGTCGAGGGATGGTCGGAAGATCCGCTGGCGGGGTGGTACAGAGGGCACCAAGTTCAGCAGCGACAGCGGCGGGGCCAGCTCGCTGAGGAGTCCCGACACCGAGGCCACAGATGGCTCGAATGACGGACAGCGAAAGAGGCAGAAGACAAGCGGCACCGGGCTGTCGGCGCACTCGAGCAAGAGCCAGACGAAGCTCGGTGGTGGCCACACATCTGCGTCGCCCGAGAGCTTCCACTACAAGCCCATGTTTGTGCACCACCAGTCATCGTCAGTCGAGACCTCTCTGGACGATACTGTGTCTCAGGCCTCCTTCGCTCCCGTCGAGCGCAGCAACATGAACTCCCGCTCCACCGGCTTCGTCAGCGGCTCCGGCTCATCTCCACGCAAGAAGCGGCGCCGCGATGGTGCCATCATATATTACACAGGCGCCCCCTTCTGCCTAGATCTCTCGGGCGACCCGAGCGACATGTCGCCCACCACCTACATGACGTCCTCGGGCCACGAGCAGGAGTCCCTGCAGACCACAGAGGACGGCGAAGCGCCGAGACTGGCTCGTACGGACTCTGGCTCATCTCTTCCTTACCGCCCTCTGGCCGACCGGCCGGAACAGTCAAGTCTTGTTGACGATACCGAGTCCGAGTATGTCACCGACGACGCAGGCATGTCGAGCCCTGGGGACTATGGATTCTGCTGGTGTGAGCATCCCGAGAAGACCCAGCTCAAGCCTCTCCAGGCCTGCCTGGAGCCCTGTGGTTTGGGTGGTGTCACCCCAGAGGACCACTTTGCGGTGCTTGTGGTCACACGGCACCCCATCCTCGCCGAGTACGAGGGCCGGCCAGACGTTGATCGTCTCCAGTCAGATGAGGTGACGGACTCGATTGCCACCCGGATTGCCAGGCTGTCGACCAGCTCGCCGCGCACGCCCAGTCATCACATCTCCGAGCGGGACACCCTTGTCCAGATGCAGGTGCTACAGCAGAGGTACAAGGCGCTGAAGCCCCTCCCCTTACCCCCGCCTGCGATCTTCTACCCGCCCTTCACCGAGACGACCGAGTCGGACGACTCAGGGTTTGAAGATGACTATGGGGAAGATGACGACGAGTCGGATATCATCATGAACGACTCGGACAACGCCATCTCACAGCGGGCCAATCCTCACCTGTCAGACAACAACTACGCCGTGGCTGGCGATCCGGTCTCGAGCGAGGAGGACCGCTTCGGCACCGGCGGCGGTATCAAGTCGAACCCCAGAGTGTCGTTTGGCCCCGTCCAGAGGCTTTCGGGGGTCCCGCACCCCGACGGAAGCTTCACCAAGGGTGTTGTCGACAGACATCCCGACAGCTCGGGCGCAACGGCCGGGGAAGCAAGCGGCTACTCGTCTGGCCGCGAGGAGTCGGCCTGAAAGGGCAGCATTGTGCAACACTTTGCTATGGTTTTTTTTTGGTCTTTTTTTTTTTTTGTTAATCTTGATTTGGGGGAGGTGGTCACAATTTAGGATTGTCGATAAGACAAGGACGGACGGACGGATGATAACTTGGGTGCATTGATGGAGGCGCGTAGCGTTATTTCTTCTATTATCTTGGGTCACACAGCGATGCGGGATAATGCATGAGCTGTGCTTGGTATGATGGGATGGATGGGTCGTGTGTTTTGTATCTTTTGTTTTTATGGCCACAGGCTTTATGATACCATTTTCTTCATGTGTGTTTTGGATCCCGAAAAGAAAAATTTCTCATCTGGTCAGCGAGCGTACTTTGGACATTTCTTGCCCTTTTCCTTATAAAGCATCCAAGAAACTGGTCCTGGCTCACGAACCATTGACTTTATATATAATGGCAGAAGCCAGCGAGCGGGATGACTTTGGATCACCATTCCACCACTGGTTCAGCCACTTTCTTTACACTGATTCAACGTGTATGCCATGATTTTTTATTCTTATTTTACATCACAACCACGCAAACAGAGGCCCAACACCATTACTTCCCTTATGTAACGTAAGGGCATACTTCAAAATCAACATCATTCCATGACCTCCTATTCGAAAAAACTAACTACCTCAGCTTTCTCTCGTCCGTGGCTGCTGCATTCAGGATTCATCACTCTCCTCCACCCGCCATCTTGAGTGGCTTAATATATTATTACTCGCTATTATTAGCTTTGTTTGTGGTAGAATCCTCTTTCTCGCCTCTTTGCTTCTTCAATTTAATTACTATTTACTCTACTTCAACCTATTAATTGAGTAACAGCAAAACAACACACGTGTAGGAAACGGAGGCTAATCGCACTCCTTCTTCGTATGGAGTCGCCACAGCAGTAATTGGCCTTTGTCAAGAGAGAGAGAGAGAAGTTGTATGACAATATGGGGATGGAATTGATATATTGAATACTTGCTGACGTGGTTTTTTCTGAACGACCGGACATTCTTTAGCAGGCAATCTAGACGAGAAAATGGATTATGGCTGTTTTTTTTTCTTCTTTATGTATCTATATATGTATGTACTTCTCCAAAATTGGACTTTGGTCTCCCTGTGCGTTCAAGTTCGGCTTCGAGATCCGCTTTATGTTCTTCTGAGGGACCTGTACTAAAGCTGGAGATTACCATGCAGATGTGACTCGAGAAGCCCAGGTCGGGGGTCTGCTCATACTTAACAATAGAGGCGAGCATGGTAACCAAGATCGGGTTCAAATGTCTTGATAGCTAATAGAGGGGCACATTACGCTTGGGGACGTGCTTGTTGTTTCTGCTAGGAGGAGCCGAGGACACAAGCGACCGGTACGTCCACGAAAAGGGGGGGACAGGCTATGAAAAGCACACACTGTGAGGAAAGACGTCTTTGCAGACATCTCGAAGGGGGTTTTTTTTTTTTTTTTGTCTGTTACTTCTGTGGTGTCTAAATAACCTCCCCAAAGTCCCCTTTCGACCTCGACCCTCTGGAGACTGGGACTCTTGAAGCACCTCTTTCACGCATCAGCCGCGCAGCTTATTTTGAGCCACATCCTGTTCGTTCTCATACCTACTAGACTGAACTCATCTTTCTCATCTCTCCCTCTCCTTCAACACAAGTCAGCATGCCAGGCAGTCAGTCCACATCATCGGATACCAACCCCAACCAAGCCAACAGGTATATACATACTCTATTCCTATTTCTTTTCTTCTTCCTTTCCCTTTTTCTCTACTTGCTATTTCCTTTTACAAACGGTCATCGGATCCTAACACCTCGACCAGTTCTCATGCGCAGCCTTCGAGAAGCTCCACAGAGACGAGACGAGGACATGGGCCGTGAACGTCATTTTTTGAATTTGCGTCTTCTCTTCAACACCCTCAATGAAGGACTACCAAACAGCCATAATATATCTGACACAACCACGCAAATGTGTACTTCTCAAGGACAAGTAATGGCCGTCCAATCTCTCTCTCTCTTTCTCTCTCTCTTAACACACACACACACACACACACACACACACACCTACTCATAATAATTTTAGATAATAGCCTGACGACCTCCCCAAGATGTGGTGATGAGAGATTTCAAATGCTCAACAAAAGAACTCTGTTGCCTTGGACGAACCTAGGCAGAAGGAGCATCGGCGGTTCCCATGCCCCAGAACTGCTCCGCAAAGAAGGTCGGCTCCGCTGCCGTCTTCCACCGGTCGTTGAAGGCAGAGAACAGGACCATGTCCTCTGGGTTGCTGGCGAACGCCTTCCGGATGCTTGTAACAGCAGCCGCCTGGTTGTCGACGCCGGGGACGGCCTGGGAGTTGGCGGAGCCCTGCCACGGCCAGCCGGACTCGGTCACCCGCACCCGTGCAGACGGGTTGCCGAGCTTGGTCCGCAGCGCCTGCACCATGTTCAGGACAAAGGTGCCCGCGGAGCTCGCAGGCGTGTTGGGGTCGAAGAAGGGATGGATGTTGACCGCACAGTAGTCGCTTGCCGAACACAGCTCCGGGTGTGCCAGCGCGGCGACGAACGTGTCCACCGTCACCACGGGGCCCCCAGCCCGCGACCTTGAGCATCTGTCGGGCGCTCGAGAGCGCGTCCAGGATCTGCTGTGGAGAGGCCTGTCCGTTGTTCACGAGCTCGTTGCCGACGCTCACCGTGTCGACGTTGGACCAGTCGCTGTTGATGCCGCTGGTGAGCGTGGCAATCTGGTCGCCGAGGTCGTCGAGGCTGAAGATGCCGTACATGACACGGAGGCTGTTCGCCTTGGCGGCCGCGTACACGCTTGGGATCTGGTTGCAGTCCACTCCATAGACGCGAACCATGCCGTACGTCTTGCCCAGCACACCAAAGTCTGACATGATCTGCTTTGCCGACTTGCAGCTGCCATCGGCGTTGTAGGGCGCGTAGGCCACGCCAAAGAGGCTCCTTTCCGTGGCGCGGTTGACAAGCTGGTCAGAGTCATCTGAAGGAACAAGGCCGTCATCAGCCTGCAACACATCCTCTGCCAGAGAAGTGTCCGTGGGAGGCACAAGAGCAACTGCAGCCGTTGCCGTGCTGACAGGGCTACCGCTGCCGTCGGTGAAGACGATAATCTCCGGGATGATTGTTGTCTCCGTGCGTGAGTTATCTGTGATGGTCACTGTCTGGCCGCCTCCAGTGCTGAGGGACCGGGCAGACAGGTTGTTGCTGCCACTGCCGCCGCCGCCTTGGACATGGTGGACAGGACGCCAGCTGCGGTGGTGGTGGTACTGCGCCAGGGCAGCACCCACGGCGAGGGAGAGGCTGAGAAGGGCTTTGGCCGCTCGCATGTCGAATCTAGGGAGGTGAAAAACAGCGAGGTGAAGGGTTGGGGTTGAGTTTCGAGATGAGTTCCACCGACTCGACATGCAAGTCTGAAGTTCGCGATGCAAGAGTGGCCTCGAGATGATGCCAGTGTGCGGTGGCGTGGGATGAGGATGGGAACAAGACAGAGAGACACACACAGAGAGAGAGAGAGGAAGAGGAAGAGGAAGAGGAAGAAAGCGGGCAGGCAGCCACCCTCAGACAGGAACAGCACGCTGTTATTTTTCCTCTTTTTATTTCCCCCTCAAACCTTCTTGTGGGTTGTTCCTGCCAGTTTCTCCAGGCCTGCCATCACTCTCTCATCATGCCTTCCCTTGAATCAAGCCTGAAAAGAGAAGATAGTGACTGCCACTCCAGGGAAATACAAGCTCCAGACATTCCTTTGCTGTGGGTGCGTCTGATCCCCCAAGTTGTTACGCAAGGGGGCACTGCAGTCCTTCACACGCAGGGTTTGCTGGAGACCCCCTCTCTCTATGGCGCATTAAACTTCGTTTGCATTGACTCGATAGCATATCATGAGAGGCATCGTGTCTCGTGAGTAGCCATGCCTCGAGTGCATGTTGCGAGCGGCCCTTGCACGCAAGACTGAAGTTGTGCATGACCAAAGAAAGGACGGGGACAAGGTCATGCATCTCTTGACCAGTTGGAATGGTGACTGTCTCGTATTAATCATTAGAATAAAAAGCTTATGGGTTGCAAGAAAAGATTGCCCGAGCCACCTCGGGCCGGTTCCAATGTTCAATGTCGTGAGCACATCCCGAATCGTGATGATGCGCATCTACTAGCCTTGGCAACCTCAACGGCGGGGCCGTTGTTCGTGTGTCCATCCATCCTTCATATGCACTCCACCATCTATTAGTTTCCTTTTTTCTTATGAATGCCTCTTCTTGCCAGCTCCTCGTGTATGCACGAGGGAAGAAGATGGTGCGTCTAATTGGTGTACACACGACATAAGAAGTCATGCGTGCTGAAAGAAAAAAAAAAAGAAAAAAAGAGCAAGGTCATCATGAAGTAGGCAGTGACAGCTTGCTGCTCGTCTTCCTCGTCATGACCTTGGTGATGGCGTGCCGGATGATGATGCCTGCCTTCTCGATCTCCTTTTAGACAGGCCAGACGTGACGCAGACCTTGAGTTTTGGCTGTGCGTCCCCGCCGCCGACGCTCTTGTTGATCAGCGTCGTCTTCAGCCGTGTGATCATCACGCCGTTTGCTAGGGCCTGTGATATAAAAAACTTAGCGAATGCTCAAGGACGGTCTGACGCGGTCACAAAGGAGAGGGGACTATAAAGACATACCTCATCAACACATTCCTGCAGGACCCGATCCTGGTCCTCGAAAGACATGCGTCTGGACTGCACAACATTGGGCTTGATTGCCAGTAGGAGGATGGGGTTCTCTGGTGCGCTCGTGCACATGACCCAGTCGCTCCGGGGGTCCAGCTGTGCCCTCATCGCGCGGATGTTCTCGCGGAGCGTGTTGAGCACCTCGGGGTTGTTCTGCAGGATATTGATGGTCTCGCTGGCCGTCACGGCCGACATGGCCGGCAGGGCGGCCGAGTAGCAGTACGCGGACGACGTGATGCGCTGGTGACCCACGACATCCTTGGATCCTGCGCAGAAACCACCGCCGGCGCAGAGGGACGCGGCAAGAGAGCCGATGATCATGTCTACCTGGGAAGGGTCGACGTTCTGAGCCTCGGTGACACCGCGGCCTGTTCGGCCGAGGACGCCGAGGGACCAGGACTCGTCGAGGATGATGCGGAACTTGTACTTCTCCTTGAGCTCGATCTGAACGGGTGTCATCGTTAGCCATTATCTCTCCCGCCTGCGTGCTTGGCGGCCGAGGGGGCAAAGGGAAAGGTTGCTGATGCGTTCCTACCATTTTTGGGAGGTCAATAGAGTCGCCAGTGACCTCGGACAGACCCTCGGCCACGATGAACCTTCTCGTCAGTTTCTTCTGCTTAGCCTGCTCCTGTGCAACCTGCTTCATGGCCTCCTCGAGACCGTCCATGTCTCCGCGGTTGTACCACTTGACAGTGCACCGGGCAAGCTCAAGACCCTTGCGGACAGAGTAGTTGGCCATCCTGTCGGTCACGATGACATCGCCTCTCTTGCAGAAGGTGGGTATGACACTCGACATGACTGAGAAGCCCTGGGCGTACAGGATGGCGGACTCGGTGCCCACGTACGCCGCTATGTCTGACTCGGTCTTCAGGTGGACGTCCTGGGTGCCGTAGAAGTTGGGCGGGCCGCAGGGCCTGACGCCGTAGGTGCGCAGGGTGGTGATGGCCTTCTCCTTGATCTGTTCGTTGGAGTTGAAGTTGTAGAAGTTGTACGAGGCGAGGTTGGTGACTGTGCGGCCGCTGGCCAGTTTCGACTTGGGACCGGTTGGTCTGTTATTGTAATGAAGCACGTTGTTAGCCATCGAGCACACGCACAGGGGGGAGAGAGAGAGAGCGAGAAAGAGAGAGAGAGAGAGAAGTCTTACCCGATTATGACTGGCAGCTTCTCCATCTCCATCTCCTCGAGGGGGTCTGCTGAGCAACCAGGGGCTCGGGCTGCCACTCGTCGACGAGCTCCTCGATCTCATCCTCGCTCAGCTTGACGTAGTTGGACTCGTTGATCGGATAGGAGGGCGACAGGAGGTAGCGGATGAAGAAGATGAGGAGGAACAGCTCGAAGACGGAACGGATTGGGTCGTTCTGGTAGCTGGCCTGGACGTATCGGATCAGGACCGCGGACCCTGGGACCTTCTGGAAGGTATGCGAGGCCTCGTGCAGGAGGACGGTCATCCGACCTTGGATCTCGTAGAGATCCATGGCTACTGTTGTTGGTCTCGCCTGGGAGAGACAGCGGCGGCAGCGGCGGAAGCGGCAGCGGCAGGAAGAGAAGGTGGACGAGGTGGATCAAGTAGATTGTGTTGGAGGAGCAGAGCGGGCAGAGCGCAGGTCTGCTGAGTCTGGTCGTGTGATGGAAGACAGCAGCAAGTGATGGTCAATCGGGACCGAGGAGGAATCTTTCGAAAATAAAATGTACCGACCAATCCGTTTCGCTAGGTCAGTAAAGTCAGGGGCATCTGCATTGGATGTGTTGTATTAGGCGGCAGGGATCTTGTCCCTGCATCCCCTCCAGACCGCCCTAACTACTTATAGTACAGCGCATACACACAGTACTGAAGTACGAACTCCGTACTTCACCTTCACCAACCACTCACCAACATTACCTCCTCCACTACTTACAGTGCCATAGTATCGCGACATGGCAGGTTCTGCTCAAAGCCTGTGTCGTTTTGTGTCCTCATCATCACTTGGACTCACTGCTTTGCAAGAAAGAAAAAAAAAAAGATTCAACAACAGGCCATACACACAATCGAGACGCAAGAAATTAATTATGCCCTGTTCAACTCCATCCACGCGGATGGTCTGGTCGAGATGGAACAACCACACTGAAGAAGCTAAAATGTGTGCCAGACTCAAAAGGCTCGTGTCTAAAGAACCATTTACCATGCTTTGTGAGACCCTCCCTCCGTGTAGTTTGCCGAATAAAAATCAATACAGTTTGCACCGCCCGACCACTTGGGCAAAGAAAGTAGAAAACAGCCAACACCTTGCCATGTGCGGAGCCTCCCCACCCCCCACCTCCCTTTCTTCCTTCCCATTGTCCGCAACCTTTCTTCCTCTTTTATGTTTTTTTATGATACATTTCACATCATCTTAGAAGAGCTTGATCTTGGCGTTGGACGACGACGAAGATGCCGCGGCAGACGCCGAAGCCGTCACCGTCAGCAGGGCCCCAGTGTAGTCAGCCGCACCCGTACCGGTCTCCGTCTCCCCGATAGTATCGTTGTTGTCCTGTCCTGTGGGTTGCACCAGGCCGGTGTCGTCAAGCATGTCGGTGAGCGAGCTTGGCACGTACTTGCCGGCAATCGATGGGCCGACGAGCAGTACCAGGAAGAGGACCAGCAGCGCGAAGTAGAGGACCGCGTAGCGCAACACTCTCTTTCTCCGCAGCTTGGACTGCTTCAGGGAGTAGATGGGTGGCCGGATTTGCCGACTATGTGACGAGAATGTTAGTCAATTTCTCTTCTTCGCATCTCGTGGGACAGGTCAGAAGCAGGGGAGAGGGGGAGAAGAACATACCTTGGCCGCAGCCAGAAGAGCATGATTGAGTGCAGCATGTCCACCTTGGGGATGAGAATGACTGGACACATTATGAACAGCAGGGCATGCCCCAGGATGAAGTCGCCGGCGAAGAAGCACAGCTCGGTGATCTTGCAGAGGAACTCACGGGCGGGCTGGGAGACAGTATGCCAGCCCATGGAGTACCACTTGCCCGTCCAGAAGGCAATGTTAGCCTGATCAGTCTTCATCTCTCTCGTAAGGGCGAAGGTGATGATCAGCTTCATCACGAATCTCTGGATGGCGACGACCGCGATCATGCCGCTGATGGTCTTGGTGAAGTTAAAACCTTCGAGCAGGTACATGACCTCGAAGAGGACCAGGAGCACGATGACCGCGATGGCGTGAGCGATGGCCGCCAGCACGCTGCCAAACTTCTTGCAGCACATGCTCAGGAGGGGACCCGCGAGACAGGCCATGAAGAACATTATACCGCTGACACCCGCGTTGACACCGACAGGCGCAAGGGCCACAATGCCGACACGGAGCAGCGATGCAGTTGCCGTAGCCGAGCTGTCGTTGTCCTTCAGGACGCCTCCGGTGTTGTGGACGCCGGTCTGCGCGTTGATGAACAGGTAGGGGATCAGAGTGACGACGACCAACAGCAGCGGGCCGAGAACCTCGGCGAAGAACACATTAGTAAGCGCCGCACGAGGCACGTCGGCCGACAGCTTGCCGGACGGCTCGCCTACAACCTTGCGCTTGTAACCAGTAAGCCGGGTCCGGGACAGGCGGCAGTAGGAGATCCAGGACGAGGCGTGCGAGACCGAGTTGCCACGAGAGAGCCAGCGGAGGAACTCGCGGTAGTCGATGAAGAAATCGTTCCATGCGAACTGGTGAGGGTTGTACAGGAACGGCGCGATACACAGGGCCAGGAGCGACATCCAGAAGTAGACCAGCGCGGCCTGCCAGATCGTCAGGGTGGCGAAGAGCAGCATTAGAAGCATGCGAGCTCCAAAGTAGATCGAAGGGCCGGCGAAGCGAGAGAACAGGATACCGAATGGAATGCGGGCAGTCGCGAAGCCACGACCCGTGCCGATATACCTGGCACCTCCGAACGACAGGTTATTCGAGACGGAGTTGGCATAGATCTGACAGACGAAGACCTCGAAGATAGGCGACAGGGAGCACATCTGTTTGGCCAGACGGGTGGAGGCACGCAGGACACCGCGCTCCGTGAGCTCCTGGACGACCAGGGGCACGAAGGCGAGGAAGATGACGAAGATGATGGAGATGACGCAACGCCAGACCCAATTTGTGAGGGCGACCGTGTTGGCACATCCAGTCGGGTACAGCGGGTCCGTGATGGGGACGTTGCTGTTGTACTCGCAGGGGATGGTCTCGTGCTTGAGCGAGCCCAGGTTGATCAGGCAGATCATGAAGAGGTGAACCGAGAGCATGATGAACATGTTCTGCACGTGGAAACCGGCGTGGGCGTAGTAGAAGGAGAGGAAACGATCCAGCGGGAGCTGCGTGCCGAGGTAGTAGTACTCCCGAGAGAGCATCTGCTCACCCATACCGGTGCCGATCTTGGTGGTGAAGTTGAGAATGGATCCAAAGCCCAAGTCACGACCCTTACCACACTGGAAGTATTCACAGTGCTTGATGCGGCCTCCCCGCAGGACTGCGTTCATACCGGCATAGATATCCTCGTTGAGATGCAGACCCTTTTGCGCCTTGGAGACACCACCACGGGTAGTCATGAAGATGCCGTTGAGGAAATCAGGGTGACCGTAATGCAGCTTGCCGCCGATCTGGGCCAGCGTACGAGCGAAGAGGGTACCGAACGTCTGTTCCTTTCCGGCAGCCACGTCACCAAGGATACCAATGTTCTCCGAGAAGATGTATTCACGGGCACCGAGAATGGCGACGGGGGCGGGCGTGTTGCTCTTAACACCAGGCGTGTAGGGGGAGACATTGTCGGTCTTCATCTCCTCGAACTCGGCAAGGACACTCCGGATCTTGAGACACTCCTCCAGGTAGTTGTCCTGGTTGGCGTCGATGAGCTGGATGTACTCGCCGCGGTAGAAGATGATAGAGTGGTTCTGGTTGTCAGACTTGCCGTCACCCAGGATGGGGTTGCCGGACAGCTGGATCCTGAACTTGGGCTTGCGCATGCCGTTCTCCATGATCTCGGAGTGGCCATCAATGAGCGCCGAGTACAGGCGAGGCTCCTCGCCCTCGTTGGCGGGCGGCTCCTCGTCGAGGTAGGCAATCTGCAGGTCGGGGTAGGCGCGCAGGAGGAACTCGGCGTTCTCCATCTCCTCCTTCTTGAACTTGGCGTAGCGCTGCATGGAGACGCAGATCTTGAACTTGCGGCGGGCCATGCGCTCGAGCTCGCGCTCGAGCTTGTCAGAGTTGCCACCGAACATCTGCACCACCTCGGGGTTCTCGACACGGTACAGCAGCTTGATGGCACGGCTGTAGTTCATGAAACCGGAGATGGTGCGGTACAGCGTCTGGAAGCGCAGAGAAGCCCAGATACGAGTCCGGAGGGTGTACTCGGGGGCAGACGACTTGAAACCGATGCAGTAGAAGGGGAGATCGTCGATCTTGCTCTTGGCCGTGTCCTTCTCGGCCTTCTCCTCGTCGCCGTTGTACTGCGCGGTCTCGTCGGACAGGATCTTGGTGTCCTTGACGAAGCAGTCCCACTCGTGAGGGTGAAGCTGCTTGAGGTATTCCAGGAGGGTGACGCGGGAGTACGGCTCGTCCTCGCGGATGATCTCTCGGAGGGACAGCAGGATCTTCTCGCTGTAGTGAGGGATCAGGACGGTGAAGGTCGGCATGTTGTCGACGGGGGAGCGGCTCAGGGATAGGCGTCGACAGGGACTGCGCAAAGAAGGAGATTCTGCGCTCAGCCTCGCTCTGGCTGGGGAAGAACTCCGTCTTGAACGAGTGATCCTCCTGGGACACGAAGAAGGTGGGGGCGCGCAGCGTCCTCTTGCCCTCCTGCTCACTTGGCACTTGGTGGTAGAGAAGCTTCTGCACGTGGTCGATGGCCAGGAGGTGCTCCCGGTACATGGAGATGACGATGGCATTCCAGATCTGGGAGATGAGGACCTTGGGCTTGTACTTGATCTCCATGTCCGTGGTCGCCAGCACCTTGGAGTAGATGCGCTTGGGCAGGCGAGAGTAGATGTTCCTCCACGGCGTCCAGATGGAAGAGCCGAGGTAGAAAGACCGGGCGATAGACACAACGGCGTTCAACAGGACATACCACAGGTACGTGTCCAGGAAGAAGAACAGCAGGTCCGTCATGGCCATCAGCGCAAGAGTGATGGCCGGCTGGTACGAGCAGAGAGTGGCGCCGATGTACTTGTCGCCCAGACAGCTGCTAACGTCCATGATGTACAGGTAGCGCACCGGGTCACGGAAGGAGAGAGTCAGGAAGCCATAAGACTCGCCAAACTTGCCACCGAAGATGACAGCCCACAGACCATACGACATGGCCCTGTCGTTGCCCTTGAGGTGAGGCCAGCTGGCGGTGAAGGTCTGACTGGCTACGTAGCGCCGAGACTTCTTGCTCGCCAGGTAGCTGCCAAACAGCCCGCCGAGAGGCATGATGGCGAAGAAGATGAAGGTGGCGATGGCGACGAAGAACTGCACGATACCGAGGATCAGCGCGATCGTGCTGTCCTGGTGGCTGTTGTAGGCCGCGACGGAATCCTGCGGCAGGAAGACATAGACGCCGGGGCCGACGTTGACGACAAAGACCACAATCAGAAACAGGAGACGCTTGGTGAGATGCTGAGCTCCAGCCCACCTCCTGGGGACGTATGCCCACTCAGCGAGGGTGGCCAAGATCTGGATCATGGACGCGATGCCACCGCCGAAACCAGCAATGGCCCACTGGGCAGAGGCGGGGGCTGCTGGTTGACCTGCTGTTCGTAGTTGGGAACCAGCAGCTCGGGAGCGTTGTGCGAGGTAAACATCCACCAGACGGTCAGATGGATGACCCAGATGCGGTTGAAGTTGACGAGCAGATGGAACCAGGAGCGCGTCTCCTTGTACGTCTTGAAGAAGCACTTCTTCCAGGCCACGTCCTTGAGCTTCAAATAGCGCTCGGCCGGCGGCACGTCGACCAGCCTGGACTTGTCCTCCAGGACGATGCGCTCGATACCCTCGGGGTACCAGAAGAGCTGGTTGCAGTCATCGTAGCCGATGATCTTGTGGTGGTCGCGCTCGCGGCGGACGTAGACGCCATTCAGGATCTCGTAGCCCTGGTCTCTGCAGTACTGGTACAAGGGCGTGATGCAGTTGTTCAGGAAGGTGTACTCGGGCACGGGCTCCACCGAGTTCTGGCAGGCCGGCGAGTTCAGGTAGTCGTCGGCGCACTTGAAGATGAAGCAGAGACACTCGGGCATGAAGCGGACCTGGTTGGCCTCGCCCCAACACAGCAGGTAGAGACCCAGCTGCCGCACGCGGTCGTGCTGTGACATGCGGTTCATGCGCGTCTTCCAGCGGAACTCGGCAGCCTCGAGGGAGTTGTCGCCCTCGAGATCATCGAGGGTCTGCTCCTCCTCGGCGCCCTTCTTCTTCTTGCTGGCCTTCTTCTTGGACTTGGACCCCTTCATGTTGGCAAACCCAACGGCATCGTCGAGATCGAGATGGGCAGCAAAGTACCACTTGCGGTAGTTTGCGTTGTCTCCGCCAATGTAGTCGGCGTGCAGCGAGAGCAGGGCCTGGTTCGGGGTCATGCGGGAGGCCCGGGAGTCGAGCAGCGTCATGAGGTGATCGTACATGTTGCGCATGCTGTCCCTCTGGAAGCCAAACTTGTTGGAGAGGTCAATAAAGATGTCCTCAATCTCCTCCTTGGAAAGAGGGATCTGGGCGTCGGACGTCCAGGCAGGGTAGGGCTCCCGAGAGCGCTGGCCGGCGGGGAGGACGTTGCCGTAGTCCATTGCGTAGTTGGGAGTGGAGGCCCCCGAGGAGCGGTTGCCGCCGTAGGAGATCTGTGAGGAGGGAGGGCGGTAGCCACGGCCACCCTGACCGTCCTGGTAGCCGCTGTACCGCTCATCACCCCGACCGTAGTAGTCCATGTCGGCAGCGCGGGCCATGTCGGACCTCATGGTGAAGTCGCTGAAGGTCTCGGAATCGTCCTCGGAGCCCCCACGACGCTGGCCGCCGGCGCCATAGCCGCCCTGGTCGTAACCCTGCTCGTAGTAGCCATCTTGATAGTACCCTTCCTGCTGCTCATGGCCTTCGTAGTAGCCACCGTCCTGGTGGTATGGGTTGCTGGCGTCGGCATTGTAGTAGCCCCTGGGAAGAAAAAGAAGACACACTGTTAGTACGCGTGTAGGTAGATTCTGATCAAGGCGATGACACCAGAAAACTTACGACTCGTCATAATAGCCATCGTGACCCTCTGGGTGAGCTGCTCCTCCGTGAGCATCATAGCCGTTCTGGTCGTAGTACTGGCCCTGTTCGTTGTCGTAGTAGGAATCAGTGTTCCCCCTGCTGATGATGGCCGTAGCCATCATCATACTCTTGATGGTTCGGATACCCCGACATGGTGGATTAAAAGGCTATTCCAAAACATTCAGTCAGCTGATTGCTCATCTGGGTCTCTGCAGGTGCAGCATTGACAGGCCTCTGGGCGGGGGCGTGGTGATGGGGTTGGTGGTGCAAGTTTCTGGTTGTTGTTTTGTGAGGCCAGCTGGAGGTGGGAGGGCAAGCCTGTAGCGCGACGCTGGCACGGCAAGCAACCACGCGAGGGAGGGAAAGCGGGAAGAGAGACAAGCTTGGGCGGGCCAGGCGATGCAGAAGTTCCAGATCGGGCGGGATCGGGAGTTGCTGGGGCGAGGAAGCTAGAACTGGAGTGGACTTACCAATCAGAAGACTCATGTGGTTGTTTCGAGAGAAAAAATTCAGATCCAGTAGCAGCGAGAAGATTCAATCAATCGGCCAATCGATCCAAGTGATAAAATCTCGGTAGTCGAATGGCGTGGGATTAAAAAGAAGAAAAAAAGTCGAGTAAAATAGTTCCGTGAAACAAAGACGCGCCGACAAAAAGGTGTTGTTCTCGCTATGCAAGGCTGGTCGAAACCCAACTGCAGCGGATAGGTCGTCGGTAGGCGAGGGGGAAAGAAAAGGAGTGAGCGGGTGCAATCCCAAATTACGAAACAGAAGGCACCAAGCGAGAGCAGATTGGACCTGCGCTGCAAGGCGTGTAATAAAGAGAGAGGAGAGGGGCAGTGATGCCTGTCAACCCCCAAGTTGAAGCTGCCGGATTGCGACAGCCACTTTTCTCGAGTGCACTGTTTGTTTTAATCCCTGGTCTCTCCAGGTTCTTATCCTTTCTTCTGTCCCTTCTCCGGCGGACAAAGTCGTTCCTCGATTACGGCGCGATTGGCTTCTATCGGGTAGTCGGGGTGTCTGTCCTGTTCGAGGTCTGGTTAGTCTCGGCGGTGGCAGAGGGCAGGAGGGCCTGGAGTTTCCTGGCGAGGCATGGCAGTTGCTGACCTGATGACAATGAGATGGCCCCGGACCCAAGACCTGCTGTCGACACCAAGGTCCCCCTCGCGATAGTTGATGGCAGCGAGCGGCAAGTCGGTGCGCCTTCTCTAGCACTGGCCGACAAGGGAAACGGGGGAAAACAAAAGGTACCTGAGAGCACGGCGGAGGTGTCGAGGTCTAAAAAGGGAAAGGGAAGAGAGAAAAGAAAAAGGAAAGAGAGGGGGAGCGAGTGTGTGGGTGAAGAGTAGGAATAGATAGAAGGTGGGAAAAAAGGGGAGGTTAGTACGGAGTAGTCTCGAAAGGGTCAGAAAAGCAAGAAATCAAGAAAGTTGGATGGCGGGTTTAGATTTCTCGCTCATGCAGCAGCCAACGGGTCCCATCCGTACCACTCAGCTCACCAAGTCTGTCAGTGCCTGCATGGGCTGTCGCCGGGGAGGTGGGTGAGATTCAATCAGAAATGGGGACGGTTGATTGGGGGAAGGGGGGTGAGTGGGAGCGTGGGAGGGAGGCAACAAGGACGCTCGAAGGAGAGAAAGAAAGGGGCCAGGGGAAAAGGAGGCTGCAGGTGCCAGGGGGTGGCCATGTCGACGACACTAGTACACTGTGTGTGCATAGTATTCCTCACAGTACGTGGGCACAATGGCCAATCAGTGTCTCCTGCGCCCCCCTTCTTCTCTCTCCCTCCCGCTGTGTTCAGTTGCAATGCACATCTGTAATCTACATAGGACTAAGTACAATGGTGGCAATCAAACCTTTCTGTCCGTGTTCTGGGATGTTTGGGCTTGCTCAGTCGGCAATCTCGTCGTGCTCTTGTAGGACCGGCAAGATTCAAGGGTGTTGGTCACACAGTCGGGGGATCCAGTTTCAATGCAAACCCATCCTGCCGCTGTCACAAGGATATTTCTTTTTCTCAAAAACTCCAACAACCTTCAACCCATCGGGTGAGAGGAGAATATACGTCCGTACTATGTACTATGTACTACTTAGTCTGGTCGCTGTCGAATCAGGACCTTGCTGGGACCATCCCTGAGGATGCTGCGGATAGAGGCGATCAATCAAACTCCTTGGATGTCCGAGATGAGCAAGGAGCGACAAGGTAGAGAAGAGAACGCCCGCGGGCAGTGCTCCAAGGTGGGTGGCGGTGCTCGTCCCCCCTTGCCTGGCCTGCTACTATGTACGGAAGTACAACATGCCTTTATCTGGGCTCACATGTCGCCATCAAATGAGCTCGATGCGTTTCTCTCTGCTCCGTGACAGAAACCGATCACCTCCAAGTTTGCGCCTCGCCAACTTATCAAGGGCCACACGACCAAGAAATCTTTCGATTCTGTAATGGGGCAGCAGCGCCTGCCAAGCCAGGAAGGCAGACAGGAAGCCAGCCAGCCAGCCAGCCAGCCAGCCAGCCAGGCAAATTTGCATAGGCTGCGATCGAGATCAGAAGAGAGAGAAAGAAAAAAAGAAGAAGAAAAAACCAACCCAAAAACCAAAACCCAACCCAGTGCCACGTACTACCTATTTTGGTGATCCAGGCAGAGATTCCGGTCGTGGGCGTTCAGAGGTAACCTTGTTGCGTAATTTCGCGGCAGAGACGCGGTAGCGAGTAAGGCGACTTTTTTGGTAGATCGACGAAGCCGAAAAGGCTTGATGATCCGCGTCCCGCCATATTGGGCCAGGCGTGGAGACAGGCTACGAGACGCCTGTGCCAACGAAAAACTCGTCTTTTTTTCTTCACTTGATCGATTCAGGACAATTCCTTTCTATCCTGTCTCTTTATCTCTCTTCCTTTCTTCTGTGTAGAAACGCTGGAACTGTGGCTGGCCGTTACGGCGCTGGTGTTAAGCTAAGAGACCCGCCTCGGCGGTTTATGGCAGCGCATGGCGACAAGCGTCGCTCGCAAACGATCTACATGGTATGTACTAAAAAACTCAACGCCGGCCCTGGCCTCAACCGAAAAAAAGAAGGAAAGGGAAAAGAAGAAGGGGGGAAAAAGGATCAGCCATCCGCCGCCGCCGCCGACATCACACACCCACGCCATCTCGGCGAATGATCACACATTTGGATCAGTTAAGCCTCGAGGCCCGGATGGGAATGAAGACAGCAATCCGCAGCAATCGGTCTGCCGATCGACAGAGGTTGACAGGTGGTGGCCAAGTCAAGTTATCCGCTTTGCAAGATTCCCATGGCGGTCCTCGTGCTCGACTGGTGAATAAGTGGCACCGTGGGCTGGTTGATCATCGATCAAGCCACGAGCTGATGCATTCTCCACCCTCGCTGCCCCTGACGAGCTTTTTGTGGTCGCTACTACTTTTATTACACTAGGCCTCCCCACTACTTACCGCTGGGCGAGCGAGTTACGCACCAAACAGGGCCAACAGAAGCCGTAGGACTGTGTAAAGCTGCAAGACAAAAACAATCTGCCTCTCGACACTGTGGGCGTCGACGACGCTCCCGTGTAGTAGTAGTAGGATACAGAGTGGAACAGCGCTGCAGGCCAGTACTGTGTACATATACAGGCCTCCATCGTGTCAATTTCCCTCCGGACACGATGTCATTGAAAGCTGGACAGCAAACTTCTGGCAGAATTGCAGCAGGTAGCCTTAAGATGTCCTACTATATACAAGGAAGGAACACAAGCTCCCACGAGGAGGGCAACAGTACGACCAGCAAGTTGTACGCAGGCAGTTGCTCGTCTTATCTGCACCAGAGATCCTCAAATGCCCGATGGAACAGCATGCACACGTGCACACACACCTACTGACAGATCAACATCGTATTCGAGAACGACGGACCTCGTGCAGAAGCGCTGCGACGTTCAATACGAAACGGCGTGAATCTTGATGTGATCTTGGACGGTAGGAGTGCCTTGCGTACTGTATGGTATCAGCTTATCAAGCCTCTCTGCGAGGTTGTGAGGAACTGTGCAGGCCTGTCTGGAAATTGCGGTGGGGCCTGTGTTAAGCAGCTACTGTGTGCATACATAGTACTTGATACCTGGTGGTAGCCCTCGTGCCCCTGGCACACCTTCCACGCCCAGGCTCAGACCCGCAGTGCTATTTTTGACCGGCCCTTCCGTTGGCTCGTGCTGCAGCAGGGCTCCACAGCAAATACTTAGGACTGTGCCAGCTTTTTTTTTTTTTGCCTGCACATCAGCATTCCCGCATTTGCCATCCATTAGTACAGCCTAGCCCTGAACCTTGACCAACCTTGGGAGGACTGCCGCGCGGCGCCCCTCTCCCCCTGCCACCGTGGTTTTTGCTCAGCTGCTTGCTGGTGGCTTGGGCTTGGGTCCTGGGGCCCTTCGCTGGGCCCTTTCGCATCGATATCATTAGCACTGTGTTCTACATGCTAATTCCCGGCGCTCCCGTCCCTCCCCTTTTTTGGTTGAGCTGGGCTGACGCCAAGGCACGGACGGCTCTAAAATCGCCGCAAGCACCTCTCTGTCTCTTTGTAAATCTACTATGTAGCTCTCTGCAACGGCCTCCCGTGTTGCACGGACTGATTGGGTTTTATGAGGAAGAGGCGGGACCAGGCAAAAGCAATCAATCGGTAGGAGGAGGCGAAAAAGTAATCTCGACTTCATCAGGGGAAAGGAGGGGTGTCAGCTTGTTAATGTGCTACCAATGTTAAAGTCAGCAGCAGTAGTCGGGTTGCCAATCCCCCCCCCCCCTCTTCCCCCTCCAACCGTCCACTAAAAGGAGGGAAAAAGAGATTTCGGGCAAAGGAAAAAAAAAAAAATTCCAAAATGATCAAAGACTTTGAGGCGCGCAAGATGGTATGTAAGCCGCCGCGTGTCTCTGCCATCGCGGTTTGGGTATGGCGTGATGACCTAACACAGTTGGCTCATCGCAACAAGTTCCAGAGAAGGACCAAAGAAAAGAAGGAATAAAAGAAGAAAGAGGAGAACAAAAAGACCTTCGTCTGGACGATGATCGGTTTCGGATCTCACTGAGCATCTCAGCCCCAAACAGAGGCCATGTTGTGAGACATGATGAATCCGTACAAACTTTCAAGGTTCACGCGAGTTTCGCCGCAGGGAATGACTGAACCCACGCCCCCTCAACCTCGCCGAACTATGGTTGTTATTGCACATATACGGACGTACTATAGTACGTACATAGTAGTAGCAAACCGCCTGTTGGATCGGAGCCATGGTCCGGTTTCATCACCCTTGTGAGGTGCATATTGCGGCGGTCTGGCTGAGATGGATTGCCGCTGATCCCTGAGACGAGACACTGGACGCTGGACGTACCAATAGGAGGAGGGTTCTAGCACTGCACCACTTCCATTGCGAACGGGGGTGCACGGGCCAGTCACATCATTGAATCCGTCGTCTCCCCAGCAACAAGCTCTTCTATTGACTTTCGACCTTCGCGACCGGAAGGGCCCCTTGCAACTTTTTTTCCCGCTGCTCGAGTCTACAGACAGTGACGATCATTGGACTATTCTTAAAATCAACATCATTCCTCAGTGCCGCGTCTCTCACCTACATCATCAATACTTTGCCCCCACCACAGCCATGGCTAGAGGCCGCCGCATCGTGTGGGACTCCAGCGACGATGAGTCTGCAGACCTGAACGATATCCAGGCGTTGAAAAAAGCGTCCAACAAGGCTGTCGGGACTCCAGTGGCGCAGACGGCTCGGCCTGCCGCCAAGAGCACTGTCAGGAGGAGGAAGCTTGGGGTCATGAGCGACAATGCGCTGCTCCGCCCGCTCAACGACCGCGCGTGCATGGCACAAACACCGAGCAGGCAAGATGCACCACCCCGCAGGAAGAGGAAGTCGATGACGCCTCAGAAGATCGAGCTGCAGACAAAGAGTTCAAAACTACTAGTTTCAGGTGCAGGAGTTGGTGATCTGTCCGAGGCAGAATCAATCCAGGAGCAGACCATCATCGAAGGGTTCTCGGAGGAAGAAGAGGAGGAGGGGCAGGAGCAACAACCAGGAGAAGCTGATGATTATGATGATGACGACGACGACGACGACGACGGGTCAGACTTCGAGGCTAGTCAGAGCTCAGATCTTGAAGATGATAGTTTGAATCTGGATGACATCCTCGAACGCCGTACATTCAAGCCTCAGCCCACACGACATAATGCCAAAAAGCGGGAGGCGCCCAGGAACACGAAGCGAAGTCCCAGTCCGAGCTCACAGCTGCTGGCTGAAGCCCTCGAGGCAGAGAAACGGGATCTTGCGGCACATGGCTCAAGAGAAGGAAGAGGTGGAGAGGGCAAGACCAAGCCCCCCTCGAAGAAGAACAAGGCTTCACAGCAATCTTACTCCTCGATTGATCTTGGAGACCGCCTAACTGAACTTCATTTGTAAGTTGCCAGTAGCCTTGACACCATACATGCACGATGCTTACCTTTCTGCTCTTTAGTTATGGGCTTGAACCACCAGGATCTCAGAGCCCCACAGAAGACACAGACCGACCTGTAACGCCGACATCTTCACCTCCTCGATGGAAGCCGAAGAGCCTTGTCTCTCCTACCAAGAAGATCCCTCGCATTCCTGCCACACCCCACCAGCCACAGATGGACCTGTTCTGGGACCAGGAATTCATTGACGAGTGGAACGAGGAACACTCCCCAAGAAGAAGCTCTTTCCCGACCCGGCCACCAACAAGAGTCCGTCCAAAAAAGCCACCAACAGTCCCACCAAGAGAGCCGAACCGAGCCAGGCAACTGTGCAGAGAGCTGCCAAAAGGCCTTCTCCGAGTCCAAGCAGGAGGTGGCCAGCAGCTTCCTCCAGGAGCTCGACGAGCGTATCACTAAGGGACAGATCGCTGAGCTCTCGGCCTCGACGGGCGGCGTGCGCATCGAATGGGCCAACAAGCTCAACACAACGGCCGGGCGCGCGAACTGGAGGCGAGAGACGGCCAGGAAGAAGGATAAGAATGGCGAGGTTATCTCGGTGGAGTACAAGCACCACGCCTCCATCGAGCTGTCGACCAAGGTCATCGACGACTCCCACCGGCTGCTGAACGTCATCGCGCACGAGTTCTGCCACCTAGCGAACTTCATGGTCTCGGGCGTCACCAAGAACCCGCACGGGCGGGAGTTCAAGAGCTGGGCAGCCAAGGTCACGAGGGAGTTCGGGGACCGCGGCATCGAGGTCACCACCAAGCACAGCTACGACATCGACTTCAAGTACGTGTGGGAGTGCGGCGAGTGCGGGCTCGAGTTCAAGCGCCACTCCAAGAGCATCGATACCGAGCGGCACCGGTGCGGGTCGTGCAAGGGCGCGCTGAAACAGACGAAGCCGGTGCCGAGGGCAAAGCCAGGCAAGGAGAGCGAGTACCAGCGCTTCATGAAGGAGCAGATGAAGGTCATCAAGGAGGAGAACCCGGGGAGCCCGCAGAAGGAGATCATGAAGATGGTGGCGAGCCGGTGGAGCCAGCAGCAGGGCAAGGCAAAGGGCAACATGGCCGGAGACGATGGTTCCAGCCTCTCCTCGTTGTCGCAGACCACCGGTGGCAGGGACAAGGTCGAGGGCGTCACCAAGTCCATGGTTCAGCTGACTATAGTTGATTTGACCTGAAAGAGAGGCCGGGGAGAACTTGTATCTACGTCACGATACCCTTGTGTACAGGAGAGAGCATTGCCGAAGATCGGGGCAAAAGAATCAGACACCTTTTGTCGTATTCGTCCGTAGTGCTTTTTTTTCTTCTTTTTTTCTTCTTTTTTCTTCAAATCAAGGCAATAACGTTCATTCCAAAAGCTGTCTCAACAGCGAGCCCGATGTGCTTTGGGCGTTCATGATGTTCATAATCGTTCTCAGAAGACCAAAACTAAGCCAAAAGATGACACTTAAAGAACTAAGTGAACCGTCGCCCAATATTCCCACACATGTCCATAATATTCGTTACTATCAAAATCCACCCGGCACACACACACACACACACACACACATGTATTTATAGCCAACATAGACAGGGGTAAGAGGGTATCATCATTCATAACTGGCAACATTGCCTTATTTTCCCGCCTCTCTCTCTCTCTCTCTCTCTCTCTTCTTTCCATCTGCCCTTAGATCTCGTTAAACAGGCCCCAGTCCTTGACCTTGAACGTCTTCCAGATCTCGGCCGCATACTCGACGGCGTCGCCTATGAGCTTGCCCTGCTTCCCCAGCTCCAGGTCCACGTCATCCTCGTCGTACTCGCCCTTGATGTGCGGGACGTTGATGGTGATGAGGATGTCGGTGGACTCCTTCTCGAGGCGCACCAGGGTCAGGATGATGGCCGTGAAGTCGGGCGCAGCCCCGGAGGGCTTGGACGGGTCGGCCATGGGCGTCTGCGTCGCGATGAGGGTGTAGGACGGGATCTTGGTGCTGGAGGGAGAGGAGAAACAACAGCAGGGTCAGCCATCAAGGACAGGATCTACTTGTTTTGGGGGGGTGGCAGGGGAGTAAGGGAGGTTGGAGAGAAAGACATACTCGAGCTTGCTAAACACCGTCTCGGTCGAGTTCCACACCTTGACCGTGTCGACGTCGGACCCGACCAGCTCCTCGAGGTGCGTGGTCAGGGCGGCACCGTCGATCTCGTCGGTGCTGCCAGGCCCGCCCACCCGCTCCGTGATGTCGAAGATGATGCTCGTGAAGCCGTCCTTGTCGATGAAGACCTCCTGGTTGTCGGGCACCTGGCGCAGCTTGCTCACGTCCGCAAAACTGGCCGGCAGGTCGCTCTCGATCGCGCCTCCGAAGAGGGCGGTGCGCTTGTACTGGTGGGACATGTTGAGAGAGGGTGAGAGAGAGAGAGAGTAGATTGTGGTCCAGGGTTGACGTTGGTTGGGCGGTTGGTTCGGTCGGTCGATCGGCGGTTGCTTGTTGCGCGAGGGACGGACAAGTCTTGTGTGTCTGAGCGAGGAGAAGTAGAATGAACTGACAGAGACTTGCAATGCTGCCTATCTGCCGTTCGCTATAAAAGAAGAGGAGGAATGAGTTTCAAGTGATCCTCAGGCGTCAACGCAAATGTGGTTCGACAGAAGGGTTGGCTTTTAGGCTGCGAGGCTGCCTCACAGCCCCTCCAAGTAACTGCAGCGGGGCTGGGATGATGTAATTCGGGACCTTGGCAGGGTGACCTCCTCTCAATTTGCTAGGGAAGAACTGGAAAATAAAACAAATTAAATACAACCCAACAGAATATGATGATCAAATTTTGTATAAAAGTAATCGCAAGGCCATAAGGGGGTTTGGTAGGAGCTGCCAAAAAAAGTGCAAAATATAAATCGAATCTGGGTGCTCCAGACGAGAAGGTTCCAAAGATTGTAAGGTAATGCAGTATTTTCGGTCAGCCCACGGTCACATCTGGTAAAAGGCAAGAGGTGAGTTCGGTAGGAGATCCGACTGCAACTCGCAGTGCTTTGCGCAGCCTTATATAGCCGTCAGCCACCAAAGCCCCCGCCCCCGCAGTTCGATTTGAGAGCCACCCCCATCACCGAGCTGTTGATGCCGATGCATCTCCGTCTCTCAGCTTCAATCTCTCTCTTTTTACAACGGAATAGCCCTCTCGAAAATTACAACAACATCTTTTTCTTTTAATTCTCATTTCGCAGACAATAGTGATGAGCAGAATGGCGTCTTGTATTTTCTGCAAGATCATCAAGGGTGAGTGTGCCGCAATGTTCCCCTTCCGCTCTTCCGAGCCTAGCTGTCGTCAAGCTCCCCCAGGCTCCCGGCGCCATCCACACGAAGTCGACCCGAGGAGGAGGAGGAGGAGGAGGACCTTGATGGCAGGACATAGCTGTCTCGCCCCCTGCCTGATGACTCTTGGCTTACACTGTTTGTTTCCCTAGGTGATATCCCCTCCTTCAAGCTCTTTGAGAGCGACAAGACATATGCCTTTCTGGACATCAACCCCTTGAGCAAGGGCCACGCTGTATGGAAATCACCGTCTCCATACCACACTCACTTTAGCTGTTCATCCATTGCTGTAGCCAAGTATCCCTTACTGAAGCGACCATTTCTACCACAGCTCGTCATCCCCAAGCACCACGGCGAGAAGCTGACGGACATCCCCGACGACAGCCTGACTGAGCTCCTGGTGCGTAGTTCCTGTCCGGAAGATGCCCCCCCGTCCTGCGCGGAGGGCGAATGAGTTTGAATGCTTGCTTCTGGCTGACACCAGATCTAGCCTGTCGCAAAGAAGATCGCCATCGCCTCTGGCGCCGTCAACTTCAACATCCTGCAGAACAACGGCCGTATCGCCCACCAGGAGGTTGACCATGTGAGTTGCTGCGTCCCCACTGACATAAGGCGTGATAACACGCTTGCCTTACCTGCGAGGTGCTTAGTCGGCTGACTCTTTGTCTATTTTTTTCTTCTTCTTTTCTGCTCATAGGTTCACGTTCACATGGTAAGATGCACCGCCTGCGCTCTTTTGCTTCTCTTCTTCTCTTCTCCCCCCTTCTTTCTTCTCGAATTGATATCTCCTGGTGGGAAGAAATGAGCTCCAGCTGACGAGTCACTTTGTTAAGATTCCAAAGCCGAACGAGACGGAGGGACTGGGCGTTGGCTGGCCGCAGCAGAAGCTGGAGATGGACGAGCTCAAGGCCCTGGCCGAGCAGATCAAGAGCAAGATGTAAGCGAGGCTCTTTGGTCTTTAGACAGAGTGTTTTGCATACGATAGGTAGTTCAAGGAGTATGCCTCCACCTATCTCGCCGCAGTGAGAGACAATCAACACAATAGAAGAGAAAAGCTCCAAAATCTCGATCATGATCTCTGCCTTACACTGTTGCAAGGGATGATGGACCTCGGTCAGTGAAGCTTTTCATGACAGTGCGTCGCTCTTGAAATCTTCACGCGCGCCCAATATATACCTTCTATATCATATATATAATTTTATCATTACATTGCTCCCTCCACATCTTCTTTCAGTCCACGTCATCCGCACTCGTCGCAGCATCGCCGTTTACACCCGTCGGTACCGGCGCCGCGGCGCTCTTCTGGGCCGCGGGGTACGGCTCAACCTTGTCTCCCTGTATCCACCCCGTCCTGTCATAGTACGACCTCGCGCGCAGGTACGGATCGAGTGCCCAGTAGTCCGCCCTCAGCTTGGCCGCGATGCTCTCCCTCTGCGCCTTGATCCCTGCGGCGTCGGGCGTCTTGATCCACGCCAGCGTCGCCTCCTCATAGTCCCGGTACAGCTGCTCGCGGGCGGCCAGCATGCTGTCGCGGGTGGCCGTGTCGTTCATCCTGTCGTTCTCGCCAGCCGCGGGCTCGACGTATTTGTAGTCCCAGTCCTCCTCGCCGTCGAGCTCCTTAAGCACGCGGCTGGGCGCGATGAAGTCCTCCAGGTCCTTCAGGTTGTTGGTGAAGTGTACCTTGCTGGCAACGACGGGGGTCGAGCCAGCTGCGGATCAGCTTCCATATGCCTGACGTGAAGGGGCGATTAGTTGTGAAAACTTGCTCGTGTGTGGTGAAAAACCAAAGCGCTGAATATGCTCTGGGCGGGCTGGCTTACCTTGGAAGAGCCAAGGTGCTTTGTGGACAAGAACCGAGCCTAATGATTCGGGATAGTTGGCCTCAAAGCACTTGATCATGAACTTGACCGGTGTGTAGTCCTAGGTATGTATTGTGTCAGTCACACACAGCTTCATCGGGGCTCTGATTGGGTGTGCTGGCACACAAGACGTGTAACTCACCATGTTGGCCATTGAGAAACCAGTCATATCAAACATGATGGTCGCCGTGTCCACGGGCGGCCGCAGGACCATGCGTGCGGTCTCGATGAGGTAGACAGTGTATCTCTCGAGCGACTCCTCGCACTGCTCGCCCTGGTGGTGCAGCCGTACCCTCACGACGCAGATGGGCCTCCCCCTTGTCGTCGAGGCCGTGGAGGAAGCTCTTGCCCATGCGGATCTGCGCCATAAAGTCCTCGCCCAGCTGCTTCTCCTTGGGGTCGCCGGACTTTGCCAGGTCGGCCATGCCGGCCTCGCCCTTCTTCATGATTTCGTCGTCGACGTGCATGTCGTTGGCCCGCCAGTTCATCGTGGAGACCATCATGACGAGGGCCTTCTCGACGTCCCACTTCCTCGCCCTCAGGAAGCGCAGGGCGAGCGCGTCGGGGTGGTCGTGCTTGATCATGCTCCAGATGGTGGCGCGGATGCTCTCGGGCGACGAGCTGGCCAGCGTGTCGAGGAACTGCTTGTTCTGCCCGTACTTGTCCTCGGCGTCGTCCTCCTTCACAGAGGTGCTTATCCCGCTGGCCGTAGAGGCCGAGTCCGAGTCGCCGCTCTTGTCCTTGTGGCCCTTCCTAGAGAACAAGGTTATCCTCCTCTTCTTGCCCTTCTCCTTAGAACTGGACTTGTCGGCCGGCACGGGTGTTGCGGCGGAGGCGGGCGCCGCTTCGTCCTGTTCACCCACAGCGCACACCTTGAAGATGGCGGCCCACAGCTCGCGCAGCTTCTCCTCCTGGTCGGGGGTCAGGTTCCCCACGCGCCCTGGCTGCGCCTCGGTCTTGATGTCGGCCATTTCTTCTTCTTCGTCTTGGTCGTGGTCGGATTTAACAACCCCGTCGTCGGTTGCGCTGGGCTGGAGCGCGGCGTAGACAGCGGCGGCGGCTGAAAGCGCAGCTAGTACGAGCAACAGAGAGGATGCGCCGGCCTGAAGGGGCTCTCCGAGAGGGTCCCTCGGTCCTGGAGTTGTGAATGCGTGTAGCGCAGGGTGATTCTGGCGAGTTGATGGAGAGACCAAGGGACCGAGAGGCCGGTAGATAGTGATCCAGCGACAGGAACTTCTCGCAGTAACAGGTCTGTGTGCTCGAGGCGCAAGGAGGGCACGACCACAGCGCGGGTGGAGGAGAGTGGCCGACGTCAGAAGGGGGTGTCGCATGGGCGACTACTAAATAAAGGGATACAACAAAAGGGTTGAGACAAGGCGTACGAGACGTAGGAGTCGTAGGAGGGGAGGATCAGAGAGAGAGAGAGAAAGAGAGAGGGAGAGAGAGAGAGAGGGAGGATTTACTGGTCGTCTAGCAGCAGAATCAGAGAGTACGTCAGCATCAGGTCGGCCTCGGCGCCGAAGCTGCAACAGCAATTGGCAGCCAGAAGAGGGAGGGGAGGGGGCCACGGGCGCACGTAGGCTCCGGCTCTAGGCGAATACCATATTATAGATGGTACTGTAGTATATCACGAATGAGCATGAGCACGAGCGCACATACAGACGGGACGGGACAGGTTTGCGACCAGGTCCAAGAGCTCCAAGGGCCCTGCGCCGGGGGTTCCGGAGATTGATTTTGGGGCCCAAGGTGACGATCGGATCGTAGTCTCTGCTGCCGCAAAGTTAGGCTGGAAAGCTGAATTCGGCCAGCAGTCCAAACAGGCTAGACAAGGAAATGTCCAGGTGAGATGCGACACTTGAGTACTTAGTAGGAGGAGTAGGATCAGCCTTGGTGGGCTGCTTGGGAGAGAAAATCTGTTGAATTCCGAGTTGCAGTCTGGCGGGGTTCCGGCTGCAAGGGACCCAAAATGCACGCACGCACGCGACAGCTTAGCACAGCGGAGACTTTTGACCTACTACTAAGTATAGTACCTGAAAAGGCTAATACTATGCAGGGCCCCAGCAGATTGCGTCACTGTAGGTGTACTGCGGTACATACAGTAGTCCAGTATTTACTATGGCGCATAGTACTGCCGCAATAAGGTCTCTGGTAGTCAAAACAACAAAATTCAGAACCATGTCTCTCACAGGTGACTTGCGTAGAACAATACAACGAATCACGGATCTATGGTTTACTCTTCCCAGGTCTCAGAAATTGTGGTTGGGCATCTGATTTTTCACTGTGGCACGTGCTATCGAGAAGAAGAGCATCAGGGCCCGGTTCGTCAATCGACCGCCTGTGGCCCTCTGCCCCTCAGCGGGACCTAGACGCGTCCTCCACCCAGCTGGGCGCGTCTGTCACCCAAACCACATAGAACCCCTCAACAACCCCCAAACGAACTCTATCTTCCAGAACACACAAGCATCACCACCACCACAACAGAGGCCGTCCATCCAGAAACGACATCATGTCTCAAGAGCGAAAGCGTTCAACATCGCGCACGAGGGTCTCGCGCCCGACCACACCCCTCAGACCATCATCTCGGTCCTCCTTCAGGGAATCTGCGAGGGCCAGCTCGGATGCCCCCTTCCCGCTGAACGCATTCGAGCCCCAGTTCGGCGAGCTCTCTGATGCCATGGCCGACCTCGAGGCAAACCTTATGCACTTCCAGCTGATGCACGAGAGCCTGGCCCGCTTTAGCGAGAGCTTTGCCAGCTTTCTCTACGGCCTCAACATGAACGCCTTCTGTGTTGACTTTCCAGAGGTACCGAGGGTCTACTCACTCATCATGACTGCCGCTCTCACAGAAATTTTTTTTTCTCTAACGCCTTTTGACTATTAGGGCCCTATACCAGAGTCGTTCCGGAGGGCGAGGCAGAAGGAGGAGGAGCAGGATGCCGTCCAGGTTCCTGATAACAAATCCGCAGGCGAGCTCGAGGGGAGAGACGACGTTCATGTAAGCGAGGTCTCCGGTTCTGCCAGTCTGCGCCCGCGACCTCAGCTCCTCACTGACACCCCCACCCCTTTCTTCTCCAGGACCACCGATACCTCCTTCGTCGAGAACCCCTCGTCTATGAGACCAGCCGCATCCAGATTCCAGACTCCGGCTCCCAAGTCAAAGACCTCTCGGGTGCCTGCGCCGTCCACCCGCGGTGGAACACAGGCTCGGGGCGGTCGCGGTGGTGCTGGTGGCACTCGTGGCACGCGGTCTAGTGGACTCGTGCGCCCAAGGGCCCGTGGCATCAGATGAATGAGCTGCAGAGTTCTGGGTCAATGCGAAAAAGAACAAGAAGGACTCTTCTCTGCGGCAACTGCTGCGTCTCGAGGCTGTTTGGTGCGCCAGTGAGGCCAGCCAGGTATACATATTTCAGCTTTCTACCAAGCTACATGCTGCAGACGCCAAGACACCAGACAAACGAGGCATGGCCATCCTTTGTTAAGCTATTGTGGCTATGGACATACGAGGTGGAGGGCAGGATGGCAGGACGGCACCGTTGGCCTATTCAATAGAGCAGTGATAGAGGACAGCAGAGTCCGCCGCTGCCAAGTCGGGAAGAATAGCTCCATGTGGTGTGCAGTGCTCTTGCATACTCTCTCTGTATCTGAGCCCTTGTCCTATCTGCTTCGTCGTCCATGTTCAATCCTATTGCCATAAGCCTGATTCTATGCGCACGGTCTCTGGGGCCCTGTGCTACTTACTGTATGTGGGTTTTCAATAGTAAGAAACGGACGATAGATGAGTGTAGAGTTCAAGGTAGTACAAGTGGCCGACTCGACGCTGTCAGTGTCGGTAGTACCCGCCCATAGGACCAGGACCAAGACCCTAGTTCCACTTTATCTCAACCACCATCTCGGCCAACTCTCCGAGCACCAACCATCTCCTTCCTTGAATCGTACGACAAGCAGAGAAAAAAACCAGAGGAAAAGAGAGAGAGAGAAAGAGTCAGCACTCGGGATTCTTATCTCGCCGTGACTCTGCAGCGGTTCCAGTACTGTGCTCTCGGTAGAGTGACCCAGGAAAAAGAAAAACAGAAGAGAAAGACAAAACAATGTCGACCCGCCGCTTCATCCAATACGTCGCCGGGTCCAAGAACAAGCTCCCCACCGTATACCTCCACTGCCGCGTCAAACCTGGGGCCAGCAAGGTCCGCGAGGGCGTGGCGGCCCTCACCGACGATGCCGTTGAGCTCTGCGTCGCCGCTGCTGCCAGGGAGGGAGAAGCAAACAAGGCCGTTCTAGCTGTGCTGAGCGAGGTGAGTCGGGCACAATAGCCCCCCTCACATATATGCTCTGGTCCGCCACGGTCCAGACGCGACGGCTCGATCGCTGAACGGGATTTTTGCCAGAGGTTTGGTGCTTACTGACTAGAGCTGGAGGAGAGCAGGTGCTGGACGTACCAAAGTCTGACCTTCAAATTACCCGTGGTATGAAATCTAGGGACAAGACTGTGGCCGTGGGGGGCAGGGGTGGTCCAGCAGGGCGAAGAGTGTCTGGAGAAGCTGCTGAGGAGGCTCAGTGAGGCCATCGATGAGGACGCCGGGTAAGCCTCGGGACTCTGCTGCTTGTCTATTCAACTTCGAATGGTTAAAGCAACCATCACAGCCTCGCCAGACCACCATCGATAGTCGGTTCCCCGGCCGAGATCGAGCCGTGGTGGAAGGGCTCATAACCCCTTTCAGAGAGCTACTCTGAGATATCCCTTACCTCGGTGGTGACTCGGACTCTGTACTGGCTTGTCATCAAGGTGCATGCCTTGTACGTGCTCTTGCTTGTCGTGGGCCTTTTGTGCAAGTGCTGAGATGGGCTACGCAGGTTGATGCCATAATCTCACAAAATATCTGCATAGTCTCTCACGAATTTTGCTTGAAGGCTTAAGGAATTCGCAATTTTTTTTTTTTTTTTATAGTCTGGAGTCAAACTGCAGTATACTCACGCGCGAAATGATGAGTAAAATTGAACGCCGGGAGGCTGCAGATGGGCACTCAAGCGTTCCAGTCCAGCTGTGTAGGGGGCCCCAGAACCTTTTCTGCCATAGAATCGTTCGTTCCCGTTCCGTCACTCTCAATGTGGGTAGACCTAGGATACGTGGTGAGCCACAGATCGAGCCAGGACAACGCTTGTCTCTTGCGAGAATTGCGACTTACTTGACTTTACCATCCTCCGTCACGAGGGCATACCGCTTGCTGCGCACGTTCCCGAAGATCTTGGTGGCATCAAAATCGAGCTCCAGCGCCTTGGTAAACTCGGCAACCGGGTCGGCAAGGAAGCGGATCTGGTGAAAAGGCTTTCTGAGTTTCTACTTCAGAGAAAAAAATAATCCAAATGGACAAGAGAGAAGAGAGAGAGTACTCAAGAACTTACACCAATGGCACCGCTAGGGTCTAAAGCATCGCCCCATGCCCCCATGACGAAGGCATCATTGACTGAGACGACAAAGACCTTGCCCGCATCCTGGAGGTTAGGATGCTTGAGATAACTCGGGATATGTTTCTGCGAGCAGCCAGGGCCTGTGTTACCGCCGTCAGTCTCTCTCTGAAGCCGGTCATGGTCCTGCAGGGTAGCCAGAGGGGGACGTACTGAAAGCTCCCGGTACGCCGATGATGAGACCCTTCCCGGTGGCCAACTCCTTGGCGAGGTTGACCTTGTTCGCAGGCGAGCCCTCTGTGAGAACGTCCAGGCTGGGGATGGAATCTCCCACCTTGACGAATGCTGGGCTGGTCGAGTGAAAGCCCCTCGAGGAGACGAGGGATGACCTCGCCGCCAGGCTCAAGGGCCGAAGGGAAGATCTGAATGCCATTCTGCGAGATTTTTGGGAGAGGAAGGAGGGGGGAAAGGAGGATGAGGGGACGGTGGACGAGGAGTTCGCGGGGGCTTATGTCGCTTCTTTGTGGAAGGTATGATAGTAGCTGAAAGGGAAGCCACTGCATGGCGGCGTTAACAATCAGTGCGGTAATGCTATGCACTACGCAATAACGCTATGCAAGCATTCAGCGGGACAGCCCCGATTCGGGACAGAGCCGTCACCACAAATGACATCACAGGCCAGTGTCCCGACCCCTGCAGCCCCTGTCCAGCTTCCACTTCAGCACTGCAGCCCCTACTCCCTTACATCGCCTCGTTATCGGCATATTTACTGATCATCAAAGGGTGTCACCATGTACCTTATCATGGTACCTTTTCCACCTGTTCGACGCCAGATCTCAGGTGCCCGTTTTCTGGGGAGAAGACAAGGTGAAGCTTGTGTACAGTGAATTTGGGTACAAGGCACCCAAGGGAGATGCTCAATGAGACTTCCACAAAACAGACAAACTGTTCAAGCCCAAACCCTCGAGAAAAGCATAACCCCTCCATGCCTCTCACCGGGACACTACTAAACTACTACATAGTAACTAAAGCCCAAAGCCCCAGCGCCCAGACGACCCACCAAGATGGAGCTGCACGCCACTCCCCCAGAGCCGGTACGGGGGCCCTGAAGACGGATCCGTACAGAGCAGGCAGCCCCCTCAACCCAGCCCAAAGTCTTACATGAGCCCAGGGGGTTGCTGAGAGCCTTCCTCCATTCATTCCCTTGCCTCAACCTGTTGTCGAGTTGTTTCCCACCCATACTTATACCTTATACCCATACTTCAGAGCCTGACCTGTACTGGTCCTTTTCCAAGCTTGCTCCTTTTCCTGATCCTCCCTTTTCTCAAGCCAACGTCTGGGGTTGCCCTGGGCACACACGAGACCCCGGACGGATCGAGACCTGACCTATCGTGGTTTGGACTGCTGTCTGCAGCCATACACAGGCCCCACTGCTGGTCACCACGCACTCATTCATCCACCAACACCCACCACTCACCACTGATCGCTGATCACGTTTCGGTCCATCCGTCACGAACAACCAACCTTGACACCCGTCCCGTCGATAGGCTCGGCGTGTGAGCCCCCTCCTCGTTAGCCCTGTTGTTGTGTTTTGCAAAAGCCTGTTGCCCAGTGGCGTGTGACACTGTCAGCCCCCAAAAACCCAACCACTGCGGCAGTAGGGAGGCCGGGCCCAGCGCCAGGCTCAGACCCCCGAAACGTCTCCCCCCAATTCCTCTCACCAGCAGCACGCCCATCCAGAAACTACCAGGCCTGTCCAACCACAACCACAACCACCACCATCCCCCATCGCAATACTTCTTGGACAACGTCTCACAACCTACTATCCTTTGCTTCTCTCCCTTTCGATACTCCTCCTAGTTGTCGCCTGCCACAGACCAAGACTGGGACCCACCCACCCACCACCGTTTAGTCAGACCGTCCTCTGCCTCATACCGTCTGTACCCCCCTCGTCACCTGGACTCGGTCGCTGCATCCGAGTCCCCCGTCATCATTCCTCCCAAGACTTGCAAGAGAAAGGCGGCTGAGGCGAAGTTTTCCTCCGCGACCAAGGACGCCCTTCCCAACAAGAGGGTCTCCGCCTCAGCTGGCCGACGAGTTCACGCCTCGCCTCCCACCCCCATGACCACCACCTCCACCAACATGGATTCCGACGACGATATGCTCTCCAACCTGTCAAGCGACGAGGACGTCCTTCAGGATGATGACAGTGACAACTCGGTCGACGATGGTATGTCTTGTCCCAACCCCGAAACCCCTCCAGATTTATCTGTCCTGTCCTGTTCTGTTCCCCCGTCGTCCCATATGTCTGCCTGGCTGATGACTGACACTCCCAACCGGAACCAGGTTTCGACTTTGACGATGAGCCCGAGCCAGACCTGCCCGGCCAGATCGACTTCAGCCCCAAGAAGAAGGTCTCGTACGAGATCACCTACAAGGTCTACCTGCCAGAAGAGCTCCAGAAGCAGCAGGACGAACTGGTCGACGAGGTCAACATGATCCTCGAGCTGTCCAAGGAGGATGCTGCCATACTCCTCCGTCATTTCCGCTGGAACAAGGAGAAGCTGATCGACGAGTACATGGACAGAGGGCCCAGGGTCCTCGATGCTGCCGGTCTCGGTCCTGATACCTCTGGCGGCCCGCGCCTGGAGGTCGTCCCCGGTTTCACGTGTGACATCTGCTGCGAGGACGGGGCCAACCTCCTGACATTCGCCATCAAGTGCGGGCATCGGTACTGTGTTGACTGCTACAGACAATACCTCACACAGAAGATCAGGGGAGGAGGGCGAGGCTGCACGGATCCAGTGCCCCTCGGAGGACTGTCACCGCATCATCGACGCCAGGTCTCTCGACCTGCTCGTCACTGAGGACCTGGCTGACAGATATCGGCGGCTCCTCAACCGGACCTACGTGCAGGATAACGATACCCTGAAGTGGTGTCCCGCGCCGGACTGCGAGAACGCCATAGGCTGCAGCGTCAAGAAGAAGGACCTGGACAGGATCGTGCCCACGGTGGCCTGCTCCTGTTCGCACCGCTTCTGCTTCGGGTGCATCCTCACCGACCACCAGCCCGCCCCCTGTGAGCTGGTCAGGCGATGGCTCAAGAAGTGTGCCGACGACAGCGAGACTGCCAACTGGATCTCGGCCAACACCAAGGAGTGCCCCAAGTGCAACTCGACGATCGAGAAGAACGGGGGCTGCAACCACATGACGTGCCGCAAGTGCAAGTACGAGTTCTGCTGGATGTGCATGGGCCTTTGGTCGGAGCATGGCACCAGCTGGTACAACTGCAACCGGTTCGAGGAGAAGAGCGGCACCGAGGCTCGGGACGCCCAGGCCAAGTCCAGGGTCTCGCTGGAGAGGTACCTACACTACTACAACCGCTACGCCAACCACGAGCAGTCTGCGCGCCTTGACAAGGACATCTACCAGAAGACGGAGAAGAAGATGATCCAGCTGCAGACGGCATCGGGCATGTCCTGGATCGAGGTCCAGTACCTCAACGCCGCGTCCCAGGCCCTGCAGACCTGCCGGCAGACCCTCAAGTGGACGTACGCCTTCGCCTTCTACCTGGCGCGGAACAACCTCACCGAGATCTTCGAGGACAACCAGAAAGACCTGGAGATGGCCGTGGAGGCACTGTCCGAGATGTTTGAGAAGCCCATCTCGGAGCTCTCGGACTCCAAGCTGAAGGTCGAGATCATGGACAAGACGGCTTACTGTAACAAACGGCGTGTGATTCTTCTTGACGACACTGCTGAAAATCTTGCAAATGGTATGCAGTTTCAATGTCCTTGATATACTAGATGGATGGCTGCTAATGATTCTCTTCTCTATAGGCAAGTGGAAGTTTAATGTGGACCTACACAGCCCATCGTCAACGGCTGCTAGCGGTCGTCGATAGGTTGATGCATGTAGAAGTCGGCAGAAGGCCATAGACTTGTTTGACGAGCGATGCCCCCACAGCACAATGCTTTCTTGGCTCACCTTGGACTCATTCCAAGGAAGCTGTCGCCGACTGGCTTCCGACTTGTCAAGATACCCGACGGGGTTCGCCATGTTCGATACAGAAAGGGAGTTGAAGGGATCCGCGCCTCCAGGGTCAAGTTGGCTCCTCAGGAACAACAACCTGTGGGATGGTTGCCCGAGATCTGCATCACCCCAGGTCACAATGAAGGCGTTGCAGAGTTGAGGTGGGACTTGATTTTTTTTTTTCATTTTCTCTAGGAATTTTCTCCGAGGCATCGCGCAGCCGCATCATTAGAAGACAAGGAAACATCGGTTTCTTAGACTACATTGCAACAGGAGTCACGGAGAAGCTTGTTTCTTGTCTCTTGTCTGGTCCACCGCGCCGGTGCCAGAGAGCAGGAGCAGGGGAGGTTTTTTGTTCCCGAGGAAGAGATTTTTATACTTGTCCATCTCAACCACATTCCGGGTGTGGTGGACAATCATCCTTGAGAGACATTCACGGCCTTACTACTATACGTTACTATGGCTTTATTGCTGGGCAAGAAGAACGAAGGGGTGGTCTGTGAAGCGCACAAGAGGACGAAAGGGAAGCGGGCGCGGCGAGAGGGAATATGACAATAGGCAATGAGCATATTAGACTGCGTCTGGAATTTCTTGTTTGATCTTGATAGTGGTAAACCAGACAGATACATATCGCCATAACGGACCGCCACCATGAATGACGATCATTGTTGTTGCGTGACCACTATGCTATCGTGGTCAGTATAGAACTTTACCACCACCAGGTGAGGAGGAAGAGGGGAGGGGGCAGACCAGATGGTTCACCAATACTCTGTAATTCCTAGCCGAGAGCGGCGGCGCATCGGGTATGGGCCCTTCGCTTCTTGCCTTGGCTGCAAGAACATTCATCCGACGACGGACAGCGGGCCGACCTGACGCCACCACGGCCCCTGCAAGCGTCCCCTGGGCCTGGGCCTGGGCGGAATGAGGCGGGTTATTTACTTATCCAACAAGCCCAATGCCGAGGTGGCTATCCGCGTCTGGGACCTTGACAGCATCGTCGGTGTGGGAAAGCCGAGAGATGACTTTTGGCGGGGGAGAATATAGGAAGAACTATACGGACGTTGTCGGGTTTGAGGAGCTATAGTGCTTGCTCTTTCTCGGTCCTTGGGTTCCAACGAATGACTTCTTTCTCTTCTTTTCGTGCGCTGCGAATTTACTCTGTTTCCTCCTCGTCATCTCGACATCAGTTTGTCCCCGCTTCGCTTCAGTGCTCCATCGGCCTTTGGTTGTCCTGACTGACGGGGACCTCCATCCGACTGCTGCTACCCCCGGCTCCCGGCTCCGGCTCTTGTCCTCCACCGCGTCGGTCCGGTCGAGTGTCCTTTATTGTCGACGTCGAGGACATTAGTTGACTGTGTACAGCTGACGGCTGGAGGCCGCTCTTCTTCTTTGCCTTCACTACATCATCACACAACACAGACACACGCACACACACACAAAACTATGCCGTCCGCAAGTGTCTGCATGCGGACCCTCCGCGCATACTCAAGGCATGGCTCCAATGTGAGTTTGCTCACGACACACAGGATACTTTCACACACGCCATGAATTCCTCAAAAAGACTGTACAGCCAGGCACTGACAGACAGCCTGTGGGTTCTGCCCCTCCTCCCCCTCCTTCTCCTCTAGCATGCCCTCCTCTTTGCCCGTGCCTTCTCGGCAACGACCCGGCGCGCCGAGATCAACAAGGTCTACCCCTCCGCCTCCGAAGCCCTCAAGGACATGAAGCCCAACAGCACCCTCCTGTGCGGCGGGTTTGGCCTGTGCGGCGTCCCCGACACGCTCATCAACGAGGTCCTGGAGAAGCCTGAGATCAAGGGCCTGACGGCGGTGTCCAACAACGCAGGCACGGACTCGTCGGGCCTGGGCCAGCTGCTCAAGACGAAGCAGGTCCGCAAGATGATCGCCTCGTACATTGGCGAGAACAAGACGTTTGAGAGGATGTACCTGACGGGCGAGGTCGAGCTGGAGCTCACGCCGCAGGGCACGCTGGCGGAGCGGTGCGCGGCGGGCGGAAAGGGCGTGCCGGCCTTCTACACGCCCGCGGCCTTCGGCACCGTCGTGCAGACGGGCGACCTGCCCCTCAAGAACAAGCCCGACGGCACCCCCGCCGAGTACTCGTACCCCAAGGACGTCAAGGTCTTTGGCGGCAAGAGCTACCTCCTCGAGCACGCCATCGCGGGCGACTACGCCTTCGTCAAGGCCTACAAGGCCGACAAGCTCGGCAACTGCCAGTTCCGCCTCGCGGCCAACAACTTCAACGGCGCCATGGGCCGCAACGCCAAGATGACCATCGTCGAGGCCGAGCACATTGTCGAGCCCGGCGAGATCCCCGAGGCGGTGCACCTCCCCGGCATCTACGTCAAGCGCGTCATCCAGAGCACCACGGCCAAGAACATCGAGAAGTTCACCTTCACCAAGGACGAGGGCGAAGAGGGCGACGCGGCCAAGGCCCTGGGCACGGGCGACACCGCCGCCAAGAGGGAGCGCATCGTGCGGCGCGCCGCCAAGGAGTTCAAGAACGGCATGTACGCCAACCTGGGCATCGGCATGCCCATGCTGGCGCCGGGCTTCGTGGGGCCCGAGGTCGAGGTGCAGCTGCAGAGCGAGAACGGCATCCTGGGCCTGGGCCCTTACCCCCGCCGCGGCCGCGAGGACGCCGACCTCATCAACGCCGGCAAGGGAGACCGTCACCCTCAAGCCCGGCGCCGCCGTCTTCGGCAGCGAGGAGAGCTTCGGCATGATCCGCAGCGGCCGCATCAACCTGACCATCCTCGGCGCCATGCAGGTCAGCGGCACCGGCGACCTCGCCAACTGGATGCTGCCCGGCAAGGTCAAGGGCTTCGGCGGCGCCATGGACCTGGTCAGCAACCCCAGCGCCACAAAGGTCGTCGTCACCATGGAGCACACGGACAAGAAGGGGAATGCCAAGATCGTCAAGCAGTGTGCCTTTCCCCTGACGGGACGTGCATGCGTGTCGAGGATCATTACTGAGCTGGTGCGTTTTGATTCTCCCCCTCCTTCCCCCCTCTTTAGTCTTTTAGAAAGTGGGAAAATTGCTGACCTGAAATTTTGTGTGTGTGTTGTCACAGGGTGTTTTTGATGTCGACTTTTCACATGGACTGACGCTCATCGAGATTGCTGATGGCGTGACAGTAGATGAGATCAAGGCCAAGACAGAAGCGCCGTTCAAGGTTGCTGATGACCTGAAGCCGATGTTGTAATTTTATAAGAGAGAGATGGAAGGATGGAAGGATGGATGGATTGATGGACGGATTATCTGAATAAAAAAAAAAACAGCAAAAGGGAGAATGTGCTAATCACCTTAAAACAGGGTGGAAGAAAGGCAGTGTAATTCATACAAGTCATGGATGATTTTTGACTGTGTGTATTATAGTATTACTGTTGCAAGAGGAGACTTGAATGGTGGTTCATGTCATGAGACTTTCAGGAAGAAGCAAGAAGATGAATTTCAAATTGTAAGGTTCATATCGTATAGAGAATCTGTGAGAAACGCCATGCGCACCCATCAACAAAACTCGTCTGGCTCGCAGGCAAGCTCAAAAGTTCACACAAAGACAAAGGCATCATCATAGTGGAGCGTTTCCTCCAGTCCGTCCAGCAGCAACAGAAGCAGCAGTATCATGATCATCATCATCAAGTTTGGAAGTCATTAAGAATGTCGCCGATGCCGCTCATGCGAGCCCGCTTCGAGGGTCGGGAGGCCGAGCTCTCTCCTGCCGAACCCGCGGCCGCAAAAGGATCGACGCCTGCGCCCGAAGCCTTTGCTACCTCGCACCAGATGTCAGACTGGTCGGGCGGCGCCACATAGTACTCTGGACCAGGAACGAGTGACCGCCGCCAGAAGAACAATCTTTTCAGTCCCATCGGCCCCCAGCGCCAGGGCGTGTCATCCATGGTGTCCTGCTCAGCGCCTAGAGACAAGGAGGCAAAAGGTGGCGCTCGTCGCCTGGGCTGCTTCTCATTGGATGCCCGCGCGGTGGTCTGGTGGGGGCCCGGCGGCACGGTATCGCCGCCGGCGCGAGGGGCCTTGGCCGTCGCGTCCTCGAGCATGCCCTCCAGAGTACTATGTGCGAACAAGGGCCAGCGGCTTCTGAGGCAGGGGCTTGCCGCCTCAGCTCCGATGAATAGGTGCTGCGCAACGAGGTCATGAGGTGCGTGTACCGATGGGAACTCGGGGCCGCGGGGTGGGCGATCATGGGGGTAGTCGAGCAGAGCAAGGCCCCCATGGCAGGTCCATCCGTGCGTTTTGGCCTGGGCGTCTGCTCCCCGCCAGTTCTTGACCTCGCCTAGAGTCTCGAATAGGGCCAGCTGGGGCAGTTTGTTCAAGTAGGGCAGACACTCCCCTGTGAGAAAGTAGGAGCCCCAGACCCTCAGGATCAGGAGGCGAGGAAATGGGTCTTCCTCACAACTCCATGATTTGACCTGTTATTGATACCCCAAGTGTCAGCCCGCACGAACAGCCAGACTCTGGGAGGAGAGTGCTGTTGATGAGAATAAGCAGAAAGGGATACTATACCACGCGATCGGTGACTCTAGGGAACGGGGCGGCCGCATCAAATGGCTCTACCATTTCCAACATGCAAAGGTTCTTGAGTCCAGCGAGCAGGATCAGGTCTCGCTGCTTGATCTGAGAGGGCCCCGCGATCTGCAGGTGAGCGAGAAACTCGAAAGAGACAGTGCATGCCAGGGGCGTGGTATAGACAGCAATGTCGGCGGCGGTTGGGACGGGGATGCGCATGAAGAAGGAATCCAAGACATGAGCCCAGTCGCCCTCATAAGGTAGGAATGTGTTGAACTTCTTCCAGGTCACAAGCGAGAGCTCTCTAGAAACCAGTCAGACACAAGAAGTCCTCTCCCAATATAGACAGAAAAAAAAAAATGATAAGGCTGTGACGGGAGATCCCTTACCCTCTGTCGGGACTCAAGTACTGCCACATTTGTTGGATCCATTCAGGCCTGGTGATGGACTCGAGCCAGTGGTCATCGATATTGTAGATGTTCTTTGCGGCAACCTCGAGGGCCATCCTGAACAGAGGCTTGGGCCCTCTTCCTAGCCACCGTCGTCTCCGTCTTCTGAGTCTGAAGGGGATATGGTTGCTCTCTAGCTCTCTAAACCCCGGGTATGGGTCAGGAAACCCAGGCGCCTCATGTTCCCAAGCGAGATCTTTGATGTTGGACACGGCATGAACTGTGTACTCTCTAGAGACGAAAGGATCCATGGGCGAGGAATGTTCTGAGGTGGTCTGCAGAGATATTCTGATTCTTTTCTCTTAAGAGTCGCTCAGGTTGTAAGAGTTATGAGGGCCAGACCAGAGGGAACAACAGAACGGCGACTATTCAGAAAGAAAAGCACACCAGATGCCAGGTGTAGGCTCTGAGCTGGCAGACGTGGGGCGGCGTAACTGGCCCCCAAACTCTCTGTTCAGCAAAGTACTTTGCCCGCACGGGGGCGCGCGTCACGACTGTGCTATGATCATGGACAAGATTAGAAAATGGGTGGGAAAGCCCACCTGGAGATCCGATGAGACACAGGGAGAGTTGGTTGTGAACAGCTTGTTTGATTGAAGATGCTGCTGGTCCAGCCGGTTACGGCGAAATATATCTAGGGAGATGGAATTGTCTCGTTGAAAATTTATCTGGACCCAACGTGAAGCCTGTTGTCAAGCTGAATACGAGCACAGAAGGTAAGGTAACGAGGTTGATCTGACCCTCGGTTTCCCCTCCAAGACACGCCACTGAAGAAAAGGCCAGGTGCCAGAGTGAATACGAGGGTGCCGAAATATGTGTTGTGAAGAGAAGAGGAAAGAAGAAGAAAGGGAAAGGAGAGCGAGCTCCCGGTGAAATTTTGGTGCCAGCTCTGGTGGGCCTCGGCCCTTACGTAATCAGCCGGTGCGGCGCGGTCCGTTTGGGCTGGGACGTATTGCACTGTCCTCCGGACTTTCGCATAGCAGAACAGGCAAATACTGTATCTGTCCTGGCTGGCTCATTATTAGCATTCTGCCATGTCTTTTCTAACACCTCTCTTATTTGCCCATACTGACAGTGTCTTAAAGTTGAATGTTAGAAACTAGCATTGGCAGGCCTTCGCACTTATCCAACATTCAGCTAGGCATTGTGTTCACTGTGCAGCACAGCCACTCCCCACAGGCAGTGACATCTTATGTCAGCACAGGTGAACCAATCACACCAAGGCAGAAAACAATTGCTAGTGATCTTCAGGGCTCTGGACCTTGTTGCAGGTGGGGGAATGAGGGGCAGTGATTCACCTGCAGGACTGTTCTCAGCCTGCCGGTGACTCTTTTGTTCTTCCTTTTCAACTGACTTGGAAATCTGGGGACAATCAGCACTTGTTGGTCTCTCAGCCAACCTCGACTCTTAAGCAACATCACTGGAATACAAACAACAATACCCAGGAGACAAGTATACTTCACTGCTATTCTATACCAACACCCACACACTACACAAAGCACCATCAGTCCTTCAGAACACAATGGCAGGCGGCGGCAGAGCAGTAGATCGCGCCCGAGCTGGCAAGTTCAACAAGGCCAAGCGAGGAGGTAAGTCTTATCTGTCACATAATTCAAAAATCCATAAAGAAAAGACCTCCCAAGTGCTCAGGTGGGAATCTCACTAACCATGTCTTTCCCTTCCTGATAGGTGGCAAACACTTCTCCCGTGACCTCCGACCTCTTGATGCCGACGGAAACGAGATCTCGATGTGGGCCGAAGACGCACAAAAGAAGGCGCACGGCTCCGACTCGGACTCGGACGACGAGGAGGACTCCGAGGAAGAATCTGACGACGAGCCCGGCCCCTCGCGCGCCGCCCCTATCCAGGAGATGAGCCGCGAGGACCGCAGAAAGGAGAAGAAGGCGCGCAAGGAGGCCGCCATCGCCAAGGCCAAGGCCGCTGCCATCCAGGTCGGCGATTTGCCCCCAGCGACTCCGAGGGCGACGACGACGACGACGACGACATGCCCGCCAACCCCAACCACTCCAAGGCTGCGCGGAAGCAGGCCGTTGCCCCTCCCAAGGTCGAGGAGGAGGACGAGGAGGTCGACGAGGCCGCTGCGGGCGTGTCCAAGATGAGCGTCAAGCAGCCCCAGAGCCGCCGGGAGAGGGAGTCGGCCGAGGCGGCAGCCGCCAAGGAGCGGTATATGAAGCAGCACCTGGCTGGCAAGACCGACGAGGCCAAGGCGGATATGGCTCGCCTCCAGAAGATCCGTGAGGAGCGCGAGAGGGCCCGTCTGCAGAGAGAGGTGTGTTTTACCGAGCCGAGCCGTGGCGGAACAAGATAACACTAACATTGATATTCTAGGCCGAGGAGGAGGAGCGCAAGGAGCAGGAGGCAAAGAAGCGTGCGGAGATCGAGAAGAAAGAGGCTAAGCTGCGCGAGGCTGCTATGGGCAAGCCCGCCAAGAAGGCCGGCAAGAAGAAGTAGGGTGAAAACTGCCTCCTGTCGCTCTGGATCGTCAAGGTCTTTTGGTAAGCAGAAGGTCCAGATGGGTATCTTTGATCCCGGCTCCCTTTTATCTTTTGGCCATAGACCAGCGTATATTGGGTTTTATAGTCGTTTGGTATTTTTTTTTTTTTTGGGTTCCCTTTTCTTCTCTTGCCTCTTCTCCTCCCCCTTCTCTCACAAGAAGATTGCGTGTAGACGCAGTCATCTCTCCGACAACACAATTCAGTACAGCACCCTTATTGTTTAAGGGTCAGTCCACACTCTTCGCACACCCACCCTCTCTCTCCGTGACCTACATGTGGGCGAGACCGTCCGAGCCCACGCTCTCCTTCCAGAACTCGTCAAAATCGATGCCCTGCTCTGCAAACAAATCCCGAATCTGCTTGGCGACCTCGACCTGCTTGTCCGCACCGAACCCGCCCGGCCGCGTAGACTCAAATTGGACAATCTCGATCCATCGGTAGAACAGGTCTTCCTTGCCCACCGCTGTGAGTGCATCTCGAAACGCGAACACCTGGGTCCGCCGTGCAACGTCCTGCGCGTTCTCCTCCATCTTCAGGTCAAGAGACACCCAACCGTAGTCCTCATGGTGCAACACGACCATCAGCTTAAACGCCTCCAGCGCGATGCTCTTGTCATCCACCAGTTTCGTTGCCTTCACCATCGCCGCCCAGTCCAGGTCCCACTCATTGTTCATCGTCAGGTAGCCAGTCTTCTCATTTATCAGCATCGGCGCGGTAGCCACGCTGACATGGTTCATGAGGAGATTCCTGGCCTGGGCATCTTCTCCCTTGACGGCCTTGTTGATGTCAGCGTCCCAGTTTGGCTTGCTCCGGCGGATGTATATCTCCTTGTCCCGGAAGCCCACGCCCCACCGCCACACAAGAGGGCTGCCTTCAGATGACCCGCCGAGGCAGAACTCCACGGGCCAAGGCCACACGAAGATGAAGAGCAAAAAATCCAGCGAGAACGTAAAGGCCCTCCGCGCAATAATCCCGGCAATAGCTGACCAGCTGGACTCGGCCACGGGCACGGTGGTCTCGTTGGAATGTCCGAATGCGGAGGCAACAAGCTTGAAGTACCAGGGGATGATGTGGTACATGCGGTAGGCAAAGAGCGCAGTGATGGCGAGGTTGATGACGATGGGCACCAGGAAGATCTTGCGCTTGAAGTCGACCGGTTTACTGTCGATGTGTGTTATGTAGACATGCTTTGGCGAGAGGGTCGAGAGCAGGGGAGCCACCACCTCCGGTGCCCGCTTGAACGGCTGGGGAGGCTGTGGTAGGCTTGTCGAAGGTGACGACGGTGAGGATTTTGGTTTCCTTGCCTGGGTTCTCTTGGTTGGTGCCATATTTGAGGAATGTTGAGGTGAGTTTTTAAGGGTCTTCTTTTTTCCTTTTTAGGTTTTTTGGGGCAAGATCCGAGTAATCAGTGAATACTAATAGATGAGACGCAGGAACGGAGACCTGTTGTACTGTGAGCACAATGGAAAAAAAAAAGAAAAGAAAAGAAAAAGAAAAGATGGGCAGTATCTGGATGTGTGTGAGAGGGAGAGAGCGTGCTCGCGTGGCTTCATGAACTGACAGCTCCAAGTATAATTTTACCCCTGACCCTGAACTGACGGCTCCTCCACATGCCTGCCCTGCGCCTGTACAAGCCGGGTACATGATCTACCCGCTGCAGAGTGGGCTGGTTGAGGGTCTCCTCTAAGTATAGCACTGCTGTTACGCTGTCATAGTACATCAGTAGTAGTGGATGCAGCCCCCAAGCATCCATCCAAGATCCACCTTTAAAAGTTGCCATCGCGGTTCTCTTCTCGACTGTGACCCAACACACTTGGGAGTTTCTGGGGAGTCTCATAAAAAAAAAAAAGAAAAGGCAGCACCACAAAGGAGGCTGTCCGCGTCGTGTTCTTCCCAGGGATGTTGAGGAACCAGGCCAAGGTATGTATTCTCTTCCTGTAACCTGCTCTTGGTTTTTCCTTTCCTTTTTTTCTTTTCTTTCCATTTGGAGTTTACTGACAACATATTGCGACACTTCAGAGGCAGGCCAGCTTCTACGTCTGCGCATCATGTCGACGCCAACACCAGCAGGACCTCGCGCGACTGCGTAATGCTGGTCGCCCCCATAGTCATGACCACTCCTCCCTGTCACGATCGTTTTCCTCGACCGGCCTTGCAACATTCAGGCGACCAGGTTCCAAAACATCCCGACATGGAGCGCTACGTGCATCCGAGGAAGCCCTTGTACAGGGCAGCCGAGCAGACATCCGGTGTTATGCCATGTGGGGCAGGTTTGGTTCGAACACCGTCCCAGGGCAGTCGAACTCTGCATGGGGCGCTTCTGCATTGAAGAACGGTCAAAATCAGGTCGCAGGGAGCGCAAGCCCATCACCATCTGCTGCGTGGGTGGGACAGGCCGCAGGCGACAAGATACCACCGGCCCCTGGGACATCAGCCTGGGCCGGCAAGCTCGGCGGCGGTGTGCCTCCGGCAGCTTATTCCTCGAGCACAGTGTCGCCTGGTGGTGCGAGTGCAGGACAAGCAGTTGCTCGCCCAACCACCTCCACATCCTTTGGTCAGCTTAACACTTTGTGGGGCAGCAGCAGGCCGAATTCCTTTGGCAGTTCGCCAGGGGCAGGACCTGGAAAGCCCGCCTTTGGCGCCGGCACATCAGCAGTCAGGCCCGTCGGCAGCTCTGTGGCTGCAGCAAATTCAACCAGCGGCATCTCCAGGCTCTCTCTAGATGACCTTCGGCAGGCAGCACATTCTCGGGAGACGCCTGCTCAAAAGGTCAACCAGCAGGCCGTGCCTCAGCCTCCCAAACCTCACCCGTCGCCTGCACCCTCGTCAGCATCTCGATCACAAGCTCAAAGATCGGACCCTATCCGCCAACTGTCGAAAGAGTCTCTCTTCGATTCAGCTTTCAGTCAACCGCCTAGTCGATCGCCGCCAGCAGGCGCAGAGTTCCCTCAGCTTCGGAGGAGGGGGTTTAAAGATGATCTATTCGAGTCTATGAGCCCCTTCAACCTCCCTCGGGGAGAAATACCTGCCCCGCGGAGGTCGGCTGGCCCAGGCCCCGCCTCAGCTCCAGATATGCCTCAGCAACGCGAACGCTCCACGCCTAAATCGCCGAAACGTACCCCTGACCCGTTGAGGAGAAAAGATCGCTATCATGACTGGGGAGCGACGTCGTCTGTGGGGAGTGTTGGCTCTCCGGAGCCTGCAGAGACTGTCTCCAATCGGCGCTCAGCAGCTCAGACTGAATACAATGGAGTCAGAGCAAGCGGGCCCAAACTACCAGAGTCATCGGCACCACGGCCTCAACTGCCATTCGAGCCCATGTCCAAGCCATCGGACCTTCCGAGTGGCCCAATGTCGTCGAGGTCGGATGATCCATTCGAAACCATGGTGAAATCCTCAAGATCTCAGGATCAAGGGTTCCGAAAATTAGATTGGAGTGGCGAGGAGGAGATAGGTTCACCTGCCCATAGGGAGCCTAGTCAGCTCATTCCCCCTGAAACTAAGAAGAATGCCCCCTTACCAGACGAGAGAAGCGAGGGAGGCAGGAACTTTGACAGACGCGGAAGAGGCCGAGACTTTGACCGGGACGCGGGCTATCGCGGCCAGAACAGAGATGTCGACGAACCTTCCGATCGTCGAGGAAGAGGGGGCAAACCCAAGAAGACGCACAGTCGGAGACAGCGGGAGTACGATGATGAGCATGACGAAGACTTCGACTACGAGCAGGCAATGGCTATCCGAGAACAACGCCTACGCGCAAGAGAAGAGAAGAGAGCTGCCAAGGAGGCACTGGCGCCCAAAACGATTCTGCTGCCCGAGTACATCACGGTGTCCGATCTTGCAGATGCGCTGCGCGTCAGACCTCGGCAGTTCTTGAAGGATCTCGAACAGCTCGGGTTCGAGAACATCCTGCACGACAGCCTGATGACAGGCGAGACTGCAGCTCTTGTTGCTGCCGAATACGGCTTCGAGCCCACAGTCGACACGGGCGACGGCCGTGATCTCAAACCGAGACCACCACCGGAAGATCTATCAACTGTGCCTCCCCGACCGCCCATTGTGACCATCATGGGCCATGTCGACCACGGCAAGACGACCATGTTGGACTGGCTGCGGAAGTCATCTGTCGCAGCACAGGAGCACGGTGGTATCACGCAACACATCGGCGCCTTCTCTGTCAAACTCAAGTCTGGCAAGCTCATCACGTTCCTGGACACGCCTGGTCACGCCGCGTTCCTGAGCATGCGGCAGCGTGGTGCCAACGTTACGGACATCATCGTCTTGGTGGTGGCCGTCGATGACAGCGTGAAGCCGCAGACGATCGAGGCCATCAAGCATGCTCAGAATGCCAAGGTGCCCATGATTGTCGCCATCAACAAGATCGACATTGACGATGACCCGAAGCGCATCGAACATGTCAAGTCGGATCTGGCCACTCACGGGGTAGAGATCGAGGACTTTGGTGGTGATGTGCAGGTGGTGGCAGTCAGCGGCGTCACCGGACGGGGGATGGGTGATCTCGAAGAGAGCATCCTGACGCTGTCTGAGATCCTCGACATGCACGCTGAGCCTGACGGCATGGCCGAGGGGTGGGTTCTCGAGGCTAGTGTCAAGTCGGATGGCAGGGCCGCAACCATCCTCGTAAAGAGGGGGACGCTGCGTGTCGGCGATCTCATCGTTGCAGGGAACACCTACACCAGGATCAGGACCATGAGGAACGAAGCCGGCACAGAGGTCAAGGCTGCCGAGCCGGGAACTCCTGTGGAGATCTACGGTAGCTGGAAGCAGCCACCAATGGCAGGAGACATGGTCCTGCAGGCGCCTGATGAAAGCATGGCGCAGTCAGCGGTTGACTACCGCCAGGAAGTCGCAGATCGAGCGGAAGCTGCTGCGCAGAAGGCCCAGAAAGAAATAGCAGACCGCGAGGAAGTCGAGAGGAAGGCTCTGGAGAAGCTGATGGAGGAGCAGCGTGAGGATGGCGATGAAGCCGCCGCGGTCGAGCCTGAAGAGACGGGCCCCAAGATCTTCAACATCATCGTCAAAGGTGACGTGATGGGCTCAGTCGAGGCAGTCACCAACGCCATCCAGGAAATCGGCAACAACGAAGTTCGAACGCGCATCCTTCAGTCCTCGCCAGGCCAGATTACCGAGTCAGATATCGACCGCATGGCAATGGCCAAAGGCTGCATCGTCAACTTCAACACCGTCGTACCGGGCCTCATCCTGCGCAGGGCAGGTGATACTGGCGTCAAGATCCTAGATCACAACATCATCTACGAGGTGGTTGACGCTGTCAGGAAGCAGCTGTCGGAGCTGCTACCGCCCATCATGAGCCAGAGGGTCCTGGCCGAGGCGGAGGTTCTCCAGGTCTTCCCAATCAACATCGTGAAGAGGGTGTACAAGAATATCGCCGGCGTCAAGGTCAAAAATGGCATTGTGACGAGGGGTGGCCTGTACAGGGTGATGCGGAACGGAGAAAAGATTCACGAAGGTAATGAAGTTTTCACCTCTTTCTTTCCGAACTCTGCCCCTTTTCCAAACTTCTCTCCAAAAATGCTCTGTGGACCATGTGCTAACCTTTTTGATACACAGGCAAGCTTGACGCCCTCAAGCAAAAGCAAAAGGACGTTAGCGAGATGAGAAAGGGCACCGAGTGCGGGATGATGTTTGAAGATTACGATGATTTCCAGCCCGGCGATGCCATTCAACTTTACGAGGAAGTACAGGAAAAGAGGCACTTGTAGAAAAAAACAAATAGAGGGCCAGGTTTAGAAGACCATGATGCATCAAGCAAGGCGTGCACGGATACATTAGAAATGTCATCTCAGCTCAGTTTACTGTCGCTCTAACGCACCTAGACACATTTCACCACCTCTTTGGGGCAGACACACCGCCCGACGTGAATGTCCTCGACGTTATATGAGCCTGTGACCTCTCCCTGTCCAGCTTGTTCAGGCCTATCCTGTCCGTCATTGGCGTGGCGGAGATGATATTGTCAAACTCGTCATCGTCATCCTCGCCATTGTCAGAATCCGGTTCGGCGTCTTGGTCGACCCTCACCCTCTGATGCGGCTGCTGTGGTCTCGGAACCGTCTCTGGCTTTTTCCGGTCTGCTGGGTCGTCGACATTGGCGAAAGATCTTGATGCCAGCACCTTCTTCCGGATTGCCTCCATGGCGGCATCCTCGTCTTCTTCTTCTTCGCTGCCGTCCGATATGTCGAATGGATCCTTTTCCGCTCGGGCAGCCTCTCTCGGTGTTGGTTCTGGCTTCTTCCCTAGATATATGCCGTCCACACTGCCAACCTCGTCGCTGTCTGCTGCTCCGCCATCCTCGTCGCTTTCTTCCTCGTCATCGTCGCTCTCGTCATCTGAATCCGGCATCGCACGCCGGTTGACGTTTCCACTCTTCCACATATCATCGTCTGAGCCCTCTTCTCTGTTGTCGGCATACTCCTTCTCCAGCCTCTCCATCCATTCCTTCTCCGTCTTCTTGATTGCCTGCTCGTCTTCGCACTCGGCATACTTTCTCAGGAGCTTGGCATTGATCTTGAGGAACGCCTCTCCGTAGCTGAAGGGCTCGAGCACCTGCTCGGCCCAGTCCAGGTGCCCACAGATGGCAAACGCAGCCGCGAGGGCCTCGGCGCAGTTCAGGCGCAGGGGCTTGCCGTAGTTGACGGTGTTGGCCGCGACCAGGTACGGCAGCAGGCGCTCGCACTTGCCGCCGACCTTGTTCCACTGCACCTCGCCCGTGCGCGCCCAGCTGCACTCGACGACCGCGGCGCCGTACGTGTCCATGAGCTCACGGTCCGCGGGCGAGAGCGTGTGCTTGCCGTTGGGCGTGATGATGACGCCACTGTGGCGCTGGCCCAGGTGCAGCTCGCGCATGAGGCCGGCCCTCATCAGGCGCTTGCCGGAGCAGCGCTTCGGGTCGCAGTGGCCGAGGTCCCAACAGGCTGCCTTGAAGGCAGGCTTCGTCCGGCCAGAGGCGGCAGACGGCTCTTGGGCGTCGTCATCTGCGTCGTTTCTCGGTGGCCGCGAGGGCCCGCCTCGTCTTGCGTCCCTGGGGTGGACGCCAAAGGTCTTCTTGCTTCGTGGGTCTTTCTTGTGACGGACCATCTCGGAACTTTGTGGCTATGTCGGCTGTTGTGTTGCAAATCTTGTTGGTCGAGTGTGGAAGGCGACTGTTAGCAAACGACGTGCTGCGGTGAGGCTGTCGTATGTACTGACAATTTCGATGATGATCTCAGTTCCAGAACCGAAGCGAGGCGGACCCTGGGAATTTTTGGAGGGGCAACTTTTCTCAGATAAGCAGCCCGGCAGGGGTAGAGCTTGTATCCGGGTCGCGGTGCCGAGCAAAGAGCTTGCCCAGTCGTGCCACTGTTCTTTCAGCTGCCCCTGGCGTTCAGGCGCTATAGGAACCCCCCCCCCCCCCCCGTCCCCCAAAACCAGGCTGTAGTGGGAGCAGCGCCACCCCCTCCTGCCAGCGCCCCCAACGCCTATTCAGCAGCGCCTCAGTCCCAGTGATGAATGGATGCGCTTGGTGTGGCCACGATGTCATCCGAGATTTCGCAGACTGACAAACAACAACGACAGCTCACCAAGCCACAAGACGACCACACCAGCGACAATATACTACCAGTCGGCTACACGCTGATTGATCACTGCAGCGTCATTTCTCGGCATCACGCCCGCCCGAGCAGCACCCTTGCCTGCGCAGCCTGAGCTCCAGCTCCAGCTCGACCTAGCCAGCTTATTCACCTGCTGAAGCGGACGCCCCCGTTTCAACAGCTCTTTGGGTTGCGACCGCGACCGATTATCTTCCAGGAAAGCGCAAGACTAGGTCCTGTGGCTGTGTTCCAAGAAGGAGCCAGAACACACTGTCTCTACCAGCCTGCCTCGTACGACCTTCACGATGGAGGCGGCCAGCGCAAGGGCGGCCGCCAGGGACCCGTGGGGAGGATGGGGCGGCCACGCTCCCTCGCAGCTCCAGCGCTTCATCCAGGCGGCGTGCAGTCCGGAGAACTACGAGCCCAACCTGGCCCTGAACCTCGAGATCGCCGACCTCATCAACTCCAAGAAGGGCTCTGCGCCCCGCGAGGCCGCCGTGGCCATTGTCAACTACATCAACCACCGCAACCCAAATGTCTCCCTGCTCGCCCTCAACCTGCTCGATATATGCGTCAAGAACTGCGGCTACCCCTTCCAGCTGCAGATCAGCACCAAGGAGTTCCTCAACGAGCTCGTCCGCCGCTTCCCCGAGCGGCCGCCCCTCAGGTATAGCAGGGTGCAGATGAAGATCCTCGAGGCTATAGAAGAATGGCGCAGTACCATCTGCGAGACGAGCAGGTACAAGGAGGACCTAGGGTTTATCAGGGACATGCACAGGCTGTTGAGCTACAAGGGGTACGCGTTTCCGGAGGTCAGGAAAGATGACGCGGCCGTCCTGAACCCAAGCGATGTGAGTCTGCGTATATAGGCCCCTCTGCCCTCAGAAGTTCGCTCTCGGCTGACAACCTTGAACACAGAACCTCAAATCCGCCGAGGAGATGGAGGAAGAAGAGCGCGAGGCCCAGTCGGCCAAGCTGCAGGAGCTGATCCGGCGCGGCGCACCAGAAGACCTGCAGGAGGCGAACCGTCTCATGAAGATCATGGCTGGCTATGATACAAGGTCAAAGGTGGACTACCGCGCCAAGGCCGCCGAGGAGGTCTCCAAGATCCAGGCCAAGGCAAAGCTGCTTGAGGAGAGGCTTGCCGAGTTCAAGCCAGGAGACAGCATGACGGACGGCGACGTCTTCGAGGAGCTCGCCTCCTCGCTGCAGAATGCCCAGCCCAAGATCCAGAAGATGTGTGAGGAGGAGTCTGACGATCACGAGGCCGTGGCGAGACTCTTTGAGATCAACGACAGCATACACCGGACCGTTGAGAGGTACAAGCTGATGAAGAAGGGCGACCTGGAGGGGGCCTCCAAGATTGCCAAGGGCGAGCATGTGGCCTCCTCGGCGGCAGTCAAGAGCGCCGCTCAGGAGCTCAACCTCATCGACTTCGACGGCGACGCAGGGGCCAACGGCTCGGGCAGCGCAAATGCTGCTGCCGTGAGCACGGCACCTCAAGCTCAGTCGGGTGGCCTCGAAGATGATCTGCTCGGCCTGTCAATCGGGGAATCAGAAGGCGCCAGCAACTTTGGCCAGACTGGTGGTATTTCTCTTGGCTTTGGGAACAATACCAACATTCCTGGCCCAGCGCTGCTCTCTTCTATGACCCAGGACAACAGCGCCAAAGGCTCCCTCTCATCATCTACTCCACCTCCGTTCTCGGCCTTCTCCGCCTTCAACTCGGGACCATCCACCTCGAAGAACAACACCCCGCAGCCACCCAACTATCAGCAGTCGGCGTTCAGCTCCCCAGCAGCACCAGCGGTCGATCCATTCGCCGCGCTCGCCGCGCCCAAGCCTGCTGCTCCTCCTCAGCCGGCCGCAGCACAGGCCAATGATGATGATGAGTGGAATTTCTCGTCGGCACTCCCCGCAGAGACGACATCTCTGCCCAGAGAGCATAGGGTGACCGTGAGCAACTCCAACCTGAAGATCGATCTCCTTGCCAACCGAACGACTGGCACATCAAACAGCATCAATCTGTTGTTTGCTTTCAGCAACGGCACTGCACAGCCGATCAGCGAGGTTCATTTCCAGTTGGCCGTGACAAAGGTATCTCTTTTAACCCCCTCCGTTCTTTTTTTTTTTCTTCTTTTTCTTCGAGACTGTCATTGAGTTTCTAACACCCATCCAGGGCTACGAATCCCAGCTCAAGCCTCAGACGGGGCGCTCGCTAGAGCTAAAACAGAGCCGTGGGATAACCCAGTCCATCGAGGTGTGGCATACTGGTGACAAGAGTAAGAAGGTCGAGTCTGTCAAGCTCAGGTGGAGGGTGGCTTATAAGGTCGGATCGGAGACGAAGAGCGAGATGGGCGAGATCTCAGAATTCAGTATCGCGTAGCATAGCCTGACGTGTGGACTCTTCATGTCTGCTTTCTCGAAGAATCAATTGGCAGTAATTTTGCCCACAAGCTCAAGATTTGTTGATCCTGAATTCCCGATTTTGTTTAGGAATATTTTCACATACACACACACACACACACACACACACACACACACACACACGTATATGAACATATACATATATAGCTTCATTTACGTCTACTCTACCCTCCAATCACAGTTCTCTCATAAGGAATTTCTTTGCGCTCTACCAAATCTCCCATGATGGCCTCACTATCCATTTCCCTGGCAAGTATGCATCCAACGGGGCTGGTTCCTTCGCTACATGTTTAGTGCATATGTAGCTCTCTTATCTTATCGCTCAGAAGGCACCCCAAGTCTCCTGCTGGATACTCCTTCCAGCCAATTCACTTACTTCTCAACCCCCTTCTCAACTCCGTTCACCATCCATTTTTCAAAGTCCTCTCCACAACCAGATTTCCTGAATTTCCCAATCGAGTCGTCCAGTCTCCCTAAAACTCTTTCAAGATCACTATCTAAACCTCATCGAGCAGTGCTTCGCTCCATTGAAATTTTGAAGCAACCCATAATAACTGAGCGTCTTGACACTCGCTTTTGGAAGTTTTACTTGACGCTTCTCGACAATGGGTTCTGATGCATCCTATGATGAGGATGGGTCGTCGCGTCATCGAAAGAACCGCTACAGAGATAACTACGAAGACTCCAGTGACCGAGAGCGCTTGAGCCGACGCTACCCTCGGGACCGGGACTCATCTGACAAGACTTCGAAGCGTGACAGGTCTCGAGACAGGGACGACGATCGGTATCGGCGTCGACGGCGGTCTCGCAGTCCTGAGTCCAGGAGACCCAACTCACGTGACAGAGGTGGTAGGCGCTCCAGGAGAGCTCGAGACTCGCGCTCCCCTGAGGAGGATTCGTACGAGCGCCGCCGGAGCCGTCGTGTGGAAGACGGCTCGGGCGACGAAGGCAGAGGTTCGAGGAGGAAGCACAAGCAAAGGGAGTCTCGCTGGACCGAAGAGGAAGAAGGAGGAGACCAGGGCGAGGACCGAGCAGCAAGGCCGCGCAGGCGCAGACAAGAAGATGCCCTGGGCGATGCGGAGTCTGTGGAGAATCAAGTGGCTGTGAGACGTGGTGGGCCTCTTCCGTCACAAGCAGACTCATTCGCCGTGTCGAACGGCGAGGAGCCGGAGAAGCCCAAGGAGAAGCCCAACTTTGGAAACACGGGTCTTCTGGCAGCAGCGTCCAACTCGGTCACGCAAGCAGACGGGACGACGATCACGCTGAAATACCATGAGCCGCCCGAGTCGCGCAAACCTCCGCCCCGCGACCAGTGGAAGCTTTTCGTGTTCAAGGGCAAGGACGTCGTGGACACCATCGAGCTCAGCACCCGGAGCTGCTGGCTGGTGGGGAGAGAGCCGGCGGTCGTCGACCTGCTGGCCGAGAACCCCAGCATCAGCACGCAGCACGCGGTGATCCAATTTCGATACACGGAGAAGAGAAACGAGTTTGGCGACAAGATCGGAAAGGTAAAGCCATATCTGATCGACCTGGAGAGTGCGAACCGCACCAAGCTGAACGGGGAGGATGTGCCTGACCGGAGGTACCTGGAACTCAGACCAAAGGATGTCGTCAAATTTGGGTCTAGTGAGAGGGAGTACGTCGTCATGCTCTCTAGGGATTGACCGGATCACTTGGGCGATGCTTGAGTCACCCCCGGCCTTGCCAGTCTCTGCCTGGTGACGCATGTGACTGCGGCAATCTTTCCCCGAGACACACGCGGAGGTCCTGGCACGCGCGGAATCTGGTGGCCCGCCTGGTGCGACTCTTCAGTGGCCAGTCACAAATTCTACCCTCTGTCGGGAACCCCAGGCTTGTGTATGCCAGAAAGAGAAAAAAAGTGTCGTCCAAAGAAAAGAAGAGAAAAAAAGAAAGACTTATTTGAGGTCTCACACGTGCGTCAATAAAAGAAAATAGATTTCTGTGTAATAAGGCTCGCTCGATAAAATCAGCCTCGGGCGTCAGGTCTCAGCTCTCATCGTTTTAAAGTATGACGACTCCTGAATCGGTGAGCAATAGAGGGAACACGAAAGTGGTCGTCGGACCGTATCGAGGCAAACAGCAGTCATGGATGCAAAATTTACAAGGTGCTGCAAAAGGAAAGAAAAAGATATTCGGCATTGAGGGACAAAGTCCTCGACCTGCTTAAACCACAACCCTGACCTCGATGGATCTGGGGTAATATAGCAAACATCACATTGTCTTGTTCACTACTTAGGAGGTTGTTCCAATGGAACAGGCTGAATATGCCCATGTGGCTTCTTTGGTTACAACTTACAGGGCCTTCTATAAGCTATGATTCAGGGGCTGTCAGAAAATCAGCCACTTGATCCAGCTCCCGCACCCTCCCAACCGGCTCTTACACCCCTTGTGTGCCGGCTGTCATGGTCCATAGCTCCCTCCAGCAGGAGGAAGTATGCATGATGGATGGGTCCATCTCAGGGCTCCACGGAGTGGAGAAGATCGCCAACCAAGTGCATATCAAGGGTGGCTCAGCAGACCTAGGAGGCAGCCATCCCCAAGAAAAAGTGACTAGGCTAGGTTGCTTCCCCGGCTGTTGACCTTGGCGCATGACCTGCAGGAAAGCACTGCCGCTGCAATACATCATTTCTCACACTACAAGTACATAATTGTCTTGTACCTGACAACTTGGGAACTTTTGTGTTTCTACCATAAACTCCTTTGAGATTTGTCATGACAGTGGGTAAGTGTGGTCTTCTAAGACTTTTCTGTCTATCACTTTCCCTTGCCTGCCTTGATGCCATTTCTGAGGGAAGGTCAGTTGCTGGTGCCTTCCGGACATCATATGCTGCAACTCAGGGCAACAACCCCCTTGTCACAAGACCTAGCGTCGCCAACATTGCTACTGCCTTCTTTGGCACATTCCTCATTCCTTGAATGGTGTGGGTCCTGTCATGTAGCACAGATTTCTTTCCTTTTCTTTTTCTTTTTTTGGAGGCAACGCATGCCTCCAGGCTTCTGCATAAGCCAGGAACACACATCGGTGTATTTGTGGTGTGGAAGACAGGGCTGCAACTCGCATAGGAGGCAATGTATGAGCACAGCTAGCTTGCTTAGTCGGCCAGTCAGCCCAGAATGTTCTTCCTGAGGGGCGACTTTTCAGCTCATCTTTACCCAAATCCGCCTCTTTCTGGATTGCTCATGCAAGGAATGTTTCGGAACCTGCCAGTCTTCGAAGAGACAAAGAAGAAGAAAAATAAAATAAAAATACACAATGCTACATAAGGCCTCTTGACGACAGACAACCAGCTTGGGCCTGGTCACATGGTTCTCACAGCCGACTAGACGAGGGTTCCCCCTCGGAATATAACAGAGAGCCTCGTTCTGTTCCTGCCCTGCAGCAGCCTGCTTTTTTCTTTTTTTCTAAAAAAAAATCCCTTCCCTTTCCCCCAGTCCGCCGATCTCGTGCATACGTCCGCTACTAAAACCCCAGCCACTTTCACAACCAAGTTGACGGACGACAGCAGCGCTTACTTTTCCTGTACAGCCCATCCTTCAAATCACTAAAACTCCAGCTTCCATCGGCTCAGCAGCAAAAGCGGCGCGAGGGAAGCTTTTCGCTTCTCTTCGCTGCGACGGGGAAGGAACAGATCGAAGATGGTGAGTAGCATCTCTTGACGACTTCTCTTCTCCTGCCTTGCCCCTCCCCTCCCCCCTTCCCCCTCCACCGCGACATCATCAAAGACCAGAGGACCGTCGAGGCTCGTCGAGGCCCGTCCTCGGTTTCGAATCATTGCGCACGAAAGCGCCCCCTCCCCCGCCCTGCCTGGATGATCCTACTACAGTAGTCTGCGAGCGAGGACCGAGTCCCGCCGCAGCTTACTGGATCTCCGAAGCGCCACGGCGCGGGCCGCCCACAGCATGTTACTATTTCTGTTCCTCGAGCGTTCTCATCATTGTCGCTGCTGTCATCGTCGATGGCCTTGATGGTGGCTTGTTACCCTTTATGGAACATAAACGTACTGGAGAAAACTGGCTCATGAGCAAGTAGCTCACAATTCAGTCGTTGTTTCTGTGGGTTTCCTGCCACTTGTTACACGACCGTCTTGTCTTCAGTTGAGCGTTCTCATTTGGTTTTCATCCTTTATTTGCTCTTGATTCTTTCTTCTTTCTTGGTGGACATTACTCTATGCTGCTTTCTTTCTCTTTCAGTTTGGCGCGGTTGATTTGAGGGATATGGTGATTAGAAACGGCTTTTGGAAGCATGGTACAGTCTCTGACATTGAAGCAGGCAACTATCAACAAGAACATTCAGCGCTACGACGTGACAGCTGTCTACACTCATCCCCAGGCCAAGGTCGACATCGTCTTGATCCACGGTCTCAATGGCACTCCTACCAAGACGTGGAAGGCGAGCAATGGGGTCTACTGGCCGACAGACCTACTGCCAAAGACCCTAGAGGAGGAGGGAACTCAGGCCAACGTTCTCGTCTACGGTTACAATGCGGACGTCGCAGGCAACAAGGACAAGAAGCCCAGCACAAACTTTCTCCATGAGCACGCACAGACCCTCGTCAGCTACCTCACCTCCTTTCGAAAGAGACGCAAGACCCAGAGAAATCCCATCATCTGGGTTGCTCACAGCCTCGGCGGTATTCTCCTCAAGCGGGTCCTGGAGCATTCGGACAACGTGAGGGCTTCAGCTCACGAGGACGACCGGGCCATCTACGTTTCGACTTATGCCATCGTGTTCCTGGGCACCCCCACGAGGGCAGCGACCTCGCGAGATGGGGCGACATGCTCCAGGGCATGGTTGGGCGGGTGCCTCGCAAGCTCTTTGATTCCGAGCCGATCCTCATCAAGACCCTACGCAAGGACAGCGAGACGCTCGACAACATCAATGCGAACTTCATCAACATCCAGCAGCGCTTCAAGATACATCTGGTCCACGAGAACCAGAAGACGGATCTGAAGGGCACAATGTCCCTGATTGTGGACTCCAAGTCGGCGGCGCCAAGGTGGTACAACACCACTTCCTACGGCATCGAGGCAGACGTGAGTGACAAATCCATCCTCTTTCACACGCTTCAGATCTTTGTCGTATGTGGAAATATACTGACTTCATCACTAGCATTCTGGAATGTGCAAGTTTGCCGGTGTCGATGCCCCCGGTTATCGACAAATCACCTCGGTCATGACAGACTGTGAGTCAAGCTTCATATGACTTTCCCTGTGATTACCCAAGTGGGAGAGGATTAAAAAAAATACAAATACTAACAGATCTACTTGTAGGGGTCAAGGAGTCACCCGAAGTCATCATGTACCGCTGGCAGGTCGAGGATCAAGACCGCAGGATCCGTGCCCAAGTCGAGTTGAATGAGAGAGCAAGGCCATTCGTACGTTAAGAGCCCTCCTCCACCAAAAGCAAAGATTTTTCTCCTTCAGCTGGTGTTAACAACGGTTTCAGCTTGACAATCCGGCAGCCGGTACTTCACAAGTCGTTGGTATGTTGTCTTCGCCGCAGGTGATGAGCCCCGTTGCAGGTGGTGGGAGTCTGGCTCAACTTCAACATGGGGAGGAAGAGTCGTACACTGTTGGAGAAGAGACTTCGAGCCTAGAAGGTCTAGGTATCCATTGATCTTGCAAAAAGAAGAATAACATGGGCTGATGGCTTTGTTTTCCCCCGTAGTTACATCAAATGGCACTGTTTTGACCGCCAACCGCCTACCAAGTGGCCCGCCGTCTCCTTTACCGATGTTGCCAACGTTACCGCCGACACAACCAGTCACACAAGAGTCAATGATGACCGAGGGGTCTGGCTCGCAGGCTCTAAAGGAGACCTATAAAGTCATCCCGGAAGGTTTTAGGCCCAACTCCTATTTCGTCGGGCGCGAACAAGAGCTGAAGGAGCTGCATAAGATGCTTCAAGATAAAAAGGTCCGCGAAAAAGGCACCTCGACCGTACTGGTGCGATGTCAGACAGGAGGCGGCAAAACCCACATGGCCCGCGAGTATTTCTTCAGACACCAGAACGACTACTCGGGTGGCATGTTCTGGCTCCGCGCCTCGTCTGTACAGGAGCTGGAGGGCGAGTTCTCACGCATTGCCAAGATCGCACTCACGGACCTAAGGACCAAGGTTGACAAGAAAGAGCTGGAGGATCATACCAAGATGGTGGACCACGTCCGCGAGTGGTTTGAGGACCTGGACGACTGGCTGCTCGTGTTCGATGGCATCATGTTTGATCAGGACGACGGCATCGAGCGCTTCTTCCCCTATCACGCCAATACGTCCATGATCCTGCTCTCCACGAGCTCGGCGGGTACCGGGAGCCACCTCTACAACAACCCGCGGCCACTCCAGCTGCCTCCGCTGTCCACCCAGGAAGCGCAGAGGCTCCTCCTGGAGGAAATGGAAAAGGAAAAGCCGTGGTCCCATGACGACCTCGCACAGGCCTCAGAGCTGGTCCATATCCTGGAGAAGCTGCCCTTGATGATCCACATCATCGCACAGCATCTCAAGTCCAGCCAGGAACCGCTCTCCACCTACCTCAGGCGGTACAAGGCCAAGCCGCCGCACCTTGGCAAGGTGCCGGCGTACGAGCTGGTCCTGGAACAGATGGAGGCGAGAGGGGCGCTTGGGGCGCTGAACGTCTTGTGTGTACTCGCATTTCTGGATCAGCACACCCCGGTTGAAATGCTGTCCATGGGTGAGCTCTTCAACTTTTCTACCTTTCATCATAAACATTTGACCAAGTATACTGACAAGCTCGTCATCGTAGGCCTTCGTGTCCTCGATCACAAGAGCACACCTTACAAGACGCGACATGCGGTAACCCACGGGGGCGCCAACCTCAACAACACGCTCAAGATTCTCATCGCCTACGCTCTCGTCGACCGGTCCGACAGGTACAACCTCTCACGCTCAAGCTCGACGGCATCTAAGGGAAGCTTCGAGCTCACGGATGAGATCATGGACACGCTCCACATACACCGCATTGTCCAGAGGTACCTGATCGAGTCTCTCGTGCAGGAGAAGAAGCACATCTACTGGCTGGAACGATCGGTCGAGGTCTTCTGCAAAGCATATACGGATGCGGACGCACGTATCAAGGAGAGACCCAACGTGGGGCTGCCAGACGACTACCGACGCTTTGCTCTCCACTGCCGAAAGCTCATCGGCCACCTGGCCAAATACGAGGAGCGACACCGCGTCACGCTGAGGCCTACCCGGGAGAAGATGGAGGACCATCTGAAGGCCATCGAGGCAGAGGTACAGCGGCTGTCGATGAAGATCCAGGCAGACATGGTCAACCAGTCTAACTGGGCCTCGCCGACGTCTGTGTTCGACAAGGTTAAGAGCCTCTCGGACTCGGACACCGGAACGACGGATAGCCAACCGCCGAGCCAGCAGGAGTGGACGCCAGGCGAGGAAGGGCAGGCGGGGTTCTTTGACTCGCCGGTCGACGAGCACTTTCAGCCCAAGTACACCACCAACCCTGGTCCTGGTCCTGGTGTGGTGGTCCCCTATCCACTGGATGACGACGACAACGCACCCACGCCACAGGTCACGCCAAAGCCCGCCCCGAGCCAGCTGGCCATGCCAGCGCCAGAGCAGCCGGCAGGGAGGCGCGCAAGCTCGTCATCAAGCAGCCGCCCGCTGGACCTGCTCTCGAGAATCTTCAACAAGGAGAACATACCCTTGTCCTGGAGGAGGAGGATGTCGTCGGCGAGCGCAGCCAGCAGGCAAGAACCGCAGGTACCGAGTAGTACTCGTACCTCGCCTGGGGTTGCGTACGCCGCTATGATGCCCTCGGAGCCACCACCAGTCGTACCGCGGTCTGCTAGATCCAGTCCCGGTACCATCACGGCGCCCTTCAGCCCGCCTGGTCTCCCAGGGGTGAGGTCCTCCATTCCTTACCCCCGCCAGCATCCACCGCCCAGCCTCCAGCAGTGGAAATCGACCCCCGGCCAGCCGCGACCCTACCTTGACAGGGTCGAGTCGTCCTCCCTCGGCCAGAACCCGACGCCGGTCGTTTACGGATTCCCGCCCGTGCTGACGACCACCCCGCCGGCGTCCCGAGGGTCCAGCCGCCCGCCAAGCAACAACAGAGGACGTCGCTCTGACGTCTCTGTCCACGGGGGCGGCATGGGAACCCGAGGGACTGCCGGGCGTCAACGGAGGGGGTCGAGCCCACTGTCCAGCCCCGTCGGCTCGATACCGCCTCGGTCACGGCGGCGCACCAACATGTCTGGGCCTCGGAGCAGCTCGTCGTCGATAGCAACGGCGCCGAGCCCACGCATCAACCCGAGGCCAGACACCGCGGAGCTGCTGTACCCGGTGGGAACCATGCTGCCTCCGCGCCGGCCGCAACGGGGGTCCGAAGAGAGTGCTCGCGCCTCTGGACCCGCCTTTGTCAGCATGCCGGTCCCCAGTGTGGCCGTTCCGCCCCGGCCGCCGCTTACCAGACCGGCACGCCGAGGAAGCCGCTATGAGCGGCTGACGAGGTTTTTCACCGGAGGTAGGCGGGCGCAATCGGAGAGCCCTGAAGAGGGCCTCCCTGCGGGCCAGAGACCGCCGGCGGCGAGGAGATGATGAGGGCCGGGTCAGGCGGCATTGTGGTCGGCGAGGGCAGCAACCGGCAGGTCATCCACTTTGGAGACCTGACCGTGAACGTGGACGATGCCCACGACAGGCTGCAAGGCAGACGCAGGCTGCAAGGGCCCGGGGCGCAGGTGGAGGGGGCCGTGGAGGGGGGTGTTATGGGCGATGTTGGTCTGGGGATCATGCCGCAAGGAGACCAGCGTGACCCGTAAAGTTTTGTAAATATTTCTCTCTCTCTCCTTTTTTTCCTTTTCCTTTCTTCTTCTTTTTATTTTCTTCAGCCCTTCCCAGATTAGGGAGGAAAGCATGTGCGGCGATCGGGATGCTGAAAGTTTTGCATGCCCTTAAAGGCCTTGTAGATAATTACTGGTGGTATATAGACAGAGATGAGAAGCACAAGGGCGCAGTCGCGCCCTGTACATATGTTTGAATGGTCTCACCTGGTCCATGAATGGTGAATGTCGGAGATCATTGTCGGCGGAAGGGCACCCATGTACAAGAACTCGAGGTGTGGTGCTGAGGAAAGCAGTCTGTCTCTTGTCGTCTAGACCAAGAGGGACCAGAAGACTGAACTGAGAGACTCTGTCGGCCGACACACACTCCCGCGCACACTAAAAGATGTTGCTCACCCCACCTCTCAGAACAACCAAGTGAGTGCATGACAGATTACATGTGTGTGCTGCTTACAGAGTGATCTCACCAGGGCGCCACCCTTCTTCCACCCATCATCGCTCGGCACCTTGCAGAATTTAGCCAAGACAGACAGATTTGTGTCTGGTAAGAGGTGTCGGCCAGTTTGGGTAACCACAGAAGATACAAGGATTACAAGCATCATTCTCTGTCTCTCTCTTTGCGGATCCAGGGGTCGACTATGGCAATCAAAGGTCATGTGCCAAGGAGGCGTCATTGTAGACAACAAGCAAAAGAAAGAAGTGTATGCTGTTCTTGTACTATGTATTATCAGTGATGAGCCACACCTTTGGACACCGACTGTCTTGGCTGATGCAGTGGACTGAGTGGTTGGGTCTCAGGCCGGAGAAGGTCCTGTGTGCTGTGTGTTGTGTCATGTGTCGGGTGTCCTGACCACCCCTGGGGATTCTGTTACAAGGCCTTAGAAGGCCCCAGGGCCCCTCCCCTAGTTAGTTCAGGTCAGGCAGGCCTGGCCAGGCTGGCACGGCTGGGCTGGGCTGCGACTAATTACTGGAGCTGGCCGAGCTGACCCAGGGCCCTGGAAGGATGCGACCGGAGCGCGTGTGTGAGAGAGAAGGAGAGGTTAAACAGCGCGCGGCCTGCAACTCAGCGCAACCTACCTAAGCTTGCTAACATGACCTGAGTCTGAGCGTGTACTGTACGTACGGGGGGTTACATGCAACATCTCTCCCCAGCCCAAGCTGCCGGTTTTCCCTTTTCGTTTTTTTTTTTTCCCTCTTTTTTTTTTTTTTAAAGGCACGGCACACGACCAACACTGGCCCTCCTTTCTTCTTTTTACTAGGAAAGGTCCTTTTGTTGTCCGCCACCTGCTCCGGCCTCCCCGTCATCTCCAGCTGCCCCTCCTCAGAAGGTGCGTCAATTGAAGCTGTGTGTCCTCAAGAGAAGAGAGAGAGAGAGACGAACCCGCCCGCCAGCCTTGTCTCCCCCAAATCCCTCTCACGGTTATCGACTAACACGTGCCGTTCCATCAAGGCAACGGTGCTTCTAGGGTAGGGATCCTCGACAGTCCGATCCGATCGAATATCCCATATTCCCAAGTCCACAGCCCAGCTTGCCCAATCTCGTCCCGTCTGGGAGCGGGACGGATTTTTTGCGAGAGAAAAGATACAGACCAAAAGGCCGAAACAAACCCTCTTCTCTCTCTGGGGTGAATCTTTGCGTGTCAGGATTCTGCGGGCCCCCAATTCCCAAAATCGAACCCCTGGCAGCAGCTATTACGACAGCATCCCTGGACACACACACGAATTAAACCTTGACGGGGGACCCTCCTCGTCCTCCTCTGCGCCTCGAGAGCCTCCTCCGACCCGTGCCATCGTGCTACCAAGAACCACCCTCCTCCTTCGCGCGCCCACTCGATATATGCCCTCCTGCTTGTTCAACTTACACAACACGTCTCTGTTCTTGGGCTGTTGCTGCTGCTGTCTAGAGCGCGTCCTTCGCCCAGATCTGACCAACCTCTCCCGCCCCCTCGAAGCTTCCTCCATCCCTTCTGAACACGAGCCCTGAGATCTACCTACCCCATTGCGCTCCGAGAGAGAAAAAACCAAACCCCGTACCAACCAAAAACATGTCGTCGTCGGGGCTCACTCGACGCAGGGGCGGTGCTGGAGGAGGAGGACCGTCCACCGAGGGCGAGAGCGGCAACGGCATCAATCGCAACAACTCGTCCAGCAACTTCAAGGACAACACCCCCGAGACGAGCTACGAGAACAGCGAGAACGGCCACAAGATCGCGTTCGACCCGCGAGACATCAGCGAGAGCACGGAGAGGAGCAAGCAGCCCAAGCTGACGCTCATGGAAGAGGTCCTGCTGCTGGGCCTCAAGGACAAGCAGGTTCGTCTTTCTTGGTTGTCTTTCTCCCCCTTTTGTTCTATCCCTCTCACCTTGTTTACTTTTGGAACCGACTACCGCCAAAGTCGAACAATTCCGAGGTGGGACCAGCTCGCTGATGCGATCGACGTGTTGTGTACAGGGCTACCTTTCGTTCTGGAACGACAACATATCCTACGCCCTCCGCGGGTGCATCGTCATAGAATTGGCCTTCCGCGGCCGCATCAGCATGCAGAAGGATGCCTCGAGGCGGCGCTTCCCCTACCCGACCGTGTTATCGAGGTCATTGATGATACTCTCACCGGCGAGGTGCTGCTCGACGAGGCGCTCAAGCTGATGAAGGGGAGCGAGAAGATGAGCGTCAGCACCTGGATCGACCTCATGAGCGGTGAGTACCTCTCTGCCCTTCATTCTTTCGCTACTACTGCCGATTGCTAAAGGTTTTTGGTTCTTCTGCGATGGCGTCTACAGGGGAGACATGGAACCTGATGAAGATTGGCTACCAACTGAAGCAAGTCCGGGAGCGGCTCGCCAAGGGTCTCGTCGACAAGGGCATCCTCCGCACCGAGAAGCGCAACTTCCTGCTGTTTGACATGGCCACACACCCTGTCGCCGACGGCGGCGCCAAGGAAGAGATCCGGAGGCGCGTCAGGAACGTCCTCACCCAGAGAACTGTCGTCCTCCCCGCCTCCCAGTGGCTTCCCGAGAACCTCGAGTTCCGATACACGCGGACCATCGCCATGGTCTGTGCCGCATACGCCGCCAACGTCCTCGAGAACGCGCTGTCTACGCTGGGCCACGAAGCTAGGGAACGGGCTTTTGCTCAGACGGATGAGCTGCTAGCCGAGTATAGCCAGTGGCCGTTCGGCAAGAAGGCAACGGGCAACGGCATCGGTGCTAACTTGCCACAAGTAATCTCAGAGGTTGGTTGCACACACTCACACAGACACACAAATACACAATACCCTATGCTAACAAATGTGCCTTTTCTTCTTCTTTTTAGGAGAACAATAAGGCCAAGGACAAGGAGCTGCAGCTCGAGGTGGTTGCCGCCTGCCTCAACGTCTTCACCCGCCTCGACTCCCTCCTGTAATATAATGCAGCCCCCATCTGCTGCCGAGCAATACTACATAATAAAATTTCTCCCAGGTCGTCGTCTCCCTTTACTCTAGATCTGACGGGGTCAAACGCAGTGCTAGTCGAAACCAACGCAAGGGCTAGAGGGGTTGGGCAACACATAAAAAAAGACTGCCACGGCTCTTAGGAGTTAGGATCAGGAGAGGAAAGGGGAGAGCCGGGGGGGGACGAGGGGAGCGCGGACCTGGGGAGGAAGCAAGCTCGAGCCGGGGCTGCAGCAGAATACGAACGCCGCAGCAAAAATGAATGTATTATTGCGGACGATTTTTTTTTTTTCAGGATCAGCGGATGACCATTTTTTATCCCCTCCGACTATCTTTTCTTTTGCCCCTTTTTTCTTTTCAATCCAAAAACTTCTTTTTGCTTCTTTTTTTCTTTTTGCAAACGACCAGGCGTCATCTTATTCAGAGTCTTACAGCGCGACATGTAGGAAGGAAGAGAAGGATGAGGATGATGACGAGAAGGGGGGAGAGGGGGTTGACAGAAAGGACAGAAGGGAAGGGGAGGTCTTTGCTTTTGTTACCGAGCATGAGCAGGATCAAGCGGATACACATACAAAACAAAACGTTCAAAGGCATCTATCGTCGATTTGCCAGGGGGATAACACACACACACACACACAAAGGAAGCAAAATCCTCTCAGGACAACTCCCTCTTTTGGCGTCGCATCAGCGTGGACAATGGGGAACAGACAGGTTGATTCTGGTGTCTACGCTTATGAGTGTTCTGTTTCTGCTTCTTCTTCTTTTTCTTGTTTCAAATTGCCTTGCGAAAGCTGACATGGCTTAAACGATTATCTTCATATTCTCACATATATATACACTTGATTTGGCATGGCATGGCAGCATCTTGATCGCAGCAGTAGGGAAATTGGCACCGTGTTTTCAAAAAGGAAAATCCTCAAGGTTACGAGATTCTTGTTTAATTTTCAACGCCGTCATGCCGTCCCTGCGTCCCTCTTCTTTTCTTTTAGTTCATAGCTATGCTATTCCCAGCCAGATGTTGTGCCCTCTGAACGCCGTCCTAAATGTAACGCGCAAAATCTCTCTCTCTCTCTCTCTCTCTCTCTCTATCTCCATAGAGAGACGATCATAAAGGACACCTTCAAAGAGAGAGAGAGAGAGAGAGAGAGAGAGAGAGAGAGTGTGTGTGTGTGTGTGTGTGTAAGTGTAAAGGACCTAAATTCTCTCCTGCTGGTCCATCGTCCCTCACTTCCTCTTGCCACCAAAACCGCTACCCTCAAACCCCGGCCTCTTCTTGGCAGGGCTCTTGCCCTTCTTCTTGCCCCCTTGCCAGCCTGCTTGGCCTCCTTGCGCTTGCGGATGTTGTCCTCGCGCTTCTGCTGCCTCTGCTTCTGGGCGTGCTTGACGCCCTCGACGCGCTCGGTCCACTCGCGCTCGCTCTTCTTCTTGGTCTTCTCCTTGCGCTTGACGGCCTTCTTGAGCAGGGACTCGTCGTTGCGCACCTTTTCGCCCTCAGCCCGCTTGCGCGCCGCGAGCTACGTCTCCTTCTCGAGGACCTCCTTGCGCTTGTCGGCCTCCAGGCCCGCGAGCCGCTTCTTCTGCGCCTCCAGCTTGGCGAGCGCGCCCTTGGGGTCGGCGGGGCCCTTCCTGCGGCCCGTCTTGTCCTTGACGTAGCTCAGGTCCTGCGACATCTGCGTCCCGTCCGCGAACGCCACCCGCCCGAACGAGAAGCTGGTGGCCTCGTGCTCGGGCGACCCGCTCCCGAAGCTCAGCAGGGGGCGAGTTGCGCGCGCTCGCCAGCGCCTCCTCGCGCTTCTTGTCCTCAGCCTCCTTGGCCTGCTGCCGCAGCTCCTTCTTGTGCGCCTTGCGCTCCGCCTGCTTCTTGCGCCGCGACTCGATGAGCTCCTGCCGCGTGCGGATCGGCGTGCCGTCCGGTCCGTCCGCCTTGCGTGCTGCTCGGAGCGCGGCGATCTTGGCAGCCAGCCGGGCGCGGAGCTCCGTCGTGTCGGACGGGACCTTGAGCTTCTTGGACGACGACGAAGGGCGCTCTCGTCCCGTTGTGGTAGTGGTGCCGGCGCCCGTGGTGGCCTCGCTGGCTATCGAGGTTGTGGTGCTTGCTGGCTCGCCGGAGGGATTGTCCGCGGCTCCGTCAAAAGTCGGGGACTCGGGGGTGGAGGATTGGGAGGAACGGATGGCATCTTCATCATCGGCAAGACCAGAAACGTCAATAGGGTGCAGGTCCTTTGTCTTGTGGCCCTGTTCGTCGTCGTCATCGTCTTCTTCTTCGGTCTCCTTGGACTGTACCAGGTCGTGGTGTGTTGCTTCCTCCCCCTCCTCTTCCTCCTCGTCATCATCCACTATCTTTTCGTTCAGTTTTGATGATGATCTCTCAGCCTTGGTCTTCTTCTTGTCGGCCTTCTTCTCCGCCTTCTTCTGCTTCTTGAGCAATTTCTTCTCCTGGTGTGCTGACAGCTTCTCGGCCACCGCCGCCGCCGAAGACTCCTCGTGTTGTGGCTCTGAGAGTCTGGCCTTCTTGCTCATAGGCTCGTCGTCGTTCTCGTCGCCCGTAGATTTCGACTTCTTTAAACCTTGACCGGGCTGCTCCTTCTCGACGCCACCAAGAGCCTCTGAGCCCTCGGCGTCGTCGTCGTCATCTTCTTCGTCCTCCTCCTCCTCCTCCTCGCTCTCTTCCATCTCCTTCGCCTTCCTCTTGTTGCGTGCGCGTTCGTCCAGGACCTCCTTGGCACTCCTGTTCAGCGCGCTGTCCGGGTCTAACCTGCCCCGCTTGGCAGCTCTAGCCTGCTCTTTGGTCTGCTTCTTTCGCTGCCACTGATCCTGGAATTACGTCGTGTGATGTGAGCTCGCTGGCGGGGGGTTGCAGACGATCCTACTGAAGCATAGCAGGGGGAAGGGGGGCAGTTTAAGCAACAAACGTACACTCGTATCTTCGCCGTAGTAGAGCTTTGCGGGTATCAGGGACAGCAGGCTATCGAAAGCCTCTGAGTGATCGCGAAGACGATCCTGCAGCAAGTCATCATGATGATCATCATCTTCTTGTCAGCTCAACCTTTTCTCTTCACGATTGTTCGACTGAGTCTTGCACAGCAGTCAAGGGTGGTCTTGCGAACCTTCAACGACTTGTCCGCCATAGCTCAAGGCGCCGAGTAACCCTAATACTTTCGAAGATCTGGCAGGCAGAACGAATGTAGGCAAAGGGAGGGGGGAGGAATGGTGCAAAGATGCAGATAAAAGAGAAGAGCTAGGCCTCGAGGATTCAGCGAAGGGAAAAGGAGAAAGCAGTTCAGCGCGCAGGGGGAAGTCGCGTCGTCGTCTATTGATTCCCTTGAGAGAGGCAAGGGAAGGGCGGTAGGCACGACGGCTTTTCCTCTACTGTTTGGTAATGCGGTCGGTTGGTGGTGGTGGGAAATTTTCGAGGCGGGCAACCTTGCGAAATCTTGGCGCCACAAAAAATTGGCAAAATGGAATCCCTGGCGTGCCTCGTGCCTGGGAAGGCGGTGACCGAAGCACTGACGGGAGCGCTAATATAAGCCGGCCCCCGGGGTCAGTTCTCCCCAGCCCTTCTCCTTAGCCTTCCTACTCCTCCCAACCAGTGAGAGAAAAGAAATACTAGGCTGAATAAAGAAAAGAAGATTGATAACTCCTCCTTCTTCCTCCACCATCATAATTAATACCAATCTTATACAGCAAATCATCTTGAGCACGCAGTACTTGGGTCTGGTGTGTGTCGCTGGTTTAGAGTAAAGAAAAGGGCCTTTCTCAATGCTCATCTTTCTCATAAAAGGTCACTGATTCTGTCTCTGGTTGTGTTTTATACAGCATACCCACTGTCATCCTGCGATTCTACTATGTAATTTGTCTTTGCCAAATACCTGGACAAACAACATTGCCCTATAAATCGGCGTCGCAGTCACCTATCGAATAACGCCGTACGCTATGCTATGCCTAATGAAAAGTAAACAACCCGATTCATAATGGGTCTCTCCTCTTCTCCCCCGCCCCTTCCTCCTCCTCCCCCTCTCTCTCTCTCTCTCTCTCTCTCTCTCTCTCGGCTTGCTCACCATTCAGTTCTTCGGGGTCGCTCCGTCGTCGTGGAAGACGCTCGTCGCCTCCAGTCTCTTGTGCGTCACCCCATCGGCCTCTAAGTATATACAGATGAGGACTTGAATAATAAGTGTGGAAAAACTTCAGTCGCCATGTCCGGTGCGCCACTTCAGCTGTACACAAATTTGGACAGATCCAGCAGTCTGGCCCGGCCCTGTTTGGTGCCCGCCGTGGTTGCAGGAGGCTCATTCTCCTCATCGCTGCCGGGGAGCATCTGGTCCTCGCTGCCGACACCAGCCGTGTTCAGAGCTTCGACTTCCTTCAGGTCGACCTTGGGCAGGGGCACAAAGGCTGGGTTGATTGGAAAATTCTCAAGTGATTCTGCCAGGCTCGCTCGTTTCTTGATGGCCTTCAGTGGAGGTCTGGCCTTGACCGACGGCGAAGAGCCAGCCCTGCTTCGCTGTAGGGCCGCTGCTCCGAGTCGCTGCAGCGGCGTCTGGAATGACGGAGTCTGTGTGGGTGTTGGAGGAAGCGATCTCGCCTGCGGCTGCTGGCCGCTGGAATCTGGAGTCGGCAGTCCATGCACCATCCGCACTCCATCCGCACGCCTGGTCATGCTTGGCGTGTAAGAAAATTCCTTGAGCGAACCGCGCAAGGACTTGCGGCTTGTGTTGACCTCGACGTCGACGTCACCGGTCTGGCTCCTGGGCTCTCCTCCCATGGCATCGCAGTCCCGGCGGCCCTGGGCTGGGCCTCCTTCGAAAGTCTCGTCACCCTTACGTTGTGGCTCTATCGCCGTCGCCATCGCCTGCTTGGTTGAGGTCTCGTCTTGGAAGATCTGCAGCGTCTGCTGGGTTCCAGAGACCCTCGATCCCTTCCACTGGTCGCCTATGTCGGGCAGGTCGGCCAGGGCCTCTTCGATGGAGCCGTCCGACAGCAAGTTCTCATCGTCACAGGGCCGCACGGCCTCTGCTTCTCGGGGGAAGAACTTGCTCCTCTCGGCTTGTTTCTCAGTCGTCTCGTGTGTCGAATCATCCGCGCACAGCCGAGGTTTCTTGGGTGGTCTGGCCTCGATATCTGAAATCCGCCTCGTGAGGCCGGTCGTCCGTCTTCGGGTTGTAGAGGATCGGAGGGACGGGTCTGAGTCCGATTGTGCTCGAGGAAATGGTTCCGTCCGGCGGCGATGTATTGCCTGGTTCGTATACGGCCGCGGCGCCGAAGAAACGTGGCCGCCATCAACGTACGGCCGTGGCAGGGGAAAGACTCTAGGAGTCAGTCCGTTCTGTGTAAGGGCAGCCACCCTTTGAGGGTCGACGGAAAAACAGTTCCGGTCCATCTCTCCCATGGGAATCCGCCTGTGGCCGTTGAAATATGAGTCGATTGGTTTCTCGGGTGGCACTCTGCCTTGCCCCGGCGCCGCGACCGCCGCCGTTCGCCCGGCCGTGGGAGTAGCTGTCCGCCTCTTGTCTGGCAGGGCAGCTACTATGATGGGCTGCTTCGTCATAGGGTTGACGTCGCCGTCGGCGACAGCCTTGGCGGTCTCGGCATCCACACGCGCTCCGATGTAGGGCATCTCCTCAATGTCTGGAGGCGAGGCAGCATGGGGCTCGGTCAGGAGGACAAGCTGCTGTCTCCTGGGGCAGAAGACGCGTTGGTAGAGGAAGGTCAACTCTGCCTGCTTGTACTGGGCCAGGTAGTTCTCCGAGACGCGAAACTTGCCGTCAAACTGGAGCATGCGGATGACACGCTCTGGCGTCTTGTGCTTGCGCATCATCCGGTAGGCCGTCTTCAGACCCATGTTGCCCACGCCCTCCAGGTAGTCGCAGCCGCTGAGGATTGCCATCTGCCGGAACTGGTCGTCTGTCCAGCCGGTCAACGAGATCTCGCGCACGGCACAGAAGTCCCTCCGGTTGATCTCGACGCACTGGCCGTGCTGGTCCATCTTGGTGAGCAGGCGCTTGGCCCCAAAGACCAGCAGGTCTGAGTCCTCCGAGATGATGCCGCTGATGAGGCCCTGGCGCTCGAGGTAGACGAGCTGGGCGTCGGCCTCGTAGGGGGCGACAACGTAGGGAATCCCCTCCTTCTTGAGCTCCTCGATCAGGTGCCTCGCCATCTCCGGGGTGACGTCGATGGCCTTCTGGAGCTCGAGGTGGGCCTGGGCGGGCTTGCCCGCGTTGAGGAGTGCGAGGCCGGCCTTCCTGCTGTCCTCACGGCGTTTGGATCGGGACGATTCGGTGCGCGCCTTGCTGGGTAGATAATCGCCGTCAAAAACCAGGTATGGAGTCGCACCAAAGTGCTTGACCATGCGGACGCGGTGCATTGCAAAGTCGACATATCTGGGTGACTGGGTCAGACACGAGAAGAAGGGCCCAGTGACCACACCACCGAGTGCGTGTGTGTGTACTTACTTTCGAGTAGGCTTGCCCTGGGCGAGGTCGATGGCACAAGCAACAGCACCTCTATGCAGCCATCCATACGCGTCGACGCCCAGGACCTCTCCAGAGAACTTCTTGAGCTCGGTTGGCCTCTGAATCGATTTGAGCAGAGGGAGGAGCCCTTGAGGCGTCGTCAATACAAGTGTCCGACCGCAGGAGTCGTGGAGATAGATGGGCTGGGAAAGACCTAAGGATGAATGGAGGGACGAGGAACGAAGCTGCTGTCTTCTTACCTTGAATACCCATTGTCTCTATCCGAAGAGCGAACGCTCTGTATAGAAGCCAGAGCCACGGGCGACAAATTCCTCCTGCAGGTCAGACTTGTTGACGCTGGTGCCAGTAGCTGCTCGAGGAGGAACTAGAAGTGGGCCATGCGCGGTGTGACAGGATACGATGCGATGAGATGCGGTACGCGGGGGGGCGAGACGACAGACTTGTCAGATGTCGACTGGTTGCAGGAAGTGAGCATAATAAGTTTCCACCAGCCGAGGGAAGATTTATAGTGACATGAGACGCGCTGTTGTGGCCGTGTTTACTTGCGCCGCTTGGGGAAAACAACAGGGCACCAAGCTGCTGCAGGGTGGGTGGGTGCAGTACAGTACAGCAGTACAGTGCAAGAGCGCGATGACAGGGGAGCAAAACGAAAAAAAAAAAAGAAGGGAAACAAGAAGAGAGAATAAAGTATGGGCAGGGCTCAATTACCAATTACCATTCAGAGTGGAATGCCCGACACACACACGCACGCACACACAAGCGAGGGTGGGTGAGGGAGGAAGTAGGAGAGAGAAAGAAAAAGAAAAAAAAAAGAGACCAGATACTAAATTGAAGTGCCATGCGGTAGGGCCAAGTCGAACATGGGGTGAACGGTGGGCACTTCAGCGGAGCAACTACGCTGCTGGGGGGTTTTGCAGGGCCTGGACTCTGGGGGTCACCTATCACCAGCAGCAGCAGTGCAGCAGCAGTCGTGGCAGGCCAGGCGCGTCTGTGGCACCAGCAGACCCAGACCGCGACGTGATTTCAGAGAGGAGAGGTTTACTTACAGTAGTACTATGTACTATGCTTCCTATCCCAGCTAGCACCCACTCCACCACTCCACCCCTGCAGTTTACCCCAGCAACGATCTTATCACTGAGCGGTCAGGGGGGACAGTGCCGCTAAGTGCCTGGCACACCTGGCTTTTCAGTGCTTGAGTGTGCTACGCAGCGGTACCCTGGCATCATCAGACCCTGGAGGCCTGCAGGTCGGCTCCACACACACACAAGACGGAAGCAAGTGCTTTGCTGCACTAACAGGGGGAAAAAAAAAAAAAAAAAAAAAGCCCAAATGCCATCAATCCGCGGTCCATCAATCTGCTGCTGCTGCTGCTGCTACGACTGATTACACACTCACCACAGTATCGACCAGCCATCATCATGCCTAAATCTCTCGAGAAGACCAGAAAGCAGATCGCTAAGAAGCGGCACGGGGCCGTTGGTGCCCTGCACCAGTTCTCCCGCGACTCAAAGAGGCTTCACAAGGCGCAGGTCAGAGATGACCGCCTCGAGAAACTTGCCGCGTCCAGGAAGAAGCACGACCAGCCACTGCGTAGGTCTCTCCTCCTTCCACCTAAGCTGCAGGCTGAGGGCTGAGAGCATTTCTGTTGCTGACCTCGAACCTCCACGCCCAGTGGAAAGGGTGACCTTTTTCCAAAATGCTGCCAGGGAGAATGAGAACCGCCCGTTCGACATGGACAAGATCCAGGCCATCATCAGCCAGTAAGTCCTGTTCTTCAAAAGAAGCACATCCCAGCCGCACTGGACTTCCTCTGACCACGTCCTCAGATATGTGCATCAATATGATGAGCAGTACGATGCCATCAAGAAGACCCGCAGAGCTGGAAGACCGGCCAGCGCCAGGGAGGACCTGCTCAAGATGAAGGTCGACGCCCTGGAAAAGGAGCACCAAAACGGCTTCTGTATGTCACACGCTTGCCCTCTAGCCGTATTGATCTTGCTGACTGGGTGAACCATCAGTCGTCCCAGACCTCTCCAAGCAGGAGACCCTGGATCTGCTCGACAGGTGGGAGGGATCGTGGGCCTTTCTGGCCTCTCTGCCCTGGGTTCGCATATCCAAGACCGGCACCGTCAAGACATCTGCCTTCCCACCCAGCGCTCAGTGATGCTCGCGCACTGGGATCTGGCTCATTTGGTCTTTCTCGCCCACACCACCCATGATACGAAATCTGGCTAGTCGGTCAGACCTACGGCTCTGTCCTATCCTGCGGCTACGACACGGCACATCTCGTCAGCAAGCCTGTTGTAGCACCAGCGCCCTCCACACCCCGTCTGGTCTGCTGGGCAACCCAAGCCTGCCTCTGATGGCTCAGCTTTCCTCGGGTAACATGGATGCTAGAGCTGACACGAGACTTGCGGGCCTGACCTGATCTATCTCAGGTTGACCAGGACGGCTTATTCGATGAGGCCACCAGAGCTTTGCATCCGGCAGTGGCGCTGGGCCGACGATTAGCGCTTAATCGCCGTGGTATCCCAACCCAAATGTGTCTCCCCAAGGCTCCCGAGACCAGCCAGATGATTACACAGCCCAGGAAGACGGGCCCTCCCTCTCTCTCTCTGCAAACCAAAAAAATCGCCTGTGCCCGCCCGGGGACCACCGCGGCCTGTCGTGCGACCAGGCTAACGCGGCCTCGCTCTGTGGGACCTGAACGGGCAAGAAATGCTTCCACTCATTTTCATTGGCCTGCTGAGACCTATTTATGTGAGATAGGTGGCTACCCGAACGCCAGCGGCGAAACCTGTCGATATCTCCTGAACCAGAACATAGACAGATGTCGTCTCAGCCTCAGGCTGTCTTCGGACTGCTTGCCCCCTCTCTCTCCCTGCCGGGCTCGCCTGCGTCTGCCCCCCCAGATCTTCCTCACGAGCGTACCACATTGCGCAACCTAGCCTCATGGCTTTCTTCACTTTTACGCTCTCGTTGGCTCCATTGGCCCCCTATGCAAGACCGCCCACCCGGGATTATTTGACCTTCATCAAGGGGAGTCGGAGGCTGTCTTGTGGTTCTCGCTAGTCCTGTTCTACCGAGGGGGCTTGCAGTCGAGGTGCCAACCAGCTCTCATGCCTACAATTTCTTCTCTCATGACTGAGCCAAGCCGCTCCAGCAGCTGGTATCCTTGATGAGCAGTGGGTGATTCACCCTCTGCGCAGTCGTTACGGAAAAGGGGCACAGGTACGAAGAGACGAGACATGGAATCTGATGAAGGGCCTTCTTCACTCAGTCAGGGCCCGGACCGCACAACACTTGGGCAGTCTCTTATTTTTATTTTCATTTTCATATAAATTGCACACCAGCGCCCTTTGGCAAGCTCTCTTTTAGTCGACCCTCATTAAGAAAACACGCAACATCAAGCTCGTCTTTCAAACACTCTCAAGAAAACGACAACAAATTCTTCCTTGACAATCTCGCAATCATGTGCTGGTTCACTACTCACGTCCGAGACTGCTTTACCTGCCACCGCAGGGAGACTATAATCATATCCGAGGATCTGTGCGAGGATGGGAGGGCGGGCAATGCTTTCGCCAGCTGCGGCTTCTGCGATACGAGATGCGAGTCTACGAGCTGGGAGTGCTGGGCGTGTAAGGATGCGGCAGACAATATAGCTGAAGAATCTCGGAAACATCGTCAACGAGGAGGCTCATCTCGAGCGGGATCATCCCGCGCAGGCACGTCTCGGGGGGCTCATCTCGAGGAGGATCATCCAAGACCAAATAGAGGCCTTTCATCAGCAGGGCAATGCGGCAGGGAGCGGCCAGGAACGACGCGCATTGAGGGTCTTCCAGGAGAGAGGATGAGCACACCTGGCATGAGGAGTACAGAGTAGCTTTGAGATTACCAGAAGAACATGAACTGCATTGGAGGAATTCCCTGGTTCCTGTCTGTATCCCAACTCGTTGGTCTTGTCAAAACCCCTCAAGAATGTACCATACACCTCATGTCCTCGTAGGGCTTCAAAACAGTCAACCAATGCATCGGTTATGAGTGATTGGGTGAATAAGTAGTTGTAGAGCACAGGCCTGCTATGGTATAAGCTCTGTACAGTAAGCCATACCATCCTTGCCTACCAAATGTGTCTGTACCCTTAGAAGGTAGTTGGTGCTGCTTAGTCATCCCTTCCTTATCCAAGCTGTCGAATTTTCTGGAGCTCTATCTATCTCTTCTCTGTCGCAGCTTCCCGCGTCTCCAGAATTTCATCATCGCAGCCGCAAAAAAACTCCCAGCACTGCAAAATTTCCTCCTCTGCATTCCCCCTCTCACTTCCCTCCCTCCCATTCGACATCCTCACAAAACGTTGCCACAACTCCTCTTTCGATACCCTATTTCCCCCGCCCTGTTCCCTACCTACCTTTTTCTCACACCTTCTCTCTCTCAGCCCAGCCAATATGTTCTCTGCTCGATCTCTGGCGCGCTCGGCGCCCCGCGCCATCTCGCGCCTGACCACCTCTATCAGTAGGCCTGCCATCGCCAGGCAAGGCGCCCTGCTGCGCACCCTGCCTGTGCGCTCCCAGGTCTCAGCTTTTTCCACCTCACTCCTGCGCAAGGCCCCCGCTGGCACGATCGACCCCGAACTTAGCTCAAAACTCGACAGCGAGATACAATTCGAGACCAGCATGAAGGAGAACGAGGCGCTCCCCGTGAGCATCAAGGACTTCATGGAGAACGGCCCATTCGAGATCCAGGATACCCCTGGCCAGCAGGATGTCGTCCTCACCCGGACATACGGCAATGAGAAGTGAGTGTCCATTGTCACAGATACACACACACACACACACACACACACACACACCTACAAGTAAAGCCTTTGTGTTGCGAAGCAGCCAAGCCGTACTAACCACTGCAATTCGGGAATTTTCAGGATCACCGTGACCTTCTCGATCGCCGACATCGCCAGCATGGAGAACGACATGATGGAGGAGGACGCGGGCCTGAGCGATGAGGACGGCGACCTGCTGGGCGACGTCTCGCGCTCGCAGCAGGAGGCCGCCGAGGACGCCGAGGACGCGGACGGCGAGGCCCTCGACCAGGAGCCGTCCGTGACCTGCCGGCTGAACATTGTCGTCGAGAAGTCCGGCCAGAAGGGTGCCCTCAACATCGAGGCCGTCGCCCAGGATGCCAGCATCCTCGTCGAGAACATGTACTTTTACCACGATGCCGCCATCGCCCACTCGAGCAGTGCTGAGGCCGTCCACAAGGGAGGAGACGTCTACCCCGGCCCGCCCTTTGGCACCCTCGATGAGGACCTGCAGCTGCTGATGGAGCAGTACCTGGACGAGCGCGGCATCAACTCGGCCCTGGCCGTCTTCGTGCCGGATTACATGGACATGAAGGAGCACAGGGAGTACCTTGCTTGGCTGAACAACGTCAAGAAGTTCGTGGATGCGTAAAGAAGAAAGAAAACCAGAAAATAAAAGAAGAGGGAAAAAAGGGGGGAGGAGAAAGAAAAAGCCCCAGTCAAAAGGCCTGATTGGTGGGCGATGGCGCGAGGCGCCGGTCGTATCACGGCGCGAGAAGTTTCTCAAGAAAAGCGATTTTCATTGGGTCCCTTTTTAAGTCTCGCGTGTATGAAGAGAAATTTCCACTCTTGGAGGAATCCAAACAATGAATTAATTGTCCTATAGGCGAATGTTTCTGGCTGGAAACAAGAAAAAAAATTTATACTTACCCTAGCGTTTTATATCCAAAATTCGAGTCCAAACGCGAATCCAAAACGAGCATTTGACTGAAAACCATGAAGCGGAGGGAACAGAAATTAGTATCACCGCGTGAGCTTGACCACGACCCATCGCTTTCGCCACCATCCCGACTGCTTCTTGACGAGAACCTCAATTCTATCTGTTACCCACCAAGCCAAGTGGTGGTTCGAGACCAACAGCTACTTGGGAGCAAGTCTCAGTCTATCTATTTCTCTCACACTCACACACACACCTTGTACGTTCTGATCAATGTTGGCTCCTCATGACCGAATCAAGAAAAAAAAAAAAAAAAAACAAGAAAGAAACTCGAGACAACAGGATATAACATTGGTCTGTTACAATGCGGGCCTTGTGGTTCCCTCACCTCACACACATATCAATTTGAAGGAATATAAAACGAGTAGGTATATATTTATACTAAGTCATATAAAGGTTTACGTATGAAAACCCCTTCCTAAGCACACTAAGGGGCAGCCCCCAGCGAGGCAGCAACCCATACAAGTAGCAAATGTTCAATCTTTAATGCCCACAAAACTTCCCAAGACAAAGACTTTTTTTTTTTTTTTTCCCGCGCACAAGAGGGAGGGGAGGGAACATGCCCATCACATATGCCTCAGACCTGCAACTCCTTGGGTTCGCTCGTCGTCGTCGTGCCCCCTGCCGCGGGCTTGATGTCGGCAGCATCATCACCGGCCGTGGTGGTCTCGAGTCTGCTCTCCTGCGGCTCCAGCTCGAGCTGCTTCTCGTCGTGGGTGTGCTGGATGCCGACCTCGGTGGCGCGGTGGTTGTCCAGCATGTGCTTGGCGAAGAAGTTGACGTAGACCGGGTAGATGAAGGCCAGGATGTAGCCCATCATGGGGATGGCCATGGCGATGTGCGCGTTGTGGTACGTCACGATGGCGCCGGTGATGGGGGAAGACCATGCCGCCCGAGATGGCCGAGACCAGGAACGAGCCGCCGCGTTTTGTGTGGCGGCCCAGGCCGCGCAGGCCGAGGGTGAAGATGGTGGCGAAGCAGGCCGACTCCCAGAACAGGACCATGATCAGCATGGCGATGGAGGCGTGGCCCGTCGTGGTGATGGCGGCGACGACAAAGACGAAGCAGAGCGCGAGGTATATCGTCATGACGTACCGCGGCTTGACGGCGGGGATCATCAGCAGGAAGCCCGTGACGAACCGGTTGAAGGCGTAGAGCCCCTGGCCGACGGCGAGCATGTTGGAGCCGTACGACTTGAGGCTGCTTGGGTCCACCCCGCCCGTGGCGGTTTCTGTAAGCGCGGAAAACGTCAGCATGGGTAGGATCCAGAGCTGTGGACAGGAAAAGTCTTGAAAGGTCTAACTTTGGCGCGCGACGACGACAAGTCCTTCTTCAAGGCTGTGTGCAAGTCTAAGGCGCAGGGTTCGAGAACTCACCCTCTACAAAGTTGATAAAGTAGTTTGCAACAGAGACCTGAGCTCCGATATAACAGAACTGAGACCAGACGGCGAGGAAGAGGTTTGTCTGTTTGCGAAACGGTCCCACATCACGAGCCTCGATAGCATCTTCTTGAATGGACCTGTTTGTTGTTTTCAGAGAAACACGGGATTAGCCTCCGCAATTGTCCCCAATCGATATTCGTCAAGCCAACAAGGAGAGAAAGACAAAAGCAAAAAGCGACTTACATGTCGGCGTCAGTAATCTCGGGCATAGGCGCAAGCCAGAATAGTACGATCAGGAGAGCAACAAAGCATGCCACGCCGAGGTAGGTCCACTGCACTCTCTGTAGGCCCTGCTGCGTATCGGCAGAAGTAAAGAAGACGCGCGCTGCTAGAAGCGGTGCGACGAAGGATCCGACACCTTGAACGGCCTTGCACGATGCATGTTAGAACAGGTTACTGGCCACGGGGAGGGCAGTCGCCGTCGAACGGCTGAGCATACCTGTGCGAGGTTGAGCCTGATCTCGGAGTATTTAGGGGGACCGCAGATGGCGAGGAACCTGAGTTGTTGATGATTGTTGTCAGAGGACGTTGTCACCACTGGCCTATTATGTAGGGACCACTTACGGGTCTGCAGCGGTCTCGAGGGTCGAGAGTCCCATGCCCACAACAAACATAGATCCGCAGAAGCCTCCAAAGCTCTGCTTCAACCCAGACGGCCAGAACAGCAGGCATCCCACAGCGAGGACAGCAAGACCGGTCATGAAGGTAACACGGAAGCCATAACGCCGCAGGATCCAGCCAGACACAGTCAGCGGGCAGACGAAGTAGGCACCAAAGTAGGCAGCGGACAGGCCAGCAGACTTGCTAGCCGTGATATTGAGCAGCGCTTGGAAATCCGAGTTCAGGGTGTCCAGTAGGCCGTACGCGAATCCCCACAAGAAGAACAGGATGGTGACTATCATTGTTAAGAGTTAGTCAAGGTTACTTAAGTAGTCATGTCGAGAAAGAGAGAAAGAGAGAGCATGAGGGTGAAGTGACTCACCTAGTAGGTTTGGGAGGAGACTCTGTCTGTTGGTCAACAGAGCGGCCGAAGTGACATCGTCGTCACTGACGGTGATCTTCCTTCGCCAAAGACCCATGATTGCGTTCTCTCAAGAATCAGGCCGTGGGCGACGGGTTCAGATAGAATACAGGAGAGGGAGAGAGAGAGAGAGAGAGAGGGGAGAGAGAGAGAGAGAGAGAGAGATGGACCTCCAGAGTACTAGGCAAGATCGAGGAACTGTCGGACACAAGATCGAACGAACACACATGGCAGAGGAGAGAGGAGGTACAGCAACATTATAAGAAGGGCAGTGAGCACTTGCAGGCTGGTGCAGCATGCAGGGTCGGGCCAATGAGTGGCAGGAGAATACGCTCAGAAGGATCAATGTCCTCGGGTCAACGAGAGCCGAGCACAAAGACAGGAGGGAAGCTCATCAACATGATAGGCCTGAGGCCTCTTATGGTTGCAAGTCTTGCCTTACAAAGCCTGTGCCACCCATGAGACATGCAGGAGCCCATGTCCTGCAGCCCATGTCCCCGTTCCATTGGCCACGGGGGGAAAAGAGGCTGGCCATGCATCCTGGATATGCACACACGCAAAGAAGCACTCCCAAACGGAAGCCTGATGGTGGGTGAGGCTTGATAGTCTGGGGTAATGATCCAAGCAGGGAGGGCTGCGGGGTCCAATCCGGGGAACGGATATGAAGGAGGTGTGGGGAGGGGCTTCCCTTCTGGAGGAGCCAACGGAATTTAGCATATATCTGGTTAGCCTGCATGAGGTGTACGGACGTACTGTCTTCTCATGGAGAGGAATTGGGCCGAGATATCTAGTATGCCCGCTTTGTGAGGCAAAGCACCCCCTCCTTTTCTTGGCTGGTGGAGGTGTTCTGTTGACTGTAGATGAAGGAAATGACAGAGTCCGAAACGAGAGGTTGAGAGAGTGAGAGAGTGAGCGACTAGATGGTCTTAATCAGCCTGGAAATCGAGGTGGCAATGGTTTGTTGGTAAGTGATGACTGCCCTCGGAGATCATCTTGGAGAAGGGGGGTGCGCCTCGGGGATATGCAGGTTCTGCCTCGGACTCGGGCCCTGCAGATAACTTGCAGTGCTCAGTACCAAACAAAAAGAAAAAGGAAGCAAAGAGGGTGTACGTCAATCAGGGGCGGCCAGCGTGAATCTGCAAGAGGAAAGGGTCAGTATCAGAACGGGCTCTAATATCCTCAGTAATCAATTCTGGGCTGTCAGAAAGATACGGGATGCGGTCTGGACTCGGGTCAGATCAGGGCGAAGATAGGGCGAGGGGCAAGACATCCATCGTCTTTGTACAAGGGAAAGAAGAAGAAAGGCATCAACGAACTGCTGTGCCTTAACTCTGCAAGGCAACAGGTCTCAGCCAGTGGCTGACATCTTGAAAGGAGGGATTCCGTACGCGGTCTAGGACGTGTCCATGTGTGTGTGTGTGTGCAAGTTGTCTAGGCCAGAAGGACCCCACTGGTTGGTTGCAGCTGCCCTGGTCAGCAGCCTTCTCCATCTTTACCCTGGCTTCTCGGCTCCGATTCTGCGGGAAGGCTTGCAGCAAGTAAGCCTCGTGCTTTCAATTTTACTTTTACCAAGCATGCACAGGGATTCAATCTCACAGTTGACCACACCTTTGCGAGAGAAGAGGGGGGAAAAAGAGAAAAGAAGGATTCAGTGTCCGAACATAAAATCCCATGCTTTCAGGGCTCACCCAGACTGAGATTTGATAGGGTATATGGTGCTCTTTAATGACAAAATATCTGCTACTTATTGGATGCATTGGCCCAGAATTTCTCTGCCATCATCTTCACGCAGTCTCAGAGTGTACATGTCCAACAACAATACAGCCCTCATATCTCTGTGGAGCAGGGGTATACTGAGACTGTATAAGAATGTTGTGATGCAACATGATTCATCTCAAGCACTGGCCAAGTAATTGAATTGCAATGTCTCCGTTGGAGGAGAAGTCTTTTCTTGTGTAAGTACTGATGATCCTTCAGTGGTTTGCCCCTTGTCCTTGGTTTACGCCCATCTCCACCACTTTTGGCAGTAAAATCAAATACCAGGCTCGAGAGGAAAAGACCCAGTTTACCCTCACATACATGAAGGACGGTATGGTATATATAATGAAGCCCAATATAAATCTGACCTCCTTCAAGCAGTGTGTCCTTCCGTATCGTCAGAGCCCTGCTCAGACGTGGGCAGGCTTTGTCCAGGTTTTGGAACAAGCAGGTCAGGAGTTGTGACAGCCTACGTTTGAGGCGGCGTAGAAAGACCTACTTGTCCGTCGCCTGTGTCTGTAGGGGCTAACGTGGGAGCTGTTCGTGAGTCCCAGGCCTGCTGGATCAGGGGCGTCTATCTGCGCAGATAACGTACATGTTAACGTAGTAATGAATGAAATAGAACCTATTCATGTCCGAAGCAGACCTAGACCAATGCATATCGTATCCTGTTCAACACAATCCATCCAAGTCGATATGCAGATCGCTAATATGATTTGGAGAAGAGTACTTTAAGCAGAGCCTCAGGACTGGGTAGCCATGAGAGAGAGGAGAGGGCTGGGCCCAAGGTCGGATAGGGCCGAGCTGGGACAGCCTAGAGCCACTGGGAGCCGTAGAAGGACGGCAGTCATCCCAGCAGCTAGGCTTCATCTAGACTAGGGGACAACTGGCGAGCTTCCAGGAGCGCTGTGAGGACTGTTAGCAGGTCCTGTAATCCCCCGCAGGCTGCGCTAACACTGTACCCAGCACACTAACATGCAAGCCCCGCCGCCCTGTGTGCGCCCTCCTGAGGACGGACCTGCTAAGTGAGTAAGCACCTACTGTAGCACCTACTATGCACTGTAGGACTGTGCTGGCTGAGCCAAGCATAGCCCAGGCCCTGCTAGGAGGCCTAGCTGGATTTCTCGACGCTTGCTTGATTTGAGCCTGACTGTGACGCTGCTGACTGGGGTGGAAAATTTAGGACAAGGGCCAAAACAACAACGGCGCACGGCTGTGACCTTTTTTAGCGACTTTCTCTCCCCTTCTTTTTTTTTTTTGTTTCTCTTTTCCCTTTCCTTAGCCCACCGGTCCACCATACACACACACCGCGCAACGCCAATTCTTCCCTTCGCGGGTGCTCCTTTTAGCAACTCTCTCCCTCCTCCTCTCTCCCCCGTCTTCTTCTTCTTTCACCTGGTTTTTTTTCGTTGTCTCCTCCCCCTTCTGTTCCTGTGCGGCGGGAAGCTCTTGCATCACCTCAACTCTGCATCACCCGTCCCAGCGTCCCTTTGGCGACAGCGTTCTGGTATACTGGATACTCAAGAACCTTTCAGTACGAGCCTCTTTCGATCGACCGATTCCGTATATCAGAATCGACCGAGTTTCCTTGTGACGTCTCTCGACTGCCGTGCGCACCTTCAACTTGGAACAGCTGAGATCGAAGCGGATCGCCTGCAGACGGACGCCTGTGTCACCCCCCGTCACGCGACTTGTCTCTTGCACAGTCTAAACAGGTGAAGAGAGAACGTTTTCGACACCTGCCGCATCCAGTCAGCCAAAAGCACAACATTCCCGCTGTGAAGCATCACGAGCCTGTCGAACCCTTCCAAGTACAAAGCCTTGCCGAACCTGCAGAGCATTTGGGCCTCGCTACCTTTCTCTCCCCTGGCAGCAGCTTTCTTCCTTTCCCGCTCGGAACGGACCTGCAACTGTCCTCCACCTGTGCACTCGTGTGAACGATCTTGTGTCTTGCGTCAGTCAAGCTTTTTGCAAGGCAACAACAATACGGAACAGCACAAGAGCCGGTCAACAAGGATCGCTCACCGCCGCCGCCGCCGCCGCCGCCCCGAAACCAGTCGAAACGAACGAAAAATACCATCCCCCCATCCCACCCACCTCCTCATCCTGCACCAACAGTTTCTCTGTGACTTTGACTAGTCATGGCCAACCTGCTGCAGTTTGCCTACCGAACCCAGAAGGCTGTCGGCCTCTTCAATGCCGGCTGGCTTGACAAGGCCTCCGCCTCTCCAGCCACCCCCTGCCGGAGAGCCTGCTGCGCCTTACTCTCCGGTCCCTGGGTTTGACAAGTACGAAGGGAACTCCCGGTGCTGTGTGTACTCTCCGTGTGGCCGCTACTTCGCTTGGGCCTCTAATGACAGCGTGAGCGTTATTGATGCCACTACTGGCAACGTGGTGACCTCGCTGCCAGGCCTGGCCCTCGTCAACGAGCTGGGCTTCTCCCCCTGGGCACCTTCCTCACCACCCTGGAACGCCCTTCCAAGGACGAGGCCGGCGATGCCACAAAGAACCTGAAGATCTGGCGTACCATCGAGGACCTCCCCGAGGGAACAGCCAAGGCCCCCTGGGACAGTTTGTGCAGAAGTCGCAGAGCGAGTGGAACCTGCAGTACACGGCTGATGAGAAGTTCTGTGCTCGTCTCGTCACCAACGAGGTCCAGTTCTACCAGAGTCATGACCTCAAGACTGTCTGGAACAAGCTGAGGGTTGAGGGCGTGTCAGGCTTTGCGCTCGCAGCAGGATCCTCCCACAACGTGGCAGTTTTTGTGCCAGAGAGAAAGGTAGGTTTTGAGCCGTTTGTTCCTCCAACTCTTGGGGTCGGACCAGTTGCTAATGTCAGATTCACACAGGGACAACCTGCTACTGTCAAGGTCTTCAACGTCCCCCAGTTCGCGAGCCCGATCTCCCAGAAGACCTTCTTCAAGGGTGACAAGGTCCAGCTGAAGTGGAACCTCCAGGGCTCGAGCCTGATCGTGTTGGCCCAGACCGATGTCGACAAGTCCAACAAGAGCTACTACGGAGAGACAACACTGTACATGCTGAGCGCCAACGGAGACTTCGATGCCCGTATCACCCTGGACAAGGAGGGCCCCATCCACGACGTGTCGTGGTCTCCCACCGGCAGGGAGTTTGGCGTCGTCTACGGCTATATGCCTGCCAAGACCACCGTTTTCAACCACCGAGCTGTTGCACAGCGGTCCTTCCCTCTCGGCCCGCGGAACACCATCACCTTCTCGCCAACTGGGCGTTTCGTGCTGGTCGCCGGCTTTGGAAACCTGGCTGGTCAGATCGACGTGTACGACCTCTCCAAGGACTACCGCAAGGTCTGCACCATCGAGAGCGGGAATCCGAGCGTGTGCCAGTGGAGCCCTGACAGCACGTACATTATGACGGCAACAACGTCGCCGCGGCTGCGCGTCGACAATGGTGTCAAGCTCTGGCACGTAGGCGGCCGCATCATGTACAACCAGGACATGGATGAACTGTACAACATCACCTGGCGCCCGGTGCCGGCCGATCAGCTGCCCAAAAGCGTCGACCCGCTGGCCGAGCCTGAGCCTCACGAGTCCGCCAAGACGTACCTCAGCACCGTCAAGACCCCTTCCAAGCCCGTCGGGGCGTACCGACCACCTGGTGCACGAGGAAGCATGACGCCGCTCCATTTCAAGCGTGAGGACGAGGGCGGCGCCGCGCACGTGATGAGCAACGGCGGCCCTGCCCCTGCCCTCAACGGATTTGGCCGGACGCGCCGCCAGGTTCCAGGGGCCGAGCTTTCCGAGAACACATCTCGCCCAGCGGTGCCCGGTGCTGAGGCTGCCGGTGACGAAAACCTGTCCAAGACGGCGCTCAAGAACAAGAAGAAGCGCGGGAACAAGAAGGCCAAGGATGCCGAGGGCCAGGCACCAGCCAACAACAATGAGAGCGGGCTGGCCCCCGCCTCAGGGCTACGGCAGTGGATCTGGTGGCGAGGACGGCCACCGTGATCGCCGTGGTGGTCAGCAGAACAACAACAACCACTCCAGAAGCCATTCCCGCCGGCCCGGCCAAGGCCAACGTGGTGGTCGTGCCTTTGCTCAGAACAGCCGAGACCAAACGCCGTCCGGCCAAGGAGCGGCACCAGCACCAGCAGCACCTCAGGAGGCGGTCCAGCAGGCACAGGCCGCCCCAGCACAGACAGGAGAGGCCCCGGCAGCCAACCCGGCCCAGAGCGCCAACGCCAAGAAGATGAGGTCGCTCCAGAAGAAGCTTCGCGCCATAGAGGATCTCGAGTTTCGCCTGAAGCAGGAGGGGGCCAAGAGCCTTGAGGTTACCCAGCTCAACAAGATCGCGAGCAAGGACGGCGTGCTCAAGGATATCGACAAGCTGGAAGCAGAGATGTCAAAGGGACAGTAGAGAGTCTCACACACTTCCCTCTCCCCCCTCTCCCTGTCTCTCTAGCTCGCTCGCGCGCGCGCATTAGGAACTGCATAGCTCGTTTAAAAGGCCACCATGCGAAACTTGGCCTTATGAGGAGCAATTGGAGGTTTGAAGGGAAGGACGGACATGGACCCTTAAAAATGGTTTAGGGGTGTTGTGTGTTTTTCAATTATTTATTTTTGGACAGGCATTTGGGCATGTGGTACCACCGACCGGGCATTAGAATCAAGGTGTTTCTGCTGGTAGAGTGAAGGCCTCCGGGATGGAAAAGGGGACAAGAAAAAAAAGGAGGGAGAACACCAAAAAGAGAGAGAGACAGAGAGAAATGAAAAGCAGCAGGCACAGACTATCGGGTAGATAGCTACAAAAATATTCACTGTTTAAAAGAAAAACTTGGTTCATAATAATATGAGGTTCATCTTGTGGTTTTCTACATTCTGGAGTGTGAAGGCTTGTTGTTGTTTTTAGAAACACCAAAACATACATACACCAGGCAAAGAGCCCGCTCATACAAATACCTGTAAAGATCCCCTTTCCTCTTGGCTTGTTTGGTCGTCTTCATCTTGCTGTTGGGTGAACTTTACAAGGATGTTCAAACCCCACCCGGGGTCCTCAGTGTTGGGGACGTGAACTAAATTTGAGACATGTTCAAAAAATTCTCACTAATATGTCATCGATGTTGTTGTTGTTGTTGTTGTAATTTAACCTATCCTCTTCTAAAGCCAGGACGCCCATCTCTCTTCTCTTCCTCTCTTTCTCTCTCTCTTTCTCTTTCTCAGAGGTCTTGTAATACATTGCGTGTACCTGTGCCTGCTGCTGGTGTGTGTGTCTGGTGTGTATGTATCTGTGCCTAACCTTTGCAAGTGTAGTTATATACTAAGCATGAATGTCTAGTGGAGGTTGGTAAAACCCCCTTCATTCTCGCTTTAACCCCCTTACCCCCAACCTGACCCCCTGCCCCTCCTTGTGACGACAACAAAATATATCTGACGGCTGCTGTATATATATATATATGTGTGTGTGTGTGTGTGTGTGTTTGGGGAAACAAAACAAACATGAAGAAAAAAGACCCACCGATCCCCTCCCCACCGAACCAGAGCTATGCAAATTCTAAAAGAGTGAGCCGGTGCACTACCGGGGAAACGCTCTCCTCTCATCAATCGGGTGACGAATGACCCAAAAGGGAAAACAAAAGAACATAAATTCACCAAAGAAAAGAAGAAAGACATGGGGGAAAAAGGCGAAATGTCTTTAGCCGGGAGAAAAATGTGCACCTGCATACCGGGTGTCGCCTGCACGAAGCTCTCTCTTCTCCCCCCTTCTACGGGGTGACGATCACCCCTTCCATGTTCCAGTCTCCCTTCTGCGCCCGTCGCAGCACTTCCCGGCCTTTATCCGTCAGGTCCGGCTTCCCACCGTTGCCGGTGACCTGTTCGAAGAAGGCGGGCTTGAACTCGGCCTGGGTCCTCTCCCTCTCCCTGGCCTTCTCTCGCTGGGCTTCCTCGAGCTCCTGCTTGATCGTCGTGGCCTTGGAATACTGCTTGGCGGTGATGGCATCAGTGACGCCGCTCCAGAACTTGAGCGACTCGTGTGGCAGCTGCTGGTCCATGGGCGGGAGAGACTTGGGAGCGACACTGAGCGGCCCGATGTCGATGATGGTGGTGCGCTTCTCTTGTGGGTGGGAGTCCTGTGTGTTATTGCAGTCGTTAGCGATATATTTTGCTGCTACGTTCTCATTGGGGGTTTGAGCGGATTTCGGGCAGTAGCGCCTCAGGAAATTATGGGTTAAAAAAAAAAAAAAAACTCACAAATGGCTTGGGCCCCATGGTGAACTGGATCTTGTCCTTCCAGGCGCCGCTCAGACGCACCAGGATGTCCTGATCCGGGACGTCCTTTATCTTGGTCTTGTCGTCGTTCTCCGGATCATATCTGAAGACGACACCCTCCATCTTGTTGGTGGATCCTCTCAGCCAGCCCTCGTCGTAGTAGTTGAGGATCGCCTTGAGCTTGGTCTGGGGGCAGGTGATGTAGGCCATGTCGCCCACGCTCACGCTGAGGGCGCCGCGGAAGATGCCGCCCAGGTGCGCGGCGGGGTGCTTCAGCTGGTACGTCTCGTTGTCACGCCTCTCAAGGGTGATGAAGATGCCCAGGTTGTGCTCGCCGGGGCTGACCTTGATGGACGTGCCCGTGAACTTGGCGCTGATCTGGTCGAAGCCGCGGGCGTAGAGGCCCTTGTCGGGGCAGTCGACCCAGAAGGCGCTGACGGGCGGGTGGTGCGAGGTCTGCTCGGTCAGGTACGACACGCGCACCGGCGACGAGGTCGGGTTCTTGGCTGTCTGCGGGACGGAGACAGTGGACGCGGCCCTCGAGTCGCCGGATCCGAGCCCGGCGGGTATGGCATTCCTGCCGGACTTGACGCTGGAGGCACCGCTCGCGGGACTACTACCGCCAACACAAAGGTCTCTGGTGCTGATCCTCGGTGCGCTGTCTTCGGTGTCCCAGTTGCACTGCAGAGGGGGCACAAAACAGGACACACACACGTCAGCGCTCTGCTCCGTAGCCATCTTGTGCCGGATGTGTCTCATACCCTAAAGAACTCGCCCAGGCAGGAGTTGTAGGGCTTGCATGGTTTTCCCTTTGCATATTTCAGGTCCTTTGTAAACCAGAAGCGCAGGACTTCCAGCATGCGGTCGAGGGGTTCGTCCGAGGTGCCAATGGCCACAAAGGCATTGGGGGCGTCGAGGTAGTTCCAGTATTCGAGGTTTGGGGTAGGCTCGAGCAGCTGGGAGGGCAGAGAGAAGCGGACGGAAGCGAGATCGGCGACACCGATGAACCTGGCAGCGGGAAAGAGAGAGGGGGGTGTCAGTATGCCGGGGCGCGATGGGGGCGGTGACGGCCAAGATAAGAGAGGGAAGGATGGGGAGGGACAGGAGCTGGATACGGACTTCTTGAGGATGCCTACGAAGATACGCAGCTTGGAGCTGTCGCTGTGATTCTCCTCAGGGCCAGCATCTGTTGTCGGGGCCGGTGTAGAAGTCGACGACATAATTGCTGGCAGGTGGGTTGGTGATGGGCTGGGATGCCCGGGTCGAGGTGATGGGGAGGGAGGGGGGGCCTCGATGTGGTGTGAAGGATACCTGTATGCTCAATACAAAGAAAGGAAGAAGAGAAAGAAGAGGAGGAGGAGGAGGAGTTATCAGTGTGGCGACAAGGCGTGTGTGAGGGGGTGGGTGGGTGTCGGATTGTATCTTGTCGAGTCGAGAGAAGGAAACCTAGAGCAGGATGATGAAGTTGAAAGGGGTAGGGTTGATACAAGGTTGCCCGAGGCTAGATTGTCTTGTCTTGGTCCTGTCACAGGGGGAGATGACCAAGCGAGATGATCGATGAACAGGATTGTCTAGAGGGGGAAAACTTAATAGGCTGGCGGAGATTTATTTTTATTTTATTTTTTCCTAGGAGAAAGGCGGTGATGATGCTGTTGCTTGGGCCCTTTTGAGGCAGAGGAGTAGCGGCTCTGAGGTGGTGCTCCGGTCCTGGCCTGGTCTCGGGTCTCCGGTGTTTGGTCTGGACCTGTAACAAAGCACTACTACTGTGCTGCTGCTGCATGCAAATCTGATCTCTGATCTGTCACAGGGCGATAAGAAGAGATAGCAGGGGTCTGGCTTCTGTGGAGGGGGCACTGGGGCACTGGGGGGATTGCCAGCGGGGGAACAGAGGCACCTGAGGGCCCTGGGTTGCTTCTTTTTGGAGGGGCACTTCTCCAAAACCCCAGTGCTAAGCTGCTGAGTACAGTGTCTCGGGTCCTGCATCCTGCAAAACACACAAGCACCACCCAAGCAGCACACACCCACAATGTTCATTGGCCCCTCTTGAGGTTCTGATCTGCCGGTCCTGTACTCCGGAGACTGACACAGACAGAGGCACGTGGTCCTGGCTGTCATATGCCTGGCTCACTTGTTCAGATCTCGCTGCCGATGCAGCACTTATAGTTGCCAATTGACAAGGTCACAGTGCTGCCGTGCACACCACACACACATCCTCCAGGGGCTTCTCCATGTCCAATCATTCCTCCACGGGCCTCATTCCTTTGACTTTATTCTTCAAAACATCAAAACCCAATCATTTTGACGTTTTCATACATCTGTTACAAGTCAATAACTACAGCATAATCTCAGGATTATCACGTCAGTTCTGAAGAAAGTGATGCCTTCTCCTGTGATTAAAAAAAAACCCCTACAAGCTGCAGCAAAGTTAGTCTTAGTCAGGTTCCTTGTCTTTTCATTCTCAGCTTTTGCCTTGAACTTCTCTGAGACATATCTCAGGTTTCATGCCTACCACAAGTTTCAAGTTTTAAGGTTTTCTTTTAGTTTTTGTGTGTGTGTGTGTGTGTGTGTTTTTTTTCCCTTGCTTGGCCCAGCAAAGCTCTAAATAATCTTCTGGATAAAGAATAATTGGCGCATGTTATCTTCGTAGTTTAATAATTGGTCTGTCCTGTATTTTCTCTTTCTAGGTCATCAAGGGAATCTTGGTAATCAACCGGTCCACTTACTCAATTTGACATCTACCAGTGGTTTTTTGGGGGTTTTTTTTTTAACAGCCTTAGAAGCCAGGGAACCAAAGGCCACATCCTCACAAATAGTAGTCACTAGCGAAAGGGGATTGCGATGTTTCTTGTCCTTCGGGAGGTTGGGACGTTACACACGTCGAAGAACTAGGAATCAACGGAGAAGGAAAAGGAAACTGAAAGTGGCATTTTACATCACAAGGTTAAAGGGGGTCAGGAATGTGGAAAATTTGCATGTGGAAAGCCCCCTTCATGCGTACACACATCGTCTCTGTATAGTCTGCTTGCAACACAAGCAGCTTTTGCAATCTGAATATCATGATGCCATGAGCTTAAGTCGTAGAGAGAGAGAGAGAGAGAGGAGATGCAGAGAACAGGGACTTTAGTTGTATTGTAAGTTCTTGGGTCTGTGGAAGCTGATCAATATATGCTTCGCATTTTCGAACGCACCGATTCCTTTTGAGAACCTTTGGCAGAAAAAAAAAAAGTTCTTGGTTTATGGAATTGTCTGCTCCAGATCTCTTTCAGACTCTTCCCAAAAGTCAAGGTCTACAACCCCTCTTCTCGACTAGAATTACTCGCAATACATAAAAGGCAACTCCTCATATTACTCAAAGTAAAATACAAGAAGAAGAAACAAGATAGCAAAAGAATACCAAGTGCCCGTCAAGTTTGCACCTGGTATTCTACGCCCTGCGACACCGCCATCTTTTGATAGCAGTGCCAACCATTTCAGCTTGCAGCGCGTCCCTTACGCGACGACCTTTTTTTTTTTCGCCCAGGCCAGTATCAGACTTGGGAAGTCGCAGGATATTTATTTAACCACTTTTTTTGTTTGTTTGTAGCAAGTTCGAACCCGGGGCCCTGGCGCATCTGGCAATTTCGTCCGGAAACTGTAAAGTGCCTTAGCAGGAACTGCTTTTTTCGGTGGTTTGTGAAAGGAGAGAGAATAGACAGTTGAGCTAACTGAAACCCAAACTCCTTGCTGAGGTTGAAAATAGCGACTCTGACCTGACTTATATGGGCAAGTCCAATCTGATAATCAACCAGGACCAGAGATGAGTATCTGCCACCTCCCATCCCTCTTCGCTTCGGATTCCAATACGTTCAGTGCTCACGCTTCGCACCTCCCATGACTAGCATGATTTCTCAAAAGGGCAATCAAAGAAACATGGCATCTCTGGCGGTATCTGAGTAGCGGAAGACGGGGGTTTGCTCAGTCTCGAGAGCCCTGGAGATGATGAAGAAGTGTGGTGTGGTGCTGAACTCAACATCGATACTCCATCAATTCGTATTGCGAGAATCAAGCTGTAGGCTATCGAGGTTCTGGTATTATATGAAGGCCCCGTCAGAGGATAAAACTTCCAGTTCGCAGTGATCTGTAGACTGTACCGTTTGCAGTGGTTGTTGACGACTTACCACTCGCGCGTCAATGTGTGGTCAGTGACTGCCATGTGCAATAGAGAACTCACCAGAAACATGGAGGCTCGTGGAGGCTGATAGATGCAGGTCGACAGCCTATTGCAGACCCCTCCATGGTCACCACCTACCCTCCGAGGAGGGAGCAAAGGAACTATAGCTTAGGAGCCAAGCATAGCAGAGGGCCTCCCGGGACCTCGCACGCTCCGTGTTGGCAGTTAACCATTCGAGGTCAACAGCTCAGCCACTCGATCACGGTATTGAAGATGGAAATCTGTCCGATGTTCACTATTAGTGTTTTATGAATCTGTTCCGTGATGTCCTGCCACTGCATCTGTGCCGATTTTTCAGCTCTGAAATGCGGCTTGCCGTGTCGTTGTGTATTAGAACCTAGGCTGGGCCAGTGCACTCGTCTTCATTATCAGCCCGGTTTGTGTGCCACCCTGAGACCTGTATGGGCCTCAATCTGCTGTCGGTAGAACAATGTGTCTCTGACAGCTGCTATCTCATCCTCTGGCCGATGCGATACACTTCTCGCTTCCAGTCGTGTTGGTTTGACAGCCATTGTAACCGGAATGAGGTTTTCATGGCTGTGTCCTGTCACGTATCAATCAGATGAGATGCCTGAATTGAGAGCTAATATAAGAGTATTGACCAATGACTGCCCTAGCAAGTTACTGATAGGAGTGCTTTATGGTCTGCACAGCTCGGCATCACACACCATACTATTATTGTACAAGTCTGTTCAGGTTGGTTCCGAACTTCCAGTCTGAGGCCTGATCGATCTTGCCGGGACGGAGTATGCAAAGAGCAGTTCTTGTCAAGCCATATTACACGGTGCACATAGTTCATGAGACCAATTCTTGGAGAGGCTGCTAAAAGGTCGAGCCAGAACAGGACATACGACTTTACCTCCTAGTAATGACTACCAAGCATACAAGTCTCTGGAATCCTCGTTACCAACGGCTGGGATTTGTTATATCAAACGACGCCGCATGTATGACTACGTTCGCAATTAATTCGACAGGATGATAGTCACCTGAACTGTGTTATTCAAGGTTGACACCTGAAGAAAAAATTAAGTCCCGCCGGTGTATCAAGCTGACCTTCTATTCCGTCCACCTGCTTATTCACGCTGCAGATTGGGGAGGAGAAAACCCTATCTATTACCTAAAGCAGGCAGATAATAACAACAATCACTGCTGATGCGAGTTCTCTGGTCCTCCTCCTCAAAGACCAAGAAAAAAAAAAAACAACAACCAAAAACCACAAAACACACAGGAAAGGCTGCGAGTACTTGGCTTGATCGCCCCAGAACAGTGCAAGTGGGATCTGGCGGTGTGTTTCACCCCGTACCCCTTCCACAACAGCACCCACCGTGGAATCAAGACAGTGACCGCCGGCAGAAGGCGTGGCACAGACACACACGAACACACACACACGCACACGCACACACACACCTCTCTCTCTCTCAAAAGGAAAAAAAAAGGGGGAAGAAACAATGCAAGGTGTGATCATCATCATCGAGCCAGCTTCCAAGGCGCAACTCTCCTGAGGGCCGGATCCCCCTCCCTTTCCCGCGGGCCGCTCCACATCGGGGATATTTCTTGATTCCTGTCGAGGTCCTGCCTTCCTTCCCTTTCCTTCCAACACGACAGACTCTCGACGAGCCCAGAAAAAAGCGAAAGGAAAAAAGAAAAAAAAAAAAACGAAAACCTCGTGTTGCCCTTCAACACGATGCTGCAATCCCGCAGATCCCTCGCGCAAGAAGCTCGGCATCTCGAAGATATCATCATGTCCAACAAGAACAGACAAAACCTTCATTTGGTGCCGAACGGAAGGAGCAGCCTTTTCTGGTTAAAGGGAGGCCCCATCCGGTCCAACGGGGGAAGGGCGAGCCGACGGCGAATGAGAAGTATGAATGGAGTGAGTAAGTGAGTGAGTGTTGGTGGTGGTGCATGTTGGCAGTGAAATCTGTCGAGACGTCGATCACTAAGGTGAGAGTCATAGCAATAGTTACTATGATGTAGCCCATATGCACACAGCCTCGAGATATGAATAGTAACGCAGGTGGCGACTGGCCGAATGAGGGGAACGCTGTCCTCCACCACTCCAACTTCCGGGTGTAGGGGGCCCTTTTTTTTTTTTTTGTTTTCTATTTTGCCTCCCCCTCCCCCACCCCAACGCAATTAATGCAGTGCAACTCGCTGCAAGGGTGGGGGCGCGAAAATCCGGTTGGCAGCGAGCCGAGGAGGAGAAGGGGGGAGCAAAAAGAAAGAAAAGAAGGAAATAAAAAAGGGGACTTATGGGGATTGGTTGTAGTGGAGGGAAAGAAAGAATAGAAGAGGGGGAAAAACAGAAAAAAAAGAGAAAGAAAGTTTTTCGCGAGGCGGCGACAAGAGCAATATAGAGTAAATGATTGACACTGGACCCTGAAAAAACCTGGGGATTATACGAAGAAAGTAATGCAAACACGAGGGACGAGGGTTTTTTCGACGACATGATCTACACGGCTGCAGCAATAGTAAGCTCTATCTAAGGAAACCCAATAGCGAGTCCCGGGGCTACACGGGAACGGCGGCCGGGAGGAAGGTGACTGACAACTGGGAAGAGGGGACCCTTTTCCATCTTGTTCCCCCCAAATGGCTCGTACATATGTACATTGGTACTGTGGTACCTCCTCCACACGACGGAGTCCATGAGTTCCCTGGTGCTTGGACACGAGGGCCGCTGTCCACATCTGTAGTGGGCGGTGGCAACCCGAGGGATCGGAGAATTCCTTGAATTTAGATGTAATCCCCGCGGGGGTAGAGCAAAGACATCCTCTTTTTACCAGGTGTTCTGTTGTGTACATACGTAGTATATGAAATACATAGTAGTATTCTGTGCTGCTGTGCCAGCTCGGCTCATGCTGATCGATGGAGACCGGTTGGACAGCATCTGGGGTTTTTATTGGGAACCGAAGGTGATCATTGATCAGGATCTAGAAAAGGGCTGAAGAGGAAGATTAGATTGCGCAAGTCGACCCCTGTGATCCTCCCTCCACCAAGATTTCCTCTTTTTCCCCCCTTCCTCTTCCTTCTCTGCTTTGACCAATCTCTCTGCTCCGTGCCCTTCTCTTTGCTTAGTACGATGTACCCTTCCAAGCGCCGATCACTAGACAGATAGTAAGAACAAAAAAAAAAAAAAAAGGACAATATCAGAGGGGTCTTAACATGCAGGGTCCCACTGGGCAGGTCGGGACATTACCACCCAGTAAACTTGTACCATCCCAGGGTTTGGTCAGCCCAAACCCCTTCCTAAGCTTAAAGCCGTGGAATTATTCGGCATGGTCCCTGCCTTAGGGACACCGGGCGGGACCTTTTCCAGATTGCTTCTGACAAGCCCGGCTGCGACCTTGGCACCGTTGGTTTGGGGGGTGGTAGGAAATCTAAGAGGCCCAGCGTTCATCGGCGTCGTGTAGTGCTTCCAGAAAGAGACTCCGGCAATAGTTCCGGAGACAGGGCCCTGGATCTGAAGGTACCTACCGCATCGAGCCAACTCTGCTTCTCTGTTTGGTATGGGGGAAAAACGGCGGTAAGGCCAGCAGCCCTGGGGAGGGGGAGGAGGAAGAAAGGAGCCAGGAAGCCCCCATCATCCCCCCCTTCTTTTTTTTTTTTCCTTCTTCTTTTTCTTCTTTTTACCATAATCATGTCCTCGGCTCATGCATGACTTCCTGCCGTGCCCAGTCCTTGCTGGCAGAGGAGCAAGTAAAAAGGGGGAACCAGCGGAAGCAGCAGGTTGGGCAACACACTTTAGCAGTGCTTGTGTGTGAGAGAGAAAAGGGCCTTGCGCACACACGACAGGCCATACTTCTTAGTATGTACACAGAAGTTTGTTTCGTTAAGGTCCGGCCCCGGCGTCCGGATGTGGATGAGCGCAGCGGGCCGGGCGTCAGGAAGCTCTCGCGGATCCGGGCCGATGCCTCCAAACGATAACGAGCGCAACATCCCAGCCTCTATTCCAATCTCTTTTTTGTTTTGTGGCCCGCCGCCCAGGAGATTTGGTCATGCCTGACAAATATGTCCCCCGTGACATGGGCTCTCGCTGTTTCTCACCCCCCTTCCTTCTCCCCCTTCTCCTCCACGGGGGCCTCAGTGCTGGGCATACTATGCCAGCACACCGATTGGCCCGGTTTTCTAGCTGCAACTTGTGCCCACATCGCATCTCGCATGTGCTTTGTCGGCGACGCTGGCGACGATATTTTTTTTCTTTTTCTTTTTGGGAAGGACATGGTGCGCCCTGCGGGTCTCCATAATGACGCCATTGGTGACTTCTCTCGAAGAAAGCAGAGATACAGAGAGAGAGATTTGAGCGCCACAGCCTCGTCTGCCCCCCACCTCTCTCCTCCCCGGCCGCGAAAGCAGCGGGGATGGGGGGGGACAACGTGCGGGCCATTGTGGATTCTGTGGGCATAACTACGAGTCAGAACCATGCTCCTGTCATCTTGTGGCCCATACTACTATAGGTCCTATGGCGTGTATGGCAAGCCATAGTAGCACCGAGCCCAGGGCTATCCTCCCCTTGTGTGTCGGCTGTGGCGATGGAATCGACCGTTGTAGTCAATAGTATAGTTGATGTCGCAAAATAAGCTACCGATGTTTGTTTGGTGGTGGCAATAAACGGAAGGGGAAGAGGAGGGGGGGGAAGAAGGATCCACCGAGGTCCGGAGACCATGGAAGTATTTCGGCAGGAAAAAGAAGGTTGACATGTTGATGGATGGGAACGGAAGAAGAAGAAGAGTGCATAGGAAGTAGAGACAAGGCTTCTCGGGTTCGGACGACAGGGATTGATGCCCCCGTTTAAAAGGTTTGTGGGATGAAAATAAATATAACTCGAGATCTACACACAGCGGGGAAGGGAAGGAGATATGATGTGATATGTGATGTCATGCCTTGCTGTTTGGAAAGACTTCAAGTCCAATACAATTGATAACACAACAGCAGGCTGACGAACCAGCAGAAGATTTTTTTCGGCACGGGGTTGATTGGCAATAAATTCATTAGGCACGAGTAAGGGAAGAAAGAAAGAAAAACGGACAGAGTGAAGGGGAAAGGGAAAAAAAAAAAAAAAAAAAAGAGAGAGAAAGAGAAGTGGGGTTATTAGGAGAGGAAGGGGGGAAAGAGACTACGGTTTCTGACTGACAAGTGACAACGCATTGCACAGTGTCAATCCGATCTGACACCAAGGGGGTTTAAAGGAAAAGAATAAGGGGAAAAAGAAAAAAAAAGAAAAAGAGAGGGATCACGGGCATGGGAATTGCGAAAATTCGTGTCTAGCTAGTAACATCTCTGTACCATGCCCATAGCACTGCATACTATGTAGTAGTGTCGCCTCTGTGGCCCCACTGCGGAGAGAGAGATGAAATGGTACTATACAAGAAGAGAGAAAATGCCCCCTTCTTCAGGACCTGAGGACCCATACCAGCTCTGCTATGGCGCTCATCTTGGTCGATTACAGCAGAGAGAGTTTCGCAGTGATCGCTTCGCTTGGCCTAGGGTCGGCTTTGTGACCCCACCCGGAACGCAGCGCGCTAACGCCCTAAACGGAATCACCATGAGAAGATGAAACTGTCAAGATTGGCCGAAAATGACGTCACTGACGTCGCGAAGTCGGCTGAAAGTTTTAACACGTCGCGCGCATGGGGAAGGGAGGGGTGTGACGTTTTACGGCCCCCTTTCGCTTCCTACAACGAGTAAGTTGAGTGATCGCGGTGAGCAGACAGCCAAAACGGACATGGTTATTCTTAACCGCAACGGACAGCGGAGGGGGAGGGGGTTTGCAGAAGGGGCAGAGGGAGAAGTGAAAAACTTTTCTTTTTTCTTCTTGGGGACAGGCTACAGTACCACGGTGGCTATTTTTGGCTCTCGCAGAACTACGGTACGTGACATCGCCAAGGACGGCGATGTCGATGCGTCAAAGCTTCAGGACAATGGCGTCCCCGCCCGCGTGTCATCTTGCTGTCCTTGGTATCACTTGATGCGTTCTTTTTTGGTGTCTTGATACAGACCGCAGGTAGTTAGCAGAGAGGACCCTCCCAGACGGAGAACCCCCTTCTGTGCAGGAAGAAAATCACGTTGGAGAAGACTACTTACATATGATTATGGAATTGCAAGCAAGCACGTACACAAACCAAAAGTTGAGAGGGACATACTCAGTGAAATACTATGTATGTAATAAATATACTGTTATATGGTTGGGCTGGTTTATGTACGGACGTACTGTGTGCACTAATCATAATTCCTCTCTTGCCGTTCATTTCCACTTCGGTTGAAAGAGTGTCCGAGCCCGTCCAAATAAAAAGAGAAAGAGGAAAAGCAGAGAAGAGAGAGACAGAGAGGGACAGAGAGGGACAGAGAGGGACAGAGAGAGACGAGCGAAAAAAAAAAAAATGATACGATCACTGCGTAATCAATTCTTGGGGTCCAGTGGACCACACGGGCTACATCTCCCAGCAGGGCCTAGTTCTGGCCCTCTGAAGATTGCCCGCAATGCCGTCCCAGCGCCCTGACGCCGTCCCCGTCCATGGCGTGCCAAGACGGACGGGCTCCTCCCTGTCTCCCTTTCCTCCTGTTAAGGACCTGGACCCGGTCCCAGGCCCGTGGGTTCAGGCAGTCGGCCGTTGTTGTTGGTGCTGCTGCTGCTATAATGGCACTGGCAACTAAACGCTGGTAATAGCGCTGGGCAATAGCCATTGGACACAGTGGGTAACTAGTAGACCAGAATTCGGCCCGTCCAACGTCCTGCGGGTGACAGATCTGACCTGACTGTCCAGACGAAGGGAGGGTCCCATTCGTACTCTGGTACTTAGTAGAGAAGGGCCACGACAATCATTGCGACCAGTAATCCACTCCACCGTCCACCGTCCACCGGCTGGCGACGCGCAGGAGGGTGCAGCACGGCAGAGCTGAGCAGGAGGAAGCAGATCTGAGAGGGTGTGTGTGTGTGCGTGTGTGGTTCAGGGCCCAGGCTCAAAAAGCTTTGGGAGGCCTGTGGCTAGTGTGTGGCGAGTTGTGGCAAAACGATCATGGATCAGCCACAGGCCTAGCCACAGGCCTCCCACACGTTCATTCGGCAGGTGACGAGGAGGATACTGCATGTAGCTACTCGCTGTGCCCAAAGAGGTGAGTGTTGTGACGGCCGGTCGGGTGGAATGTGCCGCACGCTGGGTAACCCAGTGGTAGCGTGAACTACCTCATAGTACAATCACGACAATGGATCGTAGTCCACTGGTAGTGAGAGATGGTCTCCCACCGATACTCTGCTTGGGAAGGCGCACCCGCCGATCATGCCCTTAGAAGGCGGCTCCAGTACGTCAAGTTCCCTCCTCCCGTCTTGCCGAGCTGCAATTAAACTAGCTGTGGCTTATCCCTGTGGTGGTGTCTCCGAGATAGATGCGAGGGCGATGTGGTCCTCTGAGAGCCAATCGCAAGGCTTGGAAGGAATAATACTATCCATCAGCCAGACGGGGTCGTACATAGTAGGATGGCCAGGTGTGGTCAGGTGACGAGGCGATCAGAGCACTAAGGCACAAACATATCTCGCCGCCTGCTCCTCCTACCTAGCATGTGTGTGTGTGTGGCCCCTAAACCGGAGTGTCCTGATTGGGGACTCGCCCGAAAAAAGAAAAGACATATTGTTGGGTAGCCGCTTTGGGGGAGGGGAAGGGGAAGATCTGGCATGAAAACCTTATGTATTGTGCATGTGTATGCATGTACTAAGTATGTACAGTATGTAGACGCACGTCAGTGGCAGCCGAAGCTGGGCGGCGGCAGAGATAGCCTGCACCGCCACACCGAGCAGCAGCAGGGAGAGAGAGACACACACACTCGCACAGAGACACACACGGAGAGAGAGAGGTGGCTTGTCTGGACAACTCGAGACGGGACGGCATGCAGCGGACCGTCAGTCATCCCTTGTCATATTCACTTGCAAGGTGGCGGGCGACAGCCTTGCTCGAACCGACCGAGGAGGTGCTGTTCACATAATGGTCTAGATACTGTATTCTTCTTCTTCTCCTTCTCAACCCTGAAGAGAGGGGAAGAAAAGGCGCGGGGAGGAGGGAGCAGGGGGCCAGATGGATGGCTGACGACTTCTATTTTACCTGATACAGAAGGGATGATCGAGCCGCCGAGGTTATGGCGACAGAGGAAGAGACGATGGCGGGAAGAGGGAGGCAGCCCATGATTCTGCAAGCCATCCCACCCCAATGCTTCGATCCTTTCCTAGCCTGAACAAAGGGTCTGGGTCTCGGGAGGACTGGTGACTGTGAAGAAAAAGGATGCTCCTACTATGTACATATGCTGGTAGTGGTAAGAAGTATTGCACTTGTAGAGAGTAGGGCTCTCTTGCGGGCTGGGCCCCAGGTGTGGCGGTGGAAGGGGGCCCGCTGTCCATGTTGTCGGGTCCAGATCACAAGGATCCCTGTTGACAGCGCCACGGGCAGTGGCGATCTCGATGCAAGAGACAGAACACGCACAGGGAGAGGAGAGGGTGGACTCTGGTCCCGTACCGTAGCGCCTATTATTGTCAGGACCACGTACTTACTACTGTTGTATTCGCAGCACTACCCAGCAGCATTAAGTTGCAAGGGCCGGAGTACCCGTCCAGTTCTTCGTCGCCAGCTGCTTAGCGCGTCGCCGTGACCTTTTGTTCTGTACCCGCTACCGGAGTATTGCCGTTCTTCAGCGGTGGGCAGTGTTGTACTGTGTACTATTATGGCTTGTTGGGTTCTTCCCTTCCTCACCGGGACTTTCTTCTCGTCTCGTGTCCGATACCACGTGGTATAGGGGCAGGATGTTTAGATATTACGATGGAACCTGTAGTCTTTTTTTTTTTTTCCTTCTCCCTTTTCTTTTTATCCTTTTCAGGGCTCGAGGACCGGCGCCTATCCTCCCCCCCAAGACCACCCCTGCTTATAGCCATTAGAGGAGCCGCCATAGTAACTAACCAGAGAGCATGTACCTCGGCCATCCATGGCGGTGCTATCTGGTAGGTCGATCGAGCTGTCGAGAGAGGCGCCGTAGATTTACACCGTGTGCCGGACGGTGCGCTGAAAAACGGCGACCTCGTGGGCAAGTCCTCTAGCGCACTCTTGACTCTCGACTCCTGTTGCCCAACTGACTCTTGACGCTACTTAGTAGGTTGATAACTCTCGACACACCCACGACACCTTCTGGGGCTAACCTCGGGGCAGCCCACCCCTGGTAAACTCTTTCCTGTCAGGCCTCCCCCACATCGGCGCGGACTACGGTACCGAGTACATACGAGCCCATACCGGCGAAGGTGGATGACACAGTACATGATACATGGGCTACCAGACACAGGGCTACTACTATGGTACTGTAGTAACATGGCATCAAGTCTGGAGGCCGTTCATTCTTTCTCTGTCTCTCTTTCTCTCTGGCTTTACTACATAGTACATCTCCCTGCCTACACAGTACTTACTTATGTACATACATGATAGACGAGAGCCGAGCCCCTCGAGAGCAATGATGCCCTGCAACCACCACGAACACCCACGAGCAAAAACATCCCGGACAAGCCATTGACCCAATCTGGCACTCTGACTGCGGTGTCCATAATAAAATAACCCCGGCGCTGTGGCCCCCCTCCCTCCTGGCTCCATCCCTGGCCCCGTCTTTGTCGCTGTCCTGTACCGTCCCATACTGCACTGTACTATACTGTACACACAACATACATACTCTCACACACCCACCACCCGTCGTCGTCTTCTGTCATAGTACTTATGGTACTATGGTACCTCCTTCATGCTGCGGGCATCCATATCCGACATTGCGCGGGTCTTGAGAGAAGTACATCTGGGCCTGCTATCCTCACTGTTGTCATCTTTATTTTATTTAATTGTATTTTATTTTTTCCTTCCCCCGGCCCTCTCAAGGCTCTCTGCCCTACCCGCGGATCTGCTTAGCGAGCCCTTACACCTCACCCAGGACCCCAGGTCACCCTTGCATTTGTCGCGCGTGGTCCTGTCCTGCTCTTCCTGCCTTGTCCCCATTTCGACGATCTCTCTCCCGCGCCTAAGTATTATATTGTAAAGCCGCGCCGCAATCTCGCGCGGCTCCTCTGGCCTCCTGCTCCTCCTCCTCCTCCTCCTCCTCCTCTGGTCCTGCTACTTTTTTATTTTGTTTTTTTTTTATTGTCTCTCTCCTCCCACCTCGTTGCCCGTCTCGTCACCTTCATACACATCGGCGCCTTTCTCCCTCCACAGCCCAACTGGCCTTGTCTCTCGTTTCTCGTCCCTTGTCGGCCCTCTTCCCTGCAGACCTTCACAGCCAACCACCGCAGCCAGGCCTTCTCGTCCTGCACATAGCTGAGGCCTTGCGCTCACACCAGCAACCTCACTTTGGACCTGGATAGCACCCTCAGCCTTGTGCGCATCCTGCCCGACCCTGCCCCTGCCCTGTCCTGTTCTTGCAGCCTTGGGCCGCGGATGCAGAAGTGAGGGCGGTGGAGAAAAAAAGAAGAGAAAAAGGACAAGAGACAAACGGACGACCTGATGCGATTCCTCATGTCGCACTGCGCATAAACTTGATCGGATCTACCTGCCGACCCACGAGTCTCCCCCACCACCACCATTCCCCCGTTGTTCAAGGTGCAGCAGCTTTGGCACATGGGCCTTTTGACCTCAGGACCTCCTCCCTGCGATCTATGAAGTTACAGCAGCTACAGCAACCTCCTTCTCGCCTGACCACGGGTTACCGACCAACGTCAGATATCTACAGGACGCAGTCTCTCCCCACTTGCGCCCCGAGACATCGTCAGTCTCAACACCAACAGCAGCAGCCCTTGCGCCCGCACTCGCGTCACCTCACCTAGCCCTTTACGGCGATCACCACGAACACGCGATCTTCCCACGGCGGCCCGCTATCGTGGTCTGTGCAGCTCATCTCGGCCACTCCCTCCCAGGGCGCATCTTGCCAAGCGCAGCTTGGAGAGCCCTCTTTTTTCTTTTGAAAATACACATACAAATACAAATCTTGCCGGATCTCTCCCACCCAGGAGGCCTGTCTCTGGACGGCACAAGGGGTGGCTTCAGCTCAGATGTTCCGCCAAAGGTAAGCATCCAAACACCAACCTCATTTTGCGCCACAGATGGCCCAGCCCCCCTCTATTCTAAATGCGCCATGGTTCTCTTCCTGCGCCATCTCGCAGAGACATGCGACGCCCTGCACCACAAATCTTGGGTCGCGGCCTTGTCCTGTGCTGTCTCAGCTCGAGTCGACATCACATGCCGGCGCCCGATGCGCTGGTGTCTACAGGGCGGTCTTCTCGTCAGACGGGCAGCCCTGTCGCACTGCTCAGACGTTTAGGCTTCAAGAAAAACAAGAAGAATGGGAGAAGGGCAGGGCCGGGCTGGTTGCGCGGTCGTCTTGAGTGTGCATTCGAGGCGGGAACAAAGACAAGCAAGAGTACAAACGCTGACACTTTCGGCTCTCGTCTACAGGACAAGCTCGCAGAAGCCGGGCGACGACCTGGTCGCCAACTTCAGACAACAGTTTCCAGAGATTGCGTCAGGCTCCACAGCCGCCGCCTCTGCTTCACAGACAGCTACAGCTGGAAACCCAGGCGGCGCTTCTGGTACACAAGACAGGTACGTTCCGACAAAGCATAGTCTGCCCCCTCTCCCCGCGCCCCCCACCCCAAAAATCCATTTCTGCCTGAATCATGTTTCTTTCCAACACATATGACCTCTTGGCCGTGTTGTGGTGCATTGTGCTTTTTTTTTCTTTTTTTTTTTTTGTTGCCGTTCCAGTCGGCCTGGTTTCAGTCTGGTGGGGAGAGATCGCCCTTCTCTTGCGCGCGGTCCGGTGTTGGCCGTACGACTTATAGCGCGCATAGTGCTGTACTGTCTGGGATTCCGGGCCTTGCAGAGCGCTGGCAGCCTCCTGCTGGCCTCTCCTACCTGACCTCTTAGTGGGCAGTGTGGGGTGCAGCTGCAGCTGCAGCAGGGCTACAAGGCCCTGTGTGGTGTGGCTTTGCCGAGGTGCGCCCGCGCTTGGGGGAAGAAGAGCCTTTCGTTTGTGGCTCAACCAGTCCACCCTGGACATGTTCCCCCATCTACAAGCGACTATGGCCGAGACCTGCTGGTATCATTTCAATGTCGATCGATTTGCGCAGCAGCTACTTTTGTCGCTCTACAAGAAAGGAACTGACTGGATACTGACTTTGGTTGTCTGTGTGCAGAAATCCGGCTCTGGGCCATGAAGCGTTCCATGACCAGGATCCTACCCCCAGGGCCACCAACGAGCCCTGGAGGTTTACGCCCTCCCTGATGGACCCGAACTCGTTCTCCTTCTCTAACTTCGCCAATGCGCCTCCTGGCTACTACACGCCGACGCCAGGAGGGACCAACACCATCTACCACCCTCAGGCTGGTGACCTGCACACCCCAACGCTGGGTTTCGGTATGGGCCTGGGCACGCCCCTCTCGATGCCTACCACCGATGCAGCCCTGCAGTCTGGTCCCTCCCTCGTGGACATGACCGGCTTTCACCACGGGGCCACTGGCATGCATCCCAGCCATTTCCACCAGCCGGCGCACTTCAACCCTTTCGTCCAGCCCCACCCACAGCAGCAGGCCTTTGCGCCCTCGACATTTGTCCACCAGGACACGGGCTACGAGACGATGGACCAGGACGGCTCTCCGATGGACTCTGACCCCTCTGACGACGCCCGCATGGGATCGATCGCCAGCGCCTTCCAGAGTCAGTCTCCCCTTGCTGGTTTCCAGCAGAGGCAGTACGGCGTGCCGCTGCACCTGCCCATGCCCCCGTCTGCAGAGAAATTCCGCTTCCACGCCACCCTGAACGCGCCGACGGCCATGATCAAACACGCCGACGAGATACCCGTCACGTACCTCAACAAGGGCCAGGCGTACTCGCTGTCCGTCGTGGACACCACGCCCACCATCCCCATCGCCCCAGGATCGCGCTTTAGGACCTTTGTCCGTGTCTCCTTCGAGGATGATCAGCAGCGGCAGAAGCCCGGCGTCTGCTGGAGCCTGTGGAAGGAAGGCCGGGGCACCAACGAGGCGCACCAGAGGGGCGGCAAGCTTCAGGCGGTGGAGTACGTCGAGGCCGGCCAGCCGGCAGAGGGCGACGACAAGAGGACAAGAGTCGAGCTGGAGAGCGCGTCCTTTGACGGGTTCTCGGTGATCTGGACGCCTGGTGTCAACGGCGTTGTCGAGTGCAACGTGGCTGTGCGCTTCAACTTCCTGTCGACCGACTTCAGCCACTCCAAGGGCGTCAAGGGCATTCCGGTCCGGCTCTGCGCCAAGACAAGCATCCTGCCGTCCGACGGGCACTCACCACCAGGGGACGAGACGCCCGAGATATGCTACTGCAAAGTCAAGCTCTTCCGCGACCACGGCGCAGAGCGCAAGCTGTCCAACGATGTCGCCCACGTCAAGAAGACGATCGACAAGCTCAAGCAGCAGATCACGCAGGCCGAGAGCGGGCTGAAGGACTTTGGCAAGCGCAAGCGGGCCGGCGGCGCCGGCGGCGGGTCGCAGTCGAAAGGAGCTGCCGCCGCCGACAGCCAGAGGCCCGGGAAGGCTCCCAAGCACAAGCGCACGTGGTCCATGTCGTCGGCGAGCTCAGCAGACGGCGGCAGCGGGGCCCGCAACGCGCTGGAGGAGGACTTGCACTTCAAGCTCCAGACGCTGCAGGACATGTTCACGAGCACGCGCCCCGTCAGCGTCTTGTACCTCCGGGGCGAGGACCTGGACGACATGGACGCCCACCCGGTCTCCCTGCCGGGGGAGTCCCTCGACCTGAGCAAGATCGAGTCCAGAGAGAGCACGGCCTGGAGGGACCGCAGCACACACAGCTCGGTCACCGGGTCGCTCGTCTCGCCATCCCCGAGCTCTCTGTCCCTCCACTCGGCAGCGTCGGTTACAGGACCCAACGCGTCGTGGCAGGACCGCCCAGCCATCGGGTCCGACCCGTCGTCTCGACAGGGCTCTGACCAGCCGACCCGTGTTGCCAAGGCGGACGTTGCAGGGAACCTCAGCGGCTGGATCGAGGCCCTCGGCGTGGACTCGTCCTACAGAGCGCCCCAGGAGCGGGCACCGCGGCCGGTGGCCTGCTTTTATCTCAAGCGGAGGCGAACAGAACCAGAGGCGGCCGAGTACCACAAGGCCGTCTATGTCATGCAGCGGACGCTCGGTGAGTTTGTGGCCCGCGTGGCATCCAAATGGAACATCGACGTCAGCCGCGTCTCGCGGGTCATACACACGCTGCCGAGCGGCCTCGAGATCGAGATGGACGACGACGTCATACGAGAGCTCTCGGAAGGCCAGGACATGTTGCTCGACATCGTGGAGATAAGCCCCCAAGGCACCTGTCAAGCGGGAGTGGGAGATGTCCCTGGACGACGCACCGGGCGAAGAGGACGACGATGAAGTCCCTGGTCAGACACTGCAGCAGAACGGTTACGAACTTCGGCTCACCTTTTAATTTTGGTACACACACACACACACACACACACACACACACACACACACACACACACACAAACAGACACATACGGCAGTTGGGAGGCGGAGCCTCGCGTTTTATTACCATCTTCCTTTATTTTCTCTTTTTCCACTTCAAGATGAGATTCCTTTAGACCCAAGTCTTTTGTAATCCCTCACCAATACTACTACGACCATGGAAAAAAACAAAGTCATTACGTACACGATCATACACGCATCCGCATCATTCTGAGTTTTTCTTTTCCTTTTTTTCCTCTTCTCTAATAATTTTCCATTCATTTCTTTGTTTCTCAGGCACACAAATCATACATACATGCGGCGTTGGCAAATCAGCCTTTTGAGATACCAAGTGCCCCCGGTCATGGGCCAGCTTTCCTTCTGGATATTGTCGTCAAAAGAAAAGGGGGGACGGACAAGTGGCCCTTTTTATTTTTGGTTTATGCCAAGGCGAGGAAAACGGGGGTTTCTCTTTTTCTTTTCCTTTTCTTTCTCCTTGTTTCATCATTGTTTTTGTTTTTTTTTCTTCTAGGGTTAGAAAGGACCGGACGGCATTTGAGTGGAGTGGGAGCGGTCGAGGGACGACCCCCGGTGAAATAAATCTACATTGGTCATTTTGGAAGCAAAGAAGATACATGAAACAATCATCTTTGTGTGTGTGTGTGTGTGTGTGTGTGTGTGTGTCCTTTACGAGGAGGAGCGTGGGCAGGTCAAGGGCTGATTGGGTGTTAGGGGAAACGGCTAATATTGCATCTGTCTGGCCAGAGGTGGAAGCGAGATGAAGAAAAGGGGACAAATGCGTGAATACGGTCACCGAGAGACAAGGAGGGTGGGAGAGTGGGATGAGAGATATGCCTTGAGAGTGATGGAATATACCTTTTGGGCAGTATTGCAGACGGAGGAGGAAGAACTGGACCGGTGGACTATGTGTGTGTGCGCGTGCACCACCACCACCACCACCTAAGCCAGAAATTTGATAATTTTCATCACTGCCTTAGCTACCTTAGCTACATGCCTTGGTGCTCCAGCAAAAACGAGGGCGCCCACTCGGCGGCTAGTTCCGTACAGGGGGCAGTGTTGGCTGCCATTCAGTGGGATTTCATCTCCGGGTCAGGATCACCCGCTGCCAGCTATTTGGACGCGCCCCTTCTTCTTCTTCCCGCGGCGGCTGAATATCTTCGTCTTTCTTTTTTTTTTTTTGTCTCCCCGGTCGCCGATGTGGACAGTCTCAGGATTGGGAATGGGGGTGGGTTCTCTCGACTGTGACTGGCTGGACAAGAAACTTTGATGGGGTTCGGCACAGAGTAGTACGTAGTATGTAGTAGTAGTAATGGTGGTGGTACTAAAGAGAGAACGGGCAGGGCTCTAATCTCCGCCGGGACAAGATGTGCGGAATGAAATATCTGGGGACGATAAAAGTCCTCACCAGCCCTCGGACCCCCTCGAGTATGTGTGTGTACATCCTGTGTGTACTGTGTACTGGCTCTGCTCTGCTCTGCTCTGCTAGTACATACCTGAGCTACATAGACATGACCCATCACATCACCAGCGATGGTGTCATCGTTTTTTTGCTTTGGCTTCGCTTTCCCGCGTTTGAACTCGTCATCATCAATGCAGCAGGGGAGATTATCTGAGACTTGAACCACCCCCCCACATCCACCCCATCATCCCCTTACCCCTGCCTGGCGCCATCGTGCAAGAAAAAGTTAGGTCCCTTGCCAGAGCCCATCTCGAGAGCATGATTGGAAGAATCGACGTCTAGACGCTAGACACGGGTAATTTCGCCTGTCACTCTGTCTGCCCTCGACCCGTTTTCTCGGAGGGAAGGGGTGTGGGTAGTGGAGGGTGTGGAGGGTCTCTCCTGCATGTGGGCGTAGGGGGAAATATGGGAATGGGAAAACCGAATTTACTTTACTGCATGTCTGGTATAGTAAAGTAGTAGGTACTTAGATAGATACTACTGTAACATGGTATGTATGTGTACCACAGTCAGTGGCGCTATTCCACCCTCCTCCTCCGTTCCGCCAATCCCGATGGCTCTTTGGAGGTTGAGACAGAAGAGAGAGGTAGGTATGGACCTGGGTACGTACTATGTACCTGCAGAGTCAGATAGAGAGAGCATCAAAGTCGTGCCGTAGTACGGACGCACACAGTGGGAAGAAGCCCAGCTACTTACTTGCCTGTCTGTACAGAACGCCATCTCTGTACTGTTAACCCTGGTTTGATGAGCCGTGTACCACCCTCACCACTACTATCACCACCACCATCACCATTATTACTCACCGAGGGGCGGACGGTAGGTACTCATCTAGACGCCTTTGCGAGATGAAAAGCTCACCATCGAACGAGCCATGAACTATGGAATAAGGAAGGGAGGGAGGGCAAACGAACACCACAGACTGGGATGCCACGCAATGCCAGTGCTTGAGGTCGACATCGACACAGACCAATGCCGGAGATACTGTGGTGACAACTCCCTCTCCAGACTCCAGCTGTCCAGGTACGCTGGTTGTTGTTCCGCCGGCGTATCAGTGCCGAGGCTTTGGCTGGCCTTCTCTCTCTCCTCCCCTACAGTGCGTCGTTTCTGGGCCAGAAAAGGTGGTCTGTTTTTTTTGTTTTTGTTTTTTCTTCTCTTTTTTTCTTCTCTCTTTCTTTTCCCCTCAAAGATCGAGGCAACAAGCACACAATTCCAGCTCTCCGGATGCACGAGATCCCGTCGAGGGTTGCCTGATTGATCTCCACGGCTACACGTGCAGCCCCTCCCCGGCCCCCTTCTCTCAGCCCGCCTCTGCCCGATCATGCCCAGCTTGAAGATCCCATCGTAGCTCTACCAATTAGACCTCGAAAAATGGATCGTATTATGCCCTTCCTTCGGCTCTGTGTCTCTCTGTGTGTATGTCTGTGTGTGTGTGCGTGTGTATGTGTGCGAGGGAGGTCGTCTGTCATGTTTTCAAGCCACAGTGATCGACATGTGGCCGGAGTGGTCGGCTCCCCTTGTTTCCGGCCGGGCGGGGGCTGGGCTGGGCTGGGCTGGGCTGGGCTGGGCGTGCATGAGGTGTGGCGAGGCTTGCGTGTTCAGCCACACAGGGGAATGATAAACAAAGTACAGACAACCGTGCATACTTTAGGACCTTGCGGGCTGCTGGCTGCAGATGTACTGCAGCCAGGCGATGCGGTGGTGTGTAGGACGTGGTGGGTGGTTGTTTCCCTCTGGTTTGTCTCACTCGCCACATCTGGTCTAGACAGACCGTGGCGCTGCAACAATAGCGAGGATGTATGTACCTATGTACCTTGGCTTGTGTATGTACTATGTACCGTGTACTGAGTATCTCACGGTAGCCGGGACGCGCGTGGGGACGGAAAGGAAAGGCTGAATGGCAGACCGGTAGCCGGTGAAGAAGCTGGGGAAGGGGCCAGCAGCAGCAGCAGCAGCAGCAGTAACACAGGAGAAGTATACCATAGTACTAGCATAGTATGATTGGTACCTACAAGTCATACGCTGCTACCAGCACAGCACACTAAACACTACCACCACAGTGCCATAGTAGGTCTAGCTACTAGCTACATAGTACAGCTACAGTAGCATGGGCCCTGCTGCTGAGCCCCCCGGTTGTGGCAAGCCCGGGACCACCGTAGGCACCCACTAACTACTACAACTACAGCAGCAGGCTTGTCGATCACCTACGTTTTGGTTGTCACGGAGAACTATTAGGAATTACCAACTAACAAACTCTGGATGTTCCATGGCAAGAGTCCATGGGCTGCCTCCCAGGCCATGGATGGCCGAGTGTGCCTGCTGTTGTCCTTGTGCGTGGTTCAGGGGGGTGTGCTAGAACGCCAAAGGCGTCAGTCAGCTGTAGACAGTGGGAAGACCTCTCGACAGAGTACTTCCGCAAAAGTAGGGTAGGTACTTTTTCTCCAGGCGCTCTCTGAAGGAATCTGAAGGACAAAGGGAGGGTCGTAAGCTGCATTCCACCACCAGGGGGCGGATCAATATGCATGTTTCAGCTGCCACGGTATGGCTCGGCTCCCCTGAGTGCCACGAGGGCGCCACCCACACACAAAAAGGTGATGGGTGATGAAGGACTCCTGTCTTTCCCACACGCACACCACTCACCGCCGTTCCATTATGGTACCATTTGTACATGTTGCCAGGCTAAGTAAGTTACAGAATGGTTTTTTAATCATTTTTTTCCTTCTCATAACCTCAGCCTCTACCCCCAAAAGAACAACACACACACACAGACACACACCCGCACAGACGGGATATTTAGATCAGAGACATGCATTCGCCACGCAGTACACCGTTCTGGGTAAAAGATAGACAAGAGTCAAGCCACACCCACCAACCCACGCACACGCACACACACACACACACACACAGACGACGTCAATGTGTGTCATTCTCTTAACACTCGCCAAGAAAGTATTTCCAAGGGCCCAGAACCAATGAAATGTCTCGAAACCACCCCTCAGCTGCCGAATGAGGAAGTCGATCCCCCCTTCCTCTTCCTCCCTTGTGATCACACACAGACACACTTTGCGTGTTCTGTGGCTTTCCGGAAAGTTTAACCGTGAAAAAATTCGCCACTGCTTTGGACTTTTTGGGTGTGGATGTGTGTGGACTGGAGGCCGCTCGGTTTAAGGGGGTTGTCTGGATAGTCCGAATTGTGTTGTGTTGCTGCCCGCAGGTGAACTGTGTGGTAGGTACTGATTCTCCATGGCCCTGGGGTGAACAAACGCGGAGTCGAGGGGGTAAATATGATGTTTGTACAGCTGCCATCACCATAACAATAACAACAATATCCAATAGGTAATAAGGTACTACTGCTATAAAAGTATCAACCTAAGTTCGACATCTTTTGCAAGATATCAAGTGAATGAATAGCATCGGTAATAGTCAAGTAGAAATCCTGAAATTGACTTTCCAATTTTTCCCCGTCGAGACGCGAGCGATATATCTTATATATATTGGTAGTGATGTAAAAGTAAGATAGAGAAAAAGAAAAACTAAAAGAGGGAGATTAATTACATCCATCCATTTGTTGCCTGGACGGAGAAGTCTTTTTTTTTGTTTTTGTGGTCCTTTGTCTCGAGATCTAGATGGTGATCACCGTGACTCCAACTGACACTTGCTCATGCCCTCATGAGGGAAGGAAGAAGAAGAAGAAGAAGAAGAAGAAGAATAAAGTAAGGAAAAAATCAAAGTGAGAAAGGAAAAGGTGGGGGCACAAGCAATTAGAAAGATGACCGACTTGCGCCTTGCAGCAGATCTGAACCCTCGAGAATAAAAAATACTGTGGGCAGATGAGTCGAAAAGAAGGAAAATTTTGTCAGAGAACTCCTCTCTTTCTCTCTCTCTCTCTCACACACACACCTTTCTCCCTTTCTTTATATCAATCACAGGACGAGGACTAGCAGGGCCATCATCGTCGCAGCCCCGAGCAGCCCGGCATGCAGGAGGACGGTCCGTCCAGATCCCGCAGTGACGTACGTAGGCGATGCGACCGGTGGGCTGTAAGGCACGATGCCCGTCGATACAGGAGCTACCGTAGTAGTGGCCGGGGTCGGTGTGGGAAGGGATTCCGAGAAGGAGGATGACGAGGGCGATGACGAGGGGCCCCATGCAGTCGGATAGCCTGACGACACCATGGAGATAGACTCAGTGTCGGAAAGCGTCAGTGTCGCTGTCGTTGTGGCCGCCGTTGCTGCCGGCTCCGAGGAGGAGTAGGAGTAGGATGTCGTGCAGTCGTAGCACTCGCCGCCAGCCTCAAAGCCAGGGATGTGGGTCTTCAGGACGGCACGCTCGCAGTTCTCACAGAACTGGACCGCAAGGGTCGGCGTGGGTTCGGGCATCCTGGTGTTGCTGGTCTGTGTAGGTTTATACTCTGTCAGCGAGGAAAAGAGAAAACAAAAAAGGGGGGCTCATTCATCTCTATGTGTCAGGCTTCTTTGGAAGAGAGAGAGAGAGAGAGAGACTCACCACAGTGACGGTGACGAGATCAGCACCAGTTGGCAAGCCCAGGGCACAGACGTAGCACGGGGCGCTGGCCATCGATGTGGCGCAGATGGACCGTGTTAGGATCTCGTATGTCTCGGTCGAGGTCGTCGTAACTGCAATTGTAGATTGTCAGTCTTCTGTAAGGGGCTCTTTCTTCTTCTTCTTCTCATTTCCTCCTCCTCCTTCGGACATGGTCAAGTAGTAAGAGAAGAAGAAACTTACTAGTCTCCCCTTCAGGGCACACCTCGACCTCGTCAACCATGATGATGACCTCTACACCAACCCACCGGTCGCATCCATCCGTTGCCTTGGCCCCGGCCGAGGACGAAGCCGTGTCCGGCAGCGGGAAAGAGGCTGGATAACTATATCCGCCAGGCAACGGCTGTGAGCTGGTGCCTGCAGGCAGCGTGCTCATCAGAAGTGTGCTCGTCAGGAACGTGCTTGTGGGCACTATTGGGTCCGTAGGGATGATGGCCCCTGAGCTCGTAGGGCTGGTCGCCGGCGAGGCTGATGCAGGTCCTGTCCCAGCCATGGTTGACGAGCTGCCACTGTAACCACCGCCCGAGGGCAAGCTGGACGACAGTTCAGGGGCGACGGAGGAACCCGGCGGGCCTGTAGGCGTGGAAGTCTCGGGGACCGGGGACCCTGGAGTGTAAATAGGACTAGACGGGCTGCTGCCACCAGATTCTGAGGCTGGAGAGGAGGGCGATGGCGGTGCCGATGATGATGACGATGACGATGACGACAGTGCCCCCGAGGTCGAGTACAGGCCCGACGGGTCAGCCGAGCCGCTCACAGTCCCGCTCACTGGAGAGGTCGAGGACCTCGAAGCTTCCAGAGTCGTCTCGGGGATCCCATAAGGCGTTGGGGTCAGCTCAGCTGATGACGGAGGCTCTTGAGTCGATGACGAGCCTGGCACAGCGCTCGAGGGTCCTATGCTAGCAATATAAGACGCTGATGTCGTAATCTGCTCCATCGTGTCAGCCGAAACGTGGCGAGACGAGAAAGAGAATATCTGAACTTACCGGATACAAGCTCGACCCGCTCGTGGCTGGTCCGCTCTCTGGATACGACAGCGATGGGACGGGTGCGGATGAAGCCAGGCCCGTAGAAGAGCTCGAACCCGTCCCCACAGCCGAGGGTGATGCGGTGGCAGGCCCAGAGGATCCAGGGAAGGACGAAGGGTAGCCATTACCAGGGGTGGTTGACGAGCTGGAGCCCGAAGCCGCCGGCCCTGTCGGTGATGCGCTGCTGGGAACCGACCCTGGATACGAGCTACCTGCTCCAGAAGGACCCGGCCCAGCTGGCGACGTCGAGGCTGCTGTCCCTGGGCTTCCTGGGCCTGAAGGGCCCCCACTGGTCCTTCCCATTCCAGGAGTGGATGCAGTCGCCGAGGGCGATCCCGGTGTCCCACTGCTGAGCCCTGATGTCGGAGGACCAACGTCAGTACTGCCTGATGACAGCGGAGAGGACGCAGGAGAGACGCCTGAGGAAGTCGCTGGGCTAGTAGTGCTCGCAGTCATGGGTTCCGCAGATGTGGAAGGCGAGCCAGAGCTGGGGGCGGTGGATGCGCCGGAAGATGGTCCAGACGGAGATACAGACGACGAGACTGTGGCAGTAGACGGGAGACCAACGGCTGGATAGCTCGTCGATGGCGATGACGACGCGGGACCAGACACGGCCACGCTGCTGCTGCTGCTGCTGCTGCTGCTGCTGCTGCTGCTGCTGCTGCTGCTGGAAGCAGGGAGCAGAGACGATGGTACAGGGCTTGACAGGACAGACAGAGAGATGGGGGTGGAACTATGACTGTCGTCAGGCTAGGACCACTCGAGCTGGTCGGACCAGACCCGCCTGTCGAAGTCAGAGACGGAGACAAGGATGCAGACGCAGACGACGGCGACGAGGAGGACAAGCTGAGGGTAAGGATGGTAACCTCGGTGGTGGTCATGTCCGTGATTTGTGCCGTGGAGTCATTGGTTGCAACGACCGTGACATAGCTGCTGGTGATGGTGGTCGGGATGTACGTTGTCACAACGCCACTGCTGCTGCTGCTGCTGCCGCTGGATGGTACCGGCGCGGAAATCACTGCGGCTGACGACGACGACGACGTAGACAGTGAGCTGGAGGTCATGGTTTCGACGACGGTGATGGTCCGGTGTGTCGTCCCGGATGTCGAGAGCTCTGTGACAATCATGGTCACGACGCTGCTGGTTGTAGTGAGGGGCAGCCCTGGACTCGCAGAGCTGGTACTCGAGCCAGCCGGAGGAAGAGAAGAAGATGCTGGTTCAGTGGCGCTTGAAGAGGGTCCTCCCGACGCTCCAGTGCTCGCTGATGGAGAGCTGGGCGATGACAAGACCCCCGACGGCGACGACGACGACGACGTTGCGTTCCATGAAGGCACGCTTGAGGATGGCAGTGCTGTAGCCGACACTCCTGACGACGAACTAGCAGGAACTGGTCCAGAAGGGCTTGCCGAGCCTGGGCCAGACGACAGAGGACTGCTCGAAGTAGATGGTACTGGCGGGAGGGTTCCTGGCAGGGTCAGATTTCCTGGAGGGATGCTTACAGACGACGATCCCGAAGAAGGCAGGCTCAGACTAGGCAGGCTGGAAGACACTGGTTCCAAGGACGACGAAGGGACCACGCCAGAACCGGACGCACTCGGAGAGGTTGACACAGTCACTGTAGAGGTGGCCGAAAAAGAGCCTGGCGGGGTACCTCCTGAGGAGACAAGGTCTGAAGACACGACGCTTGACGATGACAGCCCCAAGGTGACTGATGGCAGTGGCGGCCAAGTTCTGCACACATTTCGTCAGCAAGAAACGCTTTTTCAGAGGTTTTGAGCTTTCATTGGTCATGCAAGCATATCTTGCCCACGAGAGACCATATGGTATACACTTGGTAGAAAGAAAAGGTCATTGCCTTACATTGTCGTGGCTTCAGTGGTCGTTAAGCCTGTGATCTGCGTCGTCGAGACATTGGTGGCAATGACCGCCGTGAAACTGCTCGTGAAGGTAGTGGAGATAGTTGTAGATGCGATATAAATGCTGCAGACCATCTCAGTGAGCCATCTTGGGACCCAAGAAAACTCTCTCAAGACAATATGTGCCGGCTGACTTACCTCGAAACACTCAGCGATATCGAGGGGGACAGCTCTGTTGACGGGGTGGCAGATGATACTGCAGAGGACCTGTGGCACCCTTCTCTTAGCCTCTTAGATTCTGCAGAAGTTCACATGTGGAAGATCAGCTTACCCCAGGCTGTTGCTTGTAGTGGGTGAAGACGCAGGCGCAGAGGATTCTGGCGAGGGCGACCCAACAACAGCAGCACTTTTGTGTGATTTATAGTCAGTGATGTGATCGTAAATCTGAACCCAAACCTCATGAGGCCTTGTCTTTACCTGCTGTTCACGGACGACGGCAATGAAGTGACGGTAAATGTCGTCAGAGGAGATCCACTGCTTGCTGGCGGAGGCGCCGGTCTGGTGTTCACTTGATGTGAGCATGGGCTCTGATGATCGGAACTTGACGTGAGGGTGTATGACTTACGCCGAAGATGGCCCCCAGGAATCGTCCACGTGGAGGGCCAAGAGCCAGGCCAGGTACCATTGAGAAGAGACGGCCATGCGGTTGTAAGTGTTGCGGTCAAGCTGCTGAAACATCAGCAAGGATGAAATAGTGAAGCCTCGAGGGGAGATAATTACGTCGTCGCTGATACATAGATGCTCGAGGGCTCTGCTGATGAAGCTGCAGAGCTTGTAAGGAGCTCGGACGATGAACCGCCAGTCGGAACAGCGGACGATCCAGAAATCGAGGCAGAGGGACTCGTGGTCGAGCTGATAACATGGTGATGGACGATTAGAGAAGGCTTCTCTACGCGGTCGGTAATGCTGTCCTAACTTACCTCCAATTTCCGGATGGCACACCGGATGACCCTGTGATGATCACAATAGGGACTGAGCTGGGGGCGCTGGAGGAGGTCACCGTCTCGGTTGTGACCAGGGCTGGGCCCGTCGTTGAGGATGGGTTGGCTCCCGGAGAGGACGAGCTTGAAGGGACCGTGGCGACAACTGTTGAAGGCAGTGATGAAGGCCCGGCGGATGATGTTTCGCTGTGCTCCATGGTCAGCACTGTGATTACTTGCTGAGGCCCTTCTCAAATTCTGAGTTGTTGTCCTTCTTCCTCCTCCACTGTTTCTCTATTGTTTGACTAACCTTGAACTTCCAGGAGGAGGAGGAGCTGTCAGTGATGTGGCAGGGCTTGACGTAGGAGCACTGTCGAATCAGCTTAAACTCCTCACCAAAAGACATGTCCAGCTTGGCTGGCAGGAAGCCTTTGGCTTACCTTGAATTTGTGAACGCCGCAGATGTCGGTGCTGAGCCACTCGACGGAACTGTACTATTCACAGCCGTCGTACTGCTCAGAGGCAGCGTTGTCGAGACCTCAGGCCGCGTGGACAAGGCAGGGGTAGGGGTATACGAGCTCGAGGGGACACCACTTGTATACGAGATCAGCAAAGGCTGAAAACATTGTCGAGTCCACAGAAGAGGAAACCTACCTAGAGGCTGGTGCGGATGACTCCAGCACCGTCGACGTGGCACCTGTCGGCTCAAGACTGCTCTCAAGATAGGTCAAGGACGAAGACGCCGTTGAGGATGAAGCCGCGCTGCGAATTCCGTCAGAGGAGCCTTTCTTTCTGTGCACTGATGGGGGAGATTACCTTGAGGTTGCTGGTGTCGGAATCGACAAGGGCAGTGTGCTGCTGCTTCACGAATAAGCTCAGTCCAAAGGGTTGCTCAGGGGCCCGGCTCGTGGCGTACCTTGCATTCCAAGAGCCAACGGAGGAGGATGGCAAGGCTGGCGAGCTGGATGAGCTTTCTGGCAGGGTTGATGTGACGTTCCCGCTCGGAGTCGTCGCCGCGGCAGATGATGGTGGCACAGTGCTGAGTAAAAGACGATTAATATCATGACCAGAGCAAGATGGAGAGATATGATTATACGAACCTTGAGCTGATGAGTGCCGCAGAGGTGGTTTCCGTCGTGGTGGTGCCTTCAAGGCTACACCTGTGTCAAATTCGTACCAGAGACTCGAACATAGTGGAACTGGGTGGCTTACCCTTCCGAGGATGTACTTGAAACAGGAATCGAAGTCGCCGGATACAACAGAGAACTCGTTGAGGCAGGAGTCGAGCTGTGACCTGATAAGCTGTCTGATCCTGACATATTGTCATGACAATTGCCACATACCTTGAGTTTGAGAGGACTGGTGGCTGGAGCGACGACGAAGGGGCAACAGAGCTATCGTAGGAAAAGATCAGCCTCATGGCCAGTGTATAGAGAGTATGTCTTTAGGGGGGAGGGTACCTTGAGTTGGCCGGCTTCGAAGAGGGCCAGCTCGTCGGCCAAGTGAGAGGCGTAGAGCTTTGGGTTCTTTCATCAGCATCATGAGACCATACATCAGATCATAAGAGCGTCCTACCTCGAGTTTGTGGGAGCAGCTACAGACGAGGCTGGCGAGGTAGACGGCAAAGATGATGTAGAACTAGTGGTGTTGCGCCCGCAGACGCCTGGGGCGATTGAGCCGTTCAGACACTTGCAGGAGGACGAGCACTCGCTCCCGGGCGTTCCATTGAGATGCCCATCGTCGCATTCTTCCCCGAGGCTTGGATCGAATTTGCCGTCACCGCAACCAGTTGGAGTGGCACCCTTGACGAGAATGTAGGGGATTCCGTGAGTACCGTCGGCAAAGTCCTTGAGGCCCGCGCCGGTGGCATCCTCGGCGATGGCCAGCGGCTCGAAGCCAAAGAGACCGGTCGTCGGATAGTCGGTGAAGACCTCGTGGACGCTGCAGGACCAGTCGCTCAGGGCCGCGTCGTCAAGACTAGCCAGTGCGCTCGAGTTGGCGACCAGGTGGGCGTCGTTGTAACAGGCCAGGTTGCCGCGAACATCGACGGTGCCAAAGTACGAGAGAGAGTCCACAGTGGCAGAGTCGACGGCGTCGTAGTAACAAGACAAGGCAAAGTACAGGCCGGTCCCATTGCCGGAAGCAGCAAAGGTGACGCCGTCGTCGATGAGCGTCAGGGCACCCGGCCTGCTCGAGGAGTGGAAGCCAGGGTCAGTGCCGATGAGGATGATGTTGCCCATGACAGCAGGGCTCCAGACAGCTTTCGTCGCATCCAGGAAGTCAATGTCCGAGACGGAGCCACAGTCTGGGTCCGGGATGATGATGGCCTTGTACTTGGCAAAATCCGCCGTGGTGTAGCTGTTCCACTCCTCCGGGGTCGCAACGTGGGCTATTTCGTCACAGAAGATAAGAAGTCAGCCACAAAGTTGTCGTCGAGAAGAGTCCTGTCTTGCAGGAGGGGGTTTGGGAACTCTCACCTGTATAACCCAGCACGGTAGTTGCCTCGGTGTATTCCTGGTAGGTCATGCTATCATAGAAGAGAAGGTCTTCAGCCATGGCCAGAGGGGCCAACCCGGCGGAAGCCAGCCCGGCAAGCCGGTGGAACCGCATGGTCACCGCTTGAGGAGGGCGGCGTCACAAAAGAACAGAAAGAGAATGACAGAGGTGAAAGTTTTCCCTCTGAACAGGAAAAAGCGGCGGAGGACTGTGAAAGAAAAGAGAGATCCTTTTGGTGACAAGGAGAGACACACGAGTTCGACGACGACCCAAGACCATCGAGAAAGATGTGCTGGAGGGTGCATCGACGAGCGGACCTGCTTTATAGCAGAAAAACGAAAGCCATAAACCGAGGACATGAGCCATGATCACCACCATCATGTCTCGGGCATCACGAGTCTTGTCTCCGAGGAATACGAGATTCTACGCCGCGAAACTGCTGGGGATCAACGGCGGTCCGGTGGCGTTGGGGAGGAGGAACCCGCTAGGTAGTAGGCAGACTCAGGTTTTGATTGCGTGTAATAATACGACGGAAGACAAGACTCGTACTGTGTGAATCAACACAAGACTCCTTTCCCAAAGGGCTAGAAAGGACTAATCTCAAGTTGACGATCCAGGCACTGCGAGGGACACGGCGAGGTGCATGCAAGCCATGCACAACCAGCAATCTCCACGGGCACAAGACATCTGGGATGGAGAATAGTGGCAATGTCGTGTTGCCGATGCAGATCACGCACCAAGGGATTGACGGTTTCTTGTTGCGAGGGAGGGAACATGAGATTCCAAAGTATACCACATTCTGCCTATTGATTATGTGTGTGTGTGTGTGTGTGTGTGTGTGTGTGTGTGTGTGTGTGTCAGATCTGTTCAGACTTCAGAACGCGGACAGAGCAGCTCGCCGGCCGGCCCAGACAAGAGGTGGATGAACAGGCCAGGAAGATAGAGATGCTGAAGAGCTGGCCTGGCAGAGTGATTCGCTATGAGGATGGACGAGAGACACACACGGCAGCATGCAGGACGATGCGGCAGGATGATGCATGGTGATGGTGGCACGAGGACCAACAGGCCAAATTGCAGACCAAGACAAGAGGAACGATGGTCTGTCCAACCAGAGAGTGTGGAGATGAGCGTCCAAGATCTCAGCCACAGGTGCTGTGAGTGCTCATGTTTGAGATGGGAGCCGAGCCAGAGCAGATCATCTCTTGACGATTGGAGACGGGGTACACAATCAAGACAGATCGAGTCTGCTGCGGTGGCCAGACGTGAGAGACCGGCCTCGGGCTTGCAGAGCGTAGTTGGTCTCGTACAACAAAGTTCCTGCGCGCACCTGCGTGTGTCTCATATGCGCACGCAGTACCACCAGGCTGCTGCAGGAACCTTTGCTGACCAAAGTCCGACGACTGATGTTGGTGCCAATGAAGGACAACTTGGAGGATGGATGGAGAGCATGCTAGGCAGTTCCAAAGCCACTCCTCACAACCTGGTCAGGAGGCATGCAGTCTGTGGTGGAACTCATGTCAGCTTAAGGGCCTTGATTGATTGCGGGCAGCATGATACCACGGATTTCGATAGTCTCTGGCTGGATCTCATGGTCGTGGACGGAGGTGCTGGAACGGCCATAAGGAACCCTTTCATGATGCACGCAACCTCACTCGAGCGGTCCAAGGCACTGGCCGGACTGGACTGGATAGCACACAAGATGAGGATGATTAAGTATAAGCAAGGAGCGAGGAGCAGGGGACAAGGTGTCCAAGTGAGGTGGATGTGCTGGACTATATCGAAGAAGGGTCGAGTGCCCGTGGTCTTGGGGAGGCTCCGAGGCTGTGGAAGAAGGAAAAGAAAGGTTGGATCTCACTGTGCCTGGGGCCGAGGCGACGCCGGCGCTGCTGTGGAAGTTGGCAGAAACAGGGCGACGTTGATTGGTCAATCTCAAAGCAAAGGCGGGTTCCGCTCAACTCCGTCTGACTTGTCGTGATCATCAACCAAACCCTACAGCATTCCCACCCACCATGACACCTTTGACGTCCGCAATCAAGGTGAATAGAGAAAGATTGTGCGCCGGGCCTGGCACATACTACCATAGCAGACCTCTACACTGCATGCAAGTGCACAATCTTCGCTGTACGGCTCACGCGCTTCCGACCATCTGCCAGGACGGCTGCCATGTTCAAGATGCCTCGCCTCGCGATATCTTCCCGCATTCCGACATGGGCAACTTGCCTCCTCTCTGGCCTCGCCCTGCTGTATCCCGCATGCGTGCCCCCTATGGCCATGGGTGTTGTTCGTGCTCGCGTTCAGCCCCCTCCGCTCAATTAATCCTGATGCCATCTCCTCCGCTGTGTGTCTGCCAGCGCTATGTCAAAACCTTTCTGGACAGTGTCGGCGTGCGGATCTCTCTTTTCCGAGAGCGAACATCGGGCACACCATCGCATCGTCCTTCCCCCTTTCTCCCATTTCCCTACTACGCCCGCCATCATGACATGTTCCAGGCCATCTCCGACCTGGCCGAGCCGGGCCAGTGTCTGCTGAGTCCTGACATGGCCCCATCTTTCCCTGGGACCTTGACAAGAATTCTGTCTAGACTCATGAAGAGCATATAACCTTGGACCTCCACAGTAGAATCCTCAGCTTCCAGCCTCTGGGAACCGAGCCCCCTCCTTTCATCATCCCCTCGAACTTGGAACGCACGTCCCCCTTGTGATTCGATATGGACTCAATAACAGCGTTTGACAGCCTCCTGGTTAAGAATCATGTCACACATGCTTTGGTTCAGGGTGAGGAGCAGTATAATGAGGTTCCCATGGTGCGTCTTGAGTTGGTATGTTGTTTCTTCTTGTGTGCAGGGATACTGATCCGAGCCAGTCTCTCACGACAATACTGCTCCTGGGTGGATCGCCAAGTCAGCTCGAAGCCACGTATGAGCGCAGTAGAGCCTGGCTCAGGGCCTGGGAGCTCTCTCCCGACAGGATCACCACCGCCCAGGACAGAGAGAGGCGCCTGGGCGACCGCAGGTGTGTGCTGCCCTGACCGTCAAAAGCATGCTGGACCCCGGTTCTGATACAAAGACATCCGGGCAGGTTCCAGAGGGCCTACATGGATTATTTCAGCACACAGCATGCCCACCTCAAGGGCAATCACAGAGCCCTTGTCGAGTCTCAGTTTTATGGGTTCACGCCGCTCGTTTGCGGGCTCTTCAGCGGCTTCGGTCAAGCCATGATCACTCTGGCCGACGCCATGGAAGCCCGCAATTCCATCATGGTTGTCCGTGAGTGACAGACAGCTCATCTCCTCAATATCGTGACCCTGCCTTACCACCACCTTGTCCAGCAAGTTGTTAACACCGTACCAGAGTCTCTTGTCTTGTCATCTGTAGATTTCTCTGCCGTCATCTCCGACATACTGACTGACAGCCGGTTCGAGAGGCGGAGCGCGGCTGCATCAAGCCCCAGCATCATCCTGGGGCGGATGGCGCATGATGGGAGGTTCAGCCTCAGCAGGTCCGGCCCAGGATTCCATCATGCCCATGCTGTCCTGTCTGGCCCTGCTGCGAGGGAGGCCATCACCGACCATGCCCGCCAGCTAGATCTGAGCAACGTGGCCCGGCTGCTGGACGACATGTCGCGCCTGTCCGTCCTCATGCTCTGTGGCGCTCACAAGAAGGGCTCTCCTGCGTTCGACCTGTACCTCAGCCGCACCGTGAGCCTGGCCAACAGCCTCCGTGTCTTGGTCCGCGAGTGTCACAGCCAGCAGCCTGATCTGCTCATCAGAGGCACATGGTTCCTCCTGGTCCTGTGCTATGTCACCCAGCTCCGTCCTCACCTGGACGAGTCTCTGGTCCCGTCCTTCTCTGCACGAGCGGGGAAACAGCCTCATGGGAAGACCTGTTGCAGCCTCTGCACACGAATGCTGCTGACGCACTCCAGGGCAACAAGGCCGATCATCACTTTCTCCGAGCACTGCGGAGCCTTCGTGCACTGAGCCTGTCTGTGGAGACTGAAGAGCCGCTGTACCTTTATGCCGCTCAGAAACTCGATGGCGAATGGCAGGGCTGGACTGGGCTGGGAAAGGCAAAAGAGGCTTCTCTCAGCATACGACTCTGAAAAAGCGCTGAACTTCTGGACAGCATTGAGTAATTCCAGAATTCATAGTGTGGCAGGGTAGAGGTAGCGTATTGCATGTTCACTCTGCTTTTACATACAACTTAAGCAAGTAGTAGCTTCTTGTTATGGCTCCAGGTCTTTTCGCCCTCAGGACCTACACATTCGACCGCAACCGCTCGAGATGTGTCGTAATCACGCCTTTCCAGAAAGAGACCGACTTCGGGGACGAGATGCAATCACGATGGCCAAGATGACCGGCGCTCGTCTACCGTCCCATTTTATGTGCAATGCAATTGGTTGGCAGCTCGAGAAAATTGGTTTGAAAATCGTCATACGTGACAACGATCGTCAACCTAATTGGCCGCGAACGGAGCACTGCAGCAGCTCCATCCCTGAAGCGGTCGTGCCCACTACTTAGCGCAAGAAGACATCATTTATTATCTAAGGCAGTTTACCCCTCTTTTGCTCGACCTTCTCCTGGCCCCCTCTCTCTTCTCTTTTTCCACGATCGATTCGTTCCTCATCGAGAAATCCTTCTGAAGAGCTTCTCACACCAGATCCCAACGCATAACCACAACTACCTTCAAGTGCGTCATTCCATGTTGTTTCCTTTTGTCTTCTTCTTCCTCCTGCCATGCTCCGAAACCTTTGAGAGCAGAGACTCGAAAGAGCTACTGACAAATCTGTATCCTAATCACAAGAGCACGCACACCAACGCAGCAGCTCGGTACTACTCCAAGCCCTCCGCCAACACACGCGATCATGAAACCTTTCGGTGGTCATGCCATCACAAGATGATGTCTCTCCAGGTAATTTCAAAGAGCGATGAGCCGGTGCCAACCTTTTCGCGCTGGCCCTCTTGCTGTTCCGTCCCGTCTCTGCTTCCTCCGAGCAGATCGCACGGGAACGTCGACGACAGGAGTGGCGGCGCGAGGAAGGCGGCTGAGATCATACGGCCTTTGTAACTTGATCTGGATAATACCAGCGGAAGGATCATGCTCTCCCCCCCTCCCCCTTGTTCTAGTCCTCAGGACTTGGCGAAACTAACCCCCAGTCAAGGTACAAGATGGCGCCCTCTGCCATCCTCAACAGCTCCCCTGAGCCCAGCTCTGCCGGCCTGGGCGTGAAGAAGGCCCACCCAGACAGCAAGGCCCTCGATGCCATCGCCGGCAAGTGGGACGCCTTCACCTTCTCGCCCATCCGGGAGAGCCAGGTGTCCCGGGCCATGACCAGGCGCTACTTTACCGACCTCGACACCTATGCCGAGTCTGACATGGTCATCGTCGGCGCCGGCTCCTGCGGCCTCAGCGCTGCGTACATGCTGGGCAGGGCGCGCCCGGACCTGAAGATCGCCATCATCGAGGCCGGCGTGGCCCCCGGCGGCGGCGCCTGGCTGGGCGGCCAGCTCTTCTCGGCCATGGTCATGCGCAAGCCCGCCGACGCCTTCCTCGCCGAGATCGGCGTCCCGTTCGAGGACGAGGGTGACTTTGTCGTCGTCAAGCACGCCGCCCTGTTCACGTCCACCGTGCTGTCCAAGGTGCTGCAGTTCCCCAACATCAAGCTCTTCAACGCCACGGCCGTCGAGGACCTCATCACCCGCCGCGAGGGCGATGGCGCCGCCGCCACCACCACCACCGACGTGCGCATCGCCGGGGTCGTCACCAACTGGACCCTGGTGTCCATGCACCACGACGACCAGTCCTGCATGGACCCCAACACCATCAACGCCCCCGTCGTCATCTCCACCACCGGCCACGACGGCCCGTTCGGTGCCTTCTCCGTCAAGCGCCTCGTGAGCATGAAGCAGCTCGAGCAGCTCGGCGGCATGCGGGGCCTGGACATGCAGACTGCCGAGGATGCCATCGTCAAGGGCACCCGCGAGATTGTCCCCGGCCTTATTGTCGGCGGAATGGAGCTGTCTGAAGTCGACGGTGCCAACCGAATGGGTGAGAATTAACCACCACCACCACCACCACCACAACCCCTCATTCAACAACCCCTTGTGTGTGTTTAGGACAAGTATGCTGACGCAGCCCAACTCCAGGCCCGACCTTTGGAGCCATGGCTCTCAGCGGCGTTAAGGCCGCCGAGGAGGCTCTTCGCGTCTTTGACAGCAGGAAGGCTGAGATGGGCTGCAAGTGATGTGAGGAATGATACACACACGACACAACACAAACGGACGGAAACCAAGTCCGGGAGGTCTCTTTCGTACACACACACAAGTCACTCATTTGATCAAAGTTTGCAGTTTGAGAGAGTATATACACTCATTTGTGTCAAGCTCGAAATTTCGAGACAGTACACAGTCGGCTTGCTAGTCTCTTCAATGAAGTCTTCTCTGAAGCTATCTTCAATACACATTGATGTCTCTCTGCCTTGCATCTTCATCAACATGGCGAGATGTGTAAACACTCACCAGAACCCTTGGACACGTAGAATTGAGCGTTACGTATAGAAGACAAGTGATAAGTCGTGTTGATCAGGAGCCCCCTTGGCCAAATCGATCTTCTCAATACAATCGCCTCCTATCCTTGCGATCTCCGCTATAATGCCGTCCCGATCCACCTCGACAAGTTCATCACCCTCCTCTTGCGCTTCCTTCTTGCCGTCCTCCACCCCGACAACAGGTCGGAACGAGCAGGGCAGGTTGACCCGGAAAGTGCGTCGTTGGACCTGTGGGTTCCAGATCCCAGCAATAATGGTATCATCCGGCGCACCGTGGAACAAGAGCAGGGGCCCGGAGAATAGGGCCTCCAGCTGCCGCAGTAGAGCCCTGGCGGGATGCTGCACGATGGGCAGGGCCGTCCTCCCTGTGCGCCCATCCAGGTTCTTGAACTGGGATTGCTTGGTCTCATCGCCGCCGCGGCTGATACTCTTGAGGACTCTGCTGCTGAGATGGATGACGACGCTGTAGTCCTTCAGAGAGGGCTGGAAGAGGACCTTGGGCACAAGGTCTGCGCTCTTATCCTTGAGCAGCTTGCACGCTGATCTTGCCAGAGTTGTCATCCTTGTAGCGACAACCTTGGGCGGGAACGGACGCCCTTGGTGGATGGTGTAGGCAGTACCGGTTGTGTCGTGAGAGGTGGCAACGAAGAGCGTCGTGTGGCTCATGCCTGGGTCGATCTTGCGCCAGGCCTCAAGTCTGGTCTCTATGGACGAGCGCTCCACGCCTGTAAGTGAACCAGACGGATCCAGGATCAAGGGCTCCAGCCGCCAATCCCATCTCGACAGAAACTGCAACGTCCGCAGGAATCCCGTCATGGCACTGGACGGGGCCTGCCACGGGTAAGGCTCCAGGAAGGCCCTCAGGACCAGCAGTTCGATCATTTCCTCCAGGAAGTGACACGAGAGCCTGTGAGAGTCGAACCACCGCTTGACCAGACGGATAGCCGGGGATAGAGCAGGGAATCGCATGCAGAACGTTGCGATTGTCTGCGTGTGGAGCGGTAGATGTGTATAGAGGCGTTTGAAGGAGGCCAACAGCTGTGCCCCTTGAGTTCGTGTTCGCTGGTCCAGGGTCTTATCCTTGGTCCGCCTCTCCAGCAGGTTCTCCTCCAGGTCGCTGTGAATCCTCAGGCGGAACGTGGCGCCTTCTTCGTATGTGACGTCCAGGTACGCCAGGTTCTCGAACTCGGCTTGGACATCTTCCAGGCCACACCGGCAGGTCACACCTGGCTTTGCCTCTGCTAGCATGTCGCCGATTTTCAGAAGAAAGGCGATCTTTGTACGCTGAATGGCAGCCAGGTTGTCAGGCCATTTACCCGATGCCTCAAAATAGATGGTGGTATCCATGGGCTGAAATGAGCCTTTCGTGGCATCGGACGATGGAGGATGGACTGACGCGAATCGTAGCTCAGGTGCTGTGGCTGCAACCTGACGGATCTGAAGCGGCAGGTCGCTCAGGTCTCGGAGATCCCGCTCAAAGACGGTGAACGCCTGCCTGGAAGCCTGGAAGGAGGGTGTATCTGAAGACTTGATGGGTACGACGGCAGAGAAGCCCTTGCCAAAAAGTGCAGGTCCTCATCTTGCGTGCGTAGATGGAGCTTGAGAATGTACCGGATGATCTCCTCGCATAGCGCCGATGGCGAAGTCTGTGTCCAGATCAGGCTCTCGAGGATGCTCCCATCTTTGAAGCGTCTCAGTTCCGCCTTTTCTCCCCAGAACTGACGGAACTTCTTGGCAGCCTCCTTCTCATCGACAGTAGGTCCATGGTCGACCTGCCGCGCCACGTTCACACTGTCGAAGATGATGCCTACCAAGGTGGTGGAGGAGAATACGTCTGTAGGTGGGGATCCAAGGTCCCAAGCGGTACCGTCAGCTCCTTCGGCGCTTTGCAGGTGTACAAGCTGCGCTCTGTCACCGAGGGCCCTCTTCACAACCCTGGCAATCTTGTCACAGTAGCCCCAGGATTCGCCACGATATTCAGTAGAATGTCCGCCACCGGACTCTGTGCGAGGTCGAGCGACGCGGAAGAGAAGGTCAAAGCACTGCAGAGGAGAATCGGCCTTGGTGATGAACGTGGGGTGGAACTGGTCCGCCTCCTGGTCTGCCAGAGATGCGTGCGTCCACTTTGCGTAGAGATGTAACAAAGATGCCGACCATGAACTCATCTTGTACGCCATGTTCAGCTGCCGTAAGCCGTCGAACATGACGGGCGCAGATTCTTTGGCGGCATCGACGCCCTCCTTGGCGGGGCCGAGGATGAGAGGTCTCTTGCTGAGGTCGGCTGCGGCCAGATACTGGATGAGCGCCTTGAAGATTCTCGTGCTGCTGAGGGACGGTGACAGGGCCGCCACTCCCTTCCTGCCTCCGCCGCGGAGCAGAAGAGCAGTGAGCAGTGACCATTCAAAGTGGCCGAAACCGCCCTGGGATACAGACGCCCCAAAACCACGCTGCTGCAGCCAGACACGGCCCAAGATGCAGGCATCTCTGAACCCGGGACAGGATTTCTCCGCCTGACGTATGACCTTGAGATAGGAGAGATAGCAGCTCTCAGCCTTCAGGGTAGAGTTGTAGAAGGGCGTGGACATCTGTGCAGGAACATCCGCCTCAGAAGCTGATCGAACGCAGTTGCTGGTGGGTAAGAGCTTGTGTCGCGGGAACAGCCCCTCGGGAGCACAGGGTATGACCCGTATCTGGTATCCAGGCTGCAGCCGTTTTTGGGACTCCTTGCTTGGAAGCTCCGGAGTAAGGACGAGGACCGGAAGGAGAAGGTTCCCGTGCGCATGTTCGAGCGTGACCGAGGTGCTCTTGGCCACGGCGGCTCTGATGGCAGCAGACAGCACAGCCAGGTAGTAGGCCCTCTTGTAGAAGTAGCGCAGGTCCAGATAGTCTTTGTCCTGAAATATCTCCTGGGGCATCTCGACGATCATGTCAATGCTGCGACGGCTTTGCGACTTGACCATCGTCCTGGATACATAACTCCCAACGACATTGAACTGGGTCGGTTTCGCATACGAGACTTTGTAGGGGCAATCCGCAGGAGGCTTCGGGTCGGGAAAGGGAACGAGGATGTTGTTCTTCTTCTCGAGCACGGCCGCGGCCTTGAGAATCTGCACAGAGAACGTTGTCAGAAGGTATTGTTTCCTTGTTTAGATCCGGGGGCTCTCACAGGAGTAGGGCCATGAGGCTCGATGGCTGTTACGGTGGACTTGATCTGGTGAAGTAACTGGTCGGCTCCGGGGAAGGCCTTGTCGTAATCTAAGCGCACCTCGTCCAGCAGCTCTTCGGTCTGCAGGACGAAGGCGCCCGGTCGAGATGTGCCTGCAGTCGCGGCAGCATCGAGAGCTGCTGCAGCCTTGGAGGTGGTGGGCTGCTCATGCTCAGTCTGCGACGCTTGGTGGTCCAGCTTTCTCCGTTTCGCAGGGTTCGAGTCCATATTGAAACAAAAGAAGAGGACAAGCTCGCCGTCGGGTGGTGGCGGCTGTAATTTATTGTTGCAGGACTGCAAAATGCGAAAAGAAGTATGCTTTGGGAAGAGTGGGCGCTGGGTCAAAGTACGGAAAAATTTCCAGGGACTACTGATACCACAAAATGTTTGGCTTATCGCGATAAGGAGGGAAACTGTACTACCACGGCGTGCACAGTTACTGGAGTCCTTACTTAAAGTATGGGGTGCTGACCCCGCTATGACACAGCACTGAACCCCCTGTTCACAGCATTTGTAGCTCTTGCTCAAGGCATGCAGTAGAGTCTGGCTGGCTTCGCTTGCTCTGAACTGTATCGACTTGCAACTCTGCCTTACTTTCACCTGAAGACGGGCTGATCCAGATCAACGTTTGCTCTTGGAAACACCGCTGTGGTGCCTTGCAGCAGATTGGGCGTACAAGCCACATGCGGTTGACAGTGGACAGACGTGAGACTCGAGTTGGAGAGTGAAGACCTGGTTGACAAGACATTCGACACCTCAACAACAGTGATGAAGATGAGGCTGACCTAGAAGGTTCCTCCTGACCACTTCAAATCTTCATCCTCTTACCATCTCATTGCCTCTCTTAGCATAACCATGTCAACAACCAAGACGGCCCTCAAGGCCATCAACGACTCGATCAAGCAGCAGAAGTTCGATGACGCCATTGAACGAGCCCAGGACCTCCTCCAGAGGGATCCCAGAAATTACAACGCTCTCGTCTTCTTGGCCTTTGCACTTGACAAGAAGGACAGACTAGACGAGGCCGAGAAGACATACGAGACTGCTTCCAACCAGAAACCAAACGATGCTACAGCCTGGCAGGGTCTGGTCAAGCTGTACGAGAGGCAGGGCGGCAAGAAGCTGGCCCAGTACCAGAACGCAACCATCCGGCTCGCCGAGAGCTTTCGGGACTCGGAACAGACCTACAAGTACCAGAAGACTGTCGACGATTTTGTCGCCTTCGCTCGCACTCATGGCGACCCTCAGCAATACGTGGAGGCCTTGGGCCTGACACTTCCTGACAGCCCTGTGTATTCTGCAGTCGAAGGCCGTACGCGCCCTGCAGAGACATACGAGACCATCGCCAAGATCCTCGAGGTCCACGAGAAGAAGCAGATCAACACCCTCATCGGGGAGAGGAGGACGAGAATCGGCGCCAGGGTCAACGAGGTCACCGTTGAGGTGAGACGTGAGGTGCTCGGGGCCAGCCGGTTAGGTCAGATCTACCGAGAGATCATAAACTGGTCCGCCGACGACGATGTCCGCCGCCAGTATGAGGAGAGGCTCCTGCAGCACTGTTACGACCGGCTCCTTGCCTTTTCCCCCGGCCCACAGAAGTCCGAGGAGCTCAAGATCGTGCTCAAGCTGGCCGGCGACATGGTCATCATCAAGCACCCCTTCCGGCTCGCCTGGGAGATCACCATCGACTGGAGGGATTTCAAGGAAACCGGAGAATGGGACGCCGGGGTGCTCAGAGACTACTGCAGCTTCTTTCCTGATACCGATCTCTGTAGTGTCATCACGGCCTACCTCAGCAGTAACATCTCTGCTTTCCCCAGACTGGAGCCTGCTGCCGGCGGCGACTCAGCCGGCAAGGACGAGAAGACCGAAGACGATAGTGAGGACGACGACGAGGATGGCGGCGCCCCAACGAATGTCATCCCCTGACCGAAGAGGATCGCTTGCTCATGATGTCGGAAGGCGTACTGACCGCCCAGTCTCTATTGTCCTACCGCCTTGTTGCCGAATACTATGAGTCCTTGCAAGAGCACGAAGCCAACGTCGAGATGCTCCGCAAGGCGATGGCCTTGCTCAAGGAGCGTCAGGCCACGACCGGCATGGGCTTTCAGAACACAAAGGATGTCTTCAATCTGCATCTGGCCACGGCGTTGGTCTTCTGGCAGTCCCCGCGGCACCATCAAGAAGCCAAAGCACTGTTTGATGACGTTTTGGCTCGCGATCCAGTATCGACCAAGGCTCTAATCGGCGTGGGTCTCATCTACGAGGAGGAAGAGGAATACGGAGAAGCGGTCGACTTCCTAGATCGAGCCTTGGAGAGGGACCCGGAAAACCTCCGTGTTAGATCCGAGGCAGCCTGGGTCAAATCTCTCAAGGGCGATTATGCTGCCAGCGCAGCCGAGCTGGAGCGCTGTCTACCGCTGGTTGCTTCCAAGGGCGACGCCTTCAAGGACCTCCTAGCCCAGACCCAGCATCGTCTAGGCACCTGTATATGGAACCTGGACACGTCCAAAGCTGCCCGGAAGAGCCGAGGCCCCGGCAGCGCTTACCTGTACTTCCTGGACGCCCTCAAGAGCAACCTGACCTTCGCACCGGCTTACGGCAGCCTGGGTGTGTATTACGCCGACTACGCCAGGGACGCGAAGAGGGCCCGGAGGTGCTTCCAGAAGGCCGTGGAGCTTTCCTCATCAGAGATCATATCTGCCGAGAGGCTTGCACGCTCATTCGCCAACGAGGCTGATTGGGACCGCGTCGAACTTGTTGCCCAGCGTATTGTGGACTCTGGCAAGGTGAAGCCGCCTCCTGGTTCCAAGAGAAAGGGAATCAGCTGGCCCTTCTCAGCCCTCGGTGTTGCAGAGCTGCACAAACAAGAGTTCCACAGGGCCATCGTCTCCTTCCAAGCTGCCCTCAGGATATCGCCAAACGACTACCACTCCTGGGTTGGACTTGGGGAAAGCTACTACAGTTCTGGCCGTTACATGTCGGCTACCAAGGCGATTCAGAATGCGCGGCGACTGGAAGAGCAGTCCGAGTCCATCGATCCCAGCGAGATCTGGTTCACCAAGTTCATCCTTGCCAACATCAAGCGCGAACTTGGGGAATTCGACGACGCAATTGCTCTGTACCAGGACGTAATGCAGGGCAGGCCGGACGAGGAGGGCGTAGCCATCGCTCTCATGCAGACGATGGTCGACAGCGCCATGAATAATCTGGACAAGGGCCTCTTTGGTAGATCAGTCACCACCGCGCAGGACGCCCTGGCATTCGCCGTCATCGCGCCAGAGGGCATCAAGGATACCTTCAACTTCTGGAAAGCTGTGGCAGACTCCTGTGCCGTGTTCAGCTGTTCACAAAGCCGGGCTTCTGATCTCCCCCTCGAGTCCATCCGCGCCCTGCTTGGGGATGGAGAGGACAGGTCAGAGTTTGAGCTGCTGAAGGACGTTGACCGGGTTGACGATACTGTTGTCTTTGCACGTGGCATCTTTCCAGATGATGAGAAGGTAGGCGTCGACCTCACACGCGCCGTCCATGCCACAATCCTTGCGCACAAGCGTGCCATGCATGTGGCGGCACACGATGTGCACGCCCAGAGTGTGGCCTTCTACAACCTGGGCTGGGCCGAGCACCGGGCTCATGTGTGCCTGCCAGGGGACCTGAAGAAGAAGTTCAGCAGGTACCTGAAGGCGGCCATCCGGTGCTTCAAGCGCGCCATCGAGCTCGAAGCTGGTAACTCTGAGTTCTGGAACGCGCTCGGCGTGGCGACCAGTCAGATCAACCCCGCCGTATCCCAGCATGCTTTTGTTCGCAGCCTGTATCTGAACGAGCGGGATGCACGGGCGTGGACCAACCTGGGCATCCTGGGTCTTCTCCAGAATGATGTGACCGTTTCCAATGAAGCATTCACCCGGGCACAGTCGACGGATCCTGACTGCGCTCACGCTTGGTTGGGCCAAGGATTTGTCGCCCTGCTTGCGCATAAGGACATCAAGGAAGCTGTCAGGGAAGCCCGTGGGCTCTTCACGCACGCCATGGAGATATCCGAGTCCTCTTCGCTGGCCTCTAGGCAGCACTACTCTGTGTCCATGTTCGACCACATTCTCACGACGCCGTCCAGCCTCAACGTCACGCCTCTTATCCAGTCCATATTCGCTCTGGGCCAACTGCGGACTCTGAGGCCACAGGAACTTGCATATGGGCACCTCTGCACGCTGTTTCAGGAGCGCACTCACGACACCCAAAAGTCCGTCGTGACTCTGGAAGAGATCTGCTCTAGGCTAGAGGGAGATTACGAGGTGACTGAGTCTGCGCAGTCCCTCAAGAGGTTTGCCATGGCAAAGGCAGACCTCGCAAGAGCTCACCTGGCCACAGGATCACTCGAGCAGGCTGTCGACTGCGGAGAGGTGGCTCTGCAGCTTAGCAGCGATGAGTCGGACAACGAGTTGACTGCCGAGGAGCGGAGGAAGACAAGGCTGTCCGCACACCTGACCGTGGGTCTTGCTTACTATTACAAGAAGGAAGTGGACCAAGCGGTGGTGAATTTCGACTCGGCCCTGCACGAGTCGGACAACAACCCCGACGCCGTATGTCTCCTTGCTCAGGTCCTTTGGGCCACCGGCTCCGAAGAGGCCCGGGAGAGGGCCCGATCTGTGCTGTTTGAGGTGATTGAGCAGCGCCCCGACCATGTACAGTCGGTCCTTCTCCTGGGTGTCATTGCCATCCTGGATCAGGACGAAGAGAGCCTCGAGGCCGTGATCTCGGAGCTGGAAGGCCTGCGCACCCAAGAGAGGACATCGCCTGCAGAACAGTTCCAGATCGGAGAGGTTCTCCAGGCGGTGGCCGCGCTTTCAGGAAAGGACGCAGAGGAGGCACTACTGTCGCAGGCGCAGACGGACATCATGCTGTGCCCACACCTCCCCCACGGCTGGACTCATCTTGGGGACGTGGCTGACACAGACCACGGGTACCCGCGAGAGCTCGCTGTCACAGTGGCAAGCCAGGCCATCCCACCCAAGGGCGAGATGGGCGCAGAGGACCTGGCTGATACATACTCTGTCGTTGGCAAGTCCGCGGATGCTCAGGTCAGCATCATGTTTGCGCCTTGGTCGAGCCAGGCTTGGCAAGGTCTGGCCAAGGCCGTACAGGTTTCGTAGATTGTAATGGATAGTCACCAGTCATGTGGGATACAAGATCACTGTTGGACAAAAAACACGAAAAAAAAATGGATAGTCATTGGCCAGATTTGAGAAATGTATACTCACTCCATGGTGATATGGGTCAAAGCTTGGTCCCCCTGGTGAATTGTGAAGACCAATGTGATGTTCTCCTCGTCTTCAGTCGCACACCTAATAGGCTACCTCACGTCCTCAGCCTCCAGCACCAGCCGCTTCTTTCAGCCGGGCCAGACGCCCACTCGTCCATGCCTTGTGCCATGCCTCGACTTTTCCGCCCAGAAACTGGCAACTGCTAGGCTCCAACATGATCACCCCCTAGACACGATGGCGCCCTTTTTGAGCAAGATCTTGGAGCCTATATTGAGGGAACCGATGGCGGTCTGGGGCAGTCGGACAAGCTCAAGACCATAGACCTGCTGCCTCCTGCAGTCTTGGAGCAGCAGTCGATGCGTAGCGTTCCTCGACGCCCCCGCGTCGTCGGCCCGGGTGGTGGTGGTGGTGGTGGCTGTTGAGCCCTCCCTTGTGGCAGCCAGCTCATCTCCATCTGCACCACCGCCGCCACTGCCGCCGCCCGCGGGGGAGGCGGATCACCTCACGCCCTCGTGTCTGCTCTCCCCTCTCGATAGCCTCCAGCCCTTCCACCTGTTCCCACCGGCTCTTGGACAGATTTTCAATGTCGACGACCTGGACGTAGACATCGGAACCGAGGCGGGTCTCCTTGACAGTGGGTGCGGTGATGCCCTCGGGGAAGCAGATGGTGGGGATCCTGGCTGCGTCTAGCAGGCCTGGCGTGGAAAGATCAGAGGCGAGGAGACGCGTCTTGGCGGTCATGACCAGTGAGTTGAGAGGCGGCGGTGGATTCCGCGAGGAGACGAGCGCCTGCAGCCATTCTTGCGATGGCGGGGGGATGTTGTGAGGCTGCAGCTGTATGAGAATCTGGGATGCCAGACTCATCCTGACTGCAGTTTTTGTCGGCAGACGACCTCAAAGCTGGCTTTTATCAAGAAGATTTATATCCTTTCATCTTAACCGCAAGGCGTGTCGACTCGGTGTGATATCTGGTGCGTGTACCCGTTCTGTGATGAAACGTTCGATAATCTGCCGACGGCGTGCGCTCTCTTTCTCTCTCTCTCTCCTCAGCTCGCGCCCGATCAGTTCGTCAACTGCCGACGTGCTGGAATCTGTTTCTCATTGCCTCTCCGCAATAGAAATCTCCTTGCCTGTTCTGTATTTGTTTGGTTTGGAAAGTTAATCAAATAGGCAGAGAGAAAGAGGCGGTACAGGGAAGGGGGACCCGATAAAATGAATATTACGCTAGGGTGCATCCCTGCTCCAAGCTTATCGACACGTTGCTTATCGGGGGTTCGTCGTGATGATGAGCGCCAACTGACACCTTCCCTCTGTCCTCCGATCCACTCAGCCCTTTTGAAATAATGCTAATCTCACTTGCTTTGAGGCGCTTGATCAGTATTTCTGGACTGGTTTCCAGACCAACAAGAAAACGATAGATCTAACTGCTGATTTTTTTTTCTTGAGTTGCCTATTTTTGGTTCTCTCCCCTAAACTACTCCGCAGCCAAACCCGCTCGCTGCCATCTCCGCCGCCATGTCCACGATAGCCTCGCCCCGGGATCCCACGTCCTCCTTTCGCCGGACCAACTCCTCCCAGGCACTCGCGACTCCCACATCCTCGGCACGAGCCAGTCTCGACATCCCCCGCTCAGCCACCAGCTCGCCCAACCCGGGCAGCGGGCCCTTCCAGCCTGCACCACCCAACAAGCGAAGCAACCGCGCCGCCCTGCGCGAGTATTACAACCTGAAGAAGACGTCTGCCGCCGCCGCCTCCGCTGCTGCTGCAACCCCGCTCCTCGAGGTCACCGACACGGACTCGGTCGGGGGAGACGCCGCTGAGACGTCCTACTCGGAGGTCCCGCTGTCAGAGATCGACGCCGCAGGGTTCGACGCCGACGCCTACGTGAAGGCCAAGCTGCAGGACACCAGTCTAGACGAGCTGCTGCGTACATACACGAGAGTGCTGGGAGAGATACGGGCGCTGGGCGCTGAGAAGAAGGCGTTGGTCTATGATAATTATAGCAAACTGATCACGGCGACCGAGACGATCCGCAAGGTTGGCACATGTGACCCCCTTTTGTTATGCTTGTCTCAATTGTCGGAAACTACTTACTAACCTGATGGCTCCTTGTTTCCCCCCCCCTCTCTCTCAGATGCGTGCCAATATGGACCCGCTGAACCCCATGGCCTCGACCTTGGACCCAGCCATAGCCCAGATCTACTCACAAGCTTCTTCGATTCGAGAATCACTGCGGAAGTCAGCCCCCAAACCCGAGGAGAGCACAAAAGCACACGAGGACCGGGCGAGGAAGAGGAGGACCAGAGAGCTTGTCAGCGAGGTGCTCGAGGCCCCAGAGCGGATCCGGGCACTGGTGCAGGAGGGCAGGGCGGAAGAAGCCGAAGAGGCATGGAGGCTGCCTAGACAATTACTCATGAGGTGGAAGGAGAGAGGACTTGGAGGTGCAGACATTGATGCATGTCTGGCAGAAGGAGAAGCGGCCCTGAAAGATGAGACTGCCCCCTGAACGTGAAGAGGGGAAAAAATGGAGCAAAAAAATCCTATAATCTGATACCCCTCCTTCTACTCTGAGAACATTTTCACGACCTCCACTCCAATCATGACGCTGGTGGCTCGGTGCCAAGATTATCGACATCCCATATCTCAAAGGGGTCAGCGTCCACACTGCTGACCAGGACGTTTGCCGCCTCACCGAACTTCCGAAGTTGCGCCTCCAGAGCTGGCTGCATCCTTTGGCGCAGATATGCCCGCTCTGAATTGCTGTGGAAGACAGTGATGACGACCTTGTTCTCCATGACGGCACGCAGCGCATTGTGGTGGCTCATCTCCCCCGTGACCAAGACATCGACGCTGCAGTTCTTTAGCACATCCCACCCCGACCCAGCACATACCGCGGCGGACTGCACGCGCCTCGCTGCAGGGTTAGGCTGCTTGGGAGCGGCGACCATGAAGTACTTAAGACCGCCGAGCCCCTTGGCGAGACGACGGACAAGCTCGGCCACGAGGAGCGGCTCGGCGAACTCCACCGTCCTGCCGTATCCGGATCCCTCGAAGCCGGCAGGAGGTGGTGCTGAGGTGGGCTGGGCGGCGGAGCGTGCCTTGTCGCCTGTGGGGCCGCAGAGCATATCTGCAAGCCAGTCGTTCAGACCCCCAGGGACAGCATCGACAGCTGTGTGAGGGCAGTAAACAGCAATGTTTCTCTGCGCCAGCTGCAGAAGGATCCGCTGCTGGGGGTCCGTCACATCTACAGACTTGAGTCCCCGGAAGATAAATGGGTCTGTTAAAATAAAAGAAAATAGAAGTTTAGTTTCCTCGACTCGATGTCAGTGATGATGGGTATTTTAGATGGAACGCACGATAGCTCACGACGACAGACGCCTTCTGCCTCACAGCTTCGTCTGCGACAGCAGGGGTAAGGTCATTCGTGAGGAGCACTGTCTTCTCCTCCTGCGTCACCTGGAGGCCTAAAGATTGCTGGCCCTGCTCGTCCATATTCCCGAGCAGCAGGCCCACGTTATCCCATGCCCGGTCGGCTAGCTCCTCGGGATACCTTTCGCCTTGCCGTTAGCAGATGTGACCGACCGCTTTGGCAGGAAAACGCTTGGTGAAGAGGTCTTGTCCTCACAGTGCTCTCATTGCACGCGCCACAGCCTGTGTGAAAGGCGCATTTTGAGGCACCTGGTTGGTGCTGGATGCCATGGCTGCGATGCTGCTGCTCCTGGACACACAGGCTGCCGTAGTAGTAGTACCACTCAAGTGATATGTGGACGGTAGGTGTAATGTAGTTTGTATAGCCGTAAGAGGGGTGAGTGATCGGTGGATGGACAAGACGGTACGAGACAGGTGAATACTGGCAAGAGATGTCAATCTGTAAGACATTTGGCAGTAATCAGAATCACCAGAGAGACTGAGAAGAAGAGGTTTTGGCTGGTTGTCAGTTAACGAAAGCGCAAGCTATGTCAGGGATACCAGCTGGGGGATATGCAATATACGGGGTGGTACTACAAGGTATCAACGTGGTATTCAGTTATAGGGTCGTGAAGTCACTACACCGGCCCGCTTGCACTTGTGCCAGTCTTTGAAATCTTAAAATACAATACATGCCTTGGCTGACTAGATTCCTAACACAACTTTTTTTGTTTTTTGTTACAACCTTCTCTCTACTATTTTTAGGTCAAGTCAAGTCAAGTCTTGCAACCGTCGGCCGAGCTACAGCACGGCACCTCGCAACCGCAAAAGCGTTGGTTCCGGCTGTCGGTGACAAGTCGCGCCGAGCTGCTTGCTCACCAATCAATCACGTCGTCAAATCTCTGCCGCGGCAGATTCCCTCTACGCTTGTCACCGCACTCCGAGAAAAAAGAGAGAAAGAGAGAGAGAGAGAGAGAGGGACAGTATTCCTGCAGCGGCTATGGGCGCTCAAGCTATCTCAGAGGAGTCCCTCAAGGCCGCCATCACTGAGCGGCTCAACGCTGTTCATGTTGAGATAACAGACATGTCTGGTCTGTCATTACAAATCAATCCTGTTCCGTCAAAACTCGGACGCTCGGCCTGCTGACATGAACTTTTGTCGTTTAAAAAGGTGGTTGCGGTCAGGCCTTCTCTGTCCTCATTGTCTCGCCTGAATTCACCGCCAAGAACTCATTAAAGAGACATCGTCTTGTGAACTCGGCACTCAAGGAGGAAATCGCCGCCATTCACGCCTGGACCGCCAAGTGCCAGACACCCGAGGAGTGGCAAAAGGCCACGGCGGCCGTCGAGCCCCCTCTGGATGGAACAGTGGATGGAAAGGTCGAGGGCACTGCAGCCTAGGTGGTCTCTGTCCTCGTCGGGAGCACACATTCGTTGTGTCTACTGTTTTCTTTTCTATCCCCCGAGAGAGGTCCAAATTTCACTGTATCGGCTCGAGACAGTGAGGGTTATCTGCCTCCTTCGCCTCAACCTAGGCAGCCAGCGACGAAAGATCTCGGGAACCATGATGAAGGAACAAGGCCAGGGAACACTGTTGATCATCCAGCTTCTGAACCGGCTGGGCGGTGTGATGGCGTCTCGGCCCGTCTTCTTCGGTCGGGTCTTGCTCATGTGTTCCGCCGATACGGGATCGTTATAGCAGGCTCAGCGCATCTGAGGGCGTGGAGGAACCCAAGTCTTGTAATTTGGAACATTGAAGAAGCCGGTCTTGGTATGACTGAGCTTGGTGAGCTTTATATCTCGAGCTAGGGAGAGGTCTTGATCATCACTCATGAGCGCCATTTGTATTCTTACACCCCCGTCCACGGTGGGGTCCGATCATAGAGGTGGAGGATAAAACATGTTCACACCAAAACACGCCATGGAGTAGTCTCATGTTTGGTGGTTACATGACTTTGACGGAGCCGCAGCCACGTGGCGATGATGTATCCCTCGCGGAATCCACCCCCACGAAGACGCTAAAGCATCGTCGCCCTCCGGTTACCACCATGAAATCTGATTACATATGTATAAAAAGGTAGACTGGCGTTGTACAAATCACGAGGATTGTTTAGCCATATGGACCTTGCCTGGGCCGGTCAGGATGAGAGAATGTTCTCACCATATTCCTCGAGAATGAACCTGCAGATTTAGTGCAAATGAGCAATTATCTGGTCGCTTGTGCAAAAGGAACCTAGACAAACCCGAGATTTAAGGGAAAGCAGCATTTAGGGGATTGCCTCTAAGAGCAGCAGCCGTAACAAAACTTGCAAAGGCACCGCTTTCGGAGAAACAACGGAACAGGGATCGATTGATCGATTGGATCCAATTGCAGTCCACCCTGGCAGTCATGGCGCCTGGGTGGCTTTGTTTTACTTACCTGGGGGCAGGCAGAGATCATTATGAATTCTGACAATATTGAATGGGTGTAAAAGCAGTCAACCAGCAGGTTCTCAGATTTGATCCGCCTGACTGTATGTATTATTTGTGATACTTACAGAGCAGCAGGGCCAGAAGGGCCTCGAATTAAATGCTCTGTCTTACAATTTCTGCTTTTCTAATTTATTTTATTTTCTTCTCGTTATCATCTCTGATCAGGCCACGCCCTCAAGGTTGCACTCGTCAGCTGGGCCAGAACTGATCCCCCAGCATTCCCACCATTCTCTTTCAAGCAGGCAGAAACAGAAATTGGCCACTGATATGATATATCTGACATCTCTGATCGACCTGTGCCCAGCAGCACTGAGAGTTGAGAACCCTGTCATTATCAAAGGAAAGTTTCTTTGTTCCAGCACATGAAGAAAGAAAAGGAAAAAAATCACCTGACAGTTGACAATAGACAGGTTGACAGACATTTCCCACCTCAGGGCTGGTGTGCCTGGCAGCAAAGCCATCGCTACTGAGTACTAATTATGACCACAGCAGTATGGCGGGGCTGTCCCGCGCTTAGCCCCTACCCCTACCCCTGATCCCTACACCCCTGCCGGAAGCTACTTACAGCTCACGTCAAGCCAGAGCAAACCGGAGGTTGACCTACATAATACTAAGACACGCTTTCGGGGAGAGCGCGCACCCAAAATTTAGGGGAGCTGAGAGCCAACAACGACATGAACCCATTAGCAGCTTGGAACCTGAACCTAAACTTGCGACAACCACAACCTCGAGCAAACAACACTCGCAAGCAAACCTTTTTGTCTTCTTCCTTCCTTCCTGTTTGATAAGTGGGCGCTTCTTGTGGCCTCTGACCTTGCATTTCTTCAATTTTTCCTACGAGACTTCCTCGAGGAATTGCACCCTCAAGCAGCCCTTGTGTTTTGTGTTCCGTTGTTGCGATTTTTTTTTAAAAGAAAAACGGCCTTTGACATCATCGGACCCTGTGGTACTGCCGCACAACTCTCCTGCACTCCCCACCCTTCCTGCCTTGTCCTCCCCTCCTGCTCTGCCTGCTATGGCCTAGCAGTCTCCGTGCTCTTCTAGGTCCGGCATAATTTGTGGAAGGCGATCGATACTCGGCTGTGGGCTTGACGCGCGATCAGGCACTACGTCGTCGACATGGCCGCTCTGTCTTCCAACGGCGGCTTCGCCTCTGGTGCGGTCGACGGGTCCAACAACCTCGTCAATGGTGATGTCGTCTCTCGCATCATTGGCGCGCTCGAGATCGTCTACGGCCCATCGACAAACCAGGCGCGCCTGGAGGCACAACAGTTCCTCGAAAGCGTCAAGCCCCTCAGGGAAGGCCCTTCCTACGGCTTCACTCTTGCCTCCAACAGAGTGCAGTCCCCCTTCGTCCGATACTACGGCCTCTCGCTCCTCGAATACGCCATCATGCATAACTGGTCCGAATACGGAGAGGAGGAGGCTGCTTGTCTGAGGGGTTGGGTCCTCGAGCTGGCCCAGCACATCTCGCGGGGCCCCGAGGACCTTTTGTACATCAGGAACAAGATAGCGCAGCTGTGGGTGGAGGTGGCAAAGAGGAGCTGGGGGGCTGAGTGGATGGATATGGACGCCATCCTGGTGGATCTCTGGCAGCTGCCAGGCTTCACCGTACACAAGGAACTTGTCTTGTCTGTCCTCGCCTCGCTGTCTGAAGAGATCATCGGCGGGGACGATCCCGTGGTCGCTATGCGCGAGAACGTCTTGGACAAGGCCGTCGTCGATATCTTCATGCCCGCGCCTGTCATCTCCGCCGAGTTCCCTAGCCGCGAGCCAGGCGTCCCTGTCCGCTGCGGCGACTCGGGCTGGCTCCAGCGTGCTGTCGCTCTGCTTGGTGACTGTCTAGCATCGGACGTCCAGAATGAAGACGTGCGGACCTGCGCGCTCAAGGCCCTCTCTATGCTCACCGTCGTCCTGCCATGGGCATTCCCCAGGGCCGTCATCGAGACCAACTGTGTTAGGTACATATATGAGGGTCTCGTGGCGCCTCATGTGGCCGTTCAGAAAGTATGATGTCCTCCAGACACAAAGTGCGACGTGGTCCTTTTGACTAATAATTTTTGCAGGCTTCTCTCGAGGCTCTTCATGCCTTGTGCGCTCGCAGCGGCTTCGGCGACGATCACTTCCTGGTGCTCCTCGCACCCATGTACGACAAGCAATGCGTGGAGCGCTTCTCACAACTCTTCGCCTGGTCCACGGTAGATGCCGAAGATATCGATGACGATAAGTATCTCTTCGCGAAGAAGTTCTCAGAGGTACGCAGAAAGAGAGAGAGACGGACAGACAGACAGAGAGACTGTAAATCAAAGCTGACTGACGCTTACAGACTATATCACATCTCGGCAACTATCTGGACCGAAAGTTCCACGTACTCCCCTCAGGGGCCGACATCCAGCCCTTCCTCCATTTTCTCCTCCAGGTCGTCCAGAGCCAGAGCCTGGTTGTCTCCATCCCGGTTCTCGTCACGTGGACGCGGATGCTCAACAACCGACATCTGGGCCCATCAATCGCAAAATCCTCACTGGTCGCGTCCCTTCTCGAAGTCTGCAGCTCTAGGCTGGTCCGCTACGAGAACCTCCCAGAGGACACGCAGGATCCCACACTTGTGCTGCTCATGGAAGACACGGACACTATCCCGGAGCGACACGCCTTCCTGGGCAACTACAGGCGCTACAGCTCGCAGATCATCGAGAGCATCGTTGAGCTGACGCTGTCCGACGCCATCAATCACATCCTGGGCCAGACGGAGAACGTCCTCCAACACCTCTACGACGGGCAGCCTCCCATGAACCCCGCTGCGTATACAAAGAACTCGATGCCTTACCTCCGGGTAGATGCACAATTCACCGTCATCGAATCTGCGCTGAAGGGCTACGTGAGGTCTCGGCCTCCTAAGGGTGTCAGTCAAGAACAGGTCGATATGCAGCGCGCTCAGCTGGACAAGCACCTCGAGGCCTGGTGTAACCGCCTCATCGAGATGAAGTTTGAGGATCCACTTATTCGAAAGCGTGTGCTCCAGCTGCTGGTCGCCTTCTCCACCACCGCGCTGCGGAGGAACAACGACTTCATGCTCAAGGTTCTCGAGCACATCCTGATGACCTGGCCAGCGGCGCAGCCTGAGTACAGACACCTGAACGAGGCGATCAAGGACCTTCAGGCAGAGAGCATCAACGAGCTGCAGCGGTTGGCGTTCAAGATGCCGGACAACCTCCTCGCCGTGTACGATTCGCTAGACAGCAAGATACAAGAAATGAGTGCCTCTGGAACCCTGGACGAGAGACGACTGGTTAACTACAAGAGCTTTCTCTTCATCATTATCCACCGGGCCACAAACATCGACCCGGCGACCCGCCTCCAGAGGCTGCAGATGTTCGTCGAGCCCGTCAAGGCCCAGTGGAGGGACGATGGTCTGAGGCGCGCCCTGGAATCATACCAGGGCTTTTGCGAGATGATTGGCCTGGACAAGGCTCAGAGATATCTCGCAAGCCGTGGCGTGGACAAGATCGCCGACTGGGGAGCGGTAGAATTGGACGCTGAGGGTTCCGCCTTGCAAGCCGAACTCGAAGAGCGGCAACAGGTACCAAACCCCCCTCCCCACCCCCTCTTTCCTCCTCAACAAGCGATCGCCCTTCATTTATGTTCGTCATATATCTGACACCCCAACAGATGCTCCCGCTGCGGGCAACTAAGACTTTCCTGAACTACTCAGTGGATAAGCTAGACAAGTCAGGTGCACCATACCAAGCATCGTGCGCTCTGTGGCAGGACAGTTTCCCGGTCATCCTCCCTCGGCTGCTTGAATTCCTTGCGTAAGTCGATCCATAGCCTTTGAAAAATAGGTGGTTGGTTGTCTCGGCCTGCTAACAACCTTTTTTCTATTAGCCATGCTCATGCCTCGGCGAACCCACGCAACTGGGCCTTCCTCCCGGCAGAAATGCAGTCCATCGTCGGCCGCGTGCTCACAGACAGATTCTGGCAGGCTGGAATCTCGGAGGGAAGTAAAGACGATTTCTACTCCAGGGTTATTAATAAGAAAAATACCCTAGAAGGCCTGGCATCGTCGGTACGAGGTTCCATCCGCTACGTGCGGGAGTTCTGCTACTCGATCATCTTCTGCATGAGCTGTCTCGAGCAGCAGTTCTACGGGGTCGCGGACCTCCCGGATCCCCTGGCGCGCGCCCTGTTCACAGACTGCCACTACCTGTCATCACACCAGCTCATTGCCCTGCTGAACCTGGTCAGGCTCCTGATTGATGTCTGCCCGGTCGAGCTGCGGCACCAATTCCTGCCTCCCATACTGGAGGCTTGTTTCCGACAGACGGATGGCAAGATCAAGTCGGAGTGGGACAAGCTGGACCAGGCACTGGAGATACAGGCCGCCGCAGATGCACTGACGGAAGAAATGAAGGCAGAGAGTGTCCTGCGCCAGCTCACCTACTCAGCCGTGATCATGGTGGCTGACTTTCTGGACCCTCAGCGGATAGGTAACCCCTCCCCCCCCCCTTCCCCTCGCTCTTCCCCTTTCTTTTCTGTTCTTTGGCAGCTCATGATTCTTTTGTTTTAACTGTTTTGTCCCAGATCAACCACACAAAGGAACAGCGCAGAGGGACGGTGGAGCTGGCACGCCACAGTACCCCTCCCTGCGCAAATTCTGCTTGATGAACTCATCGGTGATTGAGCCGCTCCTTGTTTTCATGACACATGCCATCCGCATGCATGATAGTAGATGCTGCGGCGTTGTATTAAAGGTCTTCCGCTCCATCATCCCCGAGTTCCGAGGGCTTGATGAGAACATGCAGAGGCTGCCGCCCGTCGAGCCGGCCAAGCACGAACCTCCACCAGACGACTTTATGATACCCGAAGAGACGTCCAAAGCCGTCAGGGAGTTCATATGCGGGGAGGTCCTGCAGGCCTGCATCTCGTCACTCCACGAACATCACTTCGTTGACCTGCAGAGGGAGCTGGGCAACGTCCTGGCGGCCATTATAGCAAACTATGGCAAGCTTACCGCGACACCACGGATGGTCCTGTCCTCCCTACCGAATATGGACACCGAGGAAGTCGACAGGTGCCTGGACAACATCGCCAGCCCCAGGTCAAACCAGCGGCAGCAGCGCGCATACATCCTCAACCTGCTCAAGGACCTGAAGGGGGTGAGCATTGCAGAGATGGGCAAGGTGGACAAGCCCGTTGATTTCACACAGGCCAAGAAGAAAGCTTCGACGCGGAGTCAGATGCAGCAGGACTTCATGACTGCTCCCTCGACGAACGGGCTAGAAGACCGTGGAAAGTCTCCGGACCTCACAGGGGTTGCTGGGCTGTTTGATGGCTAGTTGAAACCGGACACGCAGCGGCCTTGCGCAGGGCATACGTCCAGAAGAAGATGGTCGGTTGGTTAAAAAGGAGGAGGCGGCTGGGAGCCAGCGGTGTCTGGTTGGTTGCGAACTCCCACTTCCCCCTCCTCTCCTCCCCTCCTTTCCATGTGTTTGTGTGCTTTTTTTTTTTCCTTTCTCTTTCTCGGCTGCCTGCACGGCCATTTTCTTTGCATTTGGCATGGGCAATACCCCTAACGTAGGAAACTTTGTTTTTAGACCATAGGCAACCCTCTCTCTCTCAATACAGGTCATCATTTCAATCGTCCCGTGTCTATGATTCATGTTTGTCTTTTGTCCCACGCCGCCCCCCCGGTCTTGTCCGTTTGACTTCATTTTTCTTCTTTTTGCCCCCATCTTGGCCTCCCTGGCCAGTGCTAGCGCAGCAGCCCTCCCTCCTTCGTGCTAACCTAAGATCGAGGTTCGATCCGGATGATCCCTGGGTGGTTTGCCGCGAACCCGTCCGCCGTCGACCACAAGTGAATGGCTCATGGCCCATGGCCCATAGCGCCACCCCCTCCCATTCCCCTTCCTTCCACACTCGGTAGCACGCGGGACAGACGTGATATAGCCTGTCAGCCGCACGCAAACCCCTGTTATGATGGAACCGCCGTGTGTGTCTCGGGAATAAGAGGACCAATATGCAGATCACCATCCATTCCTTTCTTTCGGCTCGCATCTCTCCATAGCCTGCTTGCCACCCTCCCCTTCCTAGTGGGAAACCCATCTCGTAACTACGTGGTATTGTCAAGGCAGTACGGCGTTTGTTCACGGAAAAATATGTCGTTCTTGGTTTCGAAATACGAGTAGGCCCGAGGTCGGGTTCGAACGATTCGGAGGGGAGAGAGAGAGAGAGAGAGAAGAGTCAATTTTCTCTTGGGTCGCCTATCATAGTATCTGTTTTACTTGTTTGAAAAAGTAAAATCCGGGCAACAGTCGTGCGTGCAAAAAAGACCAGGTTTCCCGGCCGAAAAACCCCCGGCGAGATGTTTCAAAGGAATGCCTTTCTTATTCCCTTTTCTCCTCCGCGGGCCGCAATAAGTGGCGCCAGTCTAGTAAACGCCATGGCGGTCTCTCTCGCCCTTCTCGCCCTCTGGATGGAACCTCAAGCCAACATGATCGGCCTAATCAGGCAAACCCTCACACCGGGGCGGATTGCATTGCTGCAGCCACGTCGAGCCATATCACACCGATCGTCAACCCGCCCTATGAATATACCCAGAGAGGAGAAGAAATGGCTGGTCCCCGAATCGCCTTGTTCCGTGTCACAATGGCCCTCCCGAAGTGTAGTGGATGTGCGTGTGTGTGTGTCCATCAATTGCTTTTTCTTGTTTCCATTACCACCCAACCCGCACACGGTGCACACCAGCCAACGGATCCTTCTTGCAGCTCTTAGCGTGCTGTCATGAGTGGATTGGTTCGATCTCGAGACCCCGGCTGCAGTTCTCATCATCGAACACATTTGTGGCTTGCTGTCGGTCAATATGTACGAGACCGCCCCGGCCAAAGCCACCACACCGATGCTGACTCCGCTTTGGTCGCCATTCAAGAAAGAAGGCGGGGGAAGGACGAGCAGGCCTACCTTCTTGACGACGACAGCCGGTCCTTTTGCTCGATTCTGATGTCAAGTGGCGGTAACCCCAGGCTGCCGCACTCTCTGATGATAGTTTGGCATCAGGCCATGGTGCTCGAGCCCCCTCGGACTGTCAATCATGACTGGCTTTTTCTGTGGGTCAACCTCCCTCTCACTGCAGTCTGCAGTGCAACCTCAGAAGAAATAAGAAGAAAAAAAAAAAGAGAGAGACTCGACTCAGCCAAGCTGCAGTGCCAGAGATAGAGACAGGCCCTTGCATGTTCGCACCATGTATGTGCTTCTCGTATATGTAGCAAGGGTTAATTCGATACTACGTCCGCACAGTATTTTGCCCTCTCCACAGGGCCCTGAGAGGATGCCACATTGTTTTTGCTTCTTCTGCTTCTGCTGTATGACCGATGTTCTGTGATGAGAGATGGCGACTCTCAATAGATGAGAAGGGGGAGGAGATAAAGGGATTGTCCAAGCAAGTATGTGCTCTGTAATCTGTACTCTGTGACTACTTTTACTTGGTAACTTCTATGGCAGGTACGACTGACTTTCAACAAGGCCGGCCACTAAGTAATGAGACTAACGATGAACCAGGACCATCCCGGCCACCAGGGGTCTGCGCGGCGACATATCGTCAATGCTACCACTTCACACATTACCACGAGATTACCTCGGCCGTTTCAGCAGCCCTTTCCTGACACAGCTCTGTCCGACTTTTATCCCACAGCCCCCTCTCTTCCCCCTACAGAGACTCAGAGAGAGGAGAGAAGAGAGAGTAGTGTGTGTGTGTGTGTGTGGACAGCCTACGGCGCGAAGATCAGCCACACAGTTACCGTCACTTGTTCGCTGTTGTTCGACGACGATGGAGAGACAATTCGTCCGGGGTCCTGCGCACTGACGATCTTTTCCTGGCCCCAGTCTTGACCAGAGAGAGAGCGCGCGTGTGCTTTTGGGATCTGGGCCGCAGTGGGGTGGTGGTGTTTCTTTTGATTTGTTCCTTGCATCATATCAACTGCAGTTGCAACTGTATATCTGGGCAAGTCGACTCGGCTCAACCCAACTCCTGTCTCTCTCTCTCTCCCTCTCTCACACACACACACCCTCTGACCCTCTCCCCCTCTCTTTCTCTTCTCTCTCTCTCTCTCTCTCTTTCTCCAACTTCCTCCTTGCCATCTCGTCTGATCTATTCAGAGCCAAACCATATACCTCTCAATCCCAGCTTGTTCAGAACAATCTCCAAAAGCAAACACCGAGGGGGCGACGGACTGCAAGGTTTCCCAAGCAAAATACCCCTGAACCTTCTTCGCCGACCTTCAGACCACCAAGGCATTATTAATCCTATCTTGTTGTCCGAGCAAACTTACTGGCGGAAAACTCTTTCTGTGCTTTTCCCCCTCCTTGCTGAGGTTACAGACAAGGCCAAACCTTGAGAAAAGAACCGAAAAGAGGCTTGGTTGCCTTTCAACCCATAATAACATCATCATTGTCATCATCATCAAGACCGGCCAATCGAAACACACGCTGCCAGCCTATTGACCTCACACACACTCTCTCTCACTCACTCTGTCTCTCGCACACACACACACACACTGTCGTATCAATTCTGCATCCTCACTAGTCTGATCGATCACCTGGTCTTGATAACCGCCAACAACGTCCAGCCTATCGCCAGCCTCAACAGATCTTTTGGGCGGTATCGAATATCGTGTCTCCAACGGTCGACGTGCATCTTTTCTGCTTGGCAATAGGCGAGGTTGGAACAGCAGCCGAAACTCTGTCTTGGGGGTCTGGGGTCTTGCCTCTCCTCCCTGCCTTGGAAGGGTGTGCTTGGAGCCAGTGTTTCGAGGTGTCGTCTCCTTGCTCTCCGCCGCTGTCGACAGTCTATTAGGACAGAGAGGATATTGCCTTGTTTTCTAGCCCCTTATTCTTCTTCTCTACCTTCTTCTCCCATCTTTCTCTTAGGTATCTGGACCCTTCGCGAGTCTACTTACGAAAACAACTTCTCATCTCGCCATCATGGTGTACTGTGGAAAGCCCTCCAGGGGCTGTCAGATGTGCCGCACACGGAGGATAAAAGTGAGAGCCCTCCCTTCTACTTCCAGGCACGCCGAGTTGAAACCCATTGCCCACTCCTATCTGTATGGCGCACGGAAAATGCTGACCATGTCCAAAGTGTGACGAGACCAAGCCGACATGCAACCAGTGTGCCAAAGCGCGACGGACATGTCCAGGCTACAAGGACGAGTTCGACCTCGTCTTCCGGAACGAAACCAAGGCGACCGAGCGAAGGGCGCTGAAGAAAGGCGTAAGGAAGACTCCGCTCGACACCAAATTCAATGGCAGCCCCGGCGGCAGCGGCAGCGGCAGCAGCACCTACAGCAGCAGCGGTGGCTTGATCTCCCCGGCCTCATCTCTCGACAGCGCGCTGTCGCCCACAGGAAAGGGCTTCACCCGCTGGCCCTCTAGCGATGGCTCCATCTCACCCCTCCTGAGTATCCCGACCGAGCAGCTGGCGAGCTGTCACTTCTTCTCCAACTTCGTCCTGGTCCCGCGCCAGGGCTGCACGAGGGGCTTCATGGACTACCTGCTGCCGCTCATGAAGAGCGAGCCGAGCAACGGCCACCTACAGCACGCCTTCAACGCGTGCTCTCTCGCACACCTGGGCAACCGTGTCAAGAGCAGCCACGAGGATATCCCAAACAAGGCGCTGTCCGAGTATACGTCGGCGCTGGCGGCGACCCATACGGCGCTGCAGGACCCGGTGCTATCAAAGACAGATGCGACACTGGCAGCTGTATTGTTGCTTGGGCTGTACGAGGTGGGTCTTGCCACAATCCATCCACTATGAACAGTCCACTATCCACTCTCCATACACATCCCATCTATACATCTACACACATACATACATACATACACTGACACACGCCACGCAAATCGACAGAACATCACCGCCAAGGAGATGGGCGTCTTCTCCTGGGGCTCCCACATCGAAGGTGCCATCTCGCTCGTCAAGTCCCGGGGCCGCGAGCAGCTGCGCACCCAGACAGGCCTGCTCCTCTTCATCGCCGTGCGCACGCAGATGATCATCCACACGCTGGGCTCGGGCAAGGCCCCCATCATGGGCGTCGACTGGTGGCTCTCGGACGCGGTCAAGGATGAGTCCGCCGCCGAGTGCCAGCGCATCAACATCAAGACGAGCGAGCTCCGCGCCGAGATCCTCCGCCTGATGGGCCAGGTGGCGCGCACGCCCGAGAACATAGAGCTGGTCCTGGCCCTGATCCGGCGGGCCCAGGTGGTCGACTCCGAGTGCGTGCGCTGGATGAAGAACGTGCCCGACAGCTGGCGGTGGAAGAGCGTCGCGTGGGAGGACAGCGTGCCGAGCGGGGACTTTAGCCGCGCCGAGGTCTTTCCCGGGCGTGTCGACGTGTACCGCGACTTTTATATCGCGAGCGTGTGGAACCTGATGCGGGTGTCGCGCCTCGTCCTGGCCAGCATCATCGTGCGCTGCGCCGCCTGGGTCTGCAGCCCCGTCGACTACAGGACCACCCCCGAGTACGCCACCGCCGCGAGGACGTGCGTCGACACCATCACCGACATCATCGCCAGCGTGCCGTACCACCTGGGCTGGCACCTCAAGCCCGAGAGGAGACACCTGCTGGAGAAGCAGCTGAGCGGCTTCGCGTGCGGGGAAGAGGACTCGCTCAAGGGCCTGGCCGGGTACTTCCTGACGTGGCCGCTGGGCTGCGTCCAGGGCCAGGACTACACGACGGATGCGCAGAGGAGCTGGATCAAGGGCCGGCTGAGGTACATCGCGGACGAGCTCGGCGTCAAGTACGCCCACATCCTGTGCCAGCTCAACGTGCGCATCCCCTCCATGCTCATCCGCAGGGACGGGCTCATGACCCAGCCCTACCCCGTCTCCGCCAACTTTGTCAAGCTCATGTCCGCCCGCCAGGCCCCGCCCACCACGGGCTACACCATGAACCCCCTGCAGCAGCGCGAGGCCATGCTCAAGGAACAGTTCGAGAACAAGAGGACAGAGCTGCTCCGCAAGGCCTCCAACAATGCCGGGCCGGGCGTCGAGTACATAGCCAAGAGCTGGCTGAGCGTCTGAAGTGAGAGATTGGTCATGGCACGCAACGAGAAAAATAAAAAGGAAAGAAAAAGAAGAGAAAAAGAAAGAAAAATGGGGAGGGGGCGGCTATTGAGTTTACATCTTCTCTCTCTCTCTTTTTTTTTCTTTCTGCTTCTGACTGGCGAGCTGTGGGAACTTTTTCACTTGGGGGTGAATTGGGCAGGACAGGCTTTGGGATTGGAGTGTGTTCTCTTTTTTTCAATTTCGGCTGGGGCGTCGGAGCCAGACCGTCGACAATCACTTATTTGGCCATGGTGATTTTTGTTCCTTTTTGGGCATTCTGGGCGTGATGAGAAAAAAACACCTCGTTCCAGGCGAACCGGGCAAACAGTATTTCTGTATGTGGCGTTGTCGACTTTTTGTCATGGGCAGCAGAAAGACACAACGGAGTTATACTCTCCAAGGATTGCGAGCATCTGGGCCGGAGTCTCGCAGTGTGTCTCATGTTTTTCTTCTTTTCTTTCTTTCTTTCTTTCTTTCCTTCTTCTTTTTCCTTCCCTTCTACATGCAAAGATTCCTACATTCACTCCAAAAAACCTTGAGCACGCCGTATTTCCGCGTTCCAAGTGGTAACTCGGTTTTGTGCATCATGTACGCTGGCAGCAACTGCTTCGAGGCTCACCTCGCCTGGATGGACGACAGATGCCACAGTTCGTCTGTAAGGTCACGCTGGTAACACGTCTGCCATGGTCACCAGGGGGTTTCATGGCGCCGATGTTGTGCCGAGGTGTGACCTGATCGCCACGGAAAACTGCCCGCCCCTTTCTCTGCTCAAGCCACAACAAGCACTAATGCGAGTTTGAAAGCTGCGCAAGTGTGGGAGACATTCAAATGTGTATAACAGACTTAAAGCAAAAAACGTATCGTCGTAGCAGTAAATGTAGATCGGGCGCAGGACAAAATAGTACCAAAAAAAAAAAAACATATATAAAACCGGGTATCGTCGAATGTGCGCAGCAGAGACAAATGTCAGCCGGTCTGTCAAGGGCTGAGCCATAAGCCAGCCCCAATATGGCGGCCCCCGAGGTACGCCAACACAAGAGAGAAGATGAAGCAAAAAAGGGGACCCCCTCCCCCCCCCAAAAGAGGAACCCACGCGAGCAGATAGATCTGGTATCTTGGTATGAAATCACTTGCTCTTCTTTCCGGCCGCCTCCTTGTTCGCATGCAGATTCCAGGCGTTGACGATGTATTTCTGGGTGGCGTCGACCTCGTTCTCGTGCTTGACGTGCTTGACGCCGACCTTCAGGCCGTCCTTGGTGAAGATGACGTTCTTCTTGCCCATGCGCTGGGAGACATTGCCCTGCATCTGGTTGACGCTGAGGTAGATCTGGTAGCCGACCCAGGCGAGCCCGGCGATGACGGCGAAGAAGATGACGAGGGGGAGGAGTTGGCTATAGGGGAGGAACCACGAACGTCTCGTCAGCCGCTTATAACAGTAAACAAAGGACTGGGCTCTCTCTATCCCTCCTCATCAAAATCTTGGATTTGGGCGCGCACGCCCGTTGTGCATGGAAGGGTGCTTGGAGCAGACTGGTGGTAAAATACCTGAGGACAGAGGGTTGAGGCTTTGCGTTTCCCCAGGCCATCTTGAGGAAACCCAGCGTTCTTTTAGGTGGCTCGACTTGGTTTTTTTTCGGCTGGGTCGGGAGTTTCTGAACGAACGAGACCGATCAGAGCAGCGCGGTGGAGGCACAACAGGCAGGCTTCTGAAGGCTGCGACTGATTGATCAATCGAAGAGCGGGGGAGATCCACCAGACAGGGAAAAGAGGGCTCACGAGATGAGAGAAGGACTGAATTGCAGCTTGTTCGGAGGCCCGGATTCAATAAATTAGGACTGGTGAGGAAAGGGGTGGTACTCTGAAGAGAAAGGGAGAGATAAATATGAAGAAGAGAGAAAGGGAGGAGGGGGGAAAAAAAAGATCAATCAGGATCTTGGGAAAGAAAAGGCAGGATGTTGTCCAGAAGCAAGACCCTAAATATGGAAATAAAAGGATGCCTTCCCCAAGTTTGCAGCTGAGAAGCGCGTACCTTTTGCCAATTAGGGGGATAGTTGGGTGGCTAGCAGGGCGATCAGCACCGAGAGGAGGGCCTGGATTGAGGGAGTATGACTTATGCACAGGCGAGTCTCAGGGTCCCTGTGCTAATGACCAGTGTCAGCCTCCACCCAACCTTCAGGGGTGACCACTATGCATTAGTACCTCATCACACTTGGTCATTAGCACGCTTCCCCCTGGCACCATAGCACTCTAGGCCCTTGCAGGTGCCACGGCGGGGTTCTCAGGGCCCAACCCTCAGCAGCATACAACCTCAGGCCGGCGATGGTTCAACGCTGGCTTACGATCGTTGCATGTAGCTCTGGACCTGTCCTTGCCAGCTGGGATACCTGAAGAAATGAATGAGGCCTTGGCCTCACATAGTATGTTTATACAGGTAAACATATGGTGATGCTTGCCTGCTGCAAATGTTATAGTTGATAGGGGCAATGAGGACTCATGGGCCCTGCAGAGTAGGCACTGTTAGGGGGAAAGGCCTCTGCCACCCATCACGTGATAACAGTTCCGCAGCTAAACATTGATGCCCGCCGGCCAAGGTCGAGCAGTGTCCGCCCACCGCCCCCCCAAGCAAGGCTGGAGCTACAGTTGAGGTGGATGACGAAACAAGCCAGCTGCACGCTACTAACTAGAGGCCACACAGGCTTTGACTGGCCGCGCGCGCATACAGGGTTAAGCCTTAAGGTGTCCGTCCAGCCGGTCGGGCTTGAAGCTTCAGTTGCTAGGCAGAAGAGCTGACCTGTCTTCTTCATTTTCCTTGACACATCGTCAGGCTTCTAAGCAGGTCCTAATTGTCCTATCGGAGATCGTTTTCCTCACCATTCGTACCTGACCGGACCCTTCAACTATCGCAGCTGCAGGGTTAGCTGACCAGGGCAGGACAAGGCCAGCTTGTTCATAGCCCGCAAAATAGGTTCCCCCGCCTGTCAATGTCCAGCGTATCCAAAAGCTCCACACACAGTCAACCTCGACCCAGCCCAACACACCTCGACCATCGCGACCAGTCAGCCCTCCTTTTTGGTCTCTCGGACGCGCGCACCCCGTCGCACCGTCACTCGCCCCCTTGCGATCCTCTCTGGGCCTGCAGGCATCCGAGCAGCGCTTGAACAACCCCAGCTCGAGCTGACCGCGGCGGCCCCTACCTGCCCTCTCCACGCGACATCATGTCTGCACCCAACGACTACGGTCAAGGCCAGCCTGGCTTCCAGCAGCCATACGACGGCCAGGCCTACGAGAACCCTGCTGGCTCCCCGCCGCCCCAGGCGGCTCAACCCCACGCAGAGGGAGCAGGAGGCAAGAAGAAGAAGAGAGCTTACGCTGCCGGCGCATTCGACGTGGGAAGCGGCGGCAATGCCGCCGTGGGAGGCCAGCTGCCCGCCGGAGGCTAGTTCGGCGCCCCTCAGCCGGTGACACCTGGGTACGGTGGCTATCCTGGTCAGGAGCAGCAGCCAGGTGCGGCCGCAGGTTATCCTGGAGCGCAGCCCTTCACTCCCGTTGCTGGCCCTGGCTACGCCCAGCCAGACTATGGTGCTGCTCCTGCGCCTGGTGTTGCTGGAATCACCCAGGGCATGTCAAACATGCAGATGGGGGCGGCCAGCCTCTACCGCAGCAGCAGCAACAGCAGCAGCAAGCTCCTGCGCGCGTTGGGCCTCTGAACCAGCTGTATCCGACCGACCTGCTCAACCAACCCTTCAACGTCTCCGAGCTGGACCTTCCCCCACCACCCATCATCCTCCCCGCAAATGTGAGTCCGCGAGCAAGTCTTATTACCTGAGTGTGTGTGTGTGTGGTTGTCCAGTGGCTCACCCGACCAAAAGTCAAGCTGTACTCCGTCCGAAGATGCGAACTGCCCCCGAAATACGTGCGATCGACCCTCAACGCCGTCCCGACGACGCACTCCCTCCTCAAGAAGTCGAAGCTCCCCTTCGCGCTCGTCATCCAGCCGTATGCCTCGCTTCATGACATGGACGATCCCGTTCCTGTCGTCCAGGACCAGGTGATCTCACGGTGTCGGCGGTGCAGGTCGTACATCAACCCGTACGTGACCTTCCTCGACCATGGACACAGGTGGCGGTGTAACATGTGCAACCTCTCCAACGACGTTCCGCAGGCCTTCGACTGGGACGCCGCGGCTCAGAAGAGCATCGACCGTTGGCAGCGGGCTGAGCTGAACTCTGCGGTGGTGGAATTCGTGGCCCCCAGGAGTACATGGTCCGGCCGCCTCAGCCTCTCGTCTACCTCTTCCTCTTCGACGTGAGCTACGCGTCCGTCTCGACCGGCCTCCTGGCGACGAGCGCGCGCACCATCCTGGATAGCCTGAACAGGATACCTAACGCGGACCGACGCACCCGCCTGGGCTTCATTGCCGTAGACTCGAGCCTGCACTATTTCTCTATACCTAAGGACACGGATGAGAACGGAGACACGAACATGCTCGTCATCAGCGACCTCGACGAGCCTTTCCTGCCGGTCCCAACGGAGCTTCTGGTGCCCCTGAGCGAGTGTCGCCAGAGCATCGAGAACTTCCTGGCAAAGCTTCCGGATATGTTCATCAACAACCAGAACAACGGATCCTGCATGGGCTCCGCCCTGAGGGCTGGTCACAAGCTGATCTCCCCCGTCGGTGGAAAGATCGTGGTCCTGAGCGCCTCGTTACCAAACATGGGCTACGGCAAGCTGGACATGAGGGAGGACAAGAAGCTCTTGGGCACGTCCAAGGAGAGCAGCCTGCTGCAGACGGCCAACGGATTCTACAAGAGCTTTGCTGTCGAGTGCTCAAAGAACCAGGTCTCGATCGACATGTTCCTCTTCTCCTCCCAGTATCAGGATGTCGCCTCGCTGAGCAACCTCCCTCGGTACACTGGCGGCCAGACGTGGTTCTACCCCGGTTGGAATGCCGGGCGGCCCGAAGATGCCATCAAGTTTGCCTCCGAGTTCAGCGACTACCTGTCATCGGAGATCGGTCTGGAGGCTGTGCTGAGGGTGCGCGCCACGACGGGCCTGAGGATGAACACATTCTACGGCAACTTCTTCAACCGGAGCTCTGACCTCTGCGCTTTCCCCGCCTTCCCGCGCGACCAGTGTTATGTGGTGGAAGTAGCCATCGATGAGACCTTGTCTAAGAGCATGATCTGCATGCAGACGGCTGTGCTTCACACCACTTGCAACGGCGAGCGGCGCATCCGGGTCATGACCCTGGCGCTCCCCACGACGCAGAGCCTGGCGGACGTCTACGCCTCGGCCGACCAGTGCGCCATCACCACATACTTCAGCCACAAGGCCGTGGAGAAGGCGCTCAGCGGCGGTCTGGATGCGGCCAGGGACTCGCTGCAGACAAAGCTCGTCGAGCTGCTCCAGACTTTCAGGAAAGAGCTGGCCGGCGGCAGCATGGGCGGCGGCCTGCAGTTCCCGGCCAACATGCGCGGTCTGCCCGCCCTGTTCCTCGGCCTGATCAAGCATGTGGGCCTGCGCAAGTCGACCCAGATCCCTCCGACCTCAGGTCGGCAGCGCTCTGCCTGCTGTCGACGCTGCCCCTGCCGCTGCTGATGCAGTACATCTACCCAAAGCTGTACTCACTGCACGATATGCCGGACATCGCCGGCACGCCCGACCCGGAGACCAGCCAGATCGTCCTCCCGCCGGCGCTGAACTTGTCCTCGGAGCGCTTCGTCTCGTACGGGCTGTACCTCATCGACGACGGACAGACGCAGTTCCTGTGGGTCGGCCGCGATACGGTCCCGGCCCTGCTGCAGGACGTCTTTGGCGTCGCCGACAGGACACAGCTCCACGTGGGCAAGGGCACGGTGCCAGAGCTGGACAACGACTTCAACGAGCGGATCCGGGCCGTCATCTCCAAGAGCAGGGACTACAAGGCCAAGGGCGTGGGCAGCATCATCCTGCCGCACCTGTACATTGTGCGGGAGGACGGCGAGCCCAGCCTGAAGCTGTGGGCGCAGACCTTGTTGGTGGAGGACCGCGCAGACCAGGGCATGAGCTTTGCGCAGTGGATGGGTGTGCTGAGGGAAAAGGTATGTTGTGTTTGTTGATTTTTTTTCTTTCCTTTTTTTTTTTTTTACTTTCTTTCTTACCTGCACCTGAAGCTCCGACACAGTGTGATGACGGCTAACATCAGATGTTCTAGGTCGTCCAGTAATCTGGCCCAAGGTGGACCGCATACTTTGAATGATTTATGTTAACTGTATAGATATCAGACATTGAAAAAAACGCCGAGCAGTTGATCATCTATGAGAGTGCTTTAGTGACATGACGCGGGGCTGTGATTGTGTGACCTTTCATCCTCTGGGGCCTTCAGTAAACTTACCCCCACATCCTCCATCGTGCAGTGGCTTTGTGGTTTTGAGGGCGCCGGGTTGTTAAGGTTGGCGGCGAAAACTTTGGGCTGCTCAGTGGCCTAACTGGGCCATTTATCTGTCTAGAACATATGACTAGTTCTTTATACTTGCATCCTTTTGTGTCAAATTTTTCGGTACTCTTCCTTATGGGAACGGCGATAATTTCCCCCGGCCCCACCCCAAAAGAATAATCAGACGTTGGTTAATCATCAAGGAGATCAGCTTCACACCAACTATCAAACGCAGTGCACACTCCGAAATCATCTCCTCCCAAGGTCAGTAGTATCCCATGTTGTCTACTATTTAAAAAAAAAAGGTAACAGTCAAAATCTGTTTCGGGCCCCGTCTGGGGCGGGCCTGTGGGTTACGCCGGGCCATCGACGACCGAAGGATTCCTTTTTCGAGAACACCTTGCAATGAGGTCATCCGGAGGGCTGCTAGAAAAGGCGGCCGGGGCTGCAAGGTACACAGCCTGGGCGTGCATACTATCTATGCATGTTGGTGAGCTCCGAGGAGAGACAGACCTGCAGTGCTGGCCTTGTCAGGCAGGAGGAATTTATTTTTGGGCGACAAAAAAAAAAAAAAACGTTTATAGGTTTATTTGATAGCTTGGGGGGGAGAGAGACAGAGAGAAGGGGTGGGGAGGGAATTGGCGCCTGGATCCGGAGCGACTAGCCCTGCCTGGCATGGCCAGACAAGCCTGGATGAAACATAACTGGCCGTCCAGTGGAGGACCTTAATGTTGCGTTGAGACAGCCACGCCGAGAAGGCTGGCGCCTAGAGGACGACACATCTTGGTTGGACAGGGCGGCTAGTGAACATCTGGGACGACTAAGTAGACTCTGGTAGAGGAACGACGAGACAACGGTCCTGGTTGGTTGGCTGGGCAAAGAGGCAAGGAGGGCACATGCAAGAAGAACCGCCCGGTTAGCATGTTGGTGATAAGGTGAAAGAAACTCCTGTATCATCATGACCCAGCCCAGCCCTGCCTGCTCTACGGCATGATCAGGAGATCAGGTGTAAGCGGGGTGAGAGGGGTACCCAGGGCATCGGGTCTCATCTCATCCGGTAGCCACAGTGCCAAAGTGGAAATGTGTGTGTGTGTGTGTGTGTATGTATTGTCTCCCTTCATGTCATGACAGGTCGACGGGTGACAATGACAAAGAGAAGCAGCCGAGATGACAATAACAATAACAATGACTGACTGAATTACTGACCTAATACACGCTGAGAGTCTTGGGACTGACCCAAAGTGGGGGAAGGAGGGATCAGGGTGGTCCGTCAGTCAGGTCAAAGGTCAGCAGCCTTGTGGCGGCCCTTTTGTGTCCCTGAAATAGCGCCCGTGGGTTTTGGTGACAATCAAGTGAGCAAGGCCTGGCTCAAGACCAGATGGGAGGCCCAGTCTCACCTCCTCCTCCTCCTCCTCCTCCTCCTCCTCTTCCTCCTCTCGAGGCTGTTCGCATCCGTCTTCACACGTGGTCGGGAGCGGGTACCAAAGTATGGGCAGGAATAGAAACTAAGTATACCAAGTACTACTATAGTACGTCTGTTTGTGGACAGGGCCTTGTTGGACAGGGCCTGGAAACTCGACCAGGCCCGCTGAGGTCAACACACACACACGCACACACAACTTTTTTGGTGGATGTGACGATGATGGCGAATGGGCTGTTTTGAAACCAGCCTGGCGGGAAAGGGGGCCAGAAAAGAAGGACGGTCAGCAGAGAAAGGAAAAAAAGAAGATGCTGACCTCGGCAGACGGGTAGCTCTTTTCCCTGCTATGGCAGTACTTATTTTATGACAAGGCAGGTCTCTTAAGTAGTAGGGAGGTGCCTTCTGCCGCCGTTTGTTCTTTCTCTCCTTCTCACCAGTGCGCCTCTCTGCCACTTGCGTGTTGTGTGTCTGTTCTTTCTCTCAGTCACGATCCAAAGGTTCGTCTTCAACTCCGTCCTCCTCTTCTCTCCTTGCCTTGACTACCGCCCAACCTCTGCACCATCACCGCTCTTCATTCCTGCACCTCATTTCCCCGTATTCAGCCAGCTTTGCATCCGTGCCATCGAGCCAAAAGCGCTGGCTTTGTTGCTGGGGCTCCACCCTTGCAGTTACACGGTTACATAGACCACAGGCCCCATAGCAGAGCCCGGGTACCTTCTACGGTGGTGGGTATCAGATGAGAGAGGGCAAAAGGCCCCCTCTCCTCTCCCCCAAGGCCCGCAGCCCTGATACAAGGACCCTGTTCGGTCCGGGGGTAACCACGGTTCTTCAGCACAGCTCACCACAGCTCACCACAGCACCACACCCAGTGCAGGCTCACCAACCAACCAACCAACCAACCTCACTACTACTCACTTGCCTAACATGCACCACTTAAAAGACAGCACACACGTGTGCACATGCACACACACTCACACACTCACACCTCCTCAACCCCTCACACTACTACTTCATCTGCTCAGTCCCACCCCCTTTTCAAGATTCTTACCAGTTCCGATAGGTCCGTCTCTCTAGAGAACATACTGCAGATAGCACCTTTTTTTTTTTTTTTTTTGTTCGAACCCATCATCCTCCAACAGTACGTATTGATTTACCCCTACTACTTACTCAACTACCCACCACAGATCGTGACCCCACCCACCAAAGCACACCCTGTCCAGACCCCTCTGGCAGCTCTTTTGGAAGAACCCTGCGAGGGCCCAAGCGGTTCAGTTCAGCTGGCCCCTGTCAACTACTGTTTCAGCGCTCTGGCGTCCAAGATTGATGATTCCTAGACTTGTCTGTCCGGTCTCTCACGCCTCTCCTTGTACATGAATGAATGACTCTGGATTCTATTCTGTTACAAAGAGATCGTGTGGCCCCCTTTTCCCCCTCAAAATCCTAGTCATCTCTGGCGTGCTCTCTCTCTCTGTCTCCCCCTCCCTCAAGACTTGCTGTGGGTACTCGATACTAACACTGGGATCTTGTCGCCCATCCACACAGACCCCGACAGCCAGAGAGACCAGAGTACCACCCACTTAATTACTCGCTCCTCTTCTTCTCTCTCCTGCCACCAGACAAGCACTGTGCCCCACCCCGCCTTCTGCTGCTGCTCCTGGCCAAGCCATCCATCACCACCCCACTCTCCTCCTCCTCCTAACCCCCCTCTCCTGTGCCACCCAAAACAAGAACCTTCCTGCCTCCAGGTCCCGTCATCTTCTCCTCAGCTTGGTTCCTTGTCGACTGCTCGCTCCCAGCAAGCATCTTCCTGTCTGTAAGTTACTCTCCTACACTCCCATCTGCCGTCTGCCGTCTTCGCCCTCCACCTTCTTCCATTCCTCCTTCCTCCGTCCAGAGGCCGCCAGAGTCCCTCAGGCACAGCTCTTATCACTATCACTATCGCCACCACCACCACCTCCTCCTCCTCCTGACTCTCTTTTGAGGCGGTCCTCATTCTCGTCGCGAGCCTCTCAACTGACTGAAAATCGCCCACAACAAACAGGTGCACGTCCGACCTGTACAGCGCAACGGTTCCCTTCGGATAAACGCCCTGCCCGACCGCTCATCACCTGCTCTCGGCTGGCCTCTTTTAGTTCGGTCCCTCGGCTTGCGATCTCCCTGGCGCCTCTCCCTCAGCTTCCACCACAGGGCCGAGACAAGAGAGTTTCATAGTGACGAGACAGCCGTCAGCATGTCTCGATCCCAAGCTCCCAACCCTGCGGGGTCCCGCAAGATATCCTTCAACGTGAGCGAGCAGTATGACATCCAGGACGTTGTGGGTGAAGGTGCCTATGGTGTTGTCTGGTAAGTCCTGACAGATGAGGTCACCCCGCCGCCCGCCCGCCCCAGGGTCCATTTCTTGGCTGACTCAGCTTCTTGACAGCTCTGCGATACACAAACCCTCAGGCCAGAAGGTCGCCATCAAGAAGATCACGCCCTTTGACCACTCCATGTTCTGCCTGCGGACCCTGCGTGAGATGAAGCTCCTGCGCTACTTCAACCACGAGAATATTATCAGCATTCTCGATATCCAGAAGCCCAGGAGCTATGAGACCTTCAACGAGGTCTATCTGATCCAGGTATGCCGCTTGTTTACGACCACTTGGTTACTATTAGCTCTCTTGGCCGTTACGTATTCCGTCAGGGCTCGCGCGCTAATTTGTCTGTCTTTGTACTGTTCAGGAGCTGATGGAGACCGACATGCACCGTGTCATCCGCACCCAAGACCTCTCCGACGACCACTGCCAGTACTTCATCTACCAGACCCTGCGCGCACTCAAGGCCATGCACTCCGCAAACGTCCTCCACCGTGACCTGAAGCCTTCCAACCTCCTCCTCAACGCCAACTGTGACCTGAAGGTGTGCGACTTTGGTCTGGCACGCTCCGCCGCCTCCCAGGAGGACAACTCGGGCTTCATGACCGAATACGTCGCGACGCGATGGTACAGAGCCCCAGAGATCATGTTGACGTTCAAGGAGTACACCAAGGCCATCGACGTGTGGTCCGTGGGCTGTATCCTGGCCGAGATGCTCAGCGGCAAACCTCTGTTCCCGGGCAAGGACTGTAGGTGCTTCTCTATCTCTGACACGAACGTTGAACTCTTCAATGAAGCCCCCATGGCGCTGACACCGCAGTACAGATCACCACCAGCTCACCCTCATCCTGGACGTCCTCGGCACCCCTACCATGGAGGACTACTATGGCATCAAGTCACGCCGCGCTCGCGAGTACATCCGCTCGCTGCCCTTCAAGAAGAAGGTGCCGTTCAAGACCCTCTTCCCCAAGACCTCCGAGCTGGCCCTGGACCTCCTCGAGAAGCTGCTGGCGTTCAACCCCGTCAAGCGCATCACGGTCGAGGAGGCCCTGAAGCACCCGTACCTCGAGCCCTACCACGACCCCGATGACGAGCCCACCGCTCCTCCAATTCCCGAGGAGTTCTTCGACTTCGACAAGCACAAGGATAACCTGAGCAAGGAGCAGCTGAAGCAGCTGATCTACCAGGAGATCATGCGGTAAATACTTTGCGACTAGAGCATTTTCGGCTGGCGAACGGCGTCCAGGGAGAGAATCCATGCTGTGTTGCGTTGCGCTGCGCTGCCTTGTGTGTGTTGCGTCGTTCAGGAACCTAAAAGGGGCGTGGTTAGGTGTGGCGTGCTGCAGATGTATGTGTATGGATGATGGACGAACCTTAACTCTATACCATGGTAACGAATGAGTGGATATACACGAAGCTTGGAAACTGTGGGGTTGGTGCATTTCGGGCGGGAAAGTCAGGCTGATCACGACGACATTCTTCTTCCTTTTGTGTTTTGACAGGAAGAGACGAGAACGAGAACCAGAATAAGGGTCAATGTTGAGAAAGAGAGCATTTGCTTTGGGCTGATAAACATACCGTATTTTTGTTTTTGTTTTTTTCCTTTTCCCTTTATATTCTTGCCCCCCCCCCCAAAGGTTCCCCATTTTCATCTGATGATGCTTTGAGATGACATGTTGAGATTGTAAAGCCTTTGTAACGCAGATGAAGAAGCCACTACGTCTGCCCGCCCTCAACAAGACTTACCGATAGATGACGACTGGTAATCGCTTTCCGTCTGCCCATCCACCCGTCCGCCTCACAAACTAGGAGCTCCCAATGGACTCGCTCAGATATCTCACTCAAGCACCTGCAGGCCTCATTGCGTGCAGTGCCACAGAAGTACGTCAAGTCAAGTGACTCCGTCCTACCGCCTCAAGTCTCTATGTAACGAGGCGCCGCCTATGGCATCTACCTCCGACCTGACAGCAGGAGGCCATAAAAAAAAAAAAAAGCAGAACAATCACTTGAGCTTTTTTTTTTTTTTTTTTTTTTTTAGGTCAGTCAAATCATACCCAGAGAGAGTGTGGAGGATTTCTTTTTCATGCATGAATGCTTACATGGCCTGGAGTCTGTTTAGGTTAGGTTGTCTACTCGGGGTCACAGAAATGGGGATGACACCTACCCAGGCCACTGAGGCTGGGTTGTTTAATTGGTAACACATATCATTTATGAACAAGAGTGAAATTTGGGGTATCTGTTATGGGGGAGTCTCTCAAGTTGGTGCTGCTGCTGCTACTATCCTGTGTGAGAGCGGAGCTAGTCAACTTCTTCTAGATATTACATACAGTCTGGCACGGTTTTTGAAAATTGGCCCTGTCATCTTTGCCTTCTCTCGACCTCGAGGGGGAAGAGATGTTCCCTGAGCGCAATGACCTGGTCACTTCTGCGGTGCTGCTCGCCGTTGTCCTTGCTCGTGCCGTTGAAGGACATTAGATCACACCTCAGCAGAGAGCACGCTGATGATGATGCCCGGTCGGTCGGGTCCATTGTACACTTGGCTCCTTCAATTTTCAAAAGAGACGACGACGGCTAGCCGTTATCCCACCTCGAAAGCTGAGGTGGGCTGAGACGCCTTTATGTCAGCCTTCCCTTCTCTGTCTCTCTCTCTCTCTCTCTCAGGAAAGGTCCAACACAGCAGGACTCGGGCCAGTTTTATCTTTTTCACCGCACTCCACCACCGCGGCCGATCAACCACATTTCCACCCCCAACACGCCAAACTTGTCGCCCTCGTCGCTCAGCGGCTCATTCCCAAAGGTCAAGCACCGCGAGCTCACGCCCTTCTCGAGCGAGTCGTTCAGCCACAGGCCGTAGTGCCCGTCACCGCCGCCCACCGACAGCCAGTGCTGTTCGCAGTAGATGTAGAACTCGTTCTCGCCGCTGTATGGGAACGCCTTGAACCTGATGGACGGGCCTATTGATAGTGCCGGGCTAGCCGTCCTCGGAGGGGCCGAGACGTGCGCCGCTATTGGCTGGGGAGGGGCAAGGGCTGAATTGTGGTGGGTGGTCGGCGGCGCAACGGAGGGAGCTGGTGGGCTGTAGGGAGCCGGAGGTTGTTGTGCGGGAGGGTCGTCGGAGAGGTCGATGAGATCTCCCGGCGATGAAGGCGCGGGCTGAGGTGGTGCGCGTGGCAAGGCAGATCGGGTCGGGCTGGCAATGGTGGTCACTCTGGCCGCGGTAAGGTTCGTCGTGTCCTCTGATGGCGGTGGAGGCAGGGAGGCGAGGAGGGAGGCGCGCCAGAGGAAACATTCGCCGTTACCAAAGTAATGGGCCTGTGGCCGCGGCGGATCGGAGAGGTATGCACCAAACAGCTGTGGGTAGAGATTCACGAAAGATTAGCCTTTGTGTGTGTGCAACCACGTCGCAACTTGGGGGTGGGGGGAATAGACGGAAAGAAGTACTCACGCCTCCATCGTTATCCCTCACAACCAGCACAAAGCTGGCCCTCTGACCTTCATAGGCACTGCACTTCTTATACAGCGTCCCTAGACTTGCGCCGTCCTGATCCAGGCTGTAGACGAGGTTCCACTCGTCCTCAATGCGCTGGCGCTCTGGGACCATGATCCGAATCTCCTCCGCGACCGCAGGCGTGAGCAGCCTCGCCGACTGCGTGGTGTCATCCCTGAAGCCCTTGAGCTCGAGTGGCTCGAGGGGCGGTGGCCTCAGCGGCGAGGCGGACCGGTGCATTGGTGGTGTGTAGACGCCGCTGACGCCGTTGCCCTGGGAGCGCGGCCACGAGGCGCCGTGCGATAACGCTGGGGGCTGCTCGCCTGCTGTCATGTCGCTGAAGCGCCGCACGAGTCCGCCGAAGCCTGCTGCGAGCCCGTGCAGGTAAGAAGAAGCAGCCGGCGCAGTGGTAGGAGTTGCGTTGCCAGAGGCCGAGGGAGAGGGCGAGTATTCGTCAGAGCGGTGCCCGTGTCTGGTGGGTCTGTCATGGTCGTGGTACGCCATGATTGGCTTTGTTCCTGAGGGTGTGTCGTGGGTGGGGGGAAGAGAGTCGTATTCAAGACACAGAGAGGGAGAGAGGGGAAGGGGGAAGAGAGAGACACAGAGAGGTTTGGTGCCCAGTTGTATTCCAAGATATTTCCAGCAGACAGTAAGGGTGGGTTGTGTGGATTCGACGGCGAAATTGCAGGGCAGTGGACAATTCAAACAGGCTCGCTAGCCAGCAGCAGCAGCAGCAGGCGCTCTCATGTCATCAAGAGGCGACTGGGGCACTGAAAATTCTGAGAGACAGGCATAAAAGAAAGTCAAGGCACGAGAGAAGAGAGAGAGAGAGAGAGAGAGGGGAAGAAGAGGAAGAGGGAAAAGGGCTGAGGATGATGAGGTCCGCGCAGGTTGCTGGTTGTAGTACATACATACGTTAATGGCGTGTCGTGTTCTCGGGGGTCCTGTTCACCGTCGCAATGCTAAATCTGGAGGAGCTGACGGGACCTCAGCGTAAGCCGGACCCCCTAGCAATGCTTCTGTCACAGGCCTGATCCTAGCCTGGGGATGAGCTGGGCAGCCCTGGGACCTATGACGTCCCACTGGAACGAGTGTGGGTACCCCCTGGGCCGCCCCGGGCCGTCTTGTCATACTCCCTTGGCTGCAAGTACGGACTACACCTCCTGCAGTACAGGCACCCTAGGTACCTTCCACCAATGCAGTGTTCAATCGCCCTCTGTTTCGATGATATTTTTAAGTTCACAGAAGATAAGCAAGAACCGAGAGGAGTCAAGTGTACATCGAAGTTGTCTAGATGTAGAAATCACCAATAACAATGTTTCCGTAGGCCCAAAGTCGGGTCTTTGTTTTCTGCCGCTCCAGCACACACGAGGTAGCGGGTGAGACCGCCCTCGTCAGCCTCTGCTCTGCCGTGGCTGCAGCCAATGAGTACGTGCTGTTGCTCTCTTCGCATGCAAGGGGGTTACGGTGACAGCATGCGTAGGCAGTGCTTCTGTGTTCCGATCCAAGGGAGAGAGACACCAGCTCATGACTTGCCTCCGGAATCGAGACGAGGTGACACGGCCCATCAGTCAGGCTCTCGCTAGATCTTCGTCCACGTGAGATCTACTAAGGCGCTGGTCAGACAAGTCCTCGGATAGACGGGCACTCCGTTACACACCAACAAGACACTTGCAGGTGGTGCAGATGGCAAGGGAAACCTCATGGCTAAGAGGCGACTATCCAAATGCGCGCCGGGAATGATCAGCCAATCCAACGATACCGGGTTCGCTCATGCTTGTCTTGCTCTCCTTGTAGACCTTTTCGACACATGACGTTTGGTGCGCAGTTCGGTTGGTCTTGGCAGGACAACAGAAGCCGTGAAACCCAGCAGCGTCAACTACCAGGTTGTGACCACTTGACAGCTGCCATATTCATATCGGTAGACCATCCAGCAGACTTGTCCCACAGTCTTTGTTGAGACTTACTCTTTCAGACCATGGTTCCACGGCATCAAGACACCCCTCGAGGCTCGACAATGTTTCTCGGCACATATTTGCGAGGATCACAATTGTGACATAAATTGTTTGATCCCTTCCAGAACGCCCTCGGGGCTTGGCTTCTTGGAGCACACGTCCGGCTCGAAGTCAAAAGTCTTCTTGAGGTAATCCCGAGTTGTAGGACCAATGGTGGCGATGAATCTTGTTCGGCCTGGTTCTTTTGGCTTTGCCTTGCCTGTTGTCCCGTCCAACAGGCCGAGGCCGTGCAGCATGGCATCGCAGCCTGTTGGAGAGAAGACGACAATCCAGACCGTGGCCCTGTCTCGTGTCTCCTGGAGACTCTCCTTGAAGTCATCTGCAAACGACTCCATGACCCCTGTCCCGTACACGACAACCTCATCTACCCTGATCCTTTTCTCCTCAGGCAGTGCAGGGTCCATGAGCGTCTTCGGGATGATGTCTCTCCTCTGCTCTCCCACAAGGAACAGCAGTTCCGGGTTCTCCTCGGGGCGATCTCCATACCAGTCATTGTAGTGCTCCAGGATAAATCTCGCCAGATTGTCACCATTGCCGGTGTGCTCTCCAAACACCTGCAGTGCTGGGTCCGATGGTACGGCCTTGAGGGCCCTGGTTGTGGCCGGCCCAACGCTGTACACTGGCACTTCGCACAGATGTGGCCACTGCTGGTCACAACCTTGAGTTCACCGTCAGTGATCACATCAGGAGCGGAAGTCGCTTGGTTATCTTTCACTCACCCCGTCCATCTTGTACGATCTTGGCAAAAGCCTCGACCGCTCTCTGCGAGGTGAAGATCAGGCCACCATACGCAGCCCCAAAATGTCTGCCTATCATTTTCGACCTGAGCACTGTTTCGACCTCCGCCATGCCGTCCTGTTCGAACCTGTGCTCCAGAACGGGAACAAAAGCAGGCTCGAAGTGGAACCCGTGTTGAGTCTGAGCAAAGATTTCTTCGTATCCATCTCCCGGCGTCGATTTGGTCTTGAGCAGCAGTATTGGTATGCCGTCATTTGCCTTATCTCCAGGTGGAGCGTTCATCTTGTCCTCTCGATAAATATTTCATAAAAAAGAGGAAAAGGATCACGAGAAGAGGAAGAAGAAAATGAGAGGAGAGGATCGGCTTACTATGTAAAGTTGAGCGAGTCTGCAAGAAGCTTCGCAGCCATCACAGAGTATAAGTAATTTTACCTGGTGAGCAGGGATCTCCGGCAACTGGAAGCTCACCCCACCAGCCCACCGCACGCCGCAATGGTTACACACAGGGGCCCGTGTAGCCCCGGCGTGCTAAGCAGGTACTGTAAGTAGCCCTGTCGGCGCTGATGTCACCAAGCATGGGCCCGCCAAACTTTACTTGCATCGCGCTAGAATTTCTAGAAGCGTGTTTGCGGATCGTGCGTCGCCCCATCCAACTGACAAGTCCTCGAAAATGAAATGAATTCGGCTTTGACGAGCTGGTGACATGCCTGGGCTCTTGTGAGAACAAGTACTCATATGAAGACGATACGATCATGGCCGAGGACTCCAGAGAAACCCAGGGCGACGCCTCTGTGGCGACAGCTGGGATAAACACCGGCGAGCAGTCCAAGCCTCTGCCTCCTGGCATGGTCCTAGGCCCTGATGGAAAGCCGTGAGTGAGAGCTCTTGACCCCAGGGCTCGTTTTTGTCAGATGCGTGCGTCTGCTGACCATGATCATGACCACAGCTGCCGGTCTTGCACGTCCAAGAGCGCCTTCTCGGCCTGGGCAGCGCAGGCAAAATCAATGAAGGCACCCCAGACGCCCGCCGGCGCCGGCGCCGCAACGACAGCGACAGCGACAGCGACCTCGACATCCTCCCCCGCTACCGAGACAGACTGCCCAGCCGATGTTGAGACCCTCGGCCGGAACTCGTGGACACTGCTCCATTCCATAGCAGCCACGCACCCTACCTCTCCGAGCCCGGCGCAGCAGGACGACGTCGTGGGCTTCGTCAAGCTCTTCTCCAGGCTATACCCGTGCTGGGTGTGCGCCGAAGACTTCCAGAAATACATCCGAAAGGACCCAGTGAGGGCCGGCAGCAGGGGCGAGTTTGGGAAGTGGCTGTGCGATGCCCACAACGACGTGAACAAGAAGCTCGGCAAGCCCGTGTTCGACTGCTCCAGGTGGGAGGAGAGGTGGAGGACGGGTTGGAAAGATGGGAGGTGTGATTGAGCAGCCGTACAACATCTCTAGGCAAACAATCACGGAAGCGCGCATGAGCAACCTCCAGGCCGACACACAGGTCGACAATCGGCTGCATTTTCAGGCGTTTGTAAAGAAGGATACGGTACATTGGGGGAAAGCATCACTGCTCATTTTACAGATTTTCTACAGCCCATGTGGAAGAATTAATCCAACTCTTGAAGCAACGAGCTCTAGCGGCTGGCAACCATCGATCAACTTGGGTGTCTGGAGAGACTGACTGACTGACTACCTTGATCGCACGTCCACAGAAGACAGGCTTAACAGACAAAAGGCTGATGGGAAATCGGATGCTGTGCCGAAAAAACTGGGTCTTTTCCGCCAGTTCCGGGCCTCTGAACCCACCTACGTGTCAGACGCGAGACTTTACATCGTTGATCGCATGCTCTCTCTCTCTCTCTCTCTCTCGTATAATTCGTTTGTTCGAGAAGACTTGTCCAAGCGTTTGGTCTCCTCCTTCCAACGCGGTCTGCTTATAGGGTCCTACCACACCAAAGCCTCATTCTAGTCGCCGCTTCTCGTATCTCGTCATAGCCCAGTTCTCTTCATCGGGGAGATCACGCTCATAGCTTCAGCATATAAGGAGGTCTCAAGTGAGATTTTCTCTTTGTTCTGAGCGTGTGATTGAAGTCATCCAAAGTCACAGAAGAAGAAAAGACCTCTCTGTGTGCCGTCTATGATCCCTCATCTTGACTCTCTTGACCTGTTGATATTGTTGCTGCATACTCTAGCTGCGTCGTTTCGCTATCTGTCTACTATACCAACACGAGAAATCACTCATAGCCACGATGGGCTCGACCGACTACAGGCTTAAAAAGCTTGAAGAACCCGTGGATGTTGCCGAGTATCTCTTTAGGCGACTCTATGAGGTTGGCATCAGGTCCGTCCATGGCCTGCCTGGAGACTACAATCTGGTGTCTCTCGACTATATCCCCAAGGCTGGTCTCAGATGGGTCGGTAATGTCAACGAGCTCAATGCTGGTTAGTAACGAGGCTTCGTCAGATGCCCTGTTTCCTTCTTCACAGTCTATTGTCAATACTTTACTAATACAATCTTTCAAGCGTATGCGGCGGACGGGTACGCTCGAGTGAAGGGTATCTCTGCCCTGGTCACTACGTTTGGCGTTGGAGAACTCAGCGCCCTCAACGGCATCGCCGGAGCGTACGCCGAGCAAGTGCCCTTGGTCCATATCGTGGGATGCCCATCCACCACATCCGAGAGAAATGGCCTCTTGCTCCATCACACCCTGGGCAATGGAGACTTCAACGTCTTCAAGAACATGTCGGCCCAGATCTCATGCTATGTCGCAAAGCTCAACAAGCCTAACGAGATTGCGGACGAGATCGACCACGCCATCCGCGAATGCTGGATCCGCAGCAGACCTGTGTACATCATGCTGCCTTCCGACATGGCCTCGGAGAAGATCGAGGGAGCGAGGCTGAGGACGCCCCTCGACATGTCAGAGCCAGCGAACGATCCGGAGAAGGAGGACTATGTCGTGGACGTGATTCTCGGGTATCTCTATGCAGCCAAGAACCCGGTCGTGCTGGTCGACGCCTGCGCCGTTCGTCACCGCTGCCTGAATGAGGTCAACAGCCTGCTTGAGAAGACTAACCTCCCGACATTTGTCGCGCCAATGGGCAAGGGCGCCGTGAACGAGCAGGCTCGCAACTACGGAGGTGTATATGCAGGTAATGCCTCGCATCCCAACGTGGCAAAGGCCGTGGAAGGTGCAGACCTTGTGCTATCCGTCGGCGCTCTCAAGGTGAGAACAATCAACAGGCGTTGGGGGATGGAACGTCACTGCTGTCCCGGCGCAATAACTAACAGGAGGACCCTCGCAGAGCGACTTCAACACGGCAGGTTTTAGCTACCGCCTCTCTCAGCTCAACACCATCGATCTGCACAGCACACAATGCACTGTTCGCTATTCCGAGTATCCCGGCGTCGCCATGCGCGGCGTCTTGCGAAAGATTACCGACCGCGTCGTCCTGTCGCAGCTCTCCGTCCGTCCCCTACCTCCCGTCGTCGAGAAAGCTCCCTCTGTCAACAGCGAAGACGACGGTTCCCAAGCCATCATCACCCAGTCCTGGCTCTGGCCTCGCATCAGCGGATATCTCCGCAAGAACGACATTGTCGTGACCGAGACGGGCACCGCTAACTTTGGGATCTGGGAGACTAGGTTTCCCCAGGGCGTGACCGCGCTGAACCAGATCCTCTGGGGCTCGATAGGGTGGGCGGTGGGCGCGTGCCAGGGCGCGGCGCTCGCGACGAAAGACACGGGAGAGGAGAGAAGGACGATCCTGCTTGTGGGCGACGGGTCGTTCCAGCTCACGGCGCAGGAGGTGAGCACCATCATCAGGCACCAGCTCCGGGTCACCCTGTTTGTGATCTGCAACGAGGGATACACAATCGAGAGGCTTATCCACGGGGCGGACGAGGCGTACAACGATATTGCGGCCTGGAGGTTCAGGGATCTGCCGGCCGCATTTGGTGCCCGCGGGGCAGAGGCGAAGACGTTTGTGGCGAAAACCAGGGCGGAATTAGAGGCGCTTCTGGGTGACAAGAACTTTCAGGAGGCGGCCGGCCTGCAATTTGTCGAGTTATACATGCCCAAGATGGACTCGCCCGGGCCGTTGAGACTGATCACTGAAGCGGCTGCCAAGAATAACGCGAAGGCAGCGGCCGAGTGAGGAGGACAGTGTGTGCGATGGCGTGTCACTACCACCTGCCTGGATGTGTTTGCTTGATTGAAGAACTAACTAATTTGTCATCTGCCTTGTTTTATGCCTGATATGCCTGGGAAGATTTGTGATGTAGGTTGATGAGTACACATATAGTGAAACAAGTATTGGTATTCCCAGAGAATTTATCCAATTGAAGGAAATGAAAAAGAGAGCGAGAAAGAAGATGAGGTGGTGGGGAAATAGGAAAAAAGAAGAAGAAAAACAAAACGAAATGGGGGAGGGCCCCGAGAGAAGCCCCGGGGGGAGGGGGGAAGGGACGATTGTGTTCCACCAGGCCCAAGCCTAGACTGGAATCTTGCATAGAAGACAGCTGCAAACTTGATTACAGTAGAGAAAAGAAGGAGAGAAAAAAAGAGAAAAAGAGGAAAAAAGAGATTAAGTATTGCATCCCAATTTCTGCTCATCAGCTTCTCTTTTTCTTCTTTCCCTCCTTCTTTGACCCATATGCGATGGTTCTTTCCTTTCTCTCCCTCGCACAGTAAATGAGTGTTGAGACGAGGGGGTCCACGTGACGAGCGGTCCGTCGTGGATTGCAGGGATCAACGGCCAAAAACTAAAGAGCATGTCATGACCTTCACTCTCGCACCTTCCCTCCTCTCACGCAAGGCTTTTGACAACACTACCAAAACATCCGGATTCGACACACAAAATGGCTGACTCGGGCAAACGCAAAGGTGCTTATGGCACAGAGGGCGAAGGCTCCTTCAGAAAGAAGAAGGTAGGGCAGTCCAAAGGGAAATCGGTGGGGCGGCGGGACCATTGACGCACATCACCGTCTCCCCCTGCCTTTCACCATGCAAATCTAGCAAGACGACAGTGCTGATCAAAACCTACAGAAGGGCAACAGTGGCAAATGGAAGGTCCCGAGGAGTGATGGGATGGACAGGCCAAAGGCTAACACCATCGAGCCTGGCGAGATGGGCATCTGGGTGACCTGCCCCTTGCACATGAAGGGCAAGGCTGCCAGAGAGATGGAGGTCCTTTTCGATGAGGTCTGTCTAGGTGACCAATGCAAGAGACTAAGAGGAGGAGGAGCTGACTTTGGTCGCAGTACGCCGAGAAGATGTATGGGATCAAGTCCGAGCAAGAGCCCGCCGATGGTTCCGACGAGGACGAGGGAGACATTGAATCCATCATCCAGAAAGAGGTCGGCTCGTTAAAGGACAAGAGCAAAGGTGTCTCGGACGGTGTCTTCACCGAGGTCCGCATCAACCAGGAGTGTCTGCTGTTCATGCGATGCAGGGCCCCGGTGGAGCCAGTTGAGTTCTCGCGGCGTATATGCCAGGATGCCCTCACTGTCGGCCACGGAAGCGCTCGAGCCCGCTACCTGAACCGGCTTACGCCTATGACCACCATCACGAGGGCCACCCAGAGTGGTGTCGAGGAGGGTGCCAGAAAGGCCCTTGCCAGTCACTTCAAGCTCAAGCCGAAGGAACCAGGCGCAGGCGCCGATGCTGCTGAGAAGGATGGCCAGGCAGAGGAGATCGCGACCACAGATGGAGAAACGCAGCCAGCTACGGTAGGCCGATGCTCACTATGATCCCTTTCGCATCTTCTGCTGCTGATCATCTCTCACAGTACGCCATCCGTCCTTCTATCCGCAACCACAACACTCTGAAGAGAGACGACGTCATCAAACAGGTTGCCAATATGGTCGATCCACAGCACAAGGTTAACCTCGGAGCTCCAGACAAGGTCATATTGTTGGACATCTATCAGGTGAGAGAGAGGGAGTCTTGACTCGACATCCAAAACCGAACTTCTTGTTGACAAAGTGACACGCAGACGGTCTGCGGGATCAGTGTCGTCCCTGGCGACTGGGATATGCTAAAGAGATACAACTTGACGGAACTCTATAAACAGGCCAACCCTGGCGATAAGGGCACGAGCGGCGACGCCATGAGCAACGGCAGCAAATCTGCAACCAAGGCTAAGGATATGGTGGTCGCCGAGCCATAAATGGCGAAAACAGGATCGCCATGCCGCCAAGAAGAAGGGGCGGGGGAAAGGAGGGCGTTGGAAGAGAATTTGCAGCTGTCAAATCCTTCAGCGCATGGATGTCGGCCCTCAGCAGCTCGTGTCTTGAGTACTTACGTTGGCTCACGTCAAGGCGCGGATTCAAGCAGCCTTTTGACAAAGGCCAAGCGTTCGTTCTAGGGGCGGTTCCGGAGGCGTCACACTAGGCCACATCGCGACAAAATTGACGAGAGACACCGAGGATGGCCACCGTTAGGTGGGGAGGGGATGGACTTCAACTACGCTTAGGCGTCGAAGTGGCGAAATAACAGCCAATGGAAGCTTTTTGATGCTTCCTCCTTGGCCCTAATGAACACGCGTACGACACAGAAAGACACATGAGAAGAGAAAGAGAGAGAAAATAAGCCTCCGAAAGGACAGGTAACTGAGCTTTGTGGCGGACCATGTGGCTAATAAAAGTACGTTGATTATGGCCTTGAGAATCATTGCATGCGCCCCCAATCGCTGATGGTTCTATTATGGGAGATGAAGGGGAGATCCAGGCTCGCTTGCACCATTGCTATACGGCCCAATCACGACGCTCCTTGGGATTCGCTTCGTACATCGAGCCACAAGGAGGCCCGCGAAGCCTCTATCATGTGACTCGTCTTCCACCAGCTCCGACTGATCGACTCGCCTGTCCCTCCTGTACTGCTTGCGATTACGAGCTTAAAGCTAGGATCACGGCAACAGAAGCGATGAAGATGAGTCACGTGAGATCAATGAGCTCCACGGCTGCAACCTACCTGCCTTGCTCCCTCCACCTTGTCTGGGGTGACGGCCGATTATTCCGCTTGGGCCTTTCGGAGCACCATCGCGTGCCATGTGGACCGGTGGACAAGCATTAGTGTCTTCAGACACGACGTGGATTGAAGGGGGTCCTTAACACACCGCTTCCTCTGCACCATATCGAAACATCGCGTATATCTGTTGTCCTCGCTCGCAGAGGCTGGATTGGGGCTGTCAGCCGGGAAGGGGTCCGTTGCCTGCTCAAATGCGGGTTCGCTTCCCAACATCCAATTGCAACCAGAGCGGTCGATTAGGTGTAAGCGAATAGGCTCAAATTTATCGCCAGGAAACCCACGCCTTGTTCTCCTGCCCCCTTCGAACTTCTGTGTTGCAGAAGGGCCGAGGATATCGCGTCAGGGGCCACGCCACATTAGGGCCAAGTCGTGCTCAGGGCCGCATGGGGCGCAAGTGTTCACTCTAACAGCATAACTCCTCTAGTCTCACGATGGTAACTGGGCCGAAGCATTTGGAATTAGGCACAGTGATGGAGCTCGGCGACCCTCTCCAAAGGACACGTACGACGACAAGCTAGCAGGAGAAGGTCGCCGACTGTTGGCTGAGCTCGAGGCACGCGTCATGACCGCCGATCTCTCCTCTCTCCCCCTCTCTATGGGTCTTATGGTAGTCTTTCCTGACCCAAAATACCGTCGTTAAGTGTTGCCTCTGACATTTCAAAAGGCCCAAGCCCTCATCCTCGTCAATCAACTCAGTACTTCAGAGGCGGCCATACACAAGCGGCCTTTCTCCGGTCACAACTGTCCTTTCGCTTGAGGAAAAGCGTCATGTGTCAGCGGACTAAGAATATCGACGCGATGCCTCAGCTCGCTTCCTTCTCCCCCCTTCGCGCTCTCTCTCTTCCTCTCTCTTTTCATTATCTTTTCATAGGATTCATGTCGAGGCTCCTCTTTCCGGACATACTCATATATTGGGCTTGGCTCTGGCTGCCAGACTCCCCAACATTTTCCCTCCAAAACAACTTGGTATTCTCATGTTCAGGAACTAGCAAAGCTGTCCTACAGAGCCTCCGCCTGTCATCCTGGTCCGCGATACACAGCCATCGCACCCGGAACAACATAGCTCTGGACAGTCTCACCTTACCTCAGACGTCACACCAAGCCTGACCTTCTGACTCTGCCTGCATTGTAAGTCTGCTTCTCAAATCTCTTGTCGCTGCTGTCCACCTTTGACTCGGCAGTCCTGTTCTTACACTCTCCCTAGATTCGGCTATCCAACGACCGCAAGCCCCACTATACCTTTCCTCTCTCTCATATCCACGCTTGGACAGATCGTAGCCTTCTCTCGCTTTCACCTACCAACTAGGAGGTGACCCGAGACGGTATATCTTTTGTCTACATGTTTAGTCCTACTATGCGAGATGTATCGATGGATGGTGAAGTATTCTTGCAAAGTCGGGGCGGGCCCGACGACAGCGGCAGTGTTCTCACAGGCACCAAGAGAACCAGGTGCAGCAACAATTACATAAACACGTCTGCCATGCCTGGGCTACAACAAGTCTGGGAAGCTGGCGGAGGCTCAGCGCGAGAGACATCACCAGCCCTGCTCGCTGTCTCTCCTCGCTCGCCTTCTTCTCCTCTGACTTTCCGTGTCTCACCTGTAACGAGGGGCGCCCAGCCGAGTACTTCGGCGGTCTGTCCATCAGGAACACCGTCAGCCGGCGAATGCCGCGAGTTATTCGCCAGCGGCCAGCTCGCACGTCCTCCAGGTCTCATGCAGCACAGCTACACAAGCTCGGTTCCTCAAGCACCGCCGGTCCAACATAACAGCCCTCCCTCTGAAGCCGCTGGTGGTAACAGCAGCGGAACCGAGTCCGCGATAGGACAAGCCGGCTTACATACTCCGGTGTTTAAGACCCCTGGTGCCGGGTCGCTGCCCTTGGACATAACCTCCGTGCAGGCGTTATTAAACGCAGCCCGGCCTCGTCTTCAGTCAGATGCGTTCCGCACGGTACATGCTCTACCTGCACCTTCATGCCAGCACGGAGTACTTGATCCCACAATCGCCCCCTCAGCAAACGATGCTGCGGGCATGCACGATATGCTGTTGTTGGTCCGAGCTCCGCCACCTCCCATGGTGAGGCTGCTCAGGTCAGAACGGTGGACCATCAAGTCAGAGGCCGTCATTATCAAATGGATCAGGAGCATGCTTCTTCCTGGCGGCTCGGCGCGGATGAGGATAGGACACCTAGACCAAGACGGTGGTGCATGTTCAGCTTCGGGCAAGGCGCTGGGCGGTCTGCTTCAAGGTCCAAATACCAACGACGAATTCTTGCAGGATGTCGATTTGTTAAATTTTCTGCCTGCCCTTATCGACCACACACAGTCCCCAAAGGAACTCGGGTCGGCATCTGATGTATTCGCGCGTCTTCAGGTACTATCACTCTCTCCAGCCTTGGCCGAACGTTGGACAGTCCCAGAACGCACACACATCGACTTCCAGGCTGGGAGGCTGATACGTCAAATCTCGCTCCTGCAGTCACCTTCTGGTAGATTTGGTCCGGCAATTTCAGTGCTCGGTCCGATGCCTGAGGCGTCAAGTCGAGCAAAGATGAGCGCGGAACCCTCCAGAGGAGGGATGGGCAGCTGGGCTTCGGCATTCCACGTCATGCTCGAGGGGGTCCTGCGAGATGCTGAGGATGTGGCAGTGACCGTCCCGTATTATGCAATACGACGGCATTTCCAAAGGCTCGGCCATTTCCTGGACGCAGTCAATATACCAAGGCTGGTCATTGTCGATGCTGCTCACGACTGGAACATCAAGGCGGAGAGGGTCATCCTTGGAAACGTCGCCGCCAGAACGAAGCAGGAACCAGCACTACAACTACAACCCCCTCGAGGACTGTGATGATGCGGATCACGGCAGCAAGGACGGGGTGGCCCCGGATCGGGATCCTGCGGCGGGCATACGAGTGACGGGACTGCGCGACTGGAGCAACTGCATCTTTGGCGACCCGCTGATGGCGACAGTCTTCGCCGAAAGGCCCTCCAAGGACTTCCTGCGCGGCTTCAGCGGCGACCGTCCAAGCAGGCAGCCGTCTGACTGCGAACCTGGCTGTGACGAGGATCTCGACCTCCTCTTCATGTATGGGGATCTGGTCGAGTGCCCCGAGGAGGCTCATGTTCGCCTGCTGCTGTACCAGTGCTTTCATGCTACGGTAGCCGTGGTGAGGGAGTTCTACCGGCCACGAAGTGATAGCACGATCAGGGAGTTCGCGGCAAGGAAGAGATTAAATACGGTGCTGGCTCGGTTGGAGGGCATAGAGGATCATCCCAAGAGAAGCCATGGGAGGCCGACCAGTGAGATGTCGCCAGCAAAGAGGCCAAAGACGGGTGGCATAGTTGGAGGTGGTGAGCTTCATGACAAAAATGTATGAACGGCAGGTCATGCCCATGTATTTCTTCTCGTTCTTTTCCTTTTCTCTCTGTTTTATTACTCTTTCAACACCATTCACAAGCACATCATCTAACCAATAGACTTGACTTGACAATTTCGCGCCAATCCTTTTTCCAAGGATCTGTTCAGAAACCCTTCCCTGGGTTGAAAGGTGTCAAAAGGGTATCTCATTTATTTTTCACCGTCGTCGTCTTCATCCCGAGGCAGGCGAATTCCCATGTCCGCCAGCATCGTACCAACTGGACCGACCAGGCCTGCCTGGCCCTTGAAGCTCTCGAGCAGGTTCTTGGCGAGGTTGTAGTCGATGTCCACCTCCTCATCCCCGCTTTCTTCTTCTTCTTCTTCTTCTTCATCGATACCCTGGGCGCCAGCATCCTCCTCCGATAGTGTCGTCATAGCCTTCTCTTTGCCTTTGCCCTTGCCCTTGAGAGCCTTGAGTTTCTTGGGCGTCGGGTCTAAGTCCAAAGCTCCATGATCGTTCAGTTCTGCCGCCATCTGTTCCGATAACTTCCTGATCTCCTCGTCCTCGCTGTCCTCTTCTAGGTCGTTTGTTGATGCTGACGCTGGCATTTTCCCCTTGTCCTTTCTCGGCGCCGGGGAGCTCTCTGCCGGCAGACCCATCATCTCACGCATCATGCGGGCGAATTCTTCCTCGTCGAAGCTGACGTCGCGATCTTCGCTGCCGCTCTCTTCGTCTGAGCCCGTGTTGGGGTCATCATCATCCTCATCCATCTCATCCAGCTCTGCACCGTCAATCCCCGCCTTGTCGTCGTTCAAGAATGCCTCGAAACGTGAGACAATCTTTCGGAGGTCAGCTTGTGCATTAGCATCCGTAAAGCCTTGGCCTCTCGAGGTGCTGCCGCGCCTGCCATCCAGCTCTTTCTCAAAGTCCTCGAAGTCGATGTCCATCCAGGAATCGTCATCGTCGCGCCCGGCGTCCTGCCACGAGCTGACGTCTGCATCCGTGGGAAGAACCGAGTCTCCGTCTTCGACCAGATCCTCAAGGACGAGCGCAAGCTCTCTGGCCGTCCGCCTGTTGCTCTTGGCGGCACCAAAGGCTAGCATCTCGAACCCGCAGGTGACCTTCATGCCCAGCTCGAGCCTAGAGTGTTTCTTTTGGTCCTCCTCGTCAGCCCCCGACACAGCCGCCTTCTCAGAGGCGGTCAGAAGATCTTGCCAGACCGGAGGTGCCGAGAAATGCTGAGACTTTAGCTGCGCGTACAGGACTTTTGTGAACTTGACGCTCGAGTCTACAAGGTCATTGGGCGGAAACGTGAGCCGCTCGGGAGATGCTACCAGGAGGGGCTTCAGTGAATTAGGGTCTCTGAGATAGAACGCCTCAACAGCAGGTGCGATTGACTTGGGCAGCTCATGGATCACATATGCCAGCCGTCTTGGGATAGTGACCACAGCGTGGTGTATCGACTCTTGAATCTGGCCGGGGTATTTCTCCAGCCGATAGAATGCTTCTGCTTCGATGAACGTCGAGTGGACAAGAGAGCCTGGCTCGGACTGGAGGGTCTTGATGGCCTGTGGAAGGTCCACCTTCTTCGATGACGCGCCAGAGTCCGACTGCTGGAGAGGTATAATCCATAGCTGGCCGCCATGTATCCAGGCCCTATTGGCATCATTCTCCGGGCTCAACCACTTTGGCAGCACATTGGCAGCCTCGACCAGCAGGAACTCTCCGTCGCTGTCAGAGACTCGCACCCACAGATTCGGAAACTGTTTTGTAAGCTCCCGAAGCATGTAGACGACCAGCCACTCGTCTTCTATGGAGTCACCATAGTCACTGATGCCGTAAAGATAATGCAGGCCTGCTTTCTTCGTTAGCACATGAGAAGGAGGTCGTACGGGGAGCGTGGCTGGAAAAAGACATTACCCCCTTCATTCTTCATCTCAAGACCAAAGCCATCTCGCTGCCAGATGTAGCCCTTGGTGAGATGTTTTGACAGTTCAACTGCTGCTCTCCTAACGGCCTCGAGGCTCGACAGGATCTTCCTGGCTGGTGCATCTGCCTCTACCACGAAGAGCATGTACTCCACACAGTTTTCGGGCAGCATCCGCTCAAACTCCTGAGAGCCTTGACCTCTTACGTCGGGGTCCTCGACGACAGCATTCTCGGCCATGCTGTGCTCATCAGGGTTGTTATGATTTGATATTGCGAGGTTGACTCTGAGGCTGGGAGTATCAGATCCTTTTCCACCAGCCAAGATCTTATCTGAGCCGACTTGAAAAATGCTTTGAAGGGGAAAAGATCAGAGATGAGTGTGTGAGAAGTGGAAGCTTAAGTTGTAGAGAAGGCTTGTGTTGTTGAAGGGAGCGCAGTGAAGTTCTGCTACAGCAGTGGGCTGGCGGGACTGGCTGTAGGGCTGCAGGGGTGCAAGTAACTAACAAGGGAGACGCTGTGGTGTCATAGTATATGTAATGGCGGGGGCTGGACCCTCTATAGTCCGTACTTAGGTACTTACGTAGTATTTACAGGCTATATCACCACGCTCAACTTAGCGCGTCTACTGCTGCGCGCTGCGCGTCCGCCTGCCTTACTGCCTCTGGTTATACACCACAACAAAGAGCCTCGACCAAGACATACTCTGTCTAGCAACCCCGAGGCTGGGTCAGCTTGTTGTCTCTTCTCTCTCTCCGCCTCTGTCCCCGCCTCTCTCTGACAGGCAGACAACCAGCCAAGATGTCTAGTCGCACTGTCAACAATCTTGCTGGCAGCGCTTCCAGGAAGCGCCGCAGCGAAAACCATGATGACCAGGACGATGCCGAGGGGGACGCTGCCTACACACGTGAGGCGAGTGCTGAGCTGCAGAGCGAGGCTGTATGTAAAGCTTTTTCCCCCTTCGTTTTAGAGCTTCTTGGACAGAACTCTACGGCGTATGAAGCAGAACATGTTACTGACACTCGCGTCGTAGCGCCGCAAACGCGCCCGAATCTCTGCCGGCAAGCAGCCCGAACCAACAGTAGCTGCCCGCGAACCCTCTGAAGCATCGGTGGACCAAGACGAAGAAGAGGACAATGACGAGGTACAAAAAGCTGTCCGTGAGGACGAACCACCCGCCACCCAGTACGACATCATACGAGACGACGGGTTCAAGGACCTCGAAAACACCGCCGCCGACGACAGGCGTGCCACCCAAAGACTCCAGGTCCAGCAGAGCCGCCATGTGATTTCCAACAACAGGGCTGCCGAAAATGGTATACTATTGGGCATTCATTGTATAAATTTCATGTGCCACAGCAGTCTGAACGTCGAGCTCGGTCCGCTCCTCAACTTCATCGTCGGCGAGAACGGCAGCGGCAAGAGCGCGATCCTCACGGCAATCACACTCTGCCTCGGCGGGAAGGCCAGCACAACCAACCGTGGAGGCAATCTGAAAACCTTCATCAAGGAAGGGCAGAACGAGGCCAGGCTCATAGTCAAGATCAAGAACGAGGGCCAGGGCGCCTACCAGCAGGACATCTACGGGGACTTCATCCAGGTCGAGCGCCGCTTCAACAAGAAGGGGGCCAGCAGCTTCAGGGTCCTCTCTGCCGGCGGCAGGATCATCAGCAAGAAGAAGCAGGATGTCGACGACATCGTCGAGCACTACTGCCTCCAGGTCGACAATCCGCTCAACGTGCTGTCTCAGGACAACGCGCGACAGTTTCTCAACCAGGCAACGCCGAAACAAAAGTTCAAGTTTTTCATGCAGGGTGTGCAGCTGCAACAGCTGGACGATGACTACCGTGTCGTCATAGGGTACATGGGCGCCAATGAGAACAAAGAGGCCGATCTCCACACAAGACTGGATATCTGCAAGCGAGACCTCGAGCGCGCCAAGAAGGACTACTCCATGTACATGGAGTCCGAGAATCTGCGCCGTCAAAAACGGCTCTTGTGTCAGAAGCTGGCCTGGTGCCAGGTGGAGGGGGTCGAGCGCGAGGCTGCCGAGAACGAGGACAAGCTTGTCTGGTGCGACGGGAACATTGCAGATGCTCAACGGGTCGTCGACCAGAAGGCTCAGCAGCTGGAGCACGTTGATCGACAGATCACACAGGCCGAACAAGATCTGGCGGCGACAGAGGAAGCAAACAATGCTCTGCAGGCCAAAGTGACCAGCGCGCAAGAGGAACACGAGGAGGCTAAAAAGAACCTCATGAAGCTGAACGCCGACGAACGTGATGCCTTTACCCGCGTCAGCGGTGCTCGCAACAGCGTCAGGGAGTATGAGCGGATGATCCGCGAGGAAGAGCAGCGGCTGGAAGCTCTGAACGGAGATGCCGTCACGCGGAGACATGAGGCGCTGCAGGCCGCTCAGACAAAACAGGCCCAGCTCAGAAAGGAAACTGAAGACTCACAACTGCGCATCCCGGACCTCAACAGAGAGATCGACAAAGCCCGCGGAGAACTACAACCACTTGACCAGCTTCTGGCTGAGAAGAAGAGCGGGGTCGTGGCCCTGCAGAAGAGGGTCCGGGAGCTCGAACAAGGTCAGAGCTCCCTCTACGACGCATACGAGCCACAGGTCACGCAGCTCCTGAGGATGATTGACGCGGATACTGGGTTCGAGCAGAAGCCCGTGGGGCCAATAGGCGCCTACGTTCAAGTTCTCAAGCCTAAATGGTCGCCCATGCTGGAGCGGATGTTTGGGGAAAGCCTGAACGGATTCGTTGTGACGAGCAAGCGTGATCAGGCGCGACTGAGAGACATGATGACTCGCCTAAAAATCACAAAGAGCCCGATTATCATTGGCAGCTCAAGAGATATTGATACGTCGAGCCATGAGCCAGACAAGAACTTCGATACCGTCCTGCGGATCCTCAAGATCGACAATGCACTGATCCGCAATCAACTTGTCATCCACAATTCTATCGAGAAGGTCATTCTGGTCGAAGACCAAGGCGAGGCGAACCGCATCATGATCAACTCCGCCCCTCCGCCCAACGTGACCGCCTGTTTCCACCTTTTCCCAGGGAGACGTGACTGGACTGTTCGGCTGTCTGTCGATGCCAGCGGTATCAACTCCTCGCCATCGCGCCCTCCAGATCCCCATCAGAAGCCTCGACTGAGAAGTGAGTCCGGGCAGGAGACGTCTTTCCACAAGGAGAGGCTGAGCCAGCTTCAGGCAGAAGTAGGAGATCTTCAGCAGAAGAGAATGGCGCAGCAGCGGGCCTCTGAACGTTGCCAAAAGGACATTGTGGAGATCAAGAAGGCCGTGGACAGCAACAAGCAGAGAATAAGGGAAGTCCAGGTCGAGATTGACGACATCCAGGCCGAGCTTGAGTCTTTCGAGGACGTTGACGGGAGGCTCGACGGTCTCCGTGCGGATCTGAAAAAAGCTCAAGAGGATTTCGACCACTATGGCAGCTTATACGGCACTGCGCAGCTGAGGAAGCAGGAGCAAAACCAGACCTGCGAGGGCCTGCGGGACAAGGTCAAGGCTGAAAAGGCGGCTCTAAGGGAGTTCGAGCCTAAGCTTAAGAAGGCCGAAGACAAGATCAAGAGGTTCAAAGATGTGCGTCAACTGACGGTCCAAGAAAAGAACGAGGCACATGACCAACACGCTATTGCCGTCGACGAGAAAAGGCGCCACGAGCGCAAACGGGAGGAGTTCAAATCGACTATCGCCGACTTCATCTCCCAGGCAGAGCAGATCTCTCCTCGGATCCACATCGGCGACGACGAGACATACGACATTCTTGCGAAACAGATGGATTCCGTGCTGGCTACGCTGCAAGAGCGCGAAAGGAGGAGGGGCGTGACCGACGAGGAGGTCAGGCGGCGGCTGGACAGCAGCATCAATGCTCTTGAGGAAGTGCAGTCGGGATACACGCAGGTGCGGCTAGAGAACCAGATCCTGAAGAGGACTCTGGAGGATCGGCTCTCCAAATGGAGAAAGTTCCGGCGTTATATCTCGTCGCAGTCCCGAGCCAACTTCATGTACCTGCTCAGCGAGCGGGACTTTAGGGGCAGGCTGGTTCTGCGACACGATTCTCAGACACTGGACGTCCAGGTCGAGCCGGACAAGACCCGCAAGCATGCGACCGGCCGCAGCACAAGGACCCTCTCGGGAGGTGAGAAGTCGTTCTCGTCCATCTGCCTGCTGCTCGCAATCTGGGAGGCCATGGGCTCTCCACTCCGCTGCCTGGATGAGTTTGATGTCTTCATGGACAATGTCAACCGGGCCATCAGCACCAATATGTTGGTCAGTACACACACATACCCTGAACCCCCTTGACTAAAGATTCATACACTCACACGCCCGTGACAGATCTCGGCAGCACGCAATTCGGTCGGCCGTCAGTTTATACTCATTACTCCCAACGCAATCGAGGGACGCGCGAAACTGGATCGGGATGTCAAGATAACGAGGTGAGTTTGTGTGTGCATCATCTACTCGTGCTAAAATACTAACAAACCTCCTCCCTCAGGATGCGTGACCCCCGTCAGATGGCACTGGACACATACATGCGTCCGTCTTGAGAGGATGAGAGAATCTTGTCTGCACGCAACGATGCACTTGTTGCTTCGTGAGCCGCTTCTCGTCTCATTCTCGCTTGCGGACATACACGAGGCGGCCTTGCGGATGAAGTAGGCAATGAGATGGATTCCTTTTGGGTTGGCTGTATCTTGATGTTTTGCTAGACTTTGCCAGTCGAGATACCTTTTTCAAGAGAAGCCTCGCAACACGAGCTGGACCTGGACCATATTCTTGCCCTCTGCCATGGTGGTCTGACAGAGAAACCTCCTGCACCAAGTCCTTGACACCTTGCACTGCATGCATTACATGCTCGCGCGATTTATTTATTAATTTGATTTCTGCTTTCTCTCTCTCTCATATTGGCATGCCCTTGCTTCTAAGCACGTTTAGACCTGCGCTTGCTGTGAAGCCGACCCACTGGCCCATTGATCTCAGAGTCCCGCCGACGTCCTGCACCTCCTCTAGTCTCCTGCGCAGGAACTTTCTCGTCTCGGCGAAATCCTGCGACTTGTCGGTCGTCATGAACAGCTCGGTCGAGGCATAGATGGCGGACAGGGACGCGCGCTTGGTATACCACGACGGGTCGACCGAGACGTCGCCCGCCAGGAACCATATTTCGTCCGACAGCTTGGCGAGTTCTCTGAGAGATTCGGGGACACGGCTTGGCTGGGCCATGATTGCGAGTGCCTGTTGATCATCATCATAATGATTACCTGTCAGCAAAAAAAGAAATCCCCACCCCCAACTTGTCTTTCTGTTTCCTTTGCTATCTCCTCGGCTTTTGGTGGTTGTAGCCGTCGCCAAGTCGTCTTGTGCTTTCTTGTTTGCTTGGTTGGTTGGTTGCTTACCTCCTGCCACCTCTCAATCACCTCCTTGTTGCCCATCAGCCTCGCCCACGTCAGCGCCTCAACCTTCCTCCCCACGCCGATACGCTGGCCATCCTGCTCTGCTCCTCCTGCTCCCCCTCCGAACAGCTCCTGCGCCTTCCCGGCCAGGGCCTCCCGCTGCGAGACCAGGTGCCACTGGACCAGGCTGAAGACGCCGTGGGGCAGCAGATTGGTGCTGATGTCTAGGTACCCGGCATCTCTTGCGCCCAGAGACAGCGCTGCTTGTGAGAAGCCATGGGCGGGGATGTGTGCGCATGCGGCGGTCAGGATGGCGCGCTCGGTCGAGGAGAAGGACGATTCGGGCTCAGGGTGGTCGTGAGAGTGGTACGAGCGGCGGCTGAAGGAGGAGGAGGATGAAGAGGAGGAGTAGGACGTTGGTTGTTGGAAGTTGTAGTACGGCTGCAGACTGGGTAGGCCGGTTCGTGGTCTATGTTGGCATGTGACTGAGCTGCTGGTCCGACAAGAAGTGAGGGCTGCTGCGGCTGCTGCTGTTGCTGCTGCTGAGGCTGGTCTGCCCTGGAGAGACTGCTGCGGCCGCGCGCGCAGTGCTGTACAGCACGATGGTGGAACCCTAGGAGGCATTGCGGGCTTGTGGTGCCTGCTGTTCCGCTCGTCTCGCCTGTTTGAGAATCGCACTTTTCTCCAGTAGAATGTGAACCGGTGGATTGCAGAACAACACAACAGCAGATCGTCAGGTGAGTCGCGTCGCGTTATGCTTGGTTGCTTCGCATCACGCTACGTACACACGGTAGCACCAGGAGGGGGTTAACAAAAAAAAAAAAAAAAAAACTGTGGCTCCCGTTCCGACCCGTCAATCAATGATGTGATGCGACCTGATAAGGTTCTGGGTTCCTTCCCTCCAGCGCAGTGACGGAGCGCTCGGCAGTCATCCGTTATTCCCGTCGCAGGCTACAGCCTACAGGGACGTCCCTGCCAGCACCGAGAGGGCCTCAACTCAACGACTTCTCCCCGCTCTCTACACATTCAGACATTGTCCTGAGCAGGTGATCTTCTGAAGTTCAGATATGTGTAGGCATTTGGTTTTATCTTTTTTTTCCCTTTCCTCTGGACCATCCGCTCTCCGATCATCTTCGAACTCTTCTTGTTGGTCATCTTTTTAGTGTGTTGGGGGAATGCCTACAGCCACTCCAAATCTCATGCTGATCAAGTCAGTGTAGGCAAATCGCTCAGTGCACAAGGAAACTGAACTGGTCGGAAAGGTGCGGAGGTCCTGGCTCCTCGCCCTGGTAGGTCGACAGTCCGTTCGCAATACACTTATCTCGGGTGGTAACGTCCAGGTCTGAAAGCATCAGCTGCTGCTGCAGCCGAGAACTGAGAAAGGGTGGGTACGACTGCGAAGCATGTTCCCACCAGAGGAAGAACTGTTCCCCCCCCCCCTCCTCCCCGCCCGCGGAGCTGGCTGTGCAGCAGTGCTGCGTTGGAGGTTTCCAGTACTTTGCGGCACAGTGGGGGGGGGGAGGGTGCAAGCATCAACGTAATGGTCGAGATTGCGAGACAAAACACAATTTTCTCGAAACGGTAGTCGCCGTGGGGGTGTCCCGAATCCGAATTGTCACACTTCTGCTCTGGTGGTGTGGTCAGGACGGCTAGCAGGGCGAGCCGCCGGGTCGCTGATCGTACTATGCAGCATCATTGTGCAGAGAGGGGGGGAGGAGGGGAGGGAGAGAGAGACCAGCTGATTACATGTGATGTCTTCTTCCAGCCACCTTTTCTGGGGTCACTCCCAAGTTGTGCATCTGCCGCCGGGTTGTGTGATTGTCATCCTGTTCTCCGCAAGGCCCTGCTACACCCTTGGACTGTTGAACACAAATACACACACCCCCTCCGTTTGTGGTACAAGTAGTAGTCACTGCATTAGACCTGCAGGTTCTAGGAAGATAAAATCCTGATGTTGAGCAATGCGAACGTTCCCTCAAATGACAAGTCATCTGTGGGTCATTCTTGTGGCCATCGGCTCCTTATGTATTGTCTCGCTCTCTCGGGTCCAGACCAGCAGCCCCTCTCTCAACACTTTCTTAGGTTCCCTCGACAGGCAGCTAAACCTTGGGGACCAGAGAAGGGAGAGGGGCTCTTGTAGGCGTGGAGTTTCTCTCAGCTGTACCATACTTGGTACACAGCTCTCCTGGAGGTCAGATCTCACAGAGACGGGGATGTGCGGCCTCCACTTCTTCGTACTATGTAAGGTGTGTGCATCGATGGAGCCTATTTCCTGGATCGGTTCCGCGGCGACCAGTGCGTACTGAACCCTGCCACATCATCGGGCGGGCTGAGAGGCTTGCATCTCGTATCAAGGTGTGCTTGTCTTCTCCCAGGGGAGGGAGAGAGGCCCACTGGATCGCTCTGTAGCACAGTAAGGCCGAACAGACAGGCTACAAGACGCCGTGTGGCCGTGACTAGCCCGAGCAGGGCCCAAGATTGACCGGGGCGTTGCCCTGTCCAGGATATCGCATCTCCTCGGGCGGCTCGATGGTGCCAATGAGGGCCAAGAATGGCTGAACACCTGCTGGTGGTAGAGTAGTAGGGGCAAAGAGGGGGGTTCCTCTCCAGGGCTTTTGAGTGGCGATGGTGCTGGTCAGTGTCCTCCGAGTGGTGCAGATGCGCCGCAGGTGAGCTGCAGTCCGCTGCGGCCCAACCACATCGAGCCCGAGGTGTGTGATAAGAATTGCTTAAGCTGCAGAAGATCCCCCGAGCCTCGAAGTAAGGTCCCTTCTCTCCCTGGACGCTGGTCTGGGGCGGGAAAATGGGGCCCCCCGTTCCTTCACATGCCACTCCACTGTCCCTCTGCACGACCAGATCAGTTCGGAACCGCACCTGCGAGTTAGCATCGTTCTGCTTGAATCCTGTTGGGAAATCCAAATGGCGCGGCTTGCGGGACGAGGACAAGACGATACCGGCACAAGGCTCGCAGCAGGCGCCTGGTCACAGCCTGATGGTGAGGTCTGCCGGTTCTTCTTCTCCCTCGCCTTTCTGACAGAGCGCGAAGCTGGGGCTGAGTCTAGAACATTCCTTGTTCTGAGTCCTTGCCACCATGGAGGACCAACAGGTGTGCGCCCATTAATATTGAGTCGCATACCACAGTACTATAGTACACGTGAGGGACCTCTAGGGCATCTCCACAGAGAACAGTCTAGCAAGGGATCAATCGTGACAGCTCGGAGAAGAGCGCTTACCGGGTCGGACCTCTCATTAGACTGCCTTGAAGATGATCGAACCCCATCTAGACGTCCAAAATCTGGCGGTAGGGAGTGAGTTACCTTTGTGTGTCGCCTCATCTCCTGCAATGCAGTCCTTGTGACCAAGTCGAACCGGAACCGCCTCTGTGTGGGTGTGTGTTTGTGTGTGTGTTGGGTACCAGTGTGCTCTAAAAGGTTTAGACCTCGTGCGTAGAGATATGGTGCATGTTGTAGTGGTGTTTAGGACGAACCATGTCACAGTCCTCCTGCAAGATACAGCCAGGGGCTTGGGTGTGTGTCTGCTGCTCCACCAGCTGTAACCGAGGGGGGAGGAGGTGTGTGCAGGAGGGTTGAGGGCGGCAGGCTTGATCCCTCCACAAGTATTGTGACGACCACTCAGAGGGCATGATGAGGTGTGATCCTGATCCTAATCCTGCTCACTTCAGACCACCGGTGAAGGAATCCTGGTCGCCATAGAAATTGTACAGGCGCTAAAGTGCCCACGCAAGGCTATACTTCTAACCAACGCAAAAGACAGAAGATCCAAAAAAAAAAAAAAAAAAAAAAAAAAAAGAGGCCGGGGGGAAGAGGAGGGGGGAGAGAGAAAGAAAGTGACCAAAAAAAAAAAAAAAAAAAGCTCTCCCTAGGTAGAGACAGGACTGTGCGGCAAGACACTGTCGACAAGGTGATCTGAAAGAGTTGCGACAAGCCACGAGCCCTCAGCCGACAGCGATGGGCACTCACTCATTCCTGTGCGATCCGAAATCAGTGTTCCCCCTTTTTTCGGTCGGAGGTTCGGGTGCCGTCTCCATAGAAAGCAGTGTGGGAGCCACGGGAGACACATGAACACTGGGGAAGACAAAAAAGATAAAAAGATCATGCCGTGCAGTAACAAATGCAGGAGTGCACCACAAAGCGGAAATTGTTGCCGTCGCCGTGCATCGAATCGCTGTCGTTGGAGGAGGAGTGGTTCGTGAAGTGTGATGCCCTATAAGCGGGTGCAGATCGAGGTGGGATCCGCGTATGTCGCGTACTATGTTCCGGGTGGAGTCGAGAACTGTCTGGACCCCAGATTGGAGGTCACTGCAGGGTACTGCTAATGTACCTACCACACCTCGCACCATAGTACTCTGCTGTGCAGTACTTTTCAGTTGAGGGTGTATGGGTGGAGCCCCACTTTCTCTTTCCCTGGCAGGCTGAGGGACGGATGGAGCTGGGGGGCTACAATGAGTAATATTGTGGGGGCCGGTTCTGAACTTAGCCCCCTACGCTCACTCGCGCTCACTCACACGATCACTCTCGCTCACCGGCGCTCACTTATGTAATCGTTGGGCTTGGTCGTCGATCGCGACGTCTATCCAAGACTGATCGAGCTCTAAGTTCGCCTTCGTCGCCCTGACATACAATTCCTTCAGAGTTGTGACGAAATTCGCCTCCTGTGCAGTTGAGGAAGCATATGTCCTCCCCAGGAAAATTATGGTGGGCAGACAAATTCTTGTTATACATGGCGGCACTCTGGGCTCCTGGCACTTTTGGACAGAGCAGAAGTCACACCACCCTCGGTCGAAAAAAATAATTTCTCCTTCACAGCCTTTTCACAATTTTCCAAACCGTCTTGAGACTACACCTTTTCACCCTGGGACAAGCCAGCTGCTCGGATCTCCCTTGTGGATGAGTTGCGCTTCATAGAGATGGCAGTTCATGGCCTCACTTGCCGCGTCAATTTCCTCTGCCCTAGACAGTTTCCATTTATTTATTTGTTCTCTTTTTTTTCTCCTTGTTAGCTCATCGCCGCCGGTCCCGAGTCTGAGGAAATTGTGCTTTCTGGCTAGGTTCGATGTCCGATTGCGGTCTCCGCCCCTTCGATTGTTAACCAACCACCTGCAGAGACTCGCGCCAGAGTCCCCGTCTCTTGTTTCTTGGTTTTTCTTTCTCTTGGGTCCAGCCTGGGACAGGTACGTACAATGACGGCGTTGTATGGCGATTCGCCTGAAATCTCTGCCGACAGGATGTGACTTCAGACTCCAAGCCACGCAGGCCCAGGAGCAACAAAAAGCAGATCAAAGTGACAAATTCAGGACACCCCACGTTGCCTTCCGAGTACCTATGTGTCATATTCATGGTGTCATACTTTCGTCCACCTCGACTCCTCGTTGCTACGACGGTCAGCTAGCAAGACGTTTGCGCACAGTGTACCAGAGCGGTCACGGGAAAACCCCCAGTGGCTGTATCTCACTGCTTTTCCCCCGACCGACCACGACGCCCACTACGGCTGTGCTTCGCATTTCCTTGCCAACGTACGGCACGATGACGCCCTCTATTCGCGCCTTGGATCGACGGGATGCGGTGTGACACTCGGAATTCGCGCCTTAGGTACCGCCCTTCCTGGGGCGGCCGGCGAAGGGACCACATATTGGTATCGCTGGAGACAGTAAGAGATGGCTCTTCCATTGGCCAAGTTTCAGGCTCCGAGATGATCTGCTGTCGTAATGTCCGTCTATATCTAGCAAGCGCTTCCGGATGTCAAGGGAAACCTGATTTCTTGTCTAGCATGGAGCGATTTGGTTTCCCTGCACAATGCTGGTGGCGTTCCGCTCGTCTGAGCCGTCATGAGGGGTGGTCAGCTGTGCCGCCCCGTTGTCGGTCTCGAGTGGCCCTGGCCAGTCTCCAGGCTCGAATACTTGGGCACCAGGAATGTGGGACGGCTGGAGCCCGAGCAAGACTCTGCGCATCCCACAGAGAAAAAGCAATTCAGGGAACGACGGAGGTACATGTTTCAAGGATCCCCTGGGAGCGTATTTGCAACTTGCTGCGCCATGTCACAGCTCAGGTTTCCAATAGTCATCTGCTCGCCTTGCAGACAGCTTCCGACGGCATGGCCATGTACCATAAGGGGCCAGGGCTCCGGGGACACAGTCTTGAGCGTTGAAATCCTCCAGGTATTTGTTGAAAGGCCTGCACAATCCGATCAATGATCTGAAGCGTCTCTGTTTCCATTTGCCTTGGCTACACATACATCTGTAGTGTATACTGCATCGGAAGAGCCTCCTGTCTCTTTAGTTACGGCTGTGACTGGAAAATAAAAAGCTTCTCCGCGCGCTCAGAGACAACAATCTGGTCTTTCTGAGCGGCAGGCTTTTGCAGGGCAGCTTATCATGCAGCTGTCCTCTTCCTAGGATATAGTTAGCCTGTCGCCCGAAGTCCTGCTGTACTGTACTGTACCTTGCCCAGAAAAAGAAACAAGACCACCCTCCGTGCTCTGTTGTTGCATGGAATGGTTGGTCTCCAGCCTCGACAGGGATCGAGGCCTTGACCGGGTCCGTAGTACTGATACAACCAGTGACTTAAACAAAGTACTATGTAACAGCGGCGTCTCGATACATACAGTGCCGATTTGCTATGTTCCCCTACGAGACTTGTTCTAAGTACTCAGTCTTGTCAACAACTTCTCATAGAGTGTGGGAGCGGCAGGATGTTGGGGAAGCCACGTAGTAGGCACGAATGCGAAAGACGGCTGTGTATATCTGCAGACAAGTTCCAAAACCCTTTCCCCCTCCCCAATGAAATGTTCAAGAGCCAGCCTATATAGCCGTCCTATGGGGATTATCACAGACAAATGGGGCCTTTTTTTAAAAAAAAAAAAAATAATAAAAAAATAAGGGCACGCTGTTGAGAGGTCCAGCCAGCTGTTGTGTGTCGGATGGGATGCTTGGTAGGATCTTCAGGCAGAGGTGGTCTTGAGAAATACACCACCTACGGGAAGGAAAGCGGACAGGCTGGGGACCTTGGACGCCCCTGCTCCAACGTCAGGCCCATTTGGCCCCGCCTCCTCAAACCCCCCGGGCTCGGGCGGATCCAACCAATCAGCTGCGCGACGCAGGGGCCATGTGATCCACTGGTTGACTGCCTCAACAGCAGCTCAGCAGCTTCCTTCAAGCTCTCCCTCCTCTCTCCGTTGAGAAAACTCCGCCGTCCCCATCGATCCCTCCCTCCCCCCTTCCCAGACCAAAGCTGTACTGTACTTCGCTACCTCGCACTCCCTGACCCAGAACCCCCTCCACCTCCCTCGCGTGCACTCGCTCAGACGCGCAGACAACGCGACACGCCACTCAGTGATAGCTCTTGGAAGCTTCGGACGCGGCTGCTTGGCTCGCCGTCCTGCGCGGATCACAGCTGCCACCTCCACCTCCACCCAAAGGGACCCAGCAGAGACACATCCTCGGCAGAGGGTATCAGGAGCATCTAGGGCCTTGCCTCCTATGAGATTGAACCTCAGCCGCCTTGGACCCTGAACTTGGACCTCGTGGCGACGGGACCTCTTTTTTCCTCTTGCTTGTGTTGCATGCTGAGCTGAGACGACGACATCACACGACGGTCAAACGATTCGACAGGGCACGACACGGCACGACAGCGCCCCTCGACTCCCTAGCAAAAGGTAGCCCAACTCCAATCCCCTCCCTTCCGACCCTCCACCCAGGCCTGCCACTTGGAACCTCCGTCCACCGTTTTGTCCTGCTGTGTGCTGTGGAGACCCTGTCACCAGCCAGCTCGAGCTCTCTCTCTCTTCATCCAGCCTTCACACCTCGATCACATATCCTCTGCCGTCCCCTGCCCCCCCTTTCCTTCCTTCTTCCTCTCCTTAGCTGCCCTCCCCTCCCCTCCCCTGCCCCGTGTTGCCCTGGCCATACCCTGCCGGCATCCACTTCCCTCTGCACGCCATCTTCGCCAATGGAGACGCGGGAAAAAGCCAGGTACAAGCGGCTCTAGAGTCTAGACGGGGTCACTGCTTACCACCAGGTGGGCCTTGGACGCCACCCGACCAGCCAGCCACGGCGTGTGTTTGCCAGACCTTGGCTCTCTTTTTTCCCTTGTCGTACCGAGTACGGAGGTCTGCAAACCAGACACGTTCCCTCCACCTGCCTTCTCCTACCCACCACCACCTTGTCCCTGGGACCTGACGTTGTTTTGACGCTCCCTGCTCTGCTGTGCTGCAAGCAGGATCTCAAAGGTCTGCGAGGGGGTTGCAGGTACCACCAAGCAAGCGCCGGCCCCAGCACCACCACAGACCTGCTTCTTACCTCTCTCTCTCTCTACACAAGCCATCCACAGTGTCTTGTTACACCAGCCTGCCGTCCCTCCCACCGCCGTCCTCGTGTGTTGTAAGGGAAAACCACCTTGTCGCCACGTATACATACATACACACATACACGCGCGCGCGCGCACACACACACACACACCTTGGCTCGCGTGTGTACCCTCTAGCTAGCCTGAGGTGACTGCGATCACTACTGCCGTTGGAGCCTTTGCTGACGCACCTGTGTCAGGACTACCCATCTCTCTCTACCTGGGAACTCGTCGGCCACAAGAACAACAGGAAGGAAAAACCAACAACTAGCCGGACAACACGATCCGACCTGATCCCACCACCCGAGCAGCAATCGTTCTCCTGGCCGTGTCAGCTAAAGCTCGGATAACCAACCCCCCCACAGCTCCGATCAGACTTGTCTGACGCTCTTGACAATGGGTAGGTGGCTCTCCTCGTCGCCCGCTTGCTTCTCCAACCATCAAACACGCCGTGCCCGTACTGTCAGAGGAGACGGCTTCATGGCTTGGCCCACCCTCCCCCCTCCTCCCCAAGCCTCTCACCACCTGCACAGTGTACATGCCGCATGGACTTGCCTCTCTTTGGTGTGTTCCCGTCACCACGGCAGAGGATGACCACTCGCCGGGAGCGATACATCGCTCTGTCCGCCCACTGGTTGCATGCTCGCTCATTTCGCTCGTCCGCCGCCCTGCATGGCTCTTGTAACGTACAGAGTACGTACAAGTACGGCTCGCATCCAGTGCTTGTAGCTGCGGGCTGGGCTGGGCTGGGCCGGGGGCCACCACACACCCACATGCTACATATTCCCTGTCCTCTTCTCCCTGCTGGTCCATACTTCCCCTCCTCTGCACCTCATCTCTGCCCTGCTCATGCAACCTGCACTCCCGCCGACCCCTCTCATGCAGCCTCTCTCCCAGAGTCCAGTTCCTTGTGCTTGCGTTGGCGTTGACCTCCCTCGCATTTGCTACCCTACATCTACATTGTTTGTACCTCGTAGCATTTTCCTGTTTCTGTCGCCTGCAGAGAGCGGCGGCGCGGGTGTTGCCAACCCTTGCCCCCATCCCGCGCACGTCTCACCTCGTTGCTGTTCTTGAGATGCACCATTTCGTGCAGCTCTTTGTGCGGCAGCCTCGATGAGGCCACCCACACGCCCCCTTCCACCCACACCCCCTCCTTTGTGCATACTCGCTTGTACTGTCATTCCTGCACTAGCCGGGTGTACCTTCCCACCAGCTCTCTCCCACAGAACCTACAAATTTGGGACCCCCTGGCCTACAACTACCCTCCGCCCCTCCGTCCTCTTTTTCAACCTGCCTTCCTCTCACCCTCCTGGGCTTGGGTTCCTCGATTTCTTTTCTTCTTTTTTTTTCTTGGTTTACCAGACTCTCCTTCAATATTCTTCTGACTTACGCTGCCTCCTCCTCCAGCTGATACTGGCGATACCTACCGTCCTGTGAGTACCTCGACTTCCTACCTTTTTCACCTTCTCGACCTTGTCATGATGCAAGCTTGTCCTTTTCCCTAGAGCTGGCTAGCTTGCTGGGTCGTCCCGAGCTCCGTGCGTTTTGAGTCTCGCCTTGGGTCCCGCAGCTCGACGACGCTGGGGCTCCGCCGGGCCATCAGGGTACCCAATGCTGCTAGCAGTGGATGACTGGACCATGTCAATTATAAAAGCCGGCGCGGCCGATCGCACGAAGCTCTTGAGGGCTCTTGTCTCATCAGCCGCTGCTCGGCTCGGCCTGGTTCTACACTGCAACCTGCAGAGTCATTCGCTGCAACCCCTTCCCTCACCGAGTCCCAGTGTTGTGTTAGACAGTTCACTGATTTGAAAAACCCGGCAGCGCGAGAGGTCTCGATCTCGTCGTCGATCGCGGAGCCCTGGTCGCTCCAATAATCGCGGCCACCGTTCGCTGTCGCCCCGAAGCGGCTCTCGCAGTCCCAGACAACGCCGTTCTCGCAGTCCGATGACTGGTCAGGGCGCCCCTGCGGGAGGTTCAGGTCAGGGATACAGGCAGCCACACCAGGGCGGCTACGAGGATCGCTCGCAGGCACGAGAACAAATGATGAGTAGCATTAGGGACAACTCTCAACAAGACCGCCGTGTCTACGTCGGCAACCTGTCGTACGACGTCAAGTGGCATCACCTCAAAGATTTCATGCGTCAGGGTGGGTTCTCCCGGGGAGGTGCGAGCTGAGCAGGCTTTCAGGATGCTAACGGGCTGGCTGTGTGGTTGTAGCCGGAGAGGTTCTCTTTGCCGACGTCTTGCTGCTCCCGAATGGAATGTCGAAGGTGGGCGTCTACACGTAGCTTCTGGCTGGTTTCATTTTTTTGTCTTCCCTGCGGTCTCCCCTCTTATATGGCAACTCTTGATGGAACTGTTGGATTGACGGGTCGGGACGTTGTTGTCCATCGGTATATGTAGGGATGCGGGTAAGTCACACAGGCCCACGGTCCCCCTTCTTCGTCGACGGCCTTTGCTAATATCTTTGCCTGCAGAATTGTGGAATATGCTACCAGAGACCAAGCTCAGAATGCGGTCGCGACGCTGAGCAACCAGAACCTGATGGGTCGCCTCGTCTACGTTCGTGAGGTAAGGACGATGCCATCTGCGTCGGTATGGGATCTGTGCTGAGATTAGTGACACCCCCAGGACCGAGAGGCCGAACCACGATTTAACGCTCCGGGCGGCGGCCGAGGAGGCTACGGCGGCGGTGGCGCCGGCGCCGGCGGTGCCATGGGCTATGCCAACGGCGCTTATGGCGGTGGTGCCATGGGCGGAGGCGGTAACGAGCGACAGCTCTACATCTCCAATGTAGGCTTCAGCTTCTTAAGGCATCTAGAGACGGCGGGCTAACGGCTAATTCTTCAGCTTCCGTACACCGTCGGGTGGCAAGACGTCAAGGACCTGTTCAGGCAGGCAGGTAAGTCACCAGATAAACACTTGACCGTGTGTGTGTGTGTGTGTGTGTGTGTGTACTGGAACGATTGATGCTGACGAGACATTTAAAAAGCCCGTACCGGCGGTGTTATCCGTGCCGACGTTCATGCTTCGCTTGATGGGCGACCCAAGGGCTCTGGCATTGTTGTGTTTGAGAGCCCCGATGATGCTCGCAATGCCATTCAGCAGTTCAACGGCTACGACTGGAACGGTCGGATCCTTGAGGTCCGCATCGACCGCTTCGCCAACAACATGGGCGGTGGCTTCGGCGGCCGCGGGGGCTACGGTGGCCGCGGTGGATTCGGCGGTGGCTTCGGAGGCCGTGGTGGGTTTGGAGGCCGCGGTAGCTTCGGTGGTGGCGGTGGCGGTTATGGTGGGCGAGGTGGCTACAGCGGAGGCGCTGGTGGTCCTGGATTCGGAGGCCACCAGGCTGCCCCCTGCGGCCCCACCTAACGATTTCACTGACTTCGCTACCGCCGACGGTGAGAGGAGCGAGACCATCTACGTCCGCAACGTAAGTAGCGTCAGCCTGCGGTGTCCCATCTCGGTTCTTTGCTAATTAGCCCCCCCACAGCTTCCCTGGTCGACCAGCAACGACGATCTCGTCGAGCTCTTCAGCACCATTGGAGACGTCAAGCGCGCAGAGATCCAGTACGAACCAAGTGGCCGCTCCCGAGGCACTGGTGTCGTCCGCTTCGACTCTGCCGATACAGCCGACACCGCCATCTCCAAGTTCCAGGGGTACCAGTATGGTGGGCGCCAGCTGGGCCTCAGCTATGTCCGATACCTTCAGCCCGGTGGTGCCGACGCCATGGAGACTGAGCATAGTGGCTTGACGCAGAACGACATCATGTGATCATTCCGTCGCTGTCACGATCCCTGCTTCCACCGGACAACAACAGCAGGTGCATCGTAGGTCTTACCAGACGAGTGGACTGCTCCTGTCAGCGGACGTCTCCTTTTACGTAACACTCATTCCCACATTCCAACGTTGTTTAATCGCTTGCTTTTTTTTTTTTTTTTTTTTTTTTCGCCTTTTTGCTTTCTTCCTTCCTCTCTTCCCCCTTTTTTTTCTTCTCTTCTCTCCTCTCTTTGATTGATTTCATCTCATTTCTTCAATTATCCGAACGGAAAAGCAATATGGGCTCTCCATCATCATCAGAGGCGACTCACACGCGTTGGTGACAAGAAAAGGGGTGGACGACTTGAAAATTAGGAACACACAGCAAAAGGGCAAGCGAGTACGAGCTGTTCGGCCACAAGTGACCGTTACACGTCAGGCTCGTGTTGTTGAAGTGGAGAGGGGCGTGGGCGTGCACTATTTTAGATTGTCGAATAGCATCTGATTGTCCTCGACGCGGGGGTGCGGAAGGGCCGGCGTAGGGATGTGTGGATCTGCGGTGAAGTGGCTGAAGTGGTGATATGATTGCGTAGGATTGTGCACGGAGCGACTGCGTTGGGGCCTCTGACGGTTTCGACAACATCACTGGCGATGGGTTCTGGAGCTGGGTTGTTGCCCCGTCTCGATGTGTTCGCAGGCGCTGGCGTACCGGGTATTATGCTTTGGGGACTGATGTTATTGGGTGACAATGTGTGCAGCTTCAGGGATCAAAGGTGACGGAAGGCCTCAAGGATCTGTGAGCAAGAATGGTGTACCTCTATGACGGCGCTGTGGATACGGGCTGTGATGAGTACGCCAGGAACACCTCGAGAAAAGTTATTGCTTACATGATACCCAACGCGATGAATATGACACCACTGTTTCAAGCGGGCGTTCAGGCAACTTTTTGCAACATTGTCCATGCCTGCTACGAGCGTCAAAAGGACATGTGCTGTTTTGAATCCGGGCAGTGTGTAACCCGTCGTCCTGCTGGCTCGCGTCAAGAAGGCCGCACACAAGTTCCCGAGCCGTGCTGGCCAAACATGTCCTTGCCGCTCTTGCCACTGTCGGTCAATCTCATCGTACTTGATGCAAATTCTGTCTCCAAGAGTCAACCTGACGCGCGAGCCGACCACATTCCCCCGTCACAGTTGTTGTTGTGTGTGTGTGTCTCCCAGTTTATGATTTGATGACCTGAAACTGACAGAGGCGCACTGGTAGTTTGCGCCAGAGTAGTGCTTTCTGGTCCGACACAAGCAGCATACAGGCTTCTGTGAGAAATTATCTCGTTCTATGGAGCGATCAGATGGCAGCTGGCGGGATGTTTAAAGTAACGTCGCGGCCCACCCCTCTCCACCCCCTTTGATCCCACCTATTTTCAAATGTTCACACATACTAAGAAGCTTCTATCGGTATCTATAGGATTGGAGGTACGAAAGAGGCGAGCCTTCATCATTGCCGCAACGCGCCGCCATAGCTGACTACACCCAGTGAATATCCTACACAACCTGGAGTTCAACAAGGGAGGAACGAGCTCACCTACGCACAAATCCACAAAATAAAGACAGAGAGAGAGAGAGAGAGAGAGAGAGAGAGAGAGAGAGAGAGAGACATAGAGGGAGGGACAGAGGAAGGGGGGGAGAAGGGAGACAAAAAGGACGCCCGAAGGCAAGCAGACAAGTGAAGAAGAGGATGTGTGAGGTCCACTATCTCAAGTGTACGGCATGTGGGAGGCGGTGGGAGGCGCACAGGAAGCTGGCCAGCTGCGAGTGCTTCGATCCTCAGGTGCGGTGCCCGGAGAACCTGGTCATGTACGTCGGTGTGGCGAGACGACCGGAGAAGGGGGAGTGTGAGGACTGCAGGAATGTGAGGGAGGTATTAGAAAGTCTAGAGGAGGATGTGTGTTAAGTCACCATGAACGTCTACAGGAAGACATGGAGGAGACAGTAAACAGGGTGATAAGTGCCGGAAGAGGGACTCTTTTGTTTTGGAAGCCGATTACTATCTTCATACTTGGCTTTTCTGTCCCGCTTTTGAGTAATCTTGTTTTTTTCTTTCTTTTTCTTTCCCCATGAGTCGGCTCGCCGGCCGACTGGCCTTTGTCGTTGTTGGGTAGCCTAAGCCCTAAGGATTTGTGCGGAAGCACATCAGATGACGACTACTGGTCTCGACAACCCAGTGAATTTCCCTCCATACCAAAGGAGGGTACGCCCGCCCACGAGAAGCCCCAGAGACCTCAAGGGCCAGGAGATGTATTCTCAACCGCGGGGATCCCCTCGACTTCATCCTGCGCCCCCTGTCCTCTGTTCTCTGCCTGCCCTCAAGCCGTGGCGCCCTTCTTCTTCTTGGCCTTGGTCTTCCGCTTGCTCCTGTCCCTAGGCTTGAGCGCCATCATGCCTGCCTTGCAGATCTCAGCGTACCGCGCGTAGAAGGCGTCCAGCGCGTCCGAGTCGACCACCGTCGCCAGCTTCACACGCCTGCCGGCCTTCCTGTCCTCGCCGGCCTTGCCGTTCGTGGCGCGCACGAGGACAGGATAGGTGGTTGAGGGGGTGGCATCCGAGCTGCTGCCCTCGGCTGCGATGGTGGCGGAGATGTCTGCGATGGGGTCCTCTTTGCTCGGGAGGGGGCATTCTGGTTGTGGGAGACTAGAAAGCTATTGTTTAGCACGGAGCCTGTTGTCTCTCTCCATTCTCAGTTTTGTTTCTTTTCACCAGGCTGAGCATGCTTCTTGTTCTTCTCATGTACACTTGCATGTGGCTTAACGCGGACATGTGGATGCAGGAGACGGAAGACAAGCGGCCGTGAGAACTGGGGATGATGGATGATAGAATGGGAATTGCGTACGTCGTTTCTGGGTCAGATAAACTGAGCCGTGATCCTTGCCCTTCCGGGAAGTGAAGAGCTCGCCCAGCTTGATGAAGAACTATATACAACGTAGTGTCAGCTCGAGTTGGCTAAAGTCTGGCCCGCGCGGGAAGAGAGCGAAAGAGACAGAGGAGGAAGAGAGGGGGGAGGCAGACCTCATCATGAGAGAGGTGTCTCTCTGGCATGATGGGCAGGCAGGTGAGTCGAGGTTTGTGTGCCTGCCAGTGACCATGCGTAGACGTGATAGTAAGATGCTGTTGGTAGTATATCACCAAGGCACGTCGAAGGTGTGTAAGATTTACAGGTGGTTGCGAAGTGGCAAGTATGCCCAGGCGTGATATCGAGGACAAGGGCGGCCGCACATGAGCTTGTGAGGCATGAAATGAAAGTGAGGTCGTTTCTAGGTGCAGCAAGCCTGTCTGTCTACAGGTGGAGGTACTTAGTGGATGGCCCCCACACTTTGGCCGCCTCAGCTGCGCTAAAGTCGATCGCTTTGGAGGGAATTTTTCAAGGGCCCAGCGCTGACCCGGCTGGCCTGACAGGGCACCACAGGCTAAGCACTATGTAAGTAAGTACTACTGTAGGCGCTCCCGCAATTTCTAGCGGGCTGTTGGGGCCCCACAAAAAGTTCAATTATGGGACTCTTTTTGAGTTTCTCATCTGCAACACCAGCAACTCACTGACTGTCTCTCGTCCCCCTCCTCCCTCCCCCGTCTCAAGCGTACTCTTTGACTTGGAAACTACTCGTCGTCGCCCTCGCCCAGGGCAGTCGATCCTCTGGGACAATAGTAATATGGCACCAAAAGGTCGAGAGCCTCTTCGGCCTAGTCTTCCGGTCGCCCTTCTGAAGCAGTTAGGAGGCGATATCGATCAGCCGCCTACCAGGAGAGGCCAACCTCAGACAACCCGAAAGGAGCGCCGAAAGCAGGAGAGGGTGCAGAGGCGGCAGAGAAGTGCGCCGGTGCAGAACAGGACCCCTTCTGGGCGTGCCCCCACTCACATATCCGCCTCACAGAAGAAGGCTGGGGATGCCACCCAAAAACCGCCAGGAGCAGCAACCAAACCCAAGAAGACGGCTGCTGTTGAGCCTGTGTCTGACGGAGATGATTTTGATGGCTTCTCAGCCGACGATGACATCGATGAGGAGGAGGATGATTCAGAGGAAGATCTAGAGGAGTCAGACAGGCCTGTTGCCCCAAAGGTATCCAAGGCAGACAAGGACAAGCTGGCACGAGAAGATGCGGAAATCGCGGCGCTCGAGCGCAAACTTGGCATAAAAAACCGGAAGTCTCTGCCGAAATCCTTTGACGAGGACGGTCTCGGTGATCTCTTGGGCGATCTAGACGCAGACAGTGAGGCCGATCAAGATCTGGGTGCCAAGAGGAAGCGGAAAGCCGAGGCTGACGAGTGGTTGGCTCAAAAGAGACGCAAAGCCTTGCGTCAGACCGCGAATATCGGTCAAGAGGAGAGCGATGATGGTGATGACGGCGGCATGGGAGACTCGGAAGATCTTGAAGAAGCAGCCGACCTGGGTGGCGAGAACGATGACGATGACGATGACGACGACGAGGATGGGGACGATTTCGACGGCGACAGTGACGATCTCGACACTTTAGGCTCGGATGCTGAGGAGGAAGAGAAGCCGACTCGAAAACGAGAGAATCCATATGTGGCCCCAACTACATCATCGACGGCGCCGGCGCAGAAGTACGTGCCGCCGGGTCGACGTCAGGAAAGCGGTTCAGACGCAGAGCTGCTGTTACGCATTCGAAGGCAGGCCCAAGGTCTCATCAATCGTCTCACAGAATCAAACCTTCTCGCGATTCTCGGCGATATCGAGAAGCTATATCGCGAACACCCTCGACAGCATGTTACGTCTATCCTGGTCGAGCTGGTGCTGGTTCAGATCTGTGAGCCTACAAGTCTACCAGATACCCTCCTAATTCTCAACGCCGGCTTCTCCACGGCTGTGTACCAGGTCATCGGGCCGGACTTTGGTGCTCAGCTGCTGCAGCAGACGGTGGAGCGATTTCAGCACCATTTTGCCCAAGTCCCTGAAGGAGACGCCTCGAGTGTCCCCAAGCATACTTCAAACCTCATCACCTTCCTGTCGGAGATATACAACTTCCAGCTCATCCGCTGCAACCTGATCTTCGACTACATCAAGCTCCTCCTCGGCAGCCTCTCTGAACATAACGCGGAGCTGCTGCTCAGGATAGTCCGCATGGCAGGACAGTCTCTTCGGCGCGACGACCCGCTGGCCCTCAAGGACATTGTGGCCCTCATAGGACCGGCTGTCAAGAAACACGGGGAGGGAAGCATGTCTGTCCGCACCAAGTTCATGATCGAGAGCATCAACGACCTGAAGAACAACAAGGTCAAGGCCGGGGCCAGCGCCACAGCCGTGGTCCAGGACCACACGACGCGCATGAAGAAGCTCCTGGGGTCGCTGCACACGAAGAAGCTGAAGGCGACCGAGCCTCTGCGCATCGGGCTCAAGGACATCCAAGAGTCGGACAAGCGAGGCAAGTGGTGGCTTGTCGGGGCCAGCTGGGCCGGGCGGGACGATGCCTCTGGCGGGCAGGGCAGGAACGGTGCCGGCGATGATGGTGATGGTGGCGACGACGCGGACAGCGACTCTGTCAGCAGCGATGACGAGGTGATGCCCGACCTGGCCGCTGTCGGCAAACAACGCGGCATGAACACGGACGTCCGCCTCTCGATCTTCATCGCCATCATGTCGGCGTGTGACTACGAGGATGCCTACAACCGGCTGATGAAGCTGCGCCTCAGCAAGGACCGACAGAAGGAGATCGCCTACGTCGTGATGCAGTGCGCCAGCCTCGAGCAGCAGTACAACCCTTACTACGCCCTGGTGGCGCGCAAGGTTTGCGGGGACAGCAGGATCAAATTTGCGTTCCAGGACAGCCTCTGGAAGTTCTTCCGGCGGCTCGGGGAGTCCCTGTTCGGGGAGGACGCGGACGCGGACGATGAGGATGCAGAAGGGATCGACGCACAGCGCATCTTTAGCGTTGCCAAGATGTTTGGGTTCCTGATCGCCCACGGCGCGCTGGGGCTCAGCGTTCTCGAGTGTCTCAACCTGGCCTATGTGCGGCCCAAGACGCGAGACCTCGTGGAGGTTATGCTCATCATGATGTTCCTCGAGCTGCCCAAGGCCGAGAGCGACGTGGAGAGCGTTGTCGGGCCCGTTTGTGACCTGCCGGAGCTGTCCAAGGGGCTGCAGTACTTCCTGAAGAAGAGGCTGTTGAGATCGGATCTGTTTGCTAGCAAGAAGGACGGCAAGAAGGTCAAGAAAGCATGCCAGACGGCCGTCCAGGTACTCCGTGCCAAGCCTGCAGCGTCAGGGATAATGGACCTGGATGACTAGGGAGGATTCAATTGGATATAGTAGATACCCTTTTGGTGTGCACGATCCTAGACAGATAAAGCCCTTTTATTAATTTTTGTCTCTTTCCCTTCTTTCCTTTCTCTTTACAAGATGGTCGGTTGTGGCAACGACGATGACGACCGTGACGATCCAACTTGGCCCGAGGGCCCGGGAAAGAACGGGGATGGCGACGGAAAGAAAGGTGCAAGGTTGGCGGCGGCTAAGTAGTGCCCAGCCCAGTCCTAGGCTCACAGCACAGCACAGAGCTTAGCACAGCTTAGAGTGTGCAGTGGCACCTTCACTGCCTGCCACAGGCTCTGGCCAAAAAAGCTCATCCGCTAGAGAGCCCTGGGCCTCCGTACTCCCGGGCCTCAGTTGTTAGAGAAAAAGGTGTGTGCATGACGACGTGGAATTGAAGCTCACCCTTCTGTTCTTTTTTTTTTTTTTCCGGTTGGATTGTTGCAACCTTTCACCTCTTTCCATTACTAAGAAACCAGTCCAGACCACAACCAGGCACGAGACCTACAGTCGCGCGCATCTTTTCCTCGCGTCGCCACCTCTGATTCATTATCCGCGCCTTTGCCGGAGGCTAAACCCGCAGGCTCTTTTCTTATTTCTGCGCCTGTTCTCACTCCGTTCTCCTCCTCCACCACTACCACACCTCGCCTCTCTCTCCAAGTCTCGACCCCCACGCGCGCAAACACCTCTCCGCAGACAGGTCAAGATGCTCTCCAGCCGTTTAATACCGCGCACCGCGGTCCGCTCTGCGTTTACCAAACCCACCCTTCCCGTCGTCGTGCCGAGATGGAGGCGGTCGTATGCCACCGAGGCTGAGGAGAAGGACCTGGTCATTATCGGTGGTGGTGTCGCCGGATATGTTGCTGCCATCAAGGCCGGCCAGGAGGGGTTGAAGGTGTGTGGCCCTCAGCTCAGAGCCAGGCGACAGCTCTGCTTCTTCTGTTTCTTTTCCCCTTTGTCTGTGGCCGCACGTATGCTGAAACCCGTTCCCCCGTGTCTCTTCTGTCTAGGTCGCCTGTATCGAGAAGCGTGGTACCCTCGGCGGTACATGTCTGAACGTCGGCTGCATCCCCTCAAAGTCCCTCCTCAACAACTCACATCTCTACCACACCATCCTCCACGACACCAAGAACCGCGGTATCGAGGTCAACGATGTCAAGCTCAACCTGGCCCAGCTCATGAAGGCCAAGGACACCTCCGTGTCGGGCCTGACCAAGGGTGTCGAGTTCCTCTTCAAGAAGAACGGCGTCGAGTACATCAAGGGCACCGGCTCCTTCGCCAGCGAGCACGAGATCAAGGTCCAGCTGAACGACGGCGGCGAGACCAGCGTCGTGGGCAAGAACATCCTGATCGCCACCGGCTCCGAGGCTACCCCTTTCCCCGGCCTGGAGATCGACGAGAAGAAGGTCGTGACGAGCACCGGCGCTATCGCTCTGGAACAGGTCCCCGAGAAGATGATCGTCATCGGCGGCGGTATCATCGGCCTGGAGATGGCCTCTGTCTGGTCCCGCCTGGGCTCCAAGGTCACCGTCGTCGAGTTCCTGGGCCAGATCGGCGGCCCGGGCATGGACGCCGAGATCGCCAAGCAGACCCAGAAGATCCTCAAGAAGCAGGGCATTGACTTCAAGCTGAACACAAAGGTCGTCAGCGGTGACCCCTCTGGCGAGAAGGTCAAGCTGGATGTCGACGCCGCCAAGGGCGGCAAGGCCGAGTCTGTAAGTCTACACACACACACACACAAACACTCCTTTTGTCCCTTTCCCCGTCAAGACCTGTCCGCCTTGCTGACCTTTGGGACCCCCTCCACAGATGGACGCCGATGTCGTCCTCGTTGCCATCGGCCGCCGGCCGTACACTGCCGGCCTGGGCCTGGAGAACATCGGCATGGAGCTGGACGAGCGCGGGCGCGTCATCATCGACCAGGAGTACCGGACCAAGCTCCCTCACATCCGGTGCGTGGGCGACGTCACCTTCGGGCCCATGCTGGCGCACAAGGCCGAGGAGGAGGCCGTCGCGGTCGTCGAGTACATCAAGAAGGGCTACGGCCATGTCAACTACGGCTGCATCCCCTCCGTCATGTACACGTACCCCGAGGTCGCGTGGGTCGGCCAGAGCGAGCAGGACCTCAAGAGCGCCGGCACCCCGTACCGCATCGGAACCTTCCCCTTCAGCGCCAACTCCCGCGCCAAGACCAACCTCGAGACCGACGGCATGGTCAAGATGCTGGCCGACCCCGAGACCGACAGGCTTCTGGGCGTGCACATCATCGGCCCCAACGCCGGCGAGATGATTGCCGAGGGCACGCTGGCCCTCGAGTACGGAGCGTCGTCGGAGGATATCGCACGGACGTGCCATGCCCACCCCACGCTGGCCGAGGCATTCAAGGAGGCCGCCATGGCTACCCACTCTAAGGCCATCCACTTCTAGATGGATAGAGAGAGAGAAAGAGGAGAAGACACGGCTGTAAACTAGGTGGATTGGTGTTCGCATGTACATGGAGGCTTACTTCGCATCATTGCTAGGGGCGGGTCAGAGGGCCAGGAGACGTGGTGAGAGCAGGAGTAATAGAATTGGCAGCGAATGGATTGGCAAACCAAAAAGAAAGGAAAGAAAAGGAGGCTTTTGGGTGAAATTCTTTCTTGTTTACTTGTGAAAGTGATGTCCCTCCCACCCCCTTTTTTTTTCTTTTTCCCTTTTCTTACTTTTCCCACCTCGTCTATCTTTTTGTATTGTGGTATACCTGACGACAGGTCGGCTCACGGCAGACTCCTGCCGCTGCACCGCCTCAGATCATCTGAAAGTTGCATCGACTACAGCTATATCCCGAACCACCGTTTCCCGTCTGTCCCCAAGGCCCTCCGCCAAATACCGGAAGGGGATAATGGCCCGTCGCCGGTGAGAAGAAGTTCACACTTGCACCAGATGGCGCCGTCGCGGCGCCCGAAGCCAGACCCAACCCGCTGAGGATCATGTTTAGATCGATAAAGTTATTGCTGTGGTTGTTGTTATTGTTGTTCGAGCTGCTGAAGTCTGCCAGGCCGCCGAGCCCATCAGCAGCAGCAGCACCACCACCAGGACCACCGTTGTGGAGATACCCGGCGGGGATGACAAAAACATTGTTTGGACCCATGTACGGCCTCGTGGCGGCAGGACAGGTGTGGCACATGTAGGCCATGTTGATGTTGTTGTGGTTGTTGCTGTTATTTGCGTGGGCGCACATGCTGACGTTCCCAGGGCAGAGGACAGGGCCTGAGCTGTCGCAGCCGTGATGATGATGATGATGATGATGATGACAGGAGACTGTCGAGAAGGAGGAAGGCGAGGAGCAGGAGGCCGAGGGCGATAGGAGACTGCATCCCCAGAGAGCACCACCATTATTACAACCACCACCGCCGCCGCCACCGCCACCTCCTCCTCCAGAACGATAGCCGAAAGCGTCGCCTGCGAGCCGGGTCAGGTGGTTCTGCAGTATGAGACGGGTGAAGAGGGCACTGAGGGCGTCGAGGCTGAGGGCATCGGTACCGCTGCTGGAGGGGAAGAGGAGATCGTTGATATTGGCGCTGGTCCTGTTATTGTTATTATTGTTGTTGTTGTTGTTGTTGTTGTTGTTGTTATTGTTAGTGTTGGGACGTCGTCCATAACCCATCCCCCATGCTGTGCTCAGTTCTAGGTCAGAAGACTGCGGATGAAGGCCCATGGAGGACGAAAGGAGGAAGAAGAGGGATTTTCCTACTCTGTTCGGCCCAGCCTCCGGGCTGTTGTTGGATGTACACGAACGGCCATTCGCCGCCAGCGCCACTACCAGCTGTCCAGTATCGACGAGGCATACTGTGAATGAGTGAGTGAACGAGTGAGCGAAGTAGTGATGTAGTGGAAGAAAGAGGTTCAGGCCCGGGAAACGGAAGCTTTCATTCGTCAAGAAGGTGGGAGACATGCGAACTGTACTTGTGAAAAGTCGACGAACTGGACACTGAAAATATAGATACATAATACTGTAACAATAAGTCGGGATGCAGAGGTCATGCATGGGTACTTCCCTTCGATGTGATACAGGCCACTATTCCCGGGGAGGGCATGTTTGCCTCCGGGCGTCACCTCAAGGTCTTCGGTCCATCAGTTCTCAAGTCATTTTTCTCCCTCTGTGCTACCAATATGCCCCCTTTTGCTTCCCGTTGTGCCCATCTCTCTTCTCTCCCTCTCGTCTCTCTGACTCTGCCGAGCCTCACGGCTGGCGGCCTTTCCTCATTGGCCATACAAACATACAGGGGATGGGTATAGAATGGGAGCCTCCGGCACTTGGAGTCTTTAGATGAGAGAGCGGTCAGATAGTTGGGGTCGTCCGCAGGTTGAGGATTTTTTTACCTGGTTGGCAGTGATATCATGTAGAGAGGGTCAATACTGGTATTATATCGTATGAGTATTTCAGGACCCTTCATTCCTGGCATTCCTTATGGTCAGCACTGATCACTGAGCACTGGGCAGGGCCAGGCCACTGCAGCTGTGGGCCCCCACCACCAAGTACACTGCGCTGCGGGACGAGGGCCCCACCTAGAAACCCAGAGCGCTGCGCCTCACTGGCCCAACCGACCACGTCCCCGCCTCTTCCAGTGGGCCCCTCGCGCCCCCTCTGCTCACCACCCCCCACCCCACCTCAACAGCTTGGAGCTCCCTTTCTCAACGGCATTGTGTGTGTATCTCTTGTGTGTGATTCTAGCATATCGGCAGACAACGCTCCCGCAGAAAACGTACGACGAGCTCAGTTCCTCGTCGCACACCAGACCGAGGCATCCCAACAGTAACTTCAAACCAGCGGTGTGGACCCGAGGCTGCAGATTCCTTTCAATTGATCGGTCCCGTTGCCGGATCTCCCGTCTCTCCGTCTCTCCTCTCTCTCTCTATCTCTTTCTTTGCGACGTGGCGAACAGGCCTTCCGAGTCGTCTTGCATCTCGACCAGCTTGCGGATTTGTACAACCATCCGCACAAGATCAAATGAAAATCTAGCAAGGCACATATATCGTCATCGTCGACGTAGGACGGCGTTTATCACCTCGAAACTTACCTTGTGCGCTGCAAAATGCCCGCCATGGAGAAGACCAAGTCTCGAGCGGAAGCTCGGACCTACCCCGTCATGACGGCGCGGGAGATCGAAGGCCTCATTGCAGATGGCAGGTCCATCATCATCAAGGATCAGTACGTCCTCAAGGTGGACGCCTGGATGAAGTACCACCCTGGTGGGGACAAGGCCATCCTGCACATGGTCGGCAGAGATGCCACAGATGAGGTCAACGCGTGCGCACCACCTCCTCTCCCCAACTCCCTCCAGCCCAAGAAGAGTACATGCACACTGACTGCTACTAGTCTTCACTCACCCGAGGCCCGGGCCATGATGGATAAATATAGGATCGGAAGGATCAGCCACCGGTGGCAGAACATGCTTCCTCCTATCCAGGGCGGCCTGTTTAGGACCTGGGGCGCAGCCGACTGTGACACAGAGGATGACGCCGTCGAGTGTCCAGGCCAGGACTCACCAGACTCGAGCCAGGCCAGCTCACGATCGCCCTCGCCCGTCTTCGATGCTCCCGACCACGGCCGTTACCATCTGCGCAGCCGCAAGGCCGGTGCCGTCTCCTCGCCACCCCTGCAGCCCTCCTCGTCGACATCGGTCACCTCGGCCGAAGAGGACGAGCCCCTCGACGGCATGAGCCTCCTGGATCGCAGGACGATGCAGGAGATCAAGCAAGACATGGACATCTACCCGGCCCTGGACGCCAGCACACAGGACCACATCGTCGACAAGTACCGGCAGCTGAACGAGAGGATCAGGGCCGAGGGCCTGTACCAGTGCCACTACTCTGCCTACGCCATCGAGTGCTGCCGGTACACGCTCTTCTTCAGCCTCTTCCTGATGTTCCTGAGTTGGAGGTGGTACGCCACCAGCGCCTTCTGGCTCGGCTGCGTCTGGCACCAGCTGGTCTTCACGGCCCACGATGCAGGCCACATGGGCATCACCCACCACTTCCACGCCGACACCGTCATCGGTATCATCATCGCCGACTACCTGGGCGGCCTGTCCCTCGGCTGGTGGAAGAGGAACCACAATGTCCACCACATTGTGACCAACTCTCCCGAGCACGATCCGGACATTGAGCACATGCCCTTCTTTGCCATCTCGCACCGGTTCCTGGCGGGCCTGCGGTCCACCTACTACGACCGGGTTATGGCGTACGATGCCTTTGCCAAGGTCATGCTGCGCGTCCAGCACTACACGTACTACTTCATCCTGCTGTTCGGCCGGTTCAACCTGTACCGCCTGTCGTGGGTCTACCTGCTCGGCGGTCAGGCGCCCAGCAGGGGGCCGGCGTGGTGGCACCGCTGGTTCGAGCTGGCGGGACAGGTCTTCTTCTGGGTCTGGTTCGGCTACGGGGTGGTCTACAGGTCCATCGACAGCAACTGGGGGCGCTTCGTCTTCGTCATGGTCAGCCACATGGTCACGATGCCGCTGCACCTGCAGATCACCCTGTCGCACTTTGCGATGAGCACGGCAGAGCTGGGCCCCGACGAGTCGTTCCCGCAGAAGATGCTCCGCACCACCATGGATGTGGACTGCCCGCAGTGGCTCGACTTCTTCCACGGCGGGCTGCAGTTCCAGGCCATCCACCACCTGTACCCGCGCATCCCGCGGCACAACCTGCGCGCGACGCAGAGGCTCGTCCAGGAGTTCTGCGAGGACGTCGGGATCCCATATGCGCTCTACGGCTTTGTCGGCGGTAACAAGAAGGTCATTGGCCGGCTGGCAGATGTCGCGAGGCAGGCGGCCATTCTCTCCAAGTGCCAGCAGGTCCTTGCCCAGAGCGACGACCCGCTGCATCATCATTGATAGGGTGGAGGAAGAAGGGGAGGGGGTCCTATCATCCTCTCCCTCCCTCCTCTCTCTTTTATTTTTCTTTTTTTTTTTTTTTTTTTTTGGTTTTCCCGGCCTAGGGCAGGGCTTGTACTGTGCTGTGCCGTGATTTGGTCGATAGTTTGGTGACATGGCCTGACAAAAAGAAAAAGTGACATGGCGCCTCGATTGATGTAACCATTTAGAATGTCATGGGGTTCTCTCCGAGGCGTGGTGGCGAGATGAGAAACGGATTGATTCAGTTCAGAAAAAGCAATGTATAGAGGTAGTAGAGGGAGATAAAGAATGAATTGAGGAAGAAGAAACAAAAGCATGATAGCGCCGGTCCTTAATTCCATCCGAGACAGTGCTTAAGTAGGATTCTGCGGGGCTCTCTCTGCTTCTTTTTATTTTCTCATCGTGCGTTGAGGTCATTCGTCGTCTATCGCGGTCTTTTTGTTTTTTTTTTTTTTGCTTCTGGCAACTTACTTGTGCGAACTCTCGGACCTTCAGCTCCATTCTTTACGCTCCCGCCCTTTGTTTTGGGGTCTGGGTGGGAAGGTTGATTGGTTGGTTGGTAAGGAGGGTGGAGGGGGAAGGATTTCTTTTGCTGGGACGCGACGTATGCACGGATCATCGCCTACCACTCAATCACCTATTTTTTTATTTGTTTTTTTCTTTTTCCCCTTCTTTACTTTTTCTACTTTCTTTTGGTCCTTGTTTTGAAACTGCCCTGCCTGCCCGCCTCCCACTTCAGGCATGTGACCCAGTTGGAGGGGGAACCTCTGCTGTAGGTCATGCAGGATGAGATAGGCGAGCGTACCAGAATCCCGGAATTGGCAGCTCGCTTACGCCGTAGCCCACAATTTTTCCCCTTCTTTCTTCTTCTCTCACCCGTGCGCGCGCTCCCATTACTGGACATACTTAGTACATGCGAGCATCTGTCCATGCGGCTCGGCTGCTTGCTCCATCCCCATCGGCTTCTTGATGTCTTGGATGGTCTTGATCCTGCTGCTGCTACTGCTGCTGCTTCTTCTGAATCTTATTTTTTTTTGTGCCTCCCTCTTGTTTATTTGGAATCCTCCCGTTCTTTCTTTTTTTCCTCTTTCTTTTTTCCTTGTTTTTTTTTCTTGCTCATTTCTCAGTATGATGTAATCCGCTGTCTTTCTGCACAGACCAGAAATAACTTTGTTCTTCTTTTTCTTCTTCGTTTGCTTCGCATGAATGATATGACGGCAACACACAACACAACAACATAGCATAGTAGTAGGGCTCTTAGAGAGTCCCCTATAGGTGCGGCTATGAAGAGACTTCGGAAACAAAGACAGTCAGCCCGTCCGTCTGGCCACGACGTCGTCGCCCTTTTTCTTGGGCAATGAGAAATTGATCACGCTCCTTGCCCGCCCCGCAGAAGACCCCATGCCGATCCCGGCCCATAAACTTGCGACTTGAAAGGAACGGTGACAGCGATCAGGGTATCTGCTCTGATGCCTCTGGGGTGGTGGCACTTGGTAGTGCTGCCGCTTCTGCTGCAGCTGCTGCAGCAGCAGCTCTTGCTTTTTCTTTTGTCTCCACAAGGAAGATAGATAGGTATCATGTGCTTGCTCCTCCTCGTTCTCACCGACAGATCTCAGATGTTGAAGGACGGTGGGTGTGCATGGGGGTTTATTTATCCCTCCCTAGCTGCGCACGTTGTTTCTGTTTGCTTTTGGGGGAGGGGAGGGGCGTTTGTCTTTTCTTCTCTTCTCCCGCCTTGTTTCGTATATACCCTGACCCCACCGATGTCTGCGAGACAAAGATGTTTAGGGCACACTAATTGTCCGTTGTTGTAAGAGAGAGAGAGAGAGAGAGAGAGACAGAGAAAGAGTGTATGTGTGTACGGTATATGTGCAGCAAGGAAGAAGTAGCAACGAGGAGTCCTAGTAGTAATACCATGGAATAAACCTTTTTTTTGTCGGAAAGGCAATCAGCTTTCGTGTAGGCGATTGCGTAGGGCCCTCGTGCAGCAGGGGGAGGGGGTGGTTCTGTGAAATGCGCCCAGGGCCAGGGAACATTGTACATAGTACGTATGCTCAGGGCCGACATCACTCAAGATCGACCTGCCATGACCAGAGAAGGAGATGACCGATACGTCAGGAGGGGGCCTGGAGGGGCAGTGTCAATGGGTACAGCGGGGTACGACAGAGGATAGGACGTCTCGGAAGGCATACCGAGTGACGTGCACCAGGCGCCGTCTGTCTCCTGACCGAGCAGAATACGGAGCCCTTCATGCCTCCTCCCCCACAGTCTCTCTCTGTCTCTCTTCTTTTTTTTTTCATTCCTTCTTTTCTTTTTCTGTTTTGCCTCTTCTTTTTTTTTTTTTCCCCCTTCGTCCCGCCTCACTGGAGCAGAAGGAACCAAGAAGAAAAGAAGAAAAATGCTTTTCTAACTCTTTTCGCCCCCTGTTTTGTTTCTTCTGCAGACGGTCCTTCAGAGAGCGGTGAGCAGGGGTGTGTCTGAGTCACCAATAGAGAGAAGGGGAGGGGGGTTAAAAGCCATTATCACACAATGATTGATTGCCGTTCGTTTATCCTCGACCCTTGCGGTGAGACAAGAGAGGCGACCGGTGTTTTTTTTTTGTTTTTCTTTTTTTCCCTCCCTCCCCTGCCCCGTGCACACACAAGACCCTCGGACGCAGCTTAATATACTTATATCATATGATATCTACCGCCGCAGATTTGCGCACATGGCCGACAGGGTTCAGTCGGATTGATCGGGCGACACATGCAGAAAATGACAGGCCGGGGTCTTCAACTCTGCAGTTACAACGACCCCACTGCACACACTACTGTACTATTACACACGCCTGGGGCGGGAGGGTTGGTGGTGGTTGTCCCCTTGACGGCGAGGACCGGGACCGGGCCTGCTCGTACTACCGCCGACTGTCAGGTCCTTGCTCCCGTCCCCCTGGAGGGGCTAAAAGAAAAAGAATGAAAAAAAAAAAAAAAAAAAAAAAAAGAGAACGAGGAGAAGGGGGGAGGGGCTAGAGCTTTGTCTTATTGTGTGTGTGTGTGTGTGAGAGAGAGAGAGAGAGAGAGAGAGAGAGAGAGAGATAGCAGCCCCAAGGAAAACCTGATTAGGACAGGGAGAAAAGAGACAGGGACCGATGTGTTCGCTTCCGAGTGGTGCACTGCATACGTGACTGTGGGCCGAAATCTTGAAGTTGCTTATGGGGCTCGACCCTCACTCACCCTTGGTCCCGTCTCTGGCTCTTGCTGGGGCCGAGAAAAAGCAATGACCCCCAGAAAGAAGGCCAGCTGTTTGCCGATATTTGCCTCGACATGGGCAACGCCTGGGGCTCCGGAGGCCCTGCTGGCCGTCATCGTATATTTCAAGGCTCAGGCGCGCAACCTTGACGAGAAACCCAACATCGTCTCCGTCACACATCTCTCCGCGTTCACATTCCGTATCCTCCACTCTATCTCTCTGTCTCCCCCGCTCTCTGTCTCTCAAGACCTCAATATTGGTCCCTCCCTCTCCCGTATCCCTCTGCGGGTGGGCTTGAGATAAAGTCCCTTGGGATACTATCTTTCCCATTTCGATCCGGCTCGACTCTCTCTCTTCCTGTCTCTCTCCCTCTCCCTCTTGCTGGAAAAAGCCCATCTGGGTCTTCCTCTAGAAACTCCATTTTCACGGCCTAGATTCTTCTCTTTTCTGTGTGAATCCTCCGTTATCCTCCCTACACACACACACATACACATACAAACAGCCGTCAAAGACCACAAGTTGGGTCACAGACCGCCAAGGAACCACCACACCTCCTCCATCAGCCCAGCATGGGAAAAGGAAGGATGGACGAAGCCGCCGCAGAGCGTATAAAGAAGGCCAGAGGTGAAAAGGTAAGCCAGCAGACGGGCGAAACAAGTTCCCGCTCCCCCGCCGGGGGGGCTCTGAGAAGAAGCAGAGATACTGACAGGTTCTTGTCTGCGCTTCGTGTTAGGACGACTTCGCAAGAAGAGCCGCACTCGCTGCCAAAACGAACAAGGAGACCTCGGGGCAAACCCAGGGAGGAGGCCAGGGCGGGAGCAGTGGAGGAAAACAAGGAGGGGGAGGGTCTGCTAAGAAGTGAGAGAGCAGTCTGAAAGTCGAAAAGATGCCTCTAGAACAGTTGTTCCCCAAAAGTTTGGGATTTGCAATGAACACTGCCAGGAAAGGGGGTAGGGAGGGAGTAAGGAGACAGGGCCGCGTGGCACGGGCTGTCAACTTGGCGTTTTAAAGTTTCTCTGCGGGTTTGAGATGTTGATTTTGCGGACATCGGCTGGGCGCTAAACTGGGCAGCGAGTGGAGTCTGGAGTTCAACAGGAACGAATGATAACCTGTGCAAAGAAGTGCGTTTCCATAAGAACAAGAGCGGATTCCTTTAAAGAGTCATCTGGGTCGACGTCCTTGGGTGGTGTCTGCTGAGATGGAGATATGCATCGAACCCCCGGGGGCTTTTTCCCTCCTACCCCAGGTTCCAGTTACAGTCGTCAGGCCGCGCAGTCGATAGTACAGCCTCTCCGCCTTTGTACAGAACAGATCAGTGCCGGGTCGCCGTCCTCTCTTAACATCAGAAAGGATGCGCCGTCAATGGCATGCCAGATGGACGGGGTGGCCTTCCTCCTCCTCACAGCTAGCCAGTGAGCCCAGCCTGTGGACCAGCTTACCAGTGAGTGACCAGGAATGGTGTAGCGCTGATTTGAAACTTGCGCAGGTACGCACGCCGGCGGCTGGTTCTCTGCTCCTCCTCCAGCTCCAGAGTCCAGACTGGTTTTCATCCGGCGCGTCCTGGAACTATAAGAGGCGGCGGATGCCACGATCATCCGCCCCGGGCTCCTGTGACGAACGCTGAGGTAGGCAGGGATAACTAGAAGCCACGGCCCAGCCCTTTCCGAAAGATCAGCGCATAGAGCCTGGCTGACTGCTCTTCTCCCTCCCCGGCACTACCCATCAGCAAGCCATGGCCCTGTGGTTTCGTAATCACACTGCCAGTGTCATTGAGACTCGCATGCCAGGCGTTCAGACCCGAAAGCAGGGGTCCGGCCATAGCACATACTTTTTGCTTGTAATGGAGGAGCCTTGGTATGGACAAGGCTCTAGATTGAACTGCGAGTATTGTTCATATCATCTGCTGGGACAGTGAAGGAGCGGACCAGGGACCAGACAAGATGGTGGGAACCAGGTCACATTGTCCAAGGGCAATGATATTGAACGGCATTTTCCAAGGCGGTTGCACCAGTGTCAGGCGTGCGGTCAGAGGAGATCGTAGCTATTGGAGATGATGCAAAACACAAAATGTTGTTTCCAGCAGTGGCAGAAAGGAGAGAAGGTCACGAAGGAGCATGGAAGCTTACATACTATGAATGTACGGATTACTACTAACGGTACACACTTGAGAGGCCAACAAAGTACTTGCTCAGTACTGCGGTAGGTACTATGTACTACTACTACCTAGTATTGGTATGGCATTATACTACAGTACTTAGAGCTACTAGCAGCGTAGCCTACCAATGGTACTTGCTGTACAGTAGGGGTCAGGTAGGTGACCCAGGCGCGGCCTTAGCGGCATAGCAGCATGTTGTAGGTACTCGGGGGACCCGCACAAAGGCGATCATTCACCCTCACAATGGGCCGTCGAGGCAAGTAGCGGGTACTTGGCCTATCTTGACCGCACCCACCCGCGCCTGCACCCGCACCCAAGCTTGCTTCCTGCCACTGGTGCTGGGCTCTGGACGTCATTTTTTTTTTTTTTTAATCTCTTCGTCTTGTTGGGGAGCACGCACGGGTCTGATCTGACGGTCCACCGCGGCAAACAGGCAAACAGGCAAGCAGAGGCAACCGACTCCAGCCTCCTCGATCCCGCATTCCCATCCTCCCCCCATTGCACAACCCACAGTCCACCAGCTCATTCTTTTCTATTTCTGACCGAGACCTGTGCTACGTGCAGCTTCAAACCCCCTCTCCAGCTGTCATCAAATAGGCTCTCGCATCCTGCTCTCCTTCAGCTCCCCCGCACCTCGAACCTTGTTGCTCATCGCTCTTCAAAACTCGCCAAAAGCTTCAAGACGAATAGGCTCCAGATACAACTGCTGGGGCGATCATGAGCCTTGGCTCACCACGTTGCCCCTAAGCCACCATGGACGCCAACGTCCAGCGTGCTCTTAACGACAAGCTCTATGAGAAGCGTAAAATCGGCGCCCTTGAGTCTGTTATTCCCCCGCCGTTGTGTGTTGTGGCTGGGTCAGCTGCTGATCCCCTGTCCCAGGCTTGAGCGTGTCATCCGAGAGCTTGCGGCTGTCAAGGACTATGACAGGATCGCTGCGATCCTCGACCAGCTCTGCAACGAGTACGCCTATGCTGTCCATCAGCCTCATGCTCGTAATGGAGGGCTCATCGGCCTGGCTGCTGCCGCCATAGCCCTTGGTTCGGTATGTACAACCTGCTGTCCTACATCGTGTTCTCCGCCAGCATCTCTCGTGCTACGTGGTCCGGAGAGGCTGACCTCCCTGCCAGGAGCTTCCGCGATATCTTGAGGTTATCGTCCCCCTGTGCTGGCCTGCTTCACCGATCAGGATGCACGAGTTAGGTATTATGCATGCGAGGCGATGTACAACATTGCCAAGGTCGCCAAGGGGGAGATTCTCAAGTATTTCAATCATATATTTGACGCCTTGTGCAAGGTAGGCTACCCCCTACCCCGGGGGGCTCTTTGCTGAGGCTCTACGCCCCCGTCTCGACGTTTGTGCTGACACTCGAGCCTCGCTAGCTGGGCGCAGACTCAGAGCTGTCGGTGAAGAACGGAGCCGAGCTTCTCGATCGGCTCATCAAGGACATCGTGTCCGAGTCGGCTGCAACCTACGTCAGTGTTCTGGAGATGTCCAACGCCGACGTCGCGGGTGACGAGAAGATCAACAACGGCAAGGATGTTGGTGACGAGCCCACCAGCTTGCCAACCGCCTTCTCGCTGGAGCAGTTTATCCCACTGCTCAAGGACCGCGCTTATACCATCAACCCCTTTACCCGCACATTCCTGGTCGGTTGGATCACCCTGCTTGACTCGATACCCGATCTGGAGCTGGTCACCTTTCTACCAGAGTTCCTGGGCAACCTCCTCAGGTTTCTGAGCGATCCGAACCGCGACGTGCACCAAGCCACGCAGTCTTGCCTTGACAAATTCCTAAACGAGATCAAGCGCATATCTCGGGTCAAGAAGGGCCTCGTGGAGAGCAAAAAGTCCAAAGGCGAGGGCAAGCGCAAGCGGGAGGAGTCTCTGGACAGCGGCAGCGCCCATGTGGCCCTCGAGGAAGGGGACGAGCTCGACTCCACCCTGGCCGACGAGGAGGACGAGACCAGCAGTGAGGATGACTGGATCCCTGGACAGGATGTCCAGATCAACTACAAGGCAATCCTCGAGATCTTGACCGCCTCTCTCGATCAGTCCAACCCGATAGGGCCGTCGAAGATGAGCGACCGCGTGGGGTTCGCCTCCTCCGGTACGGATGAGGATGGCCTGCTGGAGTCGCTCAAGTGGATTGTTGAGTTCTTGGACATATGTCCCGAGGAGGTCCTCCCCTTCACCCCAAAGATCCTGGCCCACCTGCTCCCTGCGATGGCCAGCGGGGTCGAGTCGATCCGCCTGGCAGCTGCGAGAGTGAACAATGCGCTGATGGACTATGTCGTCTCGTTGTCCGACGAGCCGGAGCTCTCCTTGTCCCAGCGGGGATCGAGGGTTCCGCTGGCTGGAGAGCGCCAGGAAGGCGGCCCTAGCGGTCGGGCGTCTCTGGCCAGCGCTCGCGAGCTCGATACACCGAGTCCCACACCAAATGCGCAGGGCCCGTCGACTGCGGAGGCCACGCCCCGCGGGCCAACACCTGCGCCGTCGAACAATCCCCAGGCGGACCTGGACTATGCAGCAGCTGTCAACTCCCTGACCCTGCTGTTTCTGAACGACCATGAGGCTACCCGGGTGGCCGCGCTGACCTGGCTCATCATGCTGCACAGGAAGGCCCCCGCAAAGTCCTCGCGTTCAACGATGGGACGTTTCCTGCCCTGTTGAAGACGCTGTCGGACCCCGCAGAAGCGGTCGTCACCAAGGACCTACAGCTGCTCTCCCAGATCTCGAGGAACAGCGAGGACAGCTATTTCACCAACTTCATGGTCAGCCTGCTGCAGCTGTTCTCGACAGACCGCAGGCTGCTGGAGACGAGGGGGAACCTCATCATACGCCAGCTGTGTGTCAGCCTGAGCGCCGAACGTATCTATCGCACCCTGGCAGATTGTATTGAGAAGGAGGAAGACGTCGAGTTCGCCAGCATCATGGTGCAGAACCTCAACAACAATCTCATCACCGCACCAGAGCTGTCTGAGCTGCGCAAGAGGCTACGGAACCTCGAGTCCAAGGTATCATCACCACACCACAGGCCCACTCCGCTGTGCCTTGATGCTAACCCTGTTGCACCCTCAGGACGGTCAGGCCTTCTTTGTGGCTCTCTTCCGGTCGTGGTGCTACAACGCCGTCGCGACGTTCTCGTTATGTCTCCTCGCTCAGGCCTACGAACAGGCCTACAACCTGCTCCAGATCTTGTAGGTCGACACAGATTTGTTTCCCGCGGGGGCTAAGGTAGACAAACAGGCTGCTAACCGTGGTGATCGTCCAGTGCTGAGCTGGAGATGACGGTAAACATCCTCATCCAGATCGACAAGTTGGTTCAGCTTCTGGAATCACCGGTATTCACATGTACGTCCCGACGTTCTCCAATGCCCGCTCTTGCAGATCCCCTCGGGTGGGGTGGGCAAAAAATGCTAAACCGATCTGCAGACCTCCGGCTCCAACTGCTGGAACCAGAAAAGTACCCTCATCTGTACAAATGCCTGTACGGATTGTTGATGCTGCTACCGCAATCGTCTGCCTTTGCCGCCCTCAAGAACCGACTGAACAGCGTCAGCTCCATAGGGTATCTACACATCGCACCCAGACCGTATGTCCAACCGAACACGAATCCATCACACGCTCGGCAAGGGTCAGTGGTGGATGTGGTTCAATTTCTTCAAACCCCTCCTCCTCCTCGCTCCAAGTCCATTGCCAGTATCAATACTCACGCCATCCCTCCCAGTTCCGCCACAACCCCAAGTGCTTCATCCTTCGATAGACCTAACCGGCTCAAGGGCCGCGAGGAAGGTATCATACGGTGGGGAGAGCTGCTCGAGAAGTTCCGCAGCGTTCAGGAGCGTGCCAGGAGAGCGCAGAGGCTGGGTGGGGATCTAGACGATAGACCGACCCTGGGAGTAGGCGACCTGCGCATCACGGACAGCCTCGACATGCCTCCGGCCAAGGCGTCCACGGGTCGAGCACCACCCGTGCCTCTCAAAGACACACCTGCGCCTCTGCCTCCAGCCGCCAAGCCTAGGTCAGGCCTCGGTAGGCAGTTTGGCAGGCTAGGCGCGACAGTAGGGAGGAAGAGGGGACAGCCGTAGTGATGATAAGAACTTTGTATCTTTTCTTTTTTTTTTTTTTTTCCTTCTCTTTCTTCTTTTCTTTTCTCTCTCTCTCTCCTTTCCCTTCCTTTTCTTTCCTTTTTTTTTTTTTTTTTGGGTGTCCCTGGGAAATGTCATAGCGTACCATAATACCCAGTCGAGGGAGGACTTTGGTCCAGAAGCAGTGATGCATCAGATGTTAGACAGACTATACATGTCATGCCTTGCCTTTCGCAAAATGTCATCTTCCCTTTCGCGGTGTCTCGCGCTCGACCAGGTTCTCGAAGACGGCGTCACGGCGGTCGGTGATGCTGCGCAGCTCCCTACGCAGCATGTCGAGCTGTTGGCGTGCCTGCTCCGTGTCCGGAGGCAGCCCCTCGAACTCGCTGACCTGCTGATCCAGCCTCCTTTTCACCTCGAGGAGCTCGAGGTACCTGTCCTCCTCCTGGCGGAGCTGCTCGATCGTCGGGTTAGGCACGCCCACCGCCCTTGCCAGAGACGAGACCTTGTCCCTCATCTCGAGCAGCTGCTTGGCCATGGCCTTGGTCTTGCGCTGCATGTCGAGATTCTGCCGGGGAAGATCGGCAGGGGGCCAATACTCGTCGCCGCTGACCTCCCCGAGCAGCCTGTCTAGCCTTGTGAGCTCGAGATCGATGTAGCGCTGCAGGACCCCGACCCGCGCCGTAGCCTGCTCAAGATCGAAGTTCCGGGCCTGCAGGTCGAGCATCGCCTGTCCGAGCTGTGCAGGCTCGGGGAGGGCGATACCCAAGTGCACGGCCGAGGCGGCCATCGCGTCGAGGGAAGCCCTGCCGTCCCTGGTGAGGCTCTCCTCCAGGGCATTCAGGATCTGTTCTCTGAAGGCAGAGACGTCAATCGGGCCGTCGTCGTCCTCCGCCACGCTCTCGCAGTGAGACCTGATCCCCTGCAGCGCATCGGCCTCGGCGCGGGCGAGCAGGTCGCGGTTCTCGTCTGCGGCCTCGTTGAGGCTGGCGAGGGCCAAGAGCGCCTTCAGGGTGTCGGGGTTCCTCTCAAAGGGCGGCAGCTGGCGGCCGTTGTACTTGGAGGCCAGCCAGGTGTCGACGTAGCTCCAGTCCTTGGCCGTCGAGGCGGCCTGACGGGCAACGGAGGGCGAGAAGATGGCGGCGTCGGGTGGGAGGTGAGCCATGATTTCTCTCAAGGTTTTCACATTCCAGGAGGATAACGGACGAGGAGGGAGGAGGAGGGGCTTGTCGAGAGATAGACGACTTCTCTTCTCAATAATCCTCCCTAAACATAAATCCTCCCGCCTCAACGACGCGATTGTAGCACGTCTTTCACGGGCTGGTCGGCGTCAGGGAGATTCACGTGCCAACGTGCTCTGGAGGAAAGAATGTCGAGCAGGGGCGCTGCTTGGGGGAAGGGGGGGACAAGGATTGCTGCAGGTGGTCGACGGGGACCGACTAGGATGCAGGGGGTTGAAGTACAACTTAAAGCCTATGAGATGGTGAGTGACCAAAACTCTGGGTCATCATCTGCACAAAGGTGTGTACCTTGCTATTGCAGACTGTCGAGGCAGGACCCCTGAAGCACGGCTCGGGCTCAATCGATAGATCTTTTGTTTTTTATGTACAATGTACTGAAGTATACATGGCCCTGTACATTGTACATTGGCGACGAGTTACGACAGCGCCAAAACCATCCATCGCCAAAAACCGTCAAAGAGGCCAACTATCCATTTTCTCTTCCATTCCCGGCCAAAGAAACCACCTCACCTCCCTCTACTCGAGGCCAACCTCCTCGTCGCTTCCAAGCAGATACGCCTGTCATCCCACCGGCTGTGGTCTTTTCTACTTTCGCTCCTCATCAACCTAGACATTAGCAATCCTGCTTCAGCTCATTCATTTGCTGCTGTGCCCTCCTCCCTCGACAACCCGGGGCCGCAGTCCAGCCTCTTCAACAACACTGCCACTCACAACCTCCATCTGCCCTTCCACCCCCCTCTCCTTTTACCTCAGACGAGGCCTCGACTGTGTCGCGAGATAACAAAACAAAAACAACAACAACAATGCTTGGCCGACTCTCGAGGCTGGCACTAGCCGCCAGCATCCTCTCCCTCTCCTCCACCGCGGCCGCCCTCTCCGCCTCCGACATCCCCTCCGACACCCCCATCCAGGCCCTCCTCAACCAGGCCCAGCACTACCTGTCCCAGGGTGCCGTTCCCGACGCTCTAGTCTACTACGATGCCGCCATCGCCCGCGACCCCGACGACTACCTCACCTACTTCAAGCGTGCCACCACCTACCTCTCGCTCGGGCGCCTCTCACAGGCCGCCAGCGACTTCCAGCGCTGTCTCGAGCTGCGCCCCGGCTTCGAGGGTGCCCACCTGCAGCTGGGCAAGCTAAAGGCGCGCGGCGCCGACTGGGCCGGCGCCAAGGAGCAGTACCTCCAGGCCACCGCGGGCGGGGCCTCGTCGCCCGAGCTGGAGGAGCTGCTGGAGGCCCAGGGCGCCGCGAGTTTGGCCGAGGCGGCCGCGGAGGCGAGCAACTGGGACGAGTGCGTCGACCAGGCGGGCGTGGCCATCAAGGTCGCGAGCCGCGCCGTCTCGCTGCGGGAGCTGCGGTCGAGGTGCCGCTTCGCCAAGGGCGAGATCGCGGGGGCATCGGCGACCTGCACCACGTCCTCAACCTGCGGCCCGGCGACACCAGCCCGCACGTCAAGATCTCCGCCACCAACTTTTACGCGATGGACGACCTCGAGCAGGGCATGGCGCAGGTCAGGAAGTGCCTGCACTCCGACCCAGACTCCAAGGTCTGCAGGAACCTGCTCAAGGACCAGAAGGCCGTCAACAAGACGCTGGCAAAGGTCGAGACGGCCCTCGAGAGGGAGCAGCCCGTGACCGCCACGAGGCTGCTGACGCCGTCGGGCGACGATTTGGGTCTCATCAAGGACGTCACGGAGCAGATCGCCCGCCTGCAGCAGGATGGGTTTATCCCAGAGAACGCGCCATCGCACCTCATCACGAGGCTGGTTGGACTGGCATGTCATGGCTACTACGAGGTAAGTAAAAATGAAACGCAGTAGACACAGAGAGAAGAGAGAGAGAGAGAGAGAGAGAGAGAGAGAGAGACTGACAAAGTATCCGTAGGCGAATAACAAGAAGGCAAAGGAGTACTGTACAGAATCCCTCGCGATGGATGAGAACTCCTTCTACGGGCTCCTCCACCGGGCGAGGGAGCAGCGCGAGGCCGAGGAGTACGAGGCGGCAGTTCGCACGCTCGAGAAGGCGGGCGAGGCCCGGCCCGACAAGAAGCAGCCCGTCGTGGACAAGCTCCTCCGCGAGGCCCAGACCGAGCTGCGCCGGTCCAAGAACAAGGACTACTACAAGGTCCTGGGCGTGGCCCGCGATGCCGACGAGAGGCAGATCAAGTCCGCCTACCGCAAGCTGACGGTCCAGCACCACCCGGACAAGGCCCACAAGAACCACGTCACCAAAGAGGAGGCCGAGAAGAAGATGGCCCAGATCAACGAGGCCTACGAGGTCCTGAGCGACCCGGAGCTGCGCGCGAGGTTCGACCGCGGCGACGACCCAAACTCCCAGGAGCGCCAGCACCCATACGCGCAGGGAGGCAACCCCTTCGGCGGCGGTATGCCCTTCATGTTCCAGCAGGGCGGCCAGCAGTTCCAGTTCAAGTTTGGTGGTGGTGGCTCGCCATTCGGCTAGATGTGGTGTTTTCTTGTCTGTTTTAAGAAAAAATTAAATCTGGGATTAAGCACTTTGCAGGGCATTGCTTGTTTTTTTTTTTTTTTTTTTTTTTTTTTTTTTTTTTTTACGGAGTCTAGCGAAATCGGACGGAGTTGAGGTGCTGCAAAGATGTGTGATGATGCACATGCGCATGCAAAGCAACGGGCAGGTAGGGCGTTTGTGACAAGTCCGAAAGACAAGAAGAGAGAGGTGGCAGTAGTCAGTAGTGCACTACCCCTAAGCTCGATAGAATAAAACATTTCAAATCGTCAACAGGCCGTATTTATTTGCCATGTGTTGTTCCCCAAGGCAAAATCAAACCACGTTGCTCCTCAAGAGGTCACGCGAGTTACTCGCAGTTACCATCATCATCAGTTAGTGGCTAGAGAAAAGAAACGGAAGGGAATAATACCATGCGGTCTACTTCTCTATTTTTCCATATGTCCCAACCGACCGTACACCCCATAATTCAATGATTCTTTTCTGGTTTTATGTACATCGGCCGAGTGGCCCCTGCTCTATGCGAGCAAAATTGAAGATGCGCGCCCCGTGAGTGGGCTCCCGCGCGACAGCTTCTCCAGCTGTTTCCATACACTGCTCTCTCTGGAGAAAGAGAGATAAAAACAAGCAGCTCCTCCAAAGCAGCGTAATGATATGGGCGGGGCTCCGCGCAGATCGAATGATGACGAAGCATCAGATTGTGATCTGCAGGTGGTCGCTGGTGCTGGGAGGAGGAAGGCTACACAAAGACGGCACCGAGCCGCCTGGGGGTTGGGAGGGATTCGGCGTACCCCAGGCATCCCTTGGTGCAGAAGCTCCGATCATGGCTGGGCGTCATCCCTCAGGCCGTGTCATTCTGGCGGATGAAGTACGCCCTAGAAAAAGCAAGCAGTCAGCAAACGATCATTTCGGCTGTCACGGAGCTCGGGCCCCGGAGGCAGAGCCGTGGCGAGGGAGAGAAGAAGCAAGTACGCACTTGGAGAACTCATATGCCGACCAGCAGATCGCTGTGCTGGGCATCGTGGTGACCACTCTGGGCCGGATTCCCTTGAAGAAGCCCTTGAAACCCTCTCTCCGATACAGCAACCTGCAGCCAGCCGCGAAGCCGTTCACTGTCCTGAGCTCCGCATCCGATGCGGTACCTCGTGTCTGCAACATGGTCTTGATCACATCCATGGGCGTTGTCAGGCCGGCCGCAAAACCACCGGCCACAGCGCCAGCGATGCAGTGGGTGAAAGGATCGTACTTCTTGGAAGGGTTCATGGTTGTCGATATCGTCTCGTAGGCAAGGAACTGGAGCGCCGTAAAGGGAACGGTCATGGAGAGCGTGGTTGGGTAGGATACGTAGAATGCACCGAGACCCTCAGTCTTGTAGACGTACTTTGCGCAGTCGGTCATGGATCGGTACATCTTGGTTGAGTTCTGAATCTGCATCCTCTGCTTGATGACTGTTTCCGGGTTGCGTCAGCAGGTCAGTCATGTGGCCGCAGACGCCACAAGGGCGCGAGGTCAGGTGGCCACATACCATCAAAGGGATTCATGAGCGCATCGCTGGCGATGGTTGCGCACGCTCCGCTGGTAGCTGTCTCCTCGTCAGCTCCTGTCTACGCTACATGCTGAAGTGATCTTTCCCTCTCTCTCCGTGTCTCTTACCAGCAGCCAGGGGATGATGCACGCCGGCCTTGTTTCCACCCATGAGGTGCTTGACGGCCTCGTAGGTAGCAAAGTAGACAGCATGCGCAGGGCCTGCGCCAACAACGACGCTAGACATGCCCCGCCATAGGCTCATGACGCCCTCGCCGGTTGCCATGCGGTATGTTCCCTGGATCACTCCATTGTAGACAGCGGAGGGGGATGGGTTCAGGACCTGCATTCGTGTCTGTGTGGAGGCTGTGCGTCAGATATCGAGATATACCAAGAGAGAGAGAAGGCAGCGGGCGAAGGGGGCGCGCCCTCGCCGGAGAGGACGCACCTTGATAGCGTCAATAGGGTACATGACAGTGTGTTCCTGGTCCCTCAGAATGTCAGCATGTCGGGTTATGTCGAGCGCGGCGGGAGGTCCGGGCCGGGTGGAGGAGCTGGGCACTGACGGCTATGCCTGCGAAGGCGCCGGCTGCCATGTTCTGCAGCAGGGAGAAGTTGGGGGGAGGGCTTCATAGCTGTGTCCAAGGGCCAAAAGAGTCAGTCACGTAGCCTTTATCATCTTCCCAGTGTTGTGCTGCTGGAGTAGAGCCCCAGCCTCCCCTGGCTCTTTCTGTCTTTGGGGGAAAGGAAGGGGCCGTTGACTCACTCGTAGTCCTCTGCGGGCTCAGCATTGGGCTGGGCCATCTGGGCCACAGCGGCAGATGCGTCGCCGAGAGACTTCTGAAAATCCAGGTTGGCGATGGTGACGGGTCTGGGGGCCTTTCGTAGGCGCAGGCTGGGGTCGATGGGAGGAAGGTAGGAATGGAGTATGGGTGAGGCCCGCAGCACAGGTCGCGCGTCTGGTGCAGGCAAGCGGTGGAAAGAGAGAGAGCCCTGTCGTCCAGTCGAGGTTGGTCGATTGATGGTGACGCAATGGATTCAAGACGGCGACGACAAAATGTGGCGGCGGGAAGGTCGCTACACACCACAGAAGGTAACAGCCGTGAGTGGAGAGGGGCGTGTGTGCAGGTGTGTGTGTATGTGTGCAAAGGTAGCTGATGCGTAACAGATGAAGAGGTCTGCTGCTACTGAGAAGAGCTCACAAGAGGCAATTGAGAGTTGGTTGCGAGGGGTGCAAAGTGAAAGGTTGTTGAGGCGTTTGTGACTTTGCGTGGGTGCAGCGGCAGGCGTGTTGTCCGTACGTCGCGGGACCGTGACCTGGAATAAAAATCCGACAAGAGCGCCAGCGGCGAGGGTCTGGTTCCTGGGTCCTATCCTATGCCGGTGCGCCTGTGGCCCCCGGTCAGAGCTTCCCCCGTTTGGAGAGCTTTTGTTGGAGATGGGCTTGGCCCGACTTGGCCTCGTCGTGGATCTTTTGCTCTCTCTCACCTGCAGGCTTAGTGGTACTTTGCTGCTGTGCTGTGTGTAAGTACTGAATCAGGTACCCACCATTGATTGCCCTGCAGGTAGCCTCCGCTAGGAAAGAAAGCAAAGAAAGAAAAAGACAAAATATCCAGGCTACTACTTGTCTCTCTCTCTCTCTCTCTCTCTCTCTCTCTCTCTCTCTATATAACCTTGGTCTGTGAGCCTTGCCTGGTGTACAGAGTAGAGAAGGACCAAAAAAGAATGCTACCACACATACTAAGCAGTGCGTACCGTACATACTATGTACATAGTAGTGGGTTCGACGCCCTCAGGTCCACTGAGCTGGGAACCTCGGCCCCGCCCACAACAAATCCGCCCAGCAGAGAGTGGCCCACTGTCCATGGCTTCTCGAACATTTGGACGGTGCTTCTAACGGGGCAAACTAATCAATTGGTAAGTCATGCGCAACGTACTTAGTGTCGAGTAATCTTGCTACGTACTTGACTTGACTTATCACTACATAATATTCAGTACTGAGTGCGGCGTCCTATGTACGCAATTTCACCTTGACCGGCCAGCCCACACAGCAGCGTATCGCCCTAAGCTGCACAATATTCAATGTACTTTAACGTGTACAACCAAATATGCAAGATGACTCACTTACCAGGGATGTGCTCTTGAAGAGAAAAAGGTGGTCAGACAAAGGAAAAATGAAAATTGAAAGGAGAGGGTAAGAGTGAGAGAGAGAGAGAGAGAGAAAATCCCTCTCGGCGCCGAGCCTAAACTGAAGACGATGGGGCTCAGTGTGTAAACTCTCAAGCCCAGCCTGCCTATCGCAGGCTATCGAGGACCACATCCGGGGTTCCGGGACCCGGTTTATTGGGTGCATAGTGCAGGGTGCGTGTGCCAGCACTACAGAGTGTAACCGTGGCCCTCTTTTCTTTTTTTTTTTTTTATTCTCTCTCTCTTTTTTGGCCTTGATTTTTTTCTTGATTATTGTATGTATTCATTTTTCGGGGCTTTCCTCCTTTCATCGGATCTGATAAAAATCTAATGTCCGGCAGGTGACCGTCAGCGCTGCCTCTGTCTCTCTCTTATGCGGCTCAGCCGTCGGTCCTGGTCTTACTTCCCGCTGCTTCCTGCGCCATGCGCCCTCCTTTTTGATTTTATTTTTTTCAGAGCTATCCTTCCCAGCCACCGAATACCCCGAGGTCTCTTCGCTCTATTCAAAAGTCATGGGAAACGGGATATGTGCAGGTCCGAACTTTGTGTAGGCATCAATCTTATCCATAGCCCGACCAGACCGCAAATTCGGAAATACGAAACCATCATGCACAGCGAGATGGTAGGATCAGAGGCCACCTTCCGCCCCCTCCACCCCCCTTCCCCCCAGCCGTCCTACATGCCTCGTCTCCCTCCGTCGGGGTGCTGGAGCCGTGTCCGAACGCCGTCTCGGAGAACCGTCGGCAGACTGCACCCCTCAAGCGGCCATATCGAAAACACCGCCACACTACAGACTGCCTTCCTACACGCCTCAGCGCGACGGCCGATGTCTCCGAGCTGTATCCTGCCAGGTGCTGCCAGCTCATCACTGATGCTTTGTCCAGTATCGCTAAGTGAAAGGTTGTGAACTCGGTTCTATTAGCAGCACATCTGCCTAACCCAAAAAAAACGAGTCTCATCCATGTCAAGACTCTCTAATTAACAGGCAAGAAGGAGGAGGAGGAGAAGAGGAGATAAAACCTCCCTCTGTGATGAAGCCTGCCTAAAGTTCAACCCCCATCTTGACAATATGATCCTCTCTATGCGCCATCTCCGGCTCGATGCTGGTGCTCCTAGTCTGCAAAGTTATCATCAACGCCATGACCCGTGACCCGTGACCCTGTCTCATAGCAACGAACTCCTGTAAATTGGTCCCAGAGAGAAGGGGAGAGGAAAAAAAGAAGAGGGAAAGAAAAGAAAGAAAGAGAGAAAAAGTCCTCGTTGGGTCCTTCATCGGTGCTTCATCTCTCGTTGGAACTGATACATCAGCCCCAGCACGCCAACCTCTTCTTCGCCCTCGTTCACCCCGCTGTTGTCTCGGCTGAGTGCGTGTGCTGGCGCTGTCTGCCATTCTGACTGATCCAGCCCATGTCCGCTCTCGTACGCATCGTCGTCCTCATTTCGTGTTGTCTCGAGGTCTTCGTTGCCGTCCTCCTCAAGGATCCCCTCTCCGTGTTGTCCACCGCTCGCCTTCCTGCCGTGCCGCATCCGCTGCACACTCTTTCCGAGTGATGGCACCTGCGGCTGGTGGTGCGGGTCGAGCAGGATAGACGCCATAGGTGAGAGGGACGGCGGCACCGGCCCGAACTTGGGCGTTCTCCCTGCCTGTGATGAGCCGCCCGGAGCTCGGCTCCTGGGCCTACCCATCTGGCTGTGGCCCATGCGCGATGCCATCATGTCAGCCCCCAGCGTTGGCGACTGGAGGCCGGGGAACGCAGGGGGTGGCTGGAACTGGTGTCGTGCGTTTGGCGGTAGGTAGCCCGGTATGCCCGTCTTGGGGTTGATCACGTAATTGTCGAGGAACCCGTAGAAGGACGCCGCCATCTTGCCATGTTTTGTCGAATAGTAATCACCTCTCACGTCGCCGCCTGCGACGGGCTGCTTGGGTACCTTCTTGAAGTCAAACACTGCAAAGGAGCACACATATCCCAAGCCGTCCACGTGGATGGTGAACTCCCTGAAGAAGTCGACAATCTGGTCGCTCGACCGCGGCAGACTGACCACAAGGATCAGCGGCGCAATAAGGATGCTCACGATCTCCTCCATGAAGATGATGACCTTGTTCTTGTAAAGCCCTGAGAACTCCGTCTTCACCTCGTAGCTATGAAGCCGCCCCTTCCAGTGTTCTGGCTCGTAGTGAGTGTACTCGATAACCTGGCGCAGGACATACTCGGGGTTGAATACAGTATTGTCCTCTGGGATCATGCCCCTGGCAAATGCCCACGCACCTGCAAACGCGGTCAGGTAGAAGAGCGCGGTGCGGTCATGGGTGATCTCAAACCCCAAGAAGAGGTCGGGGTCGACCATCGTGGCGATGGCCAGGACTGTGGCTATGGCTCCGGCCACGAATGCGACTGTCCTGGCCAGGCGCTCCGCCACGACGCTGGGGAACTGATCGAGGTACCGTTTAGCGAACGGGTACGACATGTTCACGCGCTCGTAGAAGATGTGCGGGAGCTCATTGAATTCTCTGAACTTCCACTCGGCAAGAGGCGTATAGGCTCGAGTCCCGAGGGAGGAAGGGTTCTTGTGATATTCCTATAGGACACAAGTCAGCAAGTAGGCGAGGGACGACCGCGGAACAAAAGGGAGCCCAGGTAGCACGTACGTGAAAGTAAGTCAAGAAATGCATAATGAACAGGTAGCCCGCCATGAATGGTGCAATCATCAGGGTCATGATCCCGGCGAAGAGGAACCTCGCTCTCAGTTTCTGGCTGAGCTGGCCCCGGCGATCCGCCTTGAGGAACTCTTGATTGACCTGGCCGCGCTCGTCAAAGACAAAGTCCATGATGCTGAAGTTCAAGGTCCACTCGAGGGAGGCGGGGAGAGGAATTGACGACGGCTCAGAAAAGGTAAGGGGATGGACAGGTCCAAGATGTCTTTGTTGATCAAGGCGATGAGAAAGTTTTCCCTCCGCATCAGGCGGTTGGCTATATCGTGGGCATCGAGCCTCTCCTTGGACTGGCTACCGAGCCACTTGCGCTGACCCGGCTTCTGGCGGTCCGCCGTCTTGGGGTTGCTGTCCCTCAACTCCATGATGCGTGCAACCACATCCTGCCAAGACACGGTCTGCATGTCGTGTTCTGGTATGTTGAGGAGGTGCACAAAGAAGTCTCTCATGACGGACAAGCGTCGCAGATCAAGGGGGATCTGGAATGCCTTCCAGACCCAGTAGAATGCCGTCACCCACAACCCAAAGTTCCATGTCCCCGACATCTCCCTGGTGCACTTGGGTACGAGGATCTGTTCCATGGTCTTGCTGGTGGGGATCTTGGCGTAGTTGACGCACTGGGTCAGGAAGGTGAGGAAGACAGCGATGAAACCAATCTCGACGAGATGGAGGAAACGATCGAGTAATATGCACCAGAAGCCATTCCCCCGGTAATAGTCGTAGACGTCCTGCATGAAGCTGTCGAGGTTGTCGACATTAGCCCACCTCCACTCGGCCTTCTGCCTGGCTGTCCCCATCAGCGTGTTTACCAACGCCCTTGGCTCACCACGACCATGCGCGAGGCTGCTGTCAAATGTGTCATCCTGATGCAGCCTCTGCTGGTTCCTGGTCGCATCCCACTGGGCACGGCTTCTCCTGGTTGACGGACCGGGCACGACCGCCGGATTTTGGTGTGCGGGTCTTCTCCGACTCTTGTCAGGTTTGCTCAGAGGTTCTGCATCATGATGCTCAACCAGCAGCGAGGCAGGTACATCGTTGTCCGCATCATCATCGTGTGGCGGCCACGCTGGAGCCCTCTGACCTCGTCCAGAGCTGGGCTTGCGCTTGCGGTGGTCGGTGATCAGCGTATTCCTGCTGCTCTCGATGGCTAGGGTTTCGGGATCGATCTCGTCGTCCTGGAAGTGATGGTTCAGGTTCTCTTCGTCCAGCGCGAGGCCGGCACGATCTTCAACGTCGGGTTCGTCGTCGTTTCGAGCGCGGAGCTCCTCGTAGAAGGACCTCTGCTGGTTTGCAGGCACAAGCCTGGAGAAGAGGTTGATGTTGGACGCCATAGTCGGGTATCGCGCCGACACGGTATTTCGCTATGTCTGTTCGTTTCGCATCCGTCTGAAGATCATGATAGCAACATTGCCGGGAGAGGTGGGCACAGTCCAGCGTGGGAGAAGAGGGGGAGCTCGTCAGGTCAGTCGCTAGTCGGGGGTTCGTCGCTTGCTAATCGTCACCGTTGCAAAGCCGCTCGTCAAATTCGGATGCCGGGGGGGCACTATGCACTATGCTGAGCAGCTCTCTTGGCCGAGCAAGCACGTGCAGTTGTCACAAGGAGATTTGATCTGAAGGAATGTTGTTGACGTGTGCAGCACCGTTGTCAGGCCGGAGGGGCGAATGACCATCTGCCAGTCTGCCTGTTACAGTACCGGGGCCTTATCTTATCGACTATGGCTATGACGATGAACCCCCGGGAAGGGCAGGCGGTAAGGATCAGCAGCAATCTGACTTGTTTGGCTGCGTACTTGACTTAGTACTTAGCATAATACTACCGTAAGTACGGGGTACTTAGGACAGGCCCCTGTCAGACAGCGGTCCAGAGGGGCCGGCGTAGCTGCTGAATATGACACGGTTCAAGGCTCGCGCCTCTTCTGAGTTTGTTCTCAACCGAGTTTGAGGTGTGTTGGAGATACGAAGATATCTCGCAAATCTCACTTATACTGTATGTGAGTTGTATTCCTAGACCTTTTCCTTCTATCAATCCGGCACTCAGTCTCTCCACAAATCCACCGCAGGGATTTGAAAACCCACTGGGGGACCGTCTGACATTTTCAGATTCTTTTACATATGAATCTAACACGAGCGTCTTGTGTCAGGGCAAACTGCCTCCAGGCTTCGTGCAAGTCTCTCTCTGGCAGCAGTCAGCTACTATCGGGAACTGTCAAGGCAATAACTTGCTCCAGCAGGAGTATGCGGTGACGATGACTTCAGACACACCCCTTTCTCTGAGCCAACTTGCCTTGCGCTCACCACCGCCAAGCGACACCAGTGTCTCTGGTAGTCCCTCGATTCCGCAAACGCCAATGTCCTCGTCATTCAGAAGCTCGAACCCTTTCTCATCCAAAGTCACCACCGTATTAGCTACGTCCTACGCCGATTCCGAGTTTCGTGATGCTCTGTCACTCTTGGATGGGCGCGGGATTGCGAACTCTGCCGCCACAAGGCGGCAGCTGCGGCTGCATCTCCAGAAGGAGGTCATTGAGAGCAATGGAGACATCATTGCTGAGTTCGGCAAGGTCTCTGATGTGAGCACCAACCCCCATGGCCGGGCCTTTCCGTGAAGCTCTCGTCTGACCTGGCATTCTTAAGCAACTCCGACGGATCGGTGCCACTATCACCAAGCTAAACAAGAGCTATGATGAGATGAAGAGCCATATCTCTGCAGCTCATGGCGCAACATCATCCGTCATTGATGACGCCTCGTCTCTCATGACACAGCGCCGTCAGGTTGAGACCAAGCAGCAGCTTCTCGCGGCTTTCAACAAGCACTTTCTCCTTTCCGAAGACGAATCAGCGGCCCTGACCTCGACTGCAGAGCCAGTGGACGACCAGTTCTTTGCTGTTCTGGCCAAGGCCAAGAGGATACGCAAGGACTGCGAGACTCTCCTTGGCTTCGAGAATCAGGCCCTCGGGCTTGAGATCATGGAGCAGACCTCCAAGAACCTCAACCTGGCCTTTCAGAAACTGTACAGGTGGATCCAGCGTGCGTTCAAGACCCTCAACCTCGAGAATCCCCAGATGGGGTCGTCCATACGGCGGGCCCTCCGTGTGCTGGCTGAGCGTCCGTCCCTCTTTCAGAGCTGCCTGGACGTCTTTGCCGAGACTAGGGAAAAAGTTCTGTCGGATGCTTTCTTCACCGCACTGAAAGGCTCTTCCCCATCTGGTGTCGAAGATCGATCAGTCAAGCCTATCGAGCTCGCCGCTCACGACCCGTTGCGGTATGTGGGAGATATGCTGGCGTGGATACACTCTGCTGCCGTCAGTGAACGCGAGGCTCTGGAGATTCTCTTCGTCTCTGAAGGAGACGAGATCGCCAAGGGCATCCAGGCCGGGCGAGAGAACGAGATCTGGCATCTCGTCCAAGACGGCAATGATGAGATTGCTACTTTTGACCCTGTTCAGGCCCTTAATGAGTTGGTCGATCGGGACATGTCCGGTGCTGCCAGGATCCTGCGCCAACGCGTGGAACAAGTGATCCAGACGAACGAAGAGGTCATCCTGGCTTACAGGCTGTCCAACCTCCTCAACTTCTACCGGGTCACATTTTCCAGGCTACTCAGCCCAGACTCGGTACTGGTAGAGGCATTGCAAGGTCTCGAATCCGAAGCCCTGCGCCAGTTCCGATCGCTGGTGAGAGACTACGTGGGCAGCTTACAGGGCGAATTCCAGCAGAAGCCGTCCAGCCTGGAGCCTCCAGAATTCTTACACGAGGCTTTCGACCAGCTATCTGCAGTCATGAGGACATACGACACATCTCTGACATCTACAGGTAGCCGGGAAGCGGATTTTCAACCGATCGTGGCTGAGGCTCTGGACCCTTTCATGTCAGGTTGCAAAACCATGGCAGAAACCTTGGAACACCCATCACGGGCTATCTTCTCGATCAACTGTGCGAGTGCGGCGATTGCCGTGCTGTCAGGTTTCGATTTCACCCAAGGACGCACGGAGGAGCTCCGCAGAGAGGTAGACCGGCAGTCTCAGGGGCTGGTCGACAGTCAATATCTCTTCTTCAGGAACGAGTCGGGTCTCGACTCACTCTTCACGACCCTAGACTCGCTCTCGGTCCAAAAGGAAGACATGGAGAAGATGCGGACACTGGAGCCTTTCCAGCCAGAAGCCTTGGAGGTAGCAAGCCGGACGCTGGATAACTTCCTCGCGTCTGCTCTCATGGACGCCGTGGAGAATGTGCAGGAGCTCCAGGACTCGCGCCTAGGCCGAGAGGTTACAGAGGAAGCAGCTGAGAGGTTCTGTACTGATTTCGGGCGTCTTGAGGACTTGCTCATGTCCGCAGACGAGTGGCTTGATCTGCAGGGCAGCCCAGGCGACGACGGGGCTCACGAGGCCCAGAGCCTGCGCACTGCATTTCCCAGGACAGCTGATGAGATCCGAGTGCTGCTCTCGTGATCCGCTTCCAAGACAGCCCTCACTCAACCTACTTAGTAATCCGAGCCCCTGTATCAAAAAGTGCTTCACAGAACGGTGTGTAAATGCAAACAAATGTAATGCTGATTCGAAATTCGTAATATCGGGTGGCTGTCGTGGATTTTGCATCGCTAAGAATAGGAAGGAGCTGGCCGCATCAGAGGTCCTGCTGCTGATGTGGGGGCTGGGATGCGAAGCGGAGTAGACCCTGCAAAGTCGCAGCAGTGGAAGGAAGTCGCTGAGCACTTAGTACTTACACCACAGCGACCCTACAGTACGGACGTACTTGCCTACCTAAAACTACGTCACCTGGGGAAGCCGCGCCCGCCTGTTTAGTTCGTGTCAAGCCAACCATACCACAGGCGTACAAGGCAGTCCTTCTCACTTTCGAACGTGCGTTCATGCTGAAAAAGAGAGGCAACTCGACCCTCCACGCCAGCCAGCCAGCACCGACACGGCACGCCGACACCCCCTCTCTCTCTTGTCTCTAGAGTGCGGGCAGAGCGACACCAAATCGCGGTCACATTGTCGACCGAGCCAAAAAAGCACAGAAAATAACAGCCTGCGCATGCCTGGCTCATGAGTTACAGTCAATTGTGGAGGGATGGTTTGGGGTGCAACACGATGCTTCGAAACAAGGCTGCCCTGCCTGCCCTGCAGAAGATATACGACGAGAGTTACCTGACGTGCAGTACTGCTGTGTACTACGAGGGCCAGGTAGTCTCCCTCCTCGACGTTCTGTCGTGCAAAAAAAGAGGGTTCTCGCGTCCACTGACCGACTCCTTGGTTCCAGGGTAACGAGAAAGAGGCAACGCGCTGCTGGAAAACAGCACTCGAGAATATAACCGAACACAATGCACATAAAGCCACGTCCAACTACGTTCCAAAATCCGAGACCGAGAAGGCCCTGATCGAGAGCCTGAAGAAGTTGGAGTTGCAGTGTAAAGAGAGAATAGACTTATTAGAGGCCCTCAGGATTTCGCGCGAGGATGACGCAATATACAGTCCCAAGACGCCGTCGGATGGGAAGATGGTCGAATACATCGTCCCGTCAGACCTCGAGGCACGGCGCACGCCTAGCAACGGCAAGGGTTGGATCGGCGACGGAACCATACCAGCAATCACGTACCCCGAGCTGTCTCGACCAGCCCTGCCACCACGACCCTCCCTCGCCACGAGAACTTCATCTGAGCAGGCTGTGGTGGGACCGAGATGGGCTGGTGCCGAGGCTGGCGCCTCCTCGTCTTCCTCGAGACTGCCGTCGTACCATACAAATCCCACTCACAAGATCTCGCGGTCGCCGAGTCCGGATAAGTACACCATGAGAACCACGCTCCGCTCGGGCAAGACAGGCGACAGATCCGCAAGGCGACGCTCGAACCCCAAGCTCTCAGACGAGCCTGGGGCAAGCAAGGCCGCGACCTTGGCATGGAGCGCCCTCGGTCCGAGAGACGTGGTATCGCCGCGAGGCTTTCCAGACGCCGTGGCGGCGGATCGCGCTCGGCCGTCTTCATATTACAACTCTGCCGAGCCCAGTGCCAGGAGAGCTGATGGCTCTCCCGCTCGGCAGTGGGACAGTCACACACGTCGGCTGGTGAAGCATAGGGACGAGGAGGACGCTTCTCCGGCCGAAGTATCAGGGCCCAGGCATAGCCTCGACTCGGCGCGCCCAGATGAGCTGTTCTCTCGCCCGTCTGCACTTTCCGTCAGTGCTGCATCGAGTGCTCTCACCGGACTAGCACTAGAGGCCCGAGAACCGGAGCGCACGTCGCGGCACCGCGCAGACCTGGACCACATCAGAGGTCCCTCTTCTAAATCCTACCGAAGAGAAGAGCTTGTGCGGGGTCGATATGACAACAAAACGACCAGCAGCACGAGCCTCCCAATCCGTCGGAAGCCGAGCAGATCACATCGAGAGCACGCATCGAGCCCGAACCTGGAACAGCGCCGGAAGTCAACCCCTCTTCGAAGGACCGCATCCGACTCCAGTGGGGAGGCGAGCGATCCTGGCCCGGCCCCTTCTCGTCCCCGTAGAAAGGTCTCACAGAAGGAACGGTCCTTGGTCATGAACTCCAGAGGCAACTCACGCTCGAACTCTCGAAATGTCTCAGAGGAATCGGCTTCTGATGAGTCAAGTCCGGAAGCGTCATGGAAAAAGAGGAAACACGCAGTCATGAAGAACCTTCCACCTGGGGTGGACAGGAGCGCAGCCAAACAGATCTTGAACGAGATCGTTGTTCAAGGTGATGAAGTGCACTGGAACGATATTGCTGGGCTTGAGGTGGCGAAGAATGCGCTGCGTGAGGCCGTTGTTTATCCCTTCCTACGGCCTGATCTTTTCATGGGGCTTCGAGAACCGGCAAGAGGCATGTTGTTATTCGGGCCCCCTGGCACGGGCAAGACAATGTTGGCACGAGCTGTTGCTACAGAGTCCAAGTCGACATTCTTCTCCATCTCGGCCAGCAGCCTGACAAGCAAGTATCTGGGGAGTCGGAAAAATTGGTCCGGGCCTTGTTCGGTCTTGCCAAGGTCCTAGCACCGAGCATCATCTTCGTCGATGAGATCGACTCACTGCTGTCTCAACGGTCTGGATCTGGTGAACACGAGGCGACTAGGAGGATCAAGACGGAGTTCCTCATCCAGTGGAGTGACCTCCAGCGGGCAGCGGCTGGCCGAGATTCGGGAGACAAAGACCGAGGCGATCCCAACCGCGTGCTTGTCCTTGCAGCCACAAATCTCCCGTGGGCTATCGACGAAGCTGCCCGTCGGAGATTCGTCAGGAGGCAGTACATTCCCTTGCCTGAGGCCGAGACCAGGGCTGTCCAACTTCAGAACTTACTCGGTCAACAAAAGCACAGCTTGACAGATGATGATCTGGCTAGGCTTGTCGAGCTGACGGACGGTAAGAACCAGCTTCGAGAGCATTCTTCGCCCCCTTTTTTTCACGATGCTAATCCCAGAACTAGGCTTCTCAGGCTCAGACATGACGGCTCTCGCCAAAGACGCCGCCATGGGCCCTCTAAGATCTCTCGGCGAGGCACTACTGCATATGACGATGGAGGAAATCAGGCCCATCGAACTAGCAGACTTCGTTGCCAGTCTGGCCACGATCCGGCCCAGCGTAAGCAAGTCGGGTTTGAAGGAGCACGAGGACTGGGCGAAGGAGTTTGGGGAGCGTGGAGGTTGATAGTCCGAGGTTGGACCAACACAAGTAACCTTTCATCTTCATCGCTGTGATATCTGTTCGCAGCTCTGGAGGTGGCATCGGCGCGAACATCGAGTCTGTTCGGCCCTTTTCTCAAAGTTTTTCAACAGCACAAGCAGGCCCTGCTTCTGCCGCCCATCGATACAGTACACGAGCTCCATGAATATACACCCTTTCAATGAGTCCCCCTGTTGTGAGACTGCTCCTCCTCAACACCATGGCCCGTAAACCCGTTGCCCCTTTTTGTGGCTTGTCGGCCCAAGTCGAGTGTCTACCGCACAGGGATAGGACCCGTCCACTCAGCCCTGTTTATCAACCTCATCTTCCACGCTGCCCTTGTGATGTCCTCTGTGAGCTTGCCCGCTCTTGCTACCTTCTTTTCCAGCTGCGCTGCTTTGGCCCTCAGCTCCTTCCTCTCAAGCTTCTTTCCTCGCTTGACAGCATGCGCGGCCTCCCTCTCCTGCTGCGTCGGCACGGGCGGTCTCTCCTCGACGGGGGGGCCAAAGGGTGCTATTATCCGGTTGACCACGAAGCGCTTCCTCTTGGACGTGCGCCACCCAGACACAATCTCGACGACGTCGCCCGTCCGTACGGAATCGTTGGGGTCATGGACGAGATGGGATTCCGGTTTTTTGAAATACTACAGAAGACACACAGAATGTTAGCGGAGAAAAGAGAGAGAGAGAGCTCATAGGCGGAGAATTTTGGGGGGATGGTTGGGCGGACGTGCCTTTTTCACTTTCTTGTTCCACTCCTCTCCTCCAATCTGAACCTTTACGGTCTTGGCTGCTAGCCCTGCCGATATCACGACGCCGGTCGCTACGCGCGAAAACCTTCCCGGCGCGGTCTTGATGACCGCCTCGGAGGTGGTTGCGAGGGCCGCGGAGGCCATTGGCAGTGCAGCGCCTGGTCAAGATAGTCTTGGTCTTTAGTCTTTCTTCTTCTGATTCTTCTTCTTCTCCTTCTTCTCCTTCTTCTCCTTCTTCTCCTCCTTCTCCCTTATGCCTCGCTCGAAATTTCTGCCTCGCTCGAAGTGTGTGGTGGACAGGTTCGGTGGTCGGCTGTCAGCTGGGCGATTTCGTTGCTTTCAAAGGTGGTGATGGTTGTGGTGGCATGGGCAAGTCGTCTGCAGCTCTAAAACTCAATGCCGCAAATTTCCTGGCATCTCGCGCCGGGTCGGCACCGGTAAAACGACCCTAACCCTAGGCTAGTAGCTTTCTCTTGAAAGCCCTCTTCAACTTTCAATCTTTACTGGATTTACTATAAAATAATTCTTATTCAGGTAGATTTTCCCATCAAAGGACTTGGTCTGTATGCATCTTGCTTGCTTGAACAAGCATTATTGTGGTATTATGTCTGTGGTCATTGGCCTGCACTGTCGGTCCTAAGCTGGGCCATTGCAGTGTAGCATCATTTCTATGGTGCTGTTCGCCATGTTGGACCTGGACACACTCTCTCACATGATCCAAAAAATATGCTTCATTTTATATGCTGGGTCCTTTCAGTTCTATATCTATATAGTCATGCAGTCTCGTATGTACTCGCAACATGAATGTGTTTTCATTATTTGGTAGTCAAGCCAAAGCATCACATCAAATTTAAACACTGCCCTCTGTGCCTGGCTGTGCTGGAAAAAAAGTCGGGCAGGGTTAGGGCTGATTGTGCTGTGCGGACGCACACTTACCCTAGACCTCTTTTCTAGCTCTTGACAGGGCTATTTAGTTTTCCTCCCTCTAGCATATATTACAACCCACTACAGAAATACACCCATACAGTAATTCACACCCTCAGCTCCCCCATTTTTAGAAATTTGCTGCGAGAGGCTGAGAAAGATAAAAGCTAGACTTTGGCTCGTTTAATAAAATTTAATTTTTTTTTAACATGCTCTACAATCGAATAACACACAATTTATTCTGCGAGTTCACGAAGCACGTACTATATTCCGTACACACATGTATCAATTGGCCAAGTTTTCCGTAGACCGCCGCCGACCCAAACCCTTGATCTCTCAGAGGTATAATCATCCATATTAATCGTTGAAAATCTCCACGTCGTAATGATAACTAGTTCACCCGCGCAGTAGCTGTAGGATAGTCTCCAAGGGCCCCGGCTCCGCAGTCTTCTTCCTCCATGCTCCGAAGTATCGGATTAATTATCTGACCTCACATAGTTATAGGGTTGGCTGAGTACTTTTTGGGGGGGACGCATGATAAGACAAAAAATACCGGGCATCAGACGGGTCTCGGACGGCAGATCATCCGAAAAACGATATTGGGCCGTTTCTCGTCTCAGGTTTCATCTGTAGTTTTGGTGGCGGGGGCCCAAACATCCAAGAGTTCTCGGCCTGGCAAATTTGCTGTGCCTTGTTTCGCGTCCTGTAGATCGAAGCCCGCTCTCTGAGGAGTGAATCAAGTTTACGTATTCCCTCTGAAAACAGGCCCGACTTGAGCGGCTTGCTTTGTTTGGTGTGTCCAAACTTGAAGCGGGGATGACTGAGCACGAATGCCGATTTCCTTCTTGGGAAATTGTCAAAGATAGGGTGAACATGAGTTGAAGTGCGTGTGCTTGTCTCTGTTTTTGTCGTAAGTGTAAATTAGTTATTCAATGCTAGTTGAAGCTGGGACTTGCAGGACACTTCAGATCAAGACTGACGGTATATGGAACCTGTGCGGCCAAAAAAAAATGGGTAGAATATAATTTGATTCAATAACAGGAAATTCGTGTAGAAAATGCAGTCATCATAAGCCCGCAGTTGCTGCAATAATTACACCGTGCCGGCTCTATGCCCAGTGATCCCCCATCTCACCTGGCGTCCGCGCGCTCTTAAAAAAAACCTCCAACCACATCATCTCCTCTCAAGAAAGAGACCTCATCAAGCTCGGCATGCTATGCCGAAGCCTGGTCTAAGAGGCTGTCGCCTCCTCTGACTCGACCCTTCCCTCGTACGTTGCGCACCGCTCTCAACCAGATCAGGCTATGAACTCACGAGCCCTGATGGCGGCGAGGCGGTCGCGCTTCTTGTACGTGAACTTCTTTCCGCTCACAGTCCGGGCCTTCTTCTTGTTGTTGTTATCGTCATTGTTGTCGTTGTTGTTACCACCGCCCGCCTGGACGGTGAACTTGGTGCAGTCATCCTGCGATCCACGCTGGGCGACAGGCATGATGACGGGCTGATGGTTGGAAGCCGAGGTCATCGTGCAGACACGGAAGTTTCCAGCGGGCAGACCACCGGCGACAGCGGCAGAGAGGAGCCCGTTCCCGTCTCCAGCATCGTTGATACCCTTGAAGAAGGCGAACTGGGTAGGATCCGGGGGTGTCGTCGGGTTCAGGGAGCCGCCGAGATCCTGGACGGTGATGTGGGTGTGCCCAATAACCTGGCCCTGGCCGTTCAGCTGCTGGGGGGCGGCGTAGTAGGTCGCGTCAGCGTTGGTGAAAGAACCGGCCTGCAAGTTCTGGGTCTGGACGCTGATCGTGAAGTCCTGGTTCTCCTGGATGGTCTGGCCGTCCTGAGGAAAGGTGATGATGCTCGTGATCATGGTCGCCTTCGCAGGGATGTCACCCATGACTACAACACAAAAGTCAGCTTTGCCTCTTCTTTCTTTATGTATACAGGGCCATGACGAGGTCCAAAAGGAGGGAGTGGGCGAGGGAGGAGGTGCCTGGTGCCACGTACCGATACCGTTGCAAGAACCATCGGTGATCTGCAGGCCATTGGTCAAGGTCTTGCCAGAGCAGAAGTTGATGAAGTTGTTCTGGGAGGTAGTCGAGGTTGCCTGGCCGTCCTCGGCGCCGAGACCCTGGCTGCCATCAAGGAAAGAGCCGCTCTGAATAGCATTGTCCGAGAGGGTTGTGCTGTCGGCATCGTCCTGCCTTTTTACACCGTTACCCCTGGCCAGGGCCACAGCCAGGAGCACAGAAATGCTGAGGAGCGTCTTGTTGGAGATCATGGTGACTGATTGTTCAAGGAGTGTAGATGCCAGCAGCAGGAAGCTTCAGAAAAAGAAGAACAAAAGTTTGAAAAAAAAAAAAAAAAAAGACAACACACAGAAGAGAGCGTAGAAGCCGTTGCTGTGTATGGCTAATTAAGAAGTACTAGGGTATTCCAGAAGCACGGTCAACGTGATCTTCCTCTTGGCTGGCAAGAACTTGAGGAGAGAGAACGAAAGGAAGGCACGGCGTCAGTGGAGGTGGAAACAGAAGGGGGATATCAAGAGTAGAGGGAGCAGATGGAGAAGGGAGAGATAGTTATATGAGTCGCACGACGTGTGGGAAACATTCTTGGCACGGCGAGGGGGAGGGTGGATGATGACCAGCATCAAGTGTATCGTGGCGCTGGGCACCGGGTAGGCATGGTGGGAGGAGGAGGAGCTGGAATGAAGCAGCTGCGCAGTGCATAGGAAATGGAGATCCCGCGGTGTTGAAACTACATGCGACGACGAGCTCGTCGCAGAGCCAAGGCCCGTCAAGGGCTGTCATCCCAAAGCCGAGCGGTAGGGAAACGGCATGGGCCCTGGTCGGACATGATGGGGGCAATGAGGGCCCCCCTCCACCCCTACCCATGATGAAGAGGGACTTTAGAGAAACCGAGCCAGGGTGGGCATTGCTCCCGTGCCTATCACACACGTCGACCGCAGGCCCGCCTGGGTATGCTCTTTTACTAAGTACCTCGCAGTGCTGGTGGACCACCTTGGCCCGGTTTGACACGCAGGGCTAAACCGTGAAAACGAGGTCTAGGTCGTCATCGAGACTTGGACGAACGATCACCTCGCAAGAGAGAAATCCCCATGCACAAAGCAGCAAAGGCAGGTTCATCAGGTTGGGTTGACAGCAGAGAGTCGAGATCCCCGCTCATCAGAGAGAAAGGGTTCGTCGGATCCAGGTGCCATCTGGTGATGTTGATAGCAAGCCATAAAGATCGAGACAAGGCTTGGGACGGGTGTCTAGACGAGGTGAACAGATGCTGGGCTGAACGGCAGAGTTGGGATAAGAGTTGGGGTTGAGGCGAAGGGGGCGGCGGGGGGGGAGGGAGGGGGCAGACGGCTCAGGGATCTGATACTACCGAGGAGGAGGGTAATATTCAGTACATGGTAAACCGTGGTCGAATTGTAATTATAGTATAGAAGAATGCTGTGAGGGTGACTGGAGGAGAGAGGTGGAAGGAGGTGACGACGTTGAGCAGATAGAGAGAGCCTCAGGTCCACTAGTAACCAATGTCTGATATCTTGCCCCTGTTCCCCACGCCTCGGACAGGGGATAGGGAGGGGGTGCTGCTGTCTCTACTTGTAACCAGCCCGCGCTTCTTTTTAAGCTTACCGTTTTACCTCCCTTCTCATATTTTGGGTATAGTGCTTAGAGATGATCTGTGGCAGGTGACGGACTCTGAATGCTAAATGATAATTCTACCCAGCTTGAACTTGTTCTTCTTTCTTTGCCCACCATCCAGAGAGGAAACTTAAGTCTGGTGTCTGCAATTTTTTGGTGCGATCCAGCATCTGCGGCTTAATTTTCCATCTCTTGAACCTTTTGGTTTCTGAATAAGTGCCTCCAGGCACATAATGGCCAGGTACGGACGTACATATGATCATATGTCCAGGTCCGATTCGCTGCAAGAGAGGTTGTAGTGGCGGTGGTAATCTGTGCCCCGGCAAACACTACCGAAGGAGGATGATTGGCAGCACAAGGGGGAAGAGGCGGGGGGCTCTGATGTACGGGGGGGATGTAAATCTGTATGTGTATGTGTATGTGTGTGTGAGCGGACCCCTTGACGAGTCGCCGGCCACATCCCAGAGTTACACCATTACATGATCGGCCAGCGAAACAGCATCCGTCACAGGAGTGGATTCGGCAAGACCAGCACCACCACAGCGACAAGAATCTCGGCAGCGGGCCTGGGCACGGCCAGGATTACGATTACACCATCAGCCTTGCCTTCTATGGATCTGGAACTCGGCGCTATCATCATTAGCATCATCATCATCATCGTGAGCCGGGTTGGCTGGCTGGTTTGCGGTCCCCCTCACCAGCGGCAGATCAAGCGCGCTCGGCTTGTCAGGTCCTCCTGTACCTGTTTCGCAACGGCACCCGGCGACTAAACGTCCCAGACCACGGCCACCCACTCAGATCGATCATGTTCCTGGTCTTTATGATTGATTTGCTTTTGATCCTCTGCCGCCTACCCGAATTAACCCTGCACACTTGGAAAGATGTCTAGTGCAGTAGACCCTTCCTACCATAGTGGCGGCGCGATGAGGTGGGCTCAACTTCGCCGACGAAGATCAGGACTCCACGATCCGGTCTCGACACCCTGGACCGAACCCAAGAATTCAACAAAAAAGTACCTGTATGATCTTCTTCTTCTTGTTGTTGTTCTTCTTCTCCGCACGGCATTGAACGGCTGATTGCTCATCTCTTGGTCATGTGGACCTCGTCATCACCTACTCTGGCATCTCGAATCGTTGTTCATGGCCCATTACTGACCAGACGGAAACGCATACATCCTCGTGGCTTCGTCTTGGCAAAACAGCCAGGCGGAGACTTTATGTCGTTTATCTTGTTGTTTTTCTTCTTCTTGTCTTTATTTCCTGTCTTTTCTTCTTCTTTCTCTCTATGTCCTTATAGGAACCCTCTGCCATCTGATTTCTCCAAAAAAAACAAAAAACAGCGACCCACCACCTCGGGAAGTTTTTTGCAGGCAGCCTCGGGCTCAGCCTCTCATCGAGGAAGAACCAGGGCTCCGGAGTGATAATACTTGCTCAGCTGCTGTGGGGCTTAGTGCAGTCCTTTGTCGCGGGGTGTATAGCATCAGAAATATTGTCTTCACAGGGACGTCAAGCACTGAGGTTTACCTCTCCGAACCCAAAGAGACCAATATGTGTTTATCTGGCGACACACTTGAGAGTCCTTCTTGGGGGCTCGTGATATTGTGTGTGAGTACTGCAGGGGAAGGCTGAAGCAACAAAAGCCGAGCACCACCCGACGCGAGGCTGAGCCCTCGGTTACAGACCCTGAGGGTTGTGCTTGTCGATGGAAACCTACTCATAGTATGTGGAACAGTAGGCTCAAGGTGAGGTGATGGGGTTAGGACCCACTTATAGGGTGCGAGGGTGGTAGCCACACTGCGACGAGGCGAAACGTCGATCAAAATCGCGGAGAGCTTTCTTCCCCACCCGGGCAGAGACAGCGTTTGGAAGGGACGGGCGTTAGGAAGGGTAGGTCGCGAGAAGCCCCTTCGCAATGTGAGATTTTCGTCGTTGCCAAGGGGAAGAGGAAGGGGGGGATAGGTGCGCGAGCAATAGAGGGAAGGGTTTGATTGAAGAGATTCAAGCGTTTCACTGCGGAGGTTGTGCTGCTTCCTCACCTCGACAGGGGCAGCCTCCTCCCTTCTTGTTTCTTTGTTCCTCACTCCACCTAGGCTTAATTCCCCTCATTTCTTCCTCCCTTCTTTCTTTCTCCTAGACTCTTTTTCTTCTTCCTATCCCCCTAATCCCTTCCTTGCCCTTCCTTCTTCCTCTCTAGGATTCAGTGCGGATTCAACGTATCTGATTAGAACAAGGTGTTTATTGGCGCAGAGAGACAACACATGGACGCAGTTCAGCTCGGCTGGTTGAAGGATCCGGAAGAATGGACCCCCGGAGCTCCAGTGCCGCCGGCGGACGCAGGTGCTGACCTTTAGGCTTAGGCCTAGGCCTCGACTTGTGCTGTGCGTGACTCTTTAGTGCTATGGTCATAGTAATAGTACAGACGACCCGCGTCCTCCGGCCGAGCTCCACCCCAGAAGCTATTCGCTCCCACTGCCCACTGGCGCTGCCCTTTCTAGGCACCCCTTCCCCCCAAGCGAGATTTTGTCCCCGATGTTGTCTCCGTCAAGATTTTCAACCTCGTTTTGTCTTGGACCGCCTGACTCTTTTTATCTATAACCACCATCCCAATCCCACAACCTCCAAACGCTCAGTTGCAGAATCCGACGTCTCATTCCCTCGCAACGCAGAGGATTGACCGCCACCATCTTTCACCCCCTGACCCCTCAGCATTGCTTTTGCCGACCAACCGCAGCAAACGTATCATCGCTTGCGCCGTCACCAGCCCGTGTCTTCTGCAGCCGGCCGAGAAAAGTATTGCAGATCCAACGCCACGACCAATCATGACTACTTCTCCTATAGAGCGTCGTACCGGCGTCAAGAGGCCTCGTATGTTGTTTTCTCAATTCATTGGTTTCTGCTTGCATTCCACGGGCCGTCCCCCCCGGCCTCCCTCCTCTCTAAACACCTTTCCGGAGTCCTGCTTTTTGGCTGCAGTTATCGGTACCTGAACCGCCAATAACGGGCCGTGTGTATGCAGGACTATGGAGATGGGGTAAAGAGAGGAGAACAGAGGTGTGTGGGCAGTGGGAATACAAAGAGGGGGAGGGGGGAAAAAATAGAGAGAGGCTGGGTTGGCCCGCTCGGAGTCGGACGCTGTGCTGTTGGTTGTGGATGCACCATTAAGTCACCGAGCAGACTGAGACATGATCACGGGCAGGCCCTGGACTCTTGTCTTCCCTCTGCTCCTCCCTGGCTGTGGTGTTGGGCCGGAAATGTCAACGACCTCTGTTCGGCCCATCTCCCTGACCTCGATTCTTCCTGCTGCCCATCGCCCTACCTCCCTCTCACCCGGCGTCACCATTCAACATTCTGTCCTCCTACCCCTTTCCCAGCCCGCATACCCCTCTCCTACGATCTACCTGGCCTAACTCTGAGTGTGATTTCTCTTCGACAATGGCAGGAACCCAGTCTCTCCGCCCCCGAGCTTCCCCAGCTTGTCGCCGAGCAGCATACCTCCATTCCGGTGACCGACAAGGACTCGAAGCGACTGATTGTCGTCCTGTCTCACGCCAGCCTCGAGACCTACAAGTCCTCCCACACCCGTACAGGTCACATGGGCATCCAGCGCGAGGAGAAGTACTCACTGCTCAACAGCGACGAGCACATAGGTATCATGCGCAAGATGAATAGGGACATCAGCGAGGCGAGACCTGACATCACCCATCAGGTTCGACCCCCTCCCCCTCCTCCTCATCCCCCTTCCTCCCTTGCGCCACATATTCGGCGAGCACATGAGTCCTGGCCCCTCGTCTCAACACGAGTCTTGGCTCCTCGGCCTTTTTTGTCTGGTCTGCATCCAACATGCTGATCATCGCTGACTGACCTGGTTGGCTCGTGTCCAGTGCCTGCTCACCCTCCTCGATTCTCCCATCAACAAGGCCGGTAGACTCCAGATCTACATCTCCACCGCCAAGGGCGTTCTGATCGAGGTCTCGCCCTCGGTGCGCATTCCCCGCACCTTCAAGCGCTTCGCTGGTCTGATGGTCCAGCTGCTTCACCGCCTGTCCATCAAGTCGACAAACTCCCAGGAGAAGCTCCTCCGCGTCATCAACAACCCGATCACCGACCACCTCCCCCGAAGTGTCGCAAGGTCACCCTCAGCTTCGACGCCCCCTCGTCCGCGTGCGTACCTACATCGACCAGCTCGACAAGGACGAGAGCATATGTGTGTTTGTTGGCGCAATGGCCAAGGGTCCTGACAACTTCGCCGACCCTTATGTCGACGAGAAGATATCCATCAGCAACTTCAGTCTCTCTGCCAGCGTCGCCTGCAGCAAATTCTGTCATGCCGCCGAGGACGCCTGGGATGTCCTCTAGGCACCACGCCATTACCTCAAAAAGTCACTAACAAGAAGAGGCTTTAGGCAAAGGAAGGAAGAAGAAGAAGAGGCGAGGGGGGAGGAGGAGGGGGAGGATGGAGCTGAAGGGAAAGGGTAACAATCCCTGGTGCCGCTGTGCTGTGATGGCTATACAACATGAGCCGTGATCAGCGAGCCTGCACTTCACGTTTGGGTCGTCTGTGTTTACACTGTCGCTGTTTTTCCAACTAAAACAATTGGGTGTTCAACAACGGATCCAAGAGCATATTCGAATGCTCGGTTCGACCACTTCAACTTGGTCAACCACTCCTTTCCTGTTCTTGCTCAAGCCTTGGCTTGATGCGCCCCCTGCACACTAGCATTCAGGTCGGGCTTACACCCGTTGATGTGCTTTTCCCCCTTCTCTTCTCCTTACTGTCACAGGCAAGTGCTTGACGTGGCCTCCTATCCCTTAATGCGAGGATCGGTTGGGACTCGACTGGCTTCGGGGCCCAGTCTGGATGGAGGCATCGTCATGACCCCGTCCGTAGTTAATCGCGGCCAAGTGGACGTGTGTAAGAGGAGCAGCGCTGGACACGGGTGATTCGGGCAGCACGAGTAATTATGGTATCGCGACCAATCCAATTCAATGTCCACACACCCACACACATGTATATTACGGTTTGTGAACACTATTGAGTTTGGTCTCCGATGAAAGCCCGAGCAGTCTTGATAACAGAGCGACCAGAGTCAGATGGCCGGGTTCTAGGCTCGATCGATACTTGGGCCGCAATGCTACGGACAGTGGATCAGTAGTGCTAACTTGCCACATTGACGGATCTAGTTGCAGGTTGCACAACGGCAGAGCGAGCAAGACCATCCTGCCTCCTTTGCACCAGCATTTCAGGCGGAAATGACCATGAAAGGAGCAGTAGACTATGAAGGGTGGATTGAACTTTGCAGTGCCTAATTCTGCAGTCGTGTGGCGCAGGGGCCGCACACTGGCTGGCCCGTTGCCTTGGGCACGGTACACCTTGTCCAGTCAGGCAGCTAATGCTGCTCTCAAAGGCATAGGTCCAGTTCCTATGTGGGTGGGTGGCAATGAACATGAGACTCCTGAGAGCTGTCAGAGCAGCCTTTTCGTACGCCTTGGAATGAAGATGCTTCACTTGCCAGCACCCTCGCGAGTGACGACGGAGTCAAGAGAAAAAAATCATCTCAATGAGGGAGCCTAAGATGTTGTGGGGAGTTGTCCTGGGGTCTATGCATCTATCTGCGGGCGGGTTGTTGCAAGTTTCCGGGGGTAGATCTATCACTTTTCACCTTATCTTGTGCATATTCACTTCTCTCACATCTCCTTTTTACACTTCCCTGTGCACAATGTCAATCAGTGGTACATAGTACGTAGTAATACCTCATCTGGTACTCCGTCGGATCGAACATGTTGGTGCACTGTACGTCTGTATACTGTAGCTGACAAGTAGACCATGGTCCGATGATAGCCACAGTCTGCTTTGAGTTTGTCACTTTCAGCTTGTCTCGACCGGCCTTTCGCCCCCTGGCTCCGCGGGTGGAGACCTCAGACGGGTCAGGAGCTGTCTTTGATGCCCAGTAGGATGTCCTTCGCGATCGTGACTGACCACCTCCTGCAGGAGTGGGCTGGGAGGCCACGTCGAAGCTGGCGATTGGACCAGTTACCCGGGGCTGGCGAGGCTCACTCACCAAGAAGCACCCCACAGACTACAGTAATCGGTGGGTTACTCTGGACCACGGGCGACCCGCCACTGAAAGAAATGGTTGGTGAGAAAAAAGGTGACCTGTCTGTTCTTGATTCCAATTTGTTGGTATGCAGTTGACCCCTGGTGTGCAGCACACCCGCTGGCGGCAAGATCCATACAACATGGCCTCTGAGTGGATGGCACAACTCCCCCTCGTTGCTTTCCTACCCTCCTTTACAACCCCCTTCCTCCCACTCGCCCCCAAACACCACACTGTCGTGTCACGCCCCTGGCATAGCGTTCCATCATCCCTCCTCTCCACAACCTCTCATTCTCCTCGCTCACACATAGGCTCTAGAGTAGCAAGTAACGCAACTGCAGCTTTGCTTCGCTGTCACAAGCCCAGATCAGACTTAGCCTGTCGCCTGTAGAGTGCAAGGTGAGGCTGTCTGTCTGTCTGTCTGCCCGTTAATCCTTCCCGCCCACCCCCCAACCATCTTTTTTTATTGCGAAGTCAAGGCTGCGAAGAAGAGGCTCGTGGACACGTCCTTTTGAAAAAGAGGGGTTTTTATCATTCTCTCTTTCCTTAGTTGCATTACATAACACTACATTCCTGCATTTATAGCATCCCTCCCGCCGGGTTGTGTCACACGACTGCTCAATGCTGCCCTTTGTCGAAGTGAGCCATCTCCCTTCTTCTGCGTCCTTCTACTCGGCCATCACACAGCCGCTGGGCCTGCAATACATATCTGCAGTCGATCCTGTCTCATCAGCAGCCGTAGCGGGTACACACTCCATCACGTACGGCCTAGGCACATCGCCCCCAACACCCGTGTTCGAGCTGCGCCAGGTGAGGCCTACTGCCGAGAGGCCGCTCAAGCTATCACGCCTCGTCCTCTCTGCAAGCTCTCCAAGCGTCGCCAGGCGGTTCCAGGCAGCCGTACAGAGGTTCGACGAAGCCGACGGCAGGGCATCACCACCCTGCTCTTCTCCTGCCTGTGAGACGTCGTTGTCATCGTTCACTGACGACTGGAGGCTGCCGCTCACGGTCACAGAGTCGGATCAGGACGGCAACACGATGGACGTTGTCTACATCCCCCTGCACAGTACCCAGAAAGCTTCTCTGGGCCAACCTTCCGGAAGACGAACTCGACAGAGGGCGAGATCAACCGCATCATGAGCTGGAACTATGATGTGGCCAAGTCAGACGTGTCACCTCGCACGCCCTTTGGCCCGCCAGATAATGCCCCGCCACCCTCCCTGTCGGCACGTCTCAACCGCTATTCCAACGACGATATGTCTCCGGTCATCCGGCGCACGGTCACCACGACGACTACCGTGTACGGACCGGTAGAGCCAGCACCAGCAGCAGCACCAGCACCATCACCACGGAAGAACTCGAGTGGATCCCTCACCACTGGGGCCGTTGTCGGACTGCTGGGTCTCACGGCGGCCAGCGCGGCCATCGGCGCCGGCGTCGCCTATGGCGTGATGAAGGACCGTACGAGGCAGGATCTTGAGGCGCCGGCATTCCAGCGCAGGTCGACCTACCCCGAGCCTCTCGGTGCGCCTCGCGGTCGATACCCAGAGTATGAGCGAGGCGAGAGAGACTACATGTCTGTTGCGGACCGTCGCCCCCGCCGACCCTGCTATCGAGGTATCCCAACAGCCAGGGGCCGAGGGATGCGGACAGCGGGTACGATGACGGCCGCAGCCGCCACTCCTCACGCGCCAGGCCCTCGGGCGGCGGCGCCAGCACCCGCGCCCGCAGCGAGGTGTCCTCGGGCCGGAAGCCCCTCCTGCTGACGGACTTTGAGCACCGCAGCCCTGTCAGCTCATCCAGGCACAGCGCCAGGACCAGCGAGATGGAGGACCTGGTTGCCGCCGCTGCCGAGCGCCGCAGCCACGCTGGCTCGCGCCACACCTCGTCCAGGTCCATGCACGGCGCGGCCGCACCGCCGTCGATCCGACGCAGCAGCACGTACGACGCGGCGGCCGACGCGGACAGGGACAGCTATGTGTCGACCCGCAGCCACCGCACCGCAAGCACCGTCCGGGGGCCCCCTCGGCCGACAGTGCAGACGGAGCTGACGTCTCTCGTGTCAAGGCCCAAGGCCGCGAGCCGGGTGTCGGGAGCGACCGCGCTGCGGAGGGGCGACAGCTACGTCTCCACGCCACCGCCGCCGCCATCTGCCAGCCGAGCCGCGAGCTATGTCTCAGCGAGGGGGTCCCGCTGCCGGCGAGCCGAGTGGGAAGCAGCAGAGCCGAGTATGAGGATGATGTGTGCAGTATTGCGCCTAGTGAGAGTATCAGTTGCGTGGGGAGTCGAAAGGGCTCCAGAGTTCACTGCTGATCTTGCAACAAGCCAGCCATGGGTGGTGGGACTCTGTCACATACACACACTCTCTTTTCTTCCCTCAGGCTTGGGGTCTTGTCAAGTGGTTCATTCTTCCTCTTTTTGCTCCTTTCTCTTCTCTTCTTGGTCTATTTATTTCTTTTTTTCTCTCTTTCGATTTCCTTTGCAGTTCTTTCATTCTTATTTCTTCCAACATCTTTGAGGAAAATGGATCGGTAGAACAGCAGGATGGACTGACACGACAGTAACGACAACGTAAGCTTTTCTCCCTGGAGTATCAGTTGTGCGACGACCCTGAAACAGAGCAATCTGGACGGCGGGTGGTATGTTTCTTTGTTTTTTCTATTTTCTTTTCATTTTTCATTTCCTTTTCCTTTTTTTTTTTTTTTTTTTTGTGAGGGCCGGGACTGCATGAAGGCACTGCAGACGAGATTAGGAATGGCGCCCAGGAGATCTCTTAACGTTACTTAGCATAATGAATTGATGACCACTCAGTGCTGCATGTGCTGTGTCATGGGTGAATGAGTGACTATTTATGAAAACATACAGCCTGGGGCGACGAGAGCAATAGAGATAGGCGGTGGGGGATTTTTGCAGCTTCACCCAACGCCAGTAGTGGTTGACTCTAGGTGCCGCCCAAATGCCGTCATCCGCACCACAAATCTTGGGCTCCGATAGTCGGCCGAATATCAAAGCAGTAGAGAGATCCAGGCGGGTTCAGAGGGGCGATATTAAATCTTCACTAAAAGTAACTTCTCTCCCTCGGACGCTGGGAATCTGGAGCCTGAGTTCGGCGGCGGAGATCACTTTTTCGGATACTTTTTTTTCTCTCCTCCTTTCCTCAAGCAGATTGAATCCACTCTGTCAATCCAGACACAGCAGGAGCAGGCATCGTCATCTGACTCATCGCATCTTGCGCATACTGTTGTGTACATCTTCACTCATCCTTGCCCTGGCCCTGTCTGCTTCCTTGTTGCGGCAAATACCAACTACACCACAACCACACCTACACAGGCCATTGGAAATCCTCTTCAACCTGCTGGGTTGCTCTTCACCTCGTGGGTCCCTAGCGCTTGTCCTCCTCCTCTCCAACGGTTTCGCCAAACTTCGACCACCAGTTCTAGGCCTGCCTGGCCATCAAAGCTCGAAATCGCTTTTCCCCTCTCTCAGGACCTTCCTTTCGACAAGTTGGTCGAGGCCAGTTTCATTCTAACCCGCTTACCACAATGCCACACATAAAACTGGGGGAGTCTATTCCTCCAGACACAGCTCATGTAAGTCAGACGCCTTAGTTGCCCACTTTGGTGCCACAACGTCTATCTCACTGACACGCTCTTGACGTACTTTATAGGCTGTGAGTGTCTCTCTACCGACATGGAAGTCCAATGTCGCATATGAGGAGGGAGAATCGTGGGTGCTGGACAATTTGGTCACTGGGTATCCTCGGTTCTACATCCACAAGAGCATAGACGCTCTTGCTCAGGTCATCGCCCAGAACTATGGTCAGCCAGGACAGCAGGGCATGCTGTTTCCCAACAGGACGACTGCCCAGCGGTGTGTGGCCTTCATCAAGGCCAAGGCCCCAGCCTCTGCGCAGGACAATCTCGGCTCGGTCCACCTGGTCCTCGACAGCTCCAACCCGGCCGCCACGCCCCTGAGGCCCATCCACCCGACGGTGTCTGCAGTCCTGTTCGTGCCCGAGGCCTTCAGCTATGCGAAGCAGTACTGGCAGCACAGCGGCGATGGCATCTCCAGCAGGCGCGCCGAGTTCTGCCACGGCCTGCTCGCGCAGGGTCTGCTCGTGCCGGACGGTTCACCTAGAGCGGCGCCCCTGCGACAGCTGCCCTGCAAGGGCCCAAGACGCTACCAGAAGAAACCCATGTCCGTCGACGACATGACCTCGACGACGACACCTGCGAGGAACAGCAACAACCAGCCAGACGCCGGCGGGCCTGACTCCGAGGAGACGTCTCGCTTCGTCGAGGAGCGGTTCGGGAGGAATCTGGACATCTCTCTCGTCGAGCGGGCTAAGACGGCCATCAGGAGGCGCATCGCCGGCACCCTGACGAGCGACGTCGACGTCAGGGAGGAGCCCCTGCCCCAGGCCGAGCCCAGCAACAGGGGCGTCCAGGGCCTCACGGAGCACGACATCTACATCTACCCGATGGGCATGAACGCCATCTTCAACACCCACCGCCTCCTCCTGAGCGCCCGCGGCAGCATGAAGAGCATCGAGTTCGGCTTCCCCTACGTCGACACGCTCAAGATCCTGCAAAAGTTCGGCCCCGGCTGTGTCTTTTACGGCCACGCCTCCGAGGAAGACCTCGACGACCTCGAGCAGAGGCTGCAGTCGGGCGAGCGGTTCCTGGGGCTCTTCTGCGAGTTCCCAGGCAACCCGGTGCTCACCTGCCCCAACCTGCGGCGCATCCGCGCCCTGGCCGACGAGTACGACTTCGCCGTCGTCGTGGACGAGACCATCGGCACCTTTGCCAACATCAACGTCCTGCAGTACGCCGACGTGGTCGTGAGCAGCCTGACCAAGATCTTCTCGGGCGACTGCAACGTCATGGGCGGGTCCGCCGCCCTGAACCCCAAGAGCAGGTACTACGCCGTGCTCAAGGAGGCCGCCGCCCGCGAGTACGAGGACACGTACTGGGCAGAGGACGCCATCTTCCTCGAGCGCAACAGCCGCGACTTTGCCACGAGGATCGACCGCATCAACACCAATGCTGAGGCCATCTGTGACGTGCTGCTGTCGAGCCCCATGGTCAAGAGGGTTCACTACCCCAAGTATGATGAAGGGTCCAGGGCGCACTATGACGTGTGCAAGGTGCCTGGTGGCGGATACGGCGGCCTGCTGTCCGCCGTGTTCCATCGCAAGGCGGATGCCATGGTCTTCTACGACAACATCGCCACCGCCAAGGGGCCGAGCCTGGGTACCAACTTCACCATCACCTCGCCCTACGTGGTGCTGGCACACTATGCGGAGCTGGACTGGGTCGCCAGCCTCGGGGGTAGACCCGGACCTGCTCAGGATGAGTGTCGGCCTCGAGGAGACAGACGAGCTGGTGTCGGTTGTCAAGAGCGCCCTGCTGGCGGCCGAACAGGCCTCGGAGAAGGCTTCGTCTTCCCCCTGAAATAGGATGTCAATTGGTTTTGCTAGGGGTGAAATAAGACCAAATAATTACATCATGGCATCTTCATATCCTCTGGTAGTTGTTACAGTAGTTCGAGGACCAAAGATGTGGTGATATGCTGCAGAGATTTCTTCACACGTAGGGAACGAGAGCCTCGGTGTTGAATTATTAATCGATAGAAGGGATGACGCAGCTGCATGCTGGCTCTATATTGCATGCTTGGGTATCAATGTATAAAATAACAAACCAAAACGAAAAAAAAAAAAAAAAAAAACAGGGGGTCGAATTACATGACGAGACAAGAGGAGTGCTTGTACTGGTCGCCAAAGATCTCCATGCCCCTCTCTATCTCGTTGGCCTTCTGCTTCTCATCCGTCTCTTTGCGGAAGTACTGTCTCATGAACCTCTCCAGATTCTTGTCGATGTTTGCTGCGTCGTCGTTAGCATGAGTCCCATGTTAGAAAAAAAAAAAAAGAAAACGAAGAGAAAGAAAAGAACAAAAATTGGGTGCTCACATAGGTCGGCGTCCATAACCACCTCTTCGCGACAGAGAGGACAGGTCTTCTTGTTCTCGCGCTGCATCTTGATGACACACCGGACACAAAAAAGGTGCGAACACTTGAGGCGCACGGGGTACCATGCTATCGAGAAGCAGATGGGACACTCGTAGTCCTCGGCCCTGGGGACCACCGAGACCACCTCCTGTGAGAGCTGCGCGCACAGCTTCTTGGCCACGTTGCCGGCGAGGAACCTCTGCGACCGGACGGCGGAGCGGAACGAGACGGAGGCCCCCAGGCTCGTCCGCTTGTCGAACTTCTTGAGGATCTTGGTGATGGCCGTCTTGTTGAGCTCCTGGAACTTGAGGTTCTGGAGCAGCGTGGCGTTGAGCTGCAGGAACCTGGCGTAGGCCCGCCTGCTGGAGGGCATCTTGAACTTGTCCAGCAGGCCCCGCTCCTGCACCTCCCTCTGGAACCACACCAGCTGCTGCACGGCCTTGGCGCTGGGCCTGGAGCCGTGGTCCAGCTCGTGCGAGGAGAAAAACACCTGCGCGTTGACGTAGAGGTCGAAGATCTCGCGCCAGCGGTTCAGATCGGACTTGGAGAGCGCCTTGGGCGGCCTGACCACGGCGGACACCTCGTCGCCCAGGGACTTGATGTCCGTCTCTATGGACCTCTCTTCCTGCTGCAGCAGGGCATCCAGGCCGTCCACGTCGGTCTGGAGGATGTTGAAGAACTCGCCGTCGAAGACCAGCGGCACCTCGATCCGCTCCAGCTCCTCGGTAGGGGGCCCAGGGTCGGGCCTTGTCGCGCTGAGGGCGGGCGAGCCGGGCTGTCTGCCAGAGAGCCGTTGCAGGAAAGCGCGGGAGGCGGGCGACAGGGCGGCGTCGATGACCTGACCGTGTTGCAGGTGGACGAAGACGGACAGGCGCGGCCTCAGCGACTGGGACGAGGCGTGGTCCAGGTTGTAGCGGGCCAGGGGATGGGCTCGCCGTCAGGGCTGACGGTCTGCTCGGCCAGCAGCTGCTGGAGGGTGTCCCTGTCGAGGCCGAGGCCCTCGAGCTCGCGCTGGACCTTCTTGAGGCATTTCTTGAGCTGGGAGTAGGGAATGGCAGCAGCGAGCCAGTGGTCGGGAAAGGCCTCTCGCTCGAGGACCTCCTTGAACTCGCGAGCGAACTTCATGGCGGTAAACCACGCTATTCAAGAATCGTGGGGGCGTTCGACAGTGCCGGGGGGCGTGTGTATAAGATCTGTAGCCTTGGCCTGGGTCCAGGCGAAAACGATGACGACTCACCAGCACGGAAGGAAGGTAGATGTGAGGTGATCCGGCTGGGAATACATGTCGGCCAGAGAGGCGGCGACAGGCTCGTGCTCTGTGACTGTTTTAGGGCATAAGAGAAGGAGGTGGAAGAGGGTTTATCAGTCGTCGTCAGTGGCACGTGAGCAGGGCAAAGACAAAAGGGTATCTGTCCAGAATGAACGTTCTCGTAGTCCCCAAGGATAGCGAGGGTGAAGAGTTTCCAAAAAGAGAGACCACGTGGGCTCTGTATTGTGATCTATTGCTGGGGGAGATAAATGACAGGGACAAAGGATTGAGTCAGTCCTGTTTTCGCCGTCGACTTCACGATGATGGGAATCGGACGGCAGAGGGGCTCAAGGAGGCAAGGACTGACTAAGAAAGTCCAGAAGCACTTCAATTTTGCGGCCGCAACAAGCTACTTACTGTACCATACTGAGTAGTGCCTAGCACGATGTACTGATTACGTCCGTACTTACTGAGTGGTAGAGAGAAGAGGTTGACGCTAGTCCGGAACTGTCCAAGCGGCCGAGATGGATTTTACACCCCTCGTCCCTGCTGCACCTGCCACATTACATAACGCATGGAGAAGTGCTGTGGGTGGTAGTAGTACTACTGTATGTATACAAGATGTATAGTAATGCTATGCGACCATGATAATACTGAAATTCTTCACCCACACACGCGCACATACGTCCATATATATACAAGCAAGGGCAAAAACAGAGGCCAAAAATATCTGTTCTCACCTTGCTTGCTCTGTCCCATCCCACTCTGCCTTCAAGAGCCTGTCACAAGCTCAGCGGATCCCGCCCCATGCCCCACGTTCCCCAAATCGGGTCAGTAATCTTTTTTTTTCAAGAAACTACTTACTGAGACACACCCCGCAGGACTGCCTGCTGGTAAACTTCGTATGAACAAACACAACACGCCGACAGCCTGAGGGGACACACACAGACTCCTGCTGCATACTAGAGCGAGAACCCTCCGAGGGGTTGTGTTCGACGATGGGTGCCCAGCAGTCTTCCCCAGGAGGTGCTGGCACCACCGCCGATGACCCCGCCCTCCTGACCCGGAAGACTTGCTACTACGAGGTACTGGGTGTCGAGCGTGATGCCGAGGACGCAGAGATCCGCAAGGCCTACAAGAAGAAGGCCCTCGAGCTGCACCCCGACCGCAACTACAACGACGAGGAGAACGCCACCAGGAAGTTTGCCGAAGTCCAGACCGCCTACGAAATCCTCGCCGACCCTCAGGAGCGCGCCTGGTACGACTCCCATCGCGACGCCATCCTCCGCGGCGACACCGACCATGACGACGATGGCGGGCCCCAGACCCACTACAACGTCCGCCTCACCACGGCCGACGAGATCATGAGCCTCATCGGCCGCTTCAACTCCCGCGTCCCCTTCAGCGACAGCCCCACAGGCTTCTTCGGCATCCTCGACATCACCTTCGGCCAGCTCGCCACCGAGGAGACCGCAGCCTGCGAGTGGGATGGCCAGGACCCCGTCGAGTACCCGCCCTTCGGCTCTGCCGGCGACGACCACGACTCCGTCGCCAGGCCCTTCTATGCCGCGTGGTCCAACTTCTCGACCAAGAAGTCCTTCAGCTGGAAGGACAAGTGGCGCCTGTCCGACGCCCCCGACCGCCGCGTGCGCAGGGCCATGGAGAAGGAGAACAAGAAGATGCGCGACGACGCCATCCGCGACTTCAACGACGCCGTGCGGTCCCTGGTCGCCTTCGTCAAGAAGCGCGACCCGAGGTACATACCCAACAAGCAGTCCGAGGCCGAGCGCCAGAAAATCCTGCGCGACAGCGCCGCCACAGCCGCCCGCGCCCGTGCTGCCAACCAGGAGAAGATGCGGGACAGGGATTTCGTGGTGGCAGACTGGGCGCAGTCGAGGGGCGACGAGGAGGCGGAGTACAATGACGAGTTCGCCACGAGCAGCGAAGAGAGCGAGGTCGAGCAGTTTGAGTGTGTCGTCTGCAACAAGGTCTTCAAGAGCGAGAAGCAGTACGAGGCACATGAGAAGAGCAAAAAGCACGTCAAGGCCGTCCAACAGCTGCGCAGACAGATGAAAAAAGAGGGCCACGATCTAGATCTAGATTTAGAAAAGCCTGCCGACGGGACTGCACGCCAGCCGGCGGACCGTGCAGACTCCCCTACCGTGGACGAGGTCCGCGAAGACGAGACAGACCCGGCCCCCACACCGCCGCCACTAGGTGAAGCCAATAAGCCCTCCGACGAGGAAGACGACAATGCAGAGACATCCTCAGAGGACACACTAGACGATGAGTACGCGCCGAGGGATGTCGTCGAGGGCCGCCTCGCCTCCGAGCTCAGAGCGAATACCTCGCAGGACGAAGAGCAGGAAGATACGGGGGAAAGCGGGCTGGCGTCGAAAATGACAGAAGCAACGCTAGAAGATGATGATGGGCATACTGCGCCAAAGAAGCTTGGCAAAGCAAAGGCGAAAAGGGCTAAAAAGGCCGCGCAGGCCCACGAGGACACAGTACGTGCTGTCATCTGTGGAAACGACCCCGAGGCGGGCTCGAGACTGACCTAGCATCTTCGCAGAACAAGTGCAACGTCTGTGATCAACTTTTTAGTTCCCGAACGCAGCTCTTCAAGCACATCAAGGACGAGGACCACGCGCAGCTGAAGTCGGCCGCGCAGCCACAGCCGGCGAAACAGGCCGGCAAAAAGGGTAAGAAGTCCAAGAGGTGATTTCCAATATCTCTGGTTACTGGCGGCCTTTATAGGCAGCCATCGTCAAAGACAAGCCTCAAAAGGCTTCTCGCAGTGCCCACTGGAGGTAGTATTGTGCTCCAGCTATTTGCACCACCTTCGCCCGCCAGAAACGCCTCGCCTCGCCACGCCTCAAGACCCAAATTGGCTTACACACACAAAACTTACCAAACGCCTATGCATCAATGTGCGCCACCATGACATCCCAACAAATCGAAAGGCCGGAATTTCCCAAATTCTCAATCATCCAGCACCGTGTCTTCGTCATCGCTCAGCGTCTCAACCTCATCAATGGCCGCTTCCCTCTCGGCAGGCATGCCGCGGGCCGGATCATGGTCGGCGACGTTAATGATGGCCTTGCCTTGCACATATTTAACAGAGTCCTTCCACGAGTCCCAGTCATCCTCGTCTTTGATGAGGAACCCGATCAGCATGCTGGGGTCCATGTCGCGCACGTGTAGTCGGCGCAACCGTCGCGTGTGGCACGTGTTAATGTCGTCACTCGTGTACTGATCAACATCCTCATGGAACGGTAGCGCAGGCCGTGTGCAGTGTGGGTCGAGGTAGAAGAGGTAGGACCCGGGCTCGTAGGCATCTCCCGAACGTTGCGCGCCGATGAAATAATGTGAGGCGGATGGCCGGCCACTGCGTGAAACACACAAATCTTAGTAAAAGGGTACGTTCAGAAGAACTGGGTGAGAAGCCCAAGACAAAAGGATAGATAGGTGCCCACCCAGCTATTCCCACAGACTGAGGCATCTGCAGCGTAGCGGTCAGAGCCTCCCAATAGACCTGATTGATCTTGTCAATCCCCAGTCGTGTGCCCACAAGTATCAGTGTCGGGTGAAAAGTCTCGCCGTCCGGTTTGGCAACGGCCATGAAGCTGTCCTCGTACACATCAGGAAGATCTCCAGTCGAATAGACGCGCAGGGATGACTCGTTTGAATTGGCTAGAGCTCTACACAAGTATCAGCACCATGGAGCGAGCTCTTGATTACCGCCAGCGGGAACTCACTGTATACACCGGGCTGTCGCCGAAGGACCGAACCACTCTCCTGGAAACTTGCCACAGGCCACCGCGCCGTGCCTCACAAAATTGTGTATAGAATAGGGAGCCCGAGGATCGTCTGCGAAACGAGCAAGAATCTCCCGTTCTTGTCGCGCGGCCTGGCCTCGGCGCCAATCTGACAGCACACAGTCGTTAGCAATTACCGAATAAACCTATCTAAGAAGGGGCCAGGAAGAGTGGCATACCACGACCAAGCTGGCATATTACCAGGGTGTTTGCCAAGAGACTCTGACCAGAACGTATCATGCAGCCCCAGCCAGTGTCGGAGGAGAAACCTCCTTGGTCGGCAAGGGTCCTCAGGCGCATGGCGAAAGAGAGGGCGGCCGATGCCCGCGGATCGTTGGACTTGGAAATTGGCTCGAATTCGGCGCGGTAGGTCATCCAGACGCGGGACTCGAAGTCATCGAGGAAGGATGGGGGCCAACCGGCGTCCTCCAGAAGCTCATCATATGCCAAGGACGACGAGAAGCTACTCGATGAGGACTCGGGTGGAGTAGTAGGAACGGCTTTCAGAGGGTGCGGTAGGGTCGTGGTGGACGGGGTGGTCGGCGGAGTTGCACGGACGGTAGCCGAAGCGTCCTGGTCAAAACGGTCCACGGCAGTAGGTTCGTTGGCGTAGGAACAGCCCAGACACCATACGGGCCTGTTGAGAGAGCGGTCGTTGGTAGGCTCGGGATCCCAGAGCATGTGGAGGAGACGACGGCCGTAACGGCCCACCTCGGCGGCACCGGCCATGGCCGTGTCGACAGCCTGCTGCGTTCTCTGGGACATGTCGGCCATGTCGTAGCCGAGATATCAAGACGACGGGGGAGCAGGAGAAGCTGCAGGGGCGTCAGACGACGAGGAGCGTCCAAGGTCGGCCGCAGGGGGCCCGTCTGCACAACCAGGCTGATCTCGTGCTGGTCAGAGTTGATGAGCAGGCAACGAGCGAGGGCCTCGGGCATCGAGCAGACAAGAGGACGGTCTTGCTAGCCACAGATGCCGAGCTGTTCCGATGAGCTCAGGACCAAGAGCACGTACTGAAAAGGCTGGGGACCGCTGGGGAGACAGGGCGGAGGAGGAAGAGGGGGGAGGAGGGCTGGAGGGCTGGGGGAGCGCCAGCCTAGATCACAAGCTACATGCCCTCACGGCACAAGCATGGATCAGCAGAGAGCGAGGGCGGCCCGCACATTCGAGGCTATGTAGTCTTCGGACTGGACTGCAGGCTATCGACGCGGACAGAACAGCCTTCTTTTTTTCTTTGATGGGCTAAGGATTAAACACGTGTAAGGAATGATGGCTGGAGGGGAAAGACGCAAGAGGTGGACAGGCGGCTAGGCGGATCGGCGGAGTGGTGAGTGAATGCTGGAGAGGAGGATGACGGTGACGGACCATATCGTTATCTATCAGGAGGACGGCCCAAACTACATAGTACAATAGTACTGTGCGGACGTATTCATACTGCAGTGTGGTGGTGGTCGAAGGACTAAAAGTAGTATGTACCAAGGTGCCTAAGCAGTAGGCAGTGCTACTTACACCCTTTGAAAAGCAGCACACGTCACCAGGCATGTCCAGGTGCCACCCAGCACACAACCCCTCAGGCTCAGCTGGCTCCCCACTCCACAGGTGCACCCCCTGTAAAACACTATTGTACAGTAGCTACCAGAGCACCACTGTGTGTATTAGTGACAGGCCTGTGCTGTGTAACTTCCTCCCAAGCACTTCACATGTCACAAGTCCTGAGATACTCAAGAAATCAAAATTTTAACAAGTTAAGAAGGAAAAACAACATAGTAAGTTTAAATTCTCCAGTCACTGCATTGGGAGGCAGTACCTACATAATGCCAGATTCCTAAATGACAGCATGTGCATCAAGCCCAAAGTATCGACCATTTGCTATGTAGAAAAGGGCAAAGAAATGTTGAAGATATCGAATCATCATCGCAACAACCTGTCATCCATGAGAAGATGCTCTAGATGCACATCAAAATCAATAATGACAGAGTGCCACAGCTAATATAACTGTCTATGAACCGTCTTCTTCTGTCTTCTTGCCTGTGCCTTCTCTTCTAAGTTCTGCACAAGTTCTCAGCTGCCTGCCACCCTCAGGACCAGCAGTGCGCTAAACCACTATAGTACATAGCGTGTAGAAACACTCCAGGCAAACGCGCAGTAGACGTGGTAAGGGCCTCCTGAAGATCTGGCGGGCGGATGGGACCCTCAATACTAAGCCCACCGTTGCATCCTGGACCCTGGAGGGGCGAGAGCGACATCATCGACGCCTTCCATTTTCCACTGGAGTAAGTTAGTCAGTGGTCAAAACAGTCACCCCGATCCAGGCTTACAAAACAGCCAACGGGTCGAGACTTTCTTCGTGGTACGACTTTTGCAACTAGGGCCCACGGTTCACAATCATCTCATAGAGTCGTGATCATGGCAAAGAGCAAACAAGGCCGGGCAGCCAAGGCTGCTCGCTATCGTTCTGCCGCCAATGGCGCTGCTTCTTCACGAGGAAACCAGTACAGCCAGAACATCGCATCCCAATTCCTGCCCCGGGGCGCTGCGAACCACGGTCAGCTCACCGATGGAACCATCAGGTTGTGGGCACGTGCTGACCTTAGACTTCAGGCTTCTCCATGGCTGACGAGGCCCGAAACACGTCCCACAACCATATTGGCTTGGACACGGTCGCAAAGCTGCGCGGCTTGCCTGTCACCTTTGTGAGCGCCGGCGTTGTCGAGCCTCTGAAGGATCTGGAAGGTCTGTGTGCCACCCCGGGCGGCCACGAGCATGCCAGTGGTGTGGATGGCGCCGTCGAGGAGGACCACGCCAAGGAGGAGGAGGAGGAGGAGGAGGATGCCCCCTTTTTCATTGACACGACAGGCGACCACAACCTTGCCCGCCGTGACCATCAACAGGTCTCCGTCCGAAGCCCTAGGCCCGATTCTCCCGGTGCAGCCAGCGACTCAAGTGAGGAAGTCGTTCTTTTCAGGGGAAGGAAGGGCGTCCAACAGCGTGAGCCTCAACCAGCCGCTGTCGACCAGATGACCATCCAGGTCCAGACTGTCGAAAAGACCATGCAGCGCATCTCCCTGGCCTCCGCTGGTGAGGGCGGCCCACGCAGACCGTCCCCACCCTCTCCGCAGCCCTGGCAGCTACGTGGACATGACGACGACGACGACCTGGTTGCAGATTACATCGCCAACATGGCCAAGGACGATGACGAGGATGACGAGGACGATGAGGATGATAATCAGAACGGCTTCCGTGGCAATCGGTTCACACACCAGACTTTCTCCAGCACCCGCGACCTTGGTGGACCCGATGGTGACGTCGTGACTGCAGAGGATGAGCCTGATAGTGATGGTTCCATCGCACTCGAGGACAAGGATGATGGTCTAGACGAGGGAGAGGACGATGCTTTCCCGGGTCCCGAGCTGTCCGAGGCGGGCGGGGATGTTTATTCCGATGCAGAGTTCATGGATGACGAGACCCTCGCCCGGCTGCTGGCCAAGCAGGAGGAGCTCGGCCTCGACGACGACGAATTGGTCCTCTTCTCTGGCGAGGGCCTCGATGTCCTACCATCATCGAGCAAGCGAGGAGCTGCACGCAGCCGGGGTAAGTCTGCTGCAAATTCAGCCAAGGGCAAGGACAATGCTCGCAGCCACATACCCAGCGCGAGCGCTGTCGCCGACGTCTTTGACGAGTTGGAATTGACCGACTGGGGCCGCCAAAATCTGCCGCGCATGCCTAAGAGCAAGCGCGGCCAGCCGAACTTTGATCATCTGGACGCCGAGATGGCGGCGACGCTGGAGGCGACGTGGCAGAAAGACCGACTCCGCAAGAAGGAGCGGAAGCAGGCGCGCGAGGAGTTGCGTGCGCAGGGCCTCCTGGGCAAGAATGCCGATCCAGACGACCTGCGTGTGAAGTATCCCACCGGCATGACCATCGACCAAATCAAGGAGGAGATGAGAAGCTTCCTCCTCGGAGACCAACAGCTGTGAGTGTGCCCCCTTCTCGGGTTGGGTGCGCCCTTATTCCATGACGCCAGAAAGCTGACAATACGCTCATCCAGCCTCACTTTGACTCCCATGGACTCCGACGCGCGCAAGACTGTGCACACGCTGGCTCTCAAGTTCAACATCAAGTCCAAGTCTGTCGGTCAAGGCGACCAGCGGCGACCAGTCCTGCACCGCACAGGTCGGACGGTCAAGTACCAGCACGTATCCTTTGAAGAGGTGTTTGCCCGGCGCGGGCGTTCCTACTTCCACCGCATGGACGTGCAGCGCACGCAGGGACCTCCGAGGGGCGGAGGCGCAGGCGGTCGCCGTGGCGGCATCAATCACGCGGCTTTCTCCTACCGAGATGGAGAGGTGGTGGGAGGTTCCGCACCGGAGCTGGGTCAGAGCAACAAGGGCCGCAACATGCTGGAGAAGATGGGCTGGTCTACGGGAATGGCCCTCGGAGCTACAGATAACAAAGGCATCCTGCAGCCCGTGGCTCACGTCGTCAAGCGGAGCAAGGCAGGCCTGGGGTGATGATGCGGTCTTGTTGTCGGAAGAGGGGGGAGCGGGGGACTTCTGGTGTTGTTGTTGTTGTCGTTTGTCTGTGATCGGCGTTAGGCAACTCAAGGAGAATATCCGTCGTCGGCTTCGTGCCTGTTTCCAAGAAAAACATCATGCATTCCGGTCTCTGCGGTAGAGATTCAGGAAAGGCGTCAGAGTCGTGGCGGGCGCTGGTGGGAGACCTGGCGCGCCGCACGACTTAGTAGATCCGTTACAATTCAGCACAAAATATCACCTAAACCTGCGCAGACAGACAAATGTTGATGATTGTTGATCATATGCACGATGTCATTGCTTCCGAAACCCTATTCTGAAGTCAAATATTGTACACCCGCCAAACCCCGGAAACCCTAAAAGCATTGCCCGAAAAGCAAACCATCCGTGACGCATTAAGACACCCGAGAATCATTGGGCCTTGGTATATCTCTTCATGGACCAAGTGCCACGGCTCGCCCCGTGCCTAAAGACAGAGAAAAAAGGAAAAGACTCAACCCCCAACATCGCTTATTTCGTGGAGGACGAGTACTTGGTGACAGCCTTGGTGCCTTCAGACACGGCATGCTTGGCCAGCTCGCCAGGCAGGATGAGGCGGACACTGGAGGGAAAGGATGTCAGTTGATGTGGACACAGGGGTAATGCAAGTGCAGTGATGACGGGTGATGACTCACGAGGTCTGGATCTCCCGAGAGGAGATGGTCGACTTCTTGTTGTAGGCAGCCAGCTTGCTGGCCTCGGTGGCGACACGCTCGAAGATGTCGTTGACGAACGAGTTCAGGATGGACATGGCACGGTTGGAGATACCAGTGTCGGGGTGCACCTGCTTCAGGACTGTTTGGATTGTGGATGTCAGCGACCGAATGTGGTTGGATGTGGTTGGTGTTGATGTTGATGCTCAAGTCGCGTGATGCGCTGGGCCGGGGCGGCTAGCCCGTCCATGACGCGCCAGGGGAGGCCGTCACAGGGATGGAAGTGCAATGCGAAAGACGACGCGAAATGCGACCATGCCATAGAAGACTGAATGAGGAAATGGAAGAAGACTCACCCTTGTAGATGTAGGAGGAGTAGGTCTCCTTGCGGGCCTTGGTGCGCTTCTTCTTGTCGCCAGAAGCAGCAGTCTTCTTGCCAGCATCCTTCTTCTCAGGAGCCTTGGAGGCAGTGGCGGGGGCCTTGGAGGCGGAGGGCTTCTTGTCAGCAGTCTTGGGAGGCATTTTGAATGTTGTGGAAGAAAAACGAGGTTGGAAGTTGTTCAAAGATGAAAGCGGTGGCTGGCTGCTGTTGCGGAAGAAAAGTGGCTGAAGTTGGTTGTTGTTGAGTTGGATAAAGTGTGGATGGGAAGGGTGGGAGAGATGGGGGAGCCCAAGTTTTTGTAGCTGGACGCGATTGGAGTTGAGTGCCACTACTGATTGCTGTGATTGTGATCCAGAGGAGCTTGCGAGCTATTCCCAAAACGGCAGCATGGTGAAAGTCGGATCGCTCCTTCTTTAACTTGCACAGGGAGTGACCCACAAAAAAGGTGTAGCGAATAACAAATAACAAATGCATGGGCAGGAACAGTGGCAGTGGTAAAGACTGATGTAATCAAACGCATGGCTAAGCGACCAAGCTACGTCCATCTTTGGAGGTCGTTCAATACTGCTGCTATTGATGATACCGAAGCGCTACCAGACGTTGAAGAAATACAGATAAAAATGCTCCCACTTTCCCACCACAGGCCAAAATTGAGTCAAAAAAAATTGTAATCTGTAGGTATAGGGGGACGCGTCCGGCTCTACCAGTGGTCCCAAGGGTGAAAGTCGGCGGCACCTGGCGAGACCGGCATTTTGTTGCGACCAGTCGTCAGCATGTATAGAACCGCCCGACCCTTCTTCTTCGCCTCATTGATAACCCTCCACAGATGTAACAAAATATCGATGCGGGCTTCGCGTGGACCATCCACCAGCAGCTCTCCGAACGAGTAGAGCCTAATCCTCATGCCAGAGGCTGCAGGCTGAGAGGGACAGATGCCGCCTCATTGATAGTCACCATCTCCGAACCGCCGCCAGAACTGAGCTGGAAACCCTCGATGGACCATCATGGCCAGCGAGAACTGTAGTTCAGGCCAGCGATCCCGCGTCTCGGCGAGGTTGTTGACGTCCGTCGTGAGCCCATCCAGGCCAATGGACAGGAACCATATCTGACTGCCAGGCTGGACGGCGTCCAAAAGCATCTTCAATTCATGCATCCTGACGCTGGGGTTGGTTGTGAGGGGGACACCGCGCGGATAGTAGCCGATGTCGAACTCCTTGTCGTACCAGAGCTGCGCGCTGCTATAACTCGACCGGATCCAGGGATAGATGAGATACTCCCCCTCAGTCTCTGCCGCACCCCTCAGGACCCTGATGAGAGTATGAGCAGCCTCACGATAGTGGGCGACATGTCTGGCGTATAGTTCTCTGGTCATGTTATCTCCACGACTATACCGCATCCCGACGATGATAATTGTGGGAGACGAGCAGGCCACCATGCGCACCAGATTTGTGGCTCTTGTGTCCCACGTTTCGCTCTGCAGTGGGCTGTGCCGGCTGGACCACAGCGTTTCGGGTGTCAAGAGGCGTATGCCGGGGGAGCTCGCCAGCGTCAATCTTGGCCAGGAGCTCGGGCGTGGACACGCGTGGCGGTGGTGGTAGACAAATCGTAGGTGGAGGCCGAGGATCAAGATCGGGCATGTCTGGTATCTTTTGGCCGAAACTGCGCGGTTCTGGCCGCCATGTCTCATCCACCAAAAAATGGGCGGCCTCAGATGGTGATGACAGCGGCGGTACAGAAGAATGAGGTGGCGGCAAAGGAGGATGATGAGCGACATGCTTCGCGGCTTCGCCCAAAGTCTTTCGAGCATGACGGACCTGCACCGGAGGCTTTGGCGGCGCGTGGAGGTCGAGTGACAAGAGTTGAGGTGGCTGCGGTGGACTTGGCTCTGGATCATCCACGAATGCAGGCCCAGAAGTCTCTGGAGGGCCACATTCAGATAGAAGAGGGATCCCCAGCGGTAACTGCGCCAATGCATGCGGCGGTGTAGGCGCAGACAATGGCGGCGTCGGTCTTGGTTGTTTTTAGGCGGCGCCGGGGAGTCCAGACCGTACGGAAACACAAATTGGAACTCGGTATTCGCGGATTGAGATGGCTGCGGTGGTTTACCATCGTCCTGGCGGCGGCGACGCTTTGGGGGATGAGGATGAATGATATGTGGAGCCGTGTATGATGGCGGCTTGTCGCGATCCTCAGGCGGGCCGCAGTCCGCCAGCGACGGCAAGCCCGGCGGGGGGCGCATTTAGCGTGTAGTACCATAGTGAGGAGAATTGGAGAGTCGTCTCAGGTAGGACTGCGACACTTTGCAGACGTGAGGACCGCCGCGGTTGCTGCTAGGTGACAGGGGAGGCCGCCCCAAGCTGGCGTTGTTGGAACATGCGTATGGGGGAAGGGGGTAGTAGCAGCCCCCAGCCCGCGATCCGAGGACCGTAATAGATTTGAACCAGGGTAACCGCCTGTCTATCGCATGCGCTTCAATTGACCTTACATTCTGTTGTGCTAGGGCCGAGAAAAGAAAAAGTGGAGCAGGGTTCGTCAAAGTAACGGAAGGAGCGACTGACTTTCACGAGATTATCGTTTTCGGACTAGCTCGTAAGCCGCTGCTCGGTGATCTGTGATGCGCTATCGAGCGCGAAACTACTTAACTTGCAGTCTCCCCCACAAACTACGGCTTGCCCTTCTACTGAACCATCCAACACTCTTACAACAAACTATTTTCGCCACCACCACCTACCTTTTGCATTCTTGCATCAACAGACGTTTACGTCTCTGACCTACTACATCTTTTCTTTCCCAACCCAACCCACATTCAAAATGACTGGTGGCAAGTCCGGCGGCAAGGCCAGCGGCTCCAAGAGCGCGCAATCGTGAGTACTCCACCTTCGGCTACGTCTCTCCTGCAGGCGCGTCTCTTTTTGCCGCGTCTTGCTTCAGCCTTCTTCAACCATCATCAACTTCCGTGACCGTGATTCACTAACACCAGAACTCTACAGTCGTTCCTCCAAGGCCGGTCTGGCGTTCCCCGTCGGTCGTGTCCACCGTCTGCTCCGCAAGGGCAACTACGCCCAGCGTGTCGGTGCTGGTGCCCCTGTCTACCTGGCTGCCGTCCTCGAGTACCTCGCTGCCGAGATTCTCGAGCTGGCTGGCAACGCCGCCCGCGACAACAAGAAGACCCGTATCATCCCCCGTCACCTGCAGCTCGCCATCCGCAACGATGAGGAGCTGAACAAGCTCCTGGGTCACGTCACCATCGCCCAGGGTGGTGTGCTCCCCAACATCCACCAGAGTATGTCTCCCCCGTGTCGTCAACGACCCCTTGACCCCATATCAAGCCATCATGTGCTGACAATTACACCTCAGACCTCCTGCCCAAGAAGACTGGCAAGGGTACCAAGAACGCGAGCCAGGAGCTGTAAATTACCTTACATGCGGGGTGTTTGCGGGGTTGCTTTTGTTTTTCGGCCGGCACGTTTGGGTTGTTCATGACATCGGGGTCACGGTTACAGGGTCACTTTAGGGTTGTGTTTTTCGCACGTTTGGGTTGTACATTAATTCCCAAGGTCATGGTTCATGAAATGAATACCACTTGAACAACACTTGGCGTTTCCTCTCCTGCTACTGCCTGCACTGTCGCCGTCTACACAAACAGTAGAGTTTCTGGAATGTTCAGCAAGTCTTCGGATCAACAAAGTTGAGACTGCGACGCGTTTCGTTAAGAGGCAGAACCTTGGTGGCTATCAGCTGCAACTGCAATGACGCGTTCCAGGTCAATCAGATCTGGGTCACGGTTCCTCCTAGTAGCTCTGGTTCGGCTGCGGGTCCGGGTCGTAGACTGTCCTTCGAGCACGTCCACCTGTCGCGTTCAATACATGGGATCATACATGTGACGCGAGAACTCCACCCCTTTGTTAGAAAAGCATAGCCCAGCTGGCTCTTTGCGCTCCCGACTTGTCCTCCGGCAACAGGCCTCCTAATGCAGCAACAAAGGGATGCCGCCGGATGTTGGGGTTGTCGAAGGGGGTGGCGGAAAGGCGTCTGTGGGCCACAGCGGCACTCCTGTTCGTAACAAGTGTTTCTTATCATAGTAGATCCGGGAAAGATAAGGCTGCTCTTGATGGAATGTCTTGTTTCTTTTTGTTTTCTTTTTCGTTCTACTTTTCCTCACGCTCCTCAGTATCCATCTCTATGTACAAGTCCCACGCCTAATCGCCATGCTTAGGTCTAGAATTTGAGACGCGGAGGTTCTGCACAATAGTCAGTCTTTGGGAGCCAGAACTCGTGCAGACGAGAAGAGTTCAGTATGGACATACCACTAACGAGTGGAGACGGGAGGTTTCTCTCGTATTTAGAACCTGTACATTGACAAGATGTTTAGCTGGTGTTCAGCAGTCCCAAGCACATCAGAGACCGGGATCAAACATACCTCCTGGCGCCGTAGGGTGGCAGTAAGGATCAGGGTGTTTCCAGGTGTCCAGCAGTTTCTCGGTCTCCTTGAGCAACGCCTGCGGGCAGTCCAGCAGTCAGTTTCCAGCCGCGACGCGTTCCATCCCGCGCAGCTCGGGTTCGTCTTCAGGGAGAGGGGAGCATACCCTCTGTTGCCTGGGGTCGGTGATGCCTCGGTTGGCCTCGAAGAGCGATCTTATGTAGATGGCCTGGCCGCGCCACAGATGCCGGTGCACGGCCCAGTCAAGGGCCAACTTCAGCGAGCGCCGATATAGTGAACTAGACCAAGAGGTCAGTCAGTCGGCCGGACCACCAGCGACACAGGGGAAAGAACGGGCGGGCGGGAGTTCTCACAGGGCAGCTTGCCGAGACGACATGACGGGCAGGCTGTGATGGTTTGTTGTCGTTGTTATTGTTGTTGTTGTTGTTGTCGAGACCCCCAAGGCAAGCTCGCGAGGTATTGAGCCCGGGCCGGGAAGGTCGCGGCGCTCCTGGGATACGTCTAGCCTGTGGGGCTACCGATTCAAGTCGGCATGGGCGGGAGAGTGTCGAGAGGGATCGAGGTCGGCGGTGAGGACGCGGTGCAGTGCGTGTCGATAGAGGGCGGCGGGTTGGTTGTGGTGGGTTCTCAATGGCCGCGCCAAAAGAGCTTCCCGGGCAAGACGTCAATTGAGATTCTGAACGGGGCCTTGGCTGTAGGGATGCCTCGATTGCGAGGCCTCAGTGTGGACAGGCCTTGCATGGCTTTGTAATTGGAGACGGATCAATCTCTGATTGGGTGGTAAATTCCAGCGGGGCCCAGCGGGGGCAGCCGTGACCCAGCCAGGCCCCCTGCTACTGTGCGCGCTGTGTACTAACAGCTGGCCGCAGTCTCAGTTGTGAGGTCAGAGGGTCGACGGTCACAGGGGAGGTACCATAACGTGTGCGTAGCTAAGATCTCAGTGCTCACAGAGGGTGCCACGGGTGCTCACCTCCAAAAACCCTGCCGGTCGCCTCCGGCAGCAGATCTGGGAGCCACTCCCAGGGGCCAGCACCTTGGAAGAGACTAGGCAAGACCTCGGGACTCAGACTCAGAGCTGCACGACATCTGCAGCGCGCTGACAAGATTTTGGTACACTGCGTCGCCAACCAAGCAAGGATTGGCTGCAGGTTTCTATTTATTACTCCCTCACCAATCCGGTACAGCACCACGATACCTTTGGGCAAAAGAGACATTTTCTGCCTCAGACCCAATTTTGATTTTTCCCTGTGCCTACCCTTACCCATCCTCGCCCTCCTGAGGTCATATTGTATACGGTAATTCCTCTCATCCGTCCATCCGACCCTAACGTCTACCTCTCCTCTCCGTTCTCTTCCGTCCGACACCGCGTATCGTCTGGAGTTTCCTCCGTGCACGAACTGCCTCACCTCACAAGCTGTCCTCTGCAGCATACCTTCTTGCAGGGCCTAGGACACTCGAGTCAACGCCGTCCTGTCGTCGCATGCGCCCCGCCTCCTCCACACCTAAAAGCCTCTGAACCGTCGTCATCAGTTTCGAGTCACCGCCGGAGCGTTGCCGTCCAAAATGTTGAGAACTCTGCGAACCACAGCCCGCGCTGTCCATCTGCGCCCGCTGCAGTCCGTCCAGCACCAGGCCACAACACTGCCTCTGCCCCTGCTCATGCGACATGTCCGTACCTACGCAGACAAGGTCGTCCAGGTCCCTCAGATGGCCGAGTCCATCTCAGAAGGCACTCTGAAGCAGTGGAGCAAGCAGGTTGGCGACTTTGTCGAGCAGGATGAGGAGATTGCTACCATCGAGACGGACAAGGTGCGCCAGAACCAGCTCGCTCTGCGGGCCGTGCCTTTTACCCATCGGGCCGGCGGCCCCCTTGGAGAGCCCTGCTAACTCCTTTTCTCTCTCTCTCTCTCTCTCTCTCTCTTGTTAGATCGACGTCGCTGTCAACGCCCCCGAGGCCGGTACGATCAAGGAGTTCCTCGTCAACGAGGAGGACACCGTCACCGTGGGCCAGGACATTGTCAGGCTAGAGCTGGGTGGCGCTCCCTCCGGGGTGCCGAGAAGTCGGAAGCCAAGGAACCAGCCAAGGAGGAGTCTAAGGAGGAGTCCAAGCCCGAGCCCGAGTCGAAACCAGAGCCCAAGAAGGAAGAGAGCAAACCCGCACCGCCTCCCCCTGCGCCCGAGAAGAAGAAGGAGCCGTCGCCGTCATCTCAGAAGCCCGCCAAGGAGTCGAGCGATGGCCCCGCGAGCATGGGCGGCCGTGAGGAGCGGCGCGTCAAGATGAACCGCATGCGTCTCCGGATCGCCGAGCGTCTCAAGCAGTCACAAAATACCGCCGCCTCCTGACCACCTTCAACGAGGTCGACATGTCTTCGATCATGGAGTTCCGCAAGCTCTACAAGGACGAGGTCCTGAAGAAGACGGGCGTGAAGCTCGGCTTCATGAGCGCCTTCACCCGCGCCGCCGTCCTGGCCATGAGGGATCTCCCCGTCGTCAACGCGTCCATCGAGGGCCCCGACGGAGGAGACACCATCGTCTTCAGGGACTACGTTGACGTCAGCGTTGCGGTTGCTACCGAGAAGGGACTGGTAACACCCGTCGTGCGCGATGCGCAGTCGATGGATATGGTCGGCATCGAGAAGTCTATTGCAGATCTGGGCAAGAAGGTAAGTCCACTTTTTCTTTTGGGGGAAAGGTGGGGAGGGGGTCGTCGTTGCCTCTGTGTATGAAAATTGCTGACTTTGTCCCCTTCTCGAAAAAGGCGCGTGACGGCAAGCTCACCCTCGAGGATATGGCTGGCGGTACCTTCACCATCAGCAACGGTGGTGTCTTCGGCTCTCTTATGGGCACGCCCATCATCAACCTGCCCCAAACCGCCGTCCTGGGTCTGCATGCCATCAAGGACCGCGCTGTTGTGGTGAACGGCAAGGTGGAGAGCCGGCCGATGATGTACCTTGCTCTGACGTATGACCACCGTCTACTCGACGGCAAGGAGGCCGTCCAGTTCCTGGTGAAGATCAAGGAGTACATTGAGGATCCCAGGCGCATGTTGCTGTGAGACTAGATACATAATATGGTTGGGCCCTCTAGGGACAAGGCGTTTATTGCCTTTGTCATGGTGGTTATTACATGAGCTGGTAGCATACGGGTAGTGTGTGTCAAATAGTGTAAAATAGACGACACTGAGAAGACGAACATTTCTGGACGCATCATGTCAGACGAACGCGTGGCTGCCTGTGTGACGACTTTAAGTCAATCGAGTTCATCAGACTTGCCTAGTGGCCATTTGTAACAAAGAAAATAGAAATAAACAAGACGGGTAGAAGCCATCGACTTTCAGACAGTTTCTATATATCAAACGCCTCTGCCGGGACCAGTCTCACAGCCTTGTCTGGTGACCAGTCTAAACTTAGTAGCACTTGATGTGCACCAATCCCTCTTCCCTTCACCCATCCATCGTCTTGTCAGCTTAGACAATTGCACAGCCAAGGGCATGAATCAAGGAAAGTACTGTATAGAGTATGTACTTAGTAGTAGTGAATGATTGAATGTGAAGCAGTCCAAGTCTCGGCAGGTTCTCAGCTTCCCGCTACGAAACACAATACGCGTTCAATCTTCTGATGAGAGGAGGTCAAGGAACAGCTCATAGCATAATTACAAATCTCAAGTCGAGGACGATCGTTCTGCCATTAGCAGGTTAACTTTTTGGGAGAATCTACCTGAGACCTGTTGACCGTCCCCGTTAAGATCCATCGCATAGGATCAATCGTGATCGAGCAAGATGATATGTAAATTAGTGCTGCTGAGGGATTTGTTGAGATCTAGGAAAGTAGTCACAATATCCCAAATATTCCGTCCTAAGAAACGTTCTCCAGCAGGATATGTCTGCCTCCTTGCCACTGATTTATGTAATCAGAGGCGCTTTCTTACACCACTAGCAGGCAAGGTCATGAAGGCTACCTCATCATATATATGCATGAGAAATCCTACAAAGGCATGTACGACTGTGAGGCTCCAGATCACCTCATGGTGGGCTTCAGTAGAGACAGGCAGAGTCGAAAAATAACTCACTCGAGCAGGCACGGGCAGGAGCATTGGATGATACAGCAGCTGCCTATCCAGGCTCAATCAATCTCAGAATGTTCGCCTTGGCTGTCACTCCGGGACCACGGCACCGAGACTCTGCCACAGCCTGCACCTGTCGCCTCTGCCTCCCTCCCAGGAGTCTGCATCGACGATCCGAAATGTAGCCTCCAGCCCAGGGTTGACCATCTGTGTCACATTGATTGTCGTCCCATCGACAGGCGTCCAGCTGATGACCTCGGGCACGCCACCAGTTATGTTGACATTCAGCATCTGATCTCCACCCGATGATGAGTCCACAGACCATTTGGGCCAGTTTCCACTGGCTATGGCTGAGATGTCATCACCTGTTGTTGTGCCATTGGCCGACGTCGTTAGAGATCGGACAATGTCTTCAGGGAGGGTAGGATCATCTACTCGTGACAATCTGGGCTATTAGTAGTCGTTCAAAGGCAAAGACGTATTGTAGAAGCTGACGTAGGGAAAAGGGGGGCGTAGATATAACGCTTCGGTCGCCCCCACGCCCACCTCCCCCCCGGAGGAGGTCGTATCGTCGTCTTTGAGGGGTGATAATAGGAGATGGACAGGAAGGGCGGACTGTACGATTGTGAAACCACGCACCATGAATGATAAACCTCCCCCAGGCCAGCTGCACTGCATGTCTCGCAGCCGCGGTCATAGTGTCCTTGCCCAGGGTCTCGCGATTGAAAGCCTGGTAGGCATCGAGATCCGCGCCATGCTCAGAAGGGGGCACCGAGAACTGATACTTCCATGCTGCGCTGACCTCTGAACTGCTTCCATGCGCGCCAGAGGTCGACGTCGAGTAGGCATTTGCGAGCCAGTAGCTGGGACAGACGAAAGTCGTCTCGGCGTAGAGATTGTTTGCACGCTGTTGTTGTCCAATGGCGAATTCAGACTGATTGAGCGCTGTTGGACCAGTGTCCCCAAGGGTGCTGAAGAGGGGCCCCTGGATGACCGGTGCGATAGAGTACGCTTCGAGCAGACGATCGATGTCTTCGCCCGACATGAGCGGAAACAGGCCCGTGATGAATTCCTCAAAGTCAGGTGCCGAGTCGATGTTTTGCGGAACGAAGCCCTGGCCCTCGTCCGCATTGTTCTGTGTGACTCGTCAAGTATTATCCACATCGGGTCTGATTACAAACTTCGAAGAGGTCCGGTTAAAGGCTTACTCAGGTGAAAGATACCGACTTACACTTGTTAGCATCCTGAGACCATTGACCCTGCCTGCATCCAGCTGTGTAGATGGTCGCTCAGTGAGGAAGTCCGTATCAGTGACGGGGAACAAATGCCCACTGGCCGTACTTGTAGCCTCCACTGACATGAGCACTCGTGTCTTGTAGGATGATGGTGTCTGCTACAACGAGGCAGTCAAATACTGACTGGTTTTGCAAGGCACCCGCGCACCCTGCCCCAGCGGCAAACCTGTCGTATGCTTGTGTCGGCTCGAGACCATTGTAGTCCCACTGCATAGGAAGATATGGCGATGCAGTGATGGCGTTGCTGAAGAGAGAAGTGCCCTCGCCTCCACCATTGGTCATAGCCAAGAGCATCACTGCGCCTGCGCCCGCACTCTCGCCAGAGATGGTCACTCTGTCTGGGTCACCTCCAAATTTCGAAATGTGGCGTTGCACCCACTGCAGGGAAAAGTGCATATCGTGAAGGCCGGCATTCGGAATGCCACCGCTCTTGACAAGGTCTTCGGACGAGAGCCAGCCGAAGGCGCCCAGGCGATACTGGATAAGGACGAGGATGAATCCGTTGTCGTTAGTACTCAACAGTTCCCAGAACTCGTTATTACCTTGGCCTGTGCCATAACCTCCTCCATCTATTAAAACAAGCAGTCAGCCCAGAGACTACAGGGGCTACACAACATGGTGTAAATGTGTTGATGCTGACAAGCTTCAGCAACAGAAGTGCGGGACCTTCTGGCACTTTCCGATTGGACGGGGTACCGGTCTACCAAGGAGGATGCAATGTGTGCACGCAATCACTTACGAATCCACACCATGACTGGTAGGTCATGGGCACTGTGGGCCAAGTCAGCGTCTCTGGTATTGCACAAGAGCCCCGAGTAGCATGAGGACAATTTCTGGACTTTGGGATCATGGCAAGCCACTCCACTGCCTTGCAACATCACCAGGAGAGGTGAATCTCACCTTGCGGGTGTGAAGACGCTCACAAACAAGCAATCCTCATTACCCAGGCCAGATTTATCGAAGTCAAAGTCCGTCGCTCTATTGCCCACCTCAGTGTCATTGAGTGTACTTGGCTTGGTCACGCCTTGGAGGAAAAGTCGTGCTGACTTACAACGGCGAATCCGGAGCTTGGGGGCAGCGTGGTGGGTAGGCCGTCGCCTCGAGTATCTCACTTCGATTCAAAGCAGGAGGTTGAGGCTCTTGCCAACGCAGTCTCCCCGTCGGCGGTGCGGCGTATCGCAAGCTGTAGATGGAGATACCGTAAGTCACCTTATATTACATACATCCTAAGTACTCGGCGAGAGACCGTTCCGGTGTAGAAAATAGTAAGACCTCATAATTACTTACCCTTTAAATATATTCAGATCCGCGCTAGCATTGTAGTAGCCTTGGTAGACCTGGGTGAGTGTAGAATTTTAGCAGCGTAGAAATTTGATACTGAGGCCAGAGGGGCATCGCCTTGCGGACTTCACCACAATGAACTACTTCCGTACCTCGTATCCCAAATCAACAGTCAGGCTGCTGTCATTGGCGCTGCTGGCCCAGGCCACAGCCACATGAGCAGCACATAACAGAGCGAGTGTGTCCCAAGCAGAGCGCATCTTTGACCTTTACCTACTATATTTCCGTGAGGAGGATAGACCTGCTGCGCTGTGGTGCCGTCCAGCTTCTTCCTATATACCCCTCAGCAGTCTAGGGCATGAGTAGCTGAGTGTTACATCAAAGCTGCCGCCACGGTATTACACGGGCCCGCGGTCGAATATTTGGCTCCGGTACCACACGACGATGCAGGTATTAACTACAAACCATCCGGAGCCATTATGCCGTCACCCTCGGCGGAGATTGACACCATTTGCCAATAGTATGAATGAGCTGCAGCTCGAAATTAGCTCGGGATAACTGCGCGCGATTGAGTTCGGAAAAACAAGGTTGTCCGGCATATTTTCTGCTGCAGTGGCCAAGTCTAGTAATTCTTCCTTTGGAGAACCCCGATATAATTACTATATACAGCCAAGACTCCAAATAATACTTTTCGTGCACTGCGTTATGACCCACCACTGCTGCAAACGTTAACTTTTATATCAGAGGCTAATTAGTTAGTAGGTTCAATACTGTTTTGCGGCTGTGTAAACAAACTGAATTAATAGCGGAATTGCATAAGAGTTAGTTTATAAATTAATATGCACACCATGAGGTCAAGCCGAAGAAATTGTTCCTCTAAATATAACATCATCTGCAAGCAGGCTGAGAGTCCTTGCATGCAGCTGCAAACTGTCGATATAAGCGGCACGGGCGATAAGTTGGTCTAAACGAAGCGTGCTACCCATTCTCCTTGCCTCTATCAGGTCCCGGGTAACGTTGCGGACGAGCTGGAGATTCTCCTAGGTAGCTTTCCTTTGAGGAGTAGGTTATATTATGTCTTTCTACATAGCTACCTTCTGTTTGACTAATACATAATCTCGAACGACACAACTGGGGTTTCTCTCCTATATGTAGTAATTGTTTTAGTAGTTTAGGTTAAGATAAAAGAAAACAGGAATACTATATAAGAAAGAGAGCTAGATATACTATATAGAAAAAGCAAACAGAATTTTTAAAAAGCTAGACAGAATATCTTTTACTTCTTAAAATATTTAAATATAGCTATTATCTATAGTATTATTAATATAAGTCTAATTATTAAAATATAAATATAAATTAGTATAAAGTAGATTTATAATCTAAAAATAGCTTATAATATTATATACTTTTATTTTATAATATAATAAATATTATAATAATTCGAAAATTTTTAAATATATAAAAAATTTATATTAATAAAAATAATATTAAAATTATTTTTAAATATAAAATAATAACTAAAATTCTAAATATAAATATTTATTATTTAATAAAAATATTAAATTAATAAAATATATTTATATAATAATTAATAAAAATAAAATTATTAAATTATTATAAGCTATTTATTAAATTATAATATTTTTAATAATTTAATTTTATAATTAAATTATTAAAAATATTATAATTTAATAAATAGCTTATAATAATTTAATAATTTTATTTTTATTAATTATTATATAAATATATTTTATTAATTATATTAATATTAAATTTTTTATTAATTTAATATTTTTATTATTATTTTATATTTTTTATTTATAATTTATATATTAAATAAATTATAATATTAATTTTTTTATTAATTATTATTTTTAATAATTTTTTATAATTATTTTTATTTTTTTATATATTTTTATATTTTTTTAAAAAAATTTTAATAATTAATTTTAAAATTTTAAAATTATATTTTATTTTTTTATATTATAAAAAAATAAAATTATAAAAAATTAAAAAATTTAAATATTATTTTTATTATATTTATTTATAAATATTTTAATTAATATTTATAAAAAATTTATTTATTTTTTTTAAATTATTTTTATTAATATTTTAAATTTTTTTAATTATAAAAAATTATATATTAATTTTTTTTATAAATTTTAATTTAAATAAAATAAAATAATTATTTATTTAATATATTTTAAAAAATAAAATTTTAAAATTTAAAATTTTTAAATAAATTAAATAAATATAAATATTTTAAAATTAAATATTTAATTATTAAAAAATTAATTAAAATATTAAATTATTAATATTTAAAAAAATAAAAAATTTAAATAATATTAATTAATTTATTATAAATTTAATTATTTTTTAAATAATTTTTTAAATAATTTTTTATAATTATAAATTTTTTTTAATTTTATATTTATTTTAAATAATTTTTTATAATAAATTATTAAATAATATTTAAAAAATATAAAAAATAATAATTTTTTATTATATTTATATTATTATATATAAATTATATTAATAATAATAATTTAATTTTATTATTTATTATTTATTAATATAATAATATAAATATTATTAATATTTTATAAATAATATTAAAAATATAATATAAATTTTTTTTATTTAAAATAATTATTTATAATATTTTATAATTATTTATAATTATTTTAAAATATATATATATATAAATTTTTTATATTATTTTTTTTATAAAAAAATATATTTATTTAATTTATAAATTATTATTAAAATATTATTATATTATATTATTTTAATAATATTTTTAATTTTTTAATATTATTTAATTTTTTAATATTATTTAATTTTTTAATAATTATATATAAATATATTATATATATTTTAAATATATTTATTTTATTTTATTTATATTATTTTTTAATTTTTTATTTTAATTTTTAATTTTTTTATTTTATTTAAAAATATTTTAATATTTTATTAATTTTTTATTTTAATAATTTATTTATAAATAAAAATATATTTTTATATATTTAGCTTTTTAAATTAAATTATTAAAATTGCTTATTCATTATTATAATTTTAATTAATAAAATTAATATATAATTTTATTAATTTTTTTAATTAATTTTTTTATAATTTTTATTTTTATTAATTATTCTAATATTAAATCTTTTAAATATAATATATTATTTATTATTTTATATATTTTTATTTATAATTTATATATTAGATAAATTATAATATTATTTTTATTTATTTATTATTATTTTTAATAAATATTTATAAGTTATCTTTGCTTATTCTGCTATATTATTATATTTTTCTAATTAAAATATTAAATATAATTACTAAATTTTATTTTAAGAAAACTAAATAAAGTAATATCTTTTAGCTTTCTATTCTAAGCTAGTATTTTGAAATATTTGCTTATTTTTTCTATATTTTCTGCAAAATTTCTTATTTTGCTTCTATTAAGAATTTCTTCTATTATATTAAATATATTTATTATAAAAAAGAAATTATAATATATAAAAGCTTATTTCTATATAAATATTAAAAATTATTTTTAATATTTTCTTGCTAAAATAGCTCTAAATAAAGCTAAAAGAAGCTTAAAAAAGCAGCTGCTAAAATATATTATTTATATAAGCAATATTATTTATAAGCTAATAAAATAGCTTATATTATCTATTATAATTTAAATATAATTAAAAAGCTAAATTATATAAAAGCGAAGAAAGCTAAAGCTATATATTTAGCTGCTAAAGAAACTAATTAAAATACTAGATTATTAATATTTAAAAATTTCTTATCCAATAGATATTTTAATTTAATTTTAAAAGATTTGAATAAAATTGATTAATCTATAGTAGATCTGAATATATATAATATAGATACTTTTTCTATAGAAGCTTTGGATTTTTATTCTAAGCTAGAATAAAATTTCTAGAATCTAATTTTCGATTTTAATTCTAGCTTTTTTAGTATATATTTTTCTATTAATCTTTTTAATTATTAAAGATACTTTTCTAATTATTTTTTAAATAATTTTTTATAATTATAGAAATTCTATTTTAGTTTCTATATATTTTTATTATAGAGATAATCTTTTTTATTCAATAAGAAAAAGATTTCTATTATTTTGTTTTTAGAGAATTCTTTCTATTTTATATTCTAATTTTTTAGTTTCGATTTTAATAGTATTATCTATTAATATTTCTAATAATACTTATTCGAGAAACAAGATATAGAAAACTAGATATATTCTTATTTTATAAGATAATTTAAGTTTATAATTAATTAGAGAAATTTTTTATAAAATTTTAAATAATCTGATTTTCTGATAATTAAGCTTATTTAATAGCTTAATTATTTTAATATTATACTAAATAAAATAGATTTCTCTCTTTTTTATAAAATTAGTTTTTTAATTTTTTAGAATTAATATATCTAATTATTTATTTCTAGATAAATTTAAGTTCTAATTAGATTTCTTTTTATATTTTCTTAATTTTTTATATTTATTATTTTATTAATTCTATATTTATTCTAAATAAAGCTTTATAAGAAGCTATTAAGTAATATCTATAAAATATAAAAAATAATAACTTTTTTATTATATTTATATTTATATTATTATATATAAATTATATTAATAATAATAATTTAATTTAATTATTTTGCTATTTATTAATATAATAATATAAATATTATTTTATTATTTAATTAATTTATTCTATTTATTTATTTATTTATAAATAAAATATTATTAATATTTTATAATATATTCTAAGCTAGTTTATAAGCAATATTTAAAAATATAATATAAAATTTCTATCTTTATCTAAGATAATTTTTTATAATATTCTATAATTATTTATAATTATTCTAAGAAATATATATATAATATTTTTTGCTATATTATTTTCTTTATAAAAAAAATATATTTACTTAATTTGCAAATTATTACTAAAATATTATTATATTATATCTTAATTAAAAAAATTTTATAAAATAAATAATTTAATAATAAAATCTAAATTAATAAATAATTAAATAATATTAAATATTAATAGAGATTATAATAATTTATAAAGCTTATTATAATAAGCACTGCAGTAATCCGAAGATTCCAAAGTATACAAAAGATTTATACTAATAAGAGCGATGCCAAGACTATCCTTAAATACAGAACAGTAACTGAAATTCTGAATACAAGTATTTACTGCCTAGTATAGGCTACTAGATCAAGAAATAAATAAATACTTAGATCCGGTACTTAGATTGATAACTAAAGAGCTATAAGAAACTATCCTATCTGTAGATATCCTATCTTTATATATCCGGCTCTTTAGTTGGATCAGTTGGATCGGCCGACCGATTCTGGTGATCCGGATCGGTATGGATCGGTGGCCGCTCCCTACTGATCCTGCCTGATTAGCTATATCTTATAACTCTAACCCTTGCTTATATAAGCGTTCTCTAGTATCTAGTATTGGATCTGATACTTGTCTATTTTCTTTTGTGGGGTGATTTGTAATCTGTATGTTGGATAGGTTATAATATTTATATTATTTTATCTTATTTTTTTATAGTTATTATATATTCTAATAATATTTTTAAATTTATTTATAAACTATCTTAATTTCTTAGTAATTATATATAAATATATTATATATTTTCTAAATATATTTATTTTATTTAGCTAGTATTATTTTTTCTAATTTTTTATTCTAATTACTAATTTTAAAAATAATATTTAGTTCTTTTATTTTATTTACAAAATTCTTATTTTTATCTTATCTAAAAATATTCTAAAATTCTATTAGCTTTTTATTCTAATAATCTATTTATTTGTTAAAAATATCTATTTTGCTATTTTCTATTTTTTATAATAAATAATTTTAAGATTAAATTATAAGAAAAATTTTATCTATTAGATTTATTATTTATTTAAAATCTTAATAATTATAAATATTATTAAATTTTTATAATCTAAATATATAATAATTAGATATTTAGTACTAGTTAAATAATAATATTATTTTTTAAATATTTTAATAATAGCTATAAATTTCTTATCTAAGATTCTATAATTAATTTCTAGTTTATTTAACTTTTTTAAAAAATTGCTAATAATTTAGAGATATTTCTAATTATTTTATTATCTAAATTATTTATTAAATATAAAATCTAATATATTAGTTTCAATTTTAAATAATTTCTATAGATTTGCTTTATAAAAGATTAGTTCTAATATAATTTATTTTTTAATTTTCTAAATATAAAAATAATTTTTAATTAATTTAATTAATAGCTTAATATTTTAGAATATTTATAATATTTATTATATATATTGCTAATATATTTTAAAATTCTTAGAATAAATAAAAATATTTTTTAAATAAATTATATAGAAAATATTAAGATATTAATATAAAATATAATTAATTATTTCTTAGAAAAATATAAATATATTAATTAATTTAAAAGTATAATAATATATTTATAATATTTATAATAAATTCTAAGAGCTATTTTCTATTTTTCTTCTTTTTAAATATAGATATAATAATATATTTTTTAAAATTAAATATTATAAACTAATATATTTTTTATAATTAATTTTATAATTTTTTAATAAATAATAGCAGATATTAATTTTTAATAATAATATTATTAGATTATTTATAATTAATATATAATTTAAGTTTGCTATTTTTTTTAAATATAAATATAATTAGATATTTTGCTAGTAATTATAATAATTTAATATAGCTTCTTTTTAAGTTTTTATTAAAATATTCTCTAAATATCTTAAATTATATTTTATCGAATTTATAAATAGAGAAGAATTTAGACTAAGTTTTTTCTTAAATAAGATTTTATAATTATAGAGCTTATATTCTAATAATTTATTTTTAAATCTTTTCTAAAAATAGATTTATAAATTTCTAATATTTTTATAATATATTAGCAAATATTAATATTAATACTTTTTTTATTTCTGCTATTTAGAAAAATAGAAGATATTATTAAATATTTTTATTAAAATTTATTAGTTTTTTCTTAATATTATATTCTAATATTTATTATTCTTATTTACTAAATTAGATTAAATTATAATATATTATTTTCTAAAACTTATTATTATTTTTCTAAGCTAAACTAATTTATAATAGCTTTAATTCCTATTTTATTAATTTTTATTATTTTATATTATTATTTTATATTAGATTAGTTTTTTTAAATCTTTATATATTTATTATTCTAATCTGCTTCTATTTTATATTTAAAAATTTATATCTTATATAATTCTTCTCTATAAGCTATTAGTCTCTGCTAATTTAGAGATATTTATAATTCTATTTAAATATTTTTATTTTTAGCTATTTTTAATAACTAAATTCTATTTTTTATCTTTAATTATAATTATTTTTATAAATATAGCTTATTTTTAGAAAATATAATTAGTAATCTAATTAATTTAAAAATTATATTTCTTAAATTATAAAAATTCTAATATAATTTTATTATATATTATATTTATAATATTAAATTAATCTATTATTTTATATTTATTAATTATTATAAATAAATAATTAGTTTCTCTATTAATTAATTCTTAATTATATATAATTAATTATTTCTTAATTATAAGCAATTTAGTAGAATTTCTCTTCTATTTTTATAATATCTTATCTCTATTAATTATTAATAGTAAAATATAATTTTCTTATATATTATTATTAATAATAATATTATATTATATTTTATTAATTTTTATATAAAATTCTAGATATTTATAATAATCTATTTTTATTATATAGAAAAATTATATAATTCTAATTAGTTATTATTTCTTTATAAGCAATTTTTTCTTTTTAGAAAATCTTAAGCTATCTATTATAAAAGATTCTTAGCTTATTATCTTCTATAATTGCAGATTCTATATTTTTTCTTATTCTAATACTATTATTATATTTTCTAATAAATATAGATTATATAGCTTAGAATAATATATTATTATTATTATATTTGCTTATTAATATAGAATTATAAATAATTATCTAATAGCTTAATATATATATTATAATATTTCTTATTAAAGACTTTTCTATATTTAAGAGCTAATTTTTCAACTGCTTAAAAAATTTATTTATATTTTCAGATAAAGAACTATTTATATCTAACTTTCTTATAGAAATAAATTCTATAGCTATAATTTATATAGAACATCTATATAATATCGCAATAATTAATATAATAAAAGCTAATTTTAGAATCTTTATATTATATTATTTTAATATTTTATAAAGAGATATAAATAAAAAATTTTTATAGATTAAATCTATAGATAATATATTTGATTTTGATATCTATTTTCTTTCTAAAGAATTTTTGGTATTATAAATTTTTATTTTCTATATTAAAAATAATAGATTCTAATAGATTATCAAGCTAATAATCTTAAAAAGGGGATTTTTCTAAAATATCTTCTTGCTCGAATATTTCTAAAATATTTTATTTATTATAAATTATATCGAGTTCTTTCTTTATTACTATTAAAGCCTAATAATTATACTAGTAGATAAGAAAATAATATTTTCTATTATATTCTATAGATTTATTATAAAAGCTATTTAAATAATTCGAATTATTAGAATTAATTGCTATATTATAAAATAAGATAAGCCTATCTATTACTAGCTATCTCTTTTTTTAGATATTTTAGAAAACTATTTTAAGCTTTTCTTTATCTAAAAATATAGTAAATAACTATTATTATAGCAAAATATCTAATTAAGAAATTTATAATTAATAAAATCTACTATTTGCTTAGATTAGATATTATTGCTTAGCTAATTAGATTTTTATTATTATATAGTATTTATTTATTAGTTCTTAAAAATAGATTGCTAGTTTTATTTTTAAGCTAGCAGTAATCTCTAGCAAAATAGCTAGATTTGCTATAATTAAAGCAATTTTTTTTAGATATACTATTATCTAATTATATTAAATTCTATAAAATTAGTTTATATACTACTATTTTAAGCTATATTAGAATATTATTAAAAAAATTAGTTTTATTATATATATAATTGCTAATATTCTTTATTAGTATTAAGCCTTATTTAAAAATTTTATAATTAAGCTATCTTTTTTTATTATTTTTCTTAATTTTATTCGAAATTCTAATTATTAATATATATAATTATAATAATATAATTTACTAGATTATTAGATTAATTTAGCTTATAGAATTTATTCTTTATTAAATTTTTAAATCTTTTATAAAATTTAAATAATAGTATTTTATTATCTTAATTAATTCTTTTACTAAATTAATAGAATTTGAAAATATATTCTAATACTAATTTTAGTTATTATAGGCTAGTAAGAGCTTATTATGCTATTTATTTTTTATCTGAGTTGCTAAAAGCTTTTTTAATAGAGTTTTCGAATTCTTGAAAAGAGTTGAAAATTGTCTAAGTCTTCTTATTATAATTATCAAAATATTTATAGTTATTAAAATAATTGCAAAATAAAGATTTAAATTAGATAAGAATATTGCTAGCAAAGCAGGTTCTTATAAAAATAATCTTCTTATATTTTTCTATAAATTAAGCTTTATAATACTAAAAATAGGCTTTATATTAAGTAATAAAGGCTTAGAAAATATTTTTTTTTTCTTTTATAAATAATTAGCTATTCTATTTTATAAGCTTTAATCTAAATCTTTGTTTCTAGAAAAGTTCTTTAATATAGATTTATAAAGCTTTAATTTTCTGCTTAAGCTTATTATAAGTTTTAGAATAAAGATAATAGATAAAATAGAAATTTAGAAAAATATTATATTCTATATTATTTAAGAAAAGTATACTAAATTATTCTTAAAAAAAGTTATTAAAATATAATAAATACTATAATAATTCAAAAATTTTAAAATATATAAAAAGTTTATATTAATAAAAGCAGTACTAAAATTATTTTTAAATATAAAATAATAACTAAAATTCTAAATATAAATATTTACTATTTAATATAAATTATTAGAATAGATTATAATTTAATATTTAAATTTAATATTTAGATTAATAATTAAAAAGCTATATATTATAATCTATTTATTAGTAAAAATATATTTTTATATATTTAGCTTTTTAAACTAAATTATTAAAATAGCTTATTAATTATTATAATTTTATTAATTCTAATTAATAAAATTAATATATAATAATATATTTATAATATTTATAATAAATTTAAAAAAAAATTTAATATAAATATAATAACATTTTTTTTAAAATTAAATATTATAAATTAATATATTTTTTATATTTAATTTTATAATTTTTAATAAAAAATAATAAATATTAATTTTTAATAATAATATTATTAATTTATTTATAATTAATATATAATTTAAATTTTTTTTTTAAATATAAATATAATTAAATAATTTATTAATAATATTAATAATTTAATATTATTTTTTAAAATTTTTATTAAAATATTTTCTAAATATTTTAAATTATATTTTATTAAATTTATAAAATAAAATTTTATATTTTAATAATTTATTTTTAAATTTCTAATATTTTTATAATATATTAATAAATATTAATATTAATATTTTTTATTTTTATTATTTAAAAAAATAAAAATATTATTAATTTTTTAATATTATTTTTAAAATTAGATTAATTTATAATAATTTTATTTATTATTTTATATTAGATTTTTTAAATTTTTATATATTTATTATTTAAATTTATTTTTATATAATTTTTTTTATAAGCTATTAATTTTTATTAATTTAAAAATATATATAATTTTATTTAAATATTTATATTTTTAGCTATTTTTAATAAATAATTTTTATTTTTTATTTTTAATTATAAATAATTTAATAAATTCTTTTTTATTTTTATAATATTTTATTTTAATTAATTATTAATAATAAAATATAATTTCTTTATATATTATTATTAATAATAATATTATATTATATTTTTTTAATTTTTATATAAAATTCTAAATATATATAATAATCTATTTTTATTATATAAATAGATTATATAATTCTAATTAGCTATTATTTTTTATAAGTAATTCTTTTTTTGGAAAATCTTAAGCTTTTTATTATAAGAAATTCTTAGCTTATTATTTTTTATAATTATAAATTCTATATTTTTCTTTATTCTAATATTATTATTATATTTTCTAATAAATATAGACTATATATAATATATTCTAAATTACTATATTATATAAAATAGTATATATGCTTTAATTGTACAAGATAATAGCAAATATAGTTAAGTAAATATGTATTAATTGCTGCTATATAGAAAGAAAGCTTATATTCTCGCAAAGATTATTTATGCTTATAATTTAGAGAAAAGATCTGATTATAAGCTCTCTTTTTCCTTCTATTGCTCTCTAAGACAATAGGTCTCTAGCCCGCTTTCTATAATCAAGAGAGTAGACTGAGACAGAGATATACTACTCTAAGATAGTAATTGGCCAAAGCCAGAGTTGAACCCTAATCTTCGCATTTCTTTTGCATAGACTAAGCGTAGCTACCAAATAATGCACTCTGGACTACTGCACTATATAAACGAGTATACATGCCTTAACTGCGCAAGATAATAGCAAATATAGTTAAGTAGATATATATTAATATAATTTATAATAATATATTATTATTATTAAGTTTATTTATTAATATATAATTATAAGCAGTTATTTAGTAGCTTAATATATATTTAGTTATATCTTATATCTAGAATTTTTTTATAATTTAGAACTAATTTTTTAATTATTTAAATAATCTGCTTATATTTTTATATAAAAAACTATTTATTTTTCATCTTTTTATAAAAATAAATTCTATAATTATAATATATATAAAAGATTTATATAATTATATAATAACTAATATAATTAGAGCTAATTTAAAAGTTTTTATATTTAGTAATTTTAATATTTTGCAAAAAGATATAAATAAAAAATTCTTATAAACTAAGTCTATACATTATATATTTAATAATATTATTTTATTTTTTCTTAAAGAATTTGCACTATAATTTTTTATTCTTAATATTAAAAGTAATAAATTCTAATAGATTATTTAGCTAATAATTTTAAAAAATAAGCTTTTTTAAAATATCTTCTTATTTAAATATTTTCAAAATATTTTATTTATTAATTATAAATACTATATTAAAATTTATATTTTCTATATTATTTTTATGTCTATTATAAATTATATTAAGCTCTTTTTTTATTATTATTATAATTTAATATTTATATTAATAGATAAAAAAATAATATTTTTTATCATATTTTATAGATTTATTAAAAGAATTATTCGAATAATTTAAATTATCAGAATTAATAGCTATATTATAGAATAAGCTAAATCTATTTATTGCTAGCTATTTCTTCTTTTTAGATACTTTTAAGAACTATTTAAGCTTTTTTTAATCTAAAAGATAATAAGAAATTATTATTATAATAGAATATCTAATTTAGAAATCTATATTTAATAGAATCTATTATTATTTAGCTAATTAGATTTTTATTACTATATAATATTTATTTGTTATTTTTAGAAATAGATTACTAATTTTATTTTTTAAACTAGTAGCAATTTTTAATAAAATAGCTAGATTTGCTATAATTAAAGCAATTTCTATCTCTTTTCTAGATATATTATTATCTAGCTATATCGAGCTTTATAGAGCTAGTATATATGCTGCTATTTTGAGCTATTTCTTAGTATTAGAGCTTATTGCTTTATAGCTATATTCTTTTTCTAATATTAGCTTAATATTTCTAAATTTAGCTTCTTTTCTTTATTTTTCTGATTTTTATTTATAAAGCTTATTATTAATATAAATTGCTTTAGCTATATATTTATAGAATTTATTAAATTTATCTTTTTTCGAAATCTTATTTTTAATTTTATTTTTAAATTTTTTATAAAACTAGATTATAAAAGATTTATTATTCTAACTCAAATACATTATAATTTGCTAAAATTATATAATATATTTAGAAGCTAATTTAGTTTATTTAAGCTATATAAGAAATTATTTTATAATATATTATTTATTAGATCTATTAAAGATTTCTGAAATCTTATTATCTTATATAATTACTAAGTTTTCAAAATAGTTATAGATAGTAAATTCAAACTATTTAAAAATATCTTTTTCTAATTGCTATTTTATAAAGAGAATTTTATTTTTCTTTATAGAGAATTAAGTCTAATAGTACTTAAAATAGATATAAAGCTATATAAGAAAGCTCTAAAGTATTCTATATTTATTTTTTAAAAAGCCGGGCTGCTCTAGTTTAAGGAGCTTATTCTGATAAATCTAGTTAAGTTTTGCGATTTTGGCTTTAAGAGCTTTAATCTAGGCATTTAGAAATTTATTCTGCTATCTTAGTTTTTATTAGTAAAAGAAGAGAGAGCTATTCTCTAGTTATTGCTAGTAGCAGATAGAATTAGAATTTATTAAAAAGCTATTATATTCTATTATTACTTAAAAAGAGTATATTAAACTATTTTTAAATAAGAATTATCAAAATATAATAAGTATTGCAGTAATCTAAAGATTTCTAAATATATAAAGACTTATGCTAATAAGAGTAGTACTAAAACTATTTTTGAAAATAGAATAGTAACTAAAGTTCTAGATATAAGTATTTACTATCTAGTATAAGCTACTAGATTAGTTATAATGCAATATTTAAATCTAATATTTAGATTAATAACTAAAAAACTATATACTATAATCTATCTAAATAGTAAGAAATATATTCTTATATATTTAGCTTTTTAGACTAGCTTATCTAGCTCTCTAGTAATCTAGATAATTCTGAATTATCTAACTTATTAATAATTCTAATAATCTATCTTTCTAATTTTAACTGTTGCTTATATAAGCAGATTCTGCTAATTATCTCGATATTAGATTTTTTTAATCTAGCATTCTAGCTATTATTTTATATACTCTTATTTATAATCTATATATTTGTTATAAGCTTAAATTTTTAGCTCGAGCACTAGATTGCTATAGCAGTACTATACTAATACTGCTTTAGTATTATATAACTAGAGTTATATTTCTATACTATTTTAGCTTGCTAGCAGCTTATATATAAGCTGCTAGCAATACTCTTTCTTAGTATAGCAAATCTTACTACTATTTGAGCACTCTTATAAATCGAATTGAAAGATCAGTCCTTTATATAAATTTGCCATCTCTAATTAGAAAACTATACACATATAATAAGATAAAAATAGCAGATCAGCTCTTTTTTTTCTTCTAATATTAGCACAGAGAACTTAAGTAGTATATAGAAAAAGCCTAGCAATACTAAAATATAGAGCTATAAAAATATTTAGAGCTTTGAATAAGAGTATTCTAAGCTATTGATAATTATCTAAGAATATAGTCTAAGTATAACTGAATTTTAGCAAAAGATTGCGAAATTAAAAAGCTATTTCTATTAAATATAATAGTAGCTTATCTAAAAAAGAAATAATTTTTACTAAATACTAAATTCGCTAGTAATTATATAATATTTCTAATATAATATTTAATAATAGAATATATTTTCAAAACTAATATAAAATTTATTAATAGCTTATAAGATTAATAAATATAGTTTTAGAAAAATCTTAATAAAAAGATTTAGAAATAAATTAATATTCTCTATAAAAAAAGCAAGACAGATACTAATTTTAATATAAATATATTTTTTTATATTTAAAAGCTTATTATAGTAATCTATATTATTAAAAAGATATATTAGTTTAATTTAAAAACTTATAAATATAAAATAAAGATTTTTTTATAATTTCTTATTAAATTTAAATAGTTTTTAATATAAGCTAAAAGCTTATATTAGAATAATAAAATATATACTAATATTTTTTATATTAAGCTTTTATTCTAAATTTATAAGATAGTAATTAGCGCAAATATTAATAAATTATTATATTATATAATAATTAATAAATATTAGAAATTTATATAGAAACTAAAAGCTTAGAATTTCAAATAATAAATATAATTTAATTATATACTAAATATTATTTTTAAAATAGCTTAGCTTTAGTAAAGAAATAATAATAAACTAGAATTAAAATATTCTAATAACTAATATTATTATTATTAGTATAAATTAAAATAAAAAAGGCAAAAGCAGATAAAATAATTTGCAAAAAGAGAATACTTACTAATTATATAGAAATAGCTTAGATACTAGTATAAGTAAGCAGGCTATATAAGGCTTATATTAGTATATATAATAGATTTTGAATAGTATTCGAAATAATTATTAAAATAGAAAAGCTTATTTATAATATAACTTTATAAAGTATTTTATTTATAATTGCTTATTATTTTTTCTATAAATTTTAATATTCTAAATATAATTATTTAAAATTAATAAAAATATTCTAAATAAGAATAAAATATTAGCAGATATTGCTAAAGCAAGAAATATTTAGCTTTTATATAGAATTTTTTATAAAAATAAGCTACTAAATTTTTAAAACTAATTCTATTCTATACTAAATCTATTAGCTAGATATAAAAGCTTATAAATAGCTTTTTATTTTTAATTTCTATTCTTATAGATAATATTTTCTTTTTTAATATATAAATAGATATAGATTATAATTATTATAATATTATAAGCAAATATATAATATAGAAATTCAATTTAAAGCAAATCTGCTTATTTATAGCTTATAATCTGGAAATAATATTAGGCTTTTCAAAAGCAGATATATTATATATATAGTCTTTTTTTAAGCAAATATTAATAATTAGATAATAATACTCTGTATTTATATAATCTCGAATTTAATTTAAAATCTAATTCTTAGCTTTTCTTAGATATAATATTATTAGATCCAGCTTAATACTAAAAAGAAATTATTATAAATAGAAAATATAGATAATATAAGAATAAGAGAATCTCGAGCCTAATTCCAGAAAATATAGATTAAGAATATCTTAGAAAATATCTTTCTAACTTTCTTAAAAGCAAAAATCGCAAAAAAATAGAAGTAAACTCAATTCTTAAGCATAAATCTCTATAAAATCAATCTTATTCTAATAATAGAAAAAGAATAGAGAGAGAAAAAAGAAATAATCTTTTATATAAACTTTATAATTTTATTAATCTATTTAATAAAGCAAAAGCTTTAGCTCTGCCTCTATATTAAGATAGATATAATTACTATATTAAGCTAAAAATAAATATATAAAAGAAATTTTTTATATTATTCTAAAGCTTATTATATTTTATATTAAAAACTAATTTTTAGAATTATATTAATAAATTATAAATTTAGTAAATAAGAAATAAATATAAATAAGCTTCTTATTAGCAATAATATCTATTTTTTTATATAGATTATTAAGCTCTTAATAAAATTATTAAATAAAATAGATTTCTTCTATTATTTATAAAAAGATATTAAGATTTTTATCTAAAATAAAATAATTTATTAAATTAAATATATATTTAATATTTTATTAAATTTAGATTATATTAGAAAGGAAATATCTAATAGTATTTTAAATATAATTTAGCTTATTTAAATAATTAGTTATATCTTTCAGATTAGCTAAAATACTTGCTATATTTTAATAGTATATTAATAATATTTTCTAGAATATTCTTAATAAATATATAATAATATATCTAGATAATATATTAATCTTCTTTTAAGCTTTTAATAAAATTATATAAAAGATCTAAAAATCTTTTAATAATTATAGAAAGCTAAGCTAAATTTAGATCTAAAGAAATATATTTTTATAGTTATAGAAATTAAATATTTTAGCTTTATTATAAAAGCTAATATTAGAATTTATATAGATTCTAAAAAGATCTGTATAATATATAAATAGAAAACTTTATAAAAAGTTAAGAATATATATAGTTGTATTAGATTTGCTAATTTTTATTAAGATTTTATATAAAACTTCTCTATCTTATTTTTTTCTCTTATATATTTTGTTTAAAAAGAGATTCTATTTACATAAATAGAAAGAAAATAAGCAGTTTTTAATATATTAAAATATATATTTATTATAATACTAATCTTAATATAATAAGATTTTAATTAAGCAATAATAATAAAAATAAATTATTTAGAAGCAGCTTTAGAAAGATATCTATTATAATATTCTAAAAAAGAAATCTTTTATCTAATTATCTACTATTTAGTATAATTAATAGAAATATAAAAGAATTATATTATTTATAATAAAGAATTTCTAGCTATAATCTTTTTGCTTAAAAGTATAATTATCCAAATTTTATAATATATATAAATTTTTTACTATTTTTATAGATTATAAGAGCTTAGAATATTTTACTAAATTCTAACTTAAATTCAAATAGTAAGTAAAATAGACAAAGATTCTATTTCTATTTTAGTTTTATTTTAAATATAGACTAAATAAGAATATATTATATCTAGATATATTTTTATATCGAGCTTAGAATAAAAGAATAATAACTAGCTTTTTTTGCTATCTTTTAGCTTATTTCGATTTCTTTACTTAAGCTAGCTTTTCTAATAAGATTCCTAATTAGCAATATTCTATTTAAGAAGAATTATCTAGCTATCTTATAAAATATAATAGTAATATTAGATTTAGATTATAAACTTTAGCTTAAAATAATCTAATTAGAAGCAAAAAATATTTTCGAGAAAAGCGAATATCTAAGAGCAAATAGCTAATTATATTCTAAATATTTAAAAAGCGCTTTAATATTAAAGATAGCTCTAGCTTTCTAAATCTAAACTATTTATAATTATAGTTCTATAGCAGATATATAATTTATTCTTATTAGGCTATTTAAAGCAAAATATTATATTTAATATTTTTTAAAAAAACTATTATTAGAATAGTATATTAAAAGATATAAAGATATTTATAAAGAATTATAATATTTATAAAAAAAATATCTTATTTAATAATTATACTAAGAATTATTATAATCTTTATCTATATCGAATTAATTTTAGATTTAGATTTTAATCAATTTTATAATAGATCTATTAATAGAGAAGAGCAGCTTATAATATTTATTAATAATTACTAATTATCTTTTTTAAATATATCTAGCTTAAAGCTATATATTTAATAGCAATTAAGAAATATATAAAGCAATTCTATAATATTTAATAGAAATTCTATAGCTTTTTCAATTTAATTATTAATAATTATAGATTAGATTAAATTAGTATCTTTTAATCTTTTTTATATAAGATAATTAAGATTAAGCAATATCTATTTATAGCTTATTATTTTAAAAATAATAATTAGCTTTATATAGAATAATTAGCCTAGCTATCTGCTAGCTTATTAGCTAGTCTTTAAATAGCTAGAATTTTTTTAATTATTATAATAAATTCTAATTATTTTTTAATAGATTTAATATAGATATTATTTAAAAGCTATTTATAGAATAGATATTATAAATAAGCTTTAGAAGCTATATTATAATATTTTTTAACTATTTCTAAAATAAAAGCAATTTAGCTTAGATAGCTATAGCTTATATATAATAAGAATAGAAATTCTTAGTAAATTGCTACTAATAACTAGCTAAATGTTTTATAATTAAAACTAAAATCTAGCTAAGCCTATATAATATAAAAACTAACTAGCTTAGTAAGAAATTTAATTAGCTATATAATAAATACTAGATTATTATAATTCTATCTCTATTAATAATTATATTAGATATTTTATAAAATATATATCTAAATTTTTATATAGAACTAATTAAAAAAGCTATTACTAATCTGCTATTATTATAGATATAAATAAATATAAGATGAGATTCTATTCTAATTCTAAATAAATATAAATCTCTAGTAAAAAAGTTTTTTATAAAAAATATTTATTACTAAAAAAGCAAAGGAATATAGAAATTAGTATTAGATATTAATAAAATAGCAAAAATATAATTTCTCTAAATAGTATCTACTATATATAGTAAAAATATTAAAGCTTTAGATAAATTCGAGATAAAATAGAAGAATATTTGCATTTATAATAATCTAAAATTACAAAAGTAGCAGAATATGGTAAAAATAAAATATTATTATATTATATCGAATAATCTTCTAATAGAGATTAAGATATTTTAAGAAAAGCATTATAAGAATAATTCTATTTATAATTTAATATAAAAAAAAGAAAATAAAAGATTATAAAAATAGAAAAGGCAAAGAATTCTTATACTGCTATCTAGCTGCAATTACTATAACTGCTATAGCTACTATAGCTATTATATGTAATAAGCACTGCGGTAACCTAAAGATTCCGAAGTACAAAAGGGTTTATGCTAACAAGAGCAGTGCCAAGACTATCCTTGAATACGGAATAGCAGCTGAAGTTCTGAATGCGAGTGTTTACTGCCTGATATAGGCTACTGGATCAGAATATAATCCAATACTTAGATTAATAACTAAAAAGCTATATACTGTAATCTATCTAGTAGTAATAATTATATCCTTATATATCCAGCTCTTCAGATTAGATTAATATGCTTGCTGGCGAGTCTAGTAATCTATAATATATAGCTTATTAGGATTATTATTAATTCTAGCAATCTATCTCTATAATTCTAATCCTGGATTATATAAGTATATTTTATTAGTTATTCTAATATTTGATTTTTTTAATCTAGTATTATATTATTCTATATATTCTTATTTATAATCTATATATTAAATAGATTATAACATTATCTTCTTTCTATTTATTATTATCTTTAATAATCTTTTATAAATTATTTTTATTTATTCTAGTATATTATTATGCTTTTCTAATTAAGATATCGAATACAATTAGAAAGCTTTGCTTATCTGCTGCTAATTCTAATAAGAAGAAATAAAAGGGGTTTTTTTTCTAATCTATTTTTTATAATAGTTTTATTATATATCTGTATTTTTATTATAATAATCGGGGTTTTAATTTCTATATTATATTGCTTTATAATTCTTCTTATTGTGCTAAGTATATAGCTTAGAATCGCTTAAAGTATAATATCCTGAAGCCTATTAATTCTGTAGAGCTACTACTTATTTTTTTCTAGTACTAGAAGCTAGAAGACAAAATTGAATAATTAGAGTGGAAATTATTATACTTTTATTAATAGAAGAAAATATAGCAGGAGTAGATATCTTATACTATTCGCTATAAATTATCTAATCTAGAGAAATTAGAATATATAGAAGCTAAAGAAGCTAAGGCTAAGCGCTTAGCTGCTAAAGAGGTCGATTAAAGTATCGAATTGCTAGTATCTGAGAGTCTCTTGTCTAATAGGTATTCTGATTCGATTTTAAGAAATTTGGATAAAATTAATTAGTTTATTATAGATCTCGATATATTTAGGATAGGTATTTTTTCTGCAAAAACTTCAGATTCTTATTCCAGGCTAGAGCAAAATTCCTAAGATTTGGTTTTTAGTTTTGATTTTCTAGGTATATATTCTCTTATTGATCTTCTTAGTTATTAAGAATATCTTTCTAATTATAGAGATTCTATCTTGATTTCTATATATTTTTACTATAGAGATATTTTTCTATTTAATAAGAAAAAGATCTCTATTATTTTGCTTTTAGAGAATTTTTTCTATTTTATATTCTAATTTTTTAGTTTTAATTTTAATAGTATTATCTATTAGTATCTCTAATAGTATAGATTTGAGAAATAAAATATAGAAAATTAGATATATTTTTATTCTATAGGATAGTTCGAATTTATAATTAACTAGAGAAATTTATTATCAAATTTGAAAAATCTGATTTTTTTATAATTAAGCTTATTTAATAGCTTTATTATTTTGATATTTTATTAGATAAGATAGATTTTATCTCTCTTTTATAAAATTAGTTTCTTAATTTTTTAGAGTTAGTATATTTAGTTATTTATTTTTGAATAAATTAGAGTTCTGATTAGATTTCTTTCTAAATATTCTTAATTTTTTATATTTACTATTCTGCTAATTCTATATTTATCTTAAGCAAAGCTTTATAGTAAATTATTAGATAGTATCTATAGAATATATAGAATAGTAATTTTTTATTATATTTATATCTATATTATTATATATAAATTATATAAATAGTAGTAATTTAATCTAATTATTTTATTATTTATTAATATAATAATATAAATATTATTCTATTATCTAGTTAGTTTATTTTATTTATTTATCTATTTATAAATAGAATATTATTAATATCTTATAGTATATTCTAAGCTATTTTATAAATAATATCTAAAAATATAATATAAATTTTCTATCTTTATCTGAGATAATTTCTTATAGTATTTTATAATTACTTATATATATAAGATCTTTTATTATACTGCTTTTCTTATAAAAGAGAAAATAAGCATATTTGCTTAATTTGCAAACTATTACTAAAATACTATTATATTATATTTTAATTAAAAGTTTTTATAAAATAAATAGCTTAGTAATAAAATCTAGGCTAATAGATAACTATATAATATTAGATATTAATAGAGATTATAATAGTCTATAAAGCTTATATTTATTTATCTTATTTTATTTATAATTATTATATATTCTAATAATATTTTTAATTCTTTTTCTAAAATTTAAGAAATTCTAGTATTATTTAATTTATTTATAAATTGCTTTAATTTTTTAGTAATTATATATAAATATATTATATATATTCTAAATATATTTATTTTATTCTGCTAGTATTATTTCTTCTAGTTTCTTATTTTAGTTATTAATTCTAAGAATAATATTTAGTTTTCTTGCTTTATTTATAAGATTTCTGTTCTTATTTTATTTAAAGATATTCTATAATTAACTTCTGATCTATTTAGCTTTTTTAAAAAATTGCTAATAATCTAGAAATATTTTTAATTATCTTGCTATCTAAGCTATTTACTAAGTATAAAGTCTAATATATTAGTTTTGATTTTAAAAGATTTCTATAGATTTGCTTTATAGAAGATTAATTCTAATATAACTTATTTTTTAATATCAAGAAAAGCTTTATATATTTTCTGAGTCTATTTGAAAAATTATTTATTTTTAATAAGATCTATAAGAGATTTTGCAATCTTGCTATAGTTTTTAATAAATTATTTATAAAAGTTAGTATATTTAAAAATATTCTAATATTTTTAATATTCTAGAATTTAAGCTAATTTCTAATTATTTTAATTTAATTTTTTTATATACTAATATATTTAAATTTAATTATATATTTAAGATAATTAATTTTTTAAATATAAAAATAATTTTTATTAATTTAATTAATAGTTTAGTATTCTAGAATATTTATAATACTTATTATATATATTATTAATATATTTTATAATTTTTAGAATAAATAAAAATATTATCTAAATAGATAATATAGAAAATATTAAGATATTAGTAGAAAATATAATTAATTATTTTCTAGAAAAATATAGATATATTAATTAATCTAAAAATATAATAATATATTTATAATATCTATAGCAAATTCTAAAAGCTATCTTCTATTTTTTTTTAATATAGATATAATAGTATTTTTTTAAAAATTAAATATTATAAATTATTATATCTTTTATAATTAATTTTATAATTTTTTAATAAAGAATAGCAGATACTAATTTTTAATAGTAATATTATTAAATTATTTATAATTAATATATAATCTGAGTTTGCTATTCTTTTTAGATATAAATATAATTAGATATTTTGCTAGTAATTATAATAATTTGATATAGCTTTTTTTAAATTTTTATTAAGATATTTTCTAAGTATCTTAAGCTATATTTTATCAAATCTATAGATAGAGAAGAATTTAGGCTGAGTTTCTTTCTTAAGTAGGATTTTATAATTATAGAGCTTATATTCTAATAGTCTATTTTCGAATTTTTTTAAGAATAAATTTATAAATTTCTAATATTTTTATAATATATTAGCGAATATTAATACTAGTTCTTTTTCTATTTCTGCTATCTAGAAGAATAGATAATATTATTAAGTATTTTTATTAGAATTTATTAATCTTTTCTTAATATTATATTTTAATATTTATTATTCTTGCCTGCTAAGTTAGATTAAATTATAATATATTATTTTCTAAAATTTTTATTATTATTTTTCTAAGCTAGACTAATTTATAATAGCTTTATTTTCTGCTTTATATTATTGCTTTATATTAGACTGATTTTTTTTAATCTCTATATATCTACTATTCTAATTTGCTTTTATTCTATATTTAAGAGTTTATATTTTATATAATTCTTTTCTATAAGCTATTAGTTTCTGCTAATTTAGAGATATTTATAATTCTATTTAAGCGCTTTTTTTTCTTAGCTATCTCTAATAACTAGATTCTATCTTTTATTTTTAATTATAATTATTTTTATAAATTTAGCTTATTTCTAGAAAATCTAGCTAATAGTCTAATTAATTTAAGAATTATATTTTTAAGCTATAGAAATTCTAATATAATTTTATTATATATTATATCTATAATATTAAATTAATCTATTATCTTATATTTATTAATTATTATAAATAAATAATTACTTTTTCTATTAATTAATTTTTAATTATATATAATTAGTTTTTTTTCAACTATAAATAATTAAATAGATTTTTTCTTTTATTTCTATAATATCTTATTTTTATTAATTACTAATAGCAAAATATAATTTTTTTATATATTATTATTAATAATAGTATTATATTATATTTTATATATTTCTATATAAAATTCTAGATATATATAATAATCTATTTTTATTATATAGAGAAATTATATAGTTCTGATTAGCTATTATCTCTTTATAGGCAATCTTTTCTTTTTGGAAAATCTTAAGCTATCTGCTATAAGAGATTCTTAGCTTATTATCTTCTATAATTGCAGATTCTATATCTTTTCTTATTCTAATATTATTATTATATTTTCTAATAGATATAGATTATATAGCTTAAAATAATATACTATTATTATTATATTTGCTTATTAATATATAATTATAAATAATTATTTAATAGTCTAATATATATATTATTATATTTTTTATTAAAAATCTTTTTATATTTAAGAGCTAATTTTTTAATTGCTTAGAGAATCTGTCTATATTCTTGAATAGAGAATTATTTATATCTAATCTTTTTGCAGAAATAGACTCTATAGCTATAATATATATAGAAGATCTATACTAAATTATAATATTTGCTATATTAAGAACTAATTTTTAGATCTTTATATTATATTGCTTTAATACTTTATAGTAAAATATAAATAAAGAGTTCTTATAGATTAAGCTTATATATAATATATTTAATTAGAGTATCTGCTTTCTTTTTAGAGAGTTTCTAATATTATAATCTCTTATTTTCTATACTAGAAGTAATAGATTTTGGTAGATTATCTAGCTATTAATTCTATAGTATATCTTCTTATTTAGATATTTCTGAAATACTTTATTTGCTAATTATATCGAATTCTTTTTCTATTATTAGCCTAATCTAGTATTTATATTAATAATTAAGAGAATAATATCTTTTATCTTATTTTATAAAGCTATTAAAAAAATTATTTAAATAGTCTAAATTACTAGAGTTTATAGCTATATTATAAAGTAAGCTATATCTATTTATTGCTAATTATCTTTTTTCTTTAGATATTTTAGAGAATTATTCTAAGCTTTTTTTGTCTAAAAATATAATAAGCAACTATTATTATAGCAGAATATCTAATTAAGAAAGCTATATTTAATAGAATCTGCTGCTTGTTTAAATTAGATATTATTGCTTAGCTAATTAAATTTTTATTATTATATAATATTTATCTGCTATTTTTAAAAACAGATTGCTAATTTTGCTTTCTAAGCTAATAGTAATCTCTAGCAAAATAGCTAGATTTGCTATAATTAAAGCAGTTTTTATTTCTTTTTTAGATATATTATTATTAAGCTATATTAAATTCTATGAAATTAGTATATATATTATTATTTTAAGCTATATTAGAATATTATTATTAGAGCTAATTTTAGATATAAAATTGCTAATATTTTTTGCTGATATTAGGCTTTATTTTAAAACTTTATAATTAAGCTATTCTCTTTTATTATTCTTTCTAATTTTGCTTAAAATTTCTATTATTAATATATATAGCTATAGTAATATAGCCTGCTAAATTATTAGATTAATCTAGTTTATAAAATTTATTTTTTATTAAATTTTTAAATTTTTTATAAAATTTAAATATTAGTACTTTATTATTCTAATTAATCTTTTACTAAGCTAGTAGAATTTAGAAATATATTCTTATACTAATTTAAGCTATTATAGATTAATAAAAGCTTATTTTATTATTTATTTTTTATTTAGATTATTAAAAGTGCTTTTAATAGAGTTTTTAAATTTCTAAAAAAAGTCGAAAATTGCTTAAATCTCTTTATTATAATTATTAGAATATTAATAATTATTAAGATAGTTATAAAGCAAAAGCTTAAATTAGTTAAAAATATTACTAATAAATTAAATTTTTATAAAGATAATCTTCTTATATTTCTCTATAAACTAGGCCTTATAGTATTAAAAATAAGTCTTATATTAGATAAAAAAAGCTTAAAAAGTTTTTTTTTTTTATAAATAACTAGCTGCTCTATCTTATAGGCCTTAATTTAGATTTTCTCTTTCTGAAAAAAGTTTTTTAATATAGATCTATAGAGCTTTAATTTTTTGCTTAAGCTTATTGCAAGTCTTAGAATAAGAGATAATAGATAAGATAGAGATCTGAGAAGATATTATATTCTATATTATTTAAGAGAAATATACTAAATTATTCTTGAATAAGAGTTATTAAAATATAATAAATATTATAATAATTTAAAGATTCTAAAGTATAAAAAGAGTTTATACTAATAAGAGCAGTGCTAAGATTATTCTTAAATATAGAATAGTAGCTAAAGTTCTAAATATAAGTATTTATTATTTAGTATAGGCTATTAGATTAGAATATAATCTAATATTTAGATTAATAATTAAAGAGCTATATACTATAATCTATCTAGTAGTAATAATTATATTCTTATATATCTAGCTTTTTAGATTGGATCGATATGCTTGCTAGCAAGCTTAGCGATCTATAGTGTATAGCTTGTTAGGATTATTACTGATTCTAGCGATCTATCTCTGTAACTCTAATCTTGGATTATATAAGCATATTTTGTCAGTTATTTTGATATTAGATCTTTCTTAATCTAGCGTTTTATTGTTCCATATACTCTTGTTCGTAATCTGCATATTGGATAGGTTATAACATTATAGCTCTAAGTATTGCAGATAATATATTTGCTATATTCGAGAGTATTCTAATAGGCATAATATACCTATATTATTATAGAGTTCTTGGGCTAGATATTGCTAAGAGGAGATAGAGGAGTAGCGGCGCATAGCTAGAAGCTAGCAGAGTAGCAAAAGAGAGAAGACTGCTAGTACAAAGGCTTTTTAATAGGCTTATTGTAGAAGAAGAACTGCGATTAATAGTTAATAGAAGCAGAAATATAATAGAAATAAGATCGATTAATAATAGAGCAAGCTAAGCTTAGAATAGCCTTATTATAGATACAATTAGTCTAGTAATAATATAATTTATTCTTATATATATAGCAGATCTTATTCTAAGTATAGATTAATTAGAAGTAAGATTAGAAATAAGAAAAAAGTAAAATAGAAGCAGAGCAGGATTAGAATAGAATTAGTCTTATAATAAGCTAGATAAAGCTTTCTAATATAATTGCGATACTCTATGCTAAAATAGAAAATAGATAATAAATAATCTTATTGCTAATAGAATATAAAATAAGAGCAGTATAGTTTTTATTTAGAATTGCTTTAAAAAAAATAAAGAGAGAAATTATAATAATTACTACAAAAGATTAAAAGAAAAGCAGATATATAAGTAAAAATAGCTAAAGTAATAGCAAATAAAGCAAATAGACTTTTTTAATAGGCAATAATAAGTATTTTATAAAATTAATAATAAATAATATATTAAATAGATATAAATACTGCTTTATAATCTAGAATATTATTTTTATAGATATAGATTAGCTTAATAATATATCTATTATTAGTAATAAGCTTTTATAGATTAGTACTAATATAATAAATAATATTAAATATTAAATATTTATATAAAACTTATTTATAGTATATTTAGAATCTTTAATATTTTAAATAGAACTAGTCTTATTTCTACTAATAATCTGCTTTATTATTCTCTATTAGCTAATTCTAGTATTAGATATAAAAATATAAATTTTATTTAGAAATTATATATTCTTATTATTAGAATTGCTTTAAATAAGATATAAATCTATAATATAATATTTCTAGAAATAAAATATATTAGCTTAGAAAATAAAGAGTTATTAAGATAGAGCTAATTAGAATATAGATTATATATTTTAGAGCTATTATAAGAATTATTTTTATAATTCAAAAAATTATTTCTAAATATATTAATAGCAATAATACTAATTAATCTATTATAAAAATTATTTATTTTATAGCTAATAAATTATTAAGAAATAAATTATATAAGAGCTAAATAATTATTTAGTATTTCTTAGCAAAAGCAATATAAATATAATTAGAAATAGACAGAATAATAATCTTTATATAAGCTAGTAACTAAGAGAGTATAGTTCGAGAATAAAAAGAAGCTAAGAAGAGATTATATAGAAAGAAAAAAGAGCAAAGAAAGATAATAAGATAGAAAGAGATAATAAGAAGAGTAAAAGCATAAAAGAGGCAAAGAGAAGTTTTTTATATAGAAAAATAGAAGCAAGACTATTACTAATATAATACTAAATTAGTAGCAGAATATAGAAATAGAAAGCTTTATAAAACTACTAATTGCCTACTAAGAAAAGCTAGCCTAATATTCTAGTGCTAAGCTAGAAAAGATATAATAGCAGCAAATTGCTAAAAGCTTATATATAGTAAGCAGAGCAGCTTATCTAGCAATAGAAGCAATATATATATAATAGAAGAATAGATAGATATAATAGAGACTTTGGAAAAAGAAAGCTATATTATAAGCTCGATTTTTTAGCTTAAATACTGGATTGCTATAGCGGTACTATACTAGTATCGCCTTAATATTCTATAACTGGGATTGTACTTCTATACTATTGAAGCTTGCTAGCAGCTTGCGCGCGAGCTGCTAGCAAATCTTACTATTATTTAGGCACTCTTATAAGTCGAACCGAAGAGTTAGTCTTTTATAATATTAAATAGATTATAATACTATATTTTAATAATTTATTTTTAAAGTTTTCTAAAAATAGATTTATAAAATTTTAATATTTTTATAATATTTTAGCAAATATTAGTATTAATTCTTTTTCTCTTTCTATTATCTGAAAAAATAGAAAATATTATTAAATATTCTTATTAGAATTTATTAATCTTTTTTAAAATTATATTCTAGTGTTTATTGTTTTTATTTGCTAAATTAGATTAAATTAAAATATATTATTTTCTAAAGCTTATTATTATTTTTCTAGACTAGACTAATTTATAATAGCTTTATTTATTATTTTATATTATTATTTTATATTAGATTAATTTTCTTTTAATTTTTATATATTTATTATTTTAATCTGCTTTTATTTTATATCTAAAGATTTATATCTTATATTGTATAAGAGACTGCTTTTTCGATTCGACTTATAAGAGTGCTTAAATAGTAGTAAGATTTGCTATGCTAAGAGAAAGTATTACTAGCAGCTTATATATAAGCTGCTAGTAAGCTAAAATAGTATAGAAGTATAACTCTAGTTATATAATATTAAAATAATATCGGTATAGTACTGCTATAGCAATCTAGTGCTCGAGCTAAATATTATAACCTATCTAATATGCAGATTACAAACAAAAGTATACAAAACAATAAATAGAATGCCAGATTAAGAAAGATCCAATATCAGAATAATTAGCAAAATCTGCTTATATAAGCTAGAATTAGAATTATAAGAAAAAGAACTAATTAGAAAAAACTAATAGAATTATATATTAGTTCTATTAATGAAAATTGCAGCAGTTAGCAAGTAATTCTAGCAATCTAATCTAAAAAGCTAAATATATAAAAATATACTCTCTACTAATAGATAGATTATAATATATAGCTTTTTAGTTATTAATCTAAATATTAGATTATAATCTAATCTAGTAGCCTATATTAGATAATAAATACTTATATTTAGAATCTTAGTTACTATTCTATTATTAAAAATAGTCTTAGTACTGCTTTTATTAATATAAATTTTTTATATATTTAGAAATTTTTAAATTATTATAATATTTATTATATTTTGATAATTTTTATTCAAAAATAATTTAATATATTTCTTTTAAATAATATAGAATATAATATCTTTCTAAATCTCTATCTTATCTATTATCTCTTACTATAAGATTTATAATAAGCTTAAATAGAAAATTAAAGCTTTATAGATCTATATTAAAATTTTTTCTAGAAAAGAAGATTTAGATTAAAGCTTATAAGATAAACTAGCTAATTATTTATAAAAAAAAAAGAGTATTTTCTAAGTTTTTATTATTTAATATAAAGCCTAATTTATAGAAAAATATAAAAAATTATCTTTATTAGAATTTATTTTGCTAGTAATATTTTTATTTAATTTAAATTTTTATTTTATAATTATTTTAATAATTATAAATATTCTAATAATTATAATAAAGAAATTTAGATAATCTTTATTTTTTTAAAAATTCGAAAATTTTATTAAAAAGCTTTTAGCAATTTAAATAAGAAATAAATAGAAAAATAAGTCTTTATTAGTTTATAATAATAAAAATTAGTATTAGAATATATTTCTAAATTCTACTAGCTTAATAAAAAAGTTAATTAAAATAATAAAATATTAATATCTAAATTCTATAAAAAATTTAAGAATTTAATAAAGAATAAATTCTATAAGCTAGATTAATCTAATAATCTAGTAAGCTATATTATTATAGCTATATATATTAATAATTAAAATTTTAAATAAAATTAGAAGAAATAATAGAAAAAAATAGCTTAATTATAAAATTTCTAGATAAAGTCTAATATTAGCAAAAATATTAATAATTTTATATATAGCAAAATTAGCTTTAATAATAATATTCTAATATAGCTTAAAATAGTAATATATATATTAATATTATAGAATTTAATATAGCTAGATAATAATATATTTAGAAAAGAAATAATAACTATTTTACTTATAGCAAATCTAAATATTTTGCTAGAGAATATTATTAGCAATCTATTTCAAAAAAAAGATAAATATTATATAATAATAGAAATTTAATTAGCTAAGCAAAAATATCTAGCTTAAGCAAATAGAAAATTCTATTATTTATAAACTTTTTAATTAGATATTCTATTATAATAATAATTATTTATTATATTTTTAGATAAAAAAAGCTTAGAATAATTCTTTAAATTATCTAAAAAAGAAAAATAATTAGTAATAAGCAAATATAGCCTAGTTTATAATATAGCTATTAATTCTAATAATTTGGATTATTTAAATAGCTTTTTTTAATAAGATTATAAAATATAATAAAAATATTATTTTCTTATCTACTAATATAAATATTAAGTTCTAATAGATATAAAAAAGAATCTAATATAATTTATAATAAATATAAAAGCAATTCTAAAAATATAGATTTTAATATAAGATCTATAATTAATAAATAAAAGATTTCGGAAATATTTAAATAAGAAAATATTTTAGAAAAGTCTATTCTTTAAGATTATTAGCTAGATAATCTATAGATAATCTACTAGAATCTATTATTTTCAATATAAAAGATAAAAAATTATAATATAAGCTTTTTAAAAAAAATAAAATAATAATATTAAATATATTATCTATAGACTTAATCTGCAAAAACTTTTTATTTATATTCTTCTATAAAATATTAAAGCAGTATAATATAAAGATTTTAGAATTAGCTTTTATTATATCGATTATTATAATATTATATAGATTTTCTATATATATTATAGATATAGAATCTATTTCTGCAAAAAGATTAAATATAAATAATTTTCTATTTAAAAATATAAGCAGATCTTCTAAATAATTAAAGAACTAGCTTTTAAATATAAAAGAGTTCTTAATAAAAAATATTATAATATATATATCAAATTATTAAATAATTGCTTATAATCTTATATTAATAAATAAATATAATAATAATAATATATTATTCTAAGCTATATAATCTATATCTATTAGAAAATATAATAATAATATTAGAATAAGAAAAGATATAAAATCTGCAATTATAGAAGATAATAAGCTAAGAATCTCTTATAATAAGTAGCTTAAGATTCTCTAAAAAAGAAAAATTATCTATAAAGAGATAATAGCTAATTAGAACTATATAATCTTTTTATATAATAAAAACAGATTATTATATATATTTAGAATTTTATATAAAAATTAATAAAATATAATATAATATTATTATTAATAATAATATATAAAGAAATTAAATTTTATTATTAGTAATTAATAAAGATAAGATAATATAAAAATAGAAAAAAAATATATTTAATTATTTATAATTAAAAAATAACTAATTATATATAATTAAAAATTAATTAATAGAAAAATTAATTACTTATTTATAATAATTAATAAATATAAAATAATAAATTAATTTAATATTACTAATATAATATATAATAAATTTATATTAGAATTTCTATAGCTTAAAAAATATAATTTTTAAATTAATTAAATTATTAGCTAGATCTCTAAAAAATAAGCTATATTTATAAAATAATTATAATTAAAAATAAAAAGCAGAATCTAGTTACTAGAAATAGCTAATAAAAAAGTATTTAAATAGAATTATAAATATCTCTAAATTAGCAAAAACTAATAGCTTATAAAAAAAGAATTATATAAAATATAAACTCTTAGATATAAAATAGAAATAAATTAGAATAATAAATATATAAAAACTATAAAAATCTAGTCTAATATAAAATAATAATACTAAATAATAAAAAATTATAGAATTATAAATTAAACTATTCTAAATTAATCTAGCTTAGAAAAATAATAATAAATTTTAGAAAAAATATATAATAACTTAATTTAATTTAGCAAATAAAAATAAATAATACTAAAATATAATATTAAAAGAAAATTAATAAACTCTAATAAAAATACTTAATAATATTTCTTATTTCTCTAAATAGCAGAAATAGAAAAAAAACTTATATTAATATTTGCTAAAATTCTATAAAAATATTAGAAATTTACTAATCTATTCTCAGAAAAGTTTAAAAATAGACTTTTAAAATATAGATATTATAACCTATCCAATATACAGATTATAGATCACCCCACAGAAGAAAACAGACAAATATCAGATCCAATACCAGGCACTAGAGAACACTTATATAAGCAAGGGTTAGAATTATAAGACACAGCCAATCAGGCAGGATCAATAGGGAGCAGCCACCGATCTATACCGATCCGGATTACCAGGATCGGCCAGCCGATCCAACTGATCCAACTAAAGAGCCGGATATATAAGGATAGGATATCTACAGATAGGATAGTTTCTTATAGCTCTTTAATTATCAATCTAAGTACCGGATCTAAGTATTTGATTACCCCTTGATCCAGTAGCCTATACCAGGCAGTGAATACTTGTATTCAGAACTTTAGTTATTATTCTGTATTCAAGGATAGTTTTGATACTGCTCTTATTAGTATAAATCCTTTGTATACTTTGGTATCTCCGGATTACTGCAGTGCTTATTATAATAGGCCCTATAATTATAAAATTTTATTTAAAAAAAAACTTAATCTAAATTCTTTCTTATTTATAAACTTAATAAAATATAATTTAAAATATTTTGAAAATATCTTAATAAAAATCTAAAAAAAGCTATATTAAACTATTATAATTACTAGCAGAATACTTAATTATATTTATATCTAAGAAAAATAGCAAATTTAAGCTATATATTAATTATAGATTATTTAATAATATTATAATTAAAAATTAATATCTATTATTATTTATTAAAAAATTATAAAATTAATTATAAAAAATATAATAATTTATAATATTTGATTTTAAAAAGAATATTACTATATTTATATTAAAAAAATAAAAGATAGCTTTTAGAATTTGCTATAAATATTATAAATATTTAATTATATTTTTTAAATTAATTAATATATCTATATTTTTTAAAAAATAATTTGCTATAAATATTATAAATATTTAATTATATTTTTAAATTAATTAATATATCTATATTTTTTTAAAAAATAATTAATTATATTTTATATAAATATTTTAATATTTTCTATATTACTTATCTATATAATATTCTTATCTATTATAGAAATTTCAAAATATATTAATAATATATATAATAAATATTATAAATATTCTAAAATATTAAATTATTAATTAAACTAATAAAAAATTATTTCTATATTTAGAAAATTAATTATCTAAAATATATAATTAAGCTAGAATATATTAGTATATAAAGAAATAAAATTAAAATAATAAAAAACTAGCCTAAATTTCAAAATATTAAAAATATTAAAATATTTCTAGAATATACTAACTTTTACTAATAATTTATTAAAAATTATAATAAAATTATAAAATCTTTTATAGATCTTATAAAAAAATAAATAATTCTTTAAATAAACTTAGAAAATATATAAAGCTTTTCTTAACATTAAAAAACAAATTATATTAGAACTAATTCTCTATAAAGCAGATCTATAGAAACTATTTAAAATCAAAACTAATATATTAGACTTTATATTTAGTAGATAACTTAAATAATAAAATAATTAGAAATATCTCTAAATTATTAGCAATTTTTTAAAAAACCTAAATAGATTAGAAATTAATTATAAAATTCTAAATAAAGAATTTATAGCTATTATTAAAATATTTAAAAATAGCAATATTACTTAATTAGTACTAAATATCTAATTATTATATATTTAAATTATAAAAATCTAATAATATTTATAATAATTAAGATCTTAAATAAATAATAAATCTAATAAGGAGAATTTCTCTATTATAAAAAAATAAAAAATAGCAAAATAAATACTCTTAGCAGATAAGCAGATTACTAAAATAAAAAGCTAATAGAATTCTAAAATATCTTTAAATAAAATAAGAATAAAACTCTTATAAATAAAGTAAAAGAACTAAATATAATTCTTAGAATTAGTAACTAAAATAAGAAACTAAAAAATATAATATTAGCAAAATAAAATAAATATATTTAGAATATATATAATATACTAGTATATAATTATTAAGAAATTAAAATAATCTATAAATAAATTAAATAATACTAGAACTCTCTAGATCTTAGAAAAAGAATTAAAGATATTATTAGAATATATAATAGCTATAAAAGAAATAAAGCAGAAAAATATAAGCTTTATAAATTACTATAATCTCTACTAATATCTAATACTATTTAATTATCTATTAGCTTAGACTTTATTACTAAATTATCTATTTTATAAAAACTCTTAACTAAGCAAATATACTTATTTCTTTCTCTATAAAAAAAGCAATATAGCAAAAGATCTTATATATATATTTCTTAGAATAGTTATAAGTAATTATAGAATACTATAAAAAATTATCTTGAACAGAAATAAGAAATTTATATTATATTTTTAGATATTATTTATAAAATAGCTTAGAATATATTATAAAATATTAATAATATTTTATCTATAAATAAATAAATAAATAAAATAAACTAACTAAATAATAAAATAATATTTATATTATTATATTAATAAATAGCAAAATAATTAGATTAAATTATTATTATTTATATATTTTATAAATACTATTTAATAGCTTACTATAAAGCTTTACTTAAAATAAATATAGAATTAGCAGAATAATAAATATAAAAAATTAAAAATATATAAAAAAATCTAATTAGAATTTAAATTTATCTAAAAATAAATAACTAAATATACTAATTCTAAAAAATTAAAAAATTAATTCTATAAAAAAGAAATAAAATCTATTTTATTTAATATAATATTAAAATAACTAAGCTATTAAATAAATTTAATTATAAAAAATTAAACTATTTAAAATTTTATAATAAATTTCTCTAATTAACTATAAACTCGAACTATCTTATAAAATAAAAATATATCTAATTTTCTATATCTTATTTCTTAAACTAATATTACTAGAAATACTAATAAATAATATTATTAAAATTAAAACTAAAAACTAAAATATAAAATAAAAAGAATTCTCTAGAAATAAAATAATAAAAATCTTCTTCTTATTAAATAAAAAAATATTCTTATAGCAAAAATATATAAAAATCTAGATAAAATCTCTATAATTATAAAAAACTACTTAGAAAATAATTAGAAAAATATTCTTAATAATTAAAAAGATTAGCAGAAAAATATATATTAAGAAAACTAGAATTAAAATTATAAACTAAATCTTAGAAACTTTACTCTAGTCTAGAATAAAAATCTAAGACCTCTATAGAAAAAAAACCTACTCCAAAAATACTCAGATTTACAGAAAACTAATTAATATTATCCAAACCCCTTAAGATCAATTCAGAGCACCCCTCAGAAAAAAGAACCCTTAGGCACTAATAGCTTAATATTTCAATTAGCCTCCTCAGCAGCCAAATACTCAGCCTCAACTTTCTCAGCCTCTATATAATCCAGCTCCTCTATATTATTAATCTTATAGCAGATAGCATATATTATCTTCTTATACTATATACGCTTCTATTTTTTTAGACAAAAAACTTTCTTTTTAGCTGCCTAAAGCTTATTCTCTAGCTTTTTAATTCTATTTAATATCTTAATTAAAAAAGCAAAATAATATACCAGAATAAGCAGAAATAACTAATAAATAATTATTAAGAATAATAATAAATAAAAAATAATAATATTATAATTTATCTAATATATAGATTATAAATAAAAATATATAGAATAATAATTAGAATACTAAAATAAAAAAATTTTAATATTAAAATTAACTAGATATATAGTATTTATATAAACTAGTCTAAAAAGCTAAATATATAAAAATATATTTATTATTATTAAATAAATTATAATATATAGCTTTTTAATTATTAATCTAAATATTAAATTATAATTTAATTTAATAGCTTATATTAAATAATAAATATTTATATTTAGAACTTTAGCTATTATTTTTATTAATATAAATTTTTTATATATTTTAAAATTTTTAAATTATTATAATATTTATAATAATTAAATTAAAAAGATTTAATATTAAAATAATTAGCAAAATCTACTTATATAAGCAAAAATTAAAATTATAAAAAAGAATTAATTAGAAAAGAATTATAAAAATTATAAATAATTTTATTAATATAAATTTTTTATATATTTAGAAATTTTTAAATTATTATAATATTTATTATAATTTTAAAATATTTTTTAAATTTTTTTAATTTAAAATATAATAAATAATTATTATTATAATAAAATATCTAATTTAAAAATTTATATTTAATAAAATTTATTATTTATTTAAATAAAATATTATTATTTAATTAATTAAATATTTATTATTATATAATATTTATTTATTATTTTTAAATATATTATTATTTAATTATATTAAATTTTATAAAATTAATATATATATTATTATTTTAAATTATTTTTAATATTAAAATTTATTATTTTATAATTATATTTTTTTAATATTAATTTAATATTTTTAAATTTAATTAATTTTTTTTATTTATAAAATTTATTAAATTTAATTTTTTTTATTTATAAAATTTATTAAATTTAATTTTTTTATTTATAAAATTTATTAAATTTAATTTTTTTTATTTATAAAATTTATTAAATTTAATTTTTTTAAAATTTTATTTTTAATTTTATTTTTATAATATTAAATTTTTAAAATAATTATAAATTATATAAAAAAATTTAATAATATTAAATTTTTAAAATAATTATAAATTATATAAAAAAATTTAATAATATTAAATTTTTAAAATAATTATAAATTATATAAAAAAATTTAATAATATTAAATTTTTAAAATAATTATAAATTATATAAAAAAATTTAATAATATTTAAAATAAATATAAAATTATATAAAAAAAATTTAAAATATTTTATATTTATTTTTAAAAAATTTTATAGTTTTATTTTAAAATTTTTATAATTTTTATTTAAAAATTTTAATTTAAATATTTAAAAAAAATAAAAATATTTTTTAATTATTATTAATAATAAATAAAATTAAAATTTATTAAAAAATTATTATATTTTATATTATTTAAAAAATATATTAAATTATTTTTAAATAAAAAAATTAAAATTTATTAAAAAATTATTATATTTTATATTATTTAAAAAAATATATTAAATAATTTAAAAATTTTAAAATATATAAAAAATTTATATTAATAAAAATAATATTAAAATTATTTTTAAATATAAAATAATAATTAATATTTTAAATATTAAAATTATTTTTAAATATAAAATAATAATTAATATTTTAAATATAAATATTTATTATTTAATATAAATTATTAAATTTATTATAATATAATATTTAAATTTAATATTTAAATTAATAATTAAAAAGCTATATATTATAATTTAATAAATAATTTATAATAATTTAATAATTTTATTTTTATTAATTATTATATAAAATTTTAATTTTTATTTTATATAAATAATTTTTATTAATTTAATATTTTTATTATTATTTTATATTTCTTATTTATAATTTATTTATTAATTAAATTATAATAATAATATAATAATTTAAAATATATTAAATAAAGTTTTTATTTATTATTTTAATATTTATTTTTTTATATAAATAGCTTTTAAATTCTTATTTATTATTTTGCTTAAAGCTTTTAAGATTTATATATAGTAAATAGGTCTCTGCTATAGCTTCTGCTATAGTTTATATCTATTGATAACAAAATGCACATATCTACTCTACTACTCTTGGCCTTAGCTACAAGCCTGCGATATACACCACTGAAACAAACCTGGAAGCAAAGCCATATAACCAGTTTTGTGTCCCAGCTCAGTAGCAGCCGCAATCAACATGAAAGATCAGCAATATAAGCAGATGAGCGACGCGGAGGTCTCTGCAACATTTACTTCGTACTATCTGCAGCGCGCCACCAACGAGTTTGCCGAAGACCTGGACAAGATCCGCAACGCCGACGACTTCAAGAACGACGCAATCCCGATGCTCGTCAACGCATTGTCACAGGGCACCTCAATGTTCTCCCCAGCAGACCAGCGCAGAATCGTCACCACAGAGGGAGCGGCGAAAAATTCGGATTGAGTGAGCGCTGCGGGGCCCGGATCAAGAACAGCAGGAGGCGGAGTCACGGCAGTATTTGAGGTGCAGAGCATCCGGAGAACAGAAGAGAGACGATTTTGGCGCACAAACCACGCTTTTGTCCATCTCAACCACTATGACGGGCGAAGAAGAATGTTTAGTAGCATAGGCTGAAAAGAGCATCCAGCCGCAATATCTTATGCGACATAAAGCACGGCGCTTGCCAAGTGGTGATGAGAACAAACAGGATACACCCACCCCAAAAAATTGTGGCCTCAGGATGCGATGCAACGACACAGGCCCCAATTGAACAGACGCCCCTGGAGAGAATGAGTACCTCGAAGCATATATTCACAATAGAAGTTTCGAACCACGTCTTATAGTCCACAAGGGGAAAAGTTTTTTGAATACGCAGAAAGAGCAAAAGAAAACAAAAAGAAAATTTCGACACTAGCAAGATTTGAACTTGCGCTCCCGAGGGAATCAGATAGCTCGAAAAACGGAACTATTCAAGTCTGACGCGTTAACCACTCCGCCATAGTGCCTATAAAAGCTAGTCAAAATACTAATATTATATCCTAATTCACATTTGCCTGTGTCCCAGTTCCATCAAGCGGGGTGACCTCTCCATACTGATGAACCCAGCCTGTCTTTGGCTCGGATAGGTCTTGTGTTAGATGGTCATGTTCGGAAGGAGGGACGCGGGCTGGCTGGCATAGCTGCTCCTGTACCTCCTGACTAAGTGCAGGTCCCAAGCGGCAATGTTGGTCTTCAGAATGGATCGACAGACCGTCTGAGGCAACTAAAGCAGGACACTTACCTCTGTCTGCACGCGCTGCATGTGCTCTAGATACTTCTTGTGTATATCAAGGCCCGTTCGAAATGGTGCACCGAGAAATGAACGACGGGCGTTGTGCGTCTTCAATACACTGCCATTATAGCTTGCAGAAACGTCGCTGTGTTAGAGGACTATCGCTGGTGGAAGTAGAAGGTGGAGTGAATTGTAAATAGGAGAGGCAATGAGAGGCAAACTCGTGACGCAGATGCGTTAGAGGTGGTGGGCAAAGTCGCCCGTGTCGTCTGTCACTGCACGCAAGTGTAGTAGTTGCAATGAACAATACGGTACCGCGATATTCACGGTCATTTGCAGGTAGCGAGAGGACCAGGGCTGAGGCCTGAATACACAATTAGAATACAGCCTCGATAAGATAGTTGCATCGGAGAGCTCATAGTTAGTTCATATGCGAGACCAACCCCACGGGCGTAAATAACCCTATGGCATTATTTATGCGTATTACATACCAGCTGTATCCTACTTTGCGAACTGCTATGTCGAGTTCAAAGCCCCAGACTATTCTGCCTTAGCCATGTTGAGGCGAAAGCTGCAGAGGAATCCCAGAAACCCAGCCGACCAGCCAAAATCAATAGAAGCAAGAACGCCGCCTACTCCCATGCCATGCCGTGGAAGTCTGCTGAAATATCGTACGCGCGCTGCAAAATGCTGACGCGCAATAGTATCCGCTGGTTGGACACCACACTAATAATGTCACCTCCAAGTCCCCAGAAAGAACCGCATCCGTAGGACCTGGTCGTAAGAGGCATCCCTAAAAAAAAACCCCTCATGACGCAGAGTTGTTAGAAGTGGTGGGTAAAGGCACCGTGTCGTCTGCCACTGTCTCGATCTTCATCATTCTCGTCCTCCGCGGCGGCGGAGTCTTGGGCGGTAGCCGCTTCACAACACCACCGGCGCCATCCCCGTGTCCATTGCCATTACTCACATGCAACACGGGCAAGGGAACGGCTGTTGGCTTGCCATGCCTGTGCTTTGGAACCACGGGCAGGGTTCTCTTTGTCCGCTCCGGGCTGTGGTTCTCCTGCTGCGGACTGGTCTCTGACGCCGCGTCGGGCTGAGGTGGTGGCGCTGGCGCGGCGAGCGCCTCCTTCAACTCTTCGGTCTTGGTGTCACCCGCCTTCCTACGGCTCGGTGTCTTTACCCCCGGCTTCTCCATGACGGCGGCGACGTCGACTACGGACACGCTGCTGGCTGTCTGTGAGTGGGTCATGCTGATGCCAAGCAGCTTCTTGGCGATCTCGCTCTCGCCGCTCTCGTTGAGCCATCCAACTTTGGAGACACGGTCGACCAGCCGCAGAGTCGTCTCGTCTGCTGGGGCAAAGTGGGCGTTACCTTCGCCGCCGAGGATCTGGAGGACTTTGAGGATCTCTTGCCTCTTGTAGTGTGGCGGGTTGCTGAGCTGGGTGTGTGCTAGCAGTGGGTAGAGCACTCGGAGGTAGGTGTGGCGCAGTGCCATCGACTCGTCGGGGGAGGTCGAGGAGGTTGCGGATGATGACGTCCAGGAGGACGCGCAAGTCGTTGGTGTAGAAGTATTCGTACGTCGCCCTCGTGGTAAAGAGGAGATAGAGCAACTTTAGTATGAGCAGCTGCAGCGCTGTCTCGGTCTCTCTGTTCAGGAGCAATATGATATTCTCCCCGAACGTCCTGTACCTGGGTCCGTGCAAGGAGAGGATCTTGATGACGCGGTTCGTCAGTGGTGCCGTCGTCTCGGTGGCATCGACAGCGGCGATCGTAGAGGCGACCATGTACTGCTCGTTCAGGACCAGAAGCACCCGTATGATGGGGTAGTGATAAGGATCATTCACGTCGTCCGACAGGCCCTCGATCAGGTGGAACATGTAGATGATGAAGTTGTCGTCGACGCACAGCAAGTCGTCCACCCGCAGCCGCTCGATGCGCGCCATCTCGTACATCAGCTCCAGCAGCAGGCGGTGCAGCCTCCTGTCGTCTTCCCTCCGCCCGTTGATGAGCTCGACGAGCTTCGGGAAACAGCCCTCCTCGATCATCTGCTTGAAGGTGCTCTCGTCGAACCGGCCGTCGAGGAGCAGGAAGTTGGCAATGACATTGAGCGAGGAAGGGTCGTCCTCCTGCAGAAGGCTGTATATGATTTGTATGCGGACATATCCTTTGTTCGCGCAGTATATCTGACTGTCGAGGAGGAGCTGAGAGCAGTTGGCGACGTCATCTTCGCTGTCCAGAAAGTTGTCGCGACAGGTAGACACAAGGTGTAGCCAGGATCGCAGGGAGTCGTCGATGATCTCGTGGGAGTCGCATTGTGCAGACAGAATGTTTCGCAGCTCTGTCGATGGAGGAATTATATCCCATCAGCCTGCGTCCGGACATGCAAGTGGAAACTGAACTGACTGACCATCCCAGAATTGCTCTTCGGTTTCTACAGACACTTCAATGCCTTCCGCCATCTTGAAGGGGGTCCTGATCTGTCGACTGCCGCACTATCATTACGAGCGATCGTTTCGGGAAGGAAGGGGCGGAGGGCAGGATCAAAGATGCTATCGGGGTATGGGGGCGCCGCCTTCGATTCGAGAGACAGAGGCGCATAGAATGAAGACGCTCGGGGCTCTTCTGCTTTGGGTTGTGGTATGAAGTGAAAAGAAAGCGTACTCTGTATTGTGTCGGGGGTTGAAGTTGAAGGAGCAAGTAGCGCCTCGGCCAAGTCCTCTCCAGTGTGGGGTTCTGTGGTCACAGTACTTACTTGTTGAGTCGGCTGGCACCGCTAGTCACAGCAGGGTCTGCGGACCGCCCTGACCTGCTGGAAGCATGTTTAAATTTTGGTCGCATTCTCAAACAAGCACCCTGTAAACCCCCATGGCAACGTCCTGAAGGACCCTCGAGGCTGGGTTCGATTGCATTCATTGGAATCTAGACTGTGTACAAAACCCCTTCCACTACTATGCAAATGCTTCCCAATGTAAAGTCTGTCTCTCTGCCTGCAGAATGCTGTTACACCCAGTACTAGAACGCCGCCGCAGCATGCGGATAGAGATGCGAGAAAACTCTCGATAACACCCTGTGCAAAATCTCCTCCGATACCCCTCATGTATCTCTGTCGTACGTGACACGCAGGATCCGCCGACCCGCCTGAATCTCCTGGTGGCCAGCGCAGAGTCTGGATCCACGTTGCGCAGTAGCAGATGCGCTAGAGCACAGCGCCCATTGGGATCACCAACATGGTCGTGCATCGCACTCGATATAGCTCACACAACCCCGCGCGCATGTAGCACCAGCTCAGGCAAGCTCAAGTGAGCAAAGTTCTTGGCTCAGTCGGCTGATGGGTCGGCGACGCCTCCAACCTTGGGGTGCTGCTGTGACGTGCGGCTGTGCTGCCGCCGTGTTTCCTCCAGTACATTGACACGAACATCGAGAGTACCACGCCTCCTATGCGAGCCTCTCGGATTCGTCCAGCGCAAAGTCGGTAGCCGAGTCCGGATCGACGCTCTTGAGCAACAGCACAAGCCGATAGGCGCTGTTGCCGTTGAGATAGTATCGATGCAGCTTTTTGGAACGTAGGAAGCCCAGGCGCTCGTACAGGCGCATGGCGGGCTTGTTGGTCTCCTCCGTTTCCAGGACTACCTCGTCGGCGTTGCGCTCGGCCATGGCGTCGATGGCCTTCTTGACCAAGGCAGTGGCCACACCTTGGCCGCGGAAGGTGGACGAGACGGCCAACATGGCAATGTAGCCCCGGCGGGTGGGTGGTGAGTGGGAGGAGTGGGTCTCTAGTTTGCAGATTATCACCCCTATTAGGGATGAATCTTCAGGGTTGAGAGCCTGAGTGATTGTCAGCGGTGGGCGTTGCATTCTGGGAATACACGGGCAGGAGAAAGGAGGGGAGAGTGAATTCGAGAGGCGGGAGAGGGGGCCGGGGGCAATACCATGTAACACAGGTGGCCCCATTGGTATAGAAAATAGCGGTAGACATAAATGCTGTATGGTTCGCTCAAGTCCTTGGATATCAGTGCCCGTATGGCCGGTAGGTATTGCGCCTCGAGGTTGTGCGAGTATTGGATGTACTTGAGCTCGCTGGGGAGGCTCATCTTGGACCTGAGGAGGTTCCTGATGTTGAGGAACAGTGATATCACAACGGTCGGTAACAGGTAAAAGGTCAGAAGCAAGATCATGAAAGCGCCAAGCAAGGCTTTGCGAAATAGGAAGAAGTGTTCGGAGCAGCGTCATGAGAGCGTGGACGTCGTGAGTGCCGAAGTTGGGCTGACTGGGTGCGCGTCGTCGAGATTTATCTCCAGGACAGGAGGAGGACCGACCGAAGAGCAACGCAGGAGCCTGACAGCCAACAGCGGATCTGTCTGTTGTGCTTTACCGGTTGTTGCTGGGCCGGAAGAGTTGTTGAACCTCCTATCCGGAGAATCTCCACGCGCTGAGCAGGTAAGGGAGGCCGAGTGGGAGGGACAAGAGACGGAAGCGATCCACATGGAGGAGCAGACCGACCTGCCCTTTTCAGTCAGCAGCGTCAGCGCACTTCTCACGTCCGATGTCGACTGTCACATGCCAGAAACCTTTGGTGTGGGAAAGGGTCTGTGAAGGGGGTTGGCATGGAAAAGCCCAGTCAAGGTGTTCTGCCTGTGGGCTCCTAGGACTCCCGCACAGGAGGCAGGGACAAGGGGTGAGAGGGCCTGTCAGCCCCTGTGAGCCCCCCGTGCACCCACTCGTGCCACTGTTCAGTGTTTAATTTAGGCTGGGCGCCAGGGCGGGGCCCACTACCACACAGCGTGTGTTTGGACGCTATAGTATTGCTACTGCTGTACTGAGCACCCCTGCTGCCCTGCTGCCCAGCAAGTCCCGTTACGTCAATCCATTTCCAGACCTGACCGTCGCCAGCTAGGGGACCAGGGCACTCACTTTTCGAACGAACGAGGAGGAAGCTTCTTCCGCAGGCTCTCAAAGTCAAACCACCCCCTTCTCCACACCCAATTCTCCCAGCCATGGCCCATGATCGTGTATAGTCTCTGTTCACTTTCTAATATAGCATATCCCCAGATAGGGCTGGTGCCATCAGCGCCCAAAGAGATCGCGACCGCCTGTTTGAATCCTCATACGAGGACAAGTCCCACCGTTCCCCATAACCAGCCCACTAACTCCCAAGCGGACAACGAAGACGGGCTCGGGACCTGCGTCAGCCATCGTCCAGGTACACAGAGCGCAGGCACCACGAGGCGAACATGGCCTCCGAGCTGCGCCGCCGGGTCGTCACAAGGGGAAGGGCAGACGACAGCGCCTCCGAGTCTCCAGAGCCCGTCGCGCTGAGCCGCGACGAGAGCCCCGTCAAACCCGGAGACAAGGTCAAACTCGTCCACCCGAAGCGCAAGAGAAAATTCGGTGCCATCTTCCTGCTTGGCAGTGTGTTTGGCATCATAGCGGCTGGCTTCTTCGCAAAGACCAACGACTTGATAGACTTCCCGGAGATAGGCGACCTGACTGTGGACAGTCTGCTAGACGCCTTGCCGGCGGGCCTGGTCAAGGATGTCCGCGATCTGGTGGTACGTTAAATGCATACCCTGTGGTGAATGTGGCGCCGACGGAGACCCGCTCTGACCATTGCGCCCAACAGAAAGGAGAGCGCGACTTCCTCGACTCGTACGATGCCTTCTCTGTTGGTCTTCAGGCCCGCTCCGAAGGCCTCGAGGCCCACCACCCGATCATCATGATACCCGGCGTCATCTCTACAGGTCTCGAGTCCTGGGGCACGATGAACATCTCCAGGCCGTACTTTCGAAGACGGCTCTGGGGGTCGTGGACCATGATGAGAGCCTTGGTCATGGAGAAAGACGTGTGGAAGCAACATATCATGCTGGACAAGAGGACGGGTCTCGACCCCCAGGTATCAAGCTGCGCGCAGCCCAGGGCTTTGATGCCACCGACTTCTTCATCACGGGCTATTGGATATGGAGCAAGATATACGAGAACCTCGCGCCCCTGGGATACGACCCCACAAACTCGTTCACAGCTGCTTATGACTGGCGGCTCTCATACCAGAACCTGGAGAAGAGGGATCAGTACTTTACCCGTCTCAAGCTGCACATCGAGTCTGCCGTGCTGGGTTGGAACCAGAAGGTCGTCCTCGTCTCACACAGCATGGGCAGCCAGGTTCTCTTTTACTTTCTCCACTGGGTGGCCTCCGAGGAAGGCGGCCGAGGCGGCGACTCCTGGGTAGAAGACCACGTCGACTCGTGGATCAACATCAGCGGGTGCATGCTCGGCGCGGTAAAGGACATACCGGCTGTTCTGTCAGGCGAGATGAAGGACACGGCCCAGCTCAACGCCTTCGCCGTATACGGTCTGGAGAAATTTCTCTCCAAGGAGGAGAGGGCCGACATCTTCCGCGCGATGCCGGGCATCTCATCCATGCTTCCCATCGGTGGCGACGCGGTCTGGGGCAACCTCTCCTGGGCGCCCGATGATCAGCCTGGCCAGACCAACTCGTATGGCTCCTTTCTGAACTTCCGTCGGGGTGTTAATTGGACGGTCCCGGAGAAAAACATGACAGTGAGCAACGCGATGGACTTCCTGCTCAACACCACCGAGGACTGGTATCAGGCACAGATCCGCGGCTCCTTCTCTCGCGGGATAGCCCGCACCACGGCTGAGGTCGAGGCGAACGAGAAGGATTTCCGCAAGTGGATCAACCCCCTCGAAACCCGCCTCCCTCTGGCGCCCAGCCTGAAGGTCTACTGCTTCTACGGCGTCGGCAAGCCCACCGAGCGCGCGTACTACTACCGCACCCCTGATACCTCGTCCACGCTGAACATCACCATCGACACGGGCCTGATTCACGGAGTGGTCGATCACGGTGTCATTATGGGCGAGGGCGACGGGACGGTGAACCTGCTGAGCTCAGGATACATGTGTAACCGCGGATGGCAGATGAAGCGATATAACCCAGCCGGCGTCAAGGTCACGGTCGTAGAGATGCCGCACGAGCCCGAAAGGTTCAACCCACGGGGAGGACCTCACAGTGCGGACCACGTGGACATCCTAGGGAGGGCGACGCTGAACGAGCTAATCCTGAGGGTGGCGGCAGGCAGGGGTGAGACGATCAATAGTTACATCGTGAGTAATATTTCGCAATACGCAGATCGGGTCCAGGTGTTTGAAGAGGAATAAGAACAGTTGCTGGGGTTGAGCTCGGGTTTTGGTTGAGGATGTCCCTGCAGCCGGCCCTGGGGACTTGCACACAAGCAAGAGAAGGCTTCATCCTGTTTTAGAGAGGCTCCCTTTACATTTGGTGGCACAAATGGATATTTTATTGTTTACCCACTCCGATTTGGAGACATAGAGTTAGTTAGAGCATGATATGGCATTACGAATCAATACCAGCAGGTAAATCGGAAGCGCATTTGTTCTATTGCTGCATGAATCTGCAAGCTCTCACAACAGGCCTAGATTTTGTCCTCCTATTTTCACGTCAATACCTCAGGAGTCCTAGGCTGACGAGGATGGATATTGAAGCACAGTTCAGATCGAGGGCAGGGTCGCCATCTCATGGGCATCCACTCTCCCTGCTTCTGCCCAATCTCCTGGCCTCAACATCATCTCCAGCTCAGCTGTCACCGAGTTTGGGTTTTTAACCTAACACCAGAATCTCTTACAACGATGAGTATTATTAAAGTGCAAACATAATTTGATATGCAGGCGTATAGTTATATAATATACTTGTTGACTGTTATAAATACCAGATCTGATATATCTGACCGCTGCCCGTGTTCATGTGATCAGACAACTTCAACACAGCGGCAGAAGGTAAAAGAAACAATATCAGGAAAAGGTGTGGAAGGGGGGTTTGATTAATTCTTAGAATATAAGAGGATCAACTGATTAAGAACTAATTTAGGATTGCGCTGTTCCCCGGGATGTGCCTTTTCTGGGCTATCGAAGTGGCCACTCATGCCGATGTAAGGACGAAGGCCCAGTCATTGTCGACACTGCCTCCACTTGGTGGCTCAAAGGTCTTCCGGCCTGAGAGCTGAGTAGAGCCCGTAGCATTTTGGGTCTTTCCAGTGCGAGGATCAAACCATTCTACCCTGGCCTCGCCATTGACCTTCCCAAACTGCTGGCCGAGCGCATCAAGATCCAGGTCAAAAGCATCGCCAAACCCAGTGTACAGCCAGTATTGACGGGGACCAACGAGACCTGCCACGTAGCGATTCGCCTCGTAGCTTAGGATGTCTCCATCCGAACCGTCAGGGGTCTTTATAAAGGTTCTGTTGGGCTGTAGGCTGTCGAAAGTCTCCCTGTCAAGTCCAGTGAAGAGCTTCCGCAGATAACCTGCCTGCGTAGAGCCTGGGGACTGGAGCGAATGACGCCACGACTCGTTGGTCGCCAGATTCAGCTGCGGTGCTATATAGAGAGACGAGGATGCCAACTCAGATTCGGGCGCATACATCTGCCAAATAGCCTGTGCACCGTAGGTGAATCCAGCGGAGCCGGAAAGGAAGGCATTCCAGAGGCCGTGCCGCACGACTGATGCGTTCCACAGGGGAAAGGAGGCGTTGAAGGCGATGTGGGCACCCTCGTAGTGATTCTCGAGGTCGATGACAGGCCCTGGAAAGGCGGCTCGCATCTCGGTAATGTTGTTGTAGTTTTTGGTGCTGTCCCATTCCAGCAACGGCCAGAACTCTTGGCCGAGCGTCGTGTGACCCGCGAGCGTATGCCCAGACTGTACAGCGTCCATGGACAGTCGACCAAAGCTGCCGTTCATATACTATTGATCAATAGGTAAATTAGGTTAGTTATAGAATTTCGAGTGTTTTTCTGGGTGGCAGAGGAGCTCACGTTGTGACCATAAGGCTTGTTCGTTCCGACTTCCTGTACGTTTGTCGGATGCCATGTGATGAAAGAGGTGAACCCTTTCTGGGCCTCAGCCTCCCTCAGTCCATCCGCCAGACTAGCAAAGACAGACCGCCAGTCCTGGATCGGTCCAACGAGGCTGGCCGGATCAAGTGACGGATCTGCGACCCACTCGTCTGAGGCCTCGGATATGTTGCAGGACCAAAAGCCATTGGAATCGGCACCGATGATCTTGGGAAGTCCAGGGTAGCGTTTCCCGATGTAGTTTCCGTACCACTCGGAGTTGGTGTTGTTGAATATCGGAAAGGACGAGCCATGCCATCCACAATTCATATATGCACCCCAGGTCGGTACCAGCGCAACAAGGATGCCATATTCCGCCGCGCGGTTGACAACCCAGTCGACGTGCTCAAAGTAAGCTTCGTTGGGCTTCATTGGGTCTCTGTCGATCAAAGGCAGATCTCCATCTATCAGGTCACACCCAGCTGTCAACGATTGTTTCGAAGGAAGGGGAAGGTCTCGACGCACAAAAGTTGGGGAATGTTGTGCCGTTGAGCTCTGCGATAGCCACAGCTTGCACCACATTGAAGCCCTTGCTTGCTCTGTCTCGGGAGGTAATAATCGGCATCACTACGGTTGAGGCGGTGGAACAGTTCCCAGGCTGTGTCAGCTTGCCAGAAGAAAGGCTCGCCACTGCTCGTGCGGTGTAGATATCGACCGTTCTCGGGGGCAGAGATTGCGAGGTTGGCCCAGGACACAGAGCACGATGAGCTCAGCGCAGCACTGGCGGCAGCGGCAGCGCCCAGGACCAAGATAGAAATTGACCTCATCGTGAAGACTTGAGTGGGAATGCTTGGCAGGCCTTGCGTCTGAGTCTATCGTAGCAAAGTCCTGGGAACGGACGTCTTTATGTAATTTATATAGAAAATTCTCGGGGTCCACGCATGGTTACCCACTGACGGGGAGCCATCTCCATACTGCCCCTGAGTCTTATACCAGTCACGAGATGCTCAGAGGTTGAACATTAGTCGAGGCCGATTTACTCAAGGGGGACGTTGTGACGGACCCCGCCTCCGCATCGACGCCCTCCCATCATACCCTCCTTATGGCGACTGGAGTGCCAGTTTCTTGGAATCTGGAGATTTTTGTGGGGCGTAAGGGGTGAATTCTGGAGGGGGCGGTAATGAGGACGGCAACAACATCCAGGCACGGTAGCATGGTAATATTGCCTGTTCCGATGCAGCGTACTTAGGAGCCGACACTTTAATCCAGCGCGGTGCACCTAGACGAAGAGAACATATTGAAAGCCCACTAGTGGAGGGCGTGAGGAGAGTAGGACTTGGTTGAGGATAATTGAAAAAATTGCTCAGCATCTTGAGTCTGCTTTTGTGTTAATAATATCCCCGAGAACACAACTGATGAATGTTGGCTATCTTTCAACTCAATATAAACCCTGATCCCAACCCCATGCCCACCTCAGCGATGATGTTGACCACTCGGCCTGGTCCGTCGACGTAGTTTCGACCTCCATCTGACCTAATTACCCGATTGACTAGCTTAAAGTGTGCGGTCTACATATAATGGAGCTGAGGTAATTTATGTAACTGATGATGACTTGGGTAAACCTTTGAATTATTAGCCGAATGATGCTGGTTTAAGAGAAGTGTCTCCCTGTCTTTGTTGAATTCTGACGAATAGGAAAGACGAAAAAGTGTGGCAAACGGAAGGCTGACGTATGGGGTAAAAGTGTGAATATATTGAATTGTGACAATTCGATACAGCTAATATTAATAGTGCCTCAGAAAAGAGGGAATTCTATCGATATATATATTCGATAGAATTCTATATACATATAACGGAATAGATTCCCCGTGAAACCCTTAAGCGCTGAGGTCTATACATTTATATTAGTGGTAAATTACGCCTAAGTGCCTTGTTGTGTATCAGGCCCATTATGTGGCCTATTCTCAAGTAATAACTTGTTTCAACAGTCTTCAAGGATCTCTGCTTGACAGAGCAGTCTTCATAATACGGACCTAACGAGACAAGCGAGGCTTTGCATGTAGAAGTCTATCCTTATAAACAACGCAAACAGATGTTTCAATTGTTCGTACAAGCAGCTGATAATACTAAAGATCAATGCGCAAACATCTGCAGAATTCAAAGTACATAGGTAATATCTCCTATGAAAAAAGCTGTTGCAAAAGTAGAACGAAGCTTATTATATCTGGTCTAATTATATGCTATGAATCCAAGCGTAAGATCATGAGGTCCTTTTACGAAAGTCTTCATCGTCCGCACAGGGATAATGTCTTTATCCCAACTACCATCAATGGCAAATAGGCTGGCATCCCCACGAACCATATAGCAGCGTTTGAGGAACGACAACAGCCTTGAACTCGGGTTCGGATTTGTGTCTTGAAAGCCCGAGTCAATACTATTGCTTGCTTACCAAGAATCGAGTGGCCACTTGACCAGCTACTTGAGAAGGACGCCGAGTCGCATGGCGAAATTCAAAACGTGCTGCGTTCCTTGCTCCAATCAAGTTGTCACTGCTCTCCTACAGCTATGGAAGTACTGTACCCTAGCTCCCCTTGCCGGCTCAGGTTAGAGTGAAGAGAACGGCCTATGCGGTTACATGTAAGTAGTTCAACTGTTCGAAAGATATTGCGGCGTAAGTCAAAATTATCCCAGGTTTTCTTTCCAAAATTGAGCCTGTGAAGTCCCCAAAGCACTGCAGCTATTGTCCGCCCCGGACTGGAACTAGGTCAATACATCTATGGCCTTCAAGCTCGGCGATGAGTGATTCTGCGAGCAAACTGTGTTATATTGGCTTGTTCCTTAGACCAGCTTCAGATCAAGTGCTGATCAGTTTCGACGATGTCGCCCCCCCAATGGACGCAGTTGCTTTTGACTGTACCCTGTGGATTGCATTCCATCCGAGCGCCTCAGTGTCACAGCCACCTAGGTTCAGGGGTCGGTCCTGTGCCGCATTACAAGAGGTTCTTGTGGTGATGTAGGTACAGCTTTCATGTTTGCCTTGTCTGTATGGACCATGCTATGCCGATGTTTTGTATCATCGAGCCCGAAATTGTAGCCCACAACTGCTATACTATGCTTAATGGGACACGAATGCCACTGAGTGTGTGGGATTCTATAGGAACAAGCTACAGCTTTGAAATTGTCTGCGGGCTCAGTGGAGACGCAAGAGTATAAAATCCTGGACGTCGTAAGCATGTACAGGAAGCTTGAAAGTGCCTGATTGGAACTGGAATGCGTTCTTTGCCACCCTCCCCAACCCCCTTTTACCCCCCAAAAGTACAGGTTCGATGGGATCACCGGTTCTTGGCTTTCTCAGAGAAGAACTGAACTGGCTGATGATCAGGATCAGTCGAATGGCCGTCCGTGTCTTATCGACTGCCTGCCTTGGTAATTAGTACGCCCGCAGCGCTACTGCCCCACCCTGCTGGAGACACTATTCAGATACTTGCAGGCCTCCCGCTGTTGGTGTGCATATGAGCATCTCGAACCGGGCACATTGGGTGATGCACCATGCTTCAGTAGTGGATTAACCATCTAACTGTGTAGATGGGTACTCGATGGGTTGGAAAAGAAGGCAGAGGGAATATATGTATGAATACAGCTTCTGGGGCGTATCTCGAGACTGTTTCGAGCTGGAAAGGAAAATCTCAAATTTTTTAAAGTTTATACCAGGTACGCAGTAGGCTGATCTGGGCTGATCAGCGCTTTGCCGAGCCAAAGTATGCCATGGCATCAGGGACGGCCGAGGCGCACTACACGGCCCCATGTAACAGTGGCCGCGAGTTGGTTACGTCATAGTTCCTCCCGCTCGGGTTCGACGAGCTGCCTCGACAAGCTGTTTCGACGAGTGTGCCAGAGACAGACGATAGAGGACAAAGCACCCGCAGGGCTCAGACTGCAATTGTGATGGTTGCATCCAGCAGGGGTCCAAAACTTGTTGGATTGTTGCATGCGGCAGCCACCGGGTCAGTCGTGCCCGTTGAAGAAGATGAACAAGAAAGAAAAAGAGAGAAAAAAAGGGATTGGGCGGGTAGGTGGCGCTCGGTGACGATATGCCTTTTTTGGGGGGCAACTGTGCGAGTGTTACAGGACATGGTGTATGTGTTCCGCTGTGGAATACCCTGTAATCTATCTGTTCTTCCTGTTGAGTTTCCAGGTCAAACACCCCTGGAGCCAACTTCTTCCTTCGTAGGCACTTACTGCGTAACATGTGTGCATACTATAGTCCTGCCTTGTATGGAGAGATAAGTACCCCGTCGAGAGAAAGACAAAAAGGATTCAGCCAGTCTTACCTATAAACCTCTCGCCAGGTCTAGCCCGAGGCCAGCCCTGTTCTCCCCCCTCTTCTCAACTCTTTAAATCTCCTGCTACTTGGTGATACCAGGCGCCTGAGCTTTCCCTTATCCCCAGACCGGCCCCAATTGCGAACATCATCCTCGAAATCTCAGCACAGCCTCTGTTGGGATCTTGTCTGGGGAAATTCCTTACTGACCAGAGCCCGCCCACCTGTGCCGTCGCGAGACATTTCAAGGTCCCGACGGTCGCGGCCACTACCTACGTCAACGGCCTGGCCGCTTAGGACGTTCTCAGACACTGGTGCATCTCAGCTCGCCTAGAATTTCGTCCTTTCTTTCTCTCCCTCCAGATGGCTGCCAGGGCCCCGCAGTCGTCGAGCTATGGCAATGGCTATGACAGTGGGAATGGGATTGGCCATGGCCTGCCGTCGTCTAGCCTCGGAACTACCGCTGTCAATGGTAATCCCTACTTCGACGACCGTCCTCTAGCCCCGAGCCCAAGCCACCATGGTCAAAGCGGCCTTCTGGACCCGTCTGCGTCATCGTCCTCTCCTCGACATCATCACCTTTTTCTCCCCAACATCATCAGCAACAACAACCACCTTCTGACCTCCACGATCCGACCACCATCAACACCTTGGCCAACTCAAGCCTCGGCGGCACCCCACAGACCGCCCACAGAGATAGCGACCACCTCTACGCGCCCGCACCGACTCGACCGGCCGGCAAGTTCACCGAGGAATGGGATGCTAGCCAGCGCGGAAGTTCCATCATCAACGCCCCCGGCCCGTACTACAACACGAACAACATGAGCAGCATACAGCGGTCCAACTCCTTTACGGGGTCGACCAGGTCCGGAGTGGGCACCATGGACGGCTCCAACAGCATCCAGGTGTCGAGGAGCAACACCCTCAAGAAGAAGAACTCGCTGCGCCGGGGCGGCAGCCTTAAGAGATCCGGCAGCCGCAGGAGCATGAAGGCCGGCAGCGTCCGGAGCCTGGCCCTGCAGTCCAACACGGACGAGGACGAGATGCACAGCGCCTTCTATTGTCCTGTCCCGACGACAGGGAATCCGACCGAGGCCCTCGCCGAGCGCTTCCAAGGTGAGTGCGACATTTCTCCATCTGCCTCCCTCCTACCTGTGACCTTGTCTGGTCGGCTGTCGGATAGTTAGCTGACTCTTGGGCTCTGTCTCATCAGCGTGGCGCAAGATCTTGAAGGACCTGATCACGTATTTCAAGGAGGTTCAGGTACGTGTTCAATCTCTTGTCCCCCCACCCGATTTTCCTATTACAATTATGGTGCTGATGAAATCCCCCCCGGCGGCAAAACAGACATTCTGCGAGCAGCGATCGAAGGCTCTCTTGAAACTCGCCAACGTCCTCAACAATGTCCACATGCCGCCCGGATTTCTCCCCTCGGGAGGTCTCGACGATGCCGTGCAGATCTTGCGCAACTACAACTCGCAGGCCATCATGGAGGCGAACAAGGCGCGCGAGATTGAAGAGGATGTCATCCTGGCCCTGACCGGGCTGCGGAGCGATCTTCAGCTCAAGATCAAAGAGATCAAGAACCTGTCGGGCGACTTCAAGAACTCCGTCGAGAAGGAGATGGAGGCTACTAGGAGGGCTGTGAGGGCTCTGCAGGATACCCTCGGCAAGAGCGAGCTCGACTCGGCCCTGACTACTGGCAAGGAGGATCCGTATCTCCTCCGCTTGGCCGTGGACCGGCAGCTCGAGAGGCAGCTGGACGAGGAGAACTATCTGCACCAGGTGAGAAAAGGGACTTGACACATGGGCCGCGGCGCCATGCTGACCAGGCGCAGGCATACCTGAACCTTGAGAACTCTGGTCGTGAGCTCGAGTCGATCGTCGTCGGAGAGATCCAGAAATCATACAACGCTCTGGCCGGAATTATGAAGAGGGACGCCGAAGCGGCCCTGTACGCTATTGAGGAGCTGCGCGTCGGGCCCATCGCGATGCCCAAGGACCACGAGTGGGCGAGCTTTGTAAAGAAGGACGACAAATTCGTGGACCCGGCCATTCCGATCCGTGCATCCCAGTATATCCACTATCCGGGCAAGAACCATTTTGCCTGCCAGGAGATCAGAGCTGGCCTTCTCGAGCGGAAGACGAAGTATCTGAAGAGCTACACGGCCGGCTGGTAAGACTTTGACCCTCGGAGGCTTGTGTGCCAAGACTCGCTGACGCTCCTTTAGGTATGTCCTTTCTCCGACCCACCTGCACGAGTTCAAGTCGGCCGACAAGACGCAATCTCCCGTCATGTCGCTCTACCTGCCGGAACAAAAGCTAGGATCCCACTCGCAAGAGACGGGCAGCTCGCCCAAGTTCATCCTGAAGGGCCGTCAGACCGGCGGCGTACACAGAGGGCACTCATGGGTCTTCCGTGCTGAGAGCCACGACACGATGATGGCTTGGTATGAGGACATCAAGACCCTCACCGAGAAGACCCCCAGGAGCGCAACGACTTTGTCCGCAGCCACTCGAGAAGCTTCAGCCGGACGTCCTCCCGCCGGTCCGTCAGCTCGGACGGGGTGGTCGACGAAGACGACGACGAGCCCTATGCGGCCCACACCTCCTCGGCAGCCCTCGTTCCAACCCAGCAGGACGTGCCCAGGCGTCCATCACCAGGTGGGCGCTTCCCATCCGATATCGAGGTCAACGCACAACGCGGCTTACAGGCACCCATGTCGCCATCCAGTATGAACCGCCAGGGTTTCGGTGAGGGCCAGTCAGGCAGCTACACAGGCCACGACAGCGAGACAATTGCAGCAGCCGGTGCCCTACCCGGCAGCGCCCTCGACCAGTACTACCCTTCGTCGACGGCCGTGGAGGCAGACCCTCAGCACAGCTACGCGCAGCCGCCCCAGGCTGTCAACCCCAGATACCAACCCGCCCAGGCTCAGTCGAGCGACGCCCCCTTCGCAAACCACCCGGCTACGATCATCGCTGCCAGGGCGGCGCAGAACAACACCGGCGGCTGGGAGGACCTGGAGCACAATGCGGCGAGCAGCCATGAGGAGGCCCAGTGGCACTCTGGAAACCACGCCGGGCCCGCCTCGATTGCTGTTGCGGACGGTAGCAGGACGTCTCAACCCGCGCATGACCCGTACGCGGCGGGAACCCGGAATCCTGGACCCAGCAGTACGGCTGTCTACGAGGCGGCGAACGGACAGCCTATGAGCGGTGGTGACCAGATTCCTCGGACAACTGTGGTCTCAGTCCCCTACACGAATGGCTCAACGGCCCTGCCGGAGAGGCCTGCCGTCAGCGAGAGGACAGAGAGCGACGCCCCGACGCTGAGCAGCGAGGTGCCTACGCTTAGTAGTGAGGTGCAGACCATCTCAAATCTGCACATACCGGGAGAGTACCCAAGAAGCTCTGCGAGGTAGAGCAGACTGCCGGACAGATTGACGATATGCAGAGGTGGGGAAACCAAGTATGCGGCGGATATATTCTCTCAAAAGATGAAGTTAGATCGAGATACCCGGGGGATACACATGGTCGGCTTCTGGGCATGGTTGTTTGCGCTTGCTTGGTTTTTTTTGGCTGGTTCTCACTTGGATACCTGGAGCCTCTCTCTCTTTTTTCCTTTTACTTTTTGTTTTTGTGTGTCTTGACTATTTTGGATACAGAATATCACTGCTGTTATTACTATCGAGATATCGTAAACCTCTAATGTGAGTAAGGTGTTGATGTGCGCAAATATCAGTAAGAGACCAGAGATGTCTTTCGCCAGGCCCTTCAATCCTCATGAATGCTTTTCATCACCTCGGTAGCATAAGAAGAAAGGCTATTGGCAGGAGCGAGACAAGGGTGGGAAAAGAGAGAGACAGAAAGGGGGTGCTCTGCAGACAACAAAAGCGAAGCGTCCCTCCTCAGAAGAGGGACAGCCATTGTGGAAACTTTACTTGAGCTACTTCGTTTGTAGAAAAACATCATTTGGCATTTATAAAGACATGTTGTGTGCTAGGTTGGGGGGCAAGAAAGGGGAAAGGGAGGGTAGGGGGAGGATGTGGCGCGGACGCCTACTCTGGTGACTCAAACCGGGTACAGTACAGAGGACGAGATAAGCTTGAATGGCGAGTACCAGGATATGGGATGACAAAAGAAAGATAAGTACAGTCTCCTTAGTATGTATGAGACATCTATTACGGTATAATCGTGGCCGTCACCACACACCATCTGTGTGTCTTGGACAGAAGAAACTTTTCTTTTTGTTTTGAAATTGCAGTGTGGTGGTGGCTAAATTGAATTGCATATTAGAGCCTCATTATCTTCAACCACCACCTATTCTCCAGCTGCGGAGAACAACTGGCGGACATGATACCCAAGACGTTGGTGATGGCTGACTCAAGTCTGCGCCGCCAGCGACCCGGTGCAGTCTCGGAGGCCCAACATGCAAAAAGGCTGGTGGAACCCAGAAGGTGTCCATCTTCTGGCAAGGAGGTTCGCCTCCAAAGCCGTATGCCCATCACCTAAGTAGTCGGCATCCGCCAAACACAGTACTTGGAGGCGGCTTGGAATACACCTCCACCAGCCCTTTCTCAAGCTCGTCCCATGCGTAGATCATCCAGCTCTCCTGCAACTCTTTGGAAACAGACCAAACAACACCCCTTTCCCTTTTTCCCTGAACGCCAAAGAACTCACCCAAACGTGAGACAATTTTTTCTTGTTGGATATCCCACATGGACCAATAAAAGGAAGAAGCGCAACTTGATGCCATGCAGGGGTTACAACCAAGAGGAAAATGGAAGACGACATCACCTTCCTCCCCTGCTGAAACCTCCCCGACCCCTACCACCACCACCGCCGCCCCTCGAGAAGCCACCGGAGCCCGAGTTGCCGCGACCGCCGCTGAAGCCACCCCCCACGGCCACCACCGCGGGCGCCGAAACCGCCTCTCGACGGGCCACCACGACCACCTCTTGACCCGCCACGGGCGCCGAACCCACCCCTGCCGCCGCCTCCGCGTCCGCCAAACCCGCCGCCGCCCCGGCTGGGCTCTTGACCTTAGGCGCACCGGGCAGGGGTTTCGGCTTGGGCAGGAAGCGCTCGAGGGGCATGAGCTTCTGGCTGTCGATGAAGAACTTGTCGCCGTTCTTGAAGGAGGTGGCCTGGATGCCCTCGGAGGGCTTGATGGTGAAGAAGACCTGGTTGATGGGGCCGAGCACCTCGTCTATCTTGCCGACCGAGGTCTTGTTCTCGAGGTACATGATGGCGTTGAACTGGGGCACCTTGGTGTTGATGCTCTCGCAGACCATCTCGCCCTCGCACGAGTGCAGGAACTTGCCGATGGGCTGCACCTCGGCGGGAGGGCCGAAGTCGCGCTGTTGGAAACCGCCGCGGCCTGTGAGGGAAAAAGGAAGAAGGGCATATGTTAGTTTCAATGCTCATCGGGAATTCGAGACTGCCTGCGCACACTTGTGGCATAATAGACTTTTCTTGCTTTCTTTCTTTCTTCTCTTCTTGGGTATTGATTGGGATGCATACCTCCACCACGACCAAAGCCGCCACCGCGACCGCGTGGCGCTCCTCTGAATGACATGATGACGACGTCTGTTGCTGTATGTTTTGTGTGTGCTTAAGTGGTTGTGGCAGGTGGATTGTCGCAGAGTGTTGCTGTTTCTGGGTGGTGGTGGTATCTTTTTTTTCTTCCTTCTTGCAGGAAGCTGTCGCTTGGGATGCTCGAGTCGAAAATTTCCAGTGGGCCTCTTTGGTGCTCGGCTGGCAATGGATAGTGGGAGCCTTTCCGCTCTAGTCCACGCACAGGTGCCAAAGCGGGTACGTGGGAGCTCTGCTGTGATGCCCCACGCTTTGCAGCAGCCGCAGACCAGTTTTACCATGTACGGACGTACTAAGTACCGCAGTACTGAGCAGTCTGCTATAGGGCCGTAGTATGTTAAGGCAAGCCAGGGTCCCAAGGAGAAGAGGGAAAAAAAAACCAAAAAAACCCAAAAACCACCACAAACCCACAGCATAATCTTATGCCAACATGGAATTCGGTCAACCCTCTTTGAATTTTGAGCTTGCAGGCGCCCTCTGTGTCTCACTATGATTGGGGGCGGCAAAGACTGGCAGAACATCTCCGCGAAGGGTAGGCATATTGTCCACTTACCCACTGTAACGGTGCAAACCTGCTAACTTATAGGTATTATGTACTACTGGGTATGCACTGTAGCACACAGCACTACCGTAGTGTGTTATGTGTACAGGCGGTGGGCTCGGAGCCGTGTGAATTGATTGGCCAGCGGCTTCCTGGTCTGCGTTTTTGGGGCCTGTCCTACAGGGGATCTTACTGGTCCGATTTTCAGCAGGCGCGTCTCTTGAGCCGAAAGTAAACAACCCACCCTCCTTCACTCGACTCGGGCAGATCGATCGCTACACGCCTCGCTTTCCCACACCCTTCGTCCTCGAAACAGCAGCGCTTACAATTGCGACCTGGTTCCGGACCCGAGGAGCGCATCGCCCACCTTATTGCCCTTTTAATTTGCTGATCCTCTCCACAGTTTTGTATTCATCGATGTCAACGCCAGTGCCTCTACGAGCTGCACGCTGTAGGAGAAACCCCCGGTCGCGTCTCCAGAGCCTGTACCTGTGATCCGGTAAACAAATCACACATCATATACCGAAACAACAATAACAATAACAACAACAGCGATTTCCGCCCCTCCTCCTACTCTTATTCCTCCTCCTTCTCTTCCTCCCATCACCACCCACCTACAAATACGCATTCGAACAGTCCACCATGGTACAGCCCGGCATAGGGCTGGACACGCCCGGACCAACGTCGGCGACGCGACATACCTAGATCGACAGCCAGACCTCGACATCACACAGGAACCCTCGTTCCAATCTCCAAGCAAGGAACCCAACGTCTTCCAGTCACTCCGCAACGGCAACGGCCGGCCCACCCTACGAACGCCACGGGGCAAGAACAGCAGCAGTCGAGCCCCCTTCGGCGACAGGATAAACATACCCAACGGCATCGGCGGCGCAGAATTCACTCCTCTCCTCAAGTCTGCCACGCGGAACAGCGCCCGCCGGCGGACCGGCAAGGAAAACGGCCTTGTCACCCCCGCGCTGGGCAAGATAAACGAGGATAGGACGCCTATACAGGTCGGCGAGAGCAGCGTGTACAGGTCGTCGAGGGAACCATCCTTCCTGGACCGCACGCCACTCCCGGACGCCGACAGCGATAGTACCGCCTCGACCCCCATGATTATGCGCCGCGGTAAGACCGGCAACAGAGGACCCCTTCAGGACGGTCAGCAGCTGTCCCTGCGCGAGCAGGAGGGCGTCATCGACAAGATCGAAAAGGAGAATTTTGGCCTCAAGCTCAAGATCCACTTCCTGGAGGAGGCGCTGCGTAAGGCCGGGCCGGGCTTCAGCGAGGCCGCACTGAAGGAGAACACCGAGCTGAAGGTCGACAAGGTCACGATGCAGAGGGAGCTGCAGCGCTACAAGAAACACCTGACGTCGGCGGAGAAGGACCTCGAGACCTACCGCCAGCAGCTCACCGAGATGCAGGACCTGGCCAGGCAGAAGCCCGGCTCCGGTGACCACTCTGTGGAGCTGGACAGGTTACGGCGGGACATGGAGGACAAGGATGCAGACATCGAGGAGCTGCAGCAGCAGCTCCGCTCCGACCGTCAGAACCTCGACCAGGTGGAGAAGCTCCAGGATGAGATAGGCGACCTCGAAGCAGACCTTAGGGAGAAGGAGCGGGCCATCAGCGAGCGTGACGACGAGCTGGACGACCTGAAGGCAAAGGTGCGTCAGGCAGGCGACCGGAGCCATGAGGAGACCGACAAGCTCCGCGACGAGATCGACGACCTCCAGGCCGACATCCGAGAGAAGGACCGGCTCATCAGCGAGCACGAGGACAACCTGGAAGACCTGCAGACCAGGGTCCAGCAGGCTGAAGACAAGGCGAAGAACGCCCAGATACACATGATCGAGCTGGAAGAGAAGGCCCAGGCCAGCGGCAAGCTCAAGGAGGCCAGGGGAGACGATCAAGGACCTCGAGACAAGCGTGCGGGAGCTCGAGCGGCAGGTTGGCGACCTTAAAGACAAGCTCGAAGACGCGCAGGCCGACAGGGAGCGCGCAGAGACCGACCTCGAGGAGTTACAAGAGGAGATGGCCAATAAGTCGGTCGTCACAAAGGGTCTACCGCGCCAGCTGGAGGAGAAAGTCGTACGGCTTCAGGATGAGGTCGAGACAGCCCGCCAGGACTATGACTCCCTGGAGCAGCAGTTCGACACCAAGCAGAGGGAGGTCGACGACCTCAAGTTCAAGCTGAAGGAGTCGCGCCAGGAACGCGACGCCTCGGAGAGCCAGCGCAGATCCATCGCTACCAAGCTTGAGGAGCTGCGGGCAGATCTGAACTCGAGAGGTGACGAGAAGAACCTGCTGCAGAGCCGTCACGATGCGTTGACAGCTGAGTCCGCCTCGCTGCAGAGAGACATCGCGCGTCTGCAGAAGACAGTGTCGGACCTAGAGGGCGGAGTCGAGCGAGAACGGCAGCACTCTCTAGACAACGAGCGCGAGATCCGCATCCAGCACAGGGTCGAGATCGAGAGGTTGAATAATGAGATCTCTGACCTGCAAGCTGAGGTCCGCGAGAAGGAGAACCTGTACGACAACGATAGCGAAAAGTGGGAGACAGAGCGGCACAATCTTGAATCAGAGCGTAACCGCGCAGAGGAGCGCGTGCTGGGCCTGCAGAAGACGATCGAGAAGCTGCGCGAGGCCGAAGGCAGCCTGAACAACAAGGAGTCCAAACTGCAAGGGGCTCTTCAGAGTGAGACCGAGCGCCATCACAATGAGGAAGCAGTGCTCAGCAGGCAGATCGACGACTTACAAGAGGATCTCTCCTCTCGACAGCATATGCTGGAGAACCTGCGGAACGAACTATCTGCCGTCCGTGATGAGCTCCGACAGTCACTGCTGGACAAGCAGACTGCGTCCGAGAAGGTCGAGAGCCTGGAGGATGAGGTTGAAGTACTGCAGGCCACGCTTGACGACGAGGGCGAGAAGTCTGCCCAGGAGATCGAGACTCTCACCAAGGAATGCGATGACCTGCGACGAGAGCTTAGAGAGCTGCGTCGAGCCTCGGAGTTCGCCCACTCCACTACGGATGCTACCCGCCAGGCTGCTGAGCTCAAGGCCAGGGCGATCGAGCGCCTTGAGCGACAGGTCGACGAGTATCGCTTGAACGTCTCCAAAGTCACGGTCGAGAAGAATGCCAGTGACCGTGAGTGTGACGAGCTCCGTCAGCAGCTTGACGAGCTGCGCAAGCTCACCGACTCGGCCAAAGCCTCGACCGCTGCCTCTCGTGAAGCTGCTGAACTCAACGCAAAGTCCCTTGAGCGCCTGGAAAACCAGATCTCCGACTACAAGGCGAAGCTTGCCCGTGCGCATACGGAGAAGAAGGAATTCCAGGACCAGCTGTCCAAGGTCAAGCTCGAGCTGCGCTCGGTGTCCTCTCGGCTGGCAGAGACCGAAGCTGAGAGAGACGAGATCGATGCTGAGCTGCAGCGGTCAAAGCAGCAAGACAACGACACATTCCAGATCGATCAAGAGCGGGTCAACCTGCGTGGATCCAAGGCGCGGCTCGAAAATGAAATCCGTCGGCTGAGGGAGGACAATAAGAACCTGATTGAGCAGCGCGACTCCTTGGAGAAGACGCTTGAGGATGAGCTAGACAAGGCGGAGGCGGAGGAAGACCGTCTCAACCAGGAGATCATCTCGCTCCAGGCAAAGACTCGACAGCTGCATGAGACCCAGGATATGTCCAAGGCCCGGCGTACGATTCGGGACCTCGAGCGGAAGCTCGAGGATTATCAGCACCAGCTGGCTCAAGTGACCATGCCGATTGACACATTGGATGACAACAGCGAGCTGTCACTGATCAAGCGTGACCTGTCTGCAGCTCGGAAGAAGGAACTGGATTTCATGCAGAAGGAGAGCGACCAGAAGTCGGTGATCCGCGGCCTCAAGCGCCAGATTGGTGATCTCGAACGCCGAGTCCACGAGGCCGACATCTCCCGCCTGGTGCAATCACCCATCTCAGAGAATGCGTCTGTCCGCAAGGCTGAGGTCTCTGAGCTCCGACACCAGCTTTCTGCTGCCCACCAGTCCATCTTCGAGCTGAAGAGAAATCTCCGGGAATCCGAGCGCAAGGCCGCATCCATGGAACAGGAAGTACGCCAGCGGCTCGACGAGGTCGAGGACGAGAAGATGGCCCTGGAACAGGCTCTCGAGGACGCTCAGCAGGCGGCCGATGAGGCGAATGCAGACCTAACAGAGGCGGTCGACAAGTACAAGCTCAAGGCTGAGAGGTACAAGAAGGAGCGCGACTCGATGGCCGCCAAGCTGGCAGCTGCTAAGCGCAGCCATGTGCAAGACACAATCAGCACCATGGCCAGCACTGTGGACAGCGAGATGACCCGAGAAGAGCGGCACGACCTGTACGAGATTCTTCGCAAGACGCAGATTGACGCCGATGCCCTGGAGCGTGAGGTTCGCGAGCACAAGGAGGCCCTGACCGAGCTTGCCGAGCTCGAGAAGAGCCTCCGCATCAAGCTCGACCGCGCCAGGTCCGAACGTGCCCAATACCGCTCTGACGTCGAGAGGCTCCAGCGGGATATGAAGTCCATCCGGATGGAGAGCTCCGATGTCGATAAGCTTCAGCGCGATATCAAGGCCCTCAAGAGAGCGAAGAGAGATGCCGAGGCGATTGCCAAAGCGGCCATGGCCCAGGCCTCGGTCGCCCGTGCTCGCTTCACCGTCTCGACCTTCCCTCCCCTTCCTGGTAAGGGCAGCAAGGTTCAGGAGCGGGGGATACCACCAGCTCAGCCGTCTCGGTCCAACTACCAACCACCTCGTGTCGTCGAGGTTGAAGACGACGCCGACGAAGAGGACGACGACGATGTGGTCCATGTCAGCGGAGGCGGTGCCGGTCCTACGGATGACGAGAATGCGGCGCGTGTCATTCACTTTAAGGACGACAATGACACGCAGATGCACACGGACACGATCGTGCGGGCAGCGCAGGCAGCGGAGCACCGCCATATTAAGCAGATGCGCGGCATGTGCATGCAGATGGAGTGGATGCAGGCGCGGTGGGAGCGAGAGCTGCGGATGAGGGATGACGCGGCGTTTGCGAAGCAGTTCTTGATCTCGGAGATGAATGTCAAGGATTCAATGTAAGTTGCTTTCGAGGCTCCCGAGGAGAACATGTAGAAACGTGCGCATGAGATGGCTACTAACGAACCTGTCTCGAGCAGCAATGAAGCGGACCTTCTGAAACTTGAGGCCCTCACCAAGCAGCTCCGCCTCAAGCGCTCAACGTCCCACCCCCAGCTCCCCTCGTTCGCCAACAACCGAGCAGCCACTAAAAATGGTCCTGACAAACCCGGTCATCTGACCCTTAAGCGCTTCGCCACGGTTGTCCGCTTTGTTGTCAGGTTGCAGATGATGGCGCGAGAGTGGAAGCGCCAGGAAGAGGTCCGAAAGATGCTCGCCAACAAGTGGGACGAAGCGGCCAAGCGCCCCGACCGCGCGGCTGGTGCTAAGGCGCACGAGCTGCGGCTCGGGAGCGAGAAGGCTGCGGCTGCGCTCGGTGTCAACGCTGGGGCGGAGGCCAAGAGGTATATGCAGAGGGAGGTAGAAGGGTACACGGACGAGTGTGAGAGTAGTGCTGCACCTCTGGGGGTTGATGCGGAGGGGGTCGAGAGCTCAGATAGGGTGACAGGGCTGCCGAATGGTAATCACCTAGAAGGGGAGGACATGGGCACCGAGGCTTTTAGCGTGGACAGTATGTGAGCGGCTTAAGAGGGAGAATGGGAGGAAGATGATGGGTGGCAGTTGGCAAGGAGGAAGGGAATTGCATTTTGTGCTGGCATAGCTGGGAGTTTCCTGCTGGATGGCACCGGCATCGGCTTGGAGTATGCATAGGGTAGTATGGGTTGTTTGGCCAGAGACGACTTTGGATCCATCGGACGATTTGTGTATTCTCTTTTCTTTTAGGAGTTTGGCCTAGCTGTGGTATTTGTTACTGGGACAGGCGAACAGGTTTGAGGATGACAGAGTATATGGATCCGTCTCCCATTGAATACCCACAGCGAGCAACAAGAGCGTCAATTCGCGCTTCCAATAGAAGCTCGTTACAAGAGTCTGGTTCTAAGTCCTTGAGTTGTATGAGATGGTGAGAAAGCATGGTCATAACGTTCTACCAAATGCTAGCGACACGCTCATTGTGAATATACCGTGAACCCCTTTCCTTTCCGTCCATAATTTAGAGAGAGATAGAGACAAAAAAAGGAAAAGCCCGGCTAGGTTCAATTCTTCCCTGCTTGAGGAGCCTAATCCCAGATCGCACCCAAACAACAATCAAGGATTTGAAATCCTCGTGCAAACTTTTTTTTTTTTTTTTGATGCGACCTGTCCTGTCTTGTCCCCCTATGTCTTCCATGCTGCGCTGCTGCTTGGACCAGAGCAATTTTGGCGAACTAGAAAGGGATGATGAGCCGCGCTTGTCTTCCTCCTCCCTTTTCCCTTCTCCAAAAGTGCTAGGAATTTGACCCGCCGTCTTTGTCGGGTTGTGTGTATGCGTGGAGGGGATGATTGATGAATTTGTTTTATATGTACCCGTTTCGTCGTGACCGTCGTGAAAAGAAAAAAGAAAAGAGAAAGGAAAAAGAATAAAAAAAGAGAATGTTGGTAGAATGGATTATTTACATGACGAAGAGAAGATCCGTATCTGAACGACAAGAAGAGAGATCAGTCTGTGGCCACAGCTGAGCTTCTCAGTACCATACCTGCTTCAGGACTTACTGAGGGGATGACTGCAGGACAGCTGGGGCCGCTGGCTGTACTTGCTGGCGAGGGCGTCGCGGATGCTGTTGAGGAGCTGGACGTAGCTCTGCTGCGGGTGCCTCTTGAGCGCCGTCATGAACGCCCAGGACATGGCGCCCGTCGCTTGTGCCGCGATAGTTGCATCAGCCCTGTAGCAGAAGGAAGCTGTGGTCAGTATACTACTTCGAGACGGGGTGCTCCCCAACAATAGGTGAGAGACAGTGTGTGCCCTCTCTCTATCAATATATGTATATATATATAAGAAGGTATACGTACGAAGTCTGGTCATCCTTGCTCCCAGAGAACATGATGACGTCTGCCGGCGACGTCTTGGTCGCCAGAGCACGCTCGTGGGCAGCGTCGCCCTTGGTCGCCCTGTTGAACAGGTTCATGCCCTTCTTGAAGACGCTGCCGATGTCGCCCTGGCTGTAGGACGACAACATGCCGAGTATGTTGGCGCCGGCCTCCTTGGCGAGGTTGGGCTCCTTGAGGATGCCCTGGGTCGAGTAGATATAAGGAAGGTCGAGCGCAGTGCCCGAGTGGCACGAGTCGAAGATGGCCGTGAGGCGGACGCCGGGCTGTAGCGGCTTGACCATGATCCTGTGCATCTCGTCGTCCGTTATATGCCCGGTCTGCCGGAAGTCTACGGGATAGATGACCTCGTCGTAACCGTCGTCTTCGTCACCGTCTAGGTCTTTTGTCTGACCTCCGTGCCCTGTTTAGGGGGGGAAACACCCATCAGCAAAAGAAGGTCGTTTACCGCGCCCGCGCCCGCGCGCGCGAGAGAGAGAGAGAGAGAGAGAGAGCAACTGACCAGAGTAGTGCAGGAACAGCGAGTCGTTGGGGCGGGCGTCCTTGACGAGCCAGTGCATGGCCCTCAGGATGTTCTGCTTGGTGGGCTGGCTCATGGGGTTCTGCTGGTCGTCGGTGAGGATGACCATGTCTTCGCGCTTGTAGCCAAAGTGCTCGACCAGGTAGGTTGACATGTTGCGCACGTCGTTGATGCAGCCTCTCAGCTGGCCGCGCTGGCCAAAGTAGTTGATGCCGATGAGGAGGCCTTTCCGCTTGCCGTTACACTGTGAGTACTGGAAGTTGTAGTTCTGGGGGTGGCCGTAGCCAAAGCTCTGAGGGGTCGAGGGCGGCGGGGGTGGCGCATTCTGGTTCCCTTGCATGTACGCATTCGAGCTGGCCGAGGGAACGCCTGCGAACGGGGAGACGGGAAAGCTCCAAAGGTTAGATATGTATGTATATTCCTGTGTGTATATATACATATATACATATACATATATATATATATAGGTGTGTATGTATAATATGGCCTTGTCTGTGCCCCTTCGGCCGGACAGAAGGTGGGAGAAGGATGGGAGAGAGGGGAGGGGGTTGTGGCTTACCTGGTCTGCCACCGTAGTTGCTGGGCTGCGGAGGGCTGTTGTAGCCATAATTTTGTGGTGGAGGCTGTCGAGACCAGTCAGCAAAGCTGCTAGAGAGAGAGAACGACCCAAAGAAAGAAGACAGGTCTAGAAAGGCGTACTTGTTGGTGGTAACCGTTGGTCTGAGGAGAAGGGTAGCCATAGTTGGGCTGTGGAGGGGACTGGTAGCCGTATCCGATCGGTGGACTGCGAGATTGCGAATGGCCCAGTTAGAAAAATCAAACAAGACAGAAGAGAGAGACAGAGGGAGGGTTACAACAGAAAAGGTGGTCTCATACGAAGAATAGTAGGGCTGCTGAGAGTAGGCTCCCGGCGGGGGAGCTCCTCCATAAGAACCACCACCGTGGTAACCCGAGTAGCCAGACATGACGTATTGCCTTTGGTCCAGCCGGGACCTCTTAAAAAGTCTGTGGTACTCTCGACGCCTTGTGGACGGGCTCTATTCTCTCTCTCTCTCTCTCTCTCTCTCTCTCTTGCTCGCGCGAGGCTGGGTCGTGCAGTCGGAGGTGGTGGAGAGGAGAAGGACGAGGTCGAGGTCGAGGGCGAGGGAGGAGAACGAGGCGGTTGGGGGAGGTCTCGGCCGAGAGGAGCAGCAGCAGGAGGGAGGGGGCTTCGAGCTTCAGTTCACGGATGGATCGAAGATGGCGCCGGGCACGGAACAGAGAACGAGACGCGATAAGGTATAGAGAGAGCAAGAGAGCGAGCCAGCCGTAGGAGTAGAGCTCTGTCTCCCTCTCTCTCTCTCTTTCTTGTTCTTGTATTGGGGGCCGAGGCAGGATGCCAAGACAGAAAAGCAGATGGGAGGAGGACCCGAGGCGGGAGAGTCGCGTAGGGGTCCTATATAATAGTACTAAGCAACGTGGTGATGGGAAGATCCGAGATAAACTGGGTCGCGACGAATGGCGCGGTAGAAGAGTTTAAGGCAGGCAGGGCAAGGGCAGGACAGGACAGGACAGGACAGGACAGGACCGGGCGGACCAAGCGGCAGGACAGGGTGGGAGGGGTCAATCCCAGGGCTGTGATAGGACCAAAGACGACAAGCCACGAATATGACCTTTTTCTTTTTTTTTTTTTTTTTTTTTTTCCTCCCCTTCCTGTTCTCCCCTCCTCCCTCTTTTTTTTTTTTTTTTAATTAAGCGTGTCGCTACTTCGGGCCCCAGTTTCGTCCCGCCAGCCGCCAGCATGAGCCGAATTCCCGGTCGGGGAGAAGGAGGGAGGAGGAGGAGGAGGGAAAGAGAGATTCTGGTTGGATTAGACTTATTTTTTGTCACATCGAGGCTGAGTTGAGCTGGCAACGTAGCAATTCGACAAGAGAAAAAAGAAAGAAAGAAACAGGATTACAACCCAAAAAAATTCACCAACCCAGGATGCAGAAAGGGTGGAAGAGACGGAAGAGAGGGGAGGGGGTGTGGAAAAGTGGAAATATCAGAGAGGACGGATGAACTTGTGGGTGTGGAGAATCACCGCCCGCCAGAGTTCGAGTTGCGCCAGTGCTTTGCCACTACTGTACATGTTACAATCATAGTGTGTATGGAGAGGAGGACATGGAGGAGGAGGAGGAGGAGGAGGAGGGGAGGTGGGCGACGTAGCGGGGAGAGCGGAGAGGGTGGCTCACCGTGGGCCGGGCGGAGTTACACACACACACACACACACACACACACACACCATGTTACGGTCATACATAAGACATACAACAAAACAGTACCATAGTACCTACAGTACAGCGACAAGCACGTATGTTGCATTAGTTTGCGAGGGCTGTGCGTGCAAACGGTCAGGGCTTAGAGAAGCTATGGTGTCATGTGCATATGATGTGCCTCCCAAAAACCTAATCTCGAACCAACACACACACGGCAATCGTAAATTTAGAAATGCCAAGCGCATGTCGTATAATGTTTGTGTGTGTGTGTGTGTGTGTGTGTGTGTGTGTGTATATGTTGAGATGAGTTATTGTGTGTGTGGAAAGGTGCGACGACGAAGGAAGCCACGGAGAAATCAAAGGTGCTTGCTACTGTATTACTGTATGGCATGATGCTGCAAGCCACACACACTAGTCATGCCCTGTGCGTCGTCGCCTCTCGCCTGTCCTCTCTCTTCGTCTATCGTCTGCCGCTGGTGGATCATCACTCCCATCACTGGGCCGAGGCTGAATTAAAGTATCGAGGCAATCTGTTGTATGTAGATCTCCACACCCACAGGGCTGCACAGTCAGTCAACATAAATAAATCACACTGCTGCCTGTGGATGGCTAGACGGTCCAGAAATGAGAGAGGAGCTGGCCCTGGTTCCCAAGGTTGCAACACGACATCAATCACAATCATAAACATCAGCTTTCTCATCAGTCCCAAGCTCAGAATCAAATTTCTGGACCACGGCCCTGACCAATCGGCCTTTGCCGCAGGCTGGTTGAGGCGAAGCACTGCGGCCGGGCTAGGCTCAACGCAGGCCCAAAGGTTGCGTCGCAGGACGAGCCGGCCCCGTTCCTGTGTCTCTCCTTCCTGCAACGACCGTCCGACTCGGGGCTAAGCAATGCAACCCTCTAATGCTCCCCTCCTCCTCCTCCTCTTCCTCCTGCTGCTGCTGGCCCCTCGACCGCAGCTTCTTTCAGCTCCTCTCCCGCTCCTCTCCTCCGCGCAGTGCGCGTGCAAGGCCCCAGAATGAATGCACCACCAAGCGCAAGCATACTTTTTTACTTGCCATGGGTGTGAGCCCGGCTGATACAATAGGGGCCCAGAGTGAGGGTAGGGGTTCGAATCTAGCCGCCTAGCCAGGAACTCTGGTTTGCTCGGAACTCTGAGTTCCCGCCGCCACTATAACCTCGCTGTCGCCCTCCACAAAGGGACGGGGGGGAAAGGCAGGGCCAGGCCAGGCCATTTCTCTTCCCCCTTCGGTACATCCGCCCTCGTGCATGCAGAGTCTGATTGATTTTGCTGTTCATAATATACACATATCATGGACGAGTGTGTGTCGACCACCACACATGCACATGTCAGACCACGTGGCAGCCAGGTCTGGAACGGCTGCGCTCGTCGGCAAGGAGGGAGGGGTGGGACACTGGAGTGCACCTCGGAGGGAACTATGCATACATGTGCACCACCCAAATACGGGAAGTAGGCAAGAGGACCTTGCTTCGCTTTGGGAAAGAAAAAAATTCTCTCAGGCGTGAGCTACTATATTGAATCCATCTCATGCAGGCCCAGTTTGGGAAACGACTTCGGGGACCTACCACCACACAGACGCACACACACACACACACTCATACACACGCCTATCTGCGTGGAGGGAGAGACCCACGGGACGACCGGTGTGCTGAAAGTCGGGACGCGGGACGCCACGCGGCTGGACAGGCCCAATGGCAACGCACTTTTGGGCTCAACACCATGACTGCCTACCCCTTGTGATGGTGATGGATTACACCCTCACGCACAAGCTAGCCAGACATGTCTCACCATCTGACAGCCCCCTTCTTCGGTATGGAGGAGGAGACTTACAGGCTTTGCTCCCCACGCCAACAAGCTGATGCTTATTCCGTCTGTGGTGGGGGAGGATGTTCTTCCTTACTAATTGATGCCTGAGCCCGAGCCTGAACCTGAACCTGAACCTGCCTGCACCGACACTAGTTTCAGCATAATATGTTCGAGACTCGGGCATCAAATTTCTCGAGCTGTGTCCGCCACGCTCCTCAACACGTCATGCCTCGTAACACCCAACATCCTCTGGCATGTCTTAGGCTGCCCCTGGACAAGGTTTCAGTACCAGGTCGGTGTGAACGGCTTACAGCTAACTCATGGACCGTCCATCATGTCGAAACTCGACCAAGGCCCAATACTACTTACATGCGCACGAAAACCAGATGCTAGAATTTCCTCTTGGGCCTGTCAGTGCAACGTGGGCCTCGAGGCGGTGTCTGGCTGTCTGCACTGCCCGCGAGGCCAGGCATCGCACTTAACACTGACAATTTCACTCTGAACTTTGGCTTTGGATGGAGGCTCTGAGCCTCTCAACATCGGTTATAGAGAGTGAAGGCACGCTTCCTTGCATACCTATTTCCCCGAACGCTCGTCATCACGGCCCGTGCCAAGGTGGCCGTCTGACGCGGTTCGTCCTTCGCGACATGCTTAAATCTGTCGCATCCTGCCGAATAATTAATTACGTCCTGTGCCACAAAAGGAAGGCTCGAGATTGGCGACAGGTCGATGAAGCAGTTCCATCTTTTTTTTTTTTTTTTCGCATCTTGAAGGTCTAAGTAAAGAAAGAAGAAGAAAAAATCCTGTATGCATCCTAGGGTAGGATATGAGGTAGGTCGATCATCGGTCTGTCACTGCCCCATGTGTCCGAACCAATGTCTTCTCTCCATTCAGCTGTTGCTGCATTTTTTCCAAGTTCGGACCTTGTCCCCCTACGCACGTAACGGCCGCAAGCCCCCCCCCACACACACTTCTCAGCATGACTGCGAAATTCGTGCCGCAACCTCCGCGCCTGGCATATGCACCCAGGCCCAAGCGATGACCCAAGGCAATCTCACATCCCTACTACGCCCTGCCTTTTTTTTTTTTTTTTTTTTTTTTGGTTTGTTTCCCCCGCCCCCTCCGGTCCCGTCCCATTCCCACCTCGATCTGCAGCAGATCATGTACCCTACCCACACACAGCGTCAGGCGGAAATTGCTTGCTGACATGTGGCGCACACCTGACGCGTGAGGTGCCCGTGAGGCTGAGTGCTCGGCTCCCCCAGCTAAGTACTAGCCTAATACGAAAGCACGCATTATCGCTGTCCTGATGACGTCCTAAATTCCTCTGCAGTGTGTCAGTAATAATCCTTAATTACTGTGATCATGTACAGCGGCTGAACCTTACCTCCCCTAGCCTCGGGGGAAAAAAGAGAAAGACCGACCACGAGCAGTATCTGAAGGAGTGACGAGGCCGAAACAGAGTCTTGCATAGGGCGAGCGCGGAGACACAGCCCAACATGCGACACGGCACAAGACCATCATTCTATATACAGGCATCCATAAATCTATGCGCTCGTGCTATAGCCGAATCTGGCGGAACTTTCGGCGAAAAAGCAGCCGCGCAATCTCTGTTTTCCAGGGTTTCAGATAAGCCGTCAGTCTTTTGCATTTTGGTTGCGCAGCAGGCACGCGGCGATTAATAGCATAGGTCTTCAATTAATAATTAACAACAAATACTACAGCTGCGGCAGCTCCCCACAAACTCAAAGTAGACAACTTAAAATGTTGATGGACCAGGTGATCGTGAACAATGTCTGACTCACGCCCCATAATTCATCGCTACGGCTGTCACTGCCCTGTTATCATTCATGGATTTCTATGTCTGGTGTAGAAGACATAACGGAACTGGACGTAATCAGAGAACATGTCACTGGGTCGGATTAGCTACAAAATACTAAGTACCTAGGCTCAGCGAATACAGTTGTTGCTGGAGTCGACAGACGCGACGGCCCGGAGACCTGAGCGCTGGGGGGGACTTTGAAAGGTTGACCATGGAGTAAGCTCCTCGTTGGCTGGGTTTGGCCAGGTATTGTTCTTGATTTATTGGTGTAACATATCAGATATGACCAATTGCTGAAGTACAGCTACAATTTGGATCAAATGGGGTGTAATTATATGCGCATCGCCACGGCTGGTCTACCAGACAGAAACCCCTTGGCTTGGTCATTTGGGCAAGGTCTTCGAAACCAAACATTCTTGAGATCATATCCTTGAGTAAGCATAGTAATTTTTCATATTGGACTATTGTTTCTATCTCCATGGCAATCAAAAGTTCGTTTCAGCGTTATTCATAGCGAGGATGTTCTAACATTAGTCTGATGATGTTGACTGAGGGTTGAGAATCGGTAGCATTTCTTCTATGAAGTGATAAGAAATGTCTCTCTTCAGCCCCTAGGTCAAGATAATGATGTTCTGTGAGGTTATTCTCGAACTACGACAATCTATATGGACCAAATCATGACCAGCGTGCACTGGATACGGCCCTCCTTTGGTGCTCGCATATATAGAGTTTACTCACTGATTTGCCATCTTGCTGAAACTCCAGTATTAGGTCATATCGTACTCTTGACTTATAATGTTTGATATACTAAACCTTTATACTAGAGCATTTTGTGAGAGTAGCGGATATAGACACGGATATGCTGGTAATCACAGCCGCTGGCCTTATGGCACGCTTGGTTTTACATACGATTTCGCCCACGCCATGTAATAAATCAAACGCATATATTATTGTAGAATTACCGCCTTTATTGTAGCAGACCTTGGCAATCCTCCCACATGAGCGTAGTGCCTGTGCACTGAGCCATTCTACAGACAGACTTGTAGGCCCCAGCCTTTGGCTTAGACAAGCTCCCGCAATCATCGGAACGAGTCTCGGGGAGACTCAGAGTAATTACGCTGTACTGTTTAGATTTTTCTCCAGCTCTATACACATTTTTGATTCTTTCAAAATGATCATTCCAGGGTGAGAGTCCTGGACTCTCGACCTCGACAGTTTCTCTTCCAATTCAGTCTCGCATCAGGCCGAACTTAACTTGGATGTCTCAACACTATTAACCGGGGAGCAAGACATACATATTAAAGGAGACTATCTAGAGAGAGGATTTAGTGCTTCCGACTATGATGTTCGCGTAGATAGGCAATCCAGTCCTTCATGCGGAGAATCTGCGAATTTATATAATAGCTCTTTTGATGAGCCTTTTGAAGATGCGGTTGGCGCCTTCAGGCTCTACAAGCTTCACAATGCAGCTAAACCGGTGATATTGTAACAGTAGAAGTAACAAGGAAGTTCTCGATGCATAGGATTACAGAACTCTTCAAGCTAACGCCGTGGCAGGAATATGAAAATATGGGTGGCTCTGAAGAGTGGATGGCATGGGAGAGTGTCGTTTGCCCCTCCGCGGTAGGTTTCACTGACGAACATGGTGGGGAACCGTGAAGAGTCGAGATGGGTGAAGTTTTGAGGAAAGAAACTCTGGTCCGTGGTCGAGGGATATTGTGAATGCGAGGCCCGAACCTGCTATTCTGGTCTAGAAGAAGTACCATTATTGTCGAGTAGATTTCGAGAATGCTGATAAGTGTGCGAGTCTGATTCTGACCATATTCTAGGTGACAAGTAAATCGCATCTACTGACATTCGGAGACTATGACCCATTTCCTTTTATCTCTGGGCCACAGTATTTACGTAGGTACTTCAATGGGTATTTACTCAAGTAAGTGGTGAGGAGAGTAACAAGCGAACGACGGGCAGAGTCTGGGCTAAGATTGTCCGATCCTGCTGGGAATGTGCTATTCATTCTTGAAGTCTGGATTATGCCCAGGATAAAATAGGTTCTAATTGAATCATTTCCAAGAATAATACCTTCTGCCATGTTGCAATAATATTCCAAGTTGTCTTGCCGTGATTGGTCCGGGCAAATCCGTCTTTCAGGAGCAATCTTCAAATTGATTATCTCCAACCTCTTTCTCTTGTATCTCTCTCCCTCTCCCATCCACCATATTACCAACGTGCTAAACCGGCACGAATGGAGCCATGTCCTCATCGTCTCTCTATTCTTTTGGCATGGTCTTGTAATCAAGTTCCAGTTTAGAAGCGCTCCTGAAGGATGATTTGGGCACACCGAACAAAAGTCGACGAGCATGCCAGAGCGCTACCAAGTAGGCTATAAGCAAGACCTTCCATGTATGTATATATAAAAGCGCAAGCTCAGCAGACTGAGGTACCCATCTGTGAACTACCGGGACATCCATAGATGATATATCTAACAACCGACTGAAGCTGGAGTGCGCGCCTTACTTGAAATCACCCTTCAGTAACTGTTCTTGATCACTATAGGGACTGCCGATATGAACAATAATATACACATTTATTATCCAGCAATATGGCACTAGACTGGAAGTATTACCGAACAAAACAATTGTAGTTGGCGTTGATTTTATTTTAAGCAGCTCGGTATTCGGGCGTGCTGCCCCGGCTCCGACTCGGTCCCGTCTCGAAACGACCTCGGGAAGCATACTAATTACTGAGCGAGAATGGGGGCGCATCTGACATCTTGAGATGTCGTGGAAGGACTGAGACCTGATGATCACTGAGTTGTCCAAAAGATATCCAAAGAGTGTGCACAAAAACCTGCGTATGAGGGTTTTGTGCATTTCACATAAAACTCCGTCTTTGACGCTGTAGAGGGGGACAAGCTATTTGGGTTTGTGAGGAAGACCTCCTTCAATTAGGAGTTGGCCTGCTTGGAGACAGTAGTTACTAATCTGTCGAATAACTAGGCTTGCTGATGGTTGAATCCTGATGCGCCACGAGCATCAGCAACTGTCTGATCCCCGGGCTTTTTTGGTACCAGGCTAATTAGCCTCTAAAGTAAGTGTGTCAGTGTCAGACCCATACGCAGAAGATCCGTTTGACTGCAGGATGGTGTGGGCGAGCGGTTCGGGGGTTGTATGGTTGAATCCTTCACTCATGTATCAAAAGGGTCTGCTATATGCGGCCCTCGTCCTCCCTCAGGAATGTCCCTTCAACAGCACAGCTGACTCTATTTACTCTGTTCCTTATACTTCGTAATAGACTTTACGCATCTCTTGTCCTTGGAACCCACCAACACATATTATCATCCAAGATGGCTAGTCTGGCTTTGTATGATGGAGCCTATGCGATAGCGTATACTACCTTCGCTCTGGGCCTCTTGACTACAGTACTGAGATACTATGCACATCTTGCAATTATGAGATCGTGGGGTCCCGATGACTCTGCATCTGTCGTTGTCCTTGTACGCCATTAGCAACCAATTCTTACCCATCAATACTTGTATACAGGCTGCGATGCTCGTGCAACAAGGCTTGCTTCAAGTGCTTCTAAGTGGAGGCTGCGGATTGTACGCCCTGCCTTGGTGCTTTCACGGCCTTTGGAACATTCCACTACAAAACGCTAATGTTGTGCTTCCCAGTTCCGGAATGACATGTGGGATAGGAGGTTATGCATTCTATAAGGCGAGTAGGGGCCACTACATATTATATTTCACTGTTTACGCGGTCAATATTGGCCTTTGTGTTCCCTCTAGGACTAACGGTGCCACAGGTTGTCTTCTCTGAGGAAGAAGTTGTGTATACGCTACATTTTGTTATCAAAATTACTTTTCTTCTTTTCTTCCTTCGGATATGCAAATTCGTCTTCGTGGGACTAGCCATCAACGCTTCCATATACCTCTCTAGCATGTAAGTCACCCGTTTTCAAAATCACTAGTGATTCATAAAACTATACAAGAAGAAAAAGAAAAAAAAAAAAAACACTGACCGCCAACAAGACTCCTCATATGTCTCCAGTGCAATTCCTTCCAAGCAATTTTCGACCCAGCCTCGGTACCCAACGCAGTATGCCTGGACCAGCTCACAGTCCTCATCATCCCTCCTGTCCTCGTCAGTCCGACCCCATTCCATGATCTCGCCAGTCCTAGCCAAGAATGAAGATGGAAAAAGGAGGCTGTTGCTGTTATCAATATTAACGCTTCTGTTTATTACCGCACGCAGAATATCGTCATGGACCTTTACATTTTGGCCCTCCCAGTCGTCGTGGTCTGGAGCCTGCAGATCGTCTTCGTCATGAGCTTCGGGCCCTGCTCGGTCGTCGTGGCCTGCGTCCGCCTGTCTGTCGTCCCCTCGCTCGTGTCGAGCCCCAACGAGACGCACCAGCTCGAGGAGATCATCATCGCCGCCATCGAGATACAGTCCGCCATCATCGCCATGAACCTCCCGTCGATGAAGGCCATCTGGGGCCGGTACTACAACAACAAGAAGCACAACAGCTCTGGCGCGACCGGCGGTCCCGACTCGCGCCAAAGATCTTACGAGATGGCGTCTACGACCAAGAGCTCACGAAGCGGCTTTTTTAATGTGGAGGCAAGACGGAAGATCCAGGGGCAGCTGGACACGGTCATCACACGGCCTGTGCAGGGCGTCACGCGCTCGGCGTCGGAGGAGAAGCTCTTCCAAGAGGCGGGTCATAACCGGCCCTGGCCGTTCATCTCGCGGGGCGGCGAGCAGCTACTAGAGGCTACAACATCGGGTCAGCCCAACATTTATGTCACAAGGCGGATTGACATAAGCTCTGGGGTTTCTGCTGCGCCAGAGATATATGATCCCCAAGGAAAAGAGGTGTTTGATGTCATGTACAACAAGGTTTGAGACGAGTGACACCAGCCCTCCAGAGAGACTTCAAATTGTTATCTCAACTTCATGTAAATAATGGGGATGCCCTCCTATCATAAGCGACTAGAGGCGAAGAGGCCGTTGTTCGAGGAGGAAAGGGCGCGAAAGAGTTAGTGACTGATATAACTACAACGCAGCACGCAGTCCTTGACGCTAATGCAAAGTATAGATAGGAAAGGACATGAGGAGCTTTATTTACTAACATTATACCCAAATCAAGGCTGGTGTCTGACCGAGAACTATGCTACCGATGGGGACCTCCGTTTCCCAACCCAGATGCTGGAGCAAAACAGAATGGAGCTGAGTTGTGCTCATTTCGTGCCTCGTGTGTTATTCTCTCCCAGCGCTACAAAGAAAACGCTCCACGCCACAGCAGTCCTTATTACACTGGCTCTTCGCGAAGACGTGCTTACCCTACCGAGACGACGTCCTCCTCTCCCGGCCCCTGAAAGGTGGCCACGAGGTCATCCGACGCAGCGATAGATTCCGCCCGAAGAGATCCTATCCCTTCGAGCCTTCCTTCCGGGCCTCGCGACCCTTCAAGACCTTGATGCCTTCTCCCTCGTCGTTGCTCCCTGCTCTGTCATCCTGAACCTCTCGCATGGCGTACGCCATGACCACCCAGAGGGCTCTCATAGCCTCCACCCTGTCCTGGGCTATGAAGAAGTCGAACCACCGCGTCCGCCAGACCTCCACCCTGCCCCGACCGGTCACTCCTGGGTCAGGCTCAGAGCTGCCGAGGACCCCCAGCAGCCGATCCGGAACCCTGACTCTGAGGATAGACATGTGGTGGAACAGTGAGCTGATCACGAACACGTCGTCGTAGTCGGTACTGCGCTGCCGGCCGATCGCAGTGTACCTAGCCTTTGGGTCCCACTGCATGGCGGGCGGGCGGACCATGCGGTATGCATCGTAGATGGCCAGTCCCTTGCGAGGCCGCTTGGGATTGGGGGTTGTAGCGTTGACGAGGAGGATCTCCCCGAAGTGCGCGATGATGACGATGACGACGACGACGACGACGAACCGCGGAGCGACGAACCACGTGACGATGATCGGCCAGCGGCGGCCAGCAGAGAGCTGCTGTGCTTAGCAGGAGCAGTAGATGGGTTGTCGCCTTCCACAGGGCCCCTGGTGGGCCTCTCGTCCTTGTCCCCGACCAGAAGGGCAGCGGTGTCTCTGGTGTCTAGGTGCTCTGCCTCTTTGCCGATCGGGCCACCAGGTCCACCGCCCCAGCGCGGCCTCGTCGCCCACCATGCGCCCTGGCCAATGCGCTCCTCCTGCCTGCCCTCCCGGGCGCGCTGCTGCGCCGTGATGAGTGCTGCAATGATCTCGCGCGACAGGTCGATAACCGAGTCACGCTCCCGGCCAGTGGGGGAAGACAGTTGTGTGGCGCGGGCTGACGGCGGCGATGGGGCCCTCGACGATACCACGCTTGGCAGACTCGCGGTCGGACGGTGTACGGTAGATGAAGCTGCAGCCGGAGGAGAAGGAGGAGTGCTTGTAGTCCGGGCTGAGGGTCTTGATGTACAGGCGAGGATCCTGACGGGTCGTGAGGTTGCACGAGAAGTCGTAGGTGACGAGCTTGAGGAAGGAGGCGAGGAGCTGCGTGCGGTGCTGAGCCGGCATGGAGGAGCCCGCACTTGTGCGGTAGAACGCGACAGCTTCACTGTCGGATGCGTCGTCGGCCTTGTCCCCGCCCTCAGAAGGAGAAGAAGAAGAAGAAGAAGAAGAAGGCTTTGTGGTTGAGGTATCATCCCAGTACCCCGTCAAGGCCTCCAGAGACCGGAAGAAGTCATGACAGTAGCCCAGCCTCACGTATTGCTCGCCCGGCTTTGGGGCAACCCTCCTCACAGAGCGAAAGGCTCGGTCGTTCGCAGTCAGGAGGCACTGCTGCAGATCAAGGTACTTGGAAGCGCCTGGTGACAATCTGCCGTTGCACAGCGCAGACCGAGACTCACCATCGACAGCATGAACCTCTTCTTGTGTTAGAGCTTCCCATCTCGCAAAGTTGGGCACATACGACGGGTCCGGGATAAGCTGGGCAAGCGGGACATCGGGAGTCACACGAACGCCCAGTGCCTCGAGATGAGCCATCTCGACCTGGTCTGCTGGCCGAGCAAGTGTCTGAAGGAGAGCCGTCAGACCCTGCGGCTCCGGCCCAGACTCGGCCGGGTGAGGCCTGGCAGCCCCTGGTAGACACTGTGGCAAATGCACCGGTGTGGGCGGTGGGACGTCCTTTGGGGGGCCATAGGCCTTCACTGGTGGAGGGGGACTGGAAGATTCGGTTAGTATGCAAGAAGAGAGAGCAAGATCGAGGATGGGGGGGTCTGGGGCGCAAGGGTGAGAGGGAAGAAGCCGTGGATAATGCGGATGAATGAGGCTGTTTGAGACATTTGGAGCAAGACGTGGTACGAGGTCGATCAGACACGGTCCAGCATCCGAACCAAGACGGCAGATGTGGCAAGACCAACGTAACCTCGACCTTTACACGCACTGTCGAGGCAGGCAACCGCTGTCAGGTGACTTTGGGGGGAGGTTCGAGCCATGATCTATGGTGTGAGGGCAGACGAGCAGGAGAAGGTCAGGGAGGGGGAGAACATACTGAGGTGAGCGAGGTTGCCAAACATTATGGACAGCACGAGACCTGGGGCCCAAGTATGTTGTACAGGTGTCTGAAGAAGCCAATCGCAGCTGGTGGTGTGGGCCTGCTGAAGAGAACCGACCTGTGCGCGTGCTGTCGAAGCCAAGGTGACTGCAGTAGGGGGTCTCTCTCTCTCTCTATCGTATCGATTGCTGGGGCGGTGACATCTGATAGAACAGACTGGACACGTCTCGAGTGCTAGTTGCTCCGAGACGGCCCCGGGACGCAGACCTCGCCCGTGTCCTCAACCTCTTCGGCTGAGACAATAGTAAGCAAAGAGAGAAGCCCAATGCGTGCATCAGGTCAGCCAGTGAGTTCCAGTCAGCCTCATAGACTCAAATGGACCGAGGGAGACGAGGGTGGTGCAATCGAGGTTGGCGTTGTAGTTTTAGTTGGTGTGGCACAGGTGCGAACGCGCAGGGGGGTAAACAACCCCGCCATTGGGCCACAGAGCCAAACAAGACTGAGCTGCCCCCCAGAAAAGTTAGTTACTGTTCCTGTGCCTGGGAGGGAGCTATTACCAGCAAGAAACCAAGATTGCAGGATTTCATGAGACCAATAGATAAAAAAGAATGTAGATTAGGACGGGATGAACAAAGCTTCGACTAGACAACCTGGGAAGGCTCCGACCGCTGTGTGGTGGTCTGGTGTGTCGACCCTAACCCTGAACACTACCCTTCGTGATTGTGATTGGTCGATTTATTTATATTATCGTTATTAACATAGTATTTATATATGGAGCTCACCTTGCGAGTTTGGACTGTTAAGAGTACGGCTTCATTGTGTACTTACATATCAAGATTGGAAGAAAAAAGAAGAAGAAGGAATTAAAAAAAAAAAAGAAACAGAGGGTCACTCGGTGAATGTCATAAGAAAACTCTACATCAGCTGTTTCGGGGCGGTGTTATTTCTTTTCCATACCACATCTTCTCTCTTGAGCTCATGGGTAGCTGCAGTTGGGCTGGCTGGGTGCCAGTATGTTCGTCATACGATCGCACAAGACAAGGCCTGCCAGTGCTGGTTATGACGCCTTTGGTTCTGGCGCAGCGAGGATGGTTCAAAATCGGGGAGGTAACCCTCCTTCTCCCTCATTGTCTGCGGTTCTTGGTACTCAGTCTGGCCCGCTGTGTGATGTGCCGCAGATCCTGTTGACGACCAGACGCTAGAAGCACCCATTCTGCCGTAAGACCAACTACAACCACTTGGATACTGCGCCATGGCATATTGTACGTCCGTACAGCCGCGACAATAGCGGTGATCACGAATGAATTCTCTCTCTCTCTCTCTCTCTATCCTCAGCACGGGCAGTCTGTCGGGCCATCTATATTATCTGGCTATGCCGGAAGCGGCCAAAGCTTGATGAGACAGACGATGGTGATCCGGATGATCTGCAACCAGAGAAAGCATATCAATCCGCTCATTCACTGGCAGAGGCGATGATGACTCTCGGCCCGGAAATGTTGAGGTGCGCACCGCACACACGGCTCTCGACGAACCCCTTTCCCGAGAGCCTTTTGTAGTCTTTGGAAAAAGCAGGGCTATAATAGATCGCCTGCGCTCGGATGCGGACATCTACTCAGTCTGTCGCCCAGAAGAAGGGCAGACCCAGGCGTGTGAGCGAAGGCGGTGCACCCTGCAGTATTAGTGCGTAACATGTTACGTGTCAATGCCAGCGTCTGCCGAGCAAGAGATGGGATGAAGCCGCTCTAGGGTTATGCAGTACTTTGTACACACGAGGCTTCCTTGGGATCTCCCTTTCCCCCACGCCGGGAAAAAAAAAAAAAAAAGAGTAAGAGTGAGAAAGAAAAAAAAAAAAAGAAAAGAAAGGAAGGGCAGCTCTGGCAACCGTCGACTTAGGACAGGAGCGAGAGTGTTCCTTCCCCTCACTCGCTCATTTTAAAAAACACTCAAGATCAGAAAATTACCGTATCGATCGATCATTCTTCCGATCGGGGTAAATAATCACTCACTCCTCCGAGAATGCGACTAACCTAATAAAATGACCGCATGAAGGAGTATATTACTACAGGGTGCGCCGTGGCATGGCTCTTGTCATATGGGTGCCACGGGCCTTGGGCAGAATGGCGGAATCTAAATCCACCGAGGGCCAACGTCGGCGCCAGCGGGAAACACGTGGGGATGGGGCCAACCAGGTCAGGAAGCTGGCGGAAGCCTAAAACATTTCCGACCAGGAAGAGGACGTTTCAACGAGCTACTGGTCGGTGGGGGCAGGCTCTGCGTCGCAGGCGCCTCGTGCCTTCCTTTCTTTAATTACTGTACTTAGTATGATGTACTCCGTACTCACTTACCGGCTGGATCTGTACTTCTTAAGTAACTACTAACTAAGTACTCAAGCAGTACTCCGTACTGTTGGGTAATTCCTTCCTCCTCCTCCTCCTCTGTGGGCCCATGCTAGGTAGATCCTGCCATGTCAGGCACGATCGAAAGGTCATCGTCGTACTATGATGTATGCATATTTACTAGGTACTTACCTAGTACCGACTTGCCCTCTCTCTACCTTCAGGGCCTGGTCTCTGCTGCTTCGGTCATGATGATCCGAGGACAGGAGGGCTTTTTCTTCCCCGCACCTCAGACTGAGACGATACTTAGCCTCTTCAGATGGGAGAGACCAAAACACGCACTCGCTGGCCTTGCACACAACATACTCACTCTCTGTTACCAGATCGGGGTCTGGCTCGTGCTCTTGCAGGCATCACGGGTTGAAGATGCGCCCCCCCTGACTTGGGTGCTTCAAACTTGTCGCAGAACAAGGGGGCCCCACCACCCACTTCCAGAGTGGGAAGCACACGGGCGCCAAGTCTGCAGGATCTCCCCCAACTTGTGCCTGGAGCCTCAACTCTTCGGGACTAGATCTCAACTCGACGGGCCAATCCCAGCCTCGTCCAGCCCATCGTCAAACACGGGCAACGTCCAAAGTCGCAAACGCACCCGAGCCATGTTGCGGTCCTGCTTCTGAGATGGTTGCACCGAGACAGTCCTCGTTCCATGGCACATCACAGCCATGCATCCCCTCTCCCCACCCATAAGCTTCTCTTTCTCTCTTTGTTTCCATCACCGCCGCACTACCACCACCACCACCACCACACCACCACCATCAAGACAATTTACTCGTCCGGGGCCCTGGTCTGCTCTGGTCTCTGTCTCTGTCTCTCTCTCCTCTCCTTCTCTCTTCTTTCGTCATCTGAGTTGCCCTGGTACGCACCGGAAAGGCAACACTCCCCAGTCACTTCCGTCTCTGGTGTGTGTGCGTGCGTGCGTGTGTGTGGCTGTCCTGCCTTGGGGGCTTCTCTCCTCCTCTTACTTCTCGGCTTCGAACACTCTTTCTTCCGAAATCCCATCCAGGCCTGAGAGGGAAACTCCCCCTGTCCTGTCGCAGACCACACCTCACGCAGTTTGATCTGATCTGATCTCTCTTCTCTCCTTCACCCCGGACCCTACTAGGACGGGTCTGCCACAGCTGCCACGGATTTGCATTTCTCTTATCCAACAAAACCAACATCGCGGCCTTTTCCCCTCGACGTCGACTTTATTCTCCTTCAGCCCTACTCCGACCCGGGTTGAATGCCCTCGCCTCCTTTCCGCCACAACACCGACTATCACCAACGGCTCTGGCCCTCTCCCGGATGAATTTGGCTCGAGTTTGACGGCCCGAGAGGCCTCTGGTCTTCCTCTTCTTCTGCTTCGTCAACCGCCTTTGAGAGGTGGTTTCCCTACTACTGTTGTACAGTGGGCTGTAATTATTTTTTTGGGACCGGATCTCTTGCGACTGGAATCGCCCCGCCCGGTGTGTCCGTGTGTTTGCGTGTGTGTGCGCGGCGGCCACAAGAGAAGACCTTGGTTCGACCTTTGATCATCATCAGCAACATCATCACCATCATCAGAGATGGCTACGAGCGCGAATCTCCCCCTCGGGGAGTTCATCACAACGCTTGACGGGAAGAGATGTACAGCGGTGCCGAGGACGGACATTAGCACGCAGACAACAAGTACGACGAGTGCTTTCTCAAGTTTTTCCACCGTTTCTTCAGCGTCGCAGGTGCTAGCGCCCCCGGCGGTACAGCAGACAACGACGACGCCCCCGCCCGCAGCTACCACGACCTCGTCTTCATCTTCCTCTGTTGCTGTTGTCGTCGCTGCTTCTGCTACTACCCCAGAGGCCGCGTCGCCTGCGGCTGTCCAACCGCAAGTGCAGACTAGTGTAGCTGACACCAGCGCCGCAGCCTCGTCTACGACGAACCCTCTGACCGCCTCGTCCCAGGCGACGGCCGACACGGCGACGGCTACGGCCTCTCAGAGCGACCTCCTGCAGACAGACACGCAGTCCGCCGGCGCAGTGCCCACGACAACAACGGGAAGCATAGCGTCTGCCCAGTCATCGACCTCAGCACTTGCCCAGAATAGTGCCAGCTCGACCGCAACCGACGCTGCGGCCGCGGCGGCACAGACATCAACATCGTCATCGTCATCAGCATCAGCATCAGCAGGCGTCGGCAGTGGGAGTCATAACAACCGCTCCGCTGCTGCTGTGGCCGGCGGTGTCATCGGCGGCCTGGCGCTCGTCAGCCTGGTGGCACTGCTCATCTGGTTCTGGCGGAGGAGGGTGTTGAAGAAACGACGGAGCACGCTCCTCACACCCTTGTCGGCAGAGCCTGGGCCTGGATACCTGAGGGGGAGGCGCGGCTTCTCGTCGCTGGGCCGAGACAGCATGAACCAACCTGCACCGCGGTCCAACAAGGTCAAGGCTGCCCTGAGGGCTCAGTATGGCCGTGTTCGCGGTCATATCGGCACGCTGAGCCGCAGTGGGAGCATCCACAGCATTGCTACATCCCACAGCAGCGGCCGCTCGGTGGACATGAACAGGGGCAACTCTCAGTTCATGGACACCTCGCCCGTCCTCGGCCACGAGAGGAGGGGCTCGTTGTCCTTCTCTGCGGCTGGCGGCGACGGCGATGTGACGATCAAGGAACGGGTTGTGGAGCTATGGGGGCGGCTCACAGGAGGGCTGTCGCGCAACCGACAACAACAACAACAACAACAACAAGCGTATAACGAGAAGAACGACATATTTGCTGCCCGTGGCCTCGGCGGCGACGGCCGGGGGAATCACCCACAAGGTCAAGACCGCTCACCAACAAGCCAGACTTTTTGACACTCCTCAGCATGGACGATAACGAGGTCGACCGCGAGGCGCAGCGACGACGGGTGTCAAGAACCCGTGGCGGCAGCGAAGGATCAGGCTTTGCTGGGCTCGATCTCGGCTTCGGCCAGGACCCCTTCGGCGACGTGAATGCCATCTCCTACAACAATACCAATAGCAACACTACTAACAACAACAACCCCTTCTCCGACACAAACGCCATCGCAGTAGGATCCTCTGGACCACCTCAGCCTTCGACATATGTCCAGGACATCCGCCGCTCCAGGGGGCAGTCGGTGGACGCGAGCACGATCGACCTGAACAAGGCCTACGACCTCCGCGGCCTGCGCATCGCCAACGGGTCATCACGCCCGCCCAGCGGCTCGACCACAGCAGCAGGGCGGCGCCGGTCGACTATGTACTCTCGCGACAGCCAGGTGAGCGCCGCCAGCTTCGAGAGCTTCGCCACCAAGCGCAATAAGTTCCGCTCCGACCCCTTCGACCTGGAGCCCGTGTCAGGTAGCCTCCCCAGCACCATGAACAGCATCCCGGGCATACCGTTCAACAACTTCGCGGCCGCTGGTGTGAGCCCCAGCGGAACCCTGTCGCGGCCTGCGGCGGCTCACACGCGACAGGTCAGCGAAGGGAGCTCCAAGTACACCAGCGGCGTCACCAACGGCACCCTCGACGACTGGAGCGAGCCCGGCCCAGATGTCGGCTCGGCTGCGCAGGAGAGCAGCCTACGTTATGGGGCTGCGTTATGATTACCGTTTCTTCTCTTACCTAAACCTTGTGTTCCTTCCCCCACCCCCTCTTTTTCCTTTAGCACGACGACAAATTATGAGTATCCACACGACACCACGCCATGATCGAAAAAAAAATTGTACATATATTTATTGGAGATGTTGTCCCATCTATAGGACGCATGGACTAGCCGAGGAGAACCAATTGACGGAAGTTGTGGGGGAGTGGGAGGGGCCCAAAGTGGTCGGCAAAAGGACGAGAAGGCGTTCAGGTTGCATTCTCCGAGAGAAGCACGCCAAATAGGGTGTGTCTCCTTCTCCCCTCTGTCGAGGTGGAGTGTGGGGAGCCAAAGGCTCCAAGACCTCGAGACGGACTTACCAACTCACCTACCGCTCGCTGATGGACGGCGGCTAGAGAGCCAAACTATTTTTATCGAATTGTTACATGTATATACCGAGAAGCACGCACGCACGCAAAAAAAAAAAAAACATCAAACACGATCAATGTATGGAACGTACTTGCTATGAGATACCTACTGCTGCTCCTTACTGTGCAGCTGGGCAGGAAGAAGGCGTCGGTTGGCACTGACAGCACCGTTTATGTACAAATTTGCCAGTAGCACATCGGTGGATTTTGCATTCCATCACGCTGATTAGGCACAAACGATGGACTAATCCTCTCATCCTATTGAACAACGACATTACCGTCAACTATCTATTATCACTAACATTATCTCTCTATCTTCGAATCTGTACTAGAAGCCAAAAAGCAAAAAGGACCGTAAGTTTCCCGCTCCATCTCGTTAAAAGGGTATCATATCGCCCATCATCCGTCTCTTGGATCTTGATCTGCCCCTTGAAAAGAAATTGTCAAGTGTCAAAAAATTGGTATAGTGGGTATCACTGGTGACGCAGACTAGAAATGAAAAAAAAAAAAAAAAGACAAGAAAACAAAGAAAGGAGAGTCGTGAGATGAATCATCATGTCAGTGTAATCCAACCTGTGCCGGCCTTTACAGCGAACTCAAGGCCGGATCATCGTCCTCGATAGTCACACTTAGGCGGAATAAAAGCGCATGCCGACTGATTTCCCGGCCTCTCTGCGGACGGCCCAACCCTTGACGGCGATGACGATAATCTCCCAGGCCATCAAGAGGCCCACGAGGCCCATGGTGACGGTGTACATGAACATGACATCGAGGTCGTAGTGAATCATGCCCTTGACCGTGTCGCCGCTCGAGGCCATGAAGAGGATCCCGCCGGTCATGAGCCCAAAGGCGGCGAGGAGCTCCGTGGGCGGCCTCGACGGGAGGATGCTGGTCGGCGGCTTGAGGTAGGTGATGACATAGGTTAGACCGCGGGCAAAGGACGCGCCGGTGAGCATGGTGCCCCATTGTTTGTGCACCATGGACGAGATCATGGTCTCCTGGGTGTGGCTGGACATCATGATGCCGAGCAGCAGTATGACGAGCGAGGGGATCGGGTTCATCGAGAACCGGTATGTGGCAGGCTCCTCGAGGGCCAGCTCGCGCTCGTGTGCGTCGCTGTAGCGCTCGTCAATGGCCGAGGCGACCGTCGTGTTGAGGAGGTCGCGGATGCGGACGGATTCGATCAGCATACCACACTGTTGACGGTTGGTAACTTGTCAGCAGGGATTTTAAGAGAGGAGGAGGAGGAGGAGGATGGCGGGCCGCAGAGTATAAAAGTATGCAGTAGCGCGCGCACTCTCCCGCTCCGAGAATGGGGCAGACCAGATCAGCTGTCATGGTTTGAGAACGTACCAGACCGCCTCCCAGGAAGAGGACCGTAATAGAAATGTGCTCAAGGTCCTCGAAGCTATACTCGCCGCCCCAATTACCGAGATGCTCAAGGAAGATATTCGTGGAGCCGTAAAAAAGATGAGGAAACTCTCGGCAAATTCAGCCGACGGTACCCATCGCTTGCTTGCCGACTTGGGACGGATGTTCCAGGCCTGTATCACGGGGCACACACACACACACAAACCTGTCAGTTGCTGCTGTGGAATGGACTAATTTTTTTTTTTTGGGGGGCCGCCAAGGAGGTGTTTTCTCGAGGGGACACTTACCCATCCAAGTTCGCCAAAACACCCAGCCCACCGGCCGAGGTTGAGAACCCCAGCCAGAAGAAAATGCCGCCCTTGATCCAGTGCGCCAGGCCGGTGAAGACCTGCCGACCCTCCTGCTCAGAACCGTTAGTCTCGAGTCGCCAGGCTTCCTCATCATCAACAACATGTGTTGTCGCAAACACTTACGAAGAAACGGCCCATCGCAATAATGCCGGTGCACAGGGTAATGAAACCCAGGATCATGCTTGTGCGATCGACAAAGTTGTATCCGAACATCAACACCCTCCATGCGCGCACGGAGATCTTGCCTCCAACCTTGGTCGCCAGGTTACGCAGCACACCGCCACGCGGCGCAGAGGAGGGCAGATCAGCCTCGAGGTCGTCCTCATCCTCCGCAAATTCCTTGTGGCCCGGCTCGGTCGTGGGGCTCGCCAGTGTCTCTGGCGTAGACGAGAACGAAGCGCTCCTTAGCGACTCGGTGTTTGGCTCGGTGCCCTGACCGCTGTCGTTCGAATGCCGGCACAAGGGGCTGTAGTGTCCGCTGTGCAACCGTTGGTGCTCGTCCATGGCAGCATGCGACACGGGGATGAAGGCGCGGCGCTCCATCGCATCAGGCCCCGCGCTTCTTCCTCCATCCTGCTTCTTGTCGAACGCGCCGGCAACACGGCCCAAGAGGCTGACGAGCACCTGTGCAGAGAGCACCCACGTAACGAGCCAGCCCAGCTTGTGGTGCGCATTGTTCGGGTATAGGTCGGGGGTATTCGCATTGTAGATGGTGCTGAACAACACGCCGAGCGCGTTGACGGCGATGAAAACAAACTGTGTCGGGAGGGTGTATCGAGATCTCGCCAGGGAGAACATGGTCGCTGATTGTGACCTTGTTAGTGCAGCTGCTCGTGAGGGGTGCGCAGAGGTGACGAGCTCTCTCTCTCGGGGACCGTCCAGCTTACCTAGAGGCAAGACAACCACCCAAGCCAGGACCATAAGACCTATGTGTGTAACCAGAACGCCGCGGTGTTCTGGACGGGTGAAATATGACGACGGGTACTCTGCCTCTGGCGGCGTGGGCTCGTCGACGCCTATGGCCATACTGTCCATGCTGTCGCCCATATCCATGGTCTCATCGCCTCCGTGAGCCAGGACAGCTGGGAGCAAAAGTCCCAAGAAGAGCGCCGCCGAGGCAGCCCTGAGAGTCGGCCTCGCTATCGACCGCATGACGAAATTCCTGACCGTGGCGCGAACTTAGTCTCTCGATGATTCGCAGGAAGAGTATCCTGTTGGGCACTCGGTGCGTTGTGGGTATGACACAGCTCTTGTGGGAGAGGAGGGGGAGACCAAGAGCGGAAATATCCCAAAGAGGAAATAAAGGGTATCACGGCGGCGTTGCTAGAAAGGCGAGGGGGAGAAGAAGGAGGGGGCCAGGCAGTAGAGTCTTATATATTAGCCACCGAACCAGGACCCATACGCAAGTCACCGAGGGCTTATGGCACGCCGACGAGTTACTGTTTGGTGTACGGAGTATCTGTAAAGGAGCGATTGGTAATGGAGCCCTATGAATGACAATAAGCACGGCCGACGCTGGAGACAAGAGATGCTTGCTATAGCGACATCATCCGATTCGTTCTGGTATCCATACTTGCAGGGAGTATAGAATCACAAGACAAAGAGAAGGAGCGGGGGACGAGCGAGAAGGGTACGGGAGGGGAAGGGAGGGCAAGAGAAAACCATTACAGGTACAGGTACCTGGAGGACCTCGACGATAGCATCACATCGGATCGGTCGAGATACTTTGATGCGAGGTACTGCAGCCTTCCCTGGACCGGCCTAGTAATCCTTGAGCGCCTGACCCGATGCCTTGTCTGAGCATGTGGTCCCACCAACAAGCACCAGTGATTTGATGGAGCCATGGACAAAAACCACTGCAGTCAGAGGCCAAGATCCGAAGGTTCCGAATTCGTCGTCCTGAGGGATTCTGAAAGAAGAGAAGTGAAAGAAGGGCCAGCAGCTCTAAGAACCTCCCAAAGCTCTTGGCAGTCCCCAAGAATAGGCCACACTGTCCTGATACTGTGCGGGGTACCCCTCACCGAGAGATCCCTGCCTGCATTTAGTACATACTAAGTAGCACTAGTACTATTCACTGCCTTGGAAAAAAGAAAAGAAAGAAAAAAAAGGAAAAGAAGAGCATCGCGGTTGCTCTCGACAGTCCCGCGCCCTTACAAATCCAGCCTCCTCTTCCCCGTTACCACTGCTATAGTACTATGACTAAGGCTATAGTAAGTGTCATGTGTCGACAGGATCATGGTCCTTGACCACTCAGCAGCTGTCCCCTCCAACCCTTTTCTATTGACCCCAATGCATCCTCCCCCAGTCACCTTTCGCGCTCCTTCAGCTTGTACCGCAGTCCCTCTTTGGTACACAAAGGCAGTACACCGCAACAGAGAGAGAGAGAGAGGATGGAGGAGGGGCGAGGGTCTCTTGGTGTTTAGGCTCGCCCTGTGCCCTCCCCGGCATGGTTCGTGGCTCGCGGTTCGGACGAGGGCATCTGAAACTGCGGTGGTTAGGGTAAGGCCAGTCCCAACTACTGATGTCAAAGATGAAAGCACCGTAGATGACCATAGTTAGCCTTCTGGTGGGCTGATGGGCTGAATTCCATGACTCAAGAGGTTGGGAGTTGGGCTTAGCGCTGCCTCATCGGCTCCCACCGTGGCATTCACGTAGACATCGTCCATCGATGGAGGTGGTCGCCAGCTTCGGGGGGAAGGCTCCAGGGTGGGAAGTAGGGGGAGCAACCAGCACCTGCGGTTTGTGGGAGGAAAAGGACAGGCGCAAGGTCTGTTTCCTCTCTCTCTCGCTTCCCCGCGCCCGAGAAACGTACGACCTGAGGCGGAGAACTCACCGCAGGTCACGCCATATGAGGAGGGCTTTCACAGCAGCGCGGCGCGCGGTCAAACGTTTTGCTGCAGGTCGAGTTATCGACAGTACTGTACACCTGCAGCACCCATGCAGAGACAACGCGGTACCTAGCGAGCAAGTACAGCGGCTACGTCAGTCTTGTAAGTACTGGGGAGGGGGCACAGTGTCAAGATCTGCCGGCATCTACGGAGCCTCATCCTCAGTAGCGTCTAGGGCTAAGGCCGAAAGGTGGGCGTAATCGAAAGTCGCCCGTCCGCTTGACGCTGGGGCCGATCGACCAACCTCTCACGTGGACCCTGGACCCGTCGACGACAAGATCAATACTATGATAAGCGAGGCGACGGTGGTGATGGCTGCTGCTGATTGCGCCCGGCGGACGCATAGGAGAGTATCCACAGCCAGAAAGAACCACGACCTGTCGAGATGATTACATTACCTACACCGGGCCTCACAATCTCTCCGCCTCAGAGGTGAGCCGAAATTCCTGCCCTGCTCCCTGACCCTGGCACCGCGCGCATCGCCGACAAGGAGAAGAGGTGGACAGTAGCTGTACTTAGCAGATATGCCCAGACAATACCAAGAGGAGTATCTCGGGGCCAAGGGCAGCCAACTCCTTCGTAGCGACAAGCTGTGGAGATGGTAAGACACATTCAAGGTTCCGAACAGGCGATGACTTGTGATCACCAGCGAACCCTCCGATATCAACGACTACACCATGGTCCAGTTCACTGTGGGTCTCGAGCTGCAGGCAGCGTGCAGAATTCGTGAGACGCATGCCTCTCCCCTGCTTTGGTCCGAGTTTTCCGGCCCTAAGAAAATAAAGGAAAAAGAAAAAAACCTTTTGGGGCCCTTTTTCTTGTTCGTCCGCCTTTCTTACTTGTAATACACTTAACTGCGCGCTTACCTCGCAGAGTCATCACTCGATGTCGATCCATCGGCCTGTCAGATTTCAAACCTCGTCACACCGTCAACCTCGGGTTTTGCGGGAAACGCGAAGCCTCCGAGCTCGCCGCCCCTCCCCCAAGGCTGCGAAACAACGGGAATAGGCGGGAATGAGCATTTTTCTTCTTTCCCATCTATCTTTTTTTTTTCTTTTGCCCCTCCTGGATCCACAAACTTTTTTACTTTTTATTCTCCTATTGTAGAGGGGCTTTGAGTTTGGCTGCACGATCCAATGGAACGGTTCCTCATGCCTTTGTCATTTCTATAAAAAAAAAAAAAAAAAAGCGAGACCCGCCAAAATTCCCAGCTCTGAGCTCCGGTTGGTGTTTACTTTTCCGCCGCTGGCCAGTTGACAATTATTTTCAACCATAGTCTCTGGTAGGCCATGTTCCCAAGTGGCTGGGCGAGCCGGACTAGTAAATCAGCATGCACGCTCATAGGCCGCACCGGGACCACCTTGCAGATGGTGACTTACACTCCATTGCTTCTCCTAATCCCCGCCTTTTTTCCTTCTTCTTTCTCTTCCTACGCCAAGGCAGAAACGACACAATGAGACTGGGTTCTTCTTCTCCAAGCCAGCTGGACTTTTGACAAAAGGCAACGGATAAACTCCGCGTTGGGCTGTCCCGAGGCTCCCGGCGCCCAGGCAAGGCGGGCGATGACGTCCGGTATAACATTTGTATTGTGATCATTACCAATGTAAGGATTCATGCGTGGCTCGTCGGGCCCTACAGGGCCTAGACCGTTCTGAACGGCTGAGCCCACTGCACCCCATGCACCGTGATAGTGCAGAAAGGAAACCCCTTCACCCCCAAGGGACGATTTTCATCATGATATCGCCCTGCTCTGCTTGAATCTTTTCAAAACTTTGCACGTTGACCCGGCTGAGGATGTGGATGACGTCACTCTCAGCCTTGCGAAACCACACCAACGATATCGAGCTCATCCTCCTGTACTGTACATATGATGATTACATATCCCGTCCGCCGTAGAGTGCTTACAGGGCTGGCCGGTCTCTCAGCACCCATCTGCCACCTGCCTCCTCCCGTGCCCTCCCTTCGCTCGCCAGCTTCCGCAGCACATGCATCACACCTCCCTGCGCCGGGGTGTGCAGGTTCTCCGGAACATTCGCATAGATGACCTTGACCAGCTCCATGGGCTCCCACGCAGCCGTGCCAGCGGCCTCGTTGACCGAACTCAGGGTCTGTGTTACCTGCTCCTCCCGCTGTTGCCGGTGCTGGATGTACTCCCGTATCCTGCCCGGCCCGTCGTCGATCACTGGCCCGTGGCCCGGGTATGCTCTTCCTCTGAACACTTGTCCCATCCTCTCCAGGCTCGAGAGGTACGTCGTCAGGTCCTCGAAGACGGCCGTGCCCTGCCCCAGGACGTTGTCCCCCGTGAACATGGCGTCCTCCTCCTCGAGGACAAAGGCCATATGGTCGACCGTGTGGCCAGGCGTGTGGTGCGCCGTGATCGTCGCACCCTCGACCTCGAAGCGCTGGCCGTCCTGGATGTCTATCTGGCCCTCGCCGGGTTGGTGCTTGTAGATCTTGGTCGCCGCCGCCCCCTCTACCAGCCCCAGTACGTCCTTGATGCCCCCGACGTGGTCTGGATGCCAGTGTGTTATCAGCGCCACGCTCACGCTTGCCCCCTCTTCGGCGAGCGTCCGCCGCAGAGCCGCTATCCAGCTGGGTTTCCCCTCGCCCGTGTCGATGAGCAACCGTCTCGGACCCCTGCCGATGAGGTAGGTATTTGTGCCCTGTAGGGTGAACTTGGAAGGGTTCCCGCCGAGGAGGCGGATGCAGACCGGAGAGAGGCGCTCTACCTCTGGGAGGGACACAAGTTGAAGGGCCATCTTGAGGGGGCGACAGAGGGGGGAGGTGAGACGCATACACTGGTTTTGGGAAAGAAGGAGATATACAGGTGCTCAGCAAGGAGCAGGATCAACTTCACAAGGACCTAAATGAGTTCTCGCTGCTGCCTTGGTGAAGTATAAAGACTAATCTCAAAGCCGAGGTAAAATATGTCGACGCCATGGAGGTGCCGAATGAGGAATACGGCCCTGTGCCTGCCCCCAAGCATGTATAAGTGCAATCGAGCCCCAAGGGTTAGGGCTAGATACGGATAGGTTCCCATATTGGAAATGTAAGTAGATACAATGGTACAAACACGATAGAATCCTGAATAGACTAATGATCAATTCATCTATGGAAACCTATTCCACTTATACCGTATGTGATACTGTTGGGCTACTGCTGTCAAAAGGCACATCCTCAGCACAAGAACAGCCTGCCGCGGGAATGACAGGCGGCTGTGCACCCCTGGCGCCCTCTGGGAGAAGCCGCTAAAAGTTTACTTAGCAGGTCTAACCAACCCCGGTCCATACCGCAGGGCCACGATAAGAAAGCTTATCGCAATTTACCTAGCCTGCCCGTGGAGTGTGCACTGGGAGTTTGGCCTTGGGGAGCACGGTCTAGGGATCATCATCACGAAGAGGCTCGAGGATAGAGCATTTATCGTCCAGAACACTCGAGCGCCCCTCATCCGAGACGTCGTCCTCGGGCATCTCTGGCACGGTGAGTCGCCCCCAAGTGAGAATAAATAAGCGTGCCCAGGGCAGGTCTGTTGCGAAGAACCATGCTGACTTGTTTGTGCGTTTGCCGCTGGCTTGTCAGATCGCACGCAGCCTTCTCCCAGGCCTTTCCTCCGCCCCTTTGGCGTTTGTTCATCGCCCGCGCGACAAGCACAAGACCACCTGTGCCCCTCCCTCCCCTTCAGCGAGACGAGTCTTCCTTACCCGCGTCCGGCTTACAGATACACGACGGATCGACCTGGATTCGTCGCGAGGCGGGTAAAATCAGACGAGGAGTCGTACAAGTCCTCCGGCGGTTTGCCCGAAAGAAAAAAAAAAAGAAGTTGCCCAGGCCACAGGCCCTTTTGTCAGCCCTGAGGTTCAAGCGGGCCGGGCACAATCTAAAGATTAGTTCATTGGGTGAACAGCCCGTTGTCCCCGGCCGGACCTGCGCATTTGTGAGCTGTCCTGCGTTCGGATCACACAGAGAGCGGAGAGAAAGCGCGCGCGCGAGAGAGAGAGAAGGGGGAAAAGCGCTGCTGCAGCTTGTGACAAAAAAAAAGAGCCCGGACACGGATAATTGTTTGTTCACTTTGGAAAGGGGGGGAAAAGAGCGGGCAGGCATTCAACATGGCGACCCGTCCACACACTCCGGCGTCGCCCAAGAACGTCAAGGTCAACTCGCCAGTTCAAGGAACACCAATGTTCGGCTGTCGTACGGTTCTTTTGCCCATCCCGACGCCCTCTTACATGTGCCCAGGCTAACACAGCATACAGAACATGTGCAACAGCTGCTGAGCCAGAACCAGGAGACCACAAACACCTGCATACAGCACTACAAGGCTATTCTGCGCCAAATTTACGACAATGTCCCCGTCATCCCACAGGTCCGCAAGGCCATCAAGGACAACACCATCTCCGCCTCCTTGACCTCCAATTTTCTCTGTCTACAATGTCCTATCGTCATGAGCCACGATGATGTCAGTAGGCATGGAGACAAGAAATCGCATCGCTTCTGTAAGCTGGTGTTCTGAAGTGGCTTGTGGTGTGCTGTGTATCACCGTGGCTGGCCTCATGGCTGACATCTGTTCCAACAACTAGTTGTCGACTCCAAGACGGGTTCACTCTTCTGTCACATGTGTGATGACTTCGTCTGGGATCCCACACTCGAGGACCTCAGAAACCGCAAGATCGGAACGGGCACCTTTTCTAGTATGTTTTCCTTTTCTTTCCTTTTTTCTTTCTTTCTTTCTTACTTTTTTTTTTTTTTTTTTTTTTTCGAAAAAACATCTTTGTTCGTCTTCTCTAGACATATTGGCCCTTACAATGGACTTGTGCTATCCTATTTTCTCGTTCTGCCGGTGCGTGCTCACGGCTGTCGCACAGCCAGAAAGACTGACACTCCATCCACGGCAGGCCGCAAGAGAAAGTACGATGAGCTGCTCGCAGAGGCTATCAAGGAGGACCCCAGGATCCTCGCCAACAACACCACGATGCCTTCATGCCGGGCAGATGGTCTCCGGGGTATCTACAACGCAGGTGCTACCTGTTACCAGAACGTTATCCTCCAGAGCTTCCTGCACAATCCCATCCTGCGGAACTTCTACCTCAGCGACGGCCACTCCAGCAACTCTTGCGAGGTTCAGAACTGCCTGAGCTGTGCGATGGATGATATGTTCCAGGACTTCTGGGGCACCGAGGTGACTAATGGCTACACCGCGGCCAACATCCTGTCGAGCTTCTGGATCTCGGAGAACAAGGCCTTTGAGAACCTGGTCACAACCAAGGAGCAGGACGCGCACGAGTTCTTCCAGTTCATCGCCGAAGAGCTACACGAGCGCAACGGTGACGGCAAGAAGCCCGAGATCGGCAGCGAGCACAGCTGCAACTGCATCATGCACCAGACGTACTACGGCAAGCTCCAGACGACCACCACCTGCCAGAACTGCGGCGGCGTGACGAACCAGGTGCAGTCGTTCCTGGACCTCAGTGTGGGTCTGGACAATTTGTCACACAAGAAAGGGAAGAAGGCAGCCCAGAAGACCCAGATCACGCTGCAGGACTGCCTGGAGGAGGAATACGTCAAGTCGGACAAGTGCGAGTACCGATGCAATAACTGCAACGGCCCTCAACAAGCACGTCGGCATACCAGCATCAAGCGGCTACCCAATGTCTTGTCCATTCAGTTAAAGGTAAGCACCGGCCTTCTTTTCTTCTTCTTCTTTCTCTTTCTCCGCTAGAGATATATATTGACTGGCAGTATGGCTGAACCCACGTGCCCTTACAGCGATTTGAATTTAGGAACGGCTCGCGAGACAAGTCTGCTGCCAAGATCGAGACACAGGTACAATTTCCGCTGTCATTGAGCATGTTGCCATACACAAACCGAGCGAGGACAGCAGACGCGAAGGAGCAGTACGAGCTCTCAAGGTCATGCACATATGACCTCATGAGTGTTGTCGTTCATGTGGGCGAGATCGATACAGGCCACTACATCTCGTACTGTCGGGTCGGCGACCAGGTAAGAAGAAAAGGCTCACGTACCGCCGTATCTGGCTACTTTGATACAACAATAGACGAGGCTGACACAAGAACACAGTGGTTCGCCTTCAACGATCACCGAGTCGAGATGGCATCCAAATCCGACGTGCTGGGAGCCAAGGCCTATCTTCTCTTCTACATCGTGCGGACACTGGCCTAGAAGGCACCTAGGTTGAAGAATCAGGTGACGGTTGGGATTTAAGCGTTTATTTCGTGGGGCGTTATTAATCTTTTTTTTTTTTTTTTGTTGTTTCTGGTCAGTTTTGTGAAGATGGTAGTGATGAACATGGCCCCTCCCCCCTTTCTTTCCTATTATGCATGCAGTGGCCATTCAAATGGCCAGTAATGGGGACCAAGGAAAAGAAAAAGGCGTACGGCATCTTTCTGCTTTCGCGGGAAAGAGAAAAACAATCCGGAACCGGTGGGCACCCCGGGGATTAGCATTGTTGGGTAGGCGTTCAGAGGGAACGGCGTCGTCAATCGAAATTCCTCTTGTTCTTCAACCTGCGCGCACCGCCTTGAAAATCCTGTCGTCCATGGTTGTGTGATACGTGAGCCACTGATCTACCCTGAGGCACAGCTATCGCGTCAACTTCTCCTTCTCCTTCTCCACGCCGCCAGCCTGGCCTGGCCTGTATTTCCACTCCCCACACCCAAAATTACCGTAACAGTAAAACTCGTTACTCAGACCCCTCGCATGGACGGGCTCGTACGTCGTCGTCCGCAGCCCAAAGGCCTTGTAGAGCCTCGTCACGAGCCCCTCCATGCGCTCGCCGGTGCACAGGATGAGCCTGGTCTCTGGGGATGCCGCCTTGGCCATCCACCGTACCGTAAGGGCCGCCTTGGTCTGGCAGTCCTCGGAGAGGAAGGGCGGATCGACTATGAGACGATCTATGGTGCCTCTTAGGTCGGCTGGCATTGGCAAGTAGTTTAGGTTAGCTGATGCCTATGTCGGACATGAATTTAGGCGGGAGTGAGAGAGGGAGCATACAGGGCAACTTGACAGGCTGCATGAAATCGTAAAAGACGAATTCAGGGAACACGCCGAAGCGATGGTCGTGTTCCAGCAGAGTGAGGGATGGCCTCGGTGTCTCGGGGGGCTGCGATGCCTTTTCGGTATTCGGTTCCCCCCAAAAAAGCACCATCAGTCAGCCAGCCAGCTTTCCATTGGACCGTTGTAAATCATCTAGACACGATCCCTTTGAGGACGAACAAGGGAGAGGATAGGAAACCTACCAAGATGTTCTTGAGCGCGACAAATACGCTCGGCGCGCTCACGACGGCGATTTTGGTGTCCGCCGTGGCGCCATCGAGGAGTTGGTGTGCGAGCAGTGTCGCCGTCTCGTCGGAGTACTGCCCACTCATTATCAATAACGATCGCATTACCTCTTGATACTCTTTGTATGAAAGTAAAAAGGAAAAGAAAGAGAGAAGGAAAAAGAAGAAGAAGAAGGAGAGAGAGAGAGAGATGGAACCACTCGGACATATCCTCTGCTCGGTCCCGTCTTCCCTAGTGGTGTGTTTCTCCTGCCCCCCCAAAAAAAAAAAAACTTCATGCCACCACCCCTCAGACAGACAGGCTCACTCACCCAGAACTGGCTCTCGTTCCAGTCCTCGCCAAACGTGTCCATAGACAAAGGGTACTTCAGCGAGGCCGCCGCGGCTGCCGTTGTCGTGGGGCCGTCCGCACCATTGCCGCCAGCACCAGCAGCTCTGTCCTCGGCCTCAGCCTTGAGCTGCTCAAACTGCTTGGCGCGCTCGTCGCGCTCCGTGTAGAACTCCTTGAGCGCGTCGAGGGCGTGCGAGGAGAGAGTTCTGTCGGGCGACGAGAACAAGGACATGTGCGGTGGAGGATTAGTGACTGTATGAATTGTTGCCAGCAGATCTGCGGGGATAGAGAGGAAGGGGAGTGAGTTCTAACATGGGCTCGTCATCCGAGTCAGCCATCTTCTCTCTTTCTTTTCGCTGAGGTCTGTTGGGACCGAAATCGCGGACGATCTTTGTTTTTCTTTTGGGAAGACTCTGGAAAACTCTGGTTTGTATGTCCTGCTGAGAATTGCTCAATTACGGGACGGTTCTGTTGCGGTGTCTTGGTTCTTACACGCCGTGTGTGTGTTGTCGTTCACTACAAGAAAATTTGTGTCAACGGCGCCTAAACGAGAACTCTCTGCGGGCCACATTTTGTGATTGTCTTTTTTTCTTCTTCTTTCACCAAGTCAATACGACTTTCCAACATATCTTCACGGGTCTTTCATGATATAATGACATGTTCTTTTTCTTTTTCAATTCGAGAAACGCAAGAAAACATCTAGTCACGTATTTACAATTGCTCGTCTTCCGATGCTCGCCCCCTCCCCCTTGAGACCTAAGCTGTCTCATCCTTTACATATTTCTTTTTTTGTATGTTTCTTCTTCTTCTCCTCTATTGGTCATCAAGCACGTGCAGATACTTCCTCTCCTCCCTCTTCTCCTTCTCACTCGCCGGCGGCAGGTCGTAGAACGCGCCGCTGCGGAATCCTTGCACGTAGTGGTATGTGAACTTGCTGATGTCACCAGGCTCGATCCCAAGGTCCTTGAACGTCTTGGCCTTCTCGTCAATCACCTGGTCAATGTGCTCCATCTGGACCTGCTCCGCAGACAGCATCGGCCACCAGAGAACCTGGTTCAGCAGCTTGGCGGCGGGCTCCAGGATCTGCCGGGGCACGTTGATGTGCCGCCGCTTGGCAAAGATCTCCCTGTCGACCATCTCTGCAATCTCGGCTGTAGAGTACTGCTTGGGTCCGTACAGCTCGTAGGTTTGCGCGGCGGTGGTGTCATCGTACAGCATCAGCTCGAGGGCATGGCCGACGTCGACCGACTAGAACAAGATCAGCAACTGCTTCATCAACACTTCTTGATGGGCGTTTCTTGACTCACATGCACGGGCCAGTACCTCTCCTGCATGTTATTCGAGGTGAAGAGATTCGTGAGACCAGCCAGCTTCAGCAGCAGGTTGTCCTCGAAACCGAACAGGGGCGCAGGTCGCACGATGGTTGTCTCGGGGTAGATGTCTCGAGCGACCTGCTCACCACGGCCCTTGGTTGCGAAGAAAGACGCGGGAGAGTTAGGGTCGGCGTTGTACGAGGAGATGTGGATAAAACGGTCCACATCGTACTTGGCCACTGCCTCGGCAATACGAGCTGTGCCGTCGACATGGACGTCCTCCAGAGAGAAGTTCCTAGATGATTGCATTTAGCACTGGTGTTCCCCATGTTGCTCGCCGCGCCTCATCAGACAGACGTACTTTGTCGGGTATGTCCGGCCCGTCAGGTTATAGACGATGTCGGAATGTCTGACGGCCTCCTCGATCGATTCGGTGTTTCGTAGATCATATTCCTGACAAGCAGTGAGCATATGTAGAGGCCTGACTCCATGCGGACTGTAGTGCATACCACAAAGGCCACCCTACCGAGATCACCCGTCACCTTCAGGTGCCGCTTGCCCATCTCCTCCCTGTACGGTATAACAACCTGGCATCCTACCCGAGCTATACGCGTGGTCCGTCAGCAACCTGGACTCGCATAGCAGAAGAAGGGCTCGCATACCCAGTCTGTTCACAATGTATCGTCCAAGCTGTCCCGTCGCGCCGAATACCGTCGCGGTGTGTCCTGTACCTCGGGATCAGAAACTCATTCGTTGATCAATTTCGCAATACCGCGGAGTGTCTCGTACCGCCAAGTGATGATCTGTTTTTGTTCACGTAAGGAGTCAGCCAGAGACGTCCTCTCTCTCTCTCTCTCGATCAGCAAGTCCAACACGACTGACCTTCCACCCTGAACCCGGAGAATAGGCTTCCCCGTGCGGGTAATTGCGACATCGGATATCGACCTCTGCTGGAGGACTTTCTGGGCGGTTCTGGAGGACAACCGTACGGCCTTTGGTAGCGAAGCCATCCTTGCTGAGCGTGGGATCGCAAAGAGGGCAATGGGCGTGGTCAATGGGTTGGTTTTCCCAGTCGTCAGTTGGGTGGACGAAGCGACGCCTGGAACTTCCACAATGGCAGAGCTCCAACCAGATGCAGCCAATTCCCAAGCAGGGACAAGCAGTGCCGGCCAGAGAACGCACGGACCAACTGGCCTTTGGGGAGGTCGGAGGGGAGCGCTGACATAAGCTTGCTGGGGGCGGCCCACAGGGGAGGTGGGCTGCAGCCAACTTGCTGCGGCGGCCAGTCCAGTAAGTGACCGCATGCATGGGGGAGCTTTCGACCAGGCTGCACCGTAGCCGCGTCGACCTCCGAACATCAACAGCTTCCAAAGCACTACAGCATCTCGATCCATTCTCTCCCAGAGCTCCATCCCGCGAGGACAACATTTACAGAAGGAAGTAGGCATATTGATCTCCATCACCCTTTTTTTTTCTTTCTTTTTTTCCAAGCCACCGCGGGTTTTCATTTTTTCGTTTCCTTTCCGACGACGGAGCCAGTCTGCTTTCGCCAGCCTACGCATCCCATAGACAGACAGCATCATGCAGCCCGACGAGGCCACGCAGACCTTCCTGTCGGAGGTCTTCTCCCAGGTCTCCGAGCCTCTGCAGGCCGACACCCTACGCCTACAAGACCTCTGGGAGCAGAAGTTATGGCACGAGCTGACTGAGACCCTCGTCACCATTTTCAACCATCCCGACAGTGGCCCCTTCCGCATGGCCATCTACAACAAGTTCATCCTTCAATTTGCCGACAAGATCAACCAGCTAAAGCTAGTCGACCTCGCCTTGAAGGCAGCAACACAATGCCAAGGTGTGTGCAACTACATCACCACCATCGACTCGTCATCATCCTTTGCAATAACACGCTAACAACACCGTGCAGACCTCCAGGAACGCCTCGCTTTCGTGGAGCTTGTGGCAGGCAAGGTCGACCCCGAGCAGGAGAAGAAGAAGAACAAGAAGGACGCAGACGACGAGGAGGATCCAAACTCAAGAAATGCTTATGTGTATGCGACCGTCGCTGTGGCAAACGTGAAGCTCGAGCTCGGCAGGCTCGACGACGCCCGCAAGGACCTCGACAAGGCCGAGAAGAAGCTGGACGTGTTTGACTCGGTCGAGACGGTCGTCCATGCCACATTCTACAAGGTCAACGCCGACTACTACTACCTCAAGCAGGACTTTGCGTCCTATTACCGCAACGCCCTGCTCTACCTCGCGTGTATCGACATCAAGAGCCTGGACGAGGCCGAGCGGCGCAAGCGGGCATACGACCTGGCAACCTCGGCGCTGGTGTCGACAAGCATCTACAACTTCGGCGAGCTGCTCCTACACCCCATCCTGGGCGCACTGAGCGACAAGCAGGACCAGTGGCTGCGGGACCTGCTCTTTATCTTCAACGCCGGCGACCTCACGAGATACGACATGCTCTCCGGCAGCGTCGAAACCGACACCCTGCTCTCCCAACACAAGGACAAGCTGCGGGAGAAGATCTACCTGGCAGCGCTGACAGAGGCCGTCTTCCGGCGACCACCCCACGAGCGCGCCATGTCATTCGCGACGATCGAGCAGGAGACCAAGGTCAAGCCCCACGAGATCGAGCACCTCGTCATGAAGGCGTTGAGTCTGGGCCTCCTGAGGGGAACAGTCGACCAGGTGGATGAGGTGGCCAACATCAACTGGGTCCAGCCCAAGGTGCTGGACTTCAAACAGATCGACAGCATGCGCCTGCGGTTGGCCGAGTGGGACAGCAGTGTCAACCAGCTAGGCAACTGGATCGAGAAGACGGGCCAAGATGTGTGGGCTGCGTAAGGAGGATAGAGCTGAATGGAACGGAATGACCTCGGTTTTCGGCCATTAAAAAACTCAGGAGTCATAGGTGGAAGTGACTCTATAACTGTAAACTATGCATTAGACGAGGCTCGATCCGGGAGGGCAGAAGAACCGAAAAGACAAAAGATGATCATGAATCCATGAAAAAAACCAAAAGGAATTGCACTTGTAAGGCAATCATCTCTAGCCCCTGTGTTACTGTCCTCACTATTTCTGCTTGCTTTGATCCTCATTTTGATCCTCATTTCCTAGGACGTCCAGAGCCTTTTCATGCCAGGCCTCCGCTCTGCTAATATTGCTCCATAATCCCTTGATGGGGGTTTTCTTGCTGTTCGGAGGAGCATCAACAGACACAAGGCAAACTACAGCTTGCTTCTAGGGTTCAGACCCGAGGCAAAGGTGTCCATCTGCATTAATTGGCCAACTGCTGCTACTAACACCCTTGTTTTTGAGTTGCTACTTCCCACTCTGCAGAAGCAACACACATAAATGGACGTGGACTTCGACCAAGCTCGATCCTTTTTTCCTGCTCTACGCATGGCTCTTGTCTTTGTGATTCTTTTCTTGTCAATAAATGGCGTTCTTGACATGCGGATTTTTTTATATAAATAACTTACCGCAGGCACCCCCCGCCCTGCTTCGACAACACGCAACGTGCTCCAGCCTTCCTGTTGTGCGTGCTGGGGCCTTGAGTTTCCGTACCAATTTGGCCACCTACTGGTGCTTTTGCTACTCAGGTCCTGGCATTTCCTTTTGCCACGCCTTAGAATGCCACAGATACTAATTCTAACAGGATCGCGTCGTAAGTCAAAACTATTATGCGAGGAGTGCCTTACCGTGCCACTGTCCTATTCGACTTTAGAACACGGCAGTCACAGCGAAATACATTCCACCCCACTTCAGGTGCTACCAAAGGCAGGAGCCTCTTGCGAAGGCCCGTGAACAAGGAAGAAATTCACTTTCGTAGCTGCTAATATGCCAGAAGCTTTCGTGATCTGAGGCTAGATGCTAGTAACATGACAATGACAACCACGTTGACTATCAAGGGTCTTTGCTAATCAGCTACATAAAGAACGGGATCACATCACAGGTCAATTGCACATCCGATATGGTGTAGTGGCCAACATTCCGCGTTTTCAAGTTTGCTTGATGCTCCGCGGCGCCCGGGGTTCGATTCCCCGTATCGGAGATTTATGTTTTTGCTTTTGCTTTTTATTCGTCTTGGGGTTCTACTTTTCCGAGAATATGTAATCTCTTGATTCGGATCAAAGAATTTTGACTGTTCGGGCAGTGTCGTAACCCCTTTTGCCTTGGGGGTCAATGAGGTACAGTAAGTGCTAATGCCCCACTGAAAAGGTGACCCCTGTTCCTCAGTTCAACGCCGCGGCGCGTCGCGCGTTCCTTCTGGCGCGTTGATTTGGAGAAAGTTTAGTGACATCACCAAATTGATCGGTACGCAGCACCGTTCGCCTTCCAGCCTCTGTATCTCGTGAAGAAACGCAGAGAGTTCGTGATCGAAGCCACAAGGGTCAAGCAGATTTCCCTCTCTCTCTCTCTCTCTCTCTCTTTTCCCCAGAAACCCAACCAAGTGGTTTCTTTTGGTCGCCAAGATGGGTATCAAACAGCTCTTCTCCATCATCAAGGAAGAGGCGCCCGATGCGATCAAAGAGGGCGAGATCAAAAACCATTTCGGTCGCAAGGTCGCTATTGTGAGTTCTCCATCTCGCTGGTTAGCTGTCGTCTGTGCTGATGTTTTCTAGGATGCGTACGTCTGTTGTGCCTGCCTCAGCCTATGCTGTTGTTATTGACCCTCTATTAGGTCCATGAGTATCTACTCCTTCCTCATTGCAGTGCGATCCGATGGCCAGCAGCTCATGAACGAGTCCGGCGAGACGACCTCTCACCTAATGGGTATGTTCTACCGTACGCTGCGTATGATCGACAATGGCATCAAGCCCCTCTACGTTTTCGATGGCGCTCCTCCCAAGCTCAAGTCCGGCGAGCTCGCCCGCCGATACCAGCGCAAACAGGAGGCCACTGAGGGCCTGGAGGAGGCCAAAGAGACGGGCACAGCCGAGGACGTGGAGAAATTCTCGCGACGGACGGTTCGCGTCACAAGGGAGCACAACACCGAGTGTCAGCGCCTGCTGAAGCTCATGGGCGTACCATACCTCGTCGCTCCCACCGAGGCTGAGGCCCAGTGTGCCGTCCTGGCACGAGCTGGCAAGGTCTACGCTGCGGCCAGTGAGGATATGGATACCCTCTGCTTCAACACCCCCATTCTTCTGCGGCACCTTACCTTCAGCGAGCAGCGCAAGGAACCTATCCAGGAGATCCACGTCGATAAGGTCCTGGACGGTCTGAACATGGACCGCAAGCAGGTAGGCTTTCACATCGGCTCTGGGTGCTGTCATGAGACGACAGACATGTACTGACTTGGTCCTGCGCAGTTTGTCGATCTCTGCATTCTCCTTGGCTGCGACTATCTCGATCCCATTCCCAAGATCGGACCGCACACCGCCCTCAAGCTGATTCGCGAGCATGGCAGCCTCGAGAAGATCGTCGAGTTTATCGAGAGCGACAAGAAGGGTAAGTATACCCTGCCCGACGATTGGCCGTACCGCGACGCACGCGAATTGTTTTTCGAGCCCGACGTACGATCTGCCGACGACCCGATGTGCGACTTCAAGTGGGAGAAGCCTGACGTTGACGGCCTGGTGCAATTCCTGGTCAACGAGAAGGCGTTCTCCGAGGACCGTGTCCGGTCAGGCGCGGTGCGGTTGGAGAAGAACTTAAAGAATGCACAGCAGAGCCGTCTGGAGGGCTTCTTCAAGCCAGTTCCTAAGACCGAGGAGGAGCAGAAGGCGCACAAGCGAAAGTTAGAGGAGAAGAACGAGGAGGCAAAGAAGAAGCGCAAGGAGGAAAAGAAGGAGAAAGCTAAGGCGAAAGCAAAGCCCCGAGGCACTGCGTAATCACCTTGCGCTCTCGTCCCATCGATTTTTTCTTTTTCAACCATCAGCTGGATATCTGCTGGACTACGATTATCATACTGATATCGAGGGGCAGTTCCTAAGGGCAAGGGCGTTTTTGCGGCGTTCACGGGGCAAAACAGGGTCAAGGCAAGAGAAAAGGAATTCAGGCGCAAGCAGCGTCGCGACAATGCTGCTATGTATAAGATTTTCGCGCCATCATTGGAGCGAAACAACCAGCTACGCATAGCCAAACAGAAGAGAGCGTTCTCCAGATCCGGGCTCCATCGAAAAGATTTTCTTCTCTGCATGTCTGTAGAAATTGATAGGTTGAGCAATGAATTTTCCAGCCTCCAGGGGCCATTTACCACCATCTGAACGTGGACGTCTGTCTCCCCACGAATAGTCACGCAACCATACTGTGGTCGACCTGCATACGACCTTGATCGAGATGGTCCTCCCGTTCAAAGGTATGTAGTCATCGTCACATACGCCTCCCGGGCTGGCCATCTTGTCATGCCACATCGCATCTGCACCTGAATTGAAGAGTGCACCGGTAAATAACCTATGGGGCACTTTTCTTCCGAGCGAGGATCCATTCCTACCTGACAATTGTGGTACCTGACAATTTTGGAAGCCATGACCGTCCCGGAGTATCTATCAGTTGGCAATCCTCCGGGCATTGCCCTGTGACAAAGGAACCGGCCGGGCGCCGAGCGCAGTCTCATTTCCCCCAAGTCACAAAAAGAGCCTCGGCATCTTCCTCATGCGGCCCCCTGGCCTGGAATCATCACTACGATGATTGGTCAGAGGTGTCGATGACATCAGCTCGTAGCAGGGGGCGGGCCCACCGATTCAGCAGCATCACATGTTAAAAACCTCATACCTTTCGATTCAGTGCTTTCGCCCAGGGGCCACCACACATGACCTCTGCAACAAGTTACGATTCTGCAAGGCTAAGTGCATCAAGAGGACGCTAGAGCGGCTCCAGAAGGAGGCGGCTGTGGGTGTAGGCATAGCCGGGCTGTGTGGGTTGGTGGTGCTTCTTCTTGTTTTCCCCACGAATCCCCAGATTATCGTTGCTCGGTCCCTTAGGCTTGGTGGGTCGTTAGTGTTGGAAGAAGGGATAAGGACCAGGAAGGATTATTTGTCCTCGTGTCCTTGTCTCTGACCGGTCTCGACTCCTAATAAGCATGTGATAGTCCGTTGCCTTTTTTTTTTTCTCAACCGACTGTTTCCTACCCTCCTCTCTTCTTCATAGACCCTCCTTTACTTTCTGTAAAAGATACAAGACATTTCTAACTGTTCACTTTTTCCCTCTTTCCCTTGTTTCTTGACAGCCTTGGAATCGCCAGACTTCAGAACCCTTCGGCATTAGAGAGTAGACAGACGATAGGATCATCATCCACCATGTCTAAGACATTTAGTGCAAACGACGTCTCGTCGCATAACAAGTCCGATTCCCTCTGGATCATCGTCGATGAGGATGTCTACGACTTGACAAAGTTCCAGGATGAACACCCAGGTAAGCTTTACCAGATCGAGCTCGCTCTTGTCCGGCCCGTGTGTCCTGTCTCTGATCGCTGTCGTCTTGCGGAGCAGGTGGCAAGAAGATCCTGCAGAGAGTTGCCGGTAAAGACGCCTCGAAGCAGTTCTGGAAGTACCACAACGAGGGCATCCTGAAGAAGTACAAGGCCCAGCTTCAGGTCGGCAGCCTCGACTCCAAGCCCAAGGTCGAGGCCAAGCCCGCTGCAGAGCCCATGCCCGTCGCCGCGCCTAAGAAAGCACCCGCCAACAAGCCCGTCGCGCCCAAGGGCAACGAGGAGGCGGAGGCGCTGGAGCCGTTTGGAGAGCAGATCCCCTTCTCCGATCCGAACTGGTATCAGGGTGTAGGTTTTTTTTCTTTCTCTCTTATCTTCTGCGATCCCCGAGACGAGAGCTGGGGATTGTCTTTTATTGCCGTGGCGAAGGAGAAACACACAGATCACTGACGATATACTGGTCTCTTTGTAGTTCCACTCTCCCTACTGGAATGAGTCCCACGCCGCACTCCGCGCCGAGGTCCGCGAGTGGGTCGAGAACGAGATTGAGCCCAACGTCACCGAGTGGGACGAGAAGAAGGAGGTCCCGGCCTCCGTGTACAAGGAGATGGGACGACGGGGCTACCTCGCCGGCCTCCTGGGCACTGCGTACCAGAAGGACTACGTCACCAACCCGATCAAGTCCGTCCCGGCAGAGCAGTGGGATCTGTTCCACGAGATGTTGATCACAGACGAGATCTCCCGGGTCGGCTCGGGCGGCTTCGTCTGGAACGTCATTGGAGGCTTCGGCATCGGCTGCCCGCCCCTGGTCAAGTTCGGCAAGAAGAGCCTGAAGGACAGGATCCTGCCCGGCATACTTAATGGCGACAAGAGGATCTGCCTGGCTATCACAGAGCCGGATGCCGGCTCCGACGTCGCCAACCTGACGTGCGAGGCCAAGCTGAGCGAGGACGGGAAGCACTACATTGTCAACGGCGAGAAGAAGTGGATCACCAATGGTATCTGGTGCGACTACTTCACTGTGGCGGTGCGCACCGGCGGCCCAGGCATGAACGGCGTGAGCTTGCTGCTCATCGAGAGGGAGCACGGTGGTGTCTCGACCAGGAGGATGGACTGCCAGGGTGTGTGGTCCAGCGGTACCACGTACATCACCTTTGAGGATGTGAAGGTGCCTGTCGAGAACCTGCTGGGCAAGGAGAACCAGGGTTTCAGAGGTAAGTCTTTTCTCTCCCAAGCCCTGCAACACCGCACCCGAGTTCATTTGATCGTCCTTGCTGACACAAGTATCGACGGACAGTCATCATGACCAACTTCAACCACGAGCGTGTGGGCATCATCATCCAGTGCCTGCGCTTCTCCCGTGTGTGCTTCGAAGAGTCGGTCAAGTACGCCAACAAGCGCCGCACCTTCGGCAAGAAGCTCATCGACCACCCCGTGATCCGCCTGAAGCTCGCGCACATGGCGCGGCAGATCGAGGCGTCGTACAACTGGCTCGAGAACGTCCTCTACCAGTGCGAGAAGATGGGCGAGACGGAGGCCATGCTGCGGCTGGGTGGTCCGATCGCAGGGCTCAAGGCCCAGTCCACAGTCACCTTCGAGTTCTGCGCGAGGGAGGCCAGCCAGATCTTTGGCGGTCTGAGCTACTCGAGGGGCGGGCAGGGCGCCAAGATCGAGAGGCTGTACCGAGACGTCAGGGCATATGCCATTCCCGGCGGCAGTGAGGAGATCATGCTGGATCTGAGCATGCGGCAGAGCATGAGGGTTGCGAAGATGCTGGGTGGGATGAAGTTGTAATTCGTGACTGTACTTTTACTATTTGCACATGTCAAATGCAGCAGTAGGGCACTCATACAAATTGTTCACTCTCACGTATTCCATCGAGACTTCTTGAGTATAACTCGGGAAGGACCACATGAGTTATCTCCAGTGTGACCCAACTCCTCTTGGCAGGGTCGACCTAGGAAGTTTTGAGGCCTAGAATGACCGGCCACTTAGGTCAATTATCTGCGATGATCCCGCGCACCTTGTTTGATCCTCGACACTCTCTTTACTCAACATCCCGTGGTATTTCTATGGCAGCAGACCTACGCAGCAATTCATCTTTCCCCCATAATCGCCATCATCTGATACAATTGCGTCTCTCCGATAACAAATCTGCTGCAATCCCTGAGGTTGTGACTGAAATTTTCTGATTTCCAGTCGTGCCTGAGGACCATCCATCATTCGAGATGACGCCCTTCACGCCTCGAACTGACTACCACCACTGCAGTCAGCACTTCAATCCGCCGTCGCAAGTACCTGACGGGTTTGCAGGCAGGACTACTGCACTCTACCACCGTTCCCAGCATATCGCTCGTCGCGCAAAGTCCGAGTCCCAGGTGCCCCATCGAGACACTTGTGTTGAAGCTCTATTGGCTAGCTTTGCAGCTATACAGTCACTGAGAGGTTGTACCGTCGTCCCTTCGAAGCACACACTGTCAAGGAGTCACCGTACAGTCGAGCTCTACCATCAGAGTAGATACGGCCTGCCGGATTCCACGCTGCACATGGTCTCGACTCTGAGTGCGACCACGCATCGCAGGAAATCTTCAACAGGTCATCTGCCTGAATACTCCTCGTCTTTTCATGAAGCAAGTTCTGATTTGAAGGGATTCATCGACGATTCTACGACCTACACATCTGCTGCGATGACACGCCGTTTTGCGAGAACTCGCTTTGGTACGACGAAGCTTTCGTCGTCTCATGAGTATCGCGGATCAGAGGAGCTAGATCGAAGGCTCAGATCTATCGACGAGGCGCTGTGTCAAGCCAAGTCACGCGGTGGAAGACGAGGCAGGCGCTTGCACACCTCAGAAGTCTCCTTTCTGGTGGAACCAAGAGCCAAAGACGAAGTGATTGAGACTGGGCCGGCTACCGGTATGCTGGATCCCAAGAGGGATTCTCAGCACAGAGACCTCCCTAAAGCCTCAAGGGTCCTGTCCTATTCTGCCGAGCCAGGTGAAATGTTCTCACTCACCAGAGCGCAATGTCAAGTATGTCTGCCGCAACTAACAAAAATCACTCGAAACCCCTGGCCCCAATCTGATCTCGTCAAAGCTCATACCGGCACAGAACATATGGCTAACATGTTATCCTAGCCCCCTGTAGAAGATCCAACCCCGAGAATCGATCTGGCCTGCAACTTGGTCACTCCATCGGAGACAAGATTTCGCAAAAGCTCCACAGCCGAAGCTGTTGCTCACATTGCGACACGCCATACAGTTGTCCGAGTCCGCGGCAACGACGCCGGAGTGCTCGTTATTCGTCTGCTTATATGTCTTCTGCTGAAGCAAGTCCTTTAACAAACACGCCTGTCTTGTGTGTGGAAGAGACTCCTTCTCGTCAAGCGCAGACCGGTACGACCCAGGGTGCTGTCAATCCCTTAGCTATCTATCTCCAATTTCCAAATTATCATGTCTAGACTTGAAAGATACGCGAGACGGGTCGAAGTAGCATCGAACCTGCAACCAGCACCTCGCTCGATGCCGGAGACACCTATCAAGAGGAGATTACCGGACATGATATCGTGGAGCGCGGCGCGGCGGAGCCCAATTCCAAGCGAAGACACCACTAGGATCCCAAATTCAAGCTTGACGACAACGAGGAAGGTGCCCACGAGTCCTCAAGGTATTTCTGAGTACCCGTCGAGCTCATTTGTTTCTGATGTGGACATCTCCCAGAGAAACATCACTGGTGCGCTCCATGCTCTCAGAAAGTATCGTCGGCGAAAGACGAGCAGCCGCCTCTCAGAAATCTGTACACCTGAAGGGATACTAGAGGTGCCTGATGAGGAAGGCTCTTCGTCCGGCTCCAAGCCCGCAATCACACCTACAAATCTTACTCTGGCATCTGAGAATGGTGAGGTACAGATTGTTTCAACCAGCCTTGCCCACAAAGCTTTCAGGAGTGCCCAAGAAACCGAAGGCATTGTACCGCAAACCCTGGTCAAGTGGGTGCGCCAAGCCTCTGAGCAAGCTCACTATAATACACAATACAAACCAGCCGGGTTATCTCAGAGTAACGCTGGAGCTCGGCGTCTTGGACGTCTGCACGCCAGGTTTGCAAATCCACTGAGCAAATGTCATCTACCCGGGAGTCCCAAAAGCTCCGACAAGCTGAAGTCGGTGTTTGGCTTCCAGTCGCGCCTGAAGACTTCCTCAAGCGACCCAGGTCTATGTGGAAACTCTTGGCACGACCTGGCTAATTCAGGTGATGCTGCAGAAAAATCATTGACTAGCCAATTCGTGCCGGCAGGACGCAGTCCTTGAAGCAATGACTGGCTAGAACTTCCAACATAGCAGAGGAGGTCACCTGCGGGGGTTGAGAAAGGTTTCTTGGCTCGTCAGTCGGCATCCTACTTATTTATGCCGTTGAACCTTCCTCATCGAAACCTAGCCTAGATATTCGACAGGGCCACAATGCGAAAGCAATGTTTTCTCGGAACCGTTTTGTGAAGTTGTTGTGGTATTATTCCCTGGGGAATGATCATCCACTGGAAACGGACATAATTAATACGCACCCGGTGTGTAAAGTAAAACAACTTAAGTTTGCTGATTATCTCTTGACAGCAAAGCCACTCAATTCTTATTAAATAAGCTAATCCGGTAGGATACTTTGGCAGATCCGCAGAAAAGCCTTGATAGAGTGAGCCTTTGGTTTGAGAGATGCTCCGCCTCCTGGAAGGAAGGGAGTTGGTCATGGTTGGTAACAGCAGCCTGACTCGGCCTCTGAGCGAGATGAGATCCTCCGCATGAACGGGCTATATCGCGAGAGCAACGTTTCATAGTTAACCAGTCACCTGAATCTAAATTGTGGTTTCTCCATCTCGGTTCGCCAAAGAAGGGGGGCTCTGTCGGACCCGACCTGACCCAAATGCGGCAGTGCAGACTCCTTCGCGTCCAAAAGGGAATACCCAATATTCTGCGCAAGCCACATTCTGGCAGGGCTGGTTTCCTGTTAATTAATAGAAGAGGGAAAGAAGAGGATTAAATAGTCATAAAGGTTGGGTAGTAGATGGCCGGTCTCGTGTTGCTTATTGTTGAGCTTTTCTTGAAAATGCATACAAAAGCCGCTATTTTTGCAAATCACACGATTCTCAACCACCACTCATTATTGTTCTTCCCTACTGGCGAGTTCTCGACGTCGACGTTACAGATCAATTTCGGAGCAATACAAGTACCAGAGCTTCTCATCATTAGTCCGCCTTTTATAAAACACCCCCAGAGCAATGTTTCTACAATATTTTGGACTCGGCAGCGGTCCATCCAGCCCAGACCCCACCGAACCAATCAACACCCAGCCAAGCCTATCACCCACGATGGAATACCCATCCGACCCGTCAAGAGGAATCGAATACTCGTCCGGGATGGGCGGAGACGCCGACGCGGCCTGGTGCTGTCCGGGCTGCGGTTTCGGGTGGAGTCCCGGGTGCGATCAGTGCGACTGGAATAGCTGCTGCGTCCTGTTCGACTGGTGCGGTTGCGACGGGTGCGACTGCCACGGCTGCTCGTGTGATGGGTGCAACTGCGACTGCAACTTGAACTGCTGAGCGGTTTTCGAGAACGAACAGGGGGATATCAGGCATGGTGTTTTGCCTTGTACCCGATATTCTTCTTCTTCTTTTCCCTTCTGTCTTGGGTCTCGGAATCGTAGGGCATGGGCGTTCACAAGTTGCGGCTTGGGGTTAGGTGTTTTGGAGTGTTGTGAAGGCTTCAGAAGGAGAACACTCACATGATTATTTGATGAGTAGTCTTGAAAGATACAGATCCCTCCCACCTGGGTCCTCAACAGTCAATCAAGCTTAAGAAACTGGAACTTTATTCGATTGATCTCACCTGTTCACATATTGTATTTGTTGGACGGACCCGCTCCACTCCACATCTCAGAATGCCCTGCTGCTTCCTCCCTTTTGCCTTGCACAAATGGCTTGTGCATCGCTGTCAGCGACGTGAGGATGAGATATGCGAGCTGTCCAGTAAGGATCTGGAAGTAACAAAGGACCATCAACATTGTCGGATGACAGATCCTGATGCTGCGATCAGGCACATCGCACCCATGTGTGTGTGTGAGGTTGGGGTGAGGTTGCATTCGCAGCTGCAGTGGTCTGAGCACTAAGCAGGCTAAAATCTTACGCTAGCGTGGCTAGTGCGACACCCCTGCCCCCAATTATGCACCTGTAGGGCGCCTTCCTCCGCGGTGACGGCTGCGAATAGCTCTCCGGAAACGTGAACCGAGCACCACCCACTTCTCCTCACCACAGCGACAATCACTTGGCAAAGCAGCTCTCCTGTCTGCTTGCAACTACCCTGGTCCCTTCCCATCCGGCCTTGCTTAGTGGGTGGTTTAGGATCTGGATATTATTATGATTCCCTTGCTCTGGGGTAGAGAGGATCGGGTCAACTGAATCATGGCATCGGGCCCAAGCCCGGCCAAACGGCCGCGGATAGACGCTGGACCCTCTTCCTCCTCCTCGTCTCTTCAGCCTCAACGCCCTCTAGACACGACTCACCCGCGTTCTCCTGCCTCTTCACAGTCGGCGATTGTAGTGCAGCGTCTACGGGAATATGTTCAATATCGATCACAGCGTTTTCAATCTCAGTATTATCCATCTCCGCAGCAGCAGCAACAGCAGCAACAGCAACAACATCAACAGCAGCAACAGCAACAGCAGCAACAGCAACAGCAGCAACAGCAGGGGCAGCAACAGCGGGAGCAGCAACAGCGGGAGCAGCAACAGCAGGAGCAGCAACAGCAGCAGCAACAGCAACAACAAACACCACAGCCTTCACAGCCGCTGTCTCCACCACAGCGTCTACAGGAACCTGCCGGTAATCAAACTCAGCAGCAGCAGCGGCAGCAAGAACAACAACATGTACCACAGCCGCTGCCGCCACTGCCACAGCCTATGGCGTCTGTCCCTCGAGGATGGGGTCCCATGGCCCATCCCGAGAACATGACCATGTCTCTACACGAAGCTCTGGAGATCCTCGACCCCAACGGCCAGACCCCTCACTCCCTCTACTGTATCCTGGTCTACTCTGGCGCCGCCCACGCAGACGTCGGGGAGATGTTCGACAAGTTTGCGCGGTTCGAGCTCGAGCGCCTGGAGGCCCTGCACCAGCACCCCCGCGAGGACGTCAGTGCCGCCCCTGTCAGTGCTGCCCCCGTCAGTGCTGCTCCCGCCAGTTCTGCTCCCGTCAGTGCTGCCCCCGCCAGTGCTGTTCCCGCCAGTGCTGCCCCCGCGATAAGTGATCCTAGCACGTCGGCGCGTTCTGCGCCCACCGACTCGAGCTCCCCAGCAACCCGCCGCGCGAAAAGGCGGAGAGCGCCGGACAGGCCACCGGTGGTCACCCAGGAGGAGAAGACGAAGCGGGTTGTGCGTGCTGTCGCCCGGAGGGCGAAGAATGTGGCGGCGCGCGGGAGCGAGGCTGGGTCTGGGCCTGATCCTAATGCAGGCGTGCCGAACCCGGACAAGGATTTTACATACCTCGTTCGCAAGGCGGAGGAGGAGCTGGGGTGGACGGGCAAGTATGACACCGAGCGGAACACTAGGCTTCACTACTCTCGCGCCGGCCTGCACAAGGAAGAGTCACATTGGTACAACAAGGCGGTGGACGTGCGGGACACTCTCAAGTGGATACAGAGGGAGCTTCTCAAAGAGATGGAGGTGCCCCGCGCCTCGTCCGGGACGCGGAGGAACGCGCTCGTCGCCATGGGCCAGATCCTGAGCACTGTCGTCACGGACAAGAGCGAGCTCGGCAGGAACCTGAGGGAGCACTGGTTTCAGGCACTAGTGAAGAATTTCCACAAGGCAATTCTGATGCTGACCACGCGCGGGGAGCTGGACAAGCTGTGCAAGGACCGAAACGGCCGATGGGTCAAAGACATGAAGAAGGTCATCTGGAGGGCACAGCAGCATGATGTCGACACGACGACGCTGGTGGAGATCCTCCTAACTGTCGACCCGGGTGCCTCTAGCAACTTGGATGGCGGAGACGAGGAGTCGGAGGATGAGGAAGGGTTAAATCAGTCAGAGCATAGAGACCAAGAGGCAGCAGCAGCAGAAGAAGAAGAGCCAGAAGAGGTAGTGGAGGTAAAAGACGAGAATGAAGAGGAGGAGGATGAGGAGGAATCTGAAGAGGAGGAGGAATCCGAAGAAGAAGAGCAAGAGGAGGTAGTAGAGGTAAAGGGCGAGAGTGAAGAGGGAGGAGGAGGATGAGGAGGAATCTGAAGAAGAAGAGCAAGAAGAGGCAGTAGAGGTAAAAGACGAGAGTGAAGAGGAGGAGGAGGAGGAAGAATCTGAAGAAGAAGAGCAAGAAGAGGTAGCAGAGGTAAAAGACGAGAGTGAAGAGGAGGAGGATGAGGAGGAATCTGGAGAAGAGGTAGTAGAGGTAAAAGACGAGAGTGAAGAGGGAGGAGGAGGAGGAGGAGGAGGAGGAGGAGGAGGAGGAGAAGGAATCTGAAGAGGAGGAGGAATCTGAAGAAGAAGAGCAAGAGGAGGTAGTAGAAGTAAAGGGCGAGAGTGAAGAGGAGGAGGATGAGGAGGAGTCTGAAGAGGAGGAATCATCTGAAGAGGAAGAAGAGGAGGTATCTGAATACGAGACATCGGAGGAGGAGGACATTTGATACGTTTCATCTACACAATCTTCTGACTCTAGAAAGACAAAGGCTTTCATTGCTTAGGCTTCAGAAAGAAGCGTTTCCTTTTCTCTTGTCTTATTTTTTCCCCCCCCCCCCCCCCTCCTGCACCTCGTTTCTCACTTTCCCTTCAAAAGAGTCCCCCAGAGCAGCGCAGATCCTGCCGCGCTCAGGCAAGGATGAACGAAGGACCCCACGGTGAGATTTGTGATATTCTTACATGATACGCCGGAGCGAGGATCCCACGTACCGGCGTGCCCGAGTTTCCCGGGAGTGTGACCTCAGCATTAACGTTCCACGACATTGGGCTGTGAGACTTTGCCTGCCCTTCTCCAATTCCTCCCGCTCTCTTTGGTTCTAAATCGGGAATTGTTGGAGAGTTTTGCTGTTGCTTATGCAGCAAACACAAGGCAAATATGACTTTTGACATTCCACATATTCCATATTTTTTATTTTTTATTTTTTATTTCTTTTTGCTGCGATCACTTGACTGTCTTCTCTCGAGAGCCGCAATCTGTGTCCACCTTGCTCTCCCTCTCTCTGTGTGTCTTTTTCTTCTTCTTTTCTTTTCAACATCGATCCTCGAGTCCACGTCTCTACACAGTGATAAAGCATTGCTCACGCATCGAGCCCCTTTCTCGTTGTGCTTCGAAGCCCCCTCCCTTCCCCACCCCCAAAACGACCCGACGAAGCCGGTCTCCGACACGAGACACGCACAAAATGGACAAGTTGACAATGCTCGCCCCTCCCGCGCCGGGTTACATTCCCCAACGCCCGCTGTCCGTCACACCCGACGACGTAGCGCCGCCGCAACCATGCGACCCGTCGTCCGGCGATCACAATAAGGTGGCAGCAGCTTCCTACCGCCCGCAAGAGCCAATATGCATGCAGCAGCAGCCGTCCGAGGATGCATCTGCCGACCTCAGAGGTGGCCGGAGGGACCGCAGCTGCGGTGAATGCTGTCTGTACTGCTGCGGGATTGTGGTGTTGATAAAATGTCTCGACAGCTTTTGCGGCTGAGGCGGGTGGGAGCGGTCGACAGGGAAAAGAATGAAAAGAAAAGTAAAAAGAGGGAGAGAAAAGGAATGGGATGGACAAAGAACAAAGAAAAGAAAAGCAGGTCAAGATTGTATTAGGGAGACACGGACAACGGCGCCATGATTGGTTTCACACCGCGGGAGAGAGAGAGAGAGAGCGCTTCGGGAAGAAATTTGGCCACGAACAATGTTGCGGTGGATCGGAATCTCCATTGATAGGTGATGGGGTCGGCGACATGCATGATGCATGTGCCACCGTCCCTCTTTTCTTCCCTTTTAGAGATCGGGTTATCTGTGCCCTTGCGACGAGATTGAGTGGCAGGTTTGAAGCTTCGAAGCGTAACTGTTCGGACGAGAGTGCGCGCTTAGTCTCTCCGAATAGTGGTTATATATTGTCGTGTCGGTCCAAAGGGCAAAGCTACAGGGCATGTGAAAGAGGACGAATGAGTGGCTTTCGAGGAGACTGTGAACTTGGTACAGTTGAAGAGAAGATATGCTCTAGAATCCACATGATGTTTACTTTTGTGAAAGCGCACAGTGTTATCGACACGCTTAGTTGTCTATGTACCTAGGTAAAGTTGCTTGGTTTGATATCACCGCTCTAAATACCACTGGGCCAGATTTCAATGTTAGATGTCTATGGGACGACTTGCAGCATCATCTGATTCCTGCCCGGAGGTGTAGATATTATAGCAACTCCACTGAGGCGCTGAGCTAAACATGTCATAATGGAGACAGAAGGCGGCGTGGCCAGGATCCAGATATGGAGCGAGGCTTGACTGGGATATCGTGTGCGTGCCTGTTTTGTTGTATAGATAGCACTACACTGGGGATCGCCAGCAAAGATTCCACAGCAGCGAAGGCCTTTGGGGTGCACAGATACCGTTCCTGCATGGCTTTCGACCCACTATTGACACCTCAGTCACTGTACTGTGTAATGTGAGGGTCCTCGACGCCCGCGACCGGAGATATGGCTTGGCAGGCTAAGGTGAAAGGTTTCTCCTTTTTGAGAAATCTTTTATACGTACTAAGTATCTACTGTACTTGGGACCGTATCCTTTACTTGGTGGGTGTGGCTGAAACGTTGAGGCTCAAAAAATCTCGTTATCTTCGGCCGACCGCGATCGATCTTTTTTTTTTTTTTTATGGATATATAAATATATGACCGGCCCAAGGCGGCCCACTGCCACTGCAGCACCTAAGTAAAGCTCAATAATCATGGTTGGACACGCTCTTAGTCCTCAATTTAATTATGGGGCTTAAAAAATGGCCCTCATGACGAACAAATTTACGGGCCGTTGTGTTCCTGTGACTGAATGACTTCTTTGCGGATTGCGGAGCTGAGAGTACAATGAGTCGTCACGCCTGGGAGAGGTGGTCTTATTCATGCCAGTTGTGTGGTAAAGTTATAACTCGGCATTCCAGCAGCAGCAGCAGCAGCAACAGAGAGAAGGCTGGAGAAAAATAGACCAAGAAAAGAGGGGAAAAGAGGAGAGAGAGAGAGAGAGGGTGTGTGTGTGTGAGTGAGAGAGAGAGAGAGAGAGAGAGAGACAGAGATAAAAAGGACGACAAAATACAATACCCAACTCGACACGACTAGCCAACAACCCCTCGGGCCCCCTCCCATGCAGAGAGCAGCAACAAACATGAGCTGCGAGTCAGCCGCCTGCGGAGACTGCACCAATGACTGCAGCGGCGACCGAACTCTCGTCGACATCGAGGACTACGAGGCCGAGCTGGCCAAGGTCCGGGCCAGGGCGAGACAGCTGGAAGAGACCATGGCCAGGATCCGCAGCGAGCTGGTGCCGGCTAAGCCGAAGCGGAGGCTGCGCTCGTCGGAGTGGTTCAACAGGAAGGACGACCTGGGCATGACGGCGCTCTACGTCGAGAGGTATCTCAACTCCGGGCTGACCCGCGAGGAGCTCATGTCAGACAAGCCCATCATCGGCATCGCCCAGTCCGGATCTGATCTTGCTCCGGTGAGAGAAATCAACTTTCCTTCTTTCCTTTTTTTTTTTCTTTTTTTTTCTTGGATTGTATAGATAGTACTCTCTGGTTTATTAAATTTCCTCTCTCATCCGCCTGTGACCAGGGAAAAAAAAGGGAAAAGGAAAGGAAAGGAAAGGAGAGGGGGGGATGTGTGAGATGAAAAGACAGCTCTCTAACATACACTGTTCATTGGTTTTTTTTTTTTTCGTAGTGCAATCGACATCACATTGAGCTCGCGAGGCGAGTTCGTGAGGGCATCCGCTCAGCCGGCGGTGTTGCTCTCGAGTTTCCCATGCATCCGATCCAGGAGAGCACGAGACGGCCGACGGCGTCTCTGGACAGGAACCTGGCCTACCTCGGGCTGGTGGAGCTCATGCACGCCTACCCCTTCGACGGCGTCGTCCTCCTCACGGGCTGTGACAAGACGACACCGGCCTGTCTGATGGCAGCCGCGACGGTCAACATCCCGGCCATCTGCCTCAACGTCGGGCCCATGCTGAACGGGTGGGCCGGCGGGCAGAGGGTCGGGTCGGGCACGGTGGTGTGGCAGGCCCGAGAGGAGCACGCCGCGGGCCGCATCAGCGACGACGAGGTCCTGGACATGGTCGCCAGGGGCACGCCCAGCCCTGGGCACTGCAACACCATGGGCACCGCGTCGACCATGAACGCCCTGGCCGAGGCCCTGGGGATGGCGCTGCCCGGCTCGGCGGCGATACCAGCCCCGTACCGTGAGCGGTCGCAGGTTGCTTATCAGACCGGCGAGCGCATCGTGGGCATGGTGCACGAGGACCTGAGGCCCTGCGACATCATGACCCGCGGTGCCTTTGAGAACGCCATCGTGGCCAACACAGCCATCGGAGGCAGCACCAACGCGCCGATCCACCTCTGTGCCATAGCAAGACACGCCGGTGTGCCGCTGGATCTGGACGACTGGGACCACATCGGCTTCACCATCCCGCTGCTGCTGAACATGCAGCCTGCCGGCGATATGCTCAGCGAGGACTACTACCGCGCCGGAGGCCTGCCTGCCATCATGGCAGAGCTGCTCGAGGCGGGCAGGCTGCCGCACCCCGACGCCGTCGCCTGCAACGGCAAGACGGTGGCGGACAACATGCGAGGGCGGTCTAGCTGGGACCGGCAGACCATCAGGGCGTTTAGCCATCCCGTCAAGGAGAACGCGGGCTTCCTGCACCTGACGGGCACGCTCTTCGACTCGGCCATCATGAAGACGTCTGTCATCTCGCCCGAGTTCCGCGACAAGTTCCTCTCGGACCCCGACGACCCAAACGCCTTCGAGTGCAGAGTCGTGGTGTTTGACGGCCCCGAGGACTACAACGAGCGTCTCGAGCAAGCTGACATCGACTGCAGGACGATCCTCGTGATGAGGGGTGTGGGACCCCTGGGCTACCCGGGCGCGGCCGAGGTCGTCAACCGCCACGCGCCCGCAAGGCTGCTGAGGAAGGGGGTGCGGGATCTGCCCTGTATCGGCGACGGCCGCCAGTCTGGGACGTCTGGGTCGCCGAGCATCCTCAACGCCACGCCCGAGGCCGCGGACGGGGGCAACATGGCGCTCCTGAGGGATGGAGACGTGGTCCGTGTCGACCTGAACAAGAGGCGTGTTGATATTATGCTGCACGAGGAGGAGCTCAGGGCGAGGCGCGAGGAGCTCGAGGCCAGGGGCGGGTATCAGGTGCCCCCGAGCCAGACACCGTGGCAGGATATCTTTCGTCGCGAGGTCGGTGGGCTGAGCGAGGGCATGGTCTTCAAGAGGGCTGTACGCTTTCAGCGGATTGCGCAGAGACAACCGGTTCCTAGGGACAATCATTGATGATGATCTCTGACGACGAACGAAGATGACGAGGACGACCATGATGATAGAAGGAGATGCTGTGACTGCATTGTATTATTGTATGATTAATGCTGGAAGAGGCGAAGTAGAATCTTTAGGCACGTACCATGATTCCCATAATCTGCCTGCTGAAGATGGTGACTTTATTCCTCTCGTATCAACTTCCACCCCCTACTTTCTATACCCAGTCTCCGATCATCAAAACCTGCGCGGCAGCTGCCTGCCCCTCCGCATCGCCAGCAGATAAAACACCGCCCCAAACGCCGCGCCGCCAAGGTGCGCCGCATATCCAACATACGAGCCCGTCCAGCCCTCCTTCCTCTGGCCCGCCGCCCTCTCCTGGTACAGCTTGTACATGTCCCACGCGATGAAGCCGCCCACCACGGTCCGGTAGGAGATGTCGATGGGGATGAACATGACCTGCATGGGCAGCCGCGGCGCGGCGAGCATGGTCGCCACCAGCATGCCCTGCACCATCCCGGACGCGCCCAGCCCGGGGACGTCGGGCTCGCCGTTGCGCACGCGCCTGGTGCTGTCGTACAGCGAGCCCGCGGACCCGCCCAGCGCAGACCCCAGGCCGAGAGCTACCAGGCGGCCGGGGCCGACGCCGACGAGGCTCGCGATCAGGCTGGCCTCGCGCAGCATGAACATGTTGACGGCCAGGTGGGGAGGTTGCTGTGGCTGAAGGCGGCCGTGAGGACCGTGTGCCAGCGGCCCTCGTCAATGTTGCGCTTCGTCAGGGTGTAGTTGTCGCGCATGTAGCGCTCCGTTCGGGCCTGGGCCTCGCGGTAGGCTGGCGATGAGGACAACTTGGATTGCTGCTGCTGCCTGTTGGTGTTGATAGTCATGGTGGCTGCCTCTTTGGTTTCCTCCCTGTACATGACAATGTGCCACCTTGCAAAAACGTAGAGGTTTGCTCCGATGGCGCCCCAGGTGAGGGCCTTGACGGCGGCAGCTGAGGTGGCCATGGCTGCGAGGAGGATGCCGAAGGAGCAGGTCCAAGGTGCCTACTGTAGGATGATGGTATTTCTGAGTTTCGAGAGAGTTAGTGTTTGGTGGGGGTCGTGGTGAGGCCTAGGTAGAGTTATTACGAACCTGTCTGTCGCACGCAGATAGCTAGAGATTGAAATATTAAACGTCGTCTCCCTCCCCTCCTGATTCGACCTGTGGATTCAAGGTGTACTTTCGTCCTGAGAGACGAGCGTCTGCAGAAGCACCAAGGGCGGTGGTAGGGGTGCTAGGGTTAGGGCTCTAGCGGCTGGTCTACTGTAAGCCCCCAGTGCCCCCGCTGTTCACGGTACTTATTTACATTCGAACCTGACCAGAGTCACAATATTTTCTAAATTCTTGTATAATTATTGCACAGCAAACATGCCATAAACGAATGTATGAAAAAGGAAGGCAGCTGTCACAGCCACATAAAACAGAACCATCTTGCTCCAGTGCTTATTCTAGGGGATTATCCCAGGCTCCGCGCACCACTACTCCTCCGCGCAAATCTCCTCCTCCTGCTAAGGTTGTTGGCCGCGTGGCAAGCCTGGTTCTGCGCATCGCAGTCCGCCACGTCGCCGCAGAGCTCCCCGCGTTGGCGGCATCGGCACATGCATTGTGCTGAATATCACAGGACCTGCCGAGGGCAGCGTCGACGCCGACAAAGGTGTCTCCTCCAACGGAGAAGGGCCGGTCGCTGCTGGTGGTGGTGTTGTCCTGGGTGACGGCTGGGGCAGCGCCGCCGAGGATCCCCGTGAACTTTTGGAGGCTGTTGTCCCCTGCGGTGGCGGCTGTGTTGTTACTGTTGCTGCCTAGGTGGGGGGTGTTGCTGTGTCAGCCTCTTGTGCCATCTCCATTGAAGAGTGTCAGGACTGGCAGGAGGAGGAACATACTGGTACACCCTGTGGCTGCGCCGGTCAGGGCAGGGGAACTGGCTGGGGCTGTCTGGGAGCTGGCTGCTGGCATGGCCGAAATACTGGCCAGATAGGACATAATGATGATGGCGGCAGCTGCGAAGCTCTTCATCTTGGAAGAAAGAATGATAACTGTTGAGGTGTAAAATTACGGATGAAAGGTGTTGCGTATGGTGGAACTTGGTAATCTTGATAGCGTAGATGGTATTACAAGACGATGTAGAGAAAGAAAATTGTAAAGAGCTCACGGAGCTCGTAGTACTTGAAAGGAACGACTGGCTGAGGACCTAGGCTCAGAGACGAGTGAGAGAATGAGTGAGGGAGTGACGATAGTAGATGGGAAGGAGAGGAATCGGGCTGGTCAGGTTCAGCATAGGGAGCGTAATGAATAAGTAATATAAAGAGAACCAGAGACTTGGCTATGAAGTTGAAACGGGGAAGACAAGTACTGAGATGACATTGGTCATATCTTGGTTCCCTTCCTGGATTTGTTTGACGTATTGTAGATCGTGAGCCTGGCGACGAGTAGCAAGGTCGACGACAAGGATCATGTCCAGCATCGATGGGTTCAACAGCTGATTTTTCCTGCCTGACTTTTTTGTATCAGAGGAACAGCATATGGGACCATAGCCTGTCAAGAGATGCGACTGGTGGTAAAGACCGGAGCGGTCGGAAGCAGAGTCTGGACATGTTTCGCCTGAGAGCATGCCGGTGATGGTGATGAACGGGTGGCCTGGCCAGGCGGAAGAAGTGTGTGATCAAGCTTCATGATAACCTTGGGGAAACCGTCTCCGCCAAGATTGCAAATGTTTCTCGCGTCGACAATCTCAATCAGGAAGAAGTTCCGTGAGGATATAAACAAACAAGACCTCACTCATGGTAAGAGTGAGAGTGATCCAGAATGTTTCTTACGAGGCATGAGTGAACTCTGGAGGAGGTGAGACGAGGTGAGCCTCAGGTTCCCGGGTTTCAGCCTCATGGAAGCAGACCCCCGGGGATCTGCAACGGCCACCAAAAAGTCGACACCCGTAGATACAACGCTAGCAAGGGCTTCCTACTGCGCCGGAGAGCCTATAAACCAGCCTCAAGACTTCTCGTTGATGTGCAGGAGAGAGTCATGTCAGGATTAGAGCTTGCTTCGTGCTCGTCAAGAATTGTGATCAAGCCTCTTCACAAACAACACACACACACACACACACACACACACACAAGCAGCAAGTCCTTGAACTATCTGACTCTTCTCCCTATCCTCATCCCCTCTGCAGTGCGGCCACTTGGCAAAGGTCATCCATCATGGCCTTCACGTTCTAGATAACGTATGTTCCGGACACACCAATTCTCCTGCCTTTGGCCATGCAGGTCGCGAAGCAGGTCTTTTGTTGTGACATTCTCCCCGTCGGAGGTCCGAATGGATGACTCCTTCTGGCTCAACCGTGTACCTGGAGGAGCATTTGTTGTTGCCGTGTTGGCCCCAAGGCTTAATACTTATGTAGATGTCAGTATCAAATGCTCACCTGCAGACGCCCGCTCTTGTCTTGTGGCGCACACCTTCATAGAATGAGGCTTACCACTATGCCTGTGCTTCCCTCTTCTACACTCTTCTGTTCAAGGGGAGAGGGCGTAATTCTGATTGATTGTAATGTCCACATCGATTCCTTACGCTGTCTGACTATCTGCAATGCACGTGTAATCCCCTTTCCCCGAGGTCATGATGTGTTTGTGGTGTCGTCAGAGAACAAGTGAAACCCACCTCGTCGCAACCGACCAATGTCCGTAACCCGAGATGTGTGGAATGCAACGCCATAGAAAAAGCCAGCCCTTAAGAAAATCTTGGCGAGGGAAAGTTCGACGCCCCGGTATGGGGGTGTGTGTGTGTGCTGTCTGTCCGTCGGGTAACCTCGACATCTAAATCTTGCCCATCTCGTCCCTTCGGCCCTGTCTCAACAACGACAGAAACCCGTGTTCATTCAACCCCCATCTGAGCCGCCCCCGCCCCTCTTCCAACCTGTCTAGATTGGCTGGGAGTTCTAGATGGCGTACTTCTGGGTCCACTCGCGCGCAGTCCGTTCGTACTCGTCTCGCTTGGTCTTGTACATGTGTGCGATCTCGGGCACAAGAGGGTCGTCGGGGTTGGGATCGGTCAACATGGAGCAGATGGAGAGCAGCACTATATCCGTTTCGTGGTCAGTGACTGCTGTTCCATCACCGTGAAGTCTTGGGAGGGGGATGCGGCGGCGACAGCCCGAGTCAGCTTACCTTTGGAGATGGTCAGGGCGGGAGACCATTGGTCACGCAGGATGTCCAAGCAGATGCTACCGTTGCTGTTGATGTTGGGGTGGTAGATGCGGGTGGTGAAGTTGACCTTGGGAGGCTTGAAAGGGTAGTCTGTGGGAAAGTGGATGGCGAGGGAAGAAGACGCCGCCGGCGTATGGTGAATCTTGCTGCAGGGAAAATGTCAGCAGATGATCCCGACATGTAATCAAGCGTTCTGTTCGAAGCATTCCCGAGGGCGACGACCACAGTCAGGCGACTGTATCGAGGTGACATCGAAAGTCGGAGCCTTGGGAGGCTGGCGGCGGGGATGTAGGAGAATCAAGACAGAAGAGAGGGACTTACAGGGCCCATGATGGTGGCCTGCCAGTGGAACTATTCGAGGGAAGAGCATGTCAGCATGTCATTTTGAATACATTCGTTGCCAGCACGACAGGTCGCGTGCCGATATGCGAGTTTGCGGAGGATGCTGGCGCTTATCGGTGTGGGCGAAAGGGGGAGAGAGGGGCAATGCCTACCAGATCCTCGCCGACTGGACCAGCAGAGCATGATGAGGGAGGGTCACTGTCAAAAAGATGTCAGCCAGCGAAATAAATGGAATATCGAGAATGTCCTGCGATAGATGCTATGATTGCTGGCCCATGGAGGTCTGGTGTTGTGTGGGTGTTGATGATGTCCTGAAGGGGGGAGATGCAAAGAACCAGCCCCGCTCCAACCGAAGCCATCGGTTTCACCCCACCTCGGACGCGTCGACAGCGATACTGTACGCCAACACAAGCCAGCGAGGCAGGAGAGGGGCAGGAAAAGAATATCGACATACCGGCCAAGGTCCGTCAGTTCCTTGTTGATGCGCTTCAGAGCCATTTTTGTGTATTGTTGAGGGGGTTGGTAGATGTCAAGGGGAAAAAAAAAGGACACAAAAGAGGCGTCGGTGACGATGAGATGGTTTCGGTAGGGTTTTGGTCTGAGGAGGGTCGCTAGTCAGGGTTCGTAGGAGGATGGAGAAAAAAGGTATGAATCTTCTAGTAAGACTGTCGCACGGAGAAAAGTTTAAGCTTCTTGTCAGCCTGAGGCAGATAGATGGAAACACGCAGAAGGCAGTAGAGCTGGACGAGAGGGAGTTGACGGCCAAAGTTCAGAAGGTGGTTTGATTGATTCACTGGCAGCAGAGAAACATTGGACCACAGAGGCGAGGGTAGATCGGGGCTAGGAAGGGTGGTGGTGGTGCATGCCTGCAGGTGATTGACAGGGCTGTGCATGGAGGGTGGTCAAGTGCTGTTGCATGCAGGAGAAGGGACAAACATACAGATGTGGTATCGTGTGTCTTGCGCCGGGTTGGGCTGAGCTGGGTTTGTTGTGCCGCGGTACAGGTTGTGTGTGTGGTTGTGGTGGTTGTGGTGGACGGTTGATGGTGAGATTTGGGGAGAAAAGGTGTTGGCAAAGTGGAAGAAAGAAGCTCGTCAGTCGTGCTGGTTGGAGGGGCCTGACCAGTGAAAACCTTGGAAGCGCAGGGAAGGCTGGGTTGCGATGGCCCGCCCGGCCCAGTCAGCAGCAGTGAGAGTGCGGCTTGTCAGCCAGTGAGTGGCCAGTGTCAGTTTTTTTTCCAGCGCCTTTACACTGATCAGTTGGCTCTGATGTGGATCCCCACACACTGGGTGCGAAACAAAGGGATGCCCACTTGTGACCTGCTCTGCTGCTGTGCGCTATCAGCCAAACGCGCTGAGGAATGACCGGTGGGCGCCCCCTAGCCTGCTTTCTCTCTAGGCGGTTGGCGCCTGGCCAACAGCCCAACAGAGCGCCCACTGCCCACTGCCCCTCCCTAAACGGGTCTGTGGTACCTGCCAGTACAACAGGGGCGTACCGGGTACATAATTATGCTAGTGAGGCGAGATGCCAGACCAGCCCCTCTATTGTTTTGGGCTGCAGGTCCTCGTGCTTGGGTTTGGCCTCACATGCTTGCCACAACTCCTGCCTGGGGAGGGGTGCCAAGGATGAGGCCCCCCTCTTTAGAAATCACAGGCACAAATCGTTCATCACTGCTTTTCTTCTTCACGTCTCGCTCAAAGGCCTACCGCCAGAGCTCGCTCTACCAGGCATCATGACGTCGACCGAAATTCCCACAAGGAGGGACAGCGCTAAAGTAGGGGGTTCAGGGATGGCCTGTGGACAAGGCTGTACTTTGGTAGAGAGGTTGGGACCACCGCGAGAAAGGGGGCTGTCGGCTGCGTCCGATCATGGGCGCCCGTGGTGAGCTGGGACGGCAGTGGCTGCAGAGCAGTGGCTGCAGAGCAGTGTTCTGGAGGGATACATCTCTCGGCAGACGGCCCAGACATGTTGTAGTCTCACGACATGCGCCCCTGTGGCCTCGATCTCCTGTTGTGGCAAATACGTAGTTGGCTACAATATCTCCTAGTGTATATATATGTACACTATGTAAGTAGGCTGAATGAGGTGATCGTAGCACGGCTCACGCCTTCGAAGAGGGAACAGGCAGGCGTCTCATGCAAACGCCTGAATGCCGGTGATAGCCCTCCCAAGTATCAGACCTGTATTAGAAAATGTCAGCATACGCAACTTATTGAACATGACAGGGAGCAAAACCATGTCCTTTTGCTTACTGTGGATGTCACTCTGCCCTTCATATGTCTGCGTCACAAACAGGTTGGCTACGTGTCTCCCCACGCCGTACTCGTCGCTGACCGCGTTGCCTCCAAACACCTCCTGCAGCGTCCTCGCCCCCTGCAGCGCGCGGTCGCAGTTCTGTCTCTTGACCATGCTGATCATCTCGGGTGTCGCCTTGCCCTCGTCCTTGAGGCGTCCCACCTGGATCGCCGCCAGCATGCCGTACGCGGCATCCGTTGTGGCGTCAGCCAGTTTCTTCTGAACCAGCTGGTACCTGGCGAGCGGGTTCCCCTTAAACTGCTTCCTCTCGAGCGCATACGTCCGCGCCCTTGCGATGCAGTCCTCGAGCGCCCCGATCGTCCCCGTGGCGATGCCGTAGCGCGCGCTGTTGAGGCACGAGAATGGGCCCCGGAGGCCCTCGACGTGTGGGAACATCATCTCCTTGGGCACCGGCACGTCGTCCATCTGGATCATGCCCGTGATGCTCGCCCGCAGGCCGTTCTTGTTCTTGATGGGCGGCGTCTCGAGCGTGCTGGGCGGACACCTCGACCTCTCCACCAGAAACCCGCGGATCTTGCCCGTCTCCGCCAGCTTGGCCCACACCATCAACACGTCCGCGATCGGGCTGTTTGTGATCCACGTCTTGCCGCCGCTGAGCAGGTAGTATCCCTCCTTGGTCGGGTGCGGGCGCGCCGTCGTCTCCATCGAGCCCGGGTCCGAGCCGTGGTTCGGCTCTGTCAGGCCGAAGGCCCCCAGCACCTCGCCCTTGGCCATGCCGGGCAGGAACTTGTCCTTCTGCTCCTCTGTGCCGAACTCATATATGCCTCCCATGACGAGCGAGGACTGCACCGACATGCCTGACCTGTAGCCACTGTCGACGCGCTCGACGGCTTTGGTGATCAGCCCGCCGGCCACTGTAGAGGCGCCTGCGCAGCCGTACCCGTCAATCGTCGCGCCGAGGAGGCCCAGGGCCCCCATCTCGGAAAGGATCTCGCGGTGGTAGTTTTCGTCGCGGTAGGCCTCTACACAGTGCGTTATGCCCATGGATCAGCAGGCTTGTCCCGCGAAATATGCCAAGAGGAAGCGGGTAGAGACAGGATGAGGGGGGAGGGGAAGGGGAGGGGGGGGGGAGGAGGAGGGAGTCGTTGGGCATAGGCTGGGTGGGAGGGGACGTACGAAGGACTCTTGGTAGCAGTTGCTCCTGGCAGTACTTCTCCGCCGTCTCGGCTATTGCGAGCTCCTCCTCCGTCAAGAGATTCTTCACGTTGAGAGGGTCCTGCCAGTCAAATGGTGGCGCCGCGGCCGAGGCTGCATAGCTTCGGCGGGCGCCAGCCTGCAGTGCTGGTGCTGTCTGCCGCGCACATCTTGAGAGGACCGTCCTGTACATGTTGTCGGTGGGAGCCAATTTGACGTGCAGGAGGGCAGGAGAGGGTTGCCATGTTTCCCAGCCGTGGAGGAGAGCCACTTCTTTCTCTCCACATCCGGATGGTATCCGGTCTCGGGGGGCGGGGGTGGGCAATGACGACCATGAATCTTGGGAAGGAGGCCGGTGAGTTTCAATGCCTCGGCTCAGCATCACGTGGAACCTTGGCCGCGACCTTGCGAACAAACCTGACCCTCCTCCTCCCTCGAGAAAAAGAGAAAAAGAAAACCGCTTTCCTTGGTTTCCTAGCCGTGATGGAGACTTCGAGGTTATATTTTCGTGTTGAAGCACAAGATCACTAAGTACTTCAAGATGCAACAACCAGGGCGCCACATCTCACAGCCCCTCCATCCTCACACCACAGCAGTTTCTTTATTGTCTTCTACATGCAATCTATGAGGTACTCATCCTTCTATTATCTTTAGAATTACTGACATTGACTTACTTCTTCTCGGCCTCTCCTGTAGATAGACAAGCAGTCCTTTCATACTTATCGCCATCTCTACTGCCATCATTTCAACTCTACCGCGGTGGTCCCACGATGTCTCGACCTTTGTCAGCACGGCCTTTGCTCCGGTGATCATAACGCCCATCAGCACTGTTCTTTTGTTTTGTTTCCTCGGTGACCTCAGCCACGCAAATCCCGAGACTGATCAACAGCACGGAACAGCCCGGCGCTTATATTACGCCGTAGCGGATGGGAGCCCTCGACCGACAACGTGGGAGCTACAGTGTATCATAAATCAAGACTACGCCTGGTCCATATCCTGTCAGGCAGCCCTCGGCGAATCTTCCAGGAGCAGGTGCCCGACAAGAGCAGAATCTGGCGCATTGGTGGCGACATCAGGCTCAAAAATCTGGTGTTATGAAGAATGTGGTTAATTACTCCAGCATCCAGTACTCATTGCCCTGTCAGAATTAGAGAGGCGTGCTGGGCTTTCCGCGTTTCTGTGGTACCGAATATTAAACTATGAATATGGATACACATAGGACGATCATGTCGTCCTGTACGCTGTGGCGGTCATTCTTCTGCAGCACACCCGCATTTTGGAATGACAGTCCAAAATTCTGTTGGCCCCTACATCAGACTGAACAGTATAATATCTGCCAGAAATAGTCGCTGTGAGTAGACCAGAGACCCAGTCGCCTTTTGTACCCACAATTTATACAAGTATAGCTTCGATATATGAGAGCCATGGTCTCTAGGCATTGAAGAAGCCTGGATTTTGGAGACACACAGGAATCGCGGAGTTGTTGCACAAAGTCATCCAGCGCAGTTTATCTGGACACGCTTAAGAAGAAGAAAAAGAATACTGACCAGGTTCGTCTGCGAGTCCAGGCTTCAGGATAATTATGGAAGACTCTCAGGTCGAGAGGATATGTAAAAGAAGATGCATGCCTGTTGACAACGCGATGGGTGGATGCCATTCGAAAAATCGTGATCACAACGTGAAAGACGGAGAGGCAGCATGGTCCACGAACTCAGACACCTTGTTCATTATTCTTATTAATGCTGCCCAAACAGCGAGTGGCTACTCTTGTATGCCGCGTTTTGTGGCGCACCGTACCGCCGCAGGACTGCCACCCCCGCTTTTGCCAGCTCCTTTTACGCCGTTCCCAAGCGGCCCTTATCCCCGAAAGGTCTGGCCAGAGATGCTGCAGTACTATGTACGTACATTGTACACTTTTCAGCTGCCGGCTGTACAACAGGCTGCAGGGGGAAAAGGGGGGGCAAAGGGAGGGAGCCTTCTGCTGCCTACCCGCTTGCATGCCTACCCAACGGGAGCAGAAGAGTTGCAACCTGCCCAAACAGCATCCCGTCTCAACCTCGACTGCTACTACTACTGCTCCCAATACAGGAGAAGCAACATCCTATGACGGACGCCGATACGATGTCTTTGAGGGCAGCAATGCCTCCAACCTAGAGGGACCACGCAAATCTTTTGAACCTCTGAAGAAGAAGAAGAAGCAACCAAGGCGACGGGGCGCTAAGTGAGACGCTGCAGCGCTTTTCGGAGCACAGCCCAGTTGGGCCGCCGAGGGAGAATGCAGCCTTGCAGCAGCAGCACCACCTTAGACTCACCCACTGCGCCGCATTCCTGATCTGGGACATCCAACGAAACTGTCAGCGGGCCAGAGGGACGAAAAAGCTTGGACGGACGGACTTGGTCCCTACCTGCTCTGTTCGGACTTCGTCATCCGTTCGGGCCACGTCTGGCTCCGGGGGGTTTACCTGGAGAGAGAGAGAGAGAGACACACACACACATAGCAGAGAGGATGGACACCAGCCAGCCCAGACCCGGCTGTTGGACATGCAAGAGTGAGTGGTTCTGCCCACACCTCCCTATAATATCAAGCGCCATATAACCTGCTCCCCCACTCCCCACTGGGCCGTGATGAGCCCTGATCTGTCCTGTTCTGCAAGGAATTTCGCCCGAGGGCTGGTCTCACCTGTTTCTGACGTGGGCTCTTACTAACATCCCCTGGGGTCACGCGCTCACAGGACGGAAAATCGGCTGCGACAAGGGGCTTCCGACGTGTAATAACTGTAAAAGGACAAACCGGCAGTGTGAAGGCTATGGCAGGAAGCTTGTGTGGCCTAATCAACCAGACGGCCGCAGGAAGACACCCAACCTCCCCACCCACACCGCTCCGGAGCAGGACCGCTCCTCGGGGTTCTATTATGGCCAGCAGTTCCTGAACATATCATTCGATGATTTCGAGCAGGGTCGCCGCGGCATCGGGTCTCTGTCCCTCTTCAGCAACCCCAACACGCGGCCGCAGCAGAGCCTGACCCTTGTCCCCGAGCTTAAGGGGCAAGACGCAGACCTGCTCCTGTACTGTGAGCTGCGCTGCACCTCTTATGCATCCTCCTCTTTGCCTTTGCCCCCACATGACGAGAAACTGACCTCCAGAAAAAGACAATGAGAAGATCGCTGGCCTGATCTCCACCGTCGATGCCAACAATGGGTTCCGACAAGAACTCCTCCCCATGGCGATGGCCAGCGGTGGCTTTGCCGCGCAAGCTCTCCGCAGCGCCATGATCGCACTGTCTGCCTTCCACCTCCACGGTACTGGTGCCGCCCTGCCTTACAAAATCAAGGCCATTGAACTCTTAAGGTGCTCACTGCGGCCCGAAGCCATCGTCGACGGCCAGCTGGAGCCACGAATCGCTGCGTCCATGATGCTGTGCGTGTACAATGTAAGTAGTCCGGTTCCTCCCCAGAGAGAAACAACCTTGTCAGGCGTAGTGCTGATTGGAATGGAAAGGTATTCGACGAGTCCGAAGGCGACTGGCATATTTATCTGGATGGCTCCAGGCAGCTGCTGCAGAGATATGCTGACAAGAAAGGAGGCACCCTGGGTTATGATTTCCTAAACACCTGGTTCCTATATCATGCAAGTTACAAGTTTTTTTTCTTCTTTCGTCCGAACTCTCATCTCATGTCTGCTCGGCGTCTTGCGGGCTCTCTAACACGGTCGCAGGAAATCCTCGGTGCTTTCAGCCAGCCGCACAAGCATCGCTACGAGGGCGCTTCGTCGCTCCAGCTGACCAGAGGCAATGAGCTCGACAAGAGCGTCGTAAGTTCTCACAAACCGCGCCCCCCCCCCCCTTCCCCCCTCCTCACAACTGCTGCTCACCACAAACTTCGTTTAGATCATCGGCTCTCTCGGCTGCTCTATCGAGATCATGGAGATCATCCACGACATCAACCAGCTGCGCTACATTGCAACTTACAAGTCCTCCGAGGAAGGCATGCGGCCTGACCATCCGCCCGTGATGTGGACGTACAAGGGCCTGCACGACCGCCTCTCCCGGCACAACCAGCAGCCCCCTCCCGACTACCAGCAGCGCCCGGCCAAGGAGAAGACCAAGGTCATGCTCACCGCCGAGCTGTACCGCATCGCCGCCCTGCTCTACCTGCGCGCCATCTGCCCCAGCACCAGCGCCGTGGACCGGGGCTCTTCCGACGACTGGATCGGCTCGGCATTCGAGGTCCTCGCCGGGCTGGAGATCTGCACGAGCCCCTGGCCGCTGTTTGTGGTGGCGTGCGAGTCGCGGACGGACCAGCAGAGGATCACGATCCTGCGGACCCTGGACAGGATGGACGAGGACCGGAAGATCGGCAACGTACACGTGCTGCGGACCCTGATCCAGAGCTTCTGGAAGCAGCAGGACCTCCAGGCGGATGAGGACAGGGTCGAGCCGGTCAGGTGGTGGGAGCTGAAGAACACCAACAGTCCTACTCCGTGGTTCATCTAGTCGCCGGGCGAAGGTGACACAGCACGGCAAGAGGCAAAGGAGGCTCCCTCTCTTATACACGATGGCAGAGCCACGACGACTTGATGAACATAAAGCGAAAACAAAGGAGGGTGGGTGTCTGGGTTTTCAATGGGCAAAACCTCGGTCGTCAAGAAACATGGCAAACGATCTTGAAACGTGGGCAACGCAGCAAGGTTTTATGACGGCATGACATGGAGTTCCAATGGAAAGGAACAGCAAACGTGATAGGACGAACACGCTGTGGGAGGAGGTCGGCTGCCTGGTGGGGTTCATTATTGACTTGATTATGATTTCTGCTCGGGTCTCCCTTGAATAAAGGGGGGTTTTCAAACCTGTTGGCGGAACGATTTGGTATTTGGGCGTCGGATGGGAGGGGGAAAATCTATATGCGATCAAGTTTTAATGCACATTGGGAAGGATGAAGGAAGGATTCATTGGGACGATGCAAAAAGATTAATGATGGTGCAGGCAGCTAATGATCATGCGAACTTCTGGTGACACTGGACCTTGCAAACCACCCTGAGGACTCGAAGTGGTAGGGTTTAAGTGGTTCAGCAGCCTGTCACATAACTCATCTCGGACAGGCCAATCTGACACTGCTTTGACAACCTGTAATGATGTAGTGGCAGTCTCAGGTAACTAAGTACTTAGGCAGTGCAACCATAAGGCGGAAGAAAGGCACCAAATGCTTGAGAAGCGAGTGGTCGGCTGAAAGGTCGACCCTAAGAGATCTCCTCCATTGAGCTAATAGTCAATAGTTATGACAGCCTATTCCCCCACTTCTGTTCCTGTGATCTTCACACAATCCGCTCTGATGTGCTCCCATGCGTTCTCTGCAGAACCGTCACCCTTGAATTGGGGCACCAGACCCTCCGCCTGGGGCGAAGCACTCTCGCCCTTGTTAGAGACTGAATACATGCCACTGCCTATCTGGCCGTCGATTCCTCTGGCCATCTCTAGGCCGCCGCTCAACAGCACGCCAGCAACACCAGCACTGTGCTGCCGAGCCGGAAACCTGGCAGATGTGGCCATAAACACCTGCTGCTCCGCGCAGTCGGCAGGTGACGTCTCGATGAACGCAGCCAGGAGCTTGCTGATGCCGATGAGGATGGACAGCCCCAGGGTCGGCTCAACGTCTCGCATGATGTCGCTCTTGACGAAACCTGGAGCGGTATGGATGAAGGTGACGTCGGGCGCGTGCCGAGAAACCTCGTCCAGCAGCAGTGTCTGGAGGGGCGCAAGTCTGGCCACGCCACTGACGCAGGGCATAGCCCTCGCCCGCGAGATTATTGATGTCGAAGGGCCCTCACATGTTGCGGCTGCGACGCTTACAACGCGACGCAGGGTCTTTGCGTTGCGCAGGAGAGGGAGGAGATTCAGGACAAAGCGTGTACGCCCGTGGCAGATAATGCCAGAGGCGAGTGGGAGACCCTCAGACGTCGCTTTGACATTTGTTAGTGAGACGGCAACCAGCAGGACGAAGAGAGAGAGAGTGATTAATAAGGACAGCATACTCTGTGAGACGGCCATAGTGCCCTGGGTCTGGAACAGGAGGTTGACTGCTTTCTCTTTGCTCTTGATCTGGCGACACACGTCGTCGATGTTCTTAGGAGGCTAATGTCGGCCTGTGTGAATTCGTATGTGCCCTGTGCGTTTATATCTTGGCATTCCTTGATGATCCGGTCGGCAGACTCCTGAGAGCGCCCAACGATATAGATCCGGGGCCGAGGAGCGTACCTTGCCAAGGCTTTGAGGGTATATTCGCCGACGCCACTGGTGCCTCCTATGAAGACTGCCACCAGTTGGTCAGGAAATGTGGCGGCGATGCGCTTGTTGGAAGCGATAATCTCAGATAAGGCAACCATTGTGTGTGTGAGAGAGAGAAAGAGAGAGTGAGAGAGATGTTCCAAGTCTGAGTTGGGTTAACCATTTCAACCATAGAACAGTGGACAATCCAGCTCCTTTCATACTTGCAATACTTCTTGGTAGTTATTTGGTCGTCATCTTGGGGCAACAGCGAGAGGATAAGCGAGACCTGTGCAAGAATATGGGAATATCCTTCGTCGCAGACCTCATCGGAAACCTCGTGCCGTACGGAGCTAATAGCATCTGGTCCCGCTTGGTCTACGACGCCGCCAGTATCAGCGACCCCTAAACACGTTGAAGAAGTGATGTCGAGGAGTTTTGAAGTGATTGGGCGGTGGTAAGAGAGGCGTTTCTGGTAACCAGCCAGCTTTTCCTCGTCGAGCTGCACCTGTGCTGCCAGTGTGTTCGCAGAGCTGTGTTGGATATAAGGCATCAGGGCCGACTTTTGCACAGCCGCGCGCGGAAGCTCTTCAGAAACATCTCCTTCAGACTCGCACAGAACGAGAATATGTTATCTTCCGAAGGGTGGAACGAAGGCGAGGCACTGCCGTCCCGGAGGACGAACGGGTCTGTCTCGGCCCAGACCTCAAACTGGAGCAGGACTGAGGTCGCGATGAAGGCGTCAGGATGGACGGCGACGAGGTCGTTGGACAATGCGAGGCGGAACTTGGACAACGCTCGACATAGGTAGCTCGTCGCAGCACCTGCGTATGTCAGGTCATCTGGCCGCAGGAAGGCAAGATGCCGTGCTGAAACGCTTAGGATGGCATTCATCACAAAGTCGAACTCGAAGCAGAGCTGAGATACGTGCTCCCATACGTCATGATCAAATAGGAGCGTCTGGTACGTGCTCGTCAGGAAGTGATGGTACAATCTGAGGTCGAACAGATTGACATCCGCCCTGGTCGACGTGGGGCTCGTGAGAATGGCCTGCGTTGGTGGTGGCATCGAGACAGGGCTCGGGCTCAAAGCTCGTCTACTGTCAAGCCTTCTCAAGCGCAGGCAGTGTTCTCCTCTCCTGCTGGCAGATGAACGTACCTTGACCCGCCGCCTTTTGCAGTTTTGACAGCCTGTTTTGGACTTTTGATGGGCTCGCCTGTGCCTAGAGAGATCCAAGGTTCTTGGTACTTCAGAGAGGACTTGGTATCTCTGGTTTGACTGGGAGGTTGAACAGAGGACGAAGGTATTGGTAAAGTCACCGATACAGGAGCCGGTCTTCTCGGCATTGTCACCCAGATGCTGCCAATTGCAGTACATGGTGGAACGACAACTAAGTATGTACCAATATGGCTCGTATCAGGCTTTTGAGTGAGGATTTACTGTTGGCCAAAAATGCCCAGATTGTTTTTCCAAACGCTGAAAGAAGTACAGCGGTCAGCGTCCAGCCTGCAGTGGGTATGGGAATAATCTCCGCTCCTTAGCTCCTTATCTCCTTACTGTAAGTGCGAGCAGTGTTTGGTACAGTATGGAGTAAGTAATCCAACAGACTAGGCTCTTTATGGCGATACGAGATCAAAGCAGGCGTGCATGAGCGTGGTAGGGGTGTTCTCAGGGCATGGAGCTGATCGGTGCAGGTGTTAGTTCGTAGTGGTCAATTATTAGTCCTCTGAGATGTTGTTTCAAGGCGGCCTGTGACATGGCTTGTGCCCTCGTCGATGTAGAGCGTCCAACTGTGTCCCCCAGAACGGAGAGAATTTTAGGTATTTCAGTTTCAGTAGAATAGTGTTTGTCTCGAAAGGCTTGCAGGATGAATAATAGCATGTACGTAGAGAAAGAGTGGAATGTGTGTGTCATTTAGGAGAGACGTGGGTGGTTTGGCTCAAGGCTCCTGTGGGCCTCTTAAATTGGTTTGGTCAAATGCTTTGGTATCTTTCGAGCGGTGAAAACGAAGGTAAATAGAAACTCATGAAAAAGATTCGGAGACTCGGCGGGTTTGGCCTTGAAACGAACGAAGTAAGAACTCGATGCTCAGTCAGGGCTTTTCTTTCCACTTCCAGCACGCAATAAACTTTGCACGCCAATGCTTATGCCCACGATCCCGATATTTTCATCCAAACGAGTGAAGAGTCTTCTAGAATCGGCCCCCATTTGTCCAATATCGGACCCAGTGTCCTGCTTCATCTGTCCCAGTCCGAAACCACTGCTGAAAACTCAAGTCGAAAGAACCGATGCAAAACCGGAGGCAACGCTATACTCTCGATTCTTGGCAAGCCCACGAATTCCATGCAGCGAATTTTGTCGATACGTATTGTCGTGGTTACACGTACAGTTCTCGAGGCCGTGGCGGAGGGTCGGTGACTTCATAAACAGAGCCGAAAAGTCAAGCGACGTGCCTCTGCTGCTGGTGCAAAAGCTGCTCGGAGAGGATATTGGGGACGCAAACGGCGAACTTGGGCTCTTTTGACACTTGCACGCTTTGGAGATCGGAGTCCTCTCCTGGAAGAAACCCTCGGAATGGTCAAAGACTGGTTGGGCGGGAAGTCTCGAAAGTGTGCCACATCTCAAGGCTTGATGCTCTGGCGTCGTCGTCTGAGCAGGTGCCTCGGAGAAAGTTGTATCAAGGCGTTTCCGGCAGATGCGCAGCGGTGCGGGCATCGCATCAGGATGAGAAAGGATCTTGGTGGCCATGGCTGTAGATCAAACGATCAAGGTCGTAGGTTGACACGAATTTGGTTTATGTTTATTCGCGTACAAGAGACGAAATGTTCAACAGTTCTGCAACGCTCTGTCTTCTTTCTCAATAGAGACAAGGAGGCTATAGACTTTTGCACAAACCGCTGGTATTGATGATAATGTTTTTGATTAATCTGGAGGATGATGTAGTGTCAATGTTGTTCGTCAAGCCTTTTATTACGTGAAGGAGGCCCGGGGGGCTTCTATAAGACCACAACAGAGGGAAGAGCTGAAGGAGATATGTAATTCAAGCTGTGTGAGATTGAGTGATTACGTACGAGCTAGAAAGAACTCAAATAAAAATATGTTGCTGTCTTTCGGCCCCTCGCATAAAGTGAGCCCACCAGGTTATTTCTGGGCTGAGGGTTCCGCCCCCAACTTGAGCCAGACTATTGGTAACCGGCACAGCTCCGCCGCGGCACTTTTGAGGCATCTTTGCAGCAATCTGAATTCTGCGTGGCCCCTAAATCCTATTTCAGCCGCTATTTGTGTTCATGCGGGGCACAGCTGCCATCTGATGGCATAATTCTCGGGCCCCTCTTCCGTTGCTCGAGGTGTGCAGTCCAAAGCTCAACATTAGAAGCCTTGACTTCAGTCCACGACTGCGCCCCTGTCAGTGAGCAAGACGGCTGCGCAGCACATAGTTTGACGCAGAGTAGCACTTTTCAAACGGGTTGGGCTAAATTGAGAGGTATTTTTCATCACTGCCACCACGCAAACTGTGTAATGCAACGTATTTACCACAATAGGTTATGTTGACCACACATTGGCAATAAGGCCCGCATTTTCTCCTTGAGCCTGCATTCGCCTTCTGCTCGGAACCATAATCTGGATTGCGTGCTATCTCTTGGCCATGCGATCGAATTCCTGGATAATGAGCTACGCATCAGCCGACCGAGATGGATGCATTTGGTGCTGGCAATCGAAGGCATCCCGACGTTAATCAGTAAGTTGACAAGAATTTGACTTGAGCAGACGATGATGAGCGAAGATGATGATGATACTGCATCTCGCAGGGAAAGGACGGCATGAAGACATACCGAAAGTCTATATCAGGACAGCTCTTCAAGCCAGCCCAGACAAAGGCCTGATTGGGCATGCTCTCATTCTGCTGAGACCTAGCGGCTTGTGCTCTCAGATCTGATCAGAGGGATCTCAATATCAAGAAAATGACAAAAATGATTACCTGCTTCTCTGGTTGATAATGCCGGCCGCTCACCTCGAGCCATAATCTTACATGGCTGCAAACAGCACGACAAAGTTTGTCCCTATTTCTCTTCTACTGTCACCTTTGCGGTCCAGACTCATCTCTGACGAGCATACCGGTGGCGCGTGCTACTGATCAGGCCAATCGACGGCTGCCAACACAGCAGCGCGGGAGAGGAGGTGAGAGTGTGGCGTAGTCTAGGCCTTCTCAGCTGGCATTCTCGCCAAGTTGGCAGGCCATGATTTCCATCCTACTCATTCTCTGACCGTTGTTGTCGGACCTCGAGACCATAGCACAGATAATCACTGGTGTGTGGCTTTACATGGACGTGTGCTTACTTCCATGTCCGCCCTCAATAACGCTGTCCCAGCTTTTCGGCAGGTCCCGTTGATGCCGTGGCAACAAGGGTAGTGCCTCGTATTGTGTGAGGATCCACAGTACATAATCAAAATTGATTAGAGTGGCGGTCTCAGACCAGGTATTATTATCCCCACCTCTTGATACAACAATGTTGGTGGCGGTCAGCATTCGGTATTTGGACTTCTGCCAAATAATATATTTCCCAGGAACCTTTTATTAATGATACCAGGTACATTTTTGAGAGTCACTATGAATTGATAGCCTGGAAACCTCCAAGTCTCGCCTGAATTTTTAAGCAATATTACTCATTTTAGAGACCACAAGTTCGAGCTGCAAGAGTATGTTGTATTTGCCAGACTAATTAAATGAGCGTAGCCAGCGACAGCGTGATGGAGCTAAGAGCGAAACCTCGAGGGCCCAGTATACAGATATCCCAAGTAAAAGTCAGAAAAGCTATGGCAGTCTCTCCAATCTTTGCTAAGAAGCCTTGACATGTCGACCATATCCCGAGATGAACATCGCCCGAGACCAGCAGGTCTCGCCGCTTAGACCCGTTAATAAAGGCCAACAAGGATATCGCCGCGGACTCTGGCCGTGAGGTGGACCTCGGCCTCGAGGTCAAGTTTAATTCCAACCGTAAGCGAAGCATCCTTGAGGTTGCCCTCGTGGTCGACAGGTCCCTTGAGGAGGTTGCCTGGGAACAAAAAGGTGGGTTAGTACTCAAGAGGATGGAGGGCACTGTCGGACACGGGATGCTAGGAAACAGAGGGGGACTCTACCAACGGAGCTATTGGCATGGCCAGAGAGGCCGGGCATGGGGAGATGGTGCGGCACCATCTTGACCTCCCTACCCTCCTCACCGAAGCGAGGACCACTGCTCAGAGGGCCGCTGTTCAGAGGGCCGCTGTTCAGAGGGCCGCTGTTCAGGGGGCCGCTGTTCAGAGGACCGCTTTTCTCAACGGCCGCAGGGGTGGACTTGGTGCTACATGTGAATTACTCTTTAGCAAAGGACTGTTCTCGGCAGTAGCAGCAAAGAGGACAGAGAGAAAACTCACGGAGAAGACATGTTTGAAGTGATGGAATTGTTGGCTGGGGGGAACTGAGGAAATGGAGGGAAAAGATGAGTCTTTGGAGGTAATTCAGCCACGGTGCTCTGTGAGTCTTGAAGGGAGATGCTCGAGAACAAGAAAACACTCCATGGAAGGGAGACATCTACGCCCTCTTTATAGTCGAGCCGTGGTCCTCGTCTCTACGGTGTTTTGTTGTGTCTCGTCTCTTCTTGCCCTTCATTCGGGCCAAGGTCCTCCAACCAGCAGCTCATGAGTGTCTCCATCGGAGCCGAGCGACGCCCCAGGACAACCTTTGCTACTCTTTGTCCGGTCCCAGTCCAATCCTTGCCAGAGTCCTCAGCAGCGATATCACCAATGCCATCACCACGGCGGGCGGAGGTGCCCGCTGATCGGGTTGGATAATTGGCCGTCCACCAAGCCATCCGGCTCGAGTCAGCCACATCGAATGACTTCCCTCTGCAGCAGTGCTACACACGACGGCTATAGCTGCTCGATCGAGGGGTTAGGTTTCACAGCCACATATAGGCCAAGCGGTGAAGCAGCAGCCAGAAAGTACCGGCCGGGTCAGTCCTCAGAAAGGAGACCTGTAAGGTTTCGCGACGCGACGCCACACGGGCAACACTACCACACCGATCGACTTTTCTAGACCGGGATTCGTGCCGCCTGCAACCCTCCTCTATTAGCTTTTCCCGTGCCGTGTTACGGATATAATGCAGAGAGAATTAAGTGCGGGGATCATCGGTTAATGGTTGCTTCTTCTCTGCCGTCCCGAGCCACGTTGCGGGTGTCGATTGGGCCTCAATTCGCCGTAGTACCGGTGCACCCCGGGAGGGGGAATCGAACGATGGGTGCTTCCGTGTCGCGTAGCTCATCGATCGAGCCCAATACGGGTCCAGCCGCTCCTGAGGTTACTGTTTGACATATATCTCTCGGCGGGCATCTGCGAGGGGGACTGACCCCCTCCTTTTTTCCCCCATGCGCAGCGGTAAATCGGCAGTGGAAGCACCCGCCTGCCTGCTTGAACCGCGGAGATGTCTCAACAAGTCGATTTCCTCGTTGCTTTTGCGACCGTTGTCGGCGGGATCGAAGCTATACGGCAGGTCCAAGCCAAGACGAGGAGAAAGGAGCATCGAAGCAGGTAAGGTTTTGCCTACAGAGAGAGAGAAAGAGGGAGAGAAGACAATATTTGTCATGTGATCACAGCCACACCTTCCGAAATAGAGCTGACTAGCTCATCAGGAAGAACAACCTCGTTGTACATTGTCCGAAGTCGTCGCAATATAGTGCCAAGATCGAAGGAAAACATGTGGTCCTTTCGGGAGGCAAGGTATGTGTGTGTGTGCTCTCCTCTATCGTATTACCTAAAGACCTTGTTTGTTGTCTGCGCTGCTCGGCGGAGGAGACCGAGGCCCCCCCCCCCTCCTTTCCCCCTCTCTTCTCTTTTTTTTCCCTTGGTGCTAAATCAAAGAGATTTGGGTCTTCAGCTGTACATCGACACGGGAACGGAACACGACGTTCCATTTGGACACCCCTTTGCTGGGTATTATCTGCCGTTTCCTGGTACTCAATTTGAGGGCCTGGTTTCTACCATTCATGACGACCCTCCGATCATGTAAGCCGTTCAATTTCTTCTTCTTCATTGCCTCCCAGTTTACGAGTCCCTCATATTACTGTCCAGGCGAATATATATTGTACATGAGGTGGTGCATGACTATTGATTCACAACAACTGCATCATCCCATCCTGTCGTTCTCTCCAAGAAGCAATGCTGACTGCCGCGACTCTGACATCTCTCTGTGCCGCAAGGAACTGGATATGCGTCAATCGACAGACATACGAAGTCCAGTACGGGGGAGCGTCTGTTTGCAGAACAAAACTTCAAAGGTCCTTTCGACGCCACGAGGCAGGATCGTAGGCTGACAATGGGCGGCTGGGAGGGCTTCGTGGCTGTGTTGGAAGGTGACTTCTTTGCCCTGTATTTTGACCTTGACGACGACCGATTAGGGACAAAGGTGGCCCCAGGGACCCCCGTGATCGAGGTTGAGCTGCAGAGGATCGAGATGAGAACAGCCAAGCCTGCGATTGCAAAGGAGGTGGCCAATGGGAGTTCGGAACAGGAAAAACCGTCAAACTCGGAGGAGGACGCTGGAGCGGGCGTCAAGCTGGAGTCCCCGAGGTTGACTGATGATGAATTATGGAGACAGTATTGCCGTTCGAGGATTGAATTCACTCACCTGATCTACACAAAGCATGAGTTGATGTAAGTATAAGAACATAGGCGGACAGACTCAGATAGTAAATCAGTGGAGACTGTCGAGGCATTGAAAATCCAGAGTGATCACTATCAAAACGAGGAGTTCTTTAGTGAAACGGGTGGCGTGAACATGAAGACCTCGACCGCATTTTCACTCCCCGAAAGAGAGCCACTCTGAGCCGAGTGGTCCATCTCATATCTGACAATGATATTGATCCGTGTGAAGATCCTTCTTGCTTCATTTTATTCATTCCTTGGACTTCTCAATGATTTTCTCTGCCATCTCGACCAACGAGTCCGCCACAACATCCACCTCACCAAAGGTTTCCGGAACCTGTTCATACTCCCACACTGAACACCATGCCGCCTTGAATCTATTCACCATTCAACGTTTAGTACTCAAGGAAAAAAAAAAAAAAGCTTAAAAGTCTGCCAAGAGAAGACTCAGACTTACCCACTAGCCTTTGCGCCCGAAGCATCCCACATATGGGCAGCGGCAAACCAGGGGGTCTGTTCTGCACCGGAGAACTGGTCCAGGACATAGCGATAGGCCTTGGGGACGGGCTTTCTCGCGTCCAGCCCGTCACAGGTGACAAAGTTCTCGTCGGCAACCTCCAGGCCGGCGCGGCCAAGGTAGCCCCGGACCCTCTCCTTGTCGCCGGTGGTCAGGGCCCACACCGTGAAGCCGGCATCCCGCAGCTTCTGCCAAGCCTCGGCCACGCCGGGTCTCGCCCTGAGCGCGGCGTAGCCGGCGGCACACACGTCGGCATCCTCATCGCTGAACTCCTGACGGACATTGGGAACGCCGACCTGGGAGAGGACGCGGTGGAAGAGCGACCGGAACACGGGGAAGTAGGGTTTGTACCGGCCCGAGAGGTCGAGGAAGGTGAACTCGCGCTCCGAGCATTCGAGCCAGGCGAAGGCGAACAGCCTGGTGTGGATGCCGTGTGCCTTTAGGCGGTCTCCGATCTGTCCTTCTATTGCCTCGTACCAGGCCTCGTACCCAACACATGTGCCGACGATGTCAAAGACGACGTGTTTCCCACCGGCGACCATGGTGTGTGTAATTGGTCATGTATATATTCTGTGCACGATGGATTTTTTTTTTCCTTTAAGAGGGAATGACTAGGTCAGAGACCTGCAGCTGGTAGTTTTTGTGTATATGCGTGTGTGTGTGTGTGTGTGTGTGTGTGTGTGTGTGTGTGTGTGTGAAAGTAATGATGAAGAGAAGGAAAGTCTAAGATTTAATTGAATACAGGCATGAATACATCATGATATAATATTATTGTCTTCCGCCGCCGTGGGTGGAACCGGCATGTATCTTCCGCTCCCGGGCCGGGACGGGCGTTATGCAGCAGATACGGCCGGCTTGCCGGGGTTTTGATGATCCTCTGGGTGATGATACTAGCTAGATAAATAAATTGAGTTACCGTACTCTATTATATTTTTGTTCAGTGTCTACAACTTTGTAAGAGAATCATCCAATGCACTCCAGGGTCCGGCACTGTTGATTCCAGCTTGGGTGGCGTAGACGAATTACTATAATTAGTATGCATTCCACAGCAATTTGCTAGCCGCCGTCGTCTATGAGAAGACATGTTGCTTCGGTTCTGAGGACTTACGCTCGTTATGAGGAATACCACAGAGTGAATCTAGAAACTGACCAATGAAGCGTTCTCTTTCGGACAGCCACGCCGAGATACTCTCTCTTCCCATTACACCAGCCCAGCCCTGGGAGAGAAAGAGTGCAGCTCGTGAAGGCTGTCAGTTTTCGGCCAGGCGGCGCCCCCCTGCAACCGCCTGAACACAGCTTCAGCTGGCTGGGGCTGACCACCACCAGACTTTGGTCTGCGAACGCCAGCTGGCAACGATTGGTCGCCTCAATAACAGCCCCATTGGGAGAAACCCGGCTTACCAGCCGTGAGCTCTCGACCTGCATTCAACAAAGGCATGACAAGAGGACGGCGGAGAAGGTTCGTTCGACCGGGCTCTGCGTATTGCGTGGTTTGAAACGCTCGCTCGGAGTGGCCTGCAGAAATGCCAACAGCCGCTGCAGGACCCCCGCCGAATTCATTGGCGATGCGCCGTTGGATCCTGAAACCCGCGGTTATCCCGTCCAACCAGAGGACAGCATTGCTGCCCCTGGACTTCTTTCTCACAGCTCCACACAACAAGGATATGACGGCTCTCCCGGCTCATGATTCTTACAGCATCGTACACACTCTTGGGGAACCTTTCACCCCAAACACCGGCCTTCCTGGACCTCGACCCATCGAGTGGCCAGCTGGTCATGCAAGTTTTCCTATCCACACTGCCAGCGAATCTGAGACCTTCCTTGCTCTTGTCAAAGGTATTGGCTCTTGTGAGTCCAACGTGCCGCGTATCCCACAATGGCACTCGTGGCAGTGCCGAGACTGGGGCAGGGTCCGGCTCTCCGCCAGTAGGCGCCCGCCATGGCATCGCTCCCACCATGGCTGGCATATTCGCAAAAAGAGAGAGAGAGAGAGAGAGAGAGAGAGCCTCACCAGCTTGATATATACATAGTCACAGCCAGTCTCACTGGTTTTATTTGAGGCCTCTCTTGCCTGAGACACCTCGTATACAACATGGACCTCTTGATCTTCTGATCGACCGTTCTAGACCAGTGGCATTTATCTTGAGCCCTTTTCTCCCCAGGTGGTTGTCGTTGTTGTTATTGTTGTTGTTGTTCTTCCCTCCTGGCAACCTGATGCTTCATCATCACCACCTTTACCACCACTCTTGAATCAAGTTGTGTTTTCTTTCTTAAATCTTAATACCATATTCTTTGATCCCATACGAGCAGGTACTCGTCATTCTTTATTACTACCACTACTATCACTACCACCAGGATGAGCTTCAGAGAGACGTTCGAGGCCGATGGACCGCCACAGGGCTACCCACCCCAGCAGCAATATGTGCAGAAACCGTCATTGCGCTTCAGGTATTTCTGGCCTGGCGCGGCTTCTGCCCTGTTTGCCGCCGTCAGCCTCATATTGGTGATATTCGCCATCATTCCAGGACATAGCCCTGGTTATATGGAGGACTACCATGTAATCTATGTGAGCTGCCTCCCCCTCTCTGTCCCTCCTTCTCCATCTCTACACGCTTTCCATCCTGTGTGCTAAACGTTATACTCCCAGTTCAACACCTCCACCTTGGGCAAGAGCCTCTTGAACGACACGAGCTTGAAGGCCCGGTCGGCAGCCATGCCACAGATCACGGAGCCCCCGAACCTGCTGAGGCGATATCACGCCGCCCCGGCCAAGCGCTTTGGCGTCAGCGACCTCACCTCTGATATCGCCGCGGGTGCAAGCGCTGCCACGTCGGCGGCGGCCGAAGCTGCCACTGCGGCCAGCTCCGTCGCTACCGAGGCCGCGTCTGCCGTCGAGAGCGCCGCGAGTGCCGCCACGAGCGGGCTGGCGCACCTGGTGAGCGAGGCCAAGGAGGAGCTCGAAAAGATCGAGGACGACCTCGCCGACGAGCTGTACTCGAAGCTCAACATCCAGCAGTGGTACTCTGTGCACCTGCTCGACCTGTGCTATGGCAACTTCACCCCCAACGCGACCTCTTCCGGTGCCTGGTTCGACACCACGAACTGCACGACACCAGCCGACTATTCTAGTAAGGAAGAACCCCCCTCCCCCAAAATAAATAACACAGACCTTAAAATTGTGCATGGTGCTGACAATGTATACTCATCTCACAGAGGTTCTCAACTTGTCCTCCATGCTCAACCACAGCCTCAGCGTCGGGCCGTACCAGCTCGACCTGAGCGACATCGGCCTCGTCCAGGATGCGGTCGACGGCATCGACGACGCCATGAAGGTCCTCGCCGACTGCCTCCGGGCTATCCTCGCCATGTACATCATCTCGGCTGTCTTTGGCCTGCTCTCGTTCGGTTTCTCCGCCTGGTCCGTCTTCGCCATCAAGGTCACGGGCGAGATGTCCCACCGGACCAAGCAGCTCGCCATCTACGGCAACCTGGGGTCCGCCCTCGCCTCGTGCCTCTTCCTCTTCATCGGCAGCCTGGTCACCACCCTCGGCGGCACCAAGGTCGTCGAGGAGGTCCGGGCCCACGGCGCCGCATACGGCCTGGCCGCGTACCGGGGCGGCCGGTTCCTGGCCCTGTCGTGGGCTGCCTTTGCGCTCATCCTCATCATCGCCGCCTTCTGGACGTTTGCCTGGGCGGATGCCATCAGGAACAGGAGGAGGGCGCGCAAGGCCGCAGCCAGGGCGCAGGACAAGCTCGGCTACTAAGTGCAGCGGCTGAGGAAGAAAGACGAGATCACGCAGTGTGTATGAACGTATATTTGAAAGGAGGATAAACTATGTCTTGATGGAAATTGATAACGTTGACTCGAGGTCAAGAGCTGTAATGTTCAATTGAAAGAGAGAGAAGAAAAAAAGTCATGGCCGGTTTTGCAGAGAAAGAGAGATTTAGAGAGAAATGGAATCGCGGCACACGCCGAGCATACACCATCGCCTTGTCACAGCAGGTCTCGTTAGTGTTCTAATGCCTGAAGCCCAGCGTGCCCAGCAGGTCAGGGCCCTGTGCAACAGAGGCTTTGCGTAGAGGGTAGGGCCCCCCGGAAATAACAAGGATACACAGCACGGCCTCGCCATCATCTGAACCGTGCAACAAGCCGTGCCCATGCCGTGGAGGAAGGGGCCAGGGAGGCCAGGGAGCCTGCTGCTTGCGAGGCACGGTGACTAACAGGGATGGACGAGGCAAGGGGCCACCCGACCAATGACCGGCCGCCTCGACCTTGAGTGGTGTGCACCAGGCACGGTGTCGCCCCCGCGTCAAGGTTCTGGAGTTTCCCTCCTAAATTCTACCGTACTTCTCCCGGACAATCACCGACATTTTGCCTTCGAACGGACGAGCCCTGGGGTTTTGGCCTGGCCCTGCCCTGTTGCTTCTTATCGGTTCGGTCGTTCTCCAGTGTAGGGTGACTGCTGCCACAGGGCGAGCGGAGGGCGGGCTGCTGCTCATCATGTCTGGATTATATGACGCCCAGGCCCACCACCGGACCCCATCCGCGACCTCTCCCCCTCCTCCTCCACAGCGAACTCTGTGAAGCTGGAACAGCTCCTGACCACGACCACGAACAACACGAGCGCCCCCTCTCCTATCATCATTACAACACGCCCTCGGTGCACCACTCGCCCTCCGCCTACCACCCCCACCCCAGCCTGCCGACGCTCCAGAACCTTAATGTCAACGGCAGCAGACATGGCCAGAGCCAGGGCCAGGGAGGAGGAGGAGGAGGTGGTGGAGTTGGAGGAGGAGACGCCCACGCCTCCTCTCCTGTGAACAACAACAGCAGCAGCAGCAGCAGCAGCAGCAACAACAACAACAACAACAACAACAACAACAACAACAACAACAACAACAGCCACAGGCTGAGTATCTCCTATCAGATTGCACAGCAGGACCCCCATGGACAGCAACAGCAGCAGCAACCGCAGCATCAACTATCCCACCAGCATCAGCACCACCACCACCACCACCAGCATCAGCATCAGCATCACCACCCCCAGGATGCCTCCCCGGTCCACTACTCCCCAGCTGGGAACCATGGACCTGCAACTCCTACCACTTCCCAGTCGCCCGCCGCCCCCGAGTCTGCGTCAGGTACCCCCGCAATGGCAGAAAGAACACGAGGATCCCGCGGGCCTGTGACCTATGTAGTCAGAGGAAAGTCAAGGTCGGTGGCTCCTGAGCTTCCGTTGTTTGCGGCTGGCAGGATTTTTCTAAGGGACGCATCACTGACAGCCCTGGCTCTGAGATATAGTGCGAAGGAGGCTCCCCGCCCTGTCTGCCCTGCCGGGAGCTGGGCGTGGCCTGCACATACGACCGCGTCAAGAGGCGAAGAGGCCCTCCGAACCGGGCCGCCGAGATGGCACGAGCAGCTGAAGCCAAAAAGAGAAGACTTGAAACTGATGGGCTGAGCGAGACGACCCCGCCGCTCCAGAATGCCGCCCAGGCACTGGTCTCGCTCGGGACGCCCAACGGACAGGTTGTCATGGATGCAGAGCAGTGCATTGCGCCCCTGGCTGTGCTGCAGCTCCTGGTCGACGACTTCTTCACCTATATACACCCCTTGACGCCGTTCCCCCACGAGCCCACCTTCAGGGAGGCATTCAGGAACCGCGAGGACCGGACGAACCCAGAGTTTCTCTCTCTCCTGGCCAGCATGATCGGCGGCCTGGTAGCCTCCTTTCCGCGCTCGGCACGCCTCCACCTGAAGGCCTCTCACAGCTACGAAAAGTTCCCCGGGCCATTATGTTGGTCGATCGGTGTATGAAGGTGGCCCTTGCCATGCGCCCCACCGATTACCTGCTGAAGGACGTCATTACCGTGAACGATGCCGCCATCAGCTACTTCCTCTGTCTTGGTGCTGCCTACACGATGCGCCCGAACCAGTGTCGTCGTTTTCTAGGAGAGTCACTTCTCTTTCTGCGGGAGATGGGGTTCCACAAGAAGAAACCTCCCCCGACGTCGCTCTCCTTTGACCCCAACCGACCTGACGACCAGTCCACTGATTTCATCAGCGACGAAATTGGGAAGCGCATCTTCTGGTGCATCTTTCTGGGCGTCCGGTGGGTGGCGACCTTTGAAGCCGTTCATTACTTCTGTTGCGAGACGCTAACATCCATCACAGGTCCATGTCCCAGCTGGGGGCCACGTCCCGTGACCTGATCATCCCGCCAGCAACCCCGAACAGCACTTATCCTGAGTTTCCTCGTGAGGTCGATGATGCCTACATCCTCGCGGACAGGATCCTTCCGCAACCCGAAGGTACCATATCGACACTCACTGGGTTTGTGAAGTGTGCCCAGATCTATCGGACGATGGATGACCTCGTGCGCATCGAGCTCTCCCACGGGATGGGCGCCTACGCATGGGACCAGCAGAAGCAGTACCTGCACTCTGCCTTTTCGCAGATGAGAGAGGTTGCCGAGAGTCTACCGCCAGAGCTCAGGGTGGAGATGAAGCGGCTGGCAGCGGTCAAGTTTCCTTATGCGCAGGCGGGCCAGGAAGGTTCAGGCGTCTCCGACTACCAGTATGTCCCGGCCGCCTTTCCCGACAAGCAGCCGACCCATGACGTGCGACACCTCTTTGCCCGAGATGAGTCCAAGAAGCGCAAGGTGCAGTACGAGATCCAGAAGGCAAACATCTATGCCTCGCTGCTGGCGACTCGGTCTCACTACGTGGAGCGGTACCTGTCACTGCGCGATAATCATCTTTCCAACTACCACGCCAAAGCGCAGGCCGACGCCTCCGGCAGCATCGTGTACCGCACTGCCGCCGACATCTCGGCCTCCTCTCTGGCGGCGGCTGCCGTGCAGGCTGCCGCCGAACAGGCCAATGACAGCACCGACCACCTATTTCTGAACGCGCGCAAGGAGGTTGTGGAAGATCTCTTCAGCGTGCTCATATCGATAGACCAGCGCCATATGGAACCAAACGGCGGGTCTCTCATCAGCAAGATCCGACAGGTCGCCTGTACGCTGCTGAGCGACCGGGCTGACCGCAAGGGGCTGCACGAGCGGCGCAACGAGGAGTACCTTAGGGCATTCCTGGACATCCTAACAAAGCTAGAGAAGACAGGAACAGGCACGGTCGCGAGGTCGAGCCCGGTCGTCCAGGACCCGGGGCCTACGATGACCGTGCAGGACGAGGAACAGGAGCTGCGGAACTGGGCTGACCTCCGGGAGCAGCAGCAGAAGCTGGCCCAGACTGACTACGTTGGATGAGGGAGACGGTCCCCATTGCTGATTCCTATCCCTACTCCTTGCACGACACAGAGACAGGAGGAATTGGTGTTTGAGAAACGTCAAAATCTTCAAAAGCTAGAGTAAGGCGTTGTCGGCTGCGTCCTCTTTGTTGGATTCGGTAGCATTCTTGGTAGGTTGGAATGAGGACGATGACATCTACGGGCTGATCTGATACCATCTATTTTGCTTTACGACGTTCAACGAGACTTCCCATCACTGTTATTTATACGTTAAGTACGCACCAAGATGGCATGTCTGTTGAAAGACTCTGCGATCTGGCAGCATTCCGCCATACTACAACATATTTATGAAAATGGGAAATCCTTAGACGATGACCAGGAGGCCTTTCACATCACACTGCGGCTTCTGAGCCATCTGGACCCGTCTCTCAGGCACTCTCTTTTGTCCAGCCCAGACCCTGGCTTATGAGGATGGCAAAAACACAAATTCCTCATGAGGTGAACTACTTGAAATTTCATCCTTGAGGACTTAGAACCAAACAAAAAAATTCGTACCACGTACACACGATCCTCCACGGACTCGAACCGTGAACCTTTACCACCGGAAAGTAACGCGCTACCATTGCGCCAAAGGACCGAAAATTTTACATAAAGTTGGGCCAAATTGAAGAAAACATATACCAATTGTCAATTTCCATGTCCAACACTTCGTTTTCACCCACACGGACTTTTGACCTCATGTTCTTTTTGGAGGGGCGCAACCAGGCGCCGTCCCAATTGTTTGCGACACCAGAAATCGAATTGTGCTTCGTGCTTCAGCATCCGTCGAGGACCTGTGGGCTATGCAGTAGCCAGTCTTTTGCAGCGGTGTGCCTGGCTACCGTATTTTGTCCCTCTGATCCAGGACTTCAGAGTCACGAGTCAGAAGGTGGTGGCACGTGTCCATCACTCGAGCGTCTGGGTTCAGCACCAGCCAGATGTGTAATATGGTGGGTAGTAAGAGTAGGAAGATGTTACCGGGAACGGCTATCACATTATGCAGACTTTCTTAGATGCGACATTGGTTTGAGGATTAGCAGAAGAGGCAAGTAAGTATGTGTATAAAATGTGGTGGGTCCTCGCAGTAGTGTTCGGATATTTGGAAGAGCCCCCTTCCTCCGAGGCTTGGAAGAGAAATCCAGTCTGCCTGCGCTGTGAGCCCTTTCAAGAGGATGAAAAGAGGGATCTTTTGGTTAAAAAAAAAAGCCACCGGAATGACCATTGTATTTTCAAGTAATATATGTATACAGATATATATATATATATATATATATTATATATAATATTGTAAAGGGCGTTGAGGGAGGGACATGCATGATACAGTGATGACTTATAATACTTGACATGCTGTAAGCTGTACAGTGAGTGGTTATGCACCAGACGGGGCTAATCTGTAGAGGGGCCACAGCAGTTGCCCAAGCACTAATCCGATAGTGATAGCGAGTGGCCAGGGCCAATGTCATATCAGTTGGAACCCTCCCAACCCTCCTTCCCCAAACTACATCAACTTGTCTTTTCAACTTGTCACCTGCAGAAAGCTGCCGTATCAAGTGTCATCAATCTACACTTTGACAGATTTTGACACCCAAAGGCATTTAGTTGTCTTACCTACTTTTTGCTGCAGGGTTGGTGTTTCTATCGAAGGTGGCCGCGCCACATACGCCGAGGTTGGCCGACCTGAGCAGCCCACCAACCAGCACAGCCTCAGAACCCCCAACACCGCCACGGTTCGCTCCTGTTAGACCCAAGCCCCGCGGGCCAGGCCAACATCGGATGCTCTCTTGAACGGGGCGATATTCAAGCGATGGACGACGGGCTGCTCCATCGCGGGAAGCCTCCAAGATCCGCCATCGCCGCACTGCTGAGCCTGCTGCTTCTAGTCAACCTTGCCGCCAGCCTGTACCAGCTGCCGCTGAACCTGGTGATTGAGAGGCGTCTCTGCCTGGAATACTATCGTCATCATGATCCCTCACGTATTGGACCGGACGGCACCGTCGATGAGGCGCTCTGCAAGATCGATGTCGTCCAGCAGGGTCTGGGATGGCTTCAGGGGACGATGGACACGATCTGGGTGGTTGGGGGTATGTGAAAGCTGTTGTCGTGTCTGGTCTATCCCTCCCTCCTGTACCCGACTTGTTTTCTAATGCATAGAGTTGCAGATTTTCTCATGACCGTACCTCTGGGGTTTGTAGCGGAACAATATGGCAGGCGTGCCGTCCTCTGGCTGAACCTGGTTCCTCGGCTCTTCATGCTCTCCTGGGCTGTCCTCGTCGGCTGCTTCGACCAGGCGATCCCGACCAAGGCCATCATCATGGGCCCCATGCTGTCATTCCTCGGCGGCGACTGCGTCTTCAACTCCATCACGTACTCCTTGGCAGCCGGAATGACAGACGACTACGTGTTGCGGGCCTCCTACTTCGGCTACATGAGCTCCATCTCGTATGTCGTGAACCTGCTAGGGCCAGCCCTGGCCTCTTTCTCCATGACGATACTCTTGTGGCTTCCGTTCTGGATCGGCACAGCTCTGCTCCTCACAGCCGCTCTGGTCATCCGCATGGTACCTGACCACACGTCGTCCGCGAGGTATCCCGACGAGCAGGAGCAGCCGCTTCTGTCCTCTCCCCTCTTGAAGGCACAGCAAGCCAGCCCCTCCTTCGTCCAGTTGGTCGCAGAGAGATTCCGCACGCTGAAGAGGGTGCTCAGGAGCCACTCTCGCAACTTCATGTTCATGCTCCTCTGCTTCCTGCTCGCCTCCCTGGCAAGCTCGGACACCAAGCTGCTGGTCCAGTACATATCAAAGAGATACCACTGGACCTTCGCCTCGGCCGGGTACCTGATATCTGGCAAGGCCGTCGTCAACTTCACCCTCCTGACCTTCATTGTGCCCCCGCGTCCTTCGATCTGTCGCCCGCTCCTCTGCCGACGAGGACTCGCCAGACTCGTCAGACCGGATCAACATCAAGTTCGCCAACGCCTGTTTTGGCGTCTCCGTCATCGGCGCCCTTGCCATCGCCCTGGCCGCCACCATCTGGCTCCTCATCCCCGCCATGTTCATCTACGCCCTGGGCTCGGCACTCCCCATCTTCACGCTTTCGCTGCTGAGATCACCATCGATCATCTCGAGCCCCGGGCCTTTGAGCGGCGAGGATGATGACGACGGCCTGTCCGCTGGCGAGGCAGATACCCACATCTTCTCGATTGTTATGCTGGTCAAGACACTTGGCTCGCTTATCGGTGCGCCGCTGATGGCGGTCCTATGGGTAAGGGGTATTGGTCTTGGGGGCGGAGCCCTGGGCATGCCGTACTTTGTGAGCTCGGCTTGCTATGCTGTGGCCATGGTCGTCTTTGCTCAGATTGTGCTTCGGTAGACCCAAAGTCTCAACGCGTTTCCCAATAGAGATATTGAGTTCAAAAGCGGAAGCAAGTCCCAAATTTTCCCTCTTTCGCCCTCTAGCTCTACTTCTCAGTTTTGACGTCATCTTTCGGTGTAGACATCAGTCACTATACTATATCCATACCAGACGCTCTCTGGAACTTGGTCCTCTTCACCAGCTCTTCAAATCACAAACATGACAGCAAAGATGGGCGGCTCGATAGAGGAGTTGACGAGATGACACGCCGACCTCGACTCTCAATTCTCAAAGAATCACGTCATTTCACGCGGACATAGATAACAAAAAGCAACTTCATCGCGGCGGATGTTGAATCCAAAATTTACTCCACTTTTGCTCTATCATGTGTACTGATATACTGAAGCGATTATTTATATGAAAATTGCGCCAATAAATCCATCTCGCTAAAGTTTCTTTTAACAACGCTACACATCATCATCATCATCCCCGTTCCTGCGTCGACCTTGAATACCCTTGTGATTCTGCAAAGGCCCGACATATCTCCTCAATCACCGTACTCAGATACTCTTTCGAGCAGACCGTCACCGATTTCGACACGTCCCTCCTGCCCATGTCGTCAAACCAATCATCCCAACACTCCTCGACCAGCTTATACAGCCGCGACTCCTTCCCCTCCTTCTCACGGCCCTCGAGCCTCCGCAGCCACTCCTGTTTTGTGGCCGGGTCTTTATCCGGGTAGATCTGCGCGACGTAGTAGCCCTCCTCTTTCAGCTTGGTGGCGACGCCCGGGAACGTCGCGACCAGGAGCACGCGGCGCTTGTCCTCGTCTGCCTTTTGTCGTATGGCCGCGAGGTAGTTGTCTGGGAAATCTGGCTGCCGGCTGTACGCGCTCGAGTCCAAGTCGACGACCTCGGACATGCCGAGGCCCCCCAGAGCTCTTTCTGGTCTGCAAAGGTGGTCTTGCCGATGCAGGTGTACCCGGAGATGATCAGTGTCGAGCTTTTTGGTCTGGCTTCGTGGTGGTGGGTAACGATTTGAGTATTATCGTCATCTTTGGTGGTGGTGGTGGTGTCCACCGTGCTCATGCTGCTGCCTGGCCCTCTTCTTCCTCCTCCTCCTCCTCTTTCTTCTGGTGTATAATTATGATTCCGCCCGAAACTGCGCGACCGAGTTGGGACACGCGAGACTTTATTTTGGCGATGGAAATATCTGTCCAAGTAGCGCTGGATAAGTTTGACATGCGAATTGCAGTGTATGCTCCTCTGCTGATGATTCTCCACACTGGAATTCGCAGAGACAGACATTGAGTCTGGTGCTGCCGCCTGGGCGAATTCGTGGTGGCAAGTAGTAGTGAGGAGACGCAAACTGCGAGAATTGCAATTTCCACAAGGCGTGAGAGAGGTGTTTGTTCGGTTTTCTTTTATTCTTGTTCGTTTGTTGTATTCTTTGCGAACAGTGAAGACCATAACTTGGATTATTATAAATAAAGTGAATCTCAGCCTACTTAAGTACTTACTTCAGTAGGCATGAAGCCTAAAGGGGCCAAGGCCCGCTACAGCAAGGCCGAGGCTGAGTACTGTAAGTACAGTAGCGGCCTGTAAGTAAGCAGTAGTAATAACAACCTTGAGCTTGGAAGTAGAAAAAGTCATACGACAAGGATGAGCCCAACATTTACTGAGAAGCACCTATTTTATACATATCCTCAAAATCTGCCTCGATAGTAGCAATAAAGGACTACACTGCTCTTTGCTACATTAAAATTTCTGAGAAGACATTGAAACCCCCAAAGTCCGCAGCCTCAGAGCTCTCTCTTCTTTTCGGTACAACCGACCAGAAGTACAAGCCTGCAGAGACGAGGTTGGTGCTTAGACAGCCGCCCAGTTGCTAAATTTACTGGTAAATCATCGTAATACTCCTTTTGCGCCCGCATGATGAGGGATACACAGCCAACAGTTTGGGAACTCTCGTTTGAGGCCAGGCCATGCCGACCTTGAGTACTCCACAGGAAGGCGGATTCCGAACGTTTATTAATACTCAAGATTCCTTTCTTTTTTTTTTTTTTTTTTTTCAGGATCGCAGGGCTTCTAGGACGATTCGTGGGCACATGATTACAATCAAGATTTGCCAGGTCTGCGGCTGTTTCTTAGTGGTCCCATCGCCTCGGAACTCGTTCTCGGGAGACGTCGGTATATATTTTACTGTATAGATTTGTCCGAGCCTCCTCTAGCGGGAAGTCTTCTCGGGAAAGGGAGCAATCAAATCAGAATGACACATTCTAGAGGCGATCAGGTGAGCGTGCTGCATGAGACTATTTACTGAGCGTGATGAGTCCACCGTGTCTAACGTACTTCCTTAGGTCTGACCTGCATCAGGGCGCCTGGTAAGCTCGCTGGTCACTCAGCCAGTCAGAGGTTACTCACTTGGTAGCAGTCAACTGAATGAACCATGCTGTTTGTACTATCTAATATCTAAAATGAAGCCAACTGTAAGGAGTACTAAGTAGGCAGGCCAAGCGTTAGTACGTTGGCACCTGGTACGTGTAGGTTAATACTCGGCGAGGGCGAAGTCCCGCTACGCGAGCCGACCTAGCCACGGCTACTGGTCAGTGACCACGACCATGTTGGCACCAGCTCGGGCGAAGTCTTATAAGTAGACTTGGAAGCGAGCAAATTTCTAGATTGGATCAGGGATGGTGCGAGCAGTATCTGAACAAGGTGGGCGTAAAAATTTCCAGCAGCACACCAACGGACCACGTGGTAAAGTATCATCCTGCTCAGGTGTCACTCACTGGTTATGTATCGTGACCGTGTATTTCTATTTGTTTTTCTTTCTCCTCTCTAGAACCAAGATGGCGCCATCAGTACTGCTCGTGGTCCTCCTTCTTCGTGTGTGTGTGAGCAGGGCCCCGAGACTGACTTGTCCAACTGCGGTGCGAGTTACGCAGCAAGCTCATCAACCACGCTCTGAACGACATCGTCCAGATTCTCATCCTCCAGGCCCAGCATCTCCATTGCAAAGTCAGGCTTCTCCTCCCAGTTGCCGTAGAGCGCCCCCAGGACAAACACCAGGTCCTCGATGGCGTCCAGGTCGCCCCCATCAGCGAGGGCCTTCTTCTCCCTGATGAAGTCCTCCGAGTCGAACCTCTGGACCTCCCACCTTGCACCCATGGCCTTCTCCAGGGACCTCAGCACCTCGTTCTGGCTCACGCAGAAGCTCTGTATGAACAGCATCTTGTTCCTGGTCTCCTCGGGCCTCTGCATGATCCTCACCGTCGCCTTGGCTATCTGGGCCAGGGTCGCCTGGGAGCTCTTCTGGTCCCCGCCGTCAATAATGTCCGCCTTCTTCTCCTGCAGGTTGAAGTGCAAAAAAATCTCCCGCAGGCCCCAGTCGAAGAAGTGCCCGTTGACCAGCGACGTCCAGGAGAAGCCCGCGTGCCTCTCCGCCAGCGCCTGCAGGCTGTCGCGGATCTGCACCTTGCGCTCAAACAGCGCGACCAGCTCCCTCTCCCGCCTGCCGTTGCTGTCGCAGCTGCCAAAGTCGGCGGGGACGAGCCTCTTGACGCCCGCCGCGGCGGCTGCCTCGCCAAACTTGATCTGCTCGGCGGCGTCCTTGGCCCGGTAGCAGACGACGAGCGCGTCCTGGCCGCGGAGCTTCTCGGTGAGCTCGTCCAGCGGCAGGCCGTCGGACAGGGCCAGGACGCGGATCTTGTCCTGGTGCGCCGGTGTGGACTTGGACGAGGCGCGCTGGAGGACGGTGACCTTGAAGCTGCCGTCCTGGACGAAGGCGTCGAGGATGTGGGCTCCAAGATTACCCGTCGCGCCCGCGAGGGCCACGTTGACGATGGACATGGTTGCTCGTCTGTCCGTCTCTGGTGGGTGGGAGGTCCGAGGTTGCCTGTGCACTGCCTGCTGCCTTGCCGTGGCGACGAGAGATCTGGCCAGCTAAGTAGTGAGTGATCGAGGTAATCAGCTGTCGAGGAACTTGTCGAGGTAGGCGGAGGTTTTGGCCCGAGTGAGTCAAGGTGTGGGTCGCGCCTCTTTCTCTTACAAGACCGTGCGCCACAATAAGCAGCGAATTCTCCTGTTTCTTTTCAGAGAAATCAGAAATGGAAAGATGCAGCAGCACCGCAAGACATCGTTACCAGTAATCATAATGTTGTTCTGAGTCAACAACGCTGCACACTGCCGGTGACTCTCTTTCGTTTGCCGGAGGAAGTGGCAAGGTGGGTCTTGTGAAACTAGGCTGCCTCTCAGGGTTAGGGTCTCCGTGCACACTGAGCACCAAGTACTTGGCAGTAAGTACTTCTCAGCATATCTCTTCTAGTCCACCAACCAGACCTGGCTGTCCAGAGTCTTCTCCATGCTGATGTGGTGTGAGAAGTACATGACCATGACCTGCCAGTCTTGTTCCTTCTCAAAGTATCCGAACTCGCTTTCTGCTCTGGCCTTTGCGAATCCAGGCCTCTTCTCTTTGGCCTCGGCAATCCGTTCGTTCATGCGTGCCTTGATCCTGCTTTTGGCCTCAGAAAGGTCTTGGGCGGCTGTTTCTTCCTCCTCTTGCAGCGCCAGCAGCTCTGCCGCCGTCACCTCGTCACCTGCGAGCTCTGCAGCGAGCCCCGTCATCGTCTCGGCCACCAGCGCTCCCGCTGGCGAGAGTTCTGAGAGGACAGCGTTGAGCTGTCTGCGCACGCACAGCTCCTTGTCGTCCTCTTGGTCGATCAGCACCAGGAGGCCAGCCTCGGCCAGAGCTCCCTCCAGAGGCGCTGGAAGGGCAGCCGAGTCCACGTTTCTGATGAGTGCAGACCGTCCCGTCTCGGCAAGCCTGCACAGCTGACGACTGTTTGTCTTCCACCACAGATACTTGTCCTGGCTGGTCCATTTCCTGGCTCTCTGTGTGTAGTCATAGTTGAGGAGTTGGAACCACTTTCCTGTCTGCTCCTCTTTCAGGATGATTCGGTCCCCAGGCAACAGCGAAAACAGGGCATCCCATGGGTGGAGATGGAGCTCCCGCCCGTCGCCGCCGCTACATGCGGCCCTGTGAGCAAGAACGCGGAATCTGTAGCCCGGGAAGGTCACGCGCAGACCCCTGCGGTCAGTCTCCTGGACTACCTGGCCGAGGATGGAGCCTGGCTCTGGCGTGAAGAACCTGACAGTGCGGTGGTTCAAGTCTATCGAGGAATCAGCCAACTGTCTTGTCGCGTACGGATCGTCTGTGTCATCTGCGGCTGATGGCTCTGCCACACCAGCGAGGAAGCTTCTCGGCGCCCACCGAAAGCCCTCGATATTGAGAGGGTTGTCGACAAAGAAGATGGCCTTGGGCGGCAGGCCGTTGAGTCTCTTGGCCAACATGTCCCAGATCATGACCATGCGTTTCTGTGCGGCATCCTTGCCGTCTTCTTGGAGGATCTCAGTGATGCCAAGGTCCAGCAGCGTTGCAATGCAGACCGCTTCGTCCTTGGGAACAGACACGGAGCGGAAGTTGAGAGCCCACTGCAGCTTGACGAGAACATCATACGGATTATCGTGCGGGTCGACGGGCTGTGCTGAGGGCCCTACCGTCTTGCGTGGAGAAAACTTGGCAAAAGCGCTCATGGCGCGCCAGAGGTCGTGCAGCAACCTGGTGTACCGCGAGTCCTTGGCGCCAGCTTCGTGGATCTGGACGAACAGGGCGTCGGCTGCAACGGCGCGGTCGGCGAACTGGAAATACAGCGACTGTGGCAGGGCCCCTTCCTGGAAGGTCCAGAGCCTGCGCATCCATGCAGAGCAGGCAAGAACCCGGAAGAGCAGGTCTGCCGGGTGGACGTTCTCTGAGGCCATGGTCGTAAAGGAGTTGTCCAGGACGAGGGTGTGTGTGGAGTGGCGGTAGACATCGGCTATGCGCTCCAGGGCGATCTTCTTGCCTTCCCATTCCACAGGACAGCACAGGGGATCGATCCAGACGCGGTACGCAGGCCTGCCTTCTCGCTCCCAGTCCGGGTCGACGATCCGCTGTAGATTGGCCACCAGGCGGCTCACCCGTTCAATCTGGCACCGTGGCAAGGAGTTGTCGTTTGGATTCCCAAGCCCATCAGCCCAGACCTGTGGGAGAGAGAGAGAGAGAGAGACAGAGAAATAAAGATGTCAGCGACGGGGTTCGGGAAACTTATCACAGGTTTGAAGAATGTCAGGTTTCTTACATGAGATATTGCCACATAAGGCACACCTTCTTCGAGCACCTCAACTTGAACTTGCTCTCTGTCGCAAGTTATACTCTGCATGATGTCGCCCGTGAGAACCGGGTATGACGGAGTGTGTTGCAGGATGTTCATCACGCTGTCCAGGTCGACGCTCACAAGATCGCATGGACACCCAGGCTCCGCGTGCGCGGGTCGATACTCGTCCAGCTTGATCTGGAAGGCCGAGCATTGATACTTGTGACAGGCTGCATGGCTCCGCCACCGACCGTGCTTTCTCAGCCTGCTGATATAGTGTATGCCGTTCAGGCCAAAGCACTCTGTCCTGACCTTCTCGATCTCGCTGGGACACCACCCGTGATCCAGCATCTGCGTCTCCAGGCGACCTCCTGCACAGAGGTAGCCGTACGGCCACGCCAGGCTGATGGAGCGGAACTGCAGAGGCAGGCCCAGGCCCGCGACGGCAGAGTGGCTCGCCGTTGAGAACAGCTCCCCGAGCGCAGCCAGAGAATATTTGACATCAAAGTGGATCCTGTCTGCCAGCTCGGGCCGGGAGACGGTCCAGTGTGCAGCTCGCAGGCACTCGTCGACGAAGGTGAGGCGCGGCAGGATCCCGCCCATGGCCGCCGCCGCCTTCCGGGTGCGCTCCACCAGCAGAGGCCCAGACAGGAGAGCCTTGGCACCCGTGATGAATCTCTGTCCGTCGACCTCGAACACACATTCCCCGTAGAGGGCCTCGCGCTCGCGCCCTGCGTCTTCTGGGTCGATGACATGCTGCCCGTTCGGAAGCGTGTTCAGGCCCAGCATCTCCGCCAGGAGGCCGAAGAAGAAGCGCGTCTGCAGGAATCCACACAGGGCGTCTGGCTTGAGCGCCTTCAACTCCTCCAGGGTCGAAAGGCTCCTCTTTGCGCCGTACGTGAGGAACGGATCCCCAGCCCAGCGCTCCTCATCTTCAAAGAAAGGAGCTGGGTCTGTTGGAAACGCCGGGTCGGCTGGAGTAATGAGGAGATCCATCAGTGCTTCATTAGGAGGCGCGACCGCTGGGTAATGATCTCGTATCTCTGGCACCTCTCCTTTGGTATCTCGAGGAGCATTAAATTTGCTTTCCCTTATCGCTAGAGTGGCATGCACTTGAACATTGTTGAGAGTAATCTTAGAAAGCAAAGAACAAGAAAAGAGAAAGGGGGGAAGAAGAAGAAAACCCAATAAGAAAAGAAACAAAAGGCGAGAGTGGCTAATCCAAGCTCTACTGCTCATAGACCGCTCATATAGCAGAGGAAACTAAAATGCTGAGGCTGAGATTGCCCGCTCAGCCCAAAGATTGTGTTTACTCCTCAGCTTGAAGAACTTGGCCGAGTGGCTGCAGCCTGCATGCCACCATTCCCGTTTCAGAATAATTAATGGTGGCATTGGCTGGGTGAGCTAAGACCGCATAATTAAGTGTGGAAAGCTGAGTTGAGGGGAAGTGTTCCATAATGAAGTAAGTAGTTGATACTTCATAGTGGTGATTACCTCAAGTTGGTTCTTTCGGGAAAGATTGACACAATTCTACTGTAGGTTACTGGGCACGAGGCCAGATCTCGTCGAAAAAATGCCCCGTATGCGGCTCATAATTGAAGTTGATAGACGCTTATAAGCAGCGACGGAGATGAGACGGATGAGCATCAAAGGTGCTCGCGATCGCAGTCTCATTATGTTCTGACTGTGGTTGTGGTGAGTGGTAAATCGGTAATGGAGACGAGGTCGGCTGTTGTGAAAGCACCGCCAAGGGGTTTTCAGAATGATAATCGGAGGTAAGTGAATGTAGTAAAGGGTCCCTCATAACGGCGCCTCACAATGGCAAACCATATGCATGAAGCCGTTTTTTTTAAAAAAAAAAAAAAAAAGAAAAGAAAAAGGAAGGGCCATGTACTGTTATCATGGCGATCCAAGACTGGAATTTTGTGAAAAGAACGAGCGGCTATAGCGAGATGTTTGGGTGCCATGGTAAAATTACTGTGTCACGCGGCATTTGAAGAAAACTCGGCCCCGTCAAGCTCTAAAGGGGTGTTCTATTCGGGGCTGCAAAACCCTCCAAGCCAATAATCTTGCAGACGTCAGGATTGACCATAAAAAGGTCCCTAGAAATTGTCTTGAACGACGGAAAGAATCGCCGCGCTTTGGACAGTCATCTTATGCCCGTCTATATGAACGACCTGAGGAAATATTCGCTCGCTCTGTTTCCAGGCGTGAGGATCCGCCTCCGCAGGACCCGATGGTTCGATCTGGGGGACGGTGGATCCACCTTGTCAGACCACCATCGTCCGACCCATAGACGCAGCCTCAAATGTCAGCAGAGGGCAGCAAAACACATGATGTCAAGCTGTGCGAATGAGCGAGTGCTGGTCCAAACTGTCGCGTCGCGGATTGGGAAGTTTCTTTTCTTTGTATATCTGTTATAAAGGAGCACACTTCTAGATGCCTGGTCCAAGTTTGGGAAATCCGCCCTAATCCGGTCACTTTGCAACCATTCAGTAGCAATTACTTCGTCAGCAGCCTGCACCGTGCAAAATCCACCTTCAGACTACACACAATACAAGTCCAGCTCGAGCTAGATCAAAATGGCACCGTTCATGGGATTTCGGCCGATGAGGCAGCATATCGACCGCAAAGACCTCTACACGAACCTGGAGGCCAGAATTCAATACCTCCACACATTCCTGGACTTTGGGTCAAGTAAGTGTGTCTCGCAGTGAGTAGTATCTGGCGAGCATGAACGGGGGCTGACACGGACCTTGAAGATGATATCGAGGCCCTCATCACCGGCTCCAAGTACATCAAACAGCTGATACCGGCGATTGTCAACATTGTCTATCACAAGCTGCTGCAGTACGACATCACGGCCCGCGCCTTTGAGACCAGGAGTACGTCTTTCGAGGGACCAGTGGACCCCAGCTTGAACGAGAACAGCCCGCAGATCCTGCACCGCAAGATGTTCCTGAGGGCATACCTCAACAAGCTCTGCTCCGACCCAAGCACGATGGACTTTTGGTATTACCTGGACAAAGTCGGGTGAGTTACTATTTTCTCCCGTCCCTTGTGATACTACGACTAACAATTTCTCTCTCTCTCTCTCTTCAGAATGATGCACGTCGGCAGGGGACGCGAGCACCCACTGCATATAGAATACGTGCACATCGGCGCCTGTCTAGCGTTCATCCAGGATACGCTGACGGAGGCTCTCCTGTCGCACCCCCGCATCAAGATGGACAAGAAGATCGCGCTGGTCAAGGCCCTCGGCAAGGTCATCTGGATCCAGAACGACCTCTTTGCCAAGTGGTATGTCCGCGACGGAGACGAGTTTGTAGAGGAGATGGAGAAGCCCATCATCGAGCAGGAGGGCTACCTGGACGGCAAGAAGATCCTGGAAGACATCGACGAGGACGGCCAGCAGGCGGACGCTGAGGCCACCCCCAAGACGCCCAGGAGCCCGACCACGTGTCCCTTCTCGGGCATCCCCATACGATCCAAGACCGAGACTGCATCCCCAAAGCAGGAGAAGCCGCCATCATCTCAGGGGTCACCGAAGGTGGAAGTCGTTGTCAACGGGTCTTGAAAGCTTGGAAGGATGGGCGATGGTCTGAGCTGGCTGGGTTGTCTACGGCTGGAGAGTTTATCATGGGCCTCAGTCGTGAGGCGAAGTCGTTTTGGCATGTCGTTGTCATCAGAAGGAATCTCTCCTTCTATCTTAAGGGCCTGCATCTTAGTGAGACCATCAAAGGTGCCGATGTCAAAAGGGTACTGGTAACCACAGATTACCATTCTATTGGCGCATCTTCTGCTGTGAGCATTGTAGCAAAGAGGCTAAATGTGAGACATTTGGTTCATGTCCCTGTCAGCTAGGCGTGAGGCTCAGTTGCGAGTAGTTGGCGAGTTTTTGTATTGATACGTCGGAGTTTTCGTCGGAGATAGGCAGGGTTGGCGCTCTCAATGCAATTTTCTTCATACTTGCGGAATGTGGAGCAGCTCACACACCACCGTCGTCCAGATAATGTTGACTGGTATTGGTCCTGTGCGCTGCAGATTTGAAAAAAAGAGAGAATACTAAAGCGCGAGGCCGTCTGTGGAGACGCAAGACGGGGGGGAGAAAGTCTGTAAGTATACCTTGTCATGATACTTATGCTGGGAGGGGCAAGCCGACTTTTCTGGATGGTTAGATAAGAGACAGTTTGGGCAATTCCATCCGAAAAAAAAAAAAAAAAAAAAAAAAAGCTACTTGGACGTCTCTGCCCAACGACAAAACGTTCTTAGACCTTCTCTCGCCCTCCTTGTCCCATTCAATCAAACCTTGTAAGGCTGTCAAAGGCCAGCGCATGAATCACAGCCAAGCTGGGTGATGAATACGAGTTGAAGCGGGCCTGGGGTCCACTGCCATCTGACGCGCTTACTCCTACTCCTATGTACAGGGCTACCATTGCGAACCAGATAGCTGTGCTGCAGTACTTACGATGTAATTACGATGTACTATGCATAACGGAGAGAATACTGAGCTGCAGTGAATTACCAACATTTTGGCCTTGTCACGGGGCAAATGTGGCGTATGGAAATGTGGACAGCAGATTGTTTCCTCAAGAGGACCTGAACAGTAGGCGTGAATTTGATGATACTTCATGGCCTCACGTGCTGAGCCCACGAAAAGGCGAAGGGTGTCTAATCTACTCTGCAATCACCATCACACAAAGCCCACCCTTCCGAGCTCTCAGTAATTACCATTACGCCGCAGTGGGCTGGTATCTCTGCTGCTCCTCTCGTTTCTCCATCCGACCCTTTTCTGCACTTCTTTTCGGGTTATGTCGGTGAGCCGTGGTGGCGTCACCTCTGAGGTCCCCCGAACTCGTCGAACATAAGCTCCGGCGTCTTCATGTTTGTGTGTGAACTGATCCTATTGCTTCCATGTACCCGGTCCTGGATTCGCAAACCATCGGCCTTGTCGCCAAAACAGGGGGCGTAATGATACCGAACTTATCGTTGCAGAAAGCCTCCTTTTGAGAAAACAAGACCCATAGTCCCAAAACATTCCTTGTTAATGAATATCCTTGCTCGCACACGCTCTGCAATGGCAGACATATCAGCTCTTGACAAGCACGATTTGGTCATAGAAGCGACCCTCGGAAGAAAGATGTGGGAATTAAGGAGAGCGGACCGTTCCGTAGCGGCAGTCATTAGTGGATGTTGTTGTTGGCTTTGCTTGAGTTTGAGATGCTCTCTTTCTCTCTGCAATGGTCACTCGAGGTGAGGAGTCTCTCGCCCATTTTATTATGCACCAAGTACCCCCTTTCACACTTTCTTCCTCTCATTTTTCCCAGCGTGGAGCGCATTATGCTGGTTCCTGGCAGGGCTGGATACTGATACTGCAGCCAAGTGCCCCGAAGTGAACCTTGTTTTGGCTGTGCACGCAGCTCTTTTGCCCAGACGGGCAGCGCTGGCTCCGTCATAGCTCGCTTACTATGTACCTGGAGTCTGTGTTCGAGGGCCCACGAGCTCTCGGTTATGGACGGGTTAGCTAGTGTTTTCCTGTACGTAGCCTTGACTAAAGGATCTCGGGGCTCCACCGTTGTATCTCTTTCTCCATAGAGTACATAGATACGAACGCCCATTGATCGGCGTGATCCTCCGGTGTTCTACATACAGTACTTGTTGGAGGGTTTGGACATGCAGCAAGAGTGGATCCCCTGGAGATGGCTCACGGCCAAGATCTTGGGAGAGAGGCTTTAAAAGTCCACCTTCTGATAAACCCCTCTTCGCTCCTTCGAGGAGTTGTACCCGAAGATCCTGTGTGGTTTTTGTTTCAAAAGAGAGTGTGCTTGTAGACAAGAACCGACGACTGATGTTGACCAGCGCCGGCGCCTTAACCTGAACCGTCGTCGAACCGAGCTTTTTTTTTTTTTTTCTTGGTCTCCCCCAAGCGGCGACGACCTAAAGACAAGGGCACGGCTGCTCAAACCTCCAGAATCTCTCTCTCTCTCTCTCACACATCCACATCTTTTGTTCCTTTCGCCTTCTCCTAGACGCAGCTTGACCAGTCTCCGCCAAGATGAAGAAGGACGCTTCTTTGGGCGCCCCGGAGAAATGGAACGGGTCGAAAGATGAGGAGTATGGGGTTGGCGAGGTGACAGTCACTCTGGCCACTGCCAATGTGATTGGGGCACAGGATCAGCTTCAGCGCGGCCTGAAGAGCCGACACATCCAGTTCCTTGCGCTGGGTGGCGCGTGAGTCTACACAGTGATCTTTCTAGACTGTTCTGACGAGACTGACGATCTGTTTTTCTTTTTCTCTTTTCTTGCCCATAGCATCGGTACCGGTCTGTTCATCGGCTCTGGCTCCATCTTGTCCATGGGAGGTCCTCTGGCCCTGTTCCTCGGCTACGTCTGCATGATGGCCATCGTCTGGAACATGATGAACCTCCTCGCCGAGATCGTCGTCTACCTGCCCCTCAAGGGTGCCACCATCCCCTACTTTGTCGAGCGATTTGTCGACCCCAGCCTCGCGTTTGCTACAGGGTGGAACTACTGGTATGCCTACGCCATCCTGCTGGCGGCCGAGGTCTCTGCGGGCTCCATCATCCTCGACTACTGGAAGACGGCCGTGCCCACGGCCGTGTGGATCGCCATCATCCTGCTGGTGAACCTCGCCCTCAACATCTTCGCCGTTCGGATCTTTGGCGAGGCCGAGTTCTGGTTCGCCAGCATCAAGCTCATCACCATCATGGGCCTCATCCTCGTCGGGCTCATCATCATGTGCGGCGGCGCCCCTACACACGACGCGATCGGGTTCGAAAACTGGCAGAACCCGGGCCCGCTCAACGCCTATCTCGTCGGCGGCAACACCGGGCGGTTCCTCGCCTTCTGGGCGGCCTTCATCAAGGCAGGCTTCGCCTTCATCACCTCGCCCGAGCTCATCGCCCTCGCGGCCGGAGAGGCCATCGCGCCCCGGCGCAACATCCCCAAGGCAGCCGGCCGCTTCATCTACCGCCTGGCTGTGTTCTACGGCCTGGGCGCCTTCATGATCGGCTCCATCTGCCCCTCGACCAACTCCAGCCTGCTGTCTGCCGAGTCCAACGCCGCCGCCAGCCCGTGGGTCATCGGCATCAGCCTGGCCAAGATCCCCGTCCTCAACCACATCATCAACGCCGCCATCCTGACGTCCGCCTGGTCCGCCGGCAACGCCTTCCTCTACTCGGGCGCCCGGGTGCTCTACAGCATGGCCCAGTGCGGCCAGGCCCCCAGGGTCTTTGCCCGGACCGGCAAGCTCGGCGTGCCCTACATGGCGGTGCTGGCCACGTGGGCCGTCGGCCTGCTGGCCTTCCTCAGCGTCAGCGAGTCCAGCGAGGTCGCCTTCAACTGGTTCGTCAACATCACCACCATCTCGGGCTTCATCGCCTGGATCGTCTGCATCATCACCTACCTCCGCTTCCGCAAGGCCATGGAGTTCCGCAGCCTGCTGCACACCCTGCCCTACAAGACCCCCCTGCAGCCCTACCTCACCTGGTTCTGCCTGGTCGTCCTGGTCCTCGTCACCCTCACCAACGGCTTTGCCGTCTTCTTCCCCGGCAACTGGAGCGTCGCCGACTTCCTCGCCGCCTACATCACCCCTGCCCATCTTCCTCGCCCTCTACTTTGGCCACAAGCTCTGGCTGCGGTCCGCCTTTGCCCACAAGACGGAGCATGTTGATGTCATCACCGGCGTGAGGGAGATGGACGCGCTCGAGGCGGAGGATGTTCCTCCCGTGCCCAAGAACTTGGTCCAGAAGATATGGTTCTGGGTGGCCTGAGCCGGTCGGTGTTGCTGGTCTTGTTATTATTATCGTGGCTCCTATTATTAAGCTTTCAAATTAAAAAGTTAGAATTTGATCAGGCGTATGAGAAAGCTGACATACCAATTACGCGCGCCATGTTGAAGTCCATCTGAAAGAAGCAACCATCCCTGGACAGACGATACCATTGCCCTGAGTGCCTCACAGCCTAGCTCTCTCATCCTTTGATACACGCCTCCCAGAGGTTGCCATCGTGAAGGTCTCGGTTTGGGGGTATCACTTGTGGTTGTTCTTGCTGTAGGCATCGGGTCCTTGACCCTCGACGCGAACAGGGTTGTCGATTTGTCGTAGAAGGTCAGTGTTTTCCGTAATCTTCCTACTTTCTGGCTCTGGTGTAGGACTGCGTCACTGGTTTCGTCGAGTTGGCTCGGGATCGTTTTTGCCTGTGTATACCGAATCTCCGTCAGGGTCTTGTCTTGTGTGTGTCTGAATCCCTATCAAGACCTGGTCATCATCAGCAGTCTCTGCCCAACATTTCTTGCCGTGACTCGTCCTCTGAGTCTACAGCAGCAGTTGTGTAATTCAGCAGGGCCAATCTCCCAGGCATGGGAAGTCAACCTTGAAAACTTGTTGGACGCGCAAATGTGGTGTTCCTGATTCAACCCCAGAACTCTATCTGTTCTAAGAAAAAGAAATTGTTGAACCGGACACGGGGGATTCCTTTTTTTTTTTTTTTTTTTTCCCGTTTCTTCGAGAAGAAGAAAACCTTTTTCGCACAAACAGCCGCCAAAGATTCCTGGGAGGAATCTGGTCTAGCTCCTAGATTATCGAATTATTAGCCATCGATATCCATTGACGAGTCCTCTATTGTCCCTTGTATGATTGCACTTACTCGGCCAGGCAGGCAGGCGAGGGAGAGGGGGGGCAGCGACCTAGTTCTCCTTCTTGAAGGCGTAGTACTTGTCGCGCGTGGAGCCAAAGGTGTGGCGGCCAAGGGTCTAACAACAGGGGGGAAAGAAAAAAAAAGGGGGTATCAAGTTAGCACAAACACGCTTCCACAGGCAAACAAACCTTGTCACTCTCGCAGTACGAAAATGGTTCCCAGCTTACCTCGGCGATCTCGTGGAAGTTGAGGCCCTCCTGCTCCCTCAACTCCACCACCCGCAGGATATCCTCGCGGGTCCAGCGTGTCTTGGGCGTATTGACACGCGGCTTGGCCGCACCCTTGGCCTTGCCCTTGGCCTTGGCCTTGGCCTTGCTCTTGCCCTTGGCCTTGGCCTGAGGGGCCGGGACGGGCGTCTCCTGCTGCTGCTGAGCCGCGTGGGCCTCCCCCTCCTCCTGCTGCTGCTGCGGCTGCGGCTGCGGCTGCTCCGAAGTGGGCAGGCCCGAGAGGGCCCGGAGGTATGGATCGAGATTCTCGATCAAAAAAGGGATGTGGGGGTGGCCCCAACCTGGTCGTGAGGCTCCTCGGGGGAGCATTGGCCAAGGCATCTAACCATCGTGTAATTTATACCGTCAGCATCAGTCTCGCCTAATTATTTTGCAACTATGAGATGCGCACCTTGCTCGGCATAAGAGTAATCCGGATGGCCTCCGTAGGCCTCGTGGTGGTCGGTGCCCGTTGAAGGGCTGTACTGGCAATCCGGGCCTTTAAAAAGGCAACCTTGGATGCAGACAGGACAACCGCAGTAGACAGAAGCCATTTCTTCGTCTAAAAAGTTATTAAAGAGTCAGAACCGAGTCTGTTGGATGGGGTACTAACCGTTCTGATGAAAAAAAGAAATTGGTTTGTATGGCTGGCTGGTTGGTTGAAGTCAGAAATCTTGTTCGAGTGATCAGTGTTTACAGCCCACAGAGACTGATGATGAAGGAGGAGGTTGCCTTGGCTTGAGTTGAGTTTATCGCAGGAGAAACGGAGGGGAAGAGGAGGGAAAGGGAAGATTGTGCCCAAGGGGAAAGCTTGAAAACAAGCACTGACACGTCCCCACAAGCCAAAAAGATAAACAATGTGCAGGACGACAGAGAGATCTGGGGGTTTGGGGGGGTCTTGAGGGGCAGCAACCAGTCCAGCCAGTCCTTGGGAACCTTTGGCTGTGCTAGGACTCGCCCAGCAGAGAAGAAAGGGATTCCAGGGGCTGCTTGGGGATAGATGCTCTGAGCAGACTTACTGGAGAGGTGATGGCTTCAGGAAGCAAGCTGGTCTTGGGCTATTGCAGAAACTGCTGAGGAAGCTCTGTAATGTAGGGAAATTGGGAAGGACCTTGGTCTTCTTGGGTTGTTGATGGTGGCAAGGGAAGAGAGAAGGAGACCTGGGAAAGCTGAAGCAGGCAGAAAAAGGTCAGGGCGGGGCAGGAAGCTGAAAAACTGTCTCTGAGAGTGAGGCACAAGCTAGAGGGGTGGGCTGCAATAAATAGTAAAGCCCACCATGAGGCTGGGGCACTAAAAGTTGACGATACTAATGACCCTCGAGGGTCTGTGGTAACCCCCTCCCTCTCCCCCCAGATATGCGGGGCACAGGAGGGGCAGGCTTGGGAGTCGATAGAGCCCATTACTGGAGGGGTTCAAATTTGTGCATGGAGGATATGATAATTATCTCTTCTTAACAGTTAGAAAATGTGCTCTCAGGCCTGGTCGAGCTCTCACCAGAGTCTGTATGTCAGACAAGAATACCACTATGGAAGAGACAGCCTTGAGGACATGTTTTGATTACCTGGGGTGGAAGCTTGTTTATCATACAAGAGGCTTTGTTTCTGGATACTAAGTTATTGTTTATGACAAAGCACTGGCATGCATAGAGAGCCTGGCTGTAGTACTCATGAATAGGAATTAGGTTGCTTTGCTCTTTATCTCACCAATCCTCAATGTGGTAATTATATGATATGCTTAGCTAGGTTTTACAGTGGTCCCTATATGTATTTCTAATCATGTCTGGAAGAACATCAGTGAGGGAGAAGAGTTGGGCTTGTTTGCTCTCTCTAGTGTTTTTGCTTGCTCTAAGATATGGTGAAAGTACTTGGGTCCATACATATCATCTTGTAATATTCCGTTTTTGAGGAGGATTGTATGGCCTGTGAGATTGGTGAATGTTTCATACTATGGTCTTAGATGCAGACGGTGGCCTGCTATCAGTGATATCTTGGACTCTTGAGGAGTCTTATCATCTGCGGGTAGGAGAATGAAGGCAGGACCTGAAAGACGTGTACAGCTGGCATAGAGCCAGCTCGCTAACAACTGCATTTCCTTAACCAAAAGCACCAAAACTGTGTAAAAAGAGGAGAAATCTTAGTATGGAATTCTGGAGACAACGCGAGTTCCAACGGCCACGCAACGATCTCTGGTGTTTGTAGACACCCCTAGTAATTACTGCTCGCCACGGTGGGACAATCGAAGTCGAGATCATTGTTGTCTAACCAGTCCCACCAGGCACTGTTTCTAATAATTAAGTGGACAAGAGGAGAAAGTCCCACGGCCGGAGAGTAGGCACTAGAAGCAGATAATTGATCTCTGAGGTTTCGAACCTCAAAGAAGTCCTCAGAAGCCATCCGAATCGACAGTTGGTCAAGGCTGTCCTTGTGCATAAGGACAAGCCCGTATTAGGTAGGTATAAGCCAAACTAAGACTCTATTTCCACCTTGCGAGGAGGATTTGGGATCAAAGCATTAGCCTCTGTGTACACATAGTACTGAGATATTGTACCTCGTCTTGGGCAACTCAAAGACGAGCAACTGCATCGCCCAGAGTATCAACCAACCCTGATGATCGTGAATTCGCTCTGGCGGTATTCGGGCCATGGACTCAAGAGCCTGGGCATCAAGCCCAGCCAGCGCACGTTCTGCAGCCACGTGGGACATCACATGAGTGCGAGGGCCGGTGACTCACTGGCCCGTACTTTGCTAGCAGGTGCCTGCCCCAGCCTTTTCTATGGATAGCCTCAGCTAGCTGGTCTTCGGCCTCCTTCTCTGCTGTCTTGTTTTTGACTTTTATCTGGCGCAGTCTCACTACGGTGAGTGGTCTACAATCAGCTGCTGAGAGCATCCATGGATCAATTTCTGCAGGTGGGTGCGAGCGTGACGGCCACGAGGCACTCAAAACTACAAATCAGGAAATTGAGCGTCCATGGAAGCAGTTGTACGTCATGTATGAAATGATAGCACAAATCATACTGTCAGCCGTATGATCTTCATTATGACAAGCAGCAGGATCCTTGTTCATAGAAGCATAACCTCGGGTGTAAGGAGGTCTTCTTACATTCCTATACGCCCATATATGCACTTTCCACTGTCCCTTCTTTCCTCGCCCCCCCCCCTATGGAGCCTCGTAGCCCTAGCCTCGTAGCCCTCTGGGAATTCTTGGCAATGATCACCCCAAACCCTCCCCTCTTTTACTTTTTTTCTCCTCTAGGTCAGGGCAAATGCTGACGGCATGCGCCTACGGGACTAAATTCTCCATGGTGGCACCTGACAGTCTCCATGCGCCATCTCATTGACCAGGAACCCGCACTCGAGCACAAGATCAACGGCCAGGACGCGTCAGTCTTTCACTCCACTTCAGAAAATACTTGGCATTATACAGTAATGAAGACCGGTCAAGAAAGAAATTCCAGCAATGGGGGACCGCGGCTAGACACGAGACTAGGGGGTGTGAGAGAGCTATTGGCCGCTGGTCAGATATAAACCTCACCGGTTGTCTGCCTGTCATGGCCAGAGGAACCCTCAACAAGGCTTCAGATGCCAACGTCGGGCAGATGGAGAATTGGCCTTTGGGGGCGGGACTGAGAGAGAGGTTGGACGGTTCAACCTCAAGAGTCTAGCGCTGTTTAAGTATTGTGTGCCGCAGGGATGCAGCAGAGCTGTTTGCCTCTGGCTATTGCTGCAGGGTTTAAGCAAGGTCAAGGGGTGTTCCTTAATGGCTTGGCACGTCAACGTCGCGACAACCACGGCCCTATCAATATGAGCCACGCGAAGGATGAGTGCAGCAGGTACTTAGTACTTAGTATGGAAGTGAATGGTGTGGTACTTTTACTTGAACCTTATTATATACCTAAGCAGGCTTTGCGAATAGGACAACGGCGTCTGTAGCGTCTGGACATTATTTTGTCCAATCCGGTCGTGCCATGTTTGCTTACGTCCTCTAATAGATTGTAAATGTGTAGAGCTCCTTGATCACAGCCCTACTTTGATTTATAGAAAGGGCTACACCACGGGCAGATCATTTCCCGCTCCATTGCTATAGCAGTCAAGGTCTATAGATGGTTTGGAAAATAACCAGCCTACGGGGTAAAATATGTTCCTCGATTTACCTGCCCGTGCTCGTCATTGATTTAACTTCAGCAGTGCTGACATCTGGCAGCCCAATATACAGAGCGTACATGATCAGAACGTTGTTAAGCGCGTTAAGCGCCGTTGCTTTTCATTTAATTCCGATCCTACCGCATGGGTAGCTTCTCTCTACGGCAGGTCGCTCGGTGGGGGTCCAGGGGCAGGAGAGAGCACTTAGGTTAAATGGCGGTAAAGAAGCGGGTGTGGGCCGTGGGCATGAAGTTTATACGCATGACCTGCAGCGCGACGGGTCAAAGTATTCCGTACTACGTATGTCTCCTGCTCAGCTCCCAAATAATTATAAGAAACATCATAGGAAGTATCAACGAGGGACAGGATGCTGCTTTACCAAATCACGTCACCAGCTATACGCGTGACGAGTTATTTGTGGATCGCGAATGGTTGCTGCCAAGATGGATGCTCGCATGCAGTACGCTGCTACACTACAGATCATGCTTCTAAACTCAGGAGTCTCTCTTGTCGTCATTGTACGCAACAACAATCTATGAAGTATGTATAGCTGCCCGAGGTTTATAGTTGGTTCCCGTGATCTGGTTGCAGACAAGGGTTCCGAACAGGGACAATACTGTTCTACGTAATCAATGCTTTAGAAGAGCGAGGCCAAGGCTGGGTGGGGCGGCATATTTTAAACGAGAATGTCAAAATGCAGCAGGTGCCGGAAACAAAATCAAGCAACCTGTCTAGCGTGGACTGGAGCGTGGGGCCTGTCACCGGTAAGCACGGCAGGACCAGTAAACCCCACGCCATCGTCACAAGCCAGGAACGAAGGGGTTTCTCTCTCTCTCTCTCTCTCTCTTTTCTCTTTTCCTTCACCCCTCCCGAGCAGGGATTTCCTCCCTCGGCTGTGATACAAAATACTTTCAAATGTCACGGGCTCTTGATATGTTGGCACTATTCTATGGCTAGTTCCCGCGGAAATTCAACAGCCATGCTCAGGGTTGCAATATGGAGGTGGCTTCACCGTCACACAGATCTCGCTACCGAATAGACGGTCCTTTCAAGACTCGGCGCCGCGACAGCCCCGGCTCCGTCTCAGGCAGCCCACCAAAACACGGACAAGAAGTTCATCCTCGGTAAAAGTTTCTTTATTCCGTTGCTTTGATACATTGCTGCCCATCCAAGAGGGCATGTGCTACGTATGTTGATGTAGAGATACATTGAGCCTTGGCTTTGGAACAAGGCTGCACGCCGGAATATTACGGCAGGGCCCGTGAAATTAGAGCCCCTCGGAAAGGATGCAACCCATAGCCTCTCTTCAGAACATATTAATTCGTCCAGAACAAAATACTAGGCTGCTGAGCCGCATGAACAGGTATCAATTACTTGCTTTCCGTCATCAGTCAGTCAGGCATGAGACAGGCTCTGGGGTACTGGAAAGAATCCCGGCTGCCTTCTAGGTAGCCCGTGGACGTGACCGGGCATAGGTACGCCGATTCAGATTCATCTGTCACCTTTGTAAGGACCCAATTTAGAGCTGTAGAGAGCAATGCATTGCCTTTCTCAAGTTCTTTTCAGGAAAGCCGTGGTAGAATTGCCCCACGCCGCTGTTGCATAGTGGCCCACGGCGTTACCGACAGACCAGTCGTCGTAAAACCTGATTCTGGGCAACTTTAATCTTTCAAGAAAGCCCTGGCTTAGCTGCAAAGTCCTGTATTTCATGATCGCATCCATCCCCTGCCCAAGATGCAACACTAACACTTCGCAAGGCCGATGTCCCTTTTGCCTGGCAACCCTTTTAACGTCGCCAATCATTTTTTTATTCTAGAAATATGTTGACTCATAAGGTAGTTAGCGGTCAGACTGATGGTTTCCCCGTCGTCAATGTAATGCAGGAACTAGGTGGTGACCGTATTTTCCCGGCTCAAGTATAACAAAAAAAAAAAAAAAAAAAATATCGCACGCGCTGCACGGGTACACCGCCCTCCTGCCTCAGACTGCCTGTATGGGACAACGCGGTAAGGCCAAAATTCAATCTTCAGCCGTCGCGACTTGTCGCTGAACGCCCGGGTTCTTTTTGTAATTATTATCCTCAGCTTCATCACAAAGCTGGAAAACCCCACGTGCGCAGGTGCGGCTATGCTAAAGCAGAACCCACAAAAAACCCGCAAAGCCGGGCCCGTGGCAATGTAGGCTGGTTGATTTTCAGCGTTTGTGATTCGACTGGACTCGGTTCCTCGTGACCTCAATTTGTGCCCAACGAAAGGCCCGCCCCACTCTACTCTGGTGCCTGTCCGATACTTCAAACAAGGATCGACATTCGTTCTTTTGCACCGTGGCCCCCTTCACATAGTTTCCTGCAGGGTGACATGCATTTCTCTTTCAAATCTGTTGTCCGAAGATGGAGAAGGCCCCAGAATATCGTATCCATATCGGAATCACTGCCTCAACCACGATATATGACCGGCATGTCCTGAGGCTGTTTACCCGGTGACGCCATACAGACCCTCGATTGGAGACCTGTGTGAACGGAGATCGAATCTGAGTAACCAGTCAGTTGTATTATCTGCTTGCAGTATTGAATTATGAGTTTTCATCCTCCACCATACTGTATTAGGCAAAGTAACACAACATTTTCCATAGGACAGATCGGAGCAAAGCGATGCTCGACACCACGCACACACCATAATCCCAATGTAACATTGTTGCCCGGTCCGTTTGTCAGGCACAGCGACATTGACGATCAACGCACACCACGTGGCCAGCAAAGAAAACTAAGGTGTCGACACGCAGTCGCGCTGATCGTGCGGTTGTACATCTCTTTTAGGCCCCTTTCTGTCTCCGTCTATATGGGCTGCGCCTCTCCGGGTACCTGCCATCAGCCTCCATGTTTCGAATTTCTTCTCCGCCTGGCCGGTACACACCACACACCTGCATCAGCCAAACCCATGTTCGCAACGTCTAGCTGAAGCCAACAAAGTATTTTCCGAATTGCTGTTGCCTGTGGTGCCCCTGGAGATGCATGTCGAAATGGCGGTCAGTGAATTTTTTCAAAAGGCTTGAGAGAACACATCAGTCCTGGTGGACGACGATCAGCTCACCATAGGTTCGGGTCGAGGACTATAAGAGAGCAGCTCGTCTCTCACTCAAGTCAGGCATGCAAGTCAAGAGCGTGCGCACACCAAGGCCCTCCAAACCTCCTCTGAAACCCTTTTTCCCGAACTTCGGTTCGTCATTTGCTCTCTATCATCTCAGAAAGTCTTTGCAGCTCTGACGCCCTTCCTTTTTGAACTTCTTGTTATAACTACGTCCTCGTCAACAAGCGGCTGGTCCATCATCCTCCCTTCCTTTGCACAACAACCCCCTCCCCTCCCTCCACATTATACACTGCCTTTCCTTTGCAAGACGAACCATCCATCGGGAGAATGTCTGATCGAGCTGTTCAAGGGTCTGCCCCCAGGTACGAGATATATTCGATCTCAACAAGTTTATATGTGATATTTCGGACCTGCTATGTATCGCAGCCTGCCTCTATCTGGGCTGCCTTCTACTATTTTTCCTTTTTTTCTTCTTCCCTTACTTAGGGGGCTTCCAATCATTTCTTCTGGGCAGGGACTATTTTACCTCGTGTTCTTCATTCCATTTTTCTCAGGGCCTCTTGAGATAGCCGTGTTCTCTGCGGTCTCTGTGCTATATTATCGCCAAGCACCCCGGCTATGAAGGGCTTACTTTAACCTTAACTAACACTGATCTCGACTCAGCGAGTCGAATGTTGGCAACGCCCAGGTGTACGGTGTTCAAGGATCCAACCAGCAGGGCAACCAAGGATCGAGGTCTCCTGCTTCAGCCTCGACTAAGTCCGTCGAGGCATCTGCTCGGGGATATCATGGAGATATGCTCCGCTGCATCGGCGCTCAGTTTGGGCCTAGCTCTGAGCACAAGAAGCGCAAGAACTGTGAGTTCACTGATTTCTTTTTTTTTCTTCTTCTTTTTTTTTTTCTTTCTTTCCTGTTTCCCCTCCTCCAGATTAATGTCGAGCCCTGCAACTGACATCGTTGTTTGATATTTGGTAGAGAAGAGACACTAGTCAAGTACTTAGTCAGTCATGGCTATCCCAGCGAGAGGTCTGAGCTCACGGTGCGGGCCGCGTAAGGCTACTTAAGTATACAAAAGACACGAGCGTGACGAGGAATATCCCTGTTGAGCAAGAGGAAGAAGATAGTATCAATTCAAGAATGTGTCTCACCCGTCACGTGCCTGTCCACCAGATGCTGCATTCCTCTCCAAGAAAATCGCTTCTGTTGAGGTCACGAGCCCGTGCAATGTCGTTCTTCTTTTTCCTTTCATGTGATGATTTTCGATCTTGCCTATGACGTACTAATTATGTACTTCGTACAGGTGGGCCACCTGCAAACACCGCCTCCCAGAAGAACCCTTGCCAGCGAGCGACCTCCCCGCCACAGTTCAGGGACTGGCGCCGATTTCTTCAGGTCATGCCATGGCTCAACACCCCTACTGAATCCACTTGACTGAAGGTACCGGTTTGGCTTTGGATGCTATCGTCTAGTCTCGGCTCTACAAGAGCTCCACCGTCTCGGAATCTACCGGTTTGACAAAGGTACAACAACTATGTACTATGTACTATCTGTAATATCGAGACAGCCCCTGCTCTGTGCTCAAGTAATTACTTACTAAGTAAGTATGCTGCATGTCTGTGGCTTGTACGAAAATCCAAGGTTCCATGACCCAAAACTTGAGGCCTCCTCGATCACGTATGAGATACCTTGAAGGAACTGTATCAATGTCAAGGATACTCAGCCACAACATCACCATCGGGTAGCTTTCCCTGCCACACATTTCAACATGCTGTGAGACGTGTTCTGAGTGGTAATCACCACATTACAAAATTTTGTTGAGGACCGTGGCTGCGCAGAGCCGCTGTTGCTTAAATGTTCCTTTGTGGCTGACGCCAGTTATCCAGCCACTCTAAGGCAGCGTAGGGGACCCATCGGCATTTCCCGAACTCAAGTCACTGACATCTTGGCCCTGGTGGCATTTCCGAAGGTAGCATTTCCGAAAGCATGTTCTTTTATTTCCTTCTTATTCCGAGGGCGATAGGCGGCTGTGAGACACCCGAGAGCCTATGTGGGAGGACCCACGGCACAGGTGAAACGAAACCCTCTTGTAGCGAGGAGGTTCTCCAGTGTCACCTGGGCAAGCAGGGTCGTGTGGAAATAATTGATTGGCCGTGAGAAGCCCCCGGCAGACCGCCCTCGGCGACGAGATAAGATGCGATTATGGTGTGCAGCATGAGGTGCAGTGGCTGTTCCTGAGCGATTCCTTATTAGCCTATATGCAAAGGCTGTGTGTGTGGGGATGGAGAGAGGGGGGTTCACGGTTGTCTTCACCGCCGTCTGACCCGATACAAGTGAAGATCGAATGTGCAACATCAAGTTGGGGGGTGTTGGAGAGATGTGGAGTTCAAAGAAGAAGAAAAAGAGGGAGGTCTCTCGTGCTCTTGGTTATGCTAAGATCTCTAGACCACCCCCGCTCGCTTATCGTTCCCCCTCCAGTTTTGTTTCCTCCGCCCTCCCCACTATATATGTCAGAGTGCCTTTGCTTTTGATATCGTTGTCCTGTCGACCAATGAAATTGCCCCTCGCCATAGTGTAAGAACGGTCAGCAAAAGGGTCCACTTTATAGTGTGGTTCTCCGTTTGGATGTTTTTTTTTTTGTCATTATCAAGTACTAAGTAGTCATTGGTCGCTCTGAGAAGGCGCTGTAAGAACTTGTGATGATCCCCATCCTGGATCTTTCATGATGTTCTATATCCTTGCTTATTTCGTCGCTCACCGACTAATTACGCTGGGGACATTTGAGTCGCGGCTAATATTGTTGGCACGTTCAAGTACTTAATTACGCCTAGTATAGCCGACAGGTGGTTTGCTAAGCTGCCAATGTTGGTCTGTTAGAAGAGGGTGGTCAGGGTGCTCAAAAACAAGGGTGTTTTGGTGTGGGAGGAAGTAGGGGGAGGGCGGGGAGAGGTAATATATTGCACACTAGCAAGCGCTGTAGTACTGTAATATCTCCAACCTCGTCATGCAGGTCGACGCCGCATCATCCCACGCGGCTCGCTGCCTCCGCCCCTCCCCCTTCCTGCGAGGTGAACCGCGCTAGACTCCTTTTACCGTTACTGTGCCATCAGAGAGCTCTTCTCTTATTCCTTCTTCTCCAAAAAAGAAAAAAAAAATGATGATATGTAACATCTAGCGCCGCCAGGACTGCAGCGCGAAGGTAGGCAGCCGAGCCTTTTCCCGATGCGCGTCAGTCAGGGTCATCCCGCCTCTCAGGAACGGGATGTGTTCCCCGGGCTGCTGTAGCTGCGGCATGTCCGAGGTGATACGTCCCAGTATAGAGCTCGAATTTTAGATGTAATTCTTGTAAGGGCAGCGCTATTTCGTCATGCGTCGTACACAGGGTAAGAGAATGAAGCCTTTTCGGCATCGAGACCTTCACAAGCGTGGGTGCGCATGTTCTCATCCAGGTTTTCAAGTGGCTTACGATCTTAGAACACGCCCAAGTCACGGGCTCAACAGCACGCAATACTCGTTGGAGGATCATGGGCCGCGGCAGGGCTCCCACAAGCTGAAGTACCGCCACATCTCCTTAGACACTTGCCCATTTTTGTAGATGCAGCGCGTGTTACCATAGTATCACAAATCATACTATAAAGCCACCAATTTTTGAATCTCCACGGTCGCTCGACAAGACCGAGCCTTAGGGGCAAATCACAAAGTGTTCCCAGAATTCGAGTCGTGACTCGAGCCAGGTCGAAGCAGAGATACATAGTATTCAACTAATTAGAGAATTTCGTAGCATGATAGAACAGCCCAGCTCCTATTGAAGCTCCTCAGTGGTGGCATGTTCCCGCACATAAATGATAATCATAACAGAGATTGCTCTAGACCAACTTCCCCCACCCTACCGTTACACATGATGCGCCCCAGGTCAGATGATGGTCTACTTCTCACCCGGGGAACTGTCTGACCGCTTCCGCCGTCTTACACAGCGCTCTTTGGCCCTCCAGACTTGCCTGCTGTTCTTAGAAATGCGGCAACAAGCGGCTTGCCATCACAGATCCTACGATGGATTGAGCCAACCGGGTCGTATGGACCCCTATTCCGGCTCCCCCTGCGGTGACGCACTAGATCTGTCTCTCTTCCCTTTTCTTTGACTTGTGCGACTCTGGGCAAGACTATCGACAGGCCTTCTGCTCACCGACACAAGGCGTTGCCGCAGCCTGTGCCGTTGGGGCTCCACCCCCACACCAGGCTCCAGGGCCGCCTCACCGCACCAAGGCTGACGGGCCGCAGCCGCCGCATGCGCCGTCGTATAATTGACTGGTAGAGGACGAGACAGGCGATCTCGTTGAGCTGCAAAGAAAGCCTCGCAGCGCGGGGTTCCCGGCGGACTGAACAGCTGACGTGCATGCACCGTAGCGCTAGACAGAACCACATTGCAGCAGGAATCAAAAAGGGAGGAAGAAACTAGCTTTGATTGAGGAGAGATCTTGCACTAGATTTCAACGCCACACACAGAAGTCAAATCGGCAGAGGCTCAGTATTTCCGACCCGCCTTCCTAGCTCTTGATACTAGGTTCTTCCTCTTCGCCTCCCCGTTTCCTGGTTTATCATGCATGTCCGGCGCACATCACTGACTAGAGTTTCGGGAGAGATCTGCAATCAGCAGCAATCCCCCCGTTCATGGAGCGTGTACTGCAGGCAGGGGTGATAAGTTTGGTACGGAAGAAACATTCCAGCAGGATTAGAGTTTGCAGCAGGGGCGGATCTCACAGGAAGGGAGGGTTTCCAGCAGGGTTTAAGTATAAGTATTTCGGTCTTCGGCAGAAATGGAAAGGACCAGAAGTGGAGAAATGAAGCAGTAGTCAAGCCGCGTGGCCTTGAGCTGCACACTCGCGCCTATGCATGAAAAAGCACAAAGAGTTGTAGAAGCACAAAAATGTGCTTTTGAAAGTTAATATGGGTCCGCAAGCAACCATCAGGACAAAGCACAGACAGGTATGTGTAAAGCACAAAAGCATGTCTTGTGTAGGTCCATCAGCAGCCATCAACTTGGGCTCAGGAACAAATATACAAATGGGAAAAAGCACAAAAGTATGTCTGCAGGGGTTCCATAAGCAGCCGTCAGTTTAAGACGGGGAACGAATTGGCGGGAGGTCACACAGGGGGAAGGGGGGGTTGGGCACAGCAAAGGGGCCTACACTCTATATAAGGCCTCACAATGTAAATTTCGTCATGCGGCAGGAACGTGAGATTCTAGTAGCCTTCCGGATGGCTAGCCGCCGGGTGCCGTGGTGCTGGCGTGGGTTCTGCTTGCCGGAAACCTGCGCGATCCCTACTCCCGAGGTCCTCAGCATCCTGCAAATCATACTCAGTATTTGCTCCACTATTAGCAACTGATAGGGTGGCAAGCAACACTTACCAACTTTGGAAGAACGTGATCTCGACAGGTGTGAGCAGCTACGAACGATGATACCATGTAATTACGATTACTGCTCGCCTACTGCTCAGAATGAAACGAGGCTGAGTCTCTGTCGAGGCGGTCAAAGCACGTAGTGTTGCAGTAATAGCAGCTGGGCGCTGCTGCTTCTTCCATGGTCATGCTGAACAAGTTTTCCTCAACAGTGGAACTCCATTGGAGTATTCCTCGACCCACCGCGCTATGAAAACACCCCGGTTTTCATAGCGGATGTCCAAAAGTGGTTAGATGGTTGAATTGGAAATGCACTTTTCGCACTTTCTGCGGCCAGGACTGAGGACTTTGCATCTCTCGGAGACCTGGAGCAGAGGCTAGACAGGCCTTTCTCTCTGTTCGAAGATAAGTATATAACTCAAGCAGTCTGCCGACTATGAGTCTGCTAGTTTCTACAGTGCAACCTTTCCTTTCCCACAACTTTCTCTTCGCTGGCCACCAAAGCCTATTCTGACACTGTATTTCCGTTCTTCACTCACCTTCGAGCCCTTGTTTACAACGGTCGCACCTTACCACTTTCCCCCTTTCAGTACAGTCTCCGAGCTCTCGTGCCCTTGAGACTTTCTCGCCCCGCTTCCTGTCTCGCCCCAAGCTATAGGTGGCCCATCAGCCGTACGCATTTGCTCGCTGTCTGTCTGCTCGACACTAGCTGTTGCAGTCATGTCTACTCAAGCCCACCAAGGTTCCACCACGACGAGGTATAACAACTTTCTCTCATTTGGTCTGTCCTTTTCATTTTGATTTACCCTTCGTCCGAGCTCTCTGCTGAAGACGTGTCTGGACTTGGTGTCCTTCGCGCCCTAAGTCATTGATTCCTCTCTTCTTCTTCTTCTTCTTCTTCTTCTTCTCTTTTCCACATATAAAAGATACCGAGTCTGTACTGAAAGAGACGATGCATCATCTGCCTTGTCTAATCCAAGAAAGTCCGTTCGCGGCGTGCACTCGTGCGTCCTGGTTCTCTAGACTAGTCACTATCTTCCATAATCATCCCGTGGCCCTATTAACTCAACATTATTGTCTTTCACTTGTTCTATCGAGCTCTCAATCATTCATGTGATTCAATCTAACGCCCCGGCGGTAGCGGACACTACGGCCCGGCCACCACTGAGCATGGCCTGCACATGTCCGGCCCTCGAGACGACGCCGCCGAGGTGAACGGTACCGGCGGCCATCAGGCTGGCCACCACGAAGGTGCGCCGCCGACTGTCGGCAGGACTGCCTCGCCTGTCCCGGTGTGGACGCCGGCCCCGGAGGATCGAGCCGCTGACCTGCTCGGCGTCGGCGCGCTGTTCGAGGACGGCGAGGCGGGTCTCCCTGCTCTGGAGCGCCCGGATGAGATTGAAATTTGATGACTCGTGAGCAATCATATTTCGCTTATAAGAAAGAACTGTTACTGATGATCTTGTAGTTTGCAAGGACGACTCACTTTATGAATTCCAAGTCACCCGCGGGGCTTTGTTGCCATCAAACAAGAGATGATGAGATGAGTTAGGCGTTCTAACGACCAAGAAAGAAGAAATAGGAGTAAAAGAAGGGGAAAACTGCTCTTGTTTTTCAATTTGGACGCTGGCGTAACGGAGACTGCTAATAATGGTAGGCTCTGGGACTGATGCAAGGATTTGTCTGTGATGGTATACTAAGATTGGGTGTTACTGCAGCCGGCCCTGATAAGAGTGCCCAGGGCTAACAAAAAGAAGAATATCACTTTCTAGAACAATCCACTCTCTTACATACAAGGAATTGATTCATATTATTCCCTCCTTACATACCAATGTCATCTAGATCTTGGAGGATGTAATATTCCCTTCAATGTTTGTATGTCGCCGTGCGCTTGTGAGGCTGATACAAGCACAACCAATCATCTTACATGGTTTTGCGGCCGGGTGCACTACAGTAACCCCACCATTGACCCCGATACCCCATTGCCAGCTAATTACCTAATTTTCTCCTTTCGATTTCCAAGAAATGTCATCCCTCTTTTCTACAACACCATTACTTCCAGCAACTTGAGAGGAGGCCGGCGGCACTTTATACTCAGTCTTTGCACTCATATGCTAGGCTGAACATTTGGACCGGCCTACGGCATTGCACAAGCACATGATAGAGAGCAGACATCCATCCTTTTCTTCGCCTGGGATATCCTTGCTTAGCACGTCCCGTTGACCAATTGACATAGGTATGGGATTTCCAGTGAGGACCGCTGGGAGTGGTGATACTGTAGACATTTCGGTCACTTGAGCTTCTCCTACCAGTACACGCAGTTAAAGAATTTTCCCGCATGTTACAAGTATAGCCGAATTTCTTGCACCTCTATATAAGTACAGTCTTCGCCGCTGTTCCATATCTATTCGTTTGCTACGACGAGGTCATAGGTCCAAGTAGATCCATTTATCCTGTATATATTTATTTATTTTATGTGTCTATGTTTTGATTACTTATGATTTCTCTGCAGTCTCTCTTTTTTTTTTTGTCTCGCAAGTCTGGGACTGGAAGTCTTGAATGCCCTTCACTGCTCGAGTCGGGATTCTCCATCGTTATTCATGCGTACATGGCTCAGCCGTTACCTACCTTTGTACATTGCAGAAGAGAGTTGATTCTGACTTCGACATCCACAGCGTGATCATGGAGCAAGACCTTGCGCAGCAATTCGTTACTCTTCCACCTGCCCCTGAGTACTATGTATGGTGAGATGGATCCACCTACCACATCGGCAGGTCATGCCACTGTCGCGCCCCACTCTCTGTCATAGTGAGGACCAATCAAGGGTGCCGGCGCAAACCCTTGATCATTTGACAGCCTCCTTCTTGGCTATCGGCGCATAGTTCGATGGTCGATGCGTGGGTCAAGGCCGCTCGTTTGAGTACAATGCAGGAGGGTCTGGACGTGGTGTACTACCATAGTACTAAGTCTAGTACATAGTACATAGTAAGTTGACAAGACCGTTTATGCTTCTCTCGGGTCTGGGTCCAATCATAGTACTCATTGCGGAACTTGTGGTAAATGGGTCGCGGAACGGACCGTCTGCGTACCCGAACGTCTTCTACATATCAAGCTGGGATTATCCTGACACAGTCCGTTCGCTCACCGGGGTGTCAAGCTTTGTCATGTTACAACCGCAGTATGCAAGTTCCCTTCGTCAATGCGTATTTAGACCCTAGCATCATATCAAAGAACCAGAGACACTTTGAAGGAGCCCACAGCCTATATACCTTTTTCTATACTTCGAGACTATACAGCTGGACGAGAATCACCCTGGCTGCTCTGATCTGAACTCAAGGTAGTCAGCTGTCAAGAGAGGTAGCCAACACGAGCCATGATTACTCAAGTTTGTAACTGCATAACATTACTTGAGAAAGCACCAAATGTATCATTGGCCTATCTCATACCAGACTTCTGATTTTCGTTTTCTAGTCATTTGCGTTGTTAGCAGATATCCCTCCTCAAAACGTGATGTCCCACCATCCAGAGCCATTGTAATTCCGACGACACTTTCATTGCCCCCTCTTTATCACATGGCTGTGTTCTGAACATGAAATTCTATTGGATGACATAGCTCAATCTTTAGCGCATTCTCTGGTCAAAATCAAATGTAAGAGTGGAGTTCATTGACAGGTCGATGTCAAGTCGATTTCTGAGCGATTGAACTGTGGAAGTGAGGCAGCACACATCCACCTGTGGATATCTTCATAGCCGCAGTCTCTAGGCCTTGCATTTCTATGTTTCTGCAGAAAATATGAGAATACGAATGAAATAGCTATATTAATGGTCACTTTTGCAATATAGTTGCAAACAAGTCCAAAGTCTTGGAGACACCTGGCCATACCGAAGCTAAGCTCAGCCTTGTCATCCCTAAATTATTAAATAGACGAGGGTTACAATACAAACATCTTACAGCCTTGTGGCTCATAATCAAATTTCAAAAGTCAAAATGGTGCTATAGTTCTGAATTCAACTTATATGCTATCCTTAAATTAAAGTGGCATATATTTTATGTTTGTAGCGCTCTGTCGCATTCCTGAGTTGGCTTTCTCGGAGAACGAGCAGCCTTGCTACAGGTGCTGATATGCCATTGTAACCGTCAGTTCTGGAAGGAGATCGCTGGATTGGGAAAGGTCCCAGTAAGTGCTGCACATGTCAGGCACACAACTGAGGTCACCACCCAGAGCGTCGAGCCACACTAGCAACATAATATGATGCGGTGTTTCTGTCCTTCTTGCTTTGAGACAAGGTGGTGTGGGGAAGCTAAGATGGACGGTGAGAAGCAGTTTGAATGTTCTTTTCGAATAATACTTAGATTGAAAACTGAAGAGCTGCCCTGGCCCGGCAACCGCCCTCGACTCTTCCCAGAGACCCCGGGGGAGAAACGACGCTACCTGGAGGACCTGATGCATAAACCAGAGGCCTTCCGCCGCTTCATTGAGATTACAAAGTTCTATGAACAGTGCTGCCCTCCGGGGATAACTACCACGGGCAACCCGCCTGGAGGCACACGGACAGGGGCCGGCAGGGCTCTTGGGGTCCCTGAGGGCGTGAGGGCCCGGCTCCGAAGTGGACTCGGACGCGGCCGGAGCATAAAGCCCGGAGGACCAGGAGCTGCAATAGGAGGACTTGGAGGTGTGGCTGGGGGAGCGAGGAGGGCGATAGCGACGATGAGGACGAACAAGAAGGGTGAGGGCAGCGATAGAGGGGATAGAGGGAGGCAAGGATAAGGGGAGGAAGAGAAGGAGGGGAGAGGGGAAAAAAAAAAACCTCGCTTTAGACAGCGTACTTTCTCGCCTACCGGCGATATGGTATTTAGCTTAACCTTGAGATACTCGAGATTATGTCTTGTTTTCTTTTCTTAGTTACTGCTTGTATATAGAGGCGAGGGAGGGACCGAACAGACAGCAATGCTGTCGCTGTTACTGGACTTTGAGCTGAGGCTATCTAGAGGGAGGGCAGGCGCATAGCAACGGCGCACGGACCAGGACTAGTGAGTCACCAGGCCTCGCACAAAAAAAGCCAACTTAGAGCCTTGCGTTTAATAATCCGAATCGTCAGGTAGTCTGCTAGCTCTCGCCATCTATCCCGCATAAGCCTATCCTCTGGTATATCGAGCTTATTATTATCAACATCTAAATGCGTGCCTATACTCGAAATTATGCCTATTTCTATCTGTTCTACTAGATACCGGTATATAGTGTGTTGTTTCAAGACTGGGTACGAGACCGAGTTTATTAGTGGCTAGGCCCGGAGGACGCGATGCCTATAAGCTCAACTTTATCTCAGATTTCTTACGGGTGGACCTTTATTTACCGATGCGTAGTTGCTCGAGCTTGTGCTTGAACTTATAAGAATCCTGATAAAACGAGTCAGAGAGAGAATAGTATTTGTGTTATGACCTGTCCAATACGAAGGTTACGAATGAGGTATACGGAACAATGGTCGGAACGCCAAGTTACGAAAGATCCAATATCAGGACAACTAGCAGGCATTGGCTTATATAAGTCAGGGTTAGGATAGGGACTAATGGGACCGCGCATTGGTCCCATTAACTAAGACTGTAGCAATCGACAAGCAGTCCTTGGAGTCCAAGTCTAAAGAGCTGGATATATAAAGACATGTTTATTACTATTAGATAGATCATAGTATATAACTCTTTAGTTATCAATCTAAGTATTGAATTACAATCTGGTCCAGTAGCTTATACTAGGCAGTGAATATCTAGGTACTTGTATTCAGAACTTCAGTTACTATTCTGTATCCAAGGCCGAATCTTGGTACTGCTCTTGTTATTATAAACTCTTTATGTACTTAGGAATCTTCGAATTGCTGCAGTGCTTATTAAATTTTGTTTTAGAAATTTTTAAATTAAATATAAGATAGTATGCAGTCGGGTAGAGAATAGTATTTTGTAGTAAATAGATATTACTAATAGAGTAAAAGAGTTGAAAATACTAGTATAAGTATTTAGAAGTATATCTTCTCTATAATACTATTTGCAATCACTTGCTATTAAAGGATATATTGAACTAACCAAGCAGGATCATAACTACCTTTTTGTATATGGGTGTAATGAGCACTGCAGTAATCCGAAGATTCCAAAGTACTGATTGGGTTTATGCTAATAAGGGCGGTGTCAAAGTGTAAGTCCTTGAATACGGAAACGTACAAGTCCTAATAATCGTGCAAGTGTTCACTGCCTGGTATGGGCTACTGGATTAGGCGTAATCGAATACTTAGATTGACGACTGAAGAGCTATGTACTGTGATCTATCTAATGGTAATGAACGTGTTCTTATATATCCGGCTCTTCAGACTGGATCGTCTGGCTCGTCCCACGAGCTGGGCGATCCATAGTGTGTGGCTCGTCTGGCTCGTCTCACGAGCTGGGCGAGTCTCCCTCCTTTACAATCCTAACCCTGGGCTGCTTATATAAGCAATGTCTGCCAGTTGTCCTGATGTTATTTTTTCCTCTTCTGTCTGGCGTTGCGGCTGTTGTTCCGTGTTCCATGTTTGTGACCTGCATGTTGGATGGGTCATAATAATGGGTGGCCAAAGGCAGGGGGGTATTCGACCTCCTTGTGTGTGGGTGGCCAAAAGCAGGGGGGATCTGATAGGGCTGCTGGCTGGTTCCTGGAGGTAGATGTTAGCGTGGCCCACCTGAGTAGGCATCTGTTGGTGCGGAACCCGGAAGGGGTCACCTACAAGGCGGTACGCCCGCACAGGGTCTGTCCCTTGTAGTAATGGCATTAGATCCCCCTAGAAAGATGCATCCTAATATAGTAATAAGGCGCACTGTAGTGAGGCACTCTAGGATGCGTGGTGGTTCGCACTTGGTCCGAACTTGGTTCGCCAAGACGACCAGAGTCTGTTGGCAGAATGGCTTTACCCAAAAGGGTAACAACTCGTTTCTGTTACATCCTAGTGGTACAATGTCTTTCATAGTATTATATCTGAGCCGAAAGTCAACATGATTAAGTATATAAGGACTGCCCCCAGAGTAGCAATGTTTGCTCTTCTCCCCAAAAAAGATGAGTCTTACTTATCTCTCAGACTGGCATACATAATTTTCAGGAGCCTGATCTACTCCTTCGAAACAATACCTGGATTGAGTCTTTGGACTTGGGACTCAGTGACCACAACTAGCCATCTGGCTTTCTACCCTCTGAATAACTTCTTCCAAGATTCATATCATCTTATTCAACTACAAGAGGTGGAACAGCAAGCTCATTACTCGGTCTCTGGTCAGTATTTCATCTCTCAACTGTCTGAACCCCCCTTTCCCCCTTCTCCTCAACTCCCTTCTGGTATTCATGGGCATGACCACCACCTGGTGCCTCCACTGTGGGGACATCATCACGAATGAGCGAGGATGAGCATGCAAAACCCTCGCCTATCTACATCAGTCCCGACCAGACATCCCTTTGACATTGTGGTGCGCGATCTCATCAACCCCAGCACACACCCCTTCCAAGATATCTTCTGATCATTTGACAGCTACTCCGAACACACTCCTATTTCCCAAGTTCTCCAGTTGGAAATTCGACTCGATTGTCTTCTCGTGACAATGTCCGCTACATCCACGCTGGCTCAACAGGGCTCTGCGGCATCAGAGTATGTTGACTTCTGCGTCTTGTCCTCCTTCTCACCTCTCATCGTCTAGACTCACCGTTGCCCACACTGAGGTTGGGTTCCTGCTTTCCGTCTGGCGGCCCTTCTCTCCATCTTCTTCTCCTTGTTACTGTCCTTCAGTCTCGTGTTTCATGTTCTTGACATTCCTCTCTATCTCTCTCCTTCGCCCGGCCCCTTCTATCGCGCCTCCCCCCTCCCACCTCTTCTCTCTCTGCTCTATGGCTACTTTTCCGGTGGCGACGCTGATTCAGTGTCTGCGTCTCACTCCCTCGACCACCTCTATTCAACGCCCGCCACATACACCCCCCACACTACTGCCTCTCTTCCCTCTCCTTCCCTCTTCTTCCCCCCCTCTTCTCTCTCTCCTTCTCTCCCCTCCTCCCCTCCCCCTACTTCCTTCTTGTCGCTGCTTTTCAGTGTCGCATCCCGTGTTCTTGGTTCCTCTCTGCCTCTCCCTTCTTCGGCCCCTTCTGTCGCTCCCCACTTCCCTTTACTCTATCGCTACTTTCTAGTGGCGTCGCCGAAGCTGTGTCTGCGTCTCCCACCCCTCATCCCCCTCTATTCCACCTCTCCCTCTCCCTCCCTCTTGCACTCCCCCCTCTCCCCTTCTCTCTCTGCCCTTCTCTCTCTCGTCTTGTCCCTCCTCCCCTACCTTCTTCTGTCTGTAGCCTGCGTCTAGGATGCAGTGTGGCCCCATATCATGATCGCAGGAGGGATCAACCTACCCAGGCCTACTGCCGAGAGATCGGACAGGCCATCTCATCACGATTCTGCCCCATATGTCCTACCACAAGGCAACATCGCAGTCGCTGATAGGGGAGACACAGTCGCAGCGCACCATCCATCAACGGCACGAGCCACGGTGGCCGACCCAGCCACCAGCACAACGTCGCCCGCTCTGCAGCAGCTCAGGCCAGCCAGCGCCGTGTCGGTGCGATGGCGGCCAGCGCTGTCACGACGTTGTCCAACGGCCATCCTACCACCAACGGCATGACTGCTGGGAACAGCGACCAATTCCTCCTGGGCATCGGCTCTCAGTTTGATGCTGTCAACCCTGCCAACGGGGCTCGTAGGACCTGATCAGGGTGAGTATGTCTTGTGATCTTTGTTGTTGTTGATCATATTGCTGATGCTGTCTCGCAGCACCAAACTGTGCTCGCCCGCGCTCCGAAGAAGCAAATAAAGGCGAGCAAAATAGAGAAGCAAAGAGACACTTGTGGCTAGAGAACACGGTGGGTCGCGGAGGAGATGTGAAAGATGACAAGAGATCAGCAAGTCGTATGGTCCCAAGCGAAAAAGGTGTGTTAGTATGGAATTTGGTCAAGGATTCACGATGGATATGATTATGGTTTATGATTACGGATATGAGAAATTGGTGCTGGAAAAACCTCATTGTTCACAGTCATCGGACATGGCGACAAAAAGTCAGTGGAACTGACAATCGATTCGATGCTCCGACTCGCATTTATATAGGCCGTTTCTGGCACCCCTAGGTATTAGCTTCACAAAAATCTAACCCTCAGTCACTCTTTAATTGTTTTTTATATAAAAAAAGTAGTAATGAACAGGTAATTCCCCACTTAAACGTACCAGGCCTCATCCGTCTGCATGCATCGTTTTTAATTGTTGTCATTGGGTCGTTGAGGGGTCGAAACACCAGAGCAAGTTATATGTGATTATACAAAAAAAAAAATAATAATAATTAGTGAGACACTGAACACGGTACAGGAGTCTGACATGTGGTGCAAGCCTTAAAAAATATGCTGGCTGCCGAGGAAATGTCGAGGTCCGGCGCGAAACCGGCCGCATCTAGCCGGCCTCGGTCCACTGTTACTGTACACTGCAGTAACCCTCTTTCTTTCTCTCCCACTGCCCGTCTGGATGAATGATAACACTTGCCGCTCATCACCTGCTGACAGGGTGTCACAGCACCCATCTCTTTACAATTTTATCTGACACCTCCAACACCAATTCTCTCTCATTGAGCCCATATTTGGTCCCTACATATCTCAAACAAAGAACAAGATGAGCAAGATCGAGGCCGTTTACACCAAGGCGGCACCGCAGCCCCTCCCGCAGTTCTCGCAGGCCGTCAAGTACAATGGCATGGTCTACTGCTCCGGGAACATCGGCGTCGACCCGGCGACGAAGCAGATTGTAGAGGGAACCGTCAAGGACAGAGCAGTACATAATGAATCTCCCTCACCTTCTCCATTGTATGCCTTCAAGAAGACTAATTAAGCGCGCCCTCGGATGGCTTGGCGATTTTTGTTCCAGAGACAAGCCCTCAAGAACCTTCAGACTGTCCTTGAGGAGGCCGGGAGCAGCATGCGCAATGTGGTCAAGGTGAATGTCTTCATCACGACCATGGACGACTTTGCGACGATGAATGAGGCATATGATGAGTTCTTCACCTCTGACCCGAAGCCTGTGAGCAGCTTTGCCCTATGTTCCTCTCCTCTGTCCCCTCTCTCTCTCTCCTTCTTCTCTCTCTTGTAAGATGTCGTGCATATACTGACCTCCTTCATAAAGTGCCGGACCTGCGTTGCTGTGAAGCAACTGCCTTTCAACACGGATGTGGAGATCGAATGCACAGCGTACGTGGGCTGATTAATGACACAAAGACAACTCCTCGTGGGTTCGAAGACAAAAGAGCTGAATTCAGGCCAGAGCCCTCTCCGTTCCCTCACCTCGACTGTGAATTTTCTCGTGTCCTAGCCATGAGAGGGAAATTGTGAGGATATCCCTTGCCTTTGACTCTTTTTAGTTTTAAGGGAAATCATTCTCTTCTCTCTTCTTTTGGCTTGGGGAAAACAGTGGTCAGGTTGTGGGAGGAATAAGTATTATGTACTGTAGTACTCAAGTAGTACTGAAGATACAAGGCCCCCTGAATCGAGACCCCTAGCGTGCCAGCTTAGTGGTGCTACAGTGATTGACGTAATTAATGAATGCATCAATCTCTACTGGTCACCAAAATTTCCCCAAATAGGCCCTCGCGAGAAACCATCTCTGCTCTCCCACCTCAACACAAACACACACCAAGGATGAGATGACACCAATAAACCATCTGCGCATCCTGCGCACCCCTATTGACTTCCAAACAAGCCTGCGGTCAGGTTACACAGCCTTCCGCCATGCCGCGCCCCGGCAATCCGTCCAGGCATGTCTCCTTCTCCGACGACAACCGCGCAGCACGTCGCGGTCCTTCAGCTCGACAACCTCCCTCCTGTCCATAGAACAATCATCACACCCGAGCAGCATAGCAGGACGGGTTGACAACAACATTTTCACCACGTCCAACTCCTCCTCAGTTTCCTCGTCCACCGCCGCCAATCCGCCCGCGACCACACGTCCTCCGCCCCTCGAGCTTCCCACCCGCGGCCCCAACACGAGCACCTTCCAGCACCTCTTCGCCACAGGCAAAGCCTACCTCACCTTCTACAAGACAGGCCTGCGAAACATCTACCTCAACACCCGCCTCGTCTGGTCTCTAGACACGGCCTCGGGCATCCCGCGCTCCGAACCAAGCAGCAGCAGCACCAGCGCCACCGCCACGACCCCGGCTACCGCCCGCGCCGTCGGCACCACCACCCGCTCGACCCTCCTCCTGCGCCGCCGCTGGCGCCACGATGTCCGCCGCCTGCCTCTGTTCGCCCTCGTCCTGCTCGTCTGCGGCGAGCTCACCCCGTTCATCGTCCTCGGCCTCCCGGGCGTCGTGCCCTTCACCTGCCGCATCCCGCGCCAGGTCGAGTCGCTGCGCCGCCGCGCCGAGACGAGGCGCGCCACCTCAGCCGCACAACTGTTCGAGGAGGACGAAAAGGAGGACCAAGGCACAGCGGAGGATGACAAGAAGCAGCGCCCCTCTGCCGCCCTCGACCCCGCGCGCGCCGCGTCGCACATGGCTCGGTCCCTCGGCCTCGTCTCCCCGCTGTGAGACCGCCTCGCCCTCCCCGACGCGGCGGTCGCCCTCCTCGCGCGCCGGAGGCTACGCGCCCACCTGGCGTTCCTGGCCGAGGACGACGCGCTGCTCGCGCAGGCGGGCGGCCCTGCTGTGCTCGAGGCCGAGGAGGTGAGGCTGGCGTGCGAGGATAGGGGCCTCGACGTGCTGGGCCTCGATGTCGAGGACGCCAGGGACGATCTGCGGCGGTGGCTGGCCGTGATGGCGACGGCGGCGGCTGCAGGTCGTCCTCTGGAGGAGGCGGGCGGGGGTGAGTAGGTCTGTGCTCGTCGCGGCCATGCTGGTCCTGGGGAGGCATGGGGTTCTGGACGAGGCGCGGGTCCGTGCCTTTGCTAGGGATCACTCTACGACCTGGGATCGATACCTGTAGAAGGAGGAGGCGTGTTTTTTGCTCAGTGTCCTATTGTAGGGCTTCCGAGCGGTTGTACACTAGTAAGTTACGGAAACCAAAAAAAATGGAAGGGGGTAAAATTCGAGCATATCTTGGGCGTTCTCCAGAGGCGCGATAGAAAAGACAGAATGTTGTAGAGATATGCGGACATTGTGTATAGAAACAAAAATGACCATTCCCATCATAGAAAGAGGAGACCAACCGCAGTAGCACCGTTCGTATCGTAGTGCCAACAAAGTCACACTTTGTGGTAGGTCATCGGCACATCTTGCTGAGCATAGCAATAATGTAACAAGGATTGTATTAGGAAGCTGACAGTGGTCATGCACATTCAAGACTTAAGTTTGTCTGAAATCACAGCAACTGAATTAGGCCTCTATCCTCTGTGCCCTGGATCCTAAGTACATAATCATAAGAGGGGAATCGCTACTTCAACCGCCTCTGCGGTTTCCCGACAAGCCAGTTGTCTGTGACTCTTGAGGATCTTCTTTCATCGTCCAATCAAGCGTCCGTTGCGGGACATAGGTCATCCCCTGTCATCGTCTGGACCTTGCCTGGCGTTGGCCCATCCGCTTGAACCGACCACAGTCTGTCCATAGGTTATGATGCTGGCCATCTCTGGAGCTTTCCATTACCCCAGACTCTTCCTCAAAGAGCAGGCCGGTCTTCGAGTCATCAAAGGGTATTAGAAATGCCGTGGTGATTAGGATACCTCTCAATCCCAGATAGACTCGGGCCAATAGAACCCGGTGCATCAATCCCGCCATCTGCCGCTGCCTGTGGCCACGACTGGAACACAAATACTACTGCCGGTATCTAGCAAGCGTAGCCATGATGTTCTCGACATCTCGAGCAGGGTCTGATGAGCCTGCGACAGGTGGATGAGGTCCACGGTTGCCCTGTTGGTAGGGAGGGACAGGATATCCGGGCAGAGCCATTGGAGGCTGGCCGGGGTTGGCAGGCGCCGCAGAGATGTTGCTGATGAGCGCGTTCAGGTCCATCTGCGTAGGCGGGGCAGCAGGAGGCGGCGCGTGCTGGGGCTGACCCATGGCTGGCGTGTGCGGAGCCGCGGGCTGCTGAAGAGATGCAAGAATCGCCTGGACTGCCGAGCTGTCCAGGCCAGACATCTGGCTCAGCTGGCCTATAAGACTCGCTAGGTCTGGTGCGGCCGCAGATGGCTGCTGGGGTGGCGGTTGTGGGTATGGAGGGGGTAGGCCGCCGCCGGGCACCCCATAGGGTTGAGCTGGGTACCCAGGCTGTGAGTGTGAAGGGTAGCCCGGCTGTTGTGGGGCAGACCCCTTCGTCCGCAGAACAAGCTGTGCGGCAATCGGGGGTCTAGCTCCTGGTACTGGTCAAATCTGACGTTGTTTCCGGCAGACCTGTCGAAGACCTGGAGAGAGATCTTGGCCGTGTTCTGCGCTCGCATGTCCAGCTCGACCACGCCGTGGACGCCCTCCAGCACCTGTCGCTGGATGACCGCATCTCGAGGCAGGCGATTGCTCAGGAACATAGCGTGCGTCCTCAGGTGGCGCTCCCAGAAGGCCCGCTGCACCCAGTCGACAAAGTCGTTGTGGACCTCCTGCATAAGCAGGATCTGCACGTCGGGCACGTCACCACCATACCGACGAGGAATGTCGAGCTGGTCGGCCTCCCGTCGGCCGCGTCCATACGGGCTTGGGCTCCGCCGCCGATACGAATCATGTCGCTGGTAGGGGTCGGGAGATCGCGATCGCTTGCGGCTGTATGTGTCGTGATGACCACGGTCTCGGCCGTAGTTATCCTGTCTTCCGCGGGGGTCTCCTCGTCTCGGAGATGGGGACCGTCCCTGGCGGAACTCGTCGCGACGCCCACCACTGCGTCCGTCGTAACGATCGCCGTTGCGATCCGAATTACGACCACCTCGCTCACCACGGTTCCTGCGCTCCCCTGGAGGAGAATGGTCGCGGTCCTTCTTGGTCTTCTGAGTTCTCGAGACCTCCAGATCTGACAAGAGGGGTTAGCGCAAGTCTCGAGCGATAGGTAGACTGGTGCAGAGCAGCTTACTGATCTTCCGGCCCTTGACCTCGACCCCCTGGAGGGAACTCATGGCAGAGGTAGCGTCAGCAACAGTGTGATATTGGACAAATCCATAGGCAGACTTGAGGGAGATCTGTGCTAGGCGGCCGTGTCGACCAAATAAGTCAAAGACATCTTTCTTCGAGACGCGTTCTTGAGACAGGTTGCCTATACTTTCGTCAGCTCAAAATGGTCAAAACGCACCGAGGGGATGGGGATGGGGTAAGTGGTAGAAGCGTACCAATAAAGATTCGAGATCCCTCTGGAAAGCGCTCCCACTTGGCCTCGGCCATGTGCTTTCTCTCATCTGCTAAGAACTCATCGTACGACTGCTGCAGCCCAGACTCCTCTTGTCCAGGAGCCTGCTGCTGCTGCTGCTGCTGCTGCTGCTGCTGCTGGGCAGTGCCGGGGGGAAGGAGTTGGGGAAAGAAGCAAAAGCGGGGGAAGCATTGGGATTCTGGGGTTGAGACGCGCCAGGGGCGGCACTGCTGCTGGCAAAGGAAGGCTGAGGAGGCCCGGCGGTGGCAGGCGTGGCAAAGCTTGAGGCGCTGGGCTGGGATACATGCTGATAAGTGGCTGGAGAGAAAGTCTGGTAGGACTGCTCCTGGGTCAGGGAAGGCTTGGGGGAGAGATGACAGGTCTACATCCGTGGGGGATGGATTGGTGGACTGGTCAGTGGCAGCAGGGTTGTCGGTTGATGATGGCTGGTCGGTCTCTTCGGCCTGGGCAGTGATCTCATCGACGAGCCTCTGGATGTCAAGGGAAGTGGCATCGGCAGGACTGTCGGGGGCGGTCATCTCGACGTCCTCGTTCTTGGGCTGGACGTCGCCGACCTCTGCTCGCTCTCCTCCCTGGGCAGCAGCCCCGTCGGGCTTGACACTGGGCTCTATCTCGTCTGGCTGGGACGACATCGGCTGCTGATGGGCTGGAGGAGATGTGGAAGAAGCGGTGGCACCTGGCACAGCCTCTTGGGCGGCTGGGACGGGCTGCTGCTGCTGCTGCTCGCCGCCGTTCTCCATGGGACTGGGCGCAATGGCGTCCTGGGCGAGGCTTGTGGCTTGACTGGGCCGGGGGTCTTGTGCGACAAGGCTGGGAGCTTGGGCATCAGCGGAGACGGGCTGCTGGGCTGGAGGAGACCGCGTCGGCACGGCATCAGGCTGGTCAGGCTGCTGGGAAATGATCATGGATTCTGGCGCATCTGATACAAATTCTTGGGCTGGCTGCTGGTCTGGCTCTCCTGCATCCGCACTCTCGATCTCGACCTCGGCTTGTTGCTCATGCCCAGGAGAATCAAAGGTCCTCGCATAGTCGTCAGCAGTCTCCTGCTCTGCGGCCGGCCGCGCACCATCTCCCTGCTCCTGGCCGTCTACGCCCTCGCTGCCGTCGTAGTCGAAGCTCTCGTTGTCGGCGATGCTGGAATCATCAGACTCGGCGGCAGCATCTACGTCGTCGGCGCCCCCGACGACGATCTCGTTGGCGGAGTCGGTCTGCTCAGGCTGGGTGGTGGCCATGGCTGCGGCTGCCGTGCGAAAGGTGGTGGGCTCGAGAGGGACTACGTCTGGGTTCTCGGCCTGATGCTGCAGATCGGGGAAGCACCTGTGGTAGGGTGTATGTGTTATGGAGAGGACGGGGGCGAGACCGGGCTGAGATTGGCAGCTGCCACGACTTCGGGGTTCTCGTCCGTCATCAAAAGTTGTGGTGGTGGATCTAGATGGCTAGAGAGAGAGGGCAGGGAGAGACTGAGAGACAGAGAGGTTGGTGACAAACTACTGGCACGAGGACAATCTCATTATGACCGAGTAGAGAGGGTGAAAGGGAAAAGTGAGAGAGGCTGTGAGATGGCAAACCCTGGTGGTGATGGATTTGCCCTGCACCAAAGTGGGGTGTCAAAGGGAAGCTGCTTCTCAAGGTTGAAGAGAACACACAAGGCCTTTGTGGTGATGGTGAGGATTGGCCTGGTGGATGTGTTGAGGGAACTTACACAGTCACAGCGATGTGGTTGATAAATAAAAGGTCGGCGGCTTGTTGACAAGAAGCAAGCACCTGGACCAAAGTATAACAAAAGGATGGAAAGAGAGAGTTTGATGGCAGTATGACGACGAAGGAGGGACTAGAAGTGGCTGCCGTAAAAACAGCAGAAAACAAAGTAGTAGGCCGGCAGGCAGCCAGCCTAGGCCCCAAACAGGTCAAGTGCAGTGCTGGAGATCAGCCTCATGATTTGGCGCGCCAGGGTGGGTGACTAAGCCTGCGATCTTGGGGAAAGGGTTGGGGGAAGGGGGCTTTTTCTACTAATATTACTGTGGGACTAACCGAGGAGGCTTAGAGTTAAGCAGACAGTCGAGTTAACCCGGCCAGACTCACTCATTCCTCAACAGTATCAATTGAGGCCATTCAGGCTGTGCTCCCCAAACAGGGCTTACAATGATTCCACTATGACCAGTCCTTCTCTGATGAGGCTGCCAAGTCTCATCCACCGGTACCGAGCTCCCCCGCGCCTCTCTTGTCCGTCCAACTGGCACCTTGGAAGAGGCTGGCCAGATTTCAAGCGTTCGAGGCTTCTTTCGACCCTGCAGACTTGGCAGAGGCCAGAAGGTGGCGACAAAGTGTCAGCGAGGCTTCGCTTCCCAGGGGTACCACCACGTTTGCCCGATCAAGCGGTCCAGGAGGGCAACATGTGAACAAGTTTGTTGCCCCCTCCCTCCCCGCCCCCCCCCTCCTCCTGCAGCCTGCGATTGGCCCGGGATGCACACAGTATTGACTGTGAGTTTTAGGACTGAGAGCAAAGCCATCACGACCTGGTCCGTCTCAGAGCTCACAGGAGTCCTCCCAAAGCTGCTGCATCCTGCCCTTCGCCTGTCCAAGCACTACGTCAGGAATAAGGACGGCCTCTCCTTCCACGCACAGACGTCGCGGGACAGGGACGCCAATACAGAGGAGAACAGGTCCAAGCTGCTTGAGGAGCTGTACAGCATGTACAGCGACACCGTGCCAGGTGACACGAGCGCCGAGAAGAAACGGAAACACCAGGGCCTGTAAGTGCGCACCGTTGCATTCACCACCCAACGGCGCAATGGGCCCCAAGGACAAAATGTGCTAAGATGTATTTCGCGACAGGGAGAAGTCGGCTCGTGAGGCGAGGCTCAAGTCGAAAAAGTTCCAGAGCTCCAAGAAGCAGGCCAGAAAGGGAGACTTCTAAAGGTGACCGCCTGTCTGATGAATGTCTGTCCATCAGGCTCTCTCTCCCTCTGTCTCTCGGGCTAGACCTCTTGGCTCTGACGGTCGGGCCGCAAGGCTTATTTCTTGCATCTGGCCGGCGGTCAGACACACGCGCCAGGATGACAGCTCTAGACCACTCAGGGGTGGTGGTACCAAGTACTGTAGTGTGTACGTCCGTACTATAGCAGCAAGATCTGGTTCAACCGTCGAGTTTATATGTAGACATCCTGCAAAAACCAAACTCGTATCTTCCTGAGCTTGCCTTATGTCGAATGGAGAAAAGACATGAAAAAATTTTCAATTTCAAAATCAGCCAGAGATCGGTGAAACAGGTCAAGGGCTGATCCAAGTTCTGTGGCTGTCTCTGAGAAAATCTGACACTGCCTCTGTGGAACTCTTACACGGTGTTCCAGGCAGTGGGATGGTCTAGCGTTCGATTGGCCCGTGATAATGAGGGGCAGCAGAACCAACAACGCTTCTTTTCCTTGTTCTTCTACATAGGACTGGTGTTGCGGCTGACTGGCGGCGATCCCACCTCTACGAAGAGACAATGTGGTACATGATATGATAGTTCAATTCCTGCGCTGCGCTGCACCGCGCGACACCACGCAGGAAGACCGCATCATCAGCCTGTTCTTGTACTTTGTACTAAACTTATTTAACTTCTCTTTTCAAAAACCTTTCCTCTCCCTCCCCCTTCCCCTCATCGTTTTTTCCTCCCCAGCTTTTTATACCGGGACAAAAAAAAAGGCCCTGTCCAGGGTCTGGTTTCAATAGACGAAGACAACAAAACCTGCCCGAAAGATCATCCAATTGCCTACCTGGCCTTTTACCCACCGCTGCCCACTTTGGTTGCCTCGCAGGCTGCGTGCGTGTGCGTGTGCGGGCGTGTGTTTGCATCTGCGTGTGTGTTCTGGGCTGGACAGGACAGCCTGGGGTAAAATAATACGGAGAAGGCGCGACCCACAATCTCCTGGCCAGGCCACCTCACTTATCTCCCGCAGCGGGAAAGACCCTGGACGCTCAACTTTCCTGTCCCTTCATTTCCAGCTAAGACAGATTATATTGGACTGAAGGGGAGACACACCTGAAAACGACCAACAGAACAAAGCCGATTCGAGGAACTCTGCTGCGACCGACCACAACCACCAATCGCGTCCTCAGACCTCTTTGTTTCGGTCTGAACTCGACAGTCCAAAGAACGACCCCTCCCCCGACAACCGCCTGACGGACGGCTAGATTACAATAGCGGGGCGACGAGCCAGACAACAACCTCACGAACGCTCCGGCTCCCCCTCTCTGCCTCCCTCCTTCCTCCCTTCGATCCCCAAAGAAAGAAGGGGGCCACAAACTTTGAGGGCGACGACCGAAAATGGCTGCCGCTGTCCAACAACAGGCTGGTGCCAACGCCGCCCAGCAGCCTCAGATACAACCGTGCCGGTACAAGGTCGGCAAGACATTAGGAGCAGGATCATACTCGGTGGTGAAGGAATGCGTACACATCGACACTGGGCGGTACTATGCCGCCAAGGTGATCAACAAGAGGTTGATGGCAGGGAGAGAACACATGGTGCGCATCTTGTCTCGTCTCGTCGCTGCCCCCTCCTCCCTCCTCTCAACTAGAAAGAGAAAAGAGAGAGAGAAGACAATTGACTGACCGCCTGCCTTCTCAATCTATTAGGTGCGCAACGAGATTGCCGTCCTCAAGAAGGTCTCCATGGGCCACCAGAACATCCTCACCCTCGTCGACTACTTCGAGACCATGAATAACCTCTATCTGGTGACGGACCTCGCGCTGGGCGGCGAGCTCTTCGACCGCATCTGCCGCAAGGGTTCCTACTACGAGGCCGATGCTGCCGACCTGGTGCGCGCCACGCTGTCGGCCGTCGCCTACCTACACGACCACGGCATCGTGCACCGGGATCTCAAGCCCGAGAACCTGCTGTTCCGCACGCCAGAGGACAACGCCGACCTGCTGATCGCCGACTTTGGCCTGTCGCGCGTCATGGACGAGGAGCAGTTCCACGTGCTGACCACGACGTGCGGCACGCCGGGCTACATGGCCCCCGAGATCTTCAAGAAGACGGGCCACGGCAAGCCTGTTGACATCTGGGCGCTGGGCGTCATCACCTACTTCCTGCTGTGCGGCTACACCCCCTTCGACCGCGACAGTGACTTCGAGGAGATGCAGGCCATCCTCAACGCCGACTACAGCTTCACCCCCGTCGACTACTGGCGCGGCGTCTCCGACTCGGCCAAGGAGTTCATCCGCCTCTGCCTGACCATCGACCCCGCCCGCCGCATGACCGCCCACGAGGCCCTCCAGCATCCCTTTGTCGCCGGCTACCGCGGCGGCGCTGACGGCGACAAGGGCGCCAACCTGCTGCCCACCGTCAAGAAGAACTTCAACGCCCGCCGCACCCTCCACGCCGCCATCGACACCGTCCGCGCCATCAACAAGCTGCGCGAGGGCCAGCTGCATGCCGGCCTCATGGACGGCGCCAGGTCTAAAGAGCCCGACAGGGGGCCTGCTGCTGCTCCCCCGCCGCCGCCCCTGCTGCCCCAGCCGTTGCTGCCAAGGCTGACAGCGGCGTCAGCGTTTCCGGTGCTGCCGCTTCTGCTGCTGCTGCGGGCAGCGGCGGTGCGAGTAGGGATTCAGGGTACGCGACGCAGCAGGGCGACGGCAGCGCGGTGGCGGGCGAGGACGTCGCTATGAGCGATGCCCCGCCGCTGGATTCCAACGTGGTGCCCGTGAGCCTGCGGCCGGGCATGGAGGTCAACAAGGTGGTGGAGACATCCAAGGGTCTGTGGCAACCGCCGAAGAGGTGAGGAAGAGGAGGAGGATGAAGAGCAAGAGCATGAGGGCAAGGACGAGGGGAGGCGCTGACGAGGCGTGAAGCTATTTTGGAGAGGGGCGCTTGGACTATTTTTTTGATGGATTTTTCCCCCATGTTTTGGATGGATGTCGTTTGCAGCAAAAACAAAGAGGAAACCGTTTCATGATATCCAGTCGGGTTGGCCGATACAATGGTCGTATGTGGATTGATGTTTCCCTCTAGGGGCACAGAAGCGCATTGATGAGGCGATTATGTCTATATATACCTTTGAGCAATCAGAAAGCTGGTCACACACGAGACATTGGAAGGATTACTGACCACAAGTACTGTCTCTGTCACGTGTCCTGGCTGTGAGGATGCACCAGGCATTGCGGTTCCAATAGATGTCACGGACTGGTTTAGGTGATGGAAGGTCACGCAAGGCGAGACCTGGAGATCAATTGTAGATCTGCTCACTATCCGTGGTATAGAAGGACGGCCAACGGTTCTACACCAGCTAAGGCTTGCGTGGTACAACTATATGATGAGCAGGGAATCACATCTCAGGCACATATCTCCCAACAGACAAGATTGCAGGATCTTATTGTTCTTCATGGTTGCTCTACCCTCAAAAATCCTCAGATCGAAGAAAAACTGCGCGAACAGACGCAATAGCGGTGCTCACCTAATCAGCGTACCCTTCTCTTTTGAGAGAGGGGGGTTTACAGCCCTCCCGGTACTCACAACAGCATTGAGTGACCAGTCCGCGGGGTACACCTGGCTTCGTCGCCTTCTTCGTCATGAAGAAAATTGCCCGTAGGTGCATGGTGATGATGGGAATAAGTGAGAAACATAACCCTGTGGGCCGGTGCGAGTACGAGCCTTGGTCATATGCAAAGCACTCACGGCTGTATTTCCTCGAGACACTCAGCTCAGCAGAGCTATATCTAAACGCTGCGCACGGCTCTGCTTGGACCGAGAAAGGGGAACAAAGGACAAAAGAAAAGTAAACAAAAAGCGTGTCTCCATTCTTGCGCCTTCTTACACATAAGAATGTCTCCTCATGCCCAGTATGCGTCGCGTTGCCAGACATTTTCGGACACCCGACTACCGCGTCCTCGGTCCCGACCCTGACATAATCACCATCAACCAAAGAGGTCTCTCATCGCTACAGTACAGTAGTAGTATCCGCCGCAAGACGTCGATGGAGACGAGGACAATCCACCACAGAACGCAAAACACTTGTTGTTCCAAGCAACAAGAGAGGATTCAATCCTAAACAAAACCCTGTTCAAGAAGTCTGAATCGAGACTTTGTGGGGAGATAGAGAGAGAGGGTCCCAAACAGCCCCCAACCGTGCAGTTTGGTTGGTGCTTCGACAAGAGAGATAGAGATCTGTGGAGTAACCATCTATGCGCTCGAGTCGCGTCGGGATTAATCGGGTCTTACGGAAGAGGGTGAGGATGAAGGAGCAAGCCAGAAAAATGAAACGCAAGGATAACAAAGTGCTGGTTCGATTCTGCTAAATCTCAGGCAGGTGTTGCTTGATAATGTGCTCTGCAGAGGCCAGGATGGTGAATCAATCCACCTTGCAGATGCAGAACTCGCCTGAGAGAGAGTCTGGCAATCCACCCCAGTTCAGAATTCAAGCCGGAGGCGGCAGAGCGGCGGTCAGTCAGTGGAGCAACGTTCAGGAAAATTCAAAGGGTAAGGTTATCATTATGCTAGAAGAGTAGTAACTGCGGTGATTCATTCTACTACAGCAAAACATCTACTTGTTTGTACTTGAAGGTATAAGAAAAAAAAAAAAAGAAAAAAAAGAAAAGAAAAGCAGATCAATGATACCCAAAAAATCCACAAAAACTTGGAGCGGCAGGTGTTTGTTTGGTAGGCTGAAGGCATGTAATGTGATCCAGTACAAGGAAACAAAAAGGCCAATACCGACTCTGCCGAGTAATTACATAGTAGGAATTCCTACTGAACAACCGCGCCCCCGAGCCTTCCGGTGGTGGCGTGAGCTAGTCGCGTGTCCTCTGCCGACCTTCCCCCCCACACACACACCTAGACAACCCCTCCCCAGAGGTGTGGTTTGTACAAGTAGCAAACAATGTCTCGCGGCGTTACACTGCATGCGTGCATTGGCCGTTCCCGGCGGCGGGGGTGGTGGTTGGTGGTGTGGTGTGGACTCAAGCAAGGGGTGGGGTCCAAAAGCTGTGTGTGTGTGTGTGTGTGTGTGTATGTGTGTGTGGTCTTCTTCAGCAATTAGCGAAATGGCGGTCGCCCCCGACAAAACAAAATCTGGTTCTGCAGAGGGGAAACGCTGTCTGAGAGGACTGCGAGTCCGAGGGTCCGCACCCGCAAGGGGGAAGAGAAGACGGTCTTTGTCCGGCCCTTTCGCTCTCGGCCTCGGCGCTGAGACAACTCAAATACTATCCGGACAGCAAGGTCTGTGCTGCTTCCGTTGGGTACCAAGAATGATGGAGATCCAATTTCTCGGTGAAGCTTGTGCAGGCCACTGACCCCGAGGCCGATCGCTCGTCCATAGCTGCTGCTGTGCATCTCTTCTGGAGATCATGAGGTTGGGCCTCATCACTAATAAAAAAACCTTTCCCCCCTGTTTCTTTCCCCCACGTTGGTCTTTTTTTTCTTTCCATTTCTACTAAAGATCTCTCTCTCGTGCCGAATACGTGAACGAGCTGAGGGAGGGGAAAAAAAAAAAAAGAGACAGACAAGACTGGCCCACTTGCGGGTGAAAAGTCAATCCTAATATCCGGAGTGCTGCACGACCCGCACAGCTAGCGGACAAACCAAGCTGGCTGACAGAGGTCCCAGGACTTTTTTTCTTCTTCTCATCCTGCGGCATCTCTGCAATCATGGTGGGTCGGCTTGTTCTTTTTTTTCATCTTTTTCTCTCCCTCTTCTTCCCTTTTTTTCAGCGGTGTCGATTGGATCCTGTGACGAGTTCGGCCCCCACCTTGTTGGACACCCCAGCTATGTACACAATCTGACACACAAGATAAAAAGAAGCGCCTGGACGTTGTCGTCCCTATCAGCCGACCAATCCAGTAGACCAAGAACGGCGTGCCTGCCATGTCCCGCTGCATTGGGCCGCGGCGCTGTGTCCACGGTCCAGGCCTTTGCCAGGATTGGAGCTGTGTGTGAGTGGTGCGCATAGCAAACGCCATGTACGGAATACTACTTACGAATACCGGTAAGGGAGGGCGTGAGCACGGAGTTCGGGGTTAGTAACGGCACCTTGTGCGCCCGCAGCTGAGGAAGAGGGAGGGAGAGAGAGATCTGGCGTGACCCTTCAGAGGCATCTATCTGGCTGCCAAGACTTGTCATGCACACTTATTGCGACAGATGAGACCTATTCGTTATCTAAGTGAGTAAGATCGGCGCAGAGAGTGGAAAACTCGACATGTGATCAGATCAAACGAAAGTGGGTTTTAACCATGCATGGTACATTGGAATACAGTACCATAGTAAGTGCGCTGCAGGCTGCGGGATTCGCGATGCCTGCATGAGCTCCCTCGATGGACGGGGGAATGGCTGTCGCAGGACAAGCTCTGGACAATCTGCGGTGAGACCCCTCGTGGCTCATTAGATGTTCGAGGATGATCACCATAGCGAATCCCGACCGAGGGCCTCTGCGGGGATGCGTGTTTCGTCTTATGTGCATACTGATTGCATCCAGAAACGTGAATGCTGGCACTATGTTTCGTTGACAGGCGGCTGGAGTTGAACATGGCATTACCCACATACTCTTGGGATCGCCCAGATCGAGGACAGGACAGACCCAGGTCTCCATCCAGTTCCCCCTCTCCACCTGTACATCAGGTGATGTTCACCTAACCCGGATCCGTGGCAGGTATTGTGAATAGCGAAAGGATCATGCCCTCGCTGCCGCCGTGGTATTGATTGGCCTATCTCGAGGGATGCTGTGGTAGAACATCAAGTACTGTAACAAACAGTGGGAGGGGATCCTGAAGAGGCGTCGTCATCACCATCGTTACTACCGTGCACGTTGTGGTGGCTGCAGAGTTACAGAGAAGAGTCCAAGGCGTCACTACTACATGAAGTAGTAGGGCGTGTGCCAGGATGTGTGATGGGAGGCGCCACAAGGCGGCTCTTGCGCTGGAGGGACCCCGGGAGCTTGTCGAAGTGCCCATCATTATGGATTCTTTTTGACGTCAGAGCGTCTATGCGCAAAATGCTAGCAGCCTCACATATACCAGAGCCAGCATGGTTGTACATAGTACTATGTAAGGAAAAATCTAATGTGGATAATTGATAGCCAGGTAGACATGTATCTGTCCTCCTCCTCCTTCTCCTCCTCCTCTTTAGCGTCTGGGCTAGACACGTGGGCAGCGAGAGCCTAAAGAGAAGAGAGTAAGAGATCTGCAGTATGTACTATGTAGATTGTGGCAGCCGTATTCGTATCGTACCACTTTGGTGTCAGTGATGATTGGTGATGGGGCAGATTAGGTTTCAGAGCCTCAGATGGCTGGTCCAAGGTAATGGGTGGTCAGGTGAGACATCAAGCTGGGAAGGGGAAAAAAAAGAACGAGTCTCACGCGACCTTTGAGTGACTCTTGTCGGGTTGGATTGAGCGGACAAAAAGCGCGAAACAAAAGCTCGGAAGGCGCGGATGGGTCCTGAATCGCTATTCCCTGCAGGTTCCTGTGTTTTCTCTGCAGTGGGTAGATCCCAGGGTACGTACCCCTCCAGGGGACCTGCCCCACCTCCCACCACCACTCTTCGCCCTAGGAACCAACCACAGAAATGTAGCGGAACCGAAAGCAACAATGACAACAAGTATGGAGTATTGCAAGCATCGGTTCGGACGGAAGCCGGGAGGGAAAAGGAAAGAAGAAGAAAAAACCACCAAAAAACCCCCCACAGAAGTCAGAAAGTGGATGACCAGTGGTGACCAGCCGTCCAGGGCCACACAGGCAAGCATGCAAGCAAAGCACAACAGGGCTAGGCGCTTGCTTAGAGGCTATTCCATCATCTCGCGACTTCTCGGACACTTGGGTTGGCCCGGCCAAGCCGGATTTTTTCTTTCTTTTTTTCTTTTTCTTTTTCCTGACTAAGTAGTAATTTCATAAATCTTTTTTATGGTTGCTTTTTCTCAAATACATGGTACTTTTATGATGCCTGCATTCCTGCAACTCTAGCACGACCTATATTTTCATCCTGATTCCCTCGTCACACTTTTCTGAGTCTCGGATTCAGGTTTTTATCTCTTGGGTTTGGGGATTCGGGTTTTGGCTTTGGCTCTTTAGTCTTTTACCACCCTCTCCCCTACCTTCTCCCTCTCAGTCGCCGTTGCTATTTGCTTTCGCTTATTGGAAGTGCTTGTTCCTGGCCCTCCTAGCTCAGTCGGGCGTGCGTGCGTGCTAGGCATCAGCTGATTCCATTTGATCTCTGGGCCGTTCCTTGTGCTCTTCGTCAGCCACGGCGGAGGTTCCGGGCCCGACTCACTCACACGGCGATTACAAATTATCCCCAGTTCGCACCTGGATTTTCTTTCCTGCTCGACGAATAAAAGTGCCACTGGACTTTTCTCTCTGGACCAGCCTCGGGGAAAGACCTTCGTCTTGGGGATTATCTCTGCCTCAGCCTGCTTAACTCGTCTCCTCCTCACATCGCTGGGGCCGCTTTTCGAACCGCAGGCGTCATTGCAAGACCAGAGCATGATATAGACCAGGCGATAGATAATAGCGTCATCGACGATATTTCCATCCTCGACCCAGAACAACCACCCCACACGACCCGACTCACCTGGGGTTGGCAACATAAATTACTGCGCCCAAACATTCTGGGGGAGAAGAAGGAAACAACAACAACAACAACAACAGCAACAACCACAATAGACAGCAACAAACCGTCCTGCGTCTCTGTCACACACAATGCAGGACCTTAGCAACTACTCCCCACAGGCCAAGCCGAAGCTGCATATGCCACACCTGCAATGGCCCGGCGCACTCAAGATCAAGATCCCAGAGAGGTACCGCTCAGGCGGCGGCGACAGCAGGAGGTCCCGGTCCAGGAAGCCCAGGAGGAAGCTGTATGACGAGGCGGCGAGCATCACGAGGCTGCAGGCCTCGTTCAACCCCGTGGACGGAGTGCGCGCCATACAGCGGCACAGATGGGGCTGGCTGGACATCCAGTACCCCGTCCTGGCAGGCTTCATGTTCTTCTCGCTCGCCATAGCGCCCATGCCCATGCTCGTCAAGATTGCCATCCCGCCGGTCTCCTTGTTTGTGTGCCTGATGCCCGCAACAAGACAGTTCTTCCTCCCGTCCATGCCCATCTGGATCTACCTCCTCTACTTCTTCTGCAGCCGGTATGTCGTGTATTCTTGTCCTGCGTGTGCGAGTGGGTGTGGGTTTGTCTGTTTGTTTGGTTTGCTGACCACCTTGGTTGTGATAGCTTCATCCCCGTGCAGTACCGCCCCCATATCTGGGTCAAGGTGCTCCCCGCCCTCGAGAACGTCCTGTACGGCGCCAACCTCTCTAATATCCTCTCGGCCCACACCCACGCCGTCCTCGACCTGCTCGCCTGGCTGCCCTACGGCATCGGCCACTTCGGCGCGCCCGCCGTAGTCTCCCTCGCCACCTTCGTCTTTGCGGCGCCCAAGACGACGCCGGTCTTTGCCCGCTCTTTCGGGTGGCTGGCCCTGTCCGGCGTCACCCTCTCGCTCGTCTTCCCCTGCACGCCGCCCTGGTACGAGAAGGAACACGGCCTTGAGCCCGCACACTACGGGATGCCCGGTTCGCCCGCCGGCCTCGCGCGCGTCGACAAGCTGCTGGGCGTCGACATGTACACCACGAGCTTCACCACCGCGCCCATGCCCTTCGGCGCCTTCCCCAGCCTGCACGCCGCCAACGCCACCATCGAGGCCCTCTTCATGAGCTTCTGCTTCCCCAGGCTGCGCCCGCTCTTCATCTTCTATGTCGGCTGGCTGTGGTGGGCCACCATGTACCTGAACCACCACTACGCCATCGACCTCGTCGCCGGATCCCTCATGGCCACCGGCATCTACACCGTCGCCCGCGCCAGGTACCTGCCCCGCCAGCAGCCCGACAAGAAGAACCGCTGGGCCTATGACTATGTCGAGATCGGCGACAAGCCGCGGACCCGTGACGAGGAGTACGGCCTCGTCGGCGGCAAGGCGGACGGCGGCGGCGAGGGGTACGGCCTGGGCCTGCTGGAGCAGCGCTCTGACGAGGACGAGTGGACGGTCGGTAGCAGCTCGAGCTTCTCCGCCTCAAGCTCCCCCAGGACGAGCACCACCTCCCCGACGCTCATGAGCCCCACCACGCCCGACGGCGAGTTCGCGCACGTCACCATCCCCATGGGCCTCGACGGCCAGCTGATGTGGGAGGGTGCTGCCGAGAGGGGGCCGGCGAGGGAGAGCGAGCTCAGTGAGGTCGTCGTTGTTCGGTGAGAGCAGTGGAGCATCTCATGAGAAAGAACGAACAAAACGATCAACGCAAAGATGGAAATCCTCCCGAGCGGCTGTGCTTTGTATGCTTGTCCGTGGCTCGAGAAAAAACCAACCAGATTCCCCTGTCAGACGTGGTTTGCTTGGCAGGTGACTAGGCTTGAGCTCACGGGACACCACCACCACCACGCCTCCTCAGCCTTATGGCCCCGGTAACGGGAAAGGAGCCGAGGAAACGATTGTCGATGGCGTCTGGCGCACCATGGCTTCCATGGGGCAAACCTGATCGTGGTCATTGCGGACTGGCAACCATGATGGCCACAGTGCATTTCATTTTGACGCACACCGCCAAGCGCCACACACCTGCGCGGTCCCCTTGTCTCGACACCGGCTTCCTCGATATTCCTCAAATCGGCAGCTCGATCCATCTCCAAATCTCTCACCGAACTCCTCTTGATACCCGCTGGAGCTCGGACTCGTCTTGACAACGGCTCGGGCCTGGCGTACAAATTTTTTTCTTCTTATTTCTTTTTCAACATAATCTTCATCCTGCATACAAGCAGCATTTGCACGGCGTCAACGTGACACTAATGGGAACGAAACTTGGACGATACGAATGATTGGGAAAGGGACGGTAGGGGATGGGGGATGGGATGGCATATGGGTATGGACTGGATGGATTTTCTCTTGGGGTGTAGCATGCATGATAAAACCTCCTCCGGTTCTGGATCTCTTGCATGGTCGGAAATCCTATCTGTAATGACACCAACGGGCTGGTTCTGGATGAGAAGGGGGCCGCAGGAGCAGCAAGCAGACACTTGTATACATGCCTAGATGTTTTTGGGGTGGATATGCAGTAGTAGTAATAATAGGCTCTGGAGAGTAGTTTTATAATGTGATGGACGAATGAAGATGTTGTACCGGTGTGAACTTGTGTTCCCTTGGCCGTGGATGAGCTCAGTTGGAATCAGAGAAAGAATGAAAGAAAGCAAGGGATAAAATTGAGGCAGAACAAAACGACGAGAAGGTAAAGTATGGGTACCTACATACTTATATTATATGGTAGGGTATACACACAATCTCATCTTCCTGCGTAGGGTCTCTTCCCCTCCCCTTTCTTTCCCCCTGGGACTCGAAACCGCGATCGCCCCTCCGGACCCAGTCCTCCACGCACCAACAAATAGTCAGCAGATACAAAACAAGAAAAACCATACTCTGTTCGGAAACGAAGCGATGCTCGCTCGGTTTCTGCCTTTTTCCCCCTTTGGGCGTGTGGGGGGCCGGGGGGGTTATAGTTTTTAACTCCAAGCGCGCGTTGCGGGGCGGACTCGGTGCAGGACAGCTGGAAGCGATTCTCGCCTTTTTCTATTTTCTTGGTTGGGGGCGTGCGGCGCGCGCTTGTGTTTGGGTTTTGGGTGCGAGGTGAGGGTGGAAGGATTCTAGTGGACTTGTGGGCTTGAGCTTGGTTCTCTCTCGCTCTCTCTTTATCTTTTTGCTTCTATTGGTCGGTTGGGGGGCAGGACTTTTCTCCCAGAGTGGAAGAAGGCTTACGAGACAAGAAAGAGAGACAAGGAGAGTTGTTTGAAATTCACATCCAATGCCGGCGCGTCTTCTTCTTCTTCTTTTTTTTTTTTTTTTTTTTTTTATTGGACTTTCATTTGTTTTTGGGTCGATGATCTCTGGTGATTGTTCTCCGTCTGCCAACCCAAGATAGACCGATCGATCAATGATGTACAAATACAAATACAGTATTAGAGACTGCTACCAGAGGAGTTGGTTGAATCAACCGCCCAAGAATCTCTCCTCTCTGATTCTCGTGATGTCGTTCTCCGTTCGAGGGCCCAGTATGAAGTCGGCACGTTGACCCAAGTTGACACCATCCCCCAAGATCATTATCCCAAACGACTCCTATGCCCTTTCCAGATGAGACCTCCCTTTGCGCTCCTGGAAAAACAAACCAGGCGTGACTATGCCAGACACTTGGCGGAGAGTTCCAAAGCCTGATTGGTCAGGATCACTGGCCTGTAGGTAGAAGAACTCCCAAGTGCAGCCGTCCAGACAGGTGCAGAAATGATCTCATATCCCGTCCCAAACCGGCAATTTTCGGGCTGCCCTGATCCATCAGCGCAGTTCTGTGATTATGAAAAAGAAAAAGGCGCAAAGACCAGAAGGCATAGCCCACCATATCTTTGCCACACGTCCCATGCATGTCACTATGAACTAAATGGGTAGTATAGTCCCAGTGACGGGGTATCCGCAGAAACCATGACAAGCAAAGAAAGAAAACCAAACAACCCACGCCGCATCGTTCAAGAAATTCAATCATCACCTCCCTTGTCCCTTCAGTGGATAGGTCGGCCTCGAGAGTCAAACTGGGGCGGAAGCACCTGCGTGACTTTCTTGGGGCTCTTTGCAGCCTTGGCGGTCGCCTTGGCAGCTGCCTTCTCGGCCTTCTTCCTCTCCTTCTCCAGTTTCTTCCGCTGCTGGTCCTCGGCCTCTTTGGTCACCTGAACCGAGGAGGTAGCCAGGCCGAACTGGCCAGCGCCCGTGGGGGGTAGCGCGAACGTTGGAAGAGGGACGGGCGTCTGCCGGCTGGTGGGGATCTGCGTAGCGGGAAGGGCAGCACCAGGCGATGCGGACAACCTGGATCGCGCGACCGGCTGGCTTGCCGAGGGTATCGAGGTGGATCGGCCGCTGGGCAGGGAGGGCACAGGAACAGGCGTGATCTTTCGAGCCGTCGTGGTCTTGTCGCTACTTGTCTTCTGCTTCTTGTTGGACTTCTCAGCTGGGGTGTTCTTCTTGCCGGTTGCACTGGAGGAGTCGTTGAAGACCGAAGGGGTAGTAGTGGTAGTGGTAGTATGATAAGAAGAAGCAGTCGCGGTGGGTCCGTCCTCACCGTCATCTCTGTGCTTGCGCTTCTTCTTAGAGCTCGTGCTGGGAGTGCCCGACTCCTGCGCCGCGGCCTTTGCCTGGGCCTTCTTCTTGGATGGAGTCGGAGCCGTGATGGTAGGTTTGGGGGCAGGCACGCCTAGGGGAGTGTAGCGGGCGCGGAGGCCCTCTGGCTGAGGACGCGCGGGTTTGGTGGTAGCGACGGTCTGGGTAGTGGTGACGCTGGCGGGACCACCAGGTGGGAAGGTCTCGCTGCGGGTGAAGTGCATGGTCTGGTGGACAGGTCGTTCCACTGTGATGATGACATAGGTTAGCATCAACATTGGAAGTCGTTGCTGATTTTTTTCAAAAAAAAAAAAAAAAAAAACGAGAGAATAGGAAAAGCTCACGTAGTGAGTACTCATCGCCTTGTTTGTTGGGGATGAGGAGCCGGAAGGAGGAAGAAGCATCAGGGTTGTCAAGGGCCATGCGGTAGTCATCGCCGTTGTGCGAGAGGACCGGCAGGCCATTCTGAGCCTTGTCCATGGGGATGGTCAAGTCCTGGACGACCGTGACGGGCAGTGAGGCTGGTGCGGTGATGTACCAGACCTGCTTGCCTTCCATCTGGGCTTTGGAGAAGAAGCTGGCGACGTCTGAGGCGTTGACCAGCCCGTCAAGCTTGCGCAGGTGGAAGTCGGGCGCTACAAACTCGGGCACGTCGCCGCTAGAATCGACCCTTAATCAGCCATCTGAGTTTGAAAATCACGGAACAGCATTCTCTCAAACTTACACTTGGGTGGGATTGCCACCGTTGGTCAGAGCCATGGACTGGTCCACCATCTCGACATCGCCATCTTCATCTTGGACGGCCTGGGGTTCGGCGCGCTTGGCCTTTTTCTTGCTGGGCTTCTCCGGCGGAGCTGGGGCAGAGACCTTTGAGGACTGAGACGACTTGGCAGTCTGAACGTCATTCCGGATCTGCTTCTCGATCTGCTGCGCAGAATCCTCGGTGTCCTCATCCTCGCTATCGCTCTCGCTGTCGTCTGAGCTGGAGTCGGGCTCCGATATAGGTTCTCTCTTGACTGAAGCCTTGGTCTTCTTCTTCGCAGGAGGTGGTGAGGCGATCTTGGGTGCGGGCTTGTCTGCCTCGTCGCTGTCGCTCTCGTCACTGCTGGACTCGTCCTCGTCGCTGCCGCTGCTGTCCTCCGAGCTCGATGAGGTGACGTCCTCCTTCTTCACCTTCTTCTTCTCCGACAAGTGTTTCTCGACCGAGGCCGCCAGGCCGTTGACGGTGGGGCTCTTGGCGGGAGTCGAAGCCTTCAGGGACAGCAGGCCATCCTTGGACTTGGCGCCCTTGGTCTTGTTCTGGGGGTCGGCGTCTGCTGAGAGAGCCGCTTCTGGAAGTCGGCAGAGGACTCGGCGGCGACATCGTCGGAGCTGGAGGAGGATTCGTCGGAGCTGCTGGAGGTGTCGTCAGAGTCGCTATCGTCGCCGACGACCGTCTTGGGGTTGATCTTGGGACCGGTCGGCTTGACATAGCCCAGGGTGTTGCCGGACTTGGCCTTGCTGGTGTTGGAAGCGTGGGCGCGGAGGCTTCCACCTGCAAACTTGGAGCCAGCCATGATGGAGAGAGAGAGCGATTGAAGGGCGGCTAGGCGTCGATGAAGATGATGGAGATGAGGTGAGGATGTGGACTTGTGTGTGTAGGCTAAGGTGAGAAGTGGCAACAAGACGCGCCTGGTCTAGTCGCGTGCTTGGGTAGGCCACAAGTATCAGATTGTAGGTGGATGTGGATGTAAAGAGAAAGTATGCGATGCTCCTGCTGTGAACAAAACAGTGCAACAGCAGTACGCTAAAGGAGTAGATGGTAGAAAAGCCAGAGCAGAAAAGAAAGCTGGCTTGGCTTTTGTATTGTTGAAGGGAAAGGGGAGTAGGGAATGTGGTGAGCTGTTGGAAGCAATAGAAAAAGTAGGAGCAGCACGCCCATGTGAGCTTTTTAGGCCCAGGTTTGGCTATGAATTTTTTTACGAAAGCTTCTTTTTCTGATCGCGTCTCCAACCTGAACCCGGACAGGGGTGGTCAGCGTGGGGCTACTGTAAGTGTAGAACAGGGCTTATCGATTGGGCACCGGGGCTAGTGGCAGGGGCTGTCAGCAGTTGTGGCAGGGTACAGACCCACTGAGCCCCACTGGAGTTGCACCCCCTGCAAGCACTGGAGGACTGCTTTCAGAGATGCACCGACACTGACGCTGACACACTGCTGAACTGAAAGACCTCTGCCCTGTCACAGACTGAACACCTTTGACATGTCAGCCAGCAAGAGGAGGAAGCTGGATGTTGGCCAGGGCACACAGAGTAAGATCCTTTGTCTAGCAGAACCCATTTCTCCAGAAACAAAGACTTCAGCTGAACAAGGTTGCTGTACAGTGTTGAGTGCTGCTGCTCTCCGCAGAAGGTTGCTCGAGAGGCAGGCCTCTGCAAACACACCTGTCGCGTCAGAAAGTGGTGAGAGCAGTGCAGTTGAGAATGGGCTGACCAGATCTGGACAGTCCACCCCAAGGAAGGGAGGAGGCTCAAAGGCCAGGGGTGCAGATCAAGGGTCTATGAAGAAGAACAAGGACATTCTGCGGACTACTGAACAGGTTCTCCTTGGAGATTCTGGCACCGTTGACGAGCAGGAACTCGAGGTTGATGAGCCTGTGGACGAGCCTCCTAAGAGGAGGGTCATTCAACTCTCTTCGACCGTCCTGAGCAAGAGCAACTGTCAGAGAAAGGTCGATGGAACGGCCGTGCTGAAGTTTCCGGACAGCAGCGAAGTAAGTTACGAGATCATGACCGCCCTCCACCCCTTTGCATCAATATTTTTTTTTCTTTCCCTGCTGATGGATCCTATAGCGCCTTGTTATCCTCGGAAGCTACGGTGTCAAGGTCCAAAGTGGAGAGGCAAGCATATACGGCGCTTCTCTCCATGCCTCGGACACGATTCATTGGGTCCACGCACCGCACTGTCATGCCTTGCCCGTGCTGCGATGTTCTGAGAAGTCAGTCATCCAGCTACATTCTCACCCGGCAGCGGCTGAGCTGAGGAACCTGGAAAGGCTGTCGCCCCTCTTCGGCGGCCTCTGGGAGGAGCCAGGCTCGGGAGGAGGAGGAGGAAGAGGAGGAGGACAACACGCTCAGACCTGGCAGGTACTCGGCACCTCGGCCGATGGACCCAAAAGGCCATGATCCAAGACCTCAGGTCACCGCCCGAGTGGAACAGAAAGATCGCGGAGCTCGTCAGGCCCGCCCGAGAGTCGGCCCCGGTGTTCATGGTCTGCGGGCCCAAGTCCTCGGGCAAGTCCACCTTCTCTCGCATGCTGACCAACAGGCTCGTCACCCACCAAGGCGGCAGCACCAAGCAGCGGGTGTGGCCCGGTGTCGCCGTGTTGGACATCGACCCTGGACAGCCCGAGTTCTCGCCTCCTGGCGCCATCTCACTCGTCAGGCTGGACGCACCAAATCTGTCGCCTCCTTTCTGCCACCCGCTGCCGCCGAGGCTAGACAGCACCGTCAGGTCGCATGCTATTGCATCGGTCACGCCAGCCTCGAATATTGAGCACTACAAGGCCTGTGTCCTCGACCTGTTCTCACACTACCGGTCAGCATGCCCCGGCTGCGCGCTCGTCATCAACACTCCAGGCTGGATACAAGGCAGCGGCCTGGTCCTGCTGCAGGACTTGTTGGCAGAGTTCTCACCGGCCGAGGTCGTGTACATGTCGCAGGACGGGCCCAGAGACACAGTCGAGGAGCTCAGGTCAGCCTGCAGCAACAGCGCCCCCTCACGACTCTCCCCTCGCAGTCGAGCGACTACACCTCCAGAACAGCCCTCCACCTGCGCCACATGCAGGCCCTGTCTTACTTCCACATCGCCGCCGAGCCTAGTCTTGGTGTTGGTGTGACTGGCGCCGCCGCCGCCACCACCCACTGGGATGCCCAGCCCCTGACCTCCGTGCCGCCCTTACTTGTCAGTTACACCGGCGCTGAAGACGACAGCAGCGGCCTTCTCGGCATCGTGTGCTACGGCTACCAGCCCGAGCCCGAGCTCCTGGCAGAGGCCATCGACGGCACCATCGTCGCCGTCGTAGAGGTCGAGGACAAGACCAAGGCCTTCTTCGGCACACCGCCTCCGGCCCCTGCAGCAGCAGCACAGCTCCCTTATATTCGCACCAACAACGCGCCTCTCGACCCCAGATACGCCCGCTGTCGCGGCCTCGCCCTCGTCCGTGGCGTCGACACCGCTCGTGGCCTTCTCGCCCTGTCGACCCCGCTCTCGCCAGAGCTGCTCAGCGGCAGGACCATCGTCCTGGTCTCGGGGAAATTTGACACGCCTACGTGGGCGTACACGGAGGACCACTACAGCCGCGCTTCGAAGAAGGGCGCGGCGGTCGAGGTTGGGGCTGAGGTAGGGGTGCCTTGGGCCGAGGTGTTGCGTGGGAATCAGAAGAGGGCTGCTGGGTCCAAGGTCTGGCGGGTGAGGAGGGATCTTGGGAGGAACTCGGGTGCTGGTGGTGGTGGCGGCGGCGGTGGTGGGGATTACTGATTGAGCTGGCCCAGCAGGCGATGCCACCAACAACATCATGCAGGCAGATGACACGCAGAGAGAGACATATATATATATACCCCCTCATTTTTCGATACCGTCAACGGCACAGCTTTTGGATGTACGAACCGGCGACATCTTGCAAGACAGTCAATTGTTGCATTGGCGTCTACGTGCATCTCAATCCTGACTTACTTTCCTCCCTGAATACTTAAGCCAGTCCCGTCTCAGTCGCGACCACGCTTGGCTCAAATCCTCTCCCCCTCTCAGAACATTTCAAACCGCATGACCTTGCTATGCGTGCAGCTCAGCTCACGCCTTCATCTCAAGATCCCCCCATCCCAGCCACCCACCATACCCGCCTTGAGGATCTTGCTGGCCACTGAAACCCGAAATCGGCCAGCAGCCATCATCAGCCACAAACAGAGCCGTCATCAGATCATGATATCCCGTGTTCCTTTTGCAGTATAGCAGTAGCAGCCCGCCAATACATGAAACCAGAGGAACAGGTACGTGGTCCTTTCAGGAAAAAAAAAAAGTACTAAGTAGACAGAAACAAATACAAAGTGTACGATATTTCCGCGGACAACAGTGACGTTCTCCCACGCGAAGAAAAAAAAAACAGTCGATGACCTGCCATGAAACAAATACAGTCAATTCAGCCTGTAAAGGCTACAATGAAAATTTTACAGGTATCTCTTTTTTTGTTTGTTTGCATGATCAACTGATGAAAAAAGACAATCGGCCAACCACCCACCCCCCCCCCCAAAAAAAAGAACAAAAAAGGAAACCACGAGAGCAGCCTCCCCACCTTCAATCGATTTTTTGTATAGCACAAAGGCCGCTGCCTCGCCTCCCTCCCATGTAGTCCGTTATGTCTGATGATGTAGATTGTTTGAATTCACCTCCCACATCCGTAAACGCCGGTGCAAAACAGCCAATCAAGGTAGGGCATTGCACGTCTTGTAAAAAGTGACCGTTGATGAAATCATGTAGAGCGTTCAGTGTGATGATGCAGCTCGCTGTATAGTCTGACAAGTGAAGTGAAGTAAAGTGAAGGCGAGTCTGTGACACGTGTATGTGTGTGAGGGTGAGGCAGAGGTGACATTCTGCGTCATTTTTTGTGTGTGGCGTTCAGGTTGATCCAAGGTGGTCTTGATCTCTCGTGCGGCAGAGCAGTGCCTCGTGCTCTGGGATAAAGGTATGCGCAGCCGCAGCAAGAGGGGGCCGGTAATGTACACGCCTATAGCTTCCGTTGCCGTTTGGCCACTATTAGGAAGCCTGAGGAGTTGTTGTTGTTGTTGTTGTTGTTGCCCAATATCTTTCTTTTGAGCGGCTGGAGAGTCTTGGTTTCACGTCGATACTACTGCCCGCTACTATCAGGACTCAACATACCCACAGCGTCGTCCTTGTCGCCCGGCCCGGGTGGACTGCTCGGTATACCCTGGCTTTGTGTGCTGTCCATGCGCTCCATCTCGGGAGCTCTGGGCAGGGGAACTTTGCTGATCTTCTTTCCCTTCTCGGGAGTCGAGTTGACACCGGGGGTTTCGGAGGGTCCGTGACCTGCGCCTTGCCGGCCTCGAGCTTCTTCTTCTTCTTGGCCAGGGCGATCTGCTCCTTCGGAGGCCGCTTCTGTGGGGACACAATCTTGCCGGTAGCACCAAGACGAGGGCGGGGCCGCCTCTGCTTGACGGGGAGATCTTCATCCTCCACCAGGGGCTGATCACCATTAGCATGCAGCTTGGCCAGGAAGAAGTTCTTGACGAGCCCGATCTGGTCCTGGATGTTGTCCTTGGTGACAGGCTCCGCGGGAGGCAGCGGGTCGAAGAGATCCTGGACCTCTGCGTCGACGGTCTGTGTCTGGGCCTGGAAGGTGTTGCGGACACGAGACTGCAGGGAGGTGCAGCGGCACCGAGAGCATGTCGAGGCCGAGCTCTTCCACGAGGCCGAGGGCCTTGAAGCCAAAGAAATCCTCGCCGAGGTCCTCGGCAAAGTCACCTCCGACAAACTGCTCGCTGCCGTCCTTGAAAGCACCAGCGCCATCAGGACCGGCATCGTTGAGCGCCGGCCGCAGCAGGTCGGCAAGATGCGACTTCATGCGCTCGTGGATCACCCCGAGCTTGCTGCCGAGCCTATCGACATCGTCCTTGGCATAGCCCTCGATGGCCTCCATGCTGTGTCCGTTCTCGCTCAGCGCGTGGAGGATGACCTCCTCTGAGGTGAAACGAGGCTGGGACTTTGCTCCACGCTCGGCCCACTTGCCGCTGGCACTGACCTTGTCTGCCTCTCTGTAGGTGTTGAAAGTGTGGATGAGCTTGCCAAAGTAGTCGCCGGCAATATCGGTAACTACGTCGAGAGCAGACGGCTGGAGCTCCTCGAACCCAGCATGGTAGAAGATCTGGGCGACAGAGCGCTTCAGGGCACCCCGGCACACCTCGGGTGCCAGGACCGGTCCCTCTCCAGCAACAAAATGAGGCTCGATATCAGCTTCCAGAAACGGCTCGGGCTCGTACTTGGGAAACTGGTTGGCGTAGACCTGGGTCTGGATCTGCATCTGTTTGATGACGCCGATCTTTGAGCAGACCTTGCGGGTTTCCTGCATCTGGCGGAGGTTCGCGCGGAACTTCTTGGTCAGGATGCTGTCCGGGGACACGAACTGTCCCGGCGGTACCAGGCGCAAGACATCCTCATGCTGGTTGATCACCTGGCCTTCGTCGTCCTCGATCCACTGCAGCTTTGGTGCGACATCCGGAAGCAGGTTGCAGGCCTCGTAGTAGTCAGGAATGACACGGTCATCTTCCACCTCCATACCTTCGGCCAGGGTCTCGGAAACCTTGGCGGTCTCTTTCGCCGCCGCAGCAGCAGCTGAGGAGTCTCCGCTCGATGCGGCGCTGCCCTCGAGGTCTGCCTGCTTAAGACGCCTCAGAACGCGCCGCATGCTGGCCTTGGTTCGCAGGACTGCAGGCTCGTCGGCGTTGAGCTTGTTGTCCTTGAAGAGGTTGTGCCGTTCCCGGGCAATCAGCGCACGGTCCTTCTTGGTGACCTGCTTCCAGATCTTGTACTCTTCGTCCTCAACTTCTTGCTCCGCAGCCTCGCCAAGGGTCAGGCCCATGCCGTTCAGGGACGGTCCATCGATCTCCATGGCATCTGCGTTGCTGTTGCCAGACTGGCCGTGCGGGCCAAGGGGTGTAAAGGACCCGACGGGAGGTGTGCCGAAACCATTGCTGCCATCGCCCATCTCCGAGCCCTCGCGCCCCGTCTTTGCCAGGATGCCATTGATCTGCAGGGTCGGCTTCGAGTCGTTGCTCGGCGTGGCCTCCTTCTGGTCTGTCGGCGCAGTCCTAGACTTGGTAGCTCCTTTGGTAGCGTTGCTCCGGCCACGAGATGTTATGATGGGCTCGTCGTCGCTGTCGTCACCACCGTCGTCCTCGCCGCCGTTCTGTTTGCGCCGCTCCTCAGCCTCGACCTCGGCCCGCGGTCGGACAATAATGTCCGGGATGAGCGGAATAAGCTTGTCTGCCTCCCTCCGCATGCCGTTCGCCAGTCGAGGCAGATGGTTGCTCAGGTTCTGGTTGTAGCGCAGACAGTTGTCCCATATCAGGTTGAGATCCGCCACAAAATCGGCCTTGGACTTGTACTGGAGCTGCTTGAGCTTCTTGGTCATGGTCCCGAGGTCCATGGGCTGTTTGATGACTGTGAAAACAGTTAATATATGTAAAACCCAGCTGGACATTGCGCGATCAGTTTCCAAAACCTACCAGAATAATAATCTGGGGCGTCTCTCTTGCTGACTTTTGTCAGGAAGGGCGTCGAGTACTCGGTGTGTGCCTTGAGCTCGCTCAGGACCTTCTCGAGGGCCTCGTACAGCTCCTCCTGGCCGACGTTCTCCTCGCTCGCCCACTTCGAGCGGTTCTTCCTGACCTCGTTCATCAGGCTGCGCAGCTCCTGGTCCGTGGCCTGCACCTGGTTGCGCTTCAGATCTATCCTGGCAATCAGGTGCTTGAGCGTGAGGCTGGACGCGCCGAGGTTCGCGCTGCTGAGAGATCCGTGGTTCGGCCCGGGGCCATCGTTGGCGCTCCCGCCGTTCTTCTCCATTTCGGCCTGTATCTGCTTCTCCGACTCTTCCAGCTGCTGCTGCTCCAGCATGGCCATGCGGTCGTTCTCCAGGGTGTAGAACATGGTGTGAAAGCTGCGCTTGGCCGCCTCCTCGGTGGCGTTCCGGGCTTCTTCCAGTTCCTTGCGCGCATCCTCCGACGACTTCTCCTTGCCCTGCGATGCGGCATCTTCCTTTGACTTGTCGCCGTTCTTGCCCGGGGAAGGGACAGAATGGACTGGGGAGCTGCCGGATTTGGAGGGGGAGAGGTACGTCTTGGCGGCCGCCGCGTTGTCGTTCTGGAGCTGGGTCGCGGCGGCAGCGCTGTGCTCGCCCTCCTCGTCCTCAGACTCGTCCTCGTCGTCATCATCGTAGTCGTCAATGATGACCCGCTTTGCCTTCTTGAGCGGCGGCTGCTGTATAGGGGTATGGTCGGTGGCGGGGGGGATGTAGACCTCGGCGGCGGTCGGAGGCCGCTTCAGCGACTCGATGGCGGAGTCATTGTAGTCGCCATCGTCAGCAAACAGCGACGCGATTCTTGCATCGGCCTTCCGGAACAGCTGTGCGAAGTGGGCGCGTCGGCGGTCGTCGTCGTGATTTTCGGGTGCCTCAGGCATCAACACGGGCGCATCGGGATGCGACCGCGGCGGGCCATCGAGACCGGCGTGATTCATCTTGATGCCATTTCCCTGGCTGCCGGCAGGTGTCGGCCAGCCGTTCTGGGATGAATGAAAGGACATATTGTCCCTTTATTGATAGCCAGGGCTGGTGAGGAACCGCGACACTCCATGCGCCAGGTCAGGCGAGATTTTGACCGGCTTCCGGTGGGAAACGGAGCACTAGACGGACATGGAACGATAGAGCGACATCGACATGGATGGCCAGACGTGTTTGTAGGATGATGCGGGCTGTTGGGGTTGAGAAAATGATGGAGGTCGTGAGGGCAGATGCTGAGCGTTGATGGATTGACGTTCCCAAGTTTGGGTGGAGTCGGTCGTCAGGTAGTCTGCGGTACTGTGTAGGCTGTAGCGCAGCGCATCCAGAGGGCTTGTTACTGAGTGACTGTACTGGGGACGGGGTCCCGGAGGTGGGCCGGTCGCGGTCGCAGCAGCAATTTAGCAGTACCAGTAGCCTTGTAGTAGTGAATTCCCAGTACTATGGTAGCGCCCTAAAGTGCAGAGTCGATCGATATTTAAGCCCGCCCGAGAACGAAGAAAAACCTGGGCACTCTCTCCCTCCTATGTACTATTCATGTTTTTGTGTATGCAGCTAAATTGAGATAAATTCACTGCCTTCCAGCCCGTTCTGTGACCTCACTACTGTTCTGCCCCCTGCACGACCAGAGCAGATGTCTTCTCAATGTCATTGTCGCATTTATCGATCTCACCACTACTTTCCGGCCAGCCCCTTTGTCTTACATAAGCAATTTCCCACGTGACTCTGCTTCAGGCCAAAACCTCTGGCATTTATCTGAGTTGTATAGCGATCTTGTATTGGATATATAACATACGTCGTCAAAAATACAAAAGGACAAAGATGCAGGGTCCGAAAAGCGGTTCATGCTCTGGATTTGGTAGGGTCGTATTCAGATGTCCCGCGTCTCAGACTTCTGCTGTACAACAATCGCTTACGCGAGGTTATCGAGTCGGATGGACCCTCGCTGTCAAAAAGTCTACGTATAAAAGTTAGTCTGAGCATCCACATATGCCTGCTGGTCCTTTCTGCTAAAGACGGCTGAGAAGGCTTCTGTAAAATCTTAAAAAGGCCAGAGTTGTGATCATATAAGTTAGGTGTGATATCCCTCTCAAGAATAAATGAAGAAAAGAGCAAATCAAGAACATACAGTACTGTAACTACTACGATGATATCGCATCACGGGTGCTCACTTAAGTCATAGTATGCAGCAAGCCGCCCAGGCGTTCGGTTCAGGCGCGTGGGGTTGGCCCCCTCCAAGCCGGGCCCCCTAAGCCGTCCCCTCAGGCGGGAGGTTACCCGCATACAGATTCCATGCTGGGTCCTGTCACGCCACATCCAGGCCCCCCGGTGCCCCTGTGGAGCTTTCCCTGCAGGCCTACGTACTGTGTGTGTACAGGGCGGGCGCAAGCTCTCCCCAGCTGGGGGCCTCTTCCCCTCCCCTCCCCAAGGCAAGCCACCTTGAAACCAGGCGTCAACCTAGCAGCTCTTCTCCCACCCAACCTGTCTACTAAGACCACCAGTACCACCTCAACCAAACAACATCCATCTCTCTATCATCCACTACAAGGGATTCGCCTTTCCCTCTTACCTTTTCCTCCCCACACCCAACCAGCATGTCTACACCGTCAGACAGCAACATATCTTAGTTGATCTGGTCCGAAGAAATACACAGCCAACCCTCTCAAGATGAGGATACGACTTCCATTTGCAGGTAAGAAAGCTACGTACAAAGCTTCCTTTCCCCCTCCGCCATCCTAGCTCCCGCCGGCCCAAGCCCCACCCCAGCTCGCAACCCAGCCCGACCCTCCAGCTAACACAAACCGAGGGGAAAAGGCGTCTTCTTCCTCCTGCTCCTCCTCGCGGGCTACGCAGGCCTGACCACGCTCCAGCTCGGCCTCTACATCAACGACAAGGCCCTCCACCTGCTCACCTTCTTCCTGCTGACCGTGGTCTTCTACTGGATCGTCGACACCAACCGGCGGCGCACGCTACACTTCACCCTGGTCGTGTGCACCCTGTGTCTGGGCGTCGGCTCCGAGTTCCTGCAGGGTTTCTTGCCCAACGGCCGCAATTTCGACTTTTACGACATCGTCGCCAACATTGTCGGCAGCCTGGCCGCCCTGGGGCTATGCAGCTGGTACCACAAGCGCATGCTCGAGCGGAAGCGCATGAGGAAGACGTATACGGCAGTGCCGGGCGGCGAGGGCGGCGAGGATGGTGAGATGGACATCGAGCTGGGCGAGGGCATCGTCGGTGCACAGGAGAGCGGCATCACCAGCGACGGGATCGGCGCAGACGGAGCAGGAGGAGGGGGTGCGGGTGGTGGCGGTGCAGGAGCCTCGAGGTCGATGACCCTGGAAGAGGAGGTGGACAACTGGGACGAGAACGCGCCGGACGACTGGGACGCTCCAGCCGAGGAGACAAATGGCGAGGATGCCAAGAAACACCGTGCGGACTGATTCATTCTTTTTTTTTTTTTTTCTCTCGGGAGAAGAGGGACACATACACACACAGAGAGAGGTTTACTATGGCCGCTTCGAAAGTGTGAGGCTGGACATCTTCGCTATGGCGTTGGAAGGTATGTACGATGACGGTAATGAACTTGAAACGTCCTTTCTTTGACCTGTGAGCATCATTAATTACGGCGGAGAGAGAGAGAGGTGAGTTGAGGCCTGGCAACTAGGCCAGTGAGCGGTGCCCTACAACCAGGAGATCTGCGCCTGCGTGCAGAAAGTAGCAAGCAGCCTGGTCAAGAGGCTTCGTTGGGTCGTGAGAAATGGTATTTCGAGAAGATGCAGCGACTTCCACGTCTGGTTGCCTCTACAAAGGGAGACCACAATAGCGCAAGATGAGAACAGTGTCGCAGCAAAGTATTGAAGGAGCTCTGGGTGAGGAACCTACGAAGGAATCATGCTACACGGGATCTAGCTTACACAGTCCACGTTTTCTCTCTCACCACTCAAAGCTCTCACTATGCCAGAACACCACCCTCCCCTTCTTGACCCACACGCCAACATGCTTTCTCAGTTCCCGGCCCATGTTTGCAGGCCCGCAGAAGAGCACTGCCACCCTGTCCTCCTGCCCGTGCCTAAACACCTCATCGACAATCCTCCCAAGATCAGGACGAACGCCCAGCTGCTGCTGCTGCTGCTGCTGCCGCCGCCGCCCAGCATTCTGCCGACCCTGCATCGCCCTCAACTCGACGCCGTCCTCATCTCCCCCTCCCTCCCCTTCCTGCCCACCAGGCGTGCCCCTACTCCCCGTCACAAAGAGCTGCACCCCATCCTCCTCCGAGAACAAGATCCTCCCTTGCCTCCTCGAGGCGGCGGTGTCGGCCCACGCAGCCTCTCGCGGGCTCTGCACAGCCCACACCAGCTCGACCTTGGCGCCCGGGTTGTCCACGACCAGGGCGCGGTACAGCGGCACCGTGAAGGTGGCGCCGACACCGCCCGAGACCAACAGCACGCGGTCGTACTCGCCGCTGGTGAGCTCCCGGTAGTTGGCAGCCACGCCGTAGGGGCCCTCGATGTCGAGGTAGGCCTGCTGCTGCTTGACGGCGCGGGAGCGGCTGTGGTCGTCCGCCAGCTGTCGGAGGGCCGAGGTGGTGGGCCCGCTGAGGTGGCGGGCGACGAGGGTGAGCTCGTCGTTCTCCTCGTCCACGCCGGCGACGGTGAAGGGGTTCATGAGGAACTCGTGGACGAGGTAGTTCCTGGACAGGGGGTCCTGGGAGGGGCGCGACCCGCTGGGGATCTGGAGGTAGATGTGGGAGCCTGGGTTCTGGCGGAACCGCTTCATCTTGTGGTGGGGCACGCTCGCGGTGACCTTGACGAGGCTCGTGCCGGCAACCTGCTCGATCGTGGCTGCTGTGGCGATGGTGTCGAGCTTGCGGGAGATGATGTCGACCAGGAAGACGACCAGGGCCTCGACGACGAAGACCCTGGCGTGGTGGACGTGGACCCAGATCAGGGGCGGGATGATGAGGGCCACGGCCAGGTGGGTGATGAAGAAGACCCTGTACGAATACTCGCGGATGGCCTTGAGGGCGGTGGCGCCGAGAAAGGTCATGGCCCAGATCCCGACGAGCCCCGTCTGGACGGCCAGGGAGGAGGTCAGCTTCTCCAGCACGTTGCCCATGTGGAAGAAGAAGTTCATGTATAGACAGGCGTGCAGGAAGAGCAGCACGTAGACGATGCGGCCGAGGGCGCGGTGGAAGCGGTTGATCTCCTCGTGGGAGGACCTCAAGACGTAGGCGATGGGGTTGAGGCTCTTCAGGGCGAGGAGGTACTGCAGGGGAAGCTGGGAGATGCCGATGCTGCCGACCCTCTTTGTGAGATGAAGATAGTCTGGACGGGACCATGTCAGCCTTTTCAAGAAAACCAGGAACTACAATATGGAAAAAAAAGAAAAAGAAGAAACACTCACCATTGCCCGTCTCGAGGACGGACAAGATGCCCATCCAGGCGCCCCAGGCCAGCCCAAACACCCACTCATCTCGCCGCCCCCACGACTGACCAAGAAAGACGACATCATCTCCGAGCCACCACTGGATCCGTCGATACCGTGCGTCCCAGGCACCAAAGGGACTCAGCCGCCGGATCTTGCGCCTGGGCGACTCGGGCACGGCAGAGTAGACGGCCCTCCGCGCGTCGGACGTCCTGATGACCCACAACGCCAATCTGTAGACCAGAACCAGAAACACAGGGCCAAAGGCTGACAGCTGCGCGTATCCGGCGTATTTGTCGAGGGTCTGTCTCCTCAGCCTCTGTTCGTCGTGGTCGAGGGTCACAAACTGCCACGGCCAAGCCATTCTTGCTATCTTTCTATCTTCTTTTGGCCCCCGCCTTCCTGCGGGGTTCCAAGAAAATAAAAAGAAATCTACACCGTGAGACGAAGCTTAGGAAGCACAAGACTCCTGGGCCTTCTCTCTCAGACTTAAGAGAAAAAAAGAGGAAGGAGGGGTAAATCCAGAAGGATTGTTGAGAGAAAGGACACAATGTCCAAAGTAAGCAATTCAAGGACAGATGCAGCATTAGCGTGAAGTAAGCCAACCCCGGACTCGAGATAAAGTACTTGCGGATTACACAGTATTACTTAGCTGAGGCCGAGGGTATTTGTAATACAAGACGCCTCGGGCTAACCCAGTAACACTTGGCGGTGTACTCGCAACACGCAAAGAGGACTTGTGCCCATGAAACTGTTGAGGAGGGAAGGAGAGATATATAAAAGAAAAAGAAAAGAACCTCAAATGCTGTATGAAATCGGTTGCCTGAGACTGCATTCAGAGGGTTCAGCTTACTTGCTTAGGCGCAGCGAGTATGTGGCTTAATGATGCTGCAGTTATTCTCTGATTTACCTGCAGGATAGAGGTCGTCATAGCAGCAAGCCTATACATAAACTCTATACATACAGTATTGAATGTCCTCTCCTCTTCCACAGCTCTTCTAATCCTGCTGTTTATTCCTTGCCTTTTTGGTGTATTCCCTCCTCCTTTATTGATACCGAAGACAGGCCAGGCGGGGTTGGTTGCCTTCTCGCCTACTGTGTCCCCTGTTCCTTGTTCACTCGGGCCGAGGACCCAGAGTGGACAGGGGCAAGCTAAACAACCACCTTGTCAGGCTTGTCAACACAATTCAGGTCTTTCTTCTCTCTTCCTCAAGGACGGCGACAAGCTCGGTCGGGAGAGACCTGCCCAGCCACAAGCAATCATGACCACCATGCCGCCCCAATTCTTCCGCTCGCAGTCCTCCTCAGACGACATGCGCCTGGACGACTACCTCGACGACAAGCTCCAGTACGCAGCCGACATCGAGAACCTCGACGACCTCCTGGCCAGCGTCGAGGAGCAGCGCGCCCAGTTGCAGTCCCAGCTCGACGACGCCACGCGCTCCCTCGCCACCGCCCGCCAGTCCTCAGACGAGCGCCAGGCCTCCCTGCAGCGGCAGATCGACGACTTCCAGGCCCTGCAGCGCGACATCGACGTGCGGCTCCAGATCGTCGCGGCCTCCGACGCGCCCGACGAGGCCATCCGCAGGCTCGAGGGGCCCATGCACAGGCTGGCCAAGGTCGACCTCGCCCACAGGTACCTGGTGCTGCTACAGGACGTCGAGGGCCTCACCCAGGACGCGAGGAGCCACCTGCCCAGGAACCCAAAGGCCGCGCTCGAGCCGTACACAAAACTAAAGAGGCTGGCGGCGTACCTGCAGGAGCTGCAGGGCCCCGCGGACGGCGCCGCCGTGCACCTCGTCACACATGTCGCCGCCATCGCAGAGGGCCTGTGGGAGGAGATGAAGAGGACGATGTGGACGGAGATGGACGGCATACTGGCCAAGAGGGGCTGGCCCAAGAAGGTCGACCCTCGTTCCGAGATCGACGAAGAGTGGAGGGAGTGCTTTGAGAAGTCGATAGATCTGCAAGCCCCCGAGGTCCTCTACTCGGGCGGCGTAGTGACCCTGCTGCCGATGGAGGTGATGGCCCAGAACTGGGTCAAGGAGTTCCGGTACCACTTCATGAGCGACAACGCGACGAGCGAGCCTCGAAACATCGGCAGTCAGTGCTTCCCGTGGATCCTCGCCCAGCTTGAAGAGTGGGACGACTTCCTCCGCGAGAACTTTGGCTACCTACTGGCGAGCAAGTTCACGGGCACCGAGGTGGCAGACAAGATGGTCTACATGGACCCGACATGTGCTCTCATCACCTCTCTACTACCGGTCCTCGGCGAAAAGGTCAGATCAACCATGGAGGTGGCGCTCAAGGATCCGGCATTCCTGAGCAGCCTGATGGGCCAGCTCATGGCCTTTGACGACAACCTGCGGAGACAGTTCAGCTATGACGGTGGGGATGTCGAACGAGGCTGGGGCGGCCTCACCTCACTGGTGCTGGACCAGCACTTTGACAAGTGGCTCAAGGCGGAGAGGACCTTTGCCCTGGAGCGGTACCAGGTCATCATGGCCAGCCCCGAGGCTCGGCAGATCGACTACGACTACAGCGGCCCAGGCAAGACAAAGCCCACCTTCGGTGCAGTCCGTGTGATAGACCTCCTGCGCTCGGTCACCAGCCAGTATAACCGGATCAGGAGGTTCTCGCATCAGCTCCGATTCCTAATTGACATCCAGCTCGCCATCCTGGACCAGTACCACCAGCGCCTCCGGGACGGGCTCGATGCGTACAACGCTTCCACGTCCCTGGCGTTCAAGGCCATCTCGGGGGCGAGTAAGGAGGACATCGCGGCCCTCGAGGGGACTGGCGCCCTGGAGACGCTGTGCAAGGTCTTTGGGAGCTCAGACCATGTGGTCAGCGCCCTGAGGGACTGGAGCAACGAGGAGTTCTTTGTGGAGATGTGGGACCGGCTGCAGGCCAGGGCGAGGGGATCCGATGACCAGGACAACCTGGCCGGCGGGATGAGCCACGACGAGGTCAAGGGCCGGACGTCGCAGAGCATCGGCTCCGCGGGGGATGGCGGGATCCTATTTGATGAGACCATCAAGGCCTATGCCGCGCGCCGGCAGCAGGCGCAGGACTGGCTCATCGCCGCGGTGCAGGACTCCCAGTCCAAGGCCTTCCGGCCGTATATCCAGCGCACACAGTGGCTGACCCTCAGCGAGGACACGTCGCCGATCGATCCATATACCCTCGCCATCACGGCAGAGCTGGATGAGCCACTCAGTGTAAGATATAACTATCTACTTCTTCTCTCCGAGTGTTATATATATAAGGACGACCAAATAGAAAGTCCAACTAACACAACAAAACCCTTCACAGATCCTCAAACGCAACTTCGACTTCCTCTCCCACGCCCTCAGCACCGCCGTCTTCCGGCGCATCGTGCGCAGGGCCCTCGAGTCGCTACAGGACAACCTCTACGAGAGCGTCCTCGCAGCAAACAGGTTCACAACCCTAGGCGCCGCGCAGTTTCTCCGCGACGTGCACGCCATCTCTGCCATGGCAGACCGGTACGTGCCCGACACCTCAGGGGCTGCCATGGCGTTTCTGGCGGACGCGCTGCGGCTCCTCAACATGCCGGTGGAGGTGGCGGCGGCGGCCGAGGGGGCGGACAAGAAGGAAGGGGAGGCCAGGGCATGTCGCTGAAGCAGGCGAGCGACCGCGTGTTTGTTGATAACAGCGAGGCGAGGAGAGTGCTCGAGGAGCTGGGCATCGAGATGCTGGAGCCTCAGCATGCGAGGAGGATACTGCAGAACCGTGTGGAGAACAGTGACTAGATGAAAAGAAAAAAGTAGATTTAGTCTTGAGGAAATATAAACCGGTCATCACACCAGCCCCTGAAGTTCATCTATTGCCATGTATATCAACCCAATTTTTGCCTTGGTGAAACCGCGGAGGAACCAGGGAAATAATAGTCTTGTATGCCCATTGAAACTCCGCCACCTCTTTCGAAGAACCTCAATAGGGGTAAAAAAAAAAAAAAAGGAAAAGTAAAAGGGAAGTTCCTTGCATCCATTCATGCAACAACGACCACTCTCTCTAGTTGATTGCCCTCCTCGTCATCTCCACAACAGCAAAAGTGCCCGCGCTCACAGGCATCGCCCTCAACAAGGTAGGCCCCAGCCCCCGCCAGAACCCACCCATGCCCTCCTTGGCCCAGGTCTGGGCAAAGCAGTCCCGCATAGACCGATACTTCATCTCGGCGCCGAAGCCGTCCGTCTGCATCTTGCTCTTGACGACGTCGAGCGGGTAGCTGGCCAGCCACAGGGCCTCGCCGGCCAGGCCGCCGTAGAAGGCGATCTTGTAGGCGGGGATGTCGTCGCGCGGGACGGCGTTGCGGCGGGCGTCGGCGTTCATGAGCCACTCAAAGGCAAGGAACCACACGCCGTAGGCCTGGGCCTCGCGGAGGATGGTGACGGCCTCGCCGCGGTAGACGCCGCGCCACAGCCCACCTCCCGGGGCGGCGACGAGCTTGCGCACGCAGTCGAGGGGCCCTGCGTAGAGGCGGGCGGCGGCGCTGTGGGGCTGGGTCTGCAGGCGGATGCGGACGTGCTCGATGGGGCCCGAGATGACGCTGTTGGCGACGCCCGCGAAGGCGCCGGCGGCGTAGTACTGGGGGTAGGAGAGCGGGGCGCCGGGCTGGCTGCCGCGGGTGGTGGTGTTGCGGTCTTCGAGCCAGCGGCGGGCGGCGTGGAAGCCCCCGAACTGGACGGACACGCAGGCGCCGATGCCCAGGAGCGGGGGTGAGCGTGCCCTTGTAGAAGGCCAGGGCGCCCTCGTTGCGCCAGATGGAGGTTGCGGCGCTGAGGGCGGTGGTGGGGGTTGTGGCGGTCTGGAGGCGGACCTTGACTATGTCGAAGGGTTGGCCTGGAGGAGCTGTCAGCTTGGATGGGACAAACTGAATGTAAGAGATGAAGGAGGGGAAGTGAGAGGGAAGAGTCAAGAGGGACGTCTCATGTTAAGTCCTCATCTCATCTCACTCTCTCTCATCTCAAATGAAGCATGGCAACATCGTCACCCTCATCCATCTTCCGTCCTCTTGAGAACTAAACTCACCAAGCAAGACCTGCGCAACACCACCAGCAGCCCCAGAGAACAAATCCTTGGCCGTCTGCGCCGCGCCTCCTCCCTCATGAGGGTGGGCGTCAATATCGGCCGCCGACTCCGCCATGACCACGACTGCTGCTGCTGCTGCTGCGTGCCCACGTCCCCCTTCCTTTTCAATTTCGACCGATTTCTCTCCAAACGAGACAGAAACAAACTGAGATACAAGTTTGTCTTGCACTCGTAAGCAGGTAAGGAGGAGAAGGAGACGGTTGAAATTGAGAGGAGAGAGAGAAAAAAAAGAAAGGACTGAGGAATCAAAAAAGAGAGAAGGAAGGGAAAGCGCAGACAAGCCTAGGCTTAGTAAAACGATTGTGAATGAATAATTGAGGTTTGGCAACAAGAAAAAAGAGGCCGAAGCCGGTCCCGATAAGATAGGGCCCACAGTAAGTAATCCGCAGAGAGGCTTAAGTACTTACCCTTGTCACGGCATGTTCTTTGTGTGAGATTGCGTGCTGGACCACTCAGGCGCTTGGCACTGGAACATACTCAGTACTTACTTACTCTTACTCGTACAGTCATTTTCTCGCCGATTTTTAAGGGTTGTTGATGTGCTTGTTGTGTGGATATTACATACAATACCTACTGCTCTAGTGTAGGCGGGAACAATATTTATTTATTCTTGCTATCTAAGTAATTTTTCAGAAGGAGATGGTCAGACGGATGTAGAGAGGGAGAGAATGTCAGAAGGTCTTGCATATGAATATATGTACACACACACAAACACACTTCAATGACAAGCCACAACATTGATCTGCTGTATTATGTGTTGCCCCTTCTTGTCTAGTAGACTGCACTTCATTCTATCTCTTCTGGGCCTGCTGGGCCTGCTGGTGCATCTGGATGGCCTCCTTCAGCTTGCTGATCACCTCGGGCTGGTTGCTGAACGCCTTCTGCAGCATCTCCTCCAGCTCCCTCTCCACCTTGACCAGGTTCTTGCCCGCCGTCTTCCGCCCGCTCCCCTCCCCGCCCAGCTGCCCCGCCCACCGCTGTGTGAAGCCCCCGACGGCCTGTCGGAGTAGGTCGTCTAGCTGCTCACTCGCATCCTGATGGTCCGACGAGGGCCCCCACTGCCACCAACACCACCACCACCCAGCTGCGGCGTCTGCGCGGGGGTGTTGGCAGCGCCGCGGGACCACAGCGAGGCCGCGCCGGGGATGAAGCTGCTGACGTAGCCTACAAGGTTCTGCGGGGTAAGGTTGTTCCAGATCTGGCCAAAGTACTGCATGTCCGACTCCTGGTTGCGCACGTCGCCGATCTCGAGCGACACCAGCTCGTTCTTGAGGATGAGGAGGTTCTTGAGCATAAACAGGTCCGGGTCCGTGCCTGTTTTGGTCGTCTTGATCCGCGCCTCTGCACGCTGCAGCACCTGGATCGTCTCCTTGACGATCTTGTAAACCACAGGGCTATTGCGTTGCTGTGAAAAATGAACGGTCAGCAACGGCGCCTCCAAGAAAAGACAGAGAGAGAGAGAGAGAGAGCGAGAAACTTACACATCGCTCTTTAGGCATGGACTGGTCAAACATGACCAGCAGCTCCAGGGCCCTCTTGACGGGCGGGTATGCATTGGACGACGCGACCCCGTCGACGACGGGCCCGATCTTGAGTGCATCCGGCAGGACGGTGACCTTGGAGATGGACCTGGCGATCTCGGCCTCGAACGCGCTGTCTGTAAAGACCCACAGGTGCTCCGCCAGCAGCCTGGCCGCCAGCTCCTGGCAGTGCCTCGTGAATGCGGACTCGTCGTCGTCGTAGTCCGAGACGAGGTACTCGTTGGTGATCCACCCCAGGATGTTGCAGATGGTCTGCAGCTTGGCCGCCTGCAGCGCGCCCTGCAGGCTGTTGGCGATTGGGACGACGTTGGTGGCGTTGACCATGACCCTCTGGTGCGACTTGAGCGTCACAAAGGCCGAGTTGGGGTCTGTGCTATAGTGCGGCTCGACGGCAAAGATCTTGGCGAAGAGCATGGCCTCGTTGAACGACCTCTCAAAGCACTGCTTGACGTAGTTGCGCGAGGCCGTCTCCACGGACGCGTCCCTGGCCTCCTTCTTGAATACGTCCAGGTCGTGCTGGATGATGGGCCTGAGGTCCCGGTCCCGGGCGGCGATGTACGCCTGGAAGATGTTGTTGGCCGTGTTGGAGTAGATGTCGGCGTTGGTCCCGGACAGCGCGTTGCCGGACTGGTCGTAGGCCTGGTGCACCACCTTCTGCACGTTCGGGATGAGCGAGTACGAGTCGAGCATCATCTCCTCGAACCGGCCATAGGCCAGCGCGTGCCGGGCCGACTCTGACTTTGTGCCTGCGATCTGCCTCGATATGTCTGCCGAGACCCTGTCGAGCCGGCTCTGCAGGCCGACCTCGAGCAGGTGCAGGGCCTTGGTCAGGAGCGCCTGGTAGCGCGCCAGGTACGACTCCGAATCCCTGTACGAAGGGTTCTTGCCCATGAAGGCGATGCAGGCGTCCAGATTTCGTAGCGTCTCCCCAAACGACTCGTCCTCGACCTGTCTGCCCGCGCCGGGGGCATTGAGGCGCCGCGTGACGTTGTCGATGTACGCGTAGTAGTGCAGGTCTGTGCCGACCTCGTCCGCCAGCACCTCCAGTCGTCTCTGTTCCGACAGCAAGCCCTCGCACTGCGACTGGAACGTGCTGGTCTGCTCCTCGACGCCGCGGAACGACTCCGAGAGGGAGGCCAGCAGCTTCAGCGCGCTGTTGGTGTCACCGATCAGCGTCTCCAGGTGCCGCTCCGTCATGGCCAGCTGCTCGCCGTATAGGGTGTACTCCTGCTGCCCCGCGTTCAACAGCAGCTCATCCTCCAGGATGTCGTCCAGCGCGTGGTCTCCCTCGAGGAGGAGGGCCTCTGTCCCCGGCAGTGCTAGTGCGTCCAGGCTGTTGTCCCGCCTCTGCGCCCGGCTCTTCTTCTTCTTCCTCTTCTGCTTCTTTTCGACAGACCCATGTTCCAGCTGTTCGGCGCGTAGGATATCGTAGAAGTCGGAAATCGAGCGTGCTCGCCTGGAGAGGCCTGGTTCCGGGGGAGTCATCATCGTCCTCCTCTAGCAGCTCCTCCAGGTCCTCGACGGCCTCGCCTGTCCCATTGGGCCCCTATCAATTGCGTCAATACAAGGGCTACTGACTACTGAGGAGAGAAATGGACGAATCCGGTGTGTTGTGCTACGAACATTTGGCTGCTGGAGCAGGGACTCGCGCCTCCGGTGGCCGTAGCTCTGTGAGGGCGCCTTCCTGTGCTGGGGCTGGGGCTGTTGCTGCTGGAGCTCTGGTATGTAATTATACCAGGAGTCCTCGTACATCTTGGGAGAGGGTGCTACTCCTCCCCTGATCCTATGGTCGGGGCGTGGATGTCGGTTGTGGAGGGGTTGGCGGTGGAGGGTGTGGGATGTGGGATGTGGGTTGTAGCGAGGCTTCGAGAGCTGTGTCAGCCCTGTTCGATGGGCGCTGTGGTAGTGCCAGATTGCACTACAGCCGAGATGCAGCAGTGGCCGAAGGCCTGGGTGGCCTGCTGTGGTCCAAAAGCTATAGTGGGTCTTGCCGCTGTGGAGTAACTACAGTACAGTACCCATACCTACTAAGTACATACTCCTACAGTGTCTTACTTACTAGGTAATTACAGTAAGTAAGTACGTCCGTACACAGGACGCCTCCGTTCTTGATGAACCGTCTGACGATCTGTGGGTTGAATTTTTATAGGAATGATAAGTAGTTTATAAAACAAATGATAGTTCAGTAGAGATAATTTCTCAACTCCGCATCATTTTGAGATTGATTGTTTTATATTGGTAACTATATACTCAAGTATATTTATTGTAAGCGATGATCTTAACAAGCTGTTATGTGCTGCGCACTATCTCAGTTGCCAGTGCATGCCAAGTGCAGATGGGGACAAGGGTCAGAGCTAAGCTCCAGAGTCCTTAGCGATTCTTCTTCCACTCAGAGCCTTTGCTTTAGTAAAGTTCATCGCACCCGCCTCGAATGACCTCACCACTTGAAAGCACCCCTCCAACGGTCGCTGGTTTATCCGATTTGTTGCCTGAATCTACTTGCAACACCCTTCATGGAGCAGCAATGCCTCCTTAATTAAGAATTTAACCTACAAATTTCTAATCTGCTCTGACGAATTGAGTCTCTTCACCAACCTGGAACAAGAAGTCGTCTTTTGTCTTCTGGCCACCAGCAGACATGTCGACCCTCGCACCAAGACTTGCCCTGCGACAGCCTCCGTACCTCTTCTCAGCCAGGCGCACCGTCACAAGAGTCAGCCCTGTGCGCTACTCCTCCTCATCCTCCTTCTCCTCGTCGAAAACCTGCCGCCGCCGCTATGCAAGCTCGTACCCGGGCCATCCGCCCCCACCACCACAGCGCGGCGGCGGTGGTTCCAAGGTCGTGCCCGTCCTCGGCGGCCTCGCAGTGGGCGGAGCCATAGTCGCAGGCGCGGTCTATCTCTACCCCATCCTCATGGGCACCAGCGGTAGCACTGAGCCCGCCATCCCACAGGCGGAGATCGAGTTCGAAAAGAAGCGCAAGGCGCCCAGGGACAAGGAGGACAACCGCGCCCTCCTGTCTTCGCAGCACATCCAGGTCAAGAACAGCTGGGAGAACCCGGGGGTGTATGCCTGGGGCTCCAACTCGGGGCGGGCGGTGGCGCCCGAGTCCAAGGAGGCCGTGGTCAAGACGCCGCGCCGCATCGCCTGGTTCGACGGGATGTTGCTGCGGGATCTGAAGATGGACCAGACGTTCGGCGTTGCCGTCACGGAGCAGGGCGATCTGGTGCAGTGGGGCAATGGGTACTGGGCTGAGGACCCCAGGCCCAGCTATACACTGAGGGGGAAGGACATCGTGAGGCTGGCCATATCCAGAGACCGCATCCTGGCGCTGTCTGGAGGCGGCTCTGTCTACTCGCTGCCGGTGGCGAGGTCAGACCAGCTGGGCGGCGGCGGCGGCAGCAGCACCAGGCCTGGCGATCAGTCATCGTCGTCATCATCCTCATCGTGGTTCTCGTTCTGGTCGAGCCCTGGCGCGCCCATCAGGTATCGCCAGATCAAACCCGACAATCTCGGCTGGGGAGAGAAGGTCGTGGACATACAGAGCGGGCAGGAACATGCGCTCCTGCTGACATCATCCGGCCGCGTGTTCTCTACGGCCTCGAGCACCGAAAACTTCCCGTCCAAGGGCCAGCTGGGCGTCGCGGGCCTGACCTGGCTCACGAGGCCACAGGGGCCGGTCGACCAGGCGCACGAGATCAGCACGCTCAAGGGCTTCAGGGCCAAAAAGATCGCCGCGGGCGACTACCACTCGCTCGTGCTGGACGACCAGGGCCGGGTGTTTGCGTTTGGCGACAACTCGGTGGGCCAGCTCGGCTTCCCGGCCGACTCGGACGCGGCAACCGTCGACGTGCCCTCCCTGCTCCCCTTTAACAAGCTCTACCGGGGCACGGAGCTGGCACCCAGGGTGACGTCGATCGCGGCCGGCGGGTCCAACTCCTTCTTCACCGTGGACGCCACGCGGCTGCCCACAACACAGTCTGTCGACACAGAAGCAGCAGCAGCAGCAGCAGCAGAGATTACGGCGCCGGCACGGGCCCTGGCAAAGTGGTGGCCGACACGTGGGCGACGGGCGAGGGGATCTACGGGTGTCTTGGCACGGGCCGGTGGACGCACGTCTCGAGCGGGCCGACCAAGATCAAGGCGCTGTCGGGCCTGTTTGAATGGGACGAGAAGGCCAGCACTGTAGTGCCGATCCGGCTGGCGCGGATGTCGGTCGGGACGACACACACGGCGGCGGTCATGGACAACGTGACGTACGTGGATGCCTCGGGGCGGACGGGCGCCAACGACACGAACTGGGGTGCGGATATCGTGTGGTGGGGGGCAACGAGTTCTACCAGCTGGGCAACGGCAAGAGGACCAACTCGAACGCGCCCATCTACATCGGCCCGCTGGACGGGGGCTCGGGCGACGCCAGGGCGGGCAGGAAGGGGGAGGAGCACAGGTTCCAGATCACGCCGCGGCAGACGGTCAGGTTGGGAGAGGGAGGCAAGGGCAGGAAGGTGAGCGTTGAGCAGAGGGTAGAGTGTGGGCGGTATGTGACGGCTGTCTACTCAGGGACGTGAAGGGTGAAGGTGGTGAAGGGAGAGTCAGTCATTGGAGAACTGGGTATGAACTACTACCACTACTGCGACATCACGATGCTCTCTCTCGCCTCAGCAGCTAGAGGTTACGAGAGCAAGGACAGGCCCTTCATGAGTCTAGCTGATCGGCTCATGACTAAGGAATCTATCCCAAACGTTTTGTGTGTATATTAATTAGCACTATACTTGGCAGTCTGGGTACGTATATTCTCCCCTCATAGGTCTAACTAAATCCTAAGATATCAGATCGCGTAGTGATTATTTTTTTTAAAAAATAAATAAATAATGATATGATATGAATGTTCAACAATCTGGGGTGAACCCTACCTGACCCGAGAGGATGGATCTAAGTCCTCACGTGTGTCGCAATAGCCCGGATCTCGTTTCAGCTGCTAGGGGATTTATCAGATCCCTATGACGCAGTTTATGCAAAAAGGAGGTGTGCACATCCATGTCTGCAGGAGGAGGGATAGAAAGGAAGAGAGTGAAGAACTAAATCCGCAATTTGTAATTGTTGGGGTTGGGTACTTACTTACTTAGTATAAGAAGGTTTTGAGGTGTGGTGTGCAGGTGTCATCCGTCCTGTTGGGCCAACAGATCAGTGATTGATGGTGGTGGTGGTGATGATGATAACGAGAATGGTAAATGATCATGATATTGATGATGATGATGACGATGCAGGCTCTCCTTGAGCAGGCTACTTCTCTTGTTTGCACTTGGGTTTTCTCTCTTCTTTTTTTTTTTTTCCTTTCCTCCTCTCTTTCCCCTGCTTTTTTTCCTCTTCTCCTTAATCATCATCCTCATCTCCTTTTTCTTGAAATACCCCGTCCCTCTTTCTCCAGTATTATCTTGTAAGGCAGACAAACCTTTATATGAGATCGGAGAATAATCATCAATAGTGTGGCAATACTTGTAATTCATCCCGTCTTGCCCTGTCGTCTGCGGGCGGATCCCCTCGCATGGGTTGGATGTACTATGTACGGACGGGCACCCCTACACCTTGGCTCCCACATCCCCTAAACTTAGCAACAGAGGGTCCCAGGGTACTGCCAGCTGCGCGCTGCACACCTACTGTGCATATCAACGTCACATCCCAGACCTTGTCGGTTCTGTACCCTTACCTAGTATCCACACCCACATGCATGCACCTACAGCCTGGCCCATGTCAACGGATTTAAAGAGGGAAAAAAAGAAAGAAAAAATCATCTCCCCCTCCTTCCATAGACCTAGCTAGATCCACAACCAAGGACGAGCAGCTGATGACGGACCAGCCTCTGTGACCTCACTGAGGCAGGCTGTTTTTTTTTTTTCCTTCTTCTTTCTTCCTTTTCTCTTCTGTCTTTCTTTTGTGTGTGTGTGTATAACAGTGTATGAGAGACTGCATGGGAGAAATGTGAGAGAAAAGAAAGGGAAGAAACGACAACAAAAAGAAGATCCTCGACTCGGACAAACAAAGGGGATCCGTCGTCGATGACGATACGAAGCATACGACGACGACGATGACCAGGAACCGCGATAAACGACGCCAAGTCACACGTCCTCCTCACCTGTCTGCTACTTCTTCTTCTTCTGCTACACTTACGACCAATCCTTCGTCCTCTTCTCTTGCGTCGATCCACTCATCCTCCCTCGAGACAGACAACCCCCACGCCTGAGTGGTCACTCGCTTGTCTCCGTCCTCGCTCCTCAACGTTACATTCCAGCATTCACCATCGCGCTTGTCGGATTGTTTTTTTTTTTTTTTTTTTTGCCCCTCTATTAGAAATCGAAACGGGCCAAACGGAGGGCAGCAACGAACTCTCTCTCTCTCTCTTTCTCTCTCTTTTCCCGTCGCCGAACGAACCGCTGCTGCTACTTGGGCTTGGCTGCGTTGCATTGCTTGTGCATGTGTAAGCTAACTCTAAGTTTTAAGTACTTATACTTAGGCCAAGCCAGCCTTATCAATCTTCGGATCCTTGTCCTGTCTTGGAGCTGCAGCTGCTTATTTTTACGCGGATGACACCATCCTGCAGCTCACGCGACATCGTTATATCACACCAGAGAGATCGACTGGGCTCTTTTTTTTTTTTTTTTTTTTTTTTGTTGGTGGCTGTTAACGAGGGGCCTGGCTGCCTTTTCAAGGGAAACACCTGATTGGGTTTTACCTCTTTCGACGAGGACCTCCGCGACACCCGAGACCAAAACCCAAGACCACAGACAAGACAGTGAAGTGCTGTTGTCGTCATCTGCGTTCTGGGCGCAGGTTGGGCCCCGCGGTTGACCCACAGAGCAGATCTCCCACGCAGGTTCCGCCCCGCGAAAGTCAAAGAGAGAGTGCGATCTGCATATTACAGGTCCAACGTCGTGCGCCCTCTGCAAAGAAAGGACTTGATTCCCTCTTAGAGAGAGAGGAGAGCGGTCGCAGCGTCGTCCTCGTCGTCGTCCTCCAACGTCCCAAGGCTGCTCAACTACCCAGTCTCCTCGACCACCGTTCCTCGTCCTCCGTCCTCGTCCTGTTCCTCCTCCTGCAGGGACGCCCACACACCTCACGAGCACTCGCGATGGACCGTCTACGGTCAGGATTCCACAGGAAGTCTCGAAAGGAATCGCCCTCCCGCCCGACGATCATCACAGACGCGAGCATGACCACCACAGCCACAGCAGCTAGCAGCGGCCGCAGCTCTGGCAAGACGACCCCCGAGCCGGGCACCCCACAGCCCCTCCAGATTCCCTCCGTGCCCAACAAGAAGACCCCCCCTTCCGCACCCTGCGCGACCTCAGCCGCTCCCACAAGCGCGCCCGCTCCCCCGCCGCCGGCTCCGAAGGTGCCAGCTCGCCCGTCTCCGCCCTCAGCGCCCGCAACAGCCCCATCGACAGGTTCATGGCCTCGCCCCACCCCCTGAGCGCCGTGTCGAGAACAAACGACCACCAAGACCACTACCAGCATGGCGACCACGAGGACGAGGCGATACGGCAGCGCCAGCAGCAGCAGCAGCAGCAGCAGCAGGAAGGGCGGCAGGAAGGGCGGCCGCGAATACCATCGTTCCTGACCCTGTCTTTCCACGAGATCAATGCGAGGTTCCACGAGATCGCCTGGCTAGAGCGCCACCGCATAGCCCAGAGCATAGCAAACCCGTCTCCGGACTTCCGCTGGGCGTGCGTCACGGGCGGCCACCTGCGCAAGCTGGACAGGTACATGAATATACAGCCGTGGCAGAACAACCGCGTCAGGCTGCGCGTGCCCGCCGGGAAGCAGGACTACATCAACGCCTCGCCCATTTCGCTGAGCCCCGTCACATCAGCAGCAGCAAATACGACAGTACGAACACCACGGCGGCAGGACGGCACTGGGGATGCCAACACACAACCACCAGAGGAGGGAACAACCGGCGGCGCGGTTGGGGGCAGCAGCAGCAGCAGCAACAGCTCTGAGGGGGCATCATCGGACCGGTACATCGCCATGCAGGGGCCCAAACACAAGACGACGGACCACGTGTGGCGCATGGCGGTCGAGCAGCTCGAGAGCCCCGGCGTCATCGTCATGCTGACCCAGACGCACGAGGCCAACGTCGAGAAGTGCTACCCTTACTTCCCGCGCAGCCCGGACGACCCGCCGCTCGAGGTCGGCCGGAAGGACGAGTTTGGCGACGGGTTCCGCGCCAGCGTACGCTGCGAGGCCATCGAGGACACCGAGGCTCACGACGCCATCGAGCTACGGAAGCTGGTGATTCGGGTCTATAAGCGGTCGAGCAAGAAGAAGAAAGAAGCAGCAGCACCACTCGTCAACGGCTCTGCCCCGGTCGAGGCGACAACACCGGCCGCCGAGTCCAACCTTGTCGACGAGAACGGCGACGTCAAGATGCTCTCGCCGTCCAAGACTTCGCCCGACGAGGATGGGGGCGCATCCGCCCGATGTGATGACGAGGACGAGGATGAAGACGACACCAATGACAACAACAACGACGACGCAGACAGCGTGACCGTCGAGCTAGGCCAGCCAGTGGAGGACACATCCCAAGACAGCGTTGAGACAACACTCCAGCACCAGCAGCAGCTGCCCGCCAAGGACCTCACTCTCCCTGCTGCCGCCGCCGCCACTTCTGCCGCCACGGCCACCTCCACCGACGAATATGAGGAGCGCACGGTCTGGCACTTTCTATACAAGAAGTGGCCCGACTTTGGCGTCCCGCACCTCAGCGACCTCGACAGCTTCTTCACGCTGATGCGCCTATCGCGCGAGCGCAACGCCAGCCCGTCGAACCCACGCATCGTGCACTGCAGCGCCGGCGTGGGCAGGAGCGGCACGTTCATCGCGCTAGAGCACATCATGCGGGAGATGGACGCCGGCGTGCTGGAGAATTGGGACGCCAGGGATACCAAGGTTCCTCCCACCACCACTGACGCCCGGATGGACCACAGTGGTAGTACCGCTGAGGGGCGGCGCGAGGACGATGCGGACAGCATGGAGGGCCAGAACGGCCACCTTGAGAATCCACCACCACCAGCAGCGGCAGCAAGGGAGGAAGAAGAAGAAGAAGAAGAAGACGTCGACCCGGGGCAGAAGATGGACGTCGAGGACCCGCCGCCGGACGAGCTGGAGCTCCACGCCCAGGTGATCGCCCGACACGCCAGCGACGACCTCATCTTCCGCACCGTCAACCAGCTCCGCGAGCAGCGCCGCAACATGGTCCAGGCCGAGACCCAGTTCCACTTTATCTATGAGGTCGTCCGCAAGGTGTGGGAGGAGCGGTATGGCCCTCCGCCTCTTGCTGCTGCTGCTGCTGCTGCTGCTGCTGCTCCTCCCTATAGTAATAACAACAACGACGACGCTGGCAGCGCCACGATGACTACTCCTACTACCGCCACCACCACCACCACCACCACCTCTAGGTCTGCCGTGAGTGGTCGCCCGCCCCGGCTGGCGGACCTCGACGGCGAGCCTGCGGCCAAGAGGTTCGAGTTTGACCCTTTTGTGGAGCCGTAGGGACCGCCCGTGGGAAGGGATCTGCCCCGCTGGGGAGCAAGATGACAACGTCGATAATGACGATGACAATGACAACGAGAGGGCGGACGGTGGTGTGTTATCAAGAACTGTTACCAGCAGGCAGCAGTGGAGGAGAAGAAGAGATGGGCCTGGAGGGTTCTTGATACCCATACCTCCTGGTCCTGAAGGAAGTGGTGGTGGCCTTCTGCAGAGGTTAAGAAGGAGTATGAGACAAGTGAGTTTCCAGAGTGTTTAGAAAGATGGAGGGAGTGAGGGGAATTTTGTCTTTTGTATGCATGGGATGGGGGGAAAGAAGGAATCATGGGTGGGGAGGCCATTGTGTGTGTGTGTGTGTGTCGGGCACCCTTTTCGCCTGACTGCTCAGCATGTTTGTTGTGGCTCTTGCACATATCATCATCTTCATACCCAGGAGTTTTCCCTGTTTCCAGTGTGCATTTAGGAAAAGGGGTTTAGGTTATTAGGGTAGGACAGTGTCAGGTCAGGCCCAAGGTTCAGGGTATAGGATAGGGCAGGACTGGGCAGGGCGGCATACTCATCATTACTACAAACTTAATAATTCATACATTCCCTCCAAGGTCTAGAAGAAGAGAGGGTATGAACTGTCAGATCGGAGGGGTTTCTCCGCCTGTCATGACTACCAGGGCAGTGTGCAACAGTAAAAGTCATTGTTAATTGGCATTATTCCTACAGCTGACAGGCTTGGAGCATTCCAAAATTGAAAATGGTGATTGGCATATCTTGATCATCTTTAAAGAGCCTGCTTCTTGATATGCTCATGATCACCCTCCAGGCTATGTTGGGTTCCAATAAATCCATAATCATTATACTCTATAAAGATTATTCTCGGTCATTCATCTCACGATATTGAATATTAACCCTTAAATACTATATCTACTTAGGTATAGATCTATCGTCAGGATTGTCCCCAACCTATGACCATAGCCTCAAGTACTACCTAGGTACTACAAAATCAAGTGTTTAGCAGATGAGGAGTATCCATCGTATGTTCCCCGCATAATCACCTGTCTAGACCCCCTCACGGTCGTTGCGAATAGCACAACTTGCCGCCTGGGGGTAGAGTCTGAATAGCACGTCCAAGTTGATTTATCCGAAAACCGATAGAAATGCCGAGGCTACTACTTACGCAGTTACTGACTTTTGACTTCGAGACAGCACCACCTAGGACGTCAGAAAAGTGACAGCAAAGTCTCAGAAGCGCCCTTCAACAGCCGGTTTCTCTCAAAAGAGGTGACATGTTTGCCGTGCCTCGGCGATAGTTAAACTCGTCCATCAGAGTAGATAATAAGGTCCAGCTTGACTAAGCGCTTAGTATTCTATCTTGTCAGTCAGGTTCGCATTTTATGCATTGTCCGTAGGCCGATGGCACATTTATCTGAAGCGCGTTAGGCACTGACCTAGGCACTTCACATATCATCACTTCTGATATTCTTTTCTTTTCTTTTTGGAATCCAGCATCCCTCTTCCTCAGAGTAAAAGTAAACTCAAACAATGGCCTCCTCCACCCAAACACAACCTCCCACCAGTCTCCTCCTCCGATGGAGGCGGGACCCTTCTCCTCCACGACCAACACAACCACGTCGTGCCCACCAAATCCGACCTCCTCATCCAAAAACAACCTCATCACCAAGATCAGCCCCTCGATACCCGGCGACGCCGGCGCCACCACTGCCGCCAGGGTCATCGACTGCACCGACAGGATCATCTCCCCAGGCTTCGTCTCCACCCACGCCCACCTCTGGCAGACCCAGCTCAAGGGCCAGCACGCCAACCACACCTCGTTCCAGTACCTCCCCCGCGGCCGCGAGGTCGGGTCCCTGTACTCGACCTCGGACCTCTTCTGGGGCCAGCTGAGCGGCGCCCTGGAGTTCCTCGACGCGGGCACCACCACCGTCGTCGACTACTCCCACCTCAACCTGGGGCCCCAGCACCCGCGCGTCGCCGTCCAGGCCCTCGCCACCTCCGGCCTGCGCGCCGTCTACTGCTACGGCCCGCAGCACCGCGTTGTGTCCTGGGACCCGCTGCAGACCGATGAGGACGTGACCGACCCGGCCGTGCTGCAGGACTGGCGCGCGCTGGCTGCTCAGCTGGGACAGGACAAGGACGGTGGAGGCAGCAGCAGCAGAGTCAGCGTGGGCTTCGCCATTGACAACCTCTTTGTGCCCCCCGACAAGCTGAAGAGCATCTACACCGCCCTGCGCGCCGGCCTCCACCCTGCCAAGGTCATCACCAGCCACGCCGTGGCAGGGCCTGCATGGGGTAGGGACCGCCTCTATGCCGCAAAAATCCTCGGCGAGGCCGGGCTGCTGGGGCCGGATGTGCTGCTATCGCACTGTAACGGGCTCTGGGAGGAGGATGTGGGGTTGCTGAGGAAGGGGGGGCTTTTGTGAGCTCGACGCCTAATACGGAGATGCAGATGTGAGTACTCCTTGTTACCTGTTCTTTCCAGAGAGAGAGAGAGAGAGAAACTGCTTGCAAGCACTCAACCTCTGAGATTGAAAGAAAAATCACTGACGAAAACGCTACAACTTTCAGGGGCCTGGAGCCGTTAGTACGTGGCGGTCGATGCTGGAGGGCGAGGTGGGCAGTCTGGGAATAGACTGTCACTCCTGGGGCACAAGTTACATGCCAACCCAGATGAACCTGATACTGCAACAGAGGCGTCTGTCAAGGGCGCAAGAGCTGAGCCGGAACGCAGGACAGTGGCCCAGGCGCGTCGAGGGCACGGCCGAGCAGGCCTTCAACCTGGGCACGATCGCGAGCGCGAGGGCCGCTGGTCTGGCAGACGAAGTCGGCAGGCTGAAGGAAGGATACAAGGCCGACCTCGTGGTGTTTGACGGCTCGAGCCCCGGCATGCTGGCTGCTGCGGTGCAGGATCCCGTCGCGGCCGTGGTGCTGCACTCCAGCATCAGAGATATCGACATGGTCATCGTGGACGGGGTGGTGAGGAAAGAAGGGGGCAAGTTGTGTGATGTCCGCGTCGAGAAGGCTCCCGGGGGGCTGCGGCAGGAGGAGGAGGCTGTTCGTGTTGGCAGGGCCATCTCGTGGCGCGAGGTTGTGCAGGAGACGCTGAAGAGCAGAGAGCCCCTCAAGGAAAAGACGCAAAGATTGACTTTGGCCCGGCCGAGGAGGGTATTATGAACATGTACTATGTGGACCGGTCTGCAATGGTGGAGCAATAATTAACTCGAGGGCTTGGATGCTCGGTATTGTGAGGGACACACCAGCAATTCTATGCAGAATGGTTGTGATAGCTGTTCAATATCTCCGGTCACTATTTGTCACCGCAGTGAGAATAAATATCACAATAGTCTTACTATGATTAGAACTAGATGCAAAGCCTAAGTAAGTACTTGCCAAAGAAAATCTCAACCATAACAATATTATAATTAAGCATTTGCCATAGTTATTTAATACAAGTTGGGTACTTGGTATCTAGGATATTACCTGTTTCCTTTTCAACCTAACTAATTCTTGACATACTTGCATATGATTAATGCTAATTACTTTTTGCAGAGATGGAACTAGCACAGTAGGCAAATAACACATAATTAAAGGAACATGAGACTATGGGCAGGTCATGGTCAGCCATGCCGCAATTATATTTGCAAAGAAAATGTGTTTCAGTGAAATCGAACACCGATACTAACAGGCATGTGTATGAGATATACTGGAGATGTAATGTCATGTTCAGTCAGATAAGAGGTTTCATGTCTTTCAACAACAGATTGCCTCTATGTAATTGCTTAGTACTTGGTTCACAGGTAATCCGGGCTGGTTCATGGCTGCATCATGTATGTCTATTGTTTTAGACTGGTGTCTTCTATGGCTTGAGACAAGTTAGTTCTCTTGTACTCACTAGACTGGATTTATTTCAAGTATAAATGCCCATATCATAATGGTGGTATAATTAATGTGAACAACTATAGTAGATAACGCGCATCATGTGGCTTTCAACAACCCAGACTTCGAGTCTGAGAGTAGTATTTGTTGGAAAGTGAGAGGAGGAGCAACTAGAGAAGGGAGGAAGGGTGTGGTTCGGGGCATAGCAGGTGAAAGCAGACAGGTTGTCAGGTTGCTGTCCTCACTCCATAATTATGGTAGCTCCCCAAAGACAAAGACATCAAATTCCATATTGATCTCATGACAAGGCTGACGTGGCCAATGCTCCGCGATGCCTCATTCAGAAACACACATGACGTTGAGCGACCTCATCTTGCCCTGCCCTCCATAAAGCTGGACCGTCAGGATGGAGAGATCGGTGGCCACAATAGGTAGGATGGAGCCGGTCCAGCCGCCAGCAAAAGAAAGGCCTATTACTTTTCTCACATATTACTTTTCATCCAAGAGTCATAAGCGAGCCCTTGCAAGAACGGAAGAACAGCCTGTGCGGAACAGAACTTACAGAACCAGGGGTTCCTACACGTCCTTAATCTCCAGCCGAGCTACTAGTTATATTATGGCAAAATCAGAATCAAACAAACTGTCTCATATGTCTGAAAGGAGAGAGGAGGTGTTGGAGAGAGAGGGGGGGACACAACTTCACCGCTGATCCGGATCGTCTTCCTTCTGAAAGTTGCATGCATGCATGCGCACCAATACGGCAACCAACAGGGGACAAGATGTGACCGATGACTGTATAAGTAAGTACCAGACTAGGCCATCAGAAGCAGAGGAATGATGCGAAACCGGCCACACATGCACAAGCATACACACCACCATTGCCCGCGATCTGCCCTCTGTTCTGCACTGCTCTTGTCTGCTCTTTAGGAGCAGCCGGACCGAAGCGGCTAAATTTCGACGAAACCAGGCCATCTTTGTGTGACGAAACCCTCCAAAATGACCTATCACTCGCTACCCCTGGGGAGAGTCTTCCTTTTTGGGTAGGCTGTATGTAGGTAAGACTTTACTACTCTCCCGAACCACGGGCGTGGGTCGCTGTGGCTTGTCTCGATGTCCTCAGAATGTGAAATGTTTTCTTTTTTCCGGAGCTCGTCACACACACACACACACACACACACACACACACACACACAGTCCCATTCAAGTAAAAATGCCTTTATTGCTTTCTCCTCTCTCTTTTCGTATCAACAAGCCCCTTCCCTCTGCTGTCAACCCACCTTGATCGCTGCCCTCGGGCCGACGGGTGTCCCAGAGAAGGAAGCTTGAGGCCCAGCGTATTTTTCCTTCTCAATTGGTCTATTTGTTGCTGAATCACGACGAGGGGTGGGTTCGACAGGTGGGTGACATGTGCCACATACAATAGTAGTAAGTACTCTCTATGCGTACGTACGTAATCTTGCAACCCCCCAAAACATTCCCTGATTAGGGCTCTACCGCCCATCCTGCCTTGCATGAGGGGCACCTGCCCCTCCCCTCCACCTCTGTTTCTCCTCTTTTCTCGGGCTATAAGTACTATGTACTTGTGCTGCAGGTCTGTAGCCGAGTGTCACCGTCTTGCAGGGTTGCAGCGCTTGCTTTGCTGCACATGTCAGTGGTCAACAAACGCGCCAACCAACATGCAAAGCCTTCTTGGCAAACACAACCCTCTCTCCCTGTCTCCCTCTCCCCTCCCCCTTCCCCTCCTCCTTTTTTGTTTCTTCTTTTGTATTTCTTTACTATAGTACTACTTATATGTACCATCATCCTATGCCTGATTCGTGAACATGACCACCTCGGCATCCTCCGGGTGGCAGAATGAATCTCCGCTCGAAGCGAGCGAGCCGACGCATGCGGGGACCGGATAGAGTAAATATCTCCTCGGACCCCCTCTACCACCTTGACGTCGTTTTTCTATCCTTGCCCTTCGAAAGACTTTTTCTGGTTGTATGCACACATGGTGACCATGTGAACATGACGAAGCACAGAAAACGCAGCACGAGAGAAACACAGACAGAGAGACAGAGAAAGAGGGGCTGCAGGATTACGGTTATCTGTTGTCCGTGACACAGACAAAGTTCAGCAGGGGCACGTGTCTGGCAACAGGATGAGAGGCGTCACGACCGGTGAGCTGGTCTGTTCCTCAATGTGAGATTTTGGTCTGATATTAATGAAGTTTTAAAAAAAAAGAAATAAAAAAGCGCCAATCAAAGAAGAAAATAATTAAACCAGACCCACCCCTTCTGACGCCGGGAGCTGGTGGGGAGGAGGCGGAGGGGAAACACGCCCCTGTCAGCCCTGAAATGAGCATCAAGTGACGGCATAGGTTGCAGTGGCCGGCCGAGAGAGGGTTGGGCAAAGCATACCGTGTGTGCCCGATACTACCAAGGAAGTACACAGATACAAGTACTATATAGTACCAGAGCAGAATGAGTGTGATAATTAGCAGATGTGCGCCCAATGGGGTCCGTCCGGGTCGTGTCAATGGGTGCCGAGTCAGGGCCCACTCCCTGGATTGGGCTTTGAGACCTCCAAGTAAACTCAAAAACAAAAAGATCAAAGCAAGAGGAAGAAGGAAAAAAAGAGCTGTTAGATCGTCGTGCAGGTCCCGATCATCATCATTGTCCTGCGATCAGCAACATGTGGGTATCACTGTACATAAGCGATGGTGGGAGGATGCAAGGGAAAATCAAGGATAAAGTGATCATGGGAAGCGAGGTCGGGCCTTGAGGGGGTTGCAGTTGGTCCTGTAGACGGGGCAGAAGCACTGAAGATCCGGGGTAAACAATACTGCATGTGATGGGTAGACGGAAGAATTAACAGAGCTGGTATTGCGTGCCTGAGAGATGAAGGAAGGAGAGGGGGGGAAAGATAATATGGAATAGATTATAAGCTTGATGGAAGAAATGAGAACGAGAAAAAGGAAGAATAAAAAGAAAAAGCTACCATGTGTTCTCATCATGACGGCCGTCTCTAAAGGCATCATCATCATTATCTTCATCTTCTTATGAGGGACTCTGAACTCTCTCTCCGACTCTCCTGTCAATGCACATACACACCAGAAACTGCGAGCCAGGCAGGGTCAGGGCTGCCCGGGACAAAGAACGGCAGACGGCCCTTCGTCGGCATGATACGTAGTCGTCTGACCGTCTTGGCCCCGCTCCCACACAACTCGGGAAACGCTGCTCCCATCCGGGGTAGGAAGCTCGTCTCGTCTCATCCCAAAAAAAAAAAAAAAAAAAGAAGGAAAGGAAGACCCAAAAAGGGCCCTCGGCGTCGGCGACTTTTTTCTTTGGGGGGGGGGGGGGTCTCTGTTACACGTCCAATCTCCCTTCTGACAAGCCAGCAGGCTGGGCAAAAGAGAGGCTGAGAGGGAGAATGGAGGCACACCAAAAACCCTCAACAACGTCCCCAGCCTCCCCCTCCCCCTCCCCTTTTTCATTTTCACCTCTCGTTCAGCTTATTTCTCTTTCTCCTTCTCTTTTTTTCTTCTTTTTTTTTTCTTGCTCTCTGCTGAGCGAGGATGTTCAAACGGCGCTACCGTCATAGCACCATGTAACTACGGTACCTGACAGCTCGGATGAGGCGTTCGCGTGGATTAAATTCGAGTTCCACCTAGGCTTGAAACTCCACTGATTAATCTCGATCTGCCACGACGCACCCATGTCCTGCTGATTCCCACGCAAGGCGATTCGCGGATCCAGCTTCTCGGGCTCCATTCTTTTCCGGCTTTCTCTCTCTCTTTTCCCCTTGTCTCTCTCTTTTCCCCTTGTCTCTCTCTTTTTTTTTTCTCTCTCTTCCTTCTAGAATTAAGGGCTGGGTAGGCTATACTGTAGTAGATACTGTAGCAGTGGTAGCCCCGTCTCAGGATATCGTACCCTTCCAAGGTTGTGTGCCCCTTGACTCATATGTTTCCCCTACTACGTAACTTTTTTTTTTCTCTCTCGGCCTCTGCGCAACAAGGCCCACCTGTTCCTGTCTCCGTTCCTGAGATGTGAGGGGCAGTCCCAATTGTGATGAGACCCACCCCTCCACAATGCCACGACTTTCTTCCCAGAGCCCTGCCACACGGGGGAGAAAAGGAAGAAAAATAGGAAAGGAAGGAAGGAAATGCTACATACATTCTATAGCCAAAGTGTGTGTGTGTGTGTGAGAGAGAGGACGAGATAGGTAGGATATTCCGGTCGTCGTGGATTGGGGCTGCCTTTACAGCCACCACCTTTCTAATGGATATATACTATGTCATAATTAACAGACATATCTTGCTTCTTCTGGCCCTCTCCTACGTCAACACCAGTTCCGTTCCTGTATAAGTCAGCCATTCAGCCATTCGCCTCCTCCTTCTGACGTCCCCGCCCCTCTCACTCACTGGGCATTGGATTGTCACGTCGAGCAGGCAGACGTCAGACGTACAACGAGACAACGTTCTCTGTTGCACGTGCTGGCCGACCTGAAAGCAACAGACTCCTACAAGAACAACCCTTCCCAGGCTGAACACGACACTCCTTGCTTAGCTTTGGCCTTGTTGCCTTGCCTGTCTCTACCAAAGTCATCTTGCCACTGACAGTATATATGAGCAGCTGCCAAGAACATTGGGCCTCCTGCTCCTTCTTCTTCTTCTCCTCCTCGTTCTCGTTCTCGGACCAACAATCCTCGCCGATATAGTATCATCTTTTTCCCCCTTCCTCTGCCTCCTCCTCTCTCTTCTTTCTTCCCCAAAAAGAAAAGGCACAAGAACCCGGCCTAGTCCTCCCTCTCTCTTCCGATCCCTACACCCTCATCCCTACCCGCATCCCGCTGCCGACCCTCCGCCTGCCCACCGACCCCAAGGCGCCCCAGCGACGGAGGGCGGAAACCCAACACACACTCACACACACCCACACGCGCGCCACACAGACACGCCCGAGTAAGATCGCTTCCTGCAAGATCCGAGGTTCGAAAATTTCAAGGAATCCATCATTCCTTCTCTAACCGCCGGGGGCTTGCCGAAAAGTCGGGGGAGAGAGACAGAGAGAAAGCTATATTATAAGACTCGTGGCGCAGATTAAAAATAGAGCGAGAGAGAAAAAAAAAAAAAAAAAGAAGGAAGATCAGTGTTCTGCCACTAATACTGAAAAACCTCAACTCACTTCCTCGACACAAACGACCAGACTTTCACAGGACCTCCCTTTTGGTTGTCTGTCGGCTGCCCCTTCCTCCTCCCGCCTTCCCAAACGCTGAAGCGCTAAAGTCCTGTCGGCTTTTCACCGGGCGCAGTTTCCCCATTACTAAGGCGGCAGCGGCATCCCCCACAGAGGGTCTAAGTTAGGGCAATTCTCCCTACTCTTCGGCGAGAAGGCCCTTCTAGATTTTTTCCTTGGGGGCCTTGAACGCCCCCTGACCGTTTTATTTTTCTTCCCTTTTCTGGGGACGGCCGAACCCGGGACGTCGCAAACCCCTTCTCGGCGGCGCAAGGAGGAAGGAGAGACCGCAGGCTGCACCTGGCGGATCGTGTCGTGTGTGCGGAAAATCAGGGAAGGAAGACAAGGGGAAAAAAAGAAGAAGAAAAAAAGTCCGCGCATTCCGGACAAGATTTCTCTTTTCCCCCTCGCCAAATTCAATCAATCAATCACACACACACACGCCACACACGCACGCGCACACACGTCCATATTCCATTCCCGCATTTCCGCGATTGCGAAAAGCAAAAGGGGCCGAGAAAGCGACACAAGGCCACGAGGGGGCCGGATTTCAGACCTGCAGGAAGCACACCCCTCGGATCACACCCTCCTGCAGCTGTCACGACCGACGATCGGGAGCGAGGCGGGCCCACGCCCCTTTTGCGACGAGAAAGTACTTGGAACAAAAAAAGTTGTACTTTTTTTTTTACTATAAAAAAGACACACTTTTGAGTACCACACACACGCACACACACTCTCTCTCTTTCTTATCAGCTGCAACAGCAAACGGGGTTACGGAGTGCATGTCGTGATCCGGGCGCGTTCGTCACAAATCTTGGAAAGGAAAAAAGAGAATCAGACTCAGCTTCCCTCCTGGGAACCTCTGCGCCGGAGAAGGAAGAAACAGGAGGAGGCGTCGCCCGTGCGGATTAAAATTACCACTCGGCACGCACACAATTGCCAAGCTGAGCTGAGAGGACCCAACAGCGCCCCCCCAGGAGCAGAGTTGCATTTTCCCACCCACCACCCACACACCCCGACACGGAGAGCGAGAGACATCATCGCAGGGGAGCTGAAGGCTCGATAAGATAGATAGAGAGAGAGAGAGAGAGGGGAGAGAGACATACACAGGGAGACAGCGGTCATGACGTCGATAGTGAGTTTTTGTCCTCCCTCTTTTGAACCCTTTCTCCGTTTGTTTGTTTTTTGCGGAAATTCAAGCACGATTTTACATTGCAATACAATGCATTTGAACTGCACTGCACTCACTGCAAACACACACACACACACACACACACACACACTACTGCATTGCACCACCACCAATCTTTTTTAATCCTTGCATTCATTACTTTCTGTTTCTTCCTCTTGCCTCCATCAGCCACTATCACACCATCTTCCATCCTCTCTCTTCTCCTCCCCCACGCGACACAGAGTGGGATGAGACCCATGAGAAACGTCTCCGGAGGATGATTAGGAGACCGAAAGACTATGATACTTTTGCTTTTTCCTTTTTGAAGGATGCCTAAGAAGGAGGCCCTGCAACAAGGTCTCTCTTCAGCCCTTGGTGTTACCCTCCTCTTCCCACCCACCCACACACATTCTCTGTCTCTCTCGCGCTCTCTCACTCTCTCTTACGTCCTCCCTCCTCCTATCTCTGGTCTTGTCATCCCCCACGTCGTCACACACTCTGGCTGCCTGCTCGCCCTCCTCTCTTACGGTCTCACCGCCTCACCGCCTCATCTCGCCCTCCATCATATCATCACCCCAACACAGCCAACCAACCAACCAGTCTGCATCGAGATTTGGTTAAGGCCCAAGAAAGAAAGAAAAAAAAAAAAAAAACTGCTGAGCTTGGGGTGCCCTAGTGTTCTACCCTCACCACGCCACCTGGAATGCACAGTGAGACACACCCATGTTGAGTGTCCCACCACGGCTGCCAGCATATCATATGCTTTTTATTGTCTGCCACCTGGCCCTGCCCCCTCCCCTCCCAAATACGTGTTCTGAGAGATAACACTCTGATGAGCGCATACTGCATGCCACCTTGGCTTGCACATGTCAGCCCCGGAATTCAGCAAATTCCTCGCTGGGGTCTCTGTTTGCCGTGCAACCATGACAGCATCCAGAACCTTGTTACTATTTATTTATATATACCTCCGTATACTCATACCTATCTTTTGTCATGACCCTCATACACACACCCACCACCCCTTTGAGCCTGACCTTGGCGGACTTCTGTAACCCCCTTCATTTTTTTAATTTTTTTCTTCCCGCCCTTCACTGCCCAAAGGTCCACTTTCTCCTGTTTGCGCATTTTCCTGCCGGCATTATCTGTTTTGTTGGTCTTGCTTTATTCAAAAACGGGCCTTTTCCCCTCTTCTTGTACTGTCGCAAGAAACTTGTATTACTTTTTGTTAGAATGTTTCCATAACAAAACAAGGGCTACGATACCTTACCTCACACCCGCATCATGATACTGATATCCGGCGTCCAGTTATGTCTGGCGCACTACTGCGACGTCCACGGCCCAACACCACTCATGGTTACCGAAGGGTTACCGATTCCATGCGCCGCCTGCTACGAAGATGTACCCTACAACAACAATAACAACAACAAACCAGACGTGCGGCCGTCTTCGGAATACTCCACGCCTACAACATCGACTGCCCAGTCCAACAGAACCATTGCCGAGGCGCTCCGAAGGCTCAAGCTCGACGGCAAAAACACCCCCTCGGCCTCGTCCTCGGCTGCCGTTTCCGACCATGACGAGCCCACAAGTCACGGTCATGCTGCGGCCCGACGGGCAGCCCAGCTCGCCTCGGCATCGTCCACTGTCGATACGCCTCCGCTAAGCCCACGATACCCGAGTGATCCCTCAGCAGCAGCACCAGCAGCAGCAGGAGGCCACCATCATGGCCGCCGCGAGTCGAGCTACAGGAGGACGTACGACGAGACCACGACGAGGAGGGCCGGCCCCTGCGAGAACTGCGCCATGACCCTGCCCAGGAGAAAAGAGAGCACCACGAGGGCACGGGGTGGCGGCGATGGCAGCGACAGCGAGACAGGCCCAATACTGCGCACCAGGGCACCCTATGCTAAGGTCTACGGCAGCGGTGTGACCCCAGGAGACGCCTCCCCGCCCAACTCGACCTCGACCGTCTCGGACGACGACGGCTACTACGAGGACGAGCGCACGCCGTCGCACCACCGCGCCGGCACCGTCACCTCGACCACCTCCCGCTCGAGCGCGAGCTCTCCTTCCGGCGCCGGCGCCGTCCACCTGCATTTCCTGCACTATACCTCATCCCACGAGCCGGTCGTGCCCTCGTCCTTCTCCATCGTGCGCGCCTCGTGCATCCGCACGCTCTCCTTCGAGACGCTGCCCCGCGGAGCGCCACCACCGCCGGCAGCAGCTACCAGCACGACCATGATGATGGGCGCAGGCGGCGGCACCGGCCCTGCCACCTCAGCCACCATCTCGCCCATCACACCCGGCTTCATCTCGTCCCAGTCCTCCGGCAGCACCGCTTCGGGAGGGCCCATCTTCTTTGGCGATCCATCGGCAGGATACACGACGGCCTACATCTTTCGCATCCCTGACGTGCACGCCCGCGGCCACAAGCGCGTCTATGCGTTTATGGCCCTGAGCACACACCGCGAGAGACTTGCTATGAAGACCTTCACCTTCATCTCGACTGCCTTCCGCGAGCTGGCCGCGTGGATCCAGGGGCTCGCCGAGGCAGAGGCCGAGCGGTACAGCAGCAGCGGCAGCGGGCCCTTCAGCCCCATGACGGCCACCGCGCCGCAGAGTGGTACCCAGCCGCAACAAACCTCAACAGCCGTGGACACCACCGCCGCCGCCGCCAACAACACGGCAGCTGGGAGCGGGTTCCTGTCCGGCGGTGCCATGGGCGGTCTGTCGCGCCGCATGGGCGGCGGATATGGCTATGTTGGGGGCTCAGGGGTCGCGCTCAAGGCGAGAGGCCTGCCTGAGCTAGTAGGGCTGCCAGACTTTTTCCTAGAGCTTCATCAGAGGTTTGTGCACCTCTTGCTGGAGCTGGGCGTTGTGCTCAGCTCGTGAGAGTCTGGGGTGGCTGGTGTGTATGAGTATGGACGAGAGAGACTGGTAGGAAAGAGGGCGTAGAGAGATGCGGAAAAGATCTCTCTACATCCCCCTTTTTTTTTTTGATCCCTTGGTGTGTATGTGTGTCTCTCTTTTTTTTTCGAGCAGCAGCAGCAGCAGCAACGGAGTTCTGTGGGTTTGTCTCCCCCCACCCTTTCTTTCCTAAGATCAGCGCTGGGAAATGGCTCCTTCCTTTTTATTCTTCTTCTTCTTTCTTATTACTCTCTGTGTGTATCAAAGCTCTCAACAACGGTTTAGAAGAGAGCGAAGGATGGATATACCCCCAAAATCAAGCCGGTCTAGAAGGAATTTCTTTTGCCCAATGCGAAATTTACAAGGGAATTTGTTTTATGTAGGATCAAAACTTTTGGGGGAAAAAGAGAATGTATTATTGTATCATGATGACTCTTGTGTTGAATAATTCATGCGGGCTACTTAAAGAATGGTGAAGTCCCTCTTCGGCCAGTCAGGCTGGATCTCCAGATCCTTGAAATAGTATCGGAAGAGCCCGATTCTGTGGCAGTGACCCTTCTCCGCCGCCTGCCTCAGGATCAGACCTTCACCGGCCTCACAACCTCTTTTGTCCGAGCAGATGCTCAACAGTGTCACTGGCGTCCAGTCCAGGTATGCTCCGAGAAAATCCAGGTCTGCGCAAATACACATTTGAAGGCTAAAATTCGAGTTGACTTCTCCCGGCCATCTCCACTTCGAACCGTCGAAGGCCGGAAATTCCTCTTGAACTCGTCGCATCTCGATGTCAATTGCAGGGCCTTTGATTCGCAAGGTGGCGGTGTCCACTGCGCCGAATGGAGCCTCTGGATGAAGAGGCACGCACTCGACAGACAGGATTTCTGACCCCAGATACTCAGGGGACTTGGAGAAGTAGACTCTTTCAGCTACGGCGGCGGTCCAGGACCAAGACGGCTTTGGGAGTTTTGCCGGTCGCCTCCCGGTAGGGGAATGCACCTGCCACAGAAGCGATCTTGGAAGGTCCGCCTCCCACAGACCTGCTGCATACCGCCTCCCGCTGGGGCCTTCGGGGATCAAGGACGCAAACCTCACCGCGATCCCCGATATAGCGAGGATCCTGTCTGCCGGGTTGGAGAGAGAGCGCTGGGTGTACCGTCTGACAAGGTCCTTCCATATCTCGGAAATATTCTGGACACTTGGTCCCAGGTGCTGGTAATCCGGATTGGCCGAGCAACACATGATGGCATCCAAGATGTGGCTATCTTCTACTGGCGAAGTTTCGATGGGCTCCGCGAGGGATGCTTTTTCATACCTCCAGACACCTATCTCGGGATAGAAGGGATAGTAAAACTGTCGATAATATTTGTCAATTGACCACCCGTCACTATGGCCTGGCAAGTTGCGTTCTTTTCGGCAGGACCATTCCGTTATCCAGGTCCCGATCTCAAGTGTACGGCGGGACATGAGATGCTCTTGCATCGCCCATGCTCGATTATCCAGGCTACTCCGATTTTTGAGCCGAAGTTCACTTCTGAAGTATAATGTCGCCCAGGTAATCGTACCATCGGGGCGCCGCCAAGGGAGAGTGCTTGTTCCAGAGGGTAGTGATCTTGGATGTAAGAAGCCCTCGCTAGCTCTATCGCCCCGACTGGCCATGATGGTCAGTGCTGCATGGCTATAGACCTTGGTCATCAGGCCAATCTCCTTGGCCTTGTCGTTGTCATCATTTTGGATGATGCATAGGAGTCGACCCAGAGAAAGCGCATTCCGAGCTTGTGTGTTGTCATTGCGGCGTCTTGGAGTGTCTTTGGGAGGGTCTCCCAGGGAATCTGCGTCTCATAAGAGCCGATAGTTTCCTTTGCCAGAGCTATGCCGAGCAGGGGTTTTGTGTCACTGCCCCAACAGTAACTCAAGGCTGTGTACTTCGCATCTTGGTCCAGGTTCTCTCCTCGAATAAGCTTCAGCTGAAGACTGGAGTCCTGTGACTGTACCTCGACAAGTCGAGATGGCAGATACGAGGGCTCAGACAACGAGCATATCGTATGATCCCGGGGCCGACTGCTGGAGCATTCCCGTAACCATTCTTTGATGGATGACACGGTTTCCTGGGACAGAGGGTCGGCTGCTATTGGTCGTCTCATCACTTCTTCGTGATATTCTGGCCCGAGGTCTCCTTTAGACTCTGTTAATACTTTTGAGGGCGGCCCAAGAAATATTGATTTAGAGGCCTCACCTTGATCTGTGCTTAGTCCATATGAAGTACACGACAAAACATGGAAGGCACGAAGATATATCTTTGTGTCCGGTTCATCAATCGGTTGTTTATAGCTTGAATACATTGTATGTTCCTGAGCTACAATCCAAAGAAATCCGTATCCCCAGGCGGGATCATCATGGGTGGAGAGCAGCTGCACAGTATCTGGACTATACGAGATAGGGAGCTGCGAAGCGACTTCCATTAGAAGATATTTCGCAAAAGTGCAGTCAGCGAGGTCCGCTTTCTGCATATCCTCTAAGGAAACACCCAAGCGGTAGTAGGTGTCGGGAGTCTTGTGATCATCCGACTGCCACTTGTTTGGAGGGGAAGCTTCCACGATGTAACAGCGCTCTTTAACCCCAGGCAAGACGATCTTCTGACAATGACTGCACGAATGTCCTCTGAGGTAAGGGCCCTTGGGACCATCTGTAGTGGCGGGGGCATTCTTCCGATGCCGGAGTGAGCGGACTGGACTGGGGACGAGACGCGAGGTTTTCGGGTGGAAGATTTATGTAGGGGAGGGTGGATTGTCGACGGGCAGATATTAAAAGGAGAAGAGAGAGACGGAGTTGGCATGGCGAGGCAAGAAGTAAATATAATACAGAGGGAACCCCGCTCGACATGAAGAAGCCGAAAGCTGACGGCATGTACAGCCACTCAACCACTCACCAATATCATGGACTAGACTGGATGCAGTATGTAAGCAGGCAGGGTGGCGACAACCTCCAAAGATGACTGGGCACGTCGCAGGTGGGGCAGTGCTCACCCAGTGTGGCTGGGTAAATCGGGTTCGTCTTGGTCGGCAATATCCATTGGGCATAAGTAACTGAGGGCTACTGGACCATGTAGGCTTCCTTGCCGATTTTCCTGTGATTAAACCTGCAGGTGTGCTTCCACCAAGAAACCATGTTGTTGACCGGGCAAGCACGAGATCGCTGTCAGGATAGGTGCCCTCCTGGCCATATCCATGTCCATATAAATATATTTTTGAAGTTAGTTTAGCGCTCGAGATCGCATGCAATGAGCATGACCTCTAAGGCTTCTTCTCCCCGCAGGATTGTTTCACCCACACGACGGGATACCTCTCTGCCCAATTCTATATGCTTCGTACAGGCCCGCATCTTATTCAAGCTGCCTGCGCGACTTGGCGACGTTTATTTCATCCGCTCGCCCGCTCTGTCATTGTCGCTTGACAGATCCTTGGCCTGTCCCTTCCCGGGTGCTTGCTCGAACCTCGCCCTCCACTTGTCCTCCTGCTTGAACATGGTAATGCACTGCATCGCCGATGGCGTGCCATAGTCTGGGTCGGCGCCACCTTTGAGAAGGACCTGCTCTTACCTCATCAGCACCAGACAGGAAAGTTTGCAAGCACACATCGTGACGAAGATGGTTGGGTGCACAGTCAATGCCTCCTCAGGAGCAAAGAGAGTGACAAGACACAGGATGAGAAAAGAAAAAAAAAAAGAAAAAGAAAGAAATGCACGCAAAGAAAAGAACAGGTAGACTGACCTCAATGACATCGTCTGATTTCTTGAAAACGGCCCCGGCGATCGGGCTTCGGTGTTTATCATTTAGTCTGTTGGGGTCACCTCCATGTTGGATGAGGAAGTCGACCAGGTCTGCGTGGCCATAGTATGCTGCCAGCATGAGCTGCTCCAGCCGTCAGCTCAACAGCCATCAATAAGGCCCCACCACAGACAGACCAAGCGGCCTTGAACCAAGTACCTAGACTCTCTCCCCTCTCCTCCTGGAACCGCAGAGCCTCAACAGCACACCCCGAGCGAGTGGACTCACCAGCGTGTCCCCGTTCTCGTTCGTGAGGTTCGGGTTCAGCCCGTCCTCCACAGCCTCTGCGAGGACCTTCTTGTTCCCCTCACGAGCTGCATTGTACATCTGGGCCGTGAACTTGATCGCCTCGAGGGATGGCGAGAAGGCGGTCGCCGAAGTCAGGCTGGTCCCCGGGATTCCGCTCATCTTGGCTGGCGTGGTTTCTTTCTTTCTTTTCTTTCCGTTCTTCCACCGAGGACGTATGAAAAAGATACACTTGACGATTCTTCTTGGATTGAGGGACCGCGGCGTGGATGTTAAAGAAGTTGGTTGAAAGGACCCATTCACAGTCCGGACGTTGGTCAGCAGCCCGAGGCCGTCAGCTCAGCTCGTAAGTAGGAACCGTGCAGCCGAAAGGGGGAAGATTCCAGAACTGACAGGCCCCCGTACCCATTGCGCGCCGGCCCGCTGTCGGCTAATTACCAGCTGGGCATAGAGCGTCCTTCTGGGCGGGTGAGTGACAAGGTTCAGGGCAAGCAGTTCAGAGTTAACCATGTATATATCTGTGATTATATATTTTGGACGTCGCCGATACCTTCTTCTTTTTACGTCCTGATGGACTCGGATTGTGTGTTTCTCTCTGTCAGTCGCCAGTGTAGAGAAGAAGGAGGAGAGAAAAAAAATGAGAGGGAAAAAAATCCAAGGAAAATGGCCGAGTACTACCTTCAAGGACAAGTCTTAGGGAGATAGAACTGATCCATTGTCAGCTGTCCTTGATCAATTCAATCAATATTCAGATGCAAGCCAGGATGAGGTGTTTCAATTGCATCCAGTCGATATATTTTATATTCGACAATTGACCAGACTGACCACCCGAAGAGCCCGCCTCATCTCATCTGTTATAAGAATATCGATTCTTCCTTAGGGGATAAAAAAAACCATCACTACTATATCCTCTACGCACTCTTCAGCCCTTCTATACTCAAAATCGACAGACTGATATTGTTCGTCGTGCTCGGCGGCAGCACCCCACCCCCATGATCAGCAGCCGGTCCTGGTCCTCCTTGAAGACCCTCAGGTGCCGCGTATAGCTCGTCGGCGCCGAGGTCTCCTTCTCCTCCCAGGCGTCGACAGCCCCGAGCTTCGTGTTGGTGAACACCGTGCTGGCCCCGCCCGAGCTCACGATGATGGTGCCGTTCTCGCCGCCCACCGCGCTCCAGGTGATGTAGGGGGACCCGTACGGGATGTTGCCCGTGTTGGCGGCGACGATGGGCTGGGGCACCGACTCGTTGAACTTGAGCGGGTTGGCGTTGATGCGGTAGGTGACGGGGAAGAGGTACGTGTCCGTGGTGAGGTTGGTGTCGTGGCCCCACTCGTAGGTCATCATGTAGTCGCCGTTGGGCAGCTGCGTGACCGTCGTCATGCCGGGGCGGTCCGTGTAGACGGGGTACTCGACGTCGGGGACCACGGGGCCCCAGTTGCGGAGGTCGGTGCTTGTCTGGTGCACGAGGCGCTGGCCGTAGGTTGCGTTGAGCCGCTGGTCCGAGTAGTACATAACAACCTGGTCGTCGTACATCCTGTTGGGCCTCGATGTGAGCAAGGGGTGAGCCTATTTCCAAGCCTCAAAGAATAAAGACTCACATAATAAAAGGCTCCCAGACAGGCGTCAGCCCGTTATCCGGCAAGGCCTCGCCCCCAGCCGCAACATGGCTCACAAACTCCCAAGTCTCGCCCTTGTCTCGGCTCGCATACAGGTCGATCTGCGTGTTGCTCAGGTTCGTCGGTATGCTGTTGCCCGCGAGAAGGACCGTCCCCTTCTCGAAGCCGGCATAGTCCACAGGCAGCTCGTACAGGAAAGGCTGGTACCGCAGGCCCCAGCCGTTGACCTGGTCGGTGCAGTCAGAGATGTGTTCCCAGGTCGCGCCGTGGTCCGTCGACCGGTAGATGGGGAAGTACACCGCCGGCGGCTCGGGGGAGTAGTTCTCCCACGTGGCGAGGAGGATGTTGTCCGACAAAGTGAGCTCGACGGTGCGCGCGTACAGGACGCGCGGGTCTGTGTAGTTGGAGGGCGGCACGTAGATGGTCTCGTAAGGGATGATGGGGACCTCGTCAGAGGATGGGTTCCCGCGGGAGGCCAGAGGATCTGCGAGGGCGACGACCAGGGCCAGCGGGCCCGCGAGGAGGAGGGCAAGGCTTTTGAGGAAGGCCATGGCGCAGAGGGAAGAAGGGAGGAGGGGAGGAGGGGGAGGAGAAGGGAAGGTTTGTAAGTCGTGGTGATTGCTGGGCAGCGATCGACAGACACGAAGCACAGAGAGCTGGCTGGTAGGCTTACCGAGTCTCTGGCTCAGGAACCGTATAGATCATTGCAACCGTTCCCCCTACCCCTTCTTATATACCACGGCGCGGCCACGACGTCCACCCGCAGGCTGCCATTGTGGGGATGGTTCAGGTCAAGCACAAGAACAAAAAGTCGTGGCGAGTTGGCTTGCAACCAGGTGACCAAGGGCTCGGCCCATCTCGCATGTCGCTAGCCTCACCATCAAGGTGAACGGACGCATCCTACATCGCCGTGGTCGCGTCTGCTTTTGTTGAGGCCCTTTCTCCAACCCCGCAGTCCTCGTCCGACTTTGGAGAAAGTAGCGCTGCATGTGGATGCGGCGCAGGGGTCCCTTCGATGCCAGCCACTGATGATCCGGGGGAATTCTGGGGATGCATGCGCCGAGCCCTTCACCACGATGCGCTCCAATGGGAATGGAGCCCACTTGCACGGCTGGTAGCGATTGACTCTCTTCTCCATTTCCAGCCCTAAACACGGAAAAATGTGTCCACCATACACCGAAAACGCCCAGCTCCAAAGACAGACCGCCATGCGAAGTGTCCGTCATGGCCAACTTTGACTCTTGATACCCTCGTTCTCATCTCATGATAACCCTCCGTATGCATTGACCGTAGTAGTTGGGCCTGATCAAAAGTCCATCCCCTCTCCTTCTTCCCTCTCCCTCTTGACTTTCACATCCGCCGCCCTTTCATCCTTCAGCAGTGCACTCACAAAACCCCTGAATTGCTCAATGTATGGTTTCAGGCTCGTCTTCTCCCAGTCCGGCATGCTTCTCCCCTCCTCGCCTGCTCCTGCGTCCTCACCCGACCAGGCATCGATCTCCCCCAGCAGGGACTGTACGGTCGGCACCGCTGTGGGGTCAAACTCCTCCAGCTTTCCTGGTCGCGTGTCAACCGGAACACAGACCCTTCCGGTACCGGGATGCACCACGAATGGCGATTTCAGCAGGTGGTTTAGCTTTTTGCTGACCTCGATATCGAGCCGCGGGTAGGTGTACTCCAGCAGGACATCCTGCTTGGCATCACGCAGGGCCGCTCCGTCAAAGTTCTTGCTGACGCTGCCGGCCTTGGCGAGCGCATCTATGTCAGCCCACTTGGACATTGATGAGCGGCCGGGTGCGGATCCCCATTTCTTGCGAAGGTAGTCGTTGAGCGTCTTGTCCGGGAGGAGAGCCAGGAGCTTCTCGGCGCGCTCGTCTGTATCCCAGGGATCCTGCTTCTCGAGGACATCTTCCTGAAAATGCGGCTTGAGGATCTCCAGACTCCGTCTACGTTCCGGTGTCAGCATTGTTTCTTCTGTACTTGGTTCCTGGTTGGTGGATACGTACGCGAGATGCGGATGCAGAGGCCTTCTGACGTTCACCTTCTTCCCGCCCTGTGCACCGCCCTTCAACACCTCCAGATAGCCAGCCACGGCCCGCCTCTTCTGGTCATCCATGACCCGCGCCTTGCGATCACAGACCCAGGCGTGCACGCCACGTCGTCCCGAGTACACCCACATGATATGCTTGAAGCCGAAGTCCTCGCGCAGAGCAACGTCCGTCACCTTGATAGCCATGGTCATGAATTGCCAGCACTTGAGGCAGATGTTCGCCTTGTCACAGCACGTGCGGATGTCGTCGTAGTCTGTCAGATCGATATCGAAACATATCTCTTTGGAGAGCGGTCGGAAGGCGGAGAGGTTCCTGAGCTGTTTCCTATCACGTGGGTTGGTGCTGTAAACGGGACCGATGTCGAATCGGGGTGGCACATGATGAAGGATGTCTTTGCGCATGCTGTAAGAAGAAGAAGAAGAAGACGGCGTCAGTTGGATGGCATGGCTCGCGTCTAGAAGGCCGGCCAGAAATACTCACAGGTCAGCCGTTGGGAACGACTGGTACCGCCACACAGCGTCGTTCTGGAGGGTATAGGCAAATTCTCGATGAGCAAAGTCGTTGGTGGGAGTAGGACTGTGGTTGAGCCACTGGAACAAGTATCGCCATGGAAACAGGCGCTGGTAAAAGGTACGCAAGACTTCAGGGTCGCTGGCCCGGGCCTGGACTGGTGCGCCGCTCTCACTACACGCATCATGTCAGCCCAGCACAATTCTTCCTCACGGTGGCAGAGAGAACTCACTCCTCGTCAGGAGAAGAGGCAGGCCCTGGGGAGCTCGTGGGTAACGTGTTGCTCTTTGATGTCTTGTCCGTGCTGGGAAACTCCTCGTCCGAGTCGACGTCGGCGAAAAGATCCTCCAGCTTGACCTCCTTCCTTGGTTCGTCGGCAGGAGGCATGGGCTCTATGTCGGCCATAGTGATGTCTAGGTTGGACTCGTCATGCTGCGTTTCGGTCTTAACGGGCGCATCATGATCTTCGCCCATCTGCCTGAACTCTTCACTGGTTGGCGTCGGCACCGGCGGGCTGGACCCTGGGGACTCGAAGTGAGGCATGTTGTTGAGCAATTGCTCTCTGGGTCTGTGGTGCTGAAGTATAACAAACAGTGGTTATCGGCTAGGAGCTGTGGTGCTGTACGTCTGAGGGAGACAGGATGACAGTGGTGAAGATACGACTGACTGTCTGGATCATGGACAGGGACATGTATTTGCGTTGCTGCTGCGTGATGGGAAGACGCGTCTGAGAACGCACGCGCTGGAGTCGCGACTGCACAGGCCACCCTATTTAGTGATGGGGTAGCGCTAAGGCCCTCCAAGGCTTAGGTGCTACAGGGTACTACTAAGTACTATACGCGTATGGCAGGGCTTGCTTAGGGGTTCTAGGCATTAACTAGCAGGGTCCTGAACACCTACCGGGGCGGTGCTGCGCGCTGGGGATTCAGTAGCTCATAGTCGCTTAATTGGCTTATCTACGGTGAGACAACTACTACTCAGTACTATAGTAGTACTACGTCACCTGCCTCAGTTTCCCTCCTCCATCGTCTCCTTGTCGCTTGCCCACGACAAGTTTCCAAGCGGATCGGGAGTTTATGTGGATGACCTTTACAACTTTTGGCCCTAGCCAACCGCAAGCCTTGCCTTACCTTTGCAGTGCTTGTGTTGACCAAGAATTCGGAAAATCAATTCCTGAATCACAGTTTCTCAGTGTTGGCTTGACGGAAAACCCGTTCCTTCAACGACATCTGCGCCTTAGGATTAAGCCGAAGTCATCAATCTACGTATCATGGCACCTGTTCGCCTCCTGATCGAGGACGGCAAATTCGTCGACTCATCCGGCCGTCAGGTCATCCTCCGTGGTATCAACGTTGCCGGCGACGCAAAGTACCCGAGCGAGCCGTTCGACCAGCCCTCGCAGGTATCGGCCGACTTCTTCGACGGCGACAACGTCAGCTTCCACAAGAGACCTTTTACAAAAGATGATGCGCACGTGCACTTTGCGAGGCTGAGGAGATATGGGTACAACACCATCCGATATGTCTTCACGTGGGAGGCCATCGAGGCCAAAGGCCCTGGAATCTATGACGAGGAGTGGATAAGTCATACTATCGAGGTGTTGCGGGCGGCCAAGAGCTATGGCTTCTTTGTGTACATGGACCCCCACCAGGATGTGGTATGTTTTGACTGCACTCCGAGATATCGTCAAGAAGAGCAACGACACGCAAGACTCACACGAGGATACTACAGTGGTCACGATTCAGCGGCGGTTCCGGAGCGCCCATGTGGACGCTCTACCTTGCCGGCCTCAACCCCCAATCCTTTGCCGCCACCGAAGCCGCCATCGTGCAGAACACCTACCCATCTCCCGCCGACTTCCCCAAGATGATCTGGTCCACCAACTACCAGCGCCTCGCCACCGCCACCATGTTCACTCTCTTCTTTGCCGGCAAGGAATACGCGCCCAAGTGCGTCGTAGACGGCATCAACGTCCAAGACTACCTACAAAACCACTTCTTTGGTGCGATGGAGCATCTGGCGCTGAGAATAAAGGAAGCTGGCGACGTTCTGAATGATGTCGTGTTTGGGTGGGAGAGTATGAACGAGCCTGCCCGAGGGCTGATTGGCTTTCCGGACCTCAGTGTGATCCCGAAAGAGCAGGCTCTCAAGAAGGGGACGTGTCCGACGATCTGGCAGGCGATACTTACCGGCTCGGGCAGAGCCTGTGAGGTTGATGTGTGGGACATGGGGGTCTAGGGCCATACAAGACGGGCAAGACGCTGATTGATCCTAGAGGGGAGTCAGCATGGCTGCCGGCCGACTATGACGACTCGCGATACCAGTGGAAGCGAGACGTGAACTGGAAGCTAGGGGAGTGTCTATGGGCACAACACGGGGTCTGGGATCCAACCACGGACACCCTGCTGCGCAAGGACTACTTTGCCAACGATCCGAAGACGGATCAGCCGGTCGACTATCACTTTTTACGAATACCTGGTTCATGGATTTCTACAGACGATACAAGGATACGATCCGGGCTCATCATCCAGAGGCCATCATGCTCTGCCAGCCCCCGGTGTTGGAGGTCCCGCCAAGCATCAAAGGCACTGAAGATGATGACCCACGCATGGTGTATGCACCACACTATTACGACGGAATTACGTTGATGACCAAGAAGTGGAATCGGACATGGAATGTTGACGTGCTGGGGATCCTGCGAGGGCGATACCTGACACCCGCATTTGGAATCAAGATCGGGGAGACAGCGATCCGCAACTGCTTCAGAGATCAGCTGGCCGCTATGAGAAAAGAAGGACTGGATTATATGGGCAACCACCCATGTGTCTTGACCGAGTTCGGGATACCATTCGACATGGACGACAAGGCGGCGTACAAGAATGGTAACTATTCGAGTCAGAGCGCGGCTATGGATGCCAACCACTTTGCGGTGGAGGGCAGTGGCATGGAAGGCTACTCCCTCTGGGTCTATTGCACAAATGTGAGTTCATTGCCTCCAACCCCGTCACAAATGGAAAATTACTGACACCATTATCACACAGAACGTCCATCAATGGGGCGATCAGTGGAATGGCGAGGACCTCTCCATCTACTCGCTTGACGACAAAGCCTTGCCCGTCTCCGCCGTGCCACGGGCAAAGGCCGACTCCCTCTCCTCGCCCAACGGGCCCTCCGCATCCCGGCCGTCCGAGGATGTAGCTGTGACTCCTGATAATCTCAAGCGCACGATCACGAACCCATCTATATCTACATCCTCCACCACCGAGGCCGATGGCTCTGCTGTCCTGGCCAACCCGGCCATGCGCACCACAGACCGTGAACTCAACTCCAATCCCGGTTTCCGCGGCGCAGAAGCCTATGTGCGTCCCGCGCCGGTAGCTGTCGTAGGGGACATCACGCATTACGTCTTCGACCTCAAGACCTGCACCTTCACCTTGTCGCTGCGGACATCCAAGGAGACGACTGCCGACAACCCGAGCGAGTTCTTCCTACCCGAGTTTCATTTCCCGCGGGATGGCTGCATCGTCGAGACGAGCGGGGGCAAGTGGGAGATCTCGACGGACGAGGGGGAGGTTCAGCGCCTGAGGTGGTGGCACGGGAAGGGAGAGCAGAACCTCAAGGTGGCTGGTGTGGTGAGGAGGATGAATGGGGGTGGGGAGGGAGGCTCCATCGCAGACGGAGACGAGCCAGGATACTACGAAGCTGTGAGTAATTGGATTGGGCAAGGGTGTAGCGTGATGTAGATATGGACTCTTGGGTAGATTGATCACTGGAGAGGGAGGACTTGCGGATCAGCCGGCTTTGTATACTCGGGTACAAAGCATAGTAGATGAATGTTTCGAGGGTGGGGAAAACCGAGGAGACACACATGCCGAGCCACCCGTGCCGACACATACAGGCGTTCAGATTGAACGAGAGAGAATTGAGTACATATTTCTGGCAGCTAAACTCGAGCTGGGCTCCCCAAGCGGACAGTCTACAGAACCTCCAGGAATAATCTTGAAGCTTGAGTATCTGCAGAGGGGGAAAGCAGACAGCGAAATGTCCATCAGGATATTTGTGAGACAGGATCCCCAAGCCCACGTCCAAGTCCAACTCCGTCTTTTCACCGATGGATTACAAATAATACGGGTTACTTGTATATTACTCCAGCAAGCGCCTATACCCAAAAGCAGCACAACAGCCTCGCGTGGAAAAGAGAGGTAGGCAGCTTGAACTGGTATGAATCCGCCTACAAAGATTTTCTTCTTCTTATTCTTAAAAATAAGGCTTTACTTGATCATTTCTGGAAATACTAATCTGAACAAGATTAGAGGATGTGCATGGGAGAGAGTCAGGAACTAGTTTCATGTTGCAGTCACTGGCCCAGTAGTACCCTAACCCTATTCCTACATATCCCCCAAGTCAGTGAGTGGCGTCAGATAGGCGTCCAACCCTCCCAACCCCCTGAGGAGCAGCGTCGTCACCCGCCTCGAAGAAGCAAGTGGGATATTTCCCGCCCAACCTCTCACGATCCAATGTCTTTGTCTTGTCTAGACTCTCTCATTTCGCTACCCGTCCTTGGTTTCAAAAACCATTTTAGGTTTTGTTCTTGCCTGTCGTGTGGCTTCTTTCAGAATACGTGTTCTGTACGATTGATTGACTCTCTGCCGTTGGAGCGACAAAAAACTATACAATACATACGTCCATTCATTCATCAATCAATCAATCAATCAATCGATTCTCTTCTTATCAATTTCCAAACTTGAGGATCGGCATCCAGCATTAGGAAAGAAGAAGGGAAAGAAGACGGCGACTCAGGCACACCACACACCACACACCCAACCCAACCCACACCCCTGCTTCTAGATTCCTACCCGGCCCCCAAACCTGCAACGAGGACAGGACCATCCCACCCCCTCCTTCGCGAACCCTGGAGCCCCCTTCCCCCTCTTTTCACCTTTGCAGCTGAAAGAGCTCGGTCGGGAACAGAGACGAAGAAGAGCACATGTAACAATTAGCCACCTGCTGCATCATCTTTGCCCGCACGCGGCCGCTCCAAAACTTTTTAATCTGTGATCCTTCCGAGGGCGAGAACTCGCCTCTGCCTCCACCCTGTCTAGGTACTCATCCAGATTCGGGCGCCATCCGCGAGGGATTCGGTGAGGCGCACAGTCGAGCGCCGAGAGTTAGTCCTAGGTCGAGGCTCCACCAGGAAGAAGAGGGAAGAAGAGGAGGAGGAGGAGGAAAGGAAGAGTGCGGTGGTTCCCCCTCAAGCAGCCGCGACGAGTCAGCATCATTTCTCCAAAGTACGTTGGGGGCCCAACGGCGTCAACGGTCCAACAAGTTCTTGTCCCTCTAGAGAGAGCGAGAGAGCGCACAAGTGAGACAGAGAGAAACAGTCCAGACTACAGTCGTAGCGCCGCTGTGTACCATCGAAACTCTACTCTGCTCTCTGTACCTGACAGCTAAGCGCGCCCACTCACATGCCAGCTTAGCCGCCCGCCCCGCCCGTCTTCTTCGGGTACCTCGCAGGACAGGCGAACGAGGAGAAGGCGACCAAGCAAGCACTACAGAAGCACAGAGGGGGCAAGAGACACACCGGACACACGGAAGAAAAGGATCGACTCTTGTTCCTCTCCTGCTGCATCTCGGTGCTGTCTCACGTCTTGCCCCCGCCTGTCTATCGGGCTGTTCTGTCCGGCTCTGCTGTGCGGTGCGGATTACATCTCTTGTGATCTATCTTTCTTGTGTTGATTCATACGACTTGTTGTAAGTTCACGTTCCCCCAGAGTCTCGAGGAATGGAAGCACAGCCCCCGCCCTATTATCTATTATCAGATATTCCATTTTGTTGTATCCTTAACTTGGTCGACCCGACAGTTCGGAAGCATCCAGTCGAGGCGGATCCCCCTCTCTTGTGACAAAGCCGCAGCGGTCCTTGGAGTGATCTCCTCTCGAGATCCACAACCAACTCCTCTGTACCTGGCTTGTCACACGGGTCCTCCGGTCCTCGACCGCGTCGCAGCAGATCGTATTGTTTTCCCCCTCCCCCTCGACCAATTCATCCTATCCTCTCTGTCTTGTTGTCACAATCTAATCTCCTTTATCGGCGCATCGATTCGTTTCTTGTCTTGTGTTGTCCTGTCCTTTGTCTTGACAGCCTTTTTGTGAGAAAGAGAACAAGAAGAAAAGAAGCAAAGAGAGGGAGATAATAGAGAGAGGCGGAAGAGAGACAGGGAAACGAAGAAAAGAAGACGGAGAGGAAAGAAAAATAGAAAAAAGAATGGCTGCCTGACGAGAAAACTGCCTCACAGAATGCCCGGCAGACTCTAACCCGGCCAGAGTCGAACCGCCTCCCCTCCAATGAATAGGAGCATTCCGCGCCAGCGCTCTGCCTCCTCTCTGTCATCCAGAGGAGCCGACCGCGATAGAGAACTCAGCACCAGCGGACTGCTCAGCCCCTACAACAGCAGGTCCCCCTCGCCGGGCTGCCTCACTCCCCCCTCGCTCTAGATGCCGCCGCTTCGCAACTTGTCAGGCCCAAGTTTCTCGAGAGGAGAGGCACCGAGGACGTCGCAAAGCTCAACGGCATCGTCCTGAACGACGTCCCTACCATCGGCTCCACGAACACCTCCCTGATCTCCACCCTGCACTCCGACTCGCCCTACCCGTCCCTCAGCGCCGCAGCAGCAGCCGCCGCCGCCTCCTCGACCTCCTCGACCTCGACAAATAACCCTCACCTGCTCTCTGCCCCCACCTCGGGAGGTTCGAGGCGGAGAGCAAACACCGCCAGTGGACCTCTGTCCCCAGCCTCGCCCGGCGCCTCTCCCACAACCGACCCGAGACCATCCTCGAACCGCGGCCTTGCCGGCCCTTCTCTGCCTCCACCGCCGCCGAAATCACGCACTGCGAGCCCGACCCCATTGTCGTCGCCTCCGCAGTCCAAGTTCCAACAGCAGAGCACCCAGTCCACCCCGAGCTCGACGCCCACGGGCAACCCAAACATGTATGGGCAGAGGCAGGGGGCAGACCCCTCGAGGCCGTTCCAGGTGCCGCCGCCGCCGCCTCCTCCCATGTCACCGCCCCCTCGCTCGGCGGCGGCACTTCCTCGATCAATGGTATCATGACCACCATCCCTCCTCCGCCTCCTCGCTACGCCAGCGCGCCCGCCGGGGCCATCCAGCTCCCAGGCCCCCCAGGCGCGCCCCTCCAAGCACCCTGCCGCCTCCCCCAGGGCCGCCGCCCGGTAGCGCGGCCCCATGGCAGGGCACCTGGAACAGCTCGTATGGGTCCTATATACCACCTCCGCCGCCGCCTGCCCAGCAGGCACCGCGCCCTTACAACCCTCTGCCGTACAAGCTGGTCAACGGGCAACAGATCCCGCTCTCGATCCCGCCGCCGCCGCCTCCCAACGAGCAGATGTCGGCGACCTACATCCCGCAGGGTGACACGTATGGCGAGGGAGTCGGTATACCAGGCCTGGGGATAGACGAGACGATGGCCTGGCCTGTGTCTGCGACCTCATCGAGCCCCTGGGCCACCCAGCAGAGCAGCATCGGCAGCCTCGGGACGGCCACTACCAACGACACGGCCAACACCACGCCTGTCGACTCGTACGGCGGCACGGCACATAACAGGGTGAACTCGACGACCTCGAACGCGACGACGACGGCCTCGTCGGGGATCCCCCTGAGCTCGCCGCGCAGTGGCCGCTAGAGCGGGTGCTGTCGTGGCTCCAGGCCAACAACTTCAGCAAGGACTGGATCTCGACGTTCCGCGTGCTGGAGCTGCACGGCTCCAAGTTCCTCGAGCTGGGCAGCAGCCACAACGGGCGGGGCAACTTCGGCATGATGCACCAGCAGGTGTACCCGCAGCTGGCCATCGAGTGCACCAACAGCGGCAACCGATGGGACCAGACGCGCGAGCGCGAGGAGGGCAAGAGGATGCGGCGGCTGATACGCAGCATCGTCAGGGGCGAGACCACAGGAGCGGTGCACAGCACGGCCCACTCAAGGAAGGAATCAACAAGCAACACGTCCCTGATACCGCCCCCTGCAGGCACGGACAGCGGCTCTCCAGAGACACCACCCATCAAGGCCCCGGGCCCGGGCTTCTCAGTCGGACGTAGGTCACTGTCATCATCATCACCATCATCATCGCGGTCGCCGCCGCACCACCTGGCCATGCCCGTCTTTTGGAGCGCTTTTAGTAACTCACTCGCGTCTCTAGACCCAGGGGGCAACCACAGGAAGGTCCTCGTCAACGTCGACGACGAGGGCTCGCGCCGCCACAGCCCGGTCGAGCAGGGAGATGCGGGAGGCACAAGTACTACGAATAATAATAGTCTAGGAGCAGGCGGCAGCGGCAGCAACCGTACCTACAGCCCGTCGGGCAGCCCCGCGGCCGGGCTGTTCCCTTCTATCCCGACGCCGAACCTCACCACCACCTCGTCGCCTGTGAGCAGGTTTGGCAGCCACAGGAATCGAAACAGCACCGAGTCCGTGTCATCCAGCGCAGCCATCTACGGGTCTGGAGTCCCCGACGGTGCGAGCCAGGCCCTGCGGTCTCAGATGACCCTCGACATGAGGGACGCCCGCCGGTTCGGTCACGACGGGGGCAGCCGGCCCAGCCCTCTCGGCGGCGAGAGCGCATCACCTGGTGATCGCTCGGCCGGGGGCAAGCGAGCCGCCCGGGTCGGCCAAGGAGAGCAAGTCGTTCCTCTCGTACCTGAACTTCAGGAAAAAGAAGAGCCACGACGACCCCGAGTCGCCCACGAGCCCGATGCAGTTCAAGCAGCAGTCGCTGGGCAGCAAGCCCAACCACAGCGAGACGACAGTGGGCTCCTCGCTCTCGGCCTCCCAGGACCAGCACACGTCGGCGTCGTCTATGAGATCGAGGCGCATCCACACGGGCAGGGTTTTCATCCTCGCGACGCTCGACCACTGGAACTACAGGATGGTGGACGTCTCAGACCTCTCGACCCCGTTCGAGCTGCGGCACTCCATATGCACGAATCTGGGGCTGCCCGACTCGGACGGCGCATCCGTGTACATCACCGAGCTGGGCAAATTCGACCACGACGAGGCGCTAGACGACTCCCAGCTGATGACTAACAAGAAGGTGCGGGCAGACGCTGCCGGGTCCCTGAAGGTGTTCGTGCGGCCTGGGAACATGGCCGGCGTGGATGTCAAGATCGGCCAGTCCCAGAACGCGCTGTCTCCGGCCCTTGGCGCTGGTGCGAGAATCGACGAGGACACGTACGCGCGCCTGGTCAATGGTCAGCGCCGGCGGTCCAGCTCTTCGCCGCCGACGTCGAGGCAGAACACTCTTGCTGGTGAGCACGGCAAGAGCATTGACGAGGGAGAAGGCAAAGACGGCAAGACAAAGGAGAGCACCCTGGCTGAGCGTTCCGAGGCGTATCGGGCCGAGGTCGCCCGCAAGCAACAGGAGTACCTGGCAAAGCGCCAGAAGGGTAAGGACAGCGCGTCCCCTGTGGATGGGGGACAAACTCGTACAGCGGCATCGTTGGCCGCGGCGTGAACTTTGACGAGCCTCGAAACTCGCCGTTCGAGGACAAGAAGCCCTTTGATGCGGCGTTTGCGCCCCAGAGACGAGCCCCCGCGGCACCTGTTGATCCGTCTGCGACCCTGATCAAGGCCAACTCGCTCTCGAAACGAGGATCCCAGCAGCGGTACAGCGCGGGCAGCATGGACGGCTACCCAACGAAGCGGCCGGGCAGCGGCGTGTCGGAGAGCCCAAAGCAACTGTCCCTGTCCCAGAGGAAACCGACCAACGAGCGACAGGCCCTTGGCGGGATCGGATCTGCACTCGTCGGCATCGGTCGCAACATGGGAGGCATAGGACACCCTGGAAGCGCAGGGAGGAGATCGACGTCACCTGGTAAGAGCCCAGAGAATGGCACTGGGTCCGCGACAAGTGACAGAGGTAAGAATATGCCTTACATCATTGGTAGTAGAGGAATTGACACGGAAGCTAAACAACCCTAAAAATAACACAGGAGAAGAGTCTAAGTCTCGAAGGCTGGCCTCGCCCGACACTAGCAGCCCAGAGTCCACGCGCGTCTCGGACAAACCACCGCAGCTGCCTCAAGTTGTGGTCAAGCCTAGGATCTTTGATGGAGACTCATCTTCTGACGAAGACGATGATTCCGACGATGGACTGTTTGCGAAGCCTCTCACAGGACGTGCCCCGACACCCAAGGGCAAAGAATCAGCTACAAGCACCCCCGCCGTGCAAGAAGAGCCCAACAACAACCTCACCTTCTGGAAGGAGGCGGACAGCGACAACGAGGACGATGACGATGACGACAGCACGAGTCTGGCCAAGAAGCCCAGCCTGACGGTGAACACCAGCCGCGCCAAGAAGGGGCTGTCGGTGACCTTCAACACGACGACGTCCGGCAGCAAGTCGCCCGAGGATGACCAGTCGTCCAAGAGCTCGTCGCGGAGGACCCCGAACACGCCCCGCTCCGAGGGCTGGGAGTCGAACAACGACGACGTGAAGCTCAGCCGGCGCAAGAGCTTCATGGAGAAGGACAGCTCGATCTGGGCCAACCGCCCCCGACAGACGCACTCATCAACAACCTCGAGGACTTCTTCCCCAACCTGGACGTCGACCAGCCTGTCCTGGACGAGGCAGAGGGCCTGCTGAGCGACCTGCCGCCGAGCCCGATCGCCGAGGAGCCACAGGAAGGAGGAGGACAGCAAGAAAACCAGAAGCCCCTGACGTCGTCCAGAATAAGCAAGCTCTACAACGACGCAGACACTCTCGGCAGCGACGAGTCGACGCTCAAGGCGCTGGAGAGGCCGGCCTCTATCATGAGCGTCGCCGCCAAGAGCTCAGCGCGGCGCTCACAAGGCCTGGGGAGGATGAAGTCCATCCGAGAGGTGGCCCACAAGCGCTACACGCAGGGCTATGCCTCGAATCGCGGGTCTATTGTGCCGCCGATGCCAACAAATGCTGCCGCAAAGGCTGCCGCCAACAATAACAACAACCACAACAACACCTCCGCGGCCAACACAAACCTGATGCGGCGCAAGTCGACCAAAATGTTCAATGCCAACATTGTCCAGATCCGGCCGGAGCGAGGGTCTACGATCCTGCCGCAGATCCCCCAGGACCACCTGTCCAGCCTGCCGCACAACGCCAACAACCAGATCCCCAAGCGGCAGACGACGTTCCGGTGGTTCAAGGGCCAGCTGATCGGCAAGGGCACCTACGGGCGTGTCTACCTCGGCATGAATGCCACGACGGGTGAGTTCCTGGCCGTCAAGGAGGTCGAGGTCAACTCCAAGGCGGCGGCCGGCGACAAGAACAAGATGAAGGACATGGTGGCCGCGCTGGACCAGGAGATCGACACGATGCAGCACCTGGACCACGTCAACATCGTGCAGTACCTGGGCTGCGAGCGCAAGGAGACCAGCATCTCCATCTTCCTCGAGTACATCCCCGGTGGCAGCATCGGCTCGTGCCTGCGCAAGCACGGCAAGTTCGAGGAGAGCGTCGTCGCCAGCCTGACCCAGCAGACGCTCTCGGGCCTGGCGTACCTGCACCGCGAGGGCATCCTGCACAGGGACCTGAAGGCCGACAACATCCTGCTCGACGTGGACGGCACCGCCAAGATCTCCGATTTCGGTATCAGCAAGAAGACGGACAACATCTACGGCAACGACAAGACCAACAGCATGCAAGGGTCTGTCTTCTGGATGGCGCCCGAGGTCATCCGGCCGCAGGGCGAGGGCTACTCGGCCAAGGTGGACATCTGGTCCCTGGGGTGCGTGGTCCTCGAGATGTTTGCGGGGCGTCGTCCCTGGAGCAAGGATGAGGCAGTCGGGGCCATCTACAAGATTGCCAACGGCGAGACACCGCCTATCCCGGAGGAGGTCAGCGGGGCGGTCAGCCCGGTTGCGCTGTCGTTTATGTGGGATTGTTTCACTGTGTAAGTCTGTGCCTGTGTGTGTGTGTATGAAAAAAGAGACGGATTTATACTGATGTGTGTGCATTTTCATAAATATAGCAACCCCCAAGAGCGACCTACCGCCACAAAGCTGCTCGCAGAGCATCCGTTCTGTGTGTACCGGGACGACTACGACTTCCACCACACCGAGCTCTACGCCAAGATCAAGGGAACCTGGAACACCACCAAATGAGAGAGGTGGTGAGATAAGGAGACGCCTTTTGATTGAAAAGTGCGGGTGTGTGTATTCGAGGCATTGCTCCTCGCACAGCTGTTGTCTTGTCTGTTTTCGTCCTGCTATTTTTATCTATTTTGGATACCTTTTTGGGGTGTTTTTGATGCTCTTTTTTCCTTTTTCCTGGACTCTGGGTTGTGGTTGTCGGGGCATACAGCATTGCATAGCGTTCTGGACATGGAACTCGTCGGCTTGGGTGTGGGGCAGAGTCCGGTATGTGCGTTTGTGTTTGTTTGTGTGCAAATGCACGTTCTCAAGGTGTTGATTGTCTGCTAGATAAAAGTAGACACTGCATTGATGAACTTACTGATGAAGAAGACGGTGTTATGTGGTGGCCAAGTGCAAGACAAAAAAGAAACGTATGTGGTAAATCATCCGTGTGCTTGATCAAGGGTGCGTGTGGGTTGTGTGGGATGTTCAGGCAACAGGGCGTCATCCGTCAGCTTTCATGCCGCTTTCAGAAATCCACTCCGCTCTTGGCCTTCGTGATGCCTAACATAGCATGCCAGAAGTACACTGTTCTGCCTGGCGAAACCCCCACATGCCAATCTGATCTGCGGAGACCGGACAGTTTTCTGTAAAACTCATAAAAGATATATATATCAAGCCTACTTGCTGGATTGCACTCCTCCTTGTGCAGGCTTCTCTTCACTCGCGGACCTCTTTCATCTGCTTAATTACAGCATTGAGCCACACCGTGATAAACATCAAACCTTACCTAGACTTTTTTTTTTTTTGTTTTAAAAAAAAATGGCAGAAAGTCAAGCTGAAAGCCAAGGCAACGATGTGGTGGTCCCCATCTACTGCCTCACAACCCTGACCCAGGCAGAACAAGACAGCCTCCTCGACGTCCTCGGAAACGCACACGACGACGACGACAGCGAGCCCCTTGACTTCGTCAAGCCCAAGCTCGTCCCTTGGACAGGGGAGAAGAGTGACGGGGACATTGGCGATATGTATCGCCTGTACAGGGAATTAATCAAGGATATGGGCGAGAAGGAAGGCATCTACGAATTCTTCTTTTTTGTAGATCGGGCATGTCTCTCCTCCTCTTCCTCTTCAACCACCGACGAAGAAGAAGAAGAAGAGACCGAGACGACAATGCAGGTCATCCTCGCCCAACCAGACGCCTACACCCTCATGATCGCCCCCCAGACAGTCGACGAGATGCAGTCCCTCCTCCAGGCCCACGGCTCCGGCGTGGTGCCCGGAGTGGGACGAAGGGCTCGCGGAGCTGCTGGAGCCCGAGCTGCTGCGGCGGGCGCTCACTTACGGGCGGATGCCTGTCAAGCACTGGCGGTCTGCTTGGGCGAATCTGGATATTGGGAATATGGGGATGGGGGAGCTGGTAGAGTGCAGTGGGGGCGGGGGGAGGAGGGGAGGAGGGGGGTGGTTGAGCGGGTGGATGATCCGGAGTGGGATGGGGAGGGGTTTGTCAGGAGGGTTGAGGAGGTGTATAAGAAGAGGGGAGGAGGAGGAGAAGAAGAAGAAGGAGGGGGGTGAGAAGAAGGCGTAGGGGGAGGAACAAGTAGCTGTTATTATGGGCTTCTTCTTTTTCCTTCTTTCCTTTTTTTTTTTTTTTTTTTTCCTTTTCTTTCTAAATTTGCTGTTTACTCTCGTTGTGATTATAGTTACCAATAAATATCTATTTATTAAGTATTCAGATATGTGAGTCTGAATATTGGTGTTGCTAAAGTAGTTTAGCCTAAGTAGGCGCAAGTCTAACGTCTGAAACCAGGCAGATAGATTATCACCAGCTCAACAGCCTCGGCAGGATCGTGCATCCTTCATCCTCTTTTCAGATACAACATCGTCTGCATGTAGTCTCGTCTCCCACTCACCTCTCTAGGTTCACGATAAGCCTCATGATAATCTCTTTTTGTCTGAGATCATGACGATGGCACGCAAAGTCTGTATTCTGATGGCTGACTACGGTCATGAGCCCACAGGTAAGCTCACGCCTACCTCCCTTTGGACATTATGTAACACGATATCTTGCCTCTGATCAATAAATACATGAGCTGATTCTATTCTCTAGAAGCCGCTGGGCCCTACACAGCTTTCAAAAACGCAGGCTTCGATGTGTCCTTTGCCACAGAGAAGGGTACAGCCCCGGCATGTGACAAGCTGCTCCTCCAAGGCCTGACGCAGAAGCTCCTTGTACGCAACGTTCCCAACGGTCTCGGATACAAAATGATGTCCATGATTGGAACACTACACTCACACATGACATTTAATTTATGACTGCTCTTCAGGGCGCCAGCAAACCCGTCATCTCCCAGTACAACACCATGCTCGCCTCTCCAGAACACCAGGCACCACTGTCCTGGTCCAGCCCGGACTTTGACCTGACCGCCTTCGACCTGGTCTATCTCCCCGGCGGCCACGACAAGGCAGTCCAGCAGATCATCGACTCGCCCACCGTACACAAACACCTAGCGCAGTACTTTTCCCTGACGCGCAAACAGCCCCGTTCTTCCTCGCCTTCTTCTTCCCAACAGGCCTCTGGGCAGAAAGCCATCGCGGCAATATGCCACGGCCCCCTCGTCCTGGCCAACACAATCAACCCAGACAACGGCAGGTCTGTCCTGTACGATTGCAAGACGACTGCGCTGCCCGCCGGGTTCGAGAAGGTCGCGTACTGGGGTACGAGGCTGTGGCTGGGGGATTACTACAAGACGTATGGAAGCGGGAGCGAGGATGTCGAGGTTTCTGTCAAGAAAGCCCTGAGGGAGAAGAGCCAGTTTCAAGGGAGCCTTTTGCCTTCGCCGTGGGTCTTGCTTGCGTGCGGAAAACCCTTTTCCCTTTTCTGATGACTGACTTTTGTGTGTTTGAACAGCTTCGTTGTTGAGGATGACAACTATAATTATATCAGTGCGAGGTTTCCTGGGGATATCGATCTGTTCTCCAAGAAAGTCGTCAAACTTGTACAAGACCTGCACTAATGTTGGTCCTTCACAAATTAATATGGTCACACTCGCAGTCCTTACCAGGCCAGCAGCTTGATGATCCAAAACAGACGCTTCATTAATCCCCCTCTCCCTCCCCCTCCCTTCATTAGGAGATGCTTCTCTGACCTATATAGAATGGGTATCAATCTAATTTTATCACGACCTCTTTCTTCATCTTTGTCTCTCTCTTTTCGCCCCTTTTTTCTTCCTTTTCTCTTCTAATACCGAGAATACGCACTGCCCCAGGTCCCTCTTGCGCCGATACCCGTCACCGGCGACTTGGGCGGCGGCGTAACCACAAACGCAATCTGCTCGCTCTTTGGTCTCCCAGGTCTCAGCAGCTCCGGATGTTCATGGTCCGGCACCATCATCATCCCGCCGCCGCCGCCGCCGCCGCTGCTTTCGCTCTCCCCTAACAAGGCCCTGCTCGCCTCGTCCACATTCCTCCTCCTCCTATTCCTGCTGCTGCTGCTGTCGTTGTCGTCGTCCTCGTCGCCGTCATTCTCAGGACTCTCCGGCACGATCCCCAGCGCACCCCTCTCGCTCCCGTCGCTCGGCGCCCGCCCGATCGAGTCCCGCACGCTCTTGACGTTCTGTACCGCCCCGCCGCCGACCGCGATCGCGCCGGGCTGGCCGCCCACCATGATGCTGTCCTGGCTCGACGACCTGCTGTGCGAGCCCCAGCCGAACTCGGCGCTCAGCGCATCGTCGATATCATTCTTGAGGTTCAGCGACAGCCGGTACGCGGCCAGCGAGTCAGCCCTGCTCCGGGCAGCAGCTGCACCCGAGCTTGATCTGTCGCGCGACGAGGCCGGCGGCGGCGTCGTCACCACGGCCGACGACGAGGAGGCGCTCGCGTTGGAGCCCAGGCTCATGCGCTGGCTGACCCGGCGCTTCTGCTTCTGCTGCTCGGCGACGTACTCGTCAAAGGCGGTGTCGCGGGAGTGGTTGTAGGAGGCGCGGCGGTCGTGTCCGGAGCCGGTAATGGAGATGTAGGAGGCAGGTCTCTGCGGGAGGGTCGGTTCTCCAACGGCTGCGGCTGCTGTTGCTGCTGGTAGTGAGGGAGAAGAAGAAGAAGAAGAAGAGACCTGGCTTGTTGCTGGGTCGTAGGCGGTGTCGACGGCCATGAGAGCGGATCCTGAGTTTGCACGGCTGCGGGTTCCTTCGTTGTCGTTGTCGTTGTTGTTGTCTGCGGCGTTCCTGGTAGTAGGGGTGATCAGAGGGTCACTGCTCATGCTAAAGATCTTGCGTCCTCCGAGGTTTGTGAAGGATGAGCCTCGCTCTCTGGTGACAAGAGGCTCGGCCGTCGTGGGCGTGGGCTCGCCTGGCGAGGGGGCCATGACGGCACCTGCTCCGCCGCCGGGTGAGGCGTTGCCGAGGATCTCGACGCTGTTGCCCATCTCCAGGTCCGGGTCCCAGTCCAGATCCTCAGAGAGGATGCGCGTGTGGCTGTGGAGCGGGCTCCTCTTCTTCATGTCGCTCTTGAAGCCGTACGGGTTCACGTTCCCTGGCAGGTGGTAGTCGTCGTACTGTGCCAGCCGCTTCCACTTCCAGGCGGCATAGGAGCCCATAAAAAGGACTGAGATCCTGTATTTTTTATTTTTTATTGTGAGCAAAACCAACCCTGACGTCAGCCCAAGAGGAAGTCCGACGAGGCCTTTGTCGGAAGAAATGAGAAAAAAAGACGATATGATGAGAGTACTGGCTTACACTAGGAGGCTGTGGATGACGAGGGTCCCGTCCGACCAGCCGTTGAGCGAGGACCCGGTCACCATGCCGTCCATGATCATGGACAGCGCGACGCCGCCGAACTTCACCAGGTTGGTCACCAGCATCGTCTTGGGCGTCAGCACCTCGGTCATGGTGCGCAAGATCTCATATGCGGTGAGCAGGATAGAGATGATGCTGATGCCGATATTGATCCATTCCCATCTGTTGTTGCCTTGTTGTTAGCATGTAAATTACAGAGCACCTGGACAGACCTGAGATAGGAGTAGGAATAGGAAGCGAGATGTGACTCACGCTATGGCGGTTGCCCGCACCTCGAGGGAGCTACTCATGGAGTTGGTGAAGAGGTAGGCCGATGTGCCAATCAGGACGAGCAGCAGCGAGATCTGGGTGACCCAGCACGGCAGGAGAACCCTCAGCCTCCAGCCGGCTCGGTCGAACTTGGCCTGGTCGCGATGCCTCACCATCGTGAGCAACGCAAGAGCTCCGTGTTTTATTCGTGCAGAGTGAATTCGAGCTGGTCGGTGCCTATCAGTGCGCGCGTGTGTGTGCAAGAGAGGGCGGATGGGGGTTGTAGTTATGCAAGATGCTGCAGGTGATCCCGAGAAATATAGAGCTGATCTCTCAGGAGCAGGAGTTGTAGTATTATTGTTTATATTCGTTGATATGACGGAGAAAAAAAGAAAAAAAGAGAGCAGACACAAAAATATATAAAAAGGGCGGTGACTGGCAAATCCACCAAGAAGGGGCGGATGAAATTCATATACTCAGGGCCCGGCAGCGTCCTGGGGACCCTCTCTCGGACCCGGTGAAGAACAAACAACCATAACATCCCCAGATTTTTTTAAACAAAGAAAAAAAGGGAACAACAAGGGACAAAGCCATTGTACATGGCACAGCCCACCAGCTTCTTTCGAATGTCGGCCACGGCGAGAAAAAGGGCCAACGAGCCCACAGGGCGGAACGAGATTGACCACGCATCGAAGGAGGGGGAATTTTCCCTTGAGCTATGGCCAACTCACACCAGGACGGGGCGAGGAACGGCGTCGAACGACATGGGCCCAAACCCAAGCCACGCACCGGGCGGATGGGGCTGAGGAGGAGGGGGGGGGGTGGAAGGGGGATCCCCTAGCTAAAAAGTACATACCACAGTTACTAACGGAGTATATTCATCAGCTCACCCAGCGGCCGGGAGATGAGATGACAGACGGGAGAGAGAGAGGAGGTAAATGCGGGCGGGCAATGAACGGGACGCTCTGGGCGCTGGGAGGTCCGGTGTCCAGGGGGCTGAGATCCATCACGGATGATTGACACAACGAAACGCGCAAGCTGTTTTTTTGCTGGGTCCCAAGCGAGAATGATGAGGACCAAGGTCCAGAACACATGTGTTTTTTGGGGGGGGCGGCATCGAACGCGCACTCGACCTCGTGACCAGTACAAAGTATCCTGATCATGCTCGGACTCGTGTGTGTGACGCGGGTGATTTACGTACAGAAACAAAAAGAAGAAAAAGGAAGAAAGTTAAAGTGCGGCTGAGCCATCATGTGGCGCGTTGCTTCCTCTTCCTCATCCCCCTCACAGCGGGCCGCCTGGAGGTTGCTCTGTAAGTACTTGTCCTTCTTCTTCTGCCTGAACGGTGTGCAGATGACCCTGGAGGAGATCCGCCTCGCTGGTAAAGGACATTGAACAGTAAATACTCTCTCTGTGGAGAAAAAAAAAAAAAAAAAACCAAACAAGAAACACAACAGAAGCCCTCCGTCCATTGCAACACCTCACCCTTTTCGTTTGTTCCTTTCCCACAGAAGAAGATCAAGGGGATCCACAGAGGAGCAGGCCCCAGGCCCCCTTCGTTACTATTAATCAATTATATGTACTAGCTGCCAGGCATCATCGTTCTTTTGGACGTGGACACCTCACGATCCGATTCAGCACGAGAAGAAAAAAGAAGGGGGAAATCTGGGTACTGTGTACATAGTACATGATTTTCTTGTTGAATGCCCCATCCTGGCTGTAAATCCCTTCCCAGAGAATTCATAGCAGAATCCTAAAAGGCAGAATAGTCCTGGGGCGGTTGGTTGGGCCAATGTGCAGATGACAGCGCACAACTTTGTTATTACTAGCGGCCAACAGTGTGGAAACAAGGAAAATCCTCCTCGGTATGCGACCCACCTTCTCTCTCTCTCTCTCTCTCTCTCTCTCTCTCTCTCTTTTCTTTTCTTTTTGCCCTTCGCGTGTTTGCCGATCAGCCGCGGTCTCGTCATTGAATGAGGCTCATTTCTCACGGGTTTGGAGGGCGTCGGCCTCCCCTGCCGAGTTGTCTATAAATAGAAAAACACTGTGCTGGGGCTCCATGGCCCTCTTTTCTTCTTTTGTTCCCACTGATACTGCAGCAGTGCGGCGTACTTGGTAGTTTTAGAGGACGAGTGTCTTATGTTGAAGATCTCTGGGGAAGAAGATGATCAAAAGGCAATGAATGAGGTCCCACGGTTACAAGGCCCGGCCTTTTCGTCGAGAAATGGGAGCTCGCAATGGCAGGTAAAGTAAGCATGCTCCTGTCGAGTGCAACCGGAAACCCACCCACCCACTGAAATTTCATTACGTAGCAGAGTTTTGAGTAAAGTAAACCTTGCCGGGATAATTAAATACTACGACTTCTATCTCTATGTTTGCAATCTTAAAAATTCACCTGTCGCAAAGAGTATAGCTACGCTTTTTCTGGTAATTTACCTCGATATATCTTTTGCCTCCCCTAACCTGGGCCACAGTCAACAACAATCTGTGGACAGCTTAGAAGCATGCCCATCTTTTTCATCATGCGCATCCCTCTGGTTTTTTTTTTTTTTTTCCCTTCTCCCTGTTATGCAATTGAGTAGTTGAGTAATCCAGGGGTTACATTGGTGCAAACTCCGACAAATATGGAACAAATTCTTGGGGCAGGGCTGATTGGCTAACTCGTATATGATTTTGACATGACCTAGAACATGAAAGATTCAGTCGTCGTCCTGGCATCGATGAAGTTAATACATGATAGCTATCCTCCTATCTACGCGTACTCTTTAGACTCCCGAGCATACGAGCAGCTATCATGGCACAGCCACGCGTGGGTGATGCACCAGCGTCCACTTTTCGGCTCTCCACCACAGACAGCATCGTCGTCATGTTCAACGACAGACAGGAAGACGTATGATTTTCTTGGTATTACGAGCTTCTTGTTGAGCCACGCAAAAGAAGGCAAAGAAGGGGCTCATGCAATGGGTAGGCGGTACAGATCGACGGACGACGCGTCATGTAGACGTTCACGGAGCGGTGAGGACGTACGACAAACATTGTCATGATACTGGAGCATTGTAACAATAGAGTTTGGTGTTGGCTTTACGAGATATAAGACCGGAAGTGAGAAATATCATCTCACAAGACGCGTTTATATGCTCCTGCTAAGCTTTCAGCTAGACGCATAGCATGATCAAGTTAGTAAACGCTGCTGACAATGAAATGTCGGAAGACGCTTATATTCCGTCCACAAGATGGCAAAAGGGAATAATCACTCTTTGAATCGGTACAAAAATAATGGCAAGAATGCGAAACGATGGTCAAGCAGTGCCGCATATCTAGGGCATTGATTTATCTGCCTACGGATCATGGAAGCTTATGATATCTGCCTCCAACAGTCTCGCAGCGATTCCGATCCCTCCGAACCCAAACTCATCCCTCCTAACCGTCACTATATGATAATTATCGTGATGCGGTCGGCATATGTGCATGGCTGTAACGCCACCACATGCTTCATCCATTATCCCATCCAGTCTTGGTATCGTCACACCCCATCATCATCAACCTCACCCATCTCTCTCCTTTCCAGCATCGTTTTTATATTCACAGTCCCTTGGCAACGGAGTCGAGGTAGACATTCGCCGAGTCGAAGGTGACGACGTTGCCATTCGCGTCGGTCATGGCTGCATCCTGAACGGTAGGCTGGCTGTTTTGGCGCGCGACTATTTTTACAAAGTTATCATCAGCGTGATGCTCACAAATTTCTCGTCTTCCACACGCGTGACTTATTGAGGAGACTCACTGTGAGCGGACATAGCCGCGGTGAAGAGAGTGACAAAGGTCAGGAGTGTGAACTGCATCTTGACTGAAGTGTGTTGTGAAAGTATTGTCGGCCGGCGACGGGCAGATATTAAGAATATTTTTCTTGGTGGGAAAAAAAAAAAAAAAAGGTAGGAAAAGTTAAAGACAGGAGGAGTTGTTGGTCTCGACAGAAAACTTGGCACTGGGACAAAGACAGAAAAAAGCAACAAGAGCAGTACGTGGGAGATCGAAGAAGGAAATTTGATATTTGTATACGAGTGACCATGTTCGTAAAAACCTCTGGACTTTGGCCCTCTGTCACCATCGCCCCAAGCTCGGGACGATGTTTGCCGCCAGTTTCGGATGTCAATCATCCATTCCAGCTTGCTGGGAACAAGGGCAGGGGAGGATTCGAAGGAAGAAGGCAAGGAGGCATTGGGCTGTGGTGGACGGAGTCTTTTGGGTGGCCATTCCGAGGCCGAGGATGCTGAAAGGATAATCACAGGCGTGGCGCATGATCTGCAGTTAGGTGAAGGCTGAAGCACATAACCGCCACACCACGATATATTTAGCAATTTCGAAGGCCGGATAGAACGTTGAATAATACTGCTAACTCATCTTGAATTATCTACTTTTATCTTTGCTTCTGTCAAGGCTGTATGTTGTAGTACTGTCTACAATACTTTCTGAATGGGCCGCAGGCTGTTGGGTGATGCCTCATCCCCCAAGACCTGTCATCCAAAGATTCGATGGGATACACACGCCACCCGAATTCGGACGTTCCAGCCCCCAGCCCGTTCAGGTTTCTCAAAAACCCACCGTACAAGATTCGCCATCGAAGAAAAAATAAGGATAAAAAGAAAAGAAAAAAAAAAGCCCCACACAAGTTTTGTTCAGCGCTGTCATCTTTGTGAAGAAGCTTAACCAATGTCCCGGGCGATACGTGGGCCATGTGAAACGTGAGATGTGACGGCTTGTACATGATCAGCCCCAGACCGCCGCCGCCGCCCGCGAGAGGGCCCTGGAGTACTGAAGGCCCGGGGAGGGGCACGCAGCCCCAAGCACATGGTTTCTCCCCCGCGAAGCTTGGCTCTCGCTAAAATGTGTCATGCCTGTTCATCCTGCTTGGGTCTTTGTTTTCCTTTTTTCCCACTTATTTTTTCTCTTCTCTTCTCTCCTTTTCCCTCTTCCCCTTCCCCGAGGCTGATCGCCCAGGCTTGGTGGGCGGTGGTCGTCTCAGGTTCCCCCGGCATTGGGGAGATCAGACAGCCTAACCACCGCTTCCCGTGCTTCCGTGTTTGTGGCACTGGCTGCTATGACTTCACTTCAGAACTTGTCTTGTCCCGGTTCGTGCTTATGGGAATTTTTAAGGTTTGTTAATATCTATGCTGTCCTGTGAGACTCGGGTTCGAGGTCTGCGCTTGGTCATCAGCGCGGCTGTGCGGCTGTTTTCGAGACAATCGGGGAGAGAGAGAGAGAGAGCGAGAGAGAGAATCACGACCGTGCAGGGTTTCATACTTATGACGCTCGCTGGAGGCTGCTGCGAGCAAGAGACGCGCCGCAGAGGACCAGCAGAGGAGCCGCCCATTCCATCCTGTTACTACTTGAGATGGCAGGGCTACGGCATTCCCACCAGCCGTGGATCATCCTGACTTCGTCTCACATAGCTTGTCTTTGACGTGCTGTGGGAAGAGTGTTCGCTGGGATCTTCTAAAGGGAGCGTCATCTCGCTCTCTCCTGTCTGATCAAAGACTGGCTCCCGGACCTTCATCCATGCGATGACCTCCACAACCATGTCGACACGGTGATGCTGCATTGCTATCAGAAAGACTTGGTTTAGCATAGCACTTTGCCTCTCTCCGTCCCTCGTCTCCATGCGCCAGGCTCTCATGCCGGCCTCTCGTCTTGTCTCTCTCACCTTTTCTCACAGCACGGGCGAGAGCAGCAATTAACCGATGCACGGCTGCAAAACCCTTGAGAGCGGACAAGCATCCACGCGCCCTACATCCTGCTATCGCAGCACAAGAATCAAGCCCCCAAGCAGCGTGAAGAGTGGCAGCGAAGCCGTCTTGATTCTTCTATATGCAGATGTGGTATGGATCTCTTTCTCTATCTCTCTCTCTATTTTGAACAAACAGCCCTACCTGTTCTTTTTCTTTGATCCTGCTCTCCCCTTCTCTTTCTCTTTTCTCCCGTATTCAGAGGGTACAGAGGGAGACACCATGCTCCCAAGCTGCTTCTATAACACCCGACCCCCATTCCACATTCCTGTATACTCTGATCCTGCTTTTTTTTTTTTTTTCTCCTTCTACATCGCCAATGCCCTTCCCCCTAATCACTCCTCCGCCTTCTTGTTGCCAAAGCCATAGTGGTAGTTTAGGTACCGGTAGCTCTGTGTAAGCTGAGCGCCGGCGTTGGTGAAGTGGCACGCGAAGAGCAGGTAGTTCCGCGGCGTGACGGCGAGGGAGTATCGCATGAAAGTGAAGGCGTACACGACGAGCGCGCCGGTCATCGGCCCCGAGATCCTGGTCAGCGTGGGCAAAGGACTCGTCAGCACACTCTGGCTTCCTTATGGAGAAGGAAGAGAAAAAAGGTCCGTAGTCGGAAAGAGAGGAGGGGGGTTTTCCAAAGCTCACAGGTCAGGGCTCTTTTGTGTGTCCAGCACGGCCGCGATGGGGATTCCAAAGTTGGACGCTGGGCCCCAGAAGTCTGTCAAGGTTGGCAACATATACGTTAACAATCTACCGACAGCGCATAATGTGTGTGTGTGTGTCTGGGGAAAGACTCACGCGTGGAGCAAAAGTAGTCGGTCACCGGATTGGACCGGATCTTGGCGTTCAGCGCCTTGACGAGCGCAGCCATGGTCGATGCACAGCTGTTTTCGCAAAGCTCGCGGGCAGGAGAGGAGAGGAGAGAGAGAGAGAGAGAGAGAAACAAGAAGGAAAGCGAATGTGAGTCCGTCCGGGAGAGAGCGGCTGCGATATTACGTGCCTGCGAATAAGCAGAAAGATGCTACACGCAGAAAAGCCCCGACAGTCGGGGCTCGATTTTAAGTAGGCCCGGAGTTTACACGCGGGGATTACACAGCGGTACTGTACAGCTTTTTCAGCCTTTCTCGATGCGCTGTGAGCCGTTGGCAGTGGGTCCCGCGATCGGATTACTATTAAGGCACTTCATCACGAAATATAATCAGCAGGTGGACTCGCAAGATATACTATGTAAGTGCACAAATTGTCTTTCTCCTTTTTTTTTTTTTTTGGTCCCTTTGGTATGAGATTCCCGCGACACAGGTCTCCGCACCCTCATTCCTGGCCATCGGATAGACATAATCAGCGGTCTCGCGTGGTGAAATGATGTCCGACTTACAGCCATGATCATTCCCTCTTTTGAATCCGCCCAACAGGCTGCTCGACTTCTACTGAAACCACTTGTGGGCGATATCCAAACAACAACAAGAAGCAGCGGTGAGACTGGACACAGGTGTGTGTATCATGCTCCCATGATGACCTTTGAGAAGGACTCTCCAACACCCTTCCCCTTCAAAAATGTCTCTAGAGCAGCCATATCCCCTCTGTTCTTCCTGGCCCCCTCTTCTCACCCAGCTCGTCCGTGATCTCTGTCATGTCCTCAAACTTGCGCCCTCCCTCCCCACACTCCTCGCGGAACCTCTCGCTGACCTTCTTCTGGTGGCTCGGGATATCCCCCCAGCTCTCGTTCTTGATCGCGTTCATGTAGTCGTCCACGTCCCGCGAGGTCCCCTCCAGACACAACATGCCGGGCTTCCCAGCCAGGACGAAGCCGGTGAGCCTGTAGCGCGGCGCATAGGTGACGAGGTCTCTGCGTTTTTCCCGTGTCGAGAGGGAGGGGAAGTAGAACCAGACGCGCAGCAGGGGCCCGCTTGCTATCTCGTTTGGCTCTTGTGTGCTTCTTGCGGCTTCTCCTTGGCCCTTTTGTAGGTGATATCTCGGAGCATTTTCTTGCACATAATCGAACGCTGCCAGGACGTCATCTGCGGGCATGTCGGCCGCGAGGTCTGCCACCTCAGCCCGAGACATCCACGATGGCTGGCGCAGTGTGTATACAAGTGGCGGTGGTTCAGGAGGAGAAACGCCGTTGTCTCCTGATGATCGCAGCGGGACAGTGACCTTCAGCTGTATCGAGGACGAGAGCGATGTCGTCGTCGTCTCACGAGGTGTCTCGATGGGTATGGTGACCATGAAGCTGAGGTCGGCAGGGAGGCCTTGCATGCTTGACGGCTCTGGGGCCTCGCACCACCCGCGTGTCTTGTCAATGGTCTCTTGTAGCGCCGAGGAGTCGGTGTCCTCTTCTGCGGGCGGGTACATGGCCCTGATGAGTTCTACCATGGCCAGCTGGGACTCGACCAGATCGCGCGGGAGGGGTTGCTGTGTGGTTTCCGTCATGATTGCGGGGACATGATAAAGCCTAACAGTCTCAAGTATATAAAATCTTGGTGGATGTGTAAAGTCTGGTTGTCGACCCAGTCGGCCCTCGACTTGTTCTTATGGCAGAGAAGACAATGCTTTTGGCCCACCACAACTCAAAGAGAGGCTTCAAAATTGTCGTGCTATGAAGAATTCAAAAATCTCAAGGCCTTCAAGGTATTTCCAAGTCGAATTGTTAAAAGAGAAAATAAAAATTACTTAGGCATGAATTAAGTAAAGTAGTAATGATCAAAACATTATGAAATCTGCCTGGAGACGGAACTGATCTCTGCGTCGTGCCGAGGATCGGCGCATGTTACTCTGTGGGAGGGTTAGGGATGGCCCTTGCTGCTTAGTCACCATCACTGTTCGCTCTTGCTGCTATAAGAGACATCAATCACTCTTGCACTTTGATTTCAAATGACATCAAACGCATACAATCATTTGATCACACCAGTCTTTGCGGCGGACCATTCAGACAAGGCATTCTAGCATCAAAATAACAACCTGTCTGAAGCAGCGGAGCCAAACAAACCTGTGGTCCACTACTGACCTGCTTGTGAGCATCGATCACACGTGCGAAACGCCCTGCGACTCCGTACTATCATCCGTCGTCCTCCGGCCAGGCCATTTCCACCGCCGGTACCCCGCGTCTTCCGGCGGCGGCGCCATCCTAGGACGATCAGGCCACCCCTTCTTCGCATTCAGCATCCGAAGGCTCTCGCGCCTCCCAGCATCCGCGTTGGGCGCACACGACTGCCTCCTGATCATCGCCGCCTGCTGGAGCAGTTCGCGCTTCTCGCGGCGGGCGCTGGCGCGCCTGCGCCAGCTGTCCAGGCCCCGGGTGAAAGAGTGGCTCAGGGTCTTCCAGAGCCTTGTGCCCACGTCTGTCTGGAGGACCAGGACCAGGACGAAGAAGGGCACGCAGACGGTGACCATGATGACGACGAAGCGCCAGTCGGTGGGAGGAATCCTAAAGGTTTCCATACCGAAGATTGACTAAAACGGGCCATCATCATCAGCACGCGTTTGTCAATAAGAACAACCGACGGACAGCAATCTTCTACGTGCAGAGGCTAAACTCACCGTCACAAAAGTCAGAGGCATGAACAACATCGAGACGCCCGTGAGGATCTTGATGTTTCCCCCTGCTCGATGGTCGTCCGGTTCTCCTTGACGGCGCTACCGCTGTAGAGCTGCTCGCGCAGGTTGTCAATCTCGCGCCGTAGCTGCTCGTTGGACTTGATCAGGGCCCTGAGGTCCTGCATGGCAGCCTCCAGCTCGTCGCGGAGGTGGCCGAGCTGCGCCAGGTAGTTGCACCCCTCGGCGCTCTCTGGATCTGGGTGCGGCCAGAGGGTCGGGTGCTGGCCCAGCCAGAACGCAGGAGTGAACGTGTTCGAGTAGGCGTTGATCATCGACCTGACGCTGTCGTTGACCATGGACAGGCTGTTGAATGCCCAGAAATACCGCCGGCTGAAGGTGAAGTGTGCGTCCTCGAACAGGAGCTGGTCGCGGAGCCTGAGGTCGAAGATGAACTCATCCTGCATATATGAAAGCCTCGCCGTCAGTGGTTCACACACAAAAAGAAGAAGAAGAAGAAGCAGATGTTGGCAGCAGTGTCTGGAAAAGCAACAGCAGCAAAACTGACCGGAGGGATGACCAAGCCTCTGATCTGCTCGTTCAGCCGCCAGAGCCTCTGGGCAGCCGCCTTGTACTCGGCCGCCAGGCACTCGAGGAAAGCATGTGGTCCGCTGTGGCACGGGGACCCAGTCAAGTCGCGGTCCGAGTCGATGCGGTCTGGGAAACAGCGGATATTGAGGACGTGGAAAGGCGAGAACGTCTCAAACACGGATCCCATCCTGACCCTGTTGCTCTTGCTTGCACGCCGCGTTACCTGCTCCCTGACCTCGCCCTCGAGGGACAGTGCCACGATGGCGCTGCACTCCGACAGGTTGATGTGGTGCTTCTCCGAGTCTGCGTCTGGCTGCTCGCAGTCATGGCGCTGCCAGGAGCTCGGCGTTATGTCCTCGTCGACCACGGTGAAGTATTTGAACACGAAGAAGAATGACCTGCGGCGGATCGCCTCGTGCTCGAAAGCCCTCAACACGTATGGCGTGGTCTTGCCTCTGTTGAGCTTGTTCGAGATGAGGTGAGAGAACAGCTCGTCCATGTCGAAGTATCTCCCCAGGGTCATGTGTATTCCGGCAAAACAGGTCGCTGAAGGGTGTTGAAGTATTCTTTTGAGACGTATACAAGATCTCAGATTGATATGTCCTCTCGCGAAAGGGAAATTAGGAGGGGGAGGGAGGTAAGTGTTCGGCTGGATATTTTCCACTTACGTTATCCTTCCACAAGCGATCACCTCACCCATGTTGACATCCTACGACACGTTTCAGCGACCGAGACCTTTCCTACGAATGGGAGAGGCGTTATTTCTTTGGACCCAGTAACGAACCTTGATAAGCTCCCACGCAGCATTGGACTCGAGGCCCTCACGGTGCCTGTCAACACAGCTGTCATCCTGTCGGGGTACGACGGACCCGTCCTGACAAATGTCGTACACCTCGCAGCTGGAAGCCTGCTCGCCAGGATCGAGAACATCCGGGTCGAGGCTGAACAGCGTCACCACAGTCAGCTCGTCCCGCTGCCGAAACACGCTTCCGAGGGCGACAGCCATCTCCTCATGCTTCTCCGATATGCGGCCCAGGTGCTGGATCAGGTCGAATTCGGTATACGACGAGGACGACAGCGGCCTCTGCACACAGCTTATCGGGCCCGTCCAGGTCGGATGAAGGCCCGACTCCGGGCTGAGGACTGGCGAGATTGGCCTGAAGATGGATTGATGTTGGTGGTGGTGGTGATGGTTCTCATTCTTCTCGCCTTCGGTCTCCTCAAACACCAGCCTGCTGTGACCATCGCTGGACAGCCTTATCTGGCCCGTCAGCTCGTCTGCGTCGCCGATGGGACCAGGCTTCTTGCCAATGCTGAGACGCATCGGCATCTTGGACTACGGCAGCATTCAATGGATTAACGAGCGAGGGATGGTGAGTATTTTCATGACTTCTTTAGTCACCATTGGCTTCTTCAGAAGATGGAATGGCGGATACCATTGGAATTACGGTCCAAAGAGAAGAAGAAGAAAAGAAAGGAAAAAAAAAAAAAGGAAATATTCGGCCGCGGCACTACTTCTTCATGGAAATTCTAGAAGAATCACCCCCGGGTCCAGGCTCCGGGAGACCAAAGTCGATGTCTCACCTTTCCACAGGCGGCCCACGGGATAGTTTCCACCGGAAAAGGTATAGAGAGAGTGAGCCCAGTGTCGATGGCACCGATAAGCAGATTTCGTCTGCTGTACAGATGATAATTATTACCTCGGTGGGATTGGCTTCTAGATGGTGGTGGTGAGTGAGAATGGCACTGGTGGTGGTTATGTGCTATCGAGCTTGCCCTCTTCCCCTCGACCCAGTCAGATCCCTGGGTTAGAGAGAGACGACATGGGACTGTCAACCTTAACATACACCCTACTATGGATCTCGTGTGTACAAGATCAGCTTGCTTCCGGATGCAGCCTGCAATACACAGATAATCAGACACACACAAGGCTCGCACAGATTAACCCGGTTTGATCTGCTGGCGCCGCAATTCCATCGCAGCAGTGCCTATCAGCCCAGGCAGCACAAGACGCATGTATGACCGGTTTGAGTGCAAGCAGACACTTTGTAGACTACCAGGTCAATCTATTTCACAACACACGAGATAAAAAGAAGGAGAAAAAAAAAGAAGAAGCCTTCCCTGAAATCTCAAAGAAACGCCGTGCTCATGCCATCAATCATCCGGCCCATTTTCCTGGCCCATCTCAAATGTAGCTTTCCTATTTTGATGCCCCACTTTTCGCTCTCAATCACGCACCTCTTGTCATCATCTTGCATCATCTACCACACCACAAAAGTCACCACCATGACGCCTCCACACACACACACACACACACACACACACACTCTCTCTCTCTCTCTCTCTCTCCCTTCACTACTTTTTAGTAAGTCAACATCTTGCCCTCCGATCTCCCCTCGACCTGCTGTGTCGAGAAGGCGCAGTGCGAGTCCTTGATCGATACCACCTCGTACGTGCCCTCCTGGCTCGCCCTGACCGTCTTGCTGTACTCATAGCTGACGTCGTGCCTCGTCTCCAGCACCTGGCTCCGCTGGCCCTTGCGCTCGTTCGTGCTGCGCGTGTACGTGAACTCGAACGGCGGCGTGCCTGTAAAGTCGAAGACGATGTCCACCTCGCCGCCCTCGTGGATGTCCGACCGGACCGTCTTGCCCTTCGAAATCCGCACGGTCGGGAACGGATGAATCGTCTTGCTGATGTTGACGGCGGCCTGGCACTCGGAGGCCTTGTCCCTGATGGATGTGATGGTGAACTCACCGGCGGTCTCGGCGAGCCGCTTGAAGTTTGTCGTGGTGGACTTGGCCTGGCGCGTCGTGCCGTCAAATACATACTCGACCTCGAACGGCGGAGTGCCGACCAGCGTGTAGGATATACGCTCGCCAATGCAGTATTCCTTGCGCTGGTCCAGGGGGTAGATAGAGGGGGCATCGTAGAGCTGGACCTGAACGGACGGTCCGCCTGTCTCGTAGGTGTGCCTGCATCCGCGGGCATCGCTGACCTGACGGATGCGAACGGACTGGCCGCCGAGTCTCAGGTATTCCCTGGGGATCTTGACCTGTGACTTGTCTTTCTCCAGGCCCTCGACGCGGACAGTCTCTGTGCTCGCACCGCTGTCGTGCTTGATCTCAAACACCACCGTCCAGGGTGCTGTGCCCGAGAACTCGATCGCCACCGTGTCTTCGATATCTTGGTCCGCCATACAGCTCTTGTACGTCTGGCCCGGTTTGGCAAACTTGGCCGTGGGTTTCGGGTTGACCTTCTGCTCGAGCCTGACGGGACTGAACTTCTTGTTGTCATCGTAGAGACTATCGGACAGGGTGGAGAAGAGGTAGGTGTACGTCCCTGCCCTCGACGTATCCATCTGGACGGTAGCCTTGCCGAGGGCAGCATCGAAGTTCTTCTTATTGATGGCCGGACTTCCTCCACTCGGCTTGTGCCTGACCTCATACTCGACGTGGTATGGGGGAGAGCCTATAGAGAACAGATCAGAATGATGTTGCGAGAGCCAGATGAACCATTGTAACTTACCGACGAGACCAACTTCGAACCCGTCCATGTCTCCTTCACAAACATCGTTCTTGATGTAGGACCCGCTCTTGTCGTGGATGCTGGGAGCTTGCAGGATAGCAAGGCTGGGTCGGGGTAGCCAGTCCACCTCAAACTGCGCCGCTTTAGGATCGACAGTGCCATGACACTGGCTGTCCGACACGTCCATGATCTCGTATGTGCCGCGCTGTGTGACGCTGAGTACGTCGTTGCCAGACTTCAGCAGTGATCTGACGGTCTTGGCGTTCGGGCCGTCGTTCAGGTTCTTGTAAGCAATGGTCCACGGGCTTTCTCCGCTCAGGCGGACGGGCAGCTCGGTCATCTCTTCTTCGATGGCCATCGTCTTGAACTTTCCGTCCAGCAGCCCGAACGCAGCCCGTGGCCGCTGGCGCCGGACAGCTATCTTGCGCTCGTCCTGGAGGAAGATGCGGCAGCCTGACGTGTCCTTTACAGAGACTAGAGACACCGAGTACTCCCCGCCTGACGAGAGCTTTGGTGTGGTGATCGTGTAGGTCGTGCCTTGGATGCCCTCGACCTTGAACTGCTTCCTCTTGCCGTCATGAACAAGCTCCCACTCCAGGGTGAAGGGCGCCTCCCCGGCGGAGAAGACGACGTCAAACTCGACCTCTTCGTCCAGACAAGCCGAGACCGTCCTAGACTCCTTCCGTATGGAGGCTGAGGCCACTGGTTTCACCGTCGTCTCCAGAGTCATCTCGGAACCGGTGAGCGGTTGAGCCGAATAAACGGAATCGCTAATCTCCTTGAAAACATACGTGTGCGTGCCAGCACTTTTGGGGATGAACTCCTCCTGATGCCTCATGCTGTTCGTCCTGAAGCTCTTCCTCATCATCGCTCCGTTGTGCATAACGTCATACTTGACCGTGAAAGGAGGGGTGCCGACAAAATCAAAGTCCACAGCCATGCCGATAGAATTGCCAGCGCACTTGTCAGGGATGTCGGTCGAGCGTAGCACGAGGTTCGGTTCGAGGGGGTTCAACAGGAGACACGAGACAGGCTCCTGGACCTGTCCCTCGCACGCGCCAGAGACCGCCTTCAGGGTGTACAGTCCAGGTGCGGAGATCTTGGGCTGGTCGTCGGCGTTCTTGGCCTTGTACGTGTCAAAGGACACAACCTCACCATGGTCGCCGTTCTTTGTCAGGGTGTCAATTGGCGAGAACTGCCAGCTGATGGTGTGAGCCGTATCTGTCTGGCCGGCCACGTTGAAGCTGATGGGTAAGCTGGTAGACTTGCCCTTGGCGACCTTTAGAGGATTCCGCAAGTCACAGCCCTGGATCCTAGCTGTTGGGCGTTCCTTGACGTTGAAGTCCTGCACCAGATGCTTGGGCTTTGGACGCATTTCCGGGTCATCTGCTGGCGACTGGTACTTGACAACGTTGCCAAATGCGTCCTGGACCTCGTCCACCGAGTACTGCCACGCGCCTCCCGTGTTCATGGACTCGTTCAAGCTCACGGTGACACTCTCGGCCTTGGCCCACGACACAGAGGACTCGTGGTCTGGCATGACGAGGGCAGACGACCTGTGCGAGCCCATCAGAGGAGACGAGAATCCCTCGGGCTGGAGGCTCTGGAAGTGGAAGCTGTGGTCCTTGTCCTTGATCCTGCGGCTGTAGTTGATCTTGAGCGGAGGGGTACCAAACACCTCCAGGGCAAGGTCCGACAGGTCTCCCAGGCAGCGGTCAGAGGAGGGCGAGGCAATGACGCGGGCCTTGGGGCAGGGGCACCACAAAGGTGTTGGGGGTCGGGCGCTGCACCTCGAGTTTGTATTCGTCGAGGACCTTGGCCAGCCGGTAGGCGCCAGCCTTCTTGATGGGCCAATCGAACCTGGCGTCCGCCATCTCCGGATCGCTCTCCTGCTTCCTGACCAGCTTCTTGATCGTCTTGATGTGATCCCTAGAAAGCTTGAGGGTCTCCTCGCTGTTCGTCTCGAGGTCGGTGCGGATGATCTCGATCTCGACGGGTACGGTCGCGTTGAAGTGGAGGGGCAAGGTGACTGTGGGGCCGCCTCCCACACAATAAGCGTTGCCATCAGGGTTGAGGACCGCTGAGCCCTCGGGCAGGATGTTGATGATCTGTTTTCCCAAGATGAGGGAGGCGTTCTGGGTGACACTGGACACCTTGACGTATTGTTCGGATATGGCGACCTCGCGGTCCCAAAAGACCCTCAGGAAGGCGACGATAGCGGGTCCAAAGGGCAGACCAATGTTGAGCATGACCAAGAGATCAAAGACGGCATGAGAGAGGAAGACGACGGTGCAGGACAGCTGCGAGAACTCGAGCCATGGTATCCTGAACTCTGGCAGGCCGAATATGTAGACGAAATCGATAAAGATCCACTTCAGGACCAGCCACACGGACTCGCTGTCATCCTCCACGACCATGACCCAGTCGTAGAGCTTCCATGCGAAGAGGGCTGTGTAGAGACCGAACGCGTAGAAGCGCTGTGTCGGCGCATCGAGGACGTGGAGGGGTATAACTGGGTTCGTGGGGTATTGAGATGATGGAGCTAGTGGTGCTTCAGGCAGCGGTGGTTGTGATGGTCGCTCGGGAGCTGCTGGCTGAGGGCTATTGTTCGTGGGAGTGCCGCTGGGCGTGCCGTTGGGCGTGGGCTGTCGTCTGCCTCTCAGGTTCGTAGCTGGGGTCGCGGGGAAGCCCCCACTACCCTTCGCGGTGTGTCATTCATAGCATCACCGAGGGGAGATGCAAAGCTGTCTGCTCGTGGGCGGAAATGTCGGTGTGGGTAGGCTCGCGGCAGCTGATACCTAAAAGGAGGAGACGCGGTCAGTCGAGGACGAAGCTGGGGTTGAGAGACAACGAGGAGAGGGTCTACCTTTCCTGCTAGGTCATCATATCGTGGACGAGAGGCAGTCTTGCAAGGTCGCGCTTGACAGACTGTCTGCCCTCACTGCTGAGCAAGACAACACCGTTTCGTTGCGATAAGATCGCGTAGGGGAAAAGCAGCGTGTGTGGTAAGGTTTGGGAAGGGGGGCAAGAGAGAAAGGGTTTGCTTGTGAATGTTGTCTTGAGTCTTGTTGGGCGACCGCGGTCAACAACCACCAAGCAACGCGCTTCTTTACCTTTGCTCTGGAAAATCCAGCAGGGTACTGATGACTAGCAGGGGTGGTCCAGCGGGTCTTTGCGCCCTGTTGCATCTGCTGATTGGCTCAGACAAGGGCGTGCCTGCCAGCTCACAAGACTTGCCTTAGACCCGAAATCTGAACTCGATAAATTTAGCCTTGGAATTTCAATATTTTTTCCAGAACTGAGTCTCTATTGAAACTCAGCTACAACTTCCTAATAGAAAACAATATGCCTTTATTTTTTAAAAGAAAAAGAAATCAAAGAATCAATATTATTTTATAAAAAATACTGTTTATTTACACTAATTTGCTTTAGGATTATCTAATTTTTGGGAGAATTTTTTAATAACTCAGACTTACTTTTACTTTAATATTGTCTTTCTAAGTCTTCTGAATAAAACAATGAACCTGAACTCTATCATTTTCGATATCGCCTTCGAGTCTGGTTCCTTCCAAACTCGAAATATCTCCCGAAACCATCCTCGAAATCATATAAAGGACAAACGCAATTTTAGAGTCCAGCATGGGCGTTTGCAGTACGGACGGAGCACATCCTCTGCAGGTTTGCACTGCCCAGCACTTGCAGGTAATCCCACATGCTGGTGAGCTCCGGCATTGTCACCCCCCGTTGTCCATAGGTGCCTCGTCATTTGTTCCCTTCTATATCCCATTTACACCGGAACGGCTGCCTCTTGTCTGACTTTTTGTTGTCTCCTTCTTCCACTCATCCCATCCCTCTCTCTCAATCAGCTGCAACCAGACCATTTATTCTGGCATCTGCTGAGTTCCTCCCCTGGGTCTGTTTGCGTCGTCGTCATTATCTCAAACAAATTTTCTTTGCATCATCCCTTCGCAGCAACCACCCAACCCTGCCGCCCCCACAGCCAAAAAGAGTGCAAGCACCGACTGCAATCCAAACGGCAGCAGCAAGGACGCATCGACAAGATGCCTCCACCGGCTATCCGGCGTGCTGTCCAGCCACGCAATGCGGCACGCAGGGCATCAGTCAAGATCTCGGCAGCTGCTGACCGGGGAGACGAGCCCTGAGGCATCGATTGATCACCCTGGTGACCTGCTGGCTGAGGCACTGGCTACCAACACCAGCCATGACCAGGATAAGTGGAAGGCATGGGTTGAGATTGAGTCGGAGCCTGTGAGCAACACAACAGCATCATGACAGCAAATCCCATGAGGGACTTCGCAGCTGATTTGGGTTTCATGCACAGGCGTTCTTCAGCGGCTTGCTTCGAGGGCTGGGTGTCAAGGATGTCAAGGTGGCCGAGATGTTTAGCGTTTCCATGGATGACATTGAGCTCCTCCCGTACGTTCTACACACACACACACACACACACACACACACACACACACCTCCCACAGTCTCTCTGTCTGTTTCTCTCTCTCTAATACAGGCCCTGACACACACCAAAACTCTCTAGTCAGCCGGTCCTAGGCTTCATCCTCCTCTGCAGATATGCCAACGAGGACCAAGAGGAAGCCGTCACCCCAACACCACCGCCCAGCCTGTGGTTCGCCAACCAGACCATGGCCAACGGCTGCGCGACCGTCGCCCTCCTCAACATCCTCATGAACCAGCCAGGGGTGGACCTGGGCGCCAGCCTGGCCGCCTTGAAGGCCCAGACGGCTGACCTGGCCCCTCCGCTGCGCGGCTACCTCCTCGACAGCAGCACGGCCATACGGCAGACCCACAACTCGTACGCACGCTGCCTGGAACACCTCAACGCAGACCTGCTGCTGTCCAACGAGTACGAGGACTGCGGCGGCTGGCCTGAGGAGGATACGACCACCGGCACCGGCACCGGCGGCGGCAGCAAGACGTCCGCCAAGCGCAAGCAACCCACCTCCACTTCCGCCGCCGCCGCCAAGAAAAAGCGGAAGCCCTCCTCCGCCCCAGCAGCCAGCACGACCACGACCACGACCACCGCCACGCTCAAGAGACGCCGCCGCGCCAACGAGAACGCCTGCCACTACAAGGCCTTCGTCCCCGTAGACGGTCAGGTCTGGGTCCTCGACGGGCTGGAGGAGAAGCCCGTTTGCCTGGGCCCCACGAAGCCGTCAGATGAGGCGGTCGCCACCGGCGGGGCGTATGAGGAGAATGACTCTGTCTCCCCTGCATCATCCTCCCCTTCCTGTCCCCCTCCTGCCCCCTCCTGGGTGCGCACGGCGCTGGGTGGTATTGCGGATCGCATGGCCGCCGCGGGGGACGACATGGTCAGCGTCCTGGCCGTGTGCGAGTCCCCTCACCCTGCGCTCCGGCGCGAGCTGCTGACCAACATCCGCGCCCTCTCCGCCGCGCTCGCCGCCGTCCCGTCCGCCACCTCGAGTGCCGCCATGCTGAACCAGGGCGGCGGCGGCGGCGGCGGCGGCTCCCTCCTCTGGGTTGATTCCGACGGCAGCATCGACCGGGACGCGCTGGCCAGGTACGGCCTCACGCCCGAGCAGGTCAATAGTGCAGCAGCGGCGGAGACGATGGAGCAGGACGCGATCGAGACGCTGCGGCTCGAGCAGGTGCGCATCCAGAGCGAGTTCAGACAGGTCAACAGCGAGATCGCGCGCGAGGAGGAGCTGTGCTCGGGCCGCAAGAGGGACTACGGGAGCGTCGTGCACACGTGGGCCAGGAAGATCGCAGAGAGGGAGGGCCTGCAGGGTCTCATGAGTTGAAATGGTAAGGTTTCTGCTGATCAAAACCTGGCGCGGTCTGATTTTCTCGGTGTCTTTCGTTTTTAAGAGCTGGTCGGGGGTTTTTTTTTTTTTTGGGGAGTTTGGGAAGGAAGGGAAGGGGGCCGTTTTGGGGGGGGATGAATCCAACGAAAACAGACATTGCAGGTCTACTACAGCCCTCCATGTAGACCTTTCACGAAACGATGACTTTCTGGGGTAAGGTGAGGACGGACGGACGCTCCCATGAGAGGCAGGACACGATGAGGTCCAGTTCCCCACGCAGGACCTCGTATGATAGAGCAGGTATCAATGAACTGCACCGAGGTTATTACCATGCCATCCATGCACCACCAAGCAGCAGCCCTCAGGCACCCAACCTGTTCCCTTCCTCCATGCACATCCAGGCCCGATCCATTTACTTTCTCTCCAACCCCTCTACACACGCCCATGAGAGAGAAAATGAAACATATGCAATCAAGGCCAGCAATGTCCATCCTCATCCTCAGCCAGAGAATCGAATTCCAGAAGGTCTCGGATCTTATCAATCATACGATTTGACTTGGTGACAAAGTGGACTCAGGGATGGTACGATAGTACTACTGTACGGACGTACAGGCTAGTCAGGTTCAAAAAGGGTAGCAGCAATACCACCTAACACGTTTTATCCTACTATGGTACATAAGTACTCAAGTACGTACTTTACCCAGCTGCAGAACGTAGGTAGCATCTTGTGTTCCAACAGGCCAGAAAGAAACAAGATAATATAAATCATCGTCTTATCATCATGCTTCTTTGACATAGTACATACATAGTACACATTAATCATCAGATTACCCTCTCACCCTGGTTCCTTTCCCTGATTGAACCCTACCGTTCGGTTCATTAGTCATGCACGCGAACACACACGAACCCTCGCGTGGCATGTGGGGAAGTTCTCCATTCCCCCAAGCTCCAAAAAAAGTGTCGGAGATGATGTCATTCAAGCCCACAAATTCTTCAATTTTGATTGGTTCTATGCTAATGCCTGACGCGAGAAAACGCGACGACGCGTCAAACGGGACGGAAAGGTTGCAACCTCAGGAATGAGGGGCAGGTCATCCCCAACCTTCCCTCTTCCCCTAGCTTCCTTTCCAGGTCGCGCCCTGCCACGCCATGCTTATCGGCTCCCTTCCACACTCTGCGGCTCTCAAATTGTTGCTTTGACCAATTCAATTGGTTTGTCTTTGCCTTTCCCTTCCTCCCTTCTCGTTACCCATCCATTCTTGTTCATACAATTTCTTGTCTTCAAAAAAAAAAAAAAAGAAAATTATTTCCATCAGAAATAACGAAAGTAGTCGTGTAGTGACATGTTCCCAAAACGCCATCCAGGTCGGTTCAAGGAGAAGGGGCAGGGGAGGGGGTCGATTCGTAGTGCAGGTGAAGATTTTCGCAGGTGGTGATCGGTCTCGTGTTACTCGTATAATTTTTTTTGGTTTCCTTTTCTCATCGAGGGCATGTGGAGGTGTTCTTGGGAAGGGGGAGTCGATTTTTTTTTTTCCGATGCATGGTGCAATAATCAGGTACAGGCCGGGGACGGTGTCGTGGAATAATCATAGTGTTGCGGATTGTCGGGTATGCCCAATCGTGTAGGGTCAGGGGAAGGCGGGCTCGTCGGGAGCCAGGTATCACGGACAAAGGAAAGGGGTCTTGTTTTCGGGGGGGGGGGGTTGGTGGTGTTGTTGTGATTAGCCGGAGACAAGACGGTAGTCTGGACATGGCGACGGTCAAAGTCGTTTTCTTCGTAAAACAATTGATTTTCTTCTTCAAGGATATTCGATCCCTCTTCTGTTTCTTCCCTTCTCAGAGGGCCTGGTCAAACGCGAGGTGTCTTCTAGCCACGCTCCGCGGTGTCTTGGCAGAGCCCAGTCCGATCGGGGTCTTCCAGGTCTTCTGAGCCGGGCTGGGCGTCATGTTCAGGTAGTCGGCAAAGTTGAAGGCCTGGCCGGGCGTGTGAGGGAAGAGCGGGTTGTCCAGGTTGGGGGTAGCCATGGCCTGGGGGGTGAAGCCGAGGTGCTTGGGGGGTGTAGAGGGCGGCTCCATCTGGCTTCGGGGGCAGGCCGGCAGGAGTGGGCGACGACTTCATGTACAGCAGCAGCTCTGCCCCCTCGTCCCTCGACTCGAGCCTGCCGTTCTTGTCGGCATTGCGGGGGCGAGGCGGCGGTTGCCCATGACAGGGGTGGTGGGCGGCGAGGAGCGGGTGCCGCTGAGCTGAAACGAGTGGGAAGGGGAGGAGGTCGTCGTCGTCGTCCTCGTCGGGGATTGCAAAGTTGGGGGTGGTCATGGTCCGGTCAAGACGGGTGGTGGAGGAGGAGGAGGAGGGGAAGAAGGACATGTCGGGGCCGGTCGAGGTCTTGAAGTGCGTCTGCCGGCGAGGCTTGAGGGGGAGGACTGGGCCAGGCTGTTGCGGCCGTCGCTCCACGAGACGTGGTGGCCCGAGAAGGACTTGTGTGCCGTGGGCGAGAGCCTGTAGCGCTTGGCCGGGCTCGAGGAGAAGTTGAGGTCGTTGTCGAAGCTCGACAGGTATGTTCGCTTCCGGTGGCCGGTGCTGCCGTTGCTAGAGCCGATGGCGTCGGAAAACAGGGGTGCCTTCAAGGGAGAGCTCATGAGAGCCCGTGTCGGGTAGGGGAGGTCGGAGGCGCTGGAGGAGGAGTCGGAGAGGATCTCGCCGTCGGCCAGGCGCCTGCGTCGGATGGCGGCCTTGTGCTGTCGGAGCTCCTCCTCGAACTTGGGCTCAATCACGTCGAGGGAGAGGTCCTCCCAGCCCCGTTTAGTCTTGAACTGGGCGAGGGCGAGGCGGCTCTGGAGGCGTCGGGCCATCTGTAAAGGGCGGGGAAAAAAACACAAGTTGAGCCCATGGTCAGCGGACAAGAGGCTCTCTCTCTCGAATGGAGGCAATGGGGATGTGGACAGGTGTGTGTTGATAGACAGCGAGGAGGAGATGCGTGATAAAAAGGGAAAAAGAGGCTTCATCATGTTACTTACCTTGCCCACCTCAGCCCTCTTGAGGACCTTGTCAGCCACAGCCTCAGGCTGTGTCTTAGATGGCGAGGTCATGGTTTTTGATCTGGACATTGACATTGATTGATCTGGTGTGAGAGAGAGAGGAGATCGTCGGCAGAAAAGAAGGAAGAGAGGGAATGGATGAGAGGACTGCTTGGTCAGGCCAGAGGGTGTCCAGGGCGGAGTCAAGAGGAGGTGCCAGGTCGGTAGGTAGGTAGGTAGGCAAGTAGGTAGGCAGTAGTAGTAGGTAAGTAGGTTTGGGGTGGATGGGAAAAAGGGCAGTGCTAGGCCTGCAGCAGCTTGGAGCCCTGGGCAGTCAGGGCAAGGGAAACCTGCTGCCACTGGCTCTGGCTTGGTCTAGCCCAGTCAATCCAGTCCAAATTCCAGCTGAGATGTAGTGAATTGGTTTGAAGAGAGGGAGGTTGGGATGGATGGTATTTTCTTCTCTCTTTTTCTTCTTTCTTCTTGGTGTCCCTTACAGTGTGTTCTGTTGAGATTTGTTTGCAGGAAGAAGGGAAAAAATCCCAAAGAACAGATTTTTTTTTTTTTTTGGTAAAAAGAATGAACCGAGCGGGAGGGTTGAGGGTTGAGGGGAGAAATCGTTAGGTAACTTACAGCTTAGGTGAGGGTCAAGTGAGGGTTAACAAGCCGGAGCTGGAACTGAGATCCTCTTTCGGCCCTCTCTCTCTCTCTCTCTCTCTCTCTCTCTCTCTGTATTCCAATCCTGTCCTGTCGGCAACAAGACCCAAAACAGACCTGACCATGTCCTGTCCTGTCCTAACCTGACCTGACCTTCTCCTCTGCCCTCTCCCCAAGGGTCGACCCTTGAGAGAAAACCTTGGACGCAAAAGCAGGCTTGGCCTTGTCGCAGGGCGAGATACACGATAGATATCGGCTCCTTTTTGTCTTTGAGAAGGACTAATGCAGATTGCGGGTTGGGACTAGAGAGGAATTGCTTCACCTGGGTCTTTTTTGTCTGCCATGCATGGAATGCAGCAGATGAAGAGACTGTACAGGCAGGATGAAATGATCCACCACACCAGGTAGAGTGAGAAGTCGGTACTATGGCAAGGGAGAAGAACCATTGCACACACACACACACCGGAGCCATAGTACTTTTACTTACTATGTCCGGTACCATAGTGCGTCCCTACACACCCAATCGGGCAGAGGGCGTGGGAGGAACCAGGCGCGCCAGGGGCCAAGGGTCCAGCCACCATCCACTCACAGCTCATGGGCCACTGAGCTGCACAAGACGCCAGTGCTTAGACCCTGCAGACTATTAAAGCTCGTTGGTACTGTACGCACACACCCAAGCCAAGGAAGGCCACCACACACAATGGATGAATGGGAAACTTGCATGAGATGATAAGAATTTAAGCCTGGCCTTGCCTGTCGGAAAAGAGCCCATCACCTCTCATGGATCAGGATCCTCCCTCCGATGCTCTGCATTTTCGGTGTTTTTTCATTTAATTCTGACAAGTATCTGCAGCAGCTTCATCCATGGCTGGTCATCATCCAATTTATTCATACTGTCTGTCGCCCAGAGAACTCGCTTATGGATCCCAAGTATGATAAAAAAAACGTAAAAAAAAAAAAAAAAGAAAGAAAGAAAGAAAAAAAAAGAAAATAAGCTCCAGGGTTGTCTCCACATTACGTATCAAAACATCGACCCATCCAAGGTCCTCAAAACAACCCCCTCCGGTGATGTACGGTAGCAGTCACGAGCTCCTCCTCCTATCCACCAGCCAACACAGTCAGCTCTCTTTCCTTCCAAGATATCATCTCTCCCTGGATCATCATCACCAAGGCGGTTCCTGTTCCTGTTGGTCCGCATCACAGCCAATCCCTCTCGCCTCTCCAGACCAACTCTGGTCAATCATCCGTCCGCGCCCCCGTCCGCCCGCCCGTCCGCCCGCTGCCCACACACAAACACGCTGTACTTACTTACTACTGATGGAACATAAAAGCATCAATCAATTATAATTACCGATTGCTACGCAAATGGTCTGGCCCAAAACCTCCAGCGCCTAGCTACCTACGTACTAAGCCACGTCCAGTTCAAGTCCCAACCCTCCCCCAGATCTCGATCTCTCTCTCTCTCTCTCCTGGGCCCCAATCTCGGCGCTCCTCCCCCCTCCTCCTCCTCATGGGTCAGTCTTCGAGAATATGGGGTTCCCTGGGTTGGGGCTGGGGCTGGTGCCGGGCTGGGAAGAAGCCGGTTTTTTTCTTGGCCTTTCCCTCCCAGACAAGACTTTTCCCCTTTGTTCGTAAGCGTGCTTTTGAGCAATAGAGACACAGAAAGGACACAGAGAGAGGGCAGAAACGGAAAAAAGATGAGAGACACACACAGGTTTGGTGTGAGTGGGTTTCGGTCCCCACTGCTACCGTCAATTTAACCCCCTGTCTTTAAGGTCCCGAAGCGGCAGGTGGTCACCTCCCCACCTTGCTGAAGCCAGCCATGCTTGAGCCTGCTAAGGCTGGAATACATATGATACTGCTGTGATGGCGCGATACTGGGGTGTTGCATCACGGCGGAGGGGTGGTTTCAAGTTCACGGACTGATCTGAATATGTAAACCTGGTATTATCTCATATTCAACAAGTCCAGGTCGTCCTTTTGATCCAAAGGCTGCTAAGACTGTGACATGTGTGTATGTGCGTGTGTGTGTGCGTGTGTGCGCTCTATACAATTGGGCAAGACAAGACGACACAACCAAAACTCCTCGACCCTTTTTCCGTTTATGTTGCCCCCTCTCCCCCTTCGACGATAGGCCAAGGAGTGAACAGCAGCTTACTTCTGTCTACCGAGGACGGGACAGATGGCAGCTGTCTGCCAGCCAGAAGAGAGACAGAGAAAAGAAAACCATCGTAACCCCCATGTGAATACTTTAAAAAAAAAAAAAAAAAAAAAAAAAGAGTCCGGAATCCTGAACAGGCTATCCTGAAGCCAGCATCCAAAATTCCTCGTCAAGATATATCCCAACCAGGCGTCGATATAAAAGGGGGGACCAAGGCCAGCCTCAACAGGTGAAGAGAGAAGGGCCGGTGCTAATTAGCCATTAAGAATGTCATAGAGAATATGCCGATGCCTTCTTTCCCTTTTCCTCTCAAGGGAAGATCGTCGCCTGCTGTGTGCGTGTGTGTTTGTGTGTGTGTTGTGTGTCGCCCTCATGCCTGCCTATCTGCCCGATCCGTTGCCTGCAGACGCAAAAATAAAAAGAGTCCGCTTATTTGCAGACGTATGTCCTTGAACTCCTTGGACTCTGCCAGGGAGAGTTGCGAAATTATAATCATGCTCTGTGGTAGGTTCAAATTTGTTCACTTCCGGATAATGACCGAGAACCCGTCGACCCACGAGCCGCAAGAGCCCCATACACCACAGATATTGTAGCCATATGGGGGGATGAGGGTGTGACTAAAGGGGGTGAGTTCTAGTCAGCCTTCCTTCTTTTGTGTGTGTGTGATGGGGGTGTAGTCAATGGTGGCGGGTGGTGCACTTACGAGCTGCCGCCGTTCTTGTTTCCGAAGCAGGGCGAGCGGTTGCCCAGGGAGGTCAAGATCTGGATGCCGTCGATCCAGGCTCCCGACCGCACCACAAAACCAGAGATGTACTCGCCCTTGCGGACATCTGTAAGAAAGAGAAAGAAGAAAAAAAAAACATTAGCGGCCCATGTCCCTCGAGTTTATATAAAAGACAAAAGAAGTAGTTTCCAAGAATCACAAACAAACTCACCCAGGTCGAACACGCCCACGTTTACATTGTTGCTGGTCTTTCCGAATACCTGCCTCGAGTCGTCATCGTAGATGAACTCGATACCGTCCAGTGCCGCGCCGTGGTACACCACCACCCTGCTGAGCACCCTGTCCTGCCGCGTGGCGCTCGTGAAGACAAACTCGACGGGCTGGGAGCCCTCGAGCTTGGAGAGGCCGAGCTTCTTGCCGCGGTAGCCGGTCCAGCCCGTCACGGGGTTGCCGACGCTCAGCTTGCTCTCCTTGCCGCACAGCGCCCGCACGTCGTCCACGTCCAGCCCGCCGCCGCCGTGTGACTTGATGCTGAGCCGCATCTTGCCCTTGCGCTTGTCCTCGGGGAGGCGCTTGCGCAGCTCGTCCTCGGTCAGGATGATCTGCCGCTTGACCTGGTTCTCGTCGAGGAGCCCTGGACACTCCATCCAGGTGGTGCACAGGTCCTCGCCCTCGCCGTAGATCTCGACAAAAGAGATGCCGGAGGGCGCCGTGACGGCGACCTTGCCGTCCTCGACGGGCCAGGCGTGGACTGTGTCGTCGGGGTGTCGGGGCGGGTCGTGAGGGAGCGCGAAGCACGGGTGGCTGCGGAAGCGCAGGCAGTCGAGGCGGTGCCAGGTACACTCGTCTGCCTGGGTGACAGGGCCGCCCTTGGACTTGGTCCTGGTGGAGTAGGCCTCGTGGCTCAGGAAGGACCTGTGCAGGTTGACATAGTCCCGGAGCATCACGCCGTTCGCCTGGTGGGGGCAGCCAAACAGGTGGCCCGTCTCATGCAGGTGAGCACCGATGCCGATGTTGGCGTTCTCCCAGGAGCTGCCGGCCTCGTTGCAGTCGTTGGCGACGAACTTGGTGTCGGTAGGGGTGCAGTCCGTGAACGCGGGGACGACCTCCTCGAGCTTGGCGGGGTAGCTGTGCAGGGCGTGGGACCCGAAGATGGCCAGCTTCAGGTCGCCGCTGGAGCTGCCCAGCGCGGCGTGGCCCCGGATCACCTGGTCGTTGGGGTTCCAGTGGCTGTCCAGGTACATGCACGAGACGTACTGCTCCTGTCCCGGCCGCAGGCTGAAGTACTTCCTGACCGCCTCTGCCGCCATGGGGAACAGCCCGCCCTTGTCGGCGGCCTTCTGGTTCTGCTGTGCGATGTCCAGGCTCCTGATCTCGGCCACTGTCTTGTCCATGCGGATGATGTGGACGCGCGCCTCGTTCCGGAGCCTCCCATTCTCGTGGTCCCGCGCGCAGGTGGTGCCCTGGGTCCACTCCTCCTCGAACCTGAACGTGCGGCGCCCAAACTTGTTACGGAACATCTGCTCGGCCGTGAACGCCTGCCAGAGGTAGGCAGCCATGCGAAACTTCTGGATGGCAACGTTCAGGTCGTTTCCTTCCCTCTTGGCTCGTTCTGGGGGCGCATCGAAGGTCTCGGGAGAGTCCTTGGCCACCAGGATGGCCAGCTGCAGGGGTGGGGAGGACGAGGGCGGCAGCGAGTTGATGGTCAGCTGCGTGGAGTGGATCGGGTTCGAGGTGCCGCTGTTGGCGAGCCTGGGGCTGCAGAAGTCGAGCCGCAGCTTGTTCACTCCAGACTGCAGGTAGACCAGCGCCTTGAAGTGGCAGTCGCGGACCGGCCATGACACTGGGGGGTAGTCGTCGTCCGACCGTGACACCGTCACCTCTCCGTCGATCGATCGTCCGACTCCCGCGCCGACGGTGCCCGTTATGATGAGCACCTTTTGCGATACCTGCGTGTGTAGCCAAAATCGTCAGCCAAGAATCCTCGGGCGCGGCTCTCCCCTGTCAAAGCTGCCATGCCCGATGCCAAGCCAGCAGTGCGCAAGCACCCCATTCCGGCCTGCAACCAAATGGTATAGTGAGGTGACCCCAGGTAATCAGAACTCACCCAAGCACCATGCCGTACGTTCTCGATCTGCGGCGCATAGGGCGAGACGGGCAGCTGTGGCTGCGGCCCCCGCCCGCTCGTTGGGGGCGACCCCAGCCCCGTCATACCAGACACGCTGTATCGGTTGGTGCCGTTGGTGGCAGCCCGCAGCGGAGGTCGTAGGTTCGGGATAGGAGGGACCGCGGGCGTGTCGTTGGGCGACTCGCTCAGCTTCTCCTTGGACAGCTGCTGGTTCAGCGCAATGTCGGACTGTCCTGCCACCGAGGCGGCGCCAGAGGGCGGCGTCAGCGACCCGCTGGTGGGTGTGCGCCCGTTGCTTGCGTCGCTCGAGGCGTCCGTAGCCGCGTCGGTGGAGGACTTCTCGGTCTTGAAGCTGGCCTTGGATCGTCGTCTGAGAGACTTGATGGACAGCAGGCTGGGCGCCATGGTTTGCTGGTGGTCAAGGTGCTCGAGGGCTTGGTGGCCCCGAGTCGAGTTCGCTGGGATAGAAAGGTTTCTGTTGTTTGTTGTCTGTTCCCCAGTGACACCTGCCACAGAAGCCGCAAAACACCTCTGAGCGACAGCGTATGCCTTCTTTTCTTTCCTCGAGGACGGGCACGAACGGTCGAGGCCTTGCTCGAGCAACCAGCCCAAGTGGCACCCACGAAGGAGGATTGGCTGTCAGCGAACGAGATGTCGTGTTGGTGATGGGCGGAAGCCAAGAAAAGAAAAAGAAAGGAAAAAAAAAAAAAAAAGGAATCAGTGTAGGCGAGGTCGGCACTGAGAGGGTATGAGGCTCGGCGGGACAGAAAGCTCTAGGAGGGCGTCCGAACAAGCTGAGATCAAGGCCAAGACAGATGATGCGAATAGGCCGCACGTTTACCAACAACAAGGAGTTGAAAATGGATCTCGTCTAATCCAAGTGGGCTGCTTGGTGCAAGTGTTGGGTGGGATCCAGGCTGGGAGTTGGTTCAGCAGGTCCAGCCCAGGGATGGATGCCTTGTGTGTGCGGTGCGGCAGCGGGAAGGGAAAAGGGAAAGGAAGGGGAAAAAAAGAAGGAGAAAAAAGCGGTCCCAACGTCCTCTCACTAGGCTTTTTGGCTAGCAAATCGAAAACGATTCAGAAGCGCGTATTGTATTCGGACGAGCACAAAGGGAGATTGAGCAGTCGTACTATGGAAAAGCAGGTCCAGGCTCAAGCAGGGAATGAAGGACGGGGTCAATATCGATGTGTGTGGAGAGGTAGGTGAGGTGGTGCCGAGCTGGGCTGTGTGAATAACAGGCCGAATAAGACGGAGATGGCTTTTTCTTCCCAATGACGTAGCGACGTTTGAAAATCTCCGCCTGGAATTGGACGTGGGCCGTTCAAACCGAAGAAGGAGAAAAGAGAAAAGATGATAAACAAGGAGCAGCCACAGGGGGGGTAAAGTTAAAAAGATCAAACAAGCATTAGAGGTCTAACGGCTACACAAGACGCCGTTCAGAAGGAAAACCGACGCGAGGGAAGGAAGCAATGTGTGGGAGAGGCGTGTCCCGGCTGGGTGGCACTGGTGGTTGGTGGCCGGGAGGGGGGAAATGGGACGGGGCTGCTGAGAATTACTTGGTATTAAAATAATAGGAGAAGGGGGATCCGAGCACCAGATAGAATGCAAGATAACAATGATGATGGTTGGACAGCCCAATATGATGGAGTGGTGGGCAGGTGGGCTTGCAAATAGATGGCCAGATTGATAGGGAAAACACCAATTTTTTTTTAAAAAAAAAAAAAAAAAAAAAAAAGCAATCAAAGGTGGCAGCAGCAGTGGTGAGAAGGGTCAGTGCATGGCGCTCCGGCACACAGCAGGATCGTGATTGTCCCAATCTACTTGAGTATATAGTGCTACCACCAACAAGTACACATGCATCCATGCATGTTTTAGACGCATATGGCGGGGACGAGGTTCGTCCTTCCCTCTGTGCTCTCTTCTTTTCCTTCTTTGCCATGGTTTTTCAGATGGCATTCTGACCTGTCTCATGGCAGTGCTACCCTGTCGGGCCTAGCACCATTGGAACTCCCTTTCTCCTAATCCTCCAACCCTTGTCCCAACCATACCCACCTCTCTCTGTCCTCCCCTCCTTGTTCTAGTCCTCCTCCTGCCACCTGCTTCCTCTTCTTCTTCTTCTTCTTCTTCTTCTTCTTCTTCTTCCTCCTCTTCCTTCTTCTTACCCCTCTTACCTTCTTACCCTCAGAACAAAGCTCCTTGGGAAGAGGAGAGGCTCTGTGCAAGGGGACACGCGTTGTGGCCAGGGGGTGGGGAATGAGAGGCTGATCCTGGGAAATTCCGTGCTTATCTACCATATAGTATTTCATATATTGGCGACTTGGGCTATATATTTCCCACCCTATCAGTGCTGCAGGTTTTCTGTGCCATCGCAGCCAAGCCCCATTGAAACCTCGAGCGGCCGTGTTCGAAGTTTATGACCCAGGAAGGGGTGGGAAAAGCAAGCTTCTGCACCTGCCGGCACCACGGACTGGCGCAGGATCAAGGCAGAAGACAGTGAGAAGCAGGGCAGTCCAAAAAGTTCGTGACAGGCTAGCCAGGGGCGGGGCAAGGGCATGGGAACACCCACCCTGGCTGCAGATCCGATCCTCGTCGGTGGATATACTTAGAATGACGGAGGGGGGCCGTGACAATCAGGTAGGGAGGGGGACAGAGCTGCTGATAGCTCATAGTATTGAGCATCATCCTGCCGGGGGTTCAGGCATCAAAGGAGGGTGTTTACTCTATTTGCTCTCCTAATTCGCATCCTCGAGGCGGTTCCATCAGCCCCAAAGGGCCTTCCTTTGTTATTTCTTCATCTATTTTCTTCTTTCTGTCTTTCTCGAAGGGTTCCCAGCTTAATACATCTGAGATGTTTGCGGACCCGTCTCGGTGGGCACAATGAGGCCGAGCCGAGTTGATTGCCCCCCATGTGAGGTACTGGGCATATACAACCAGACACTATGCAACACGCCCAGCACAGTAGGGTGCCAGTGGGTGTGTCATGTACCGAAGAGTACCGCCCTCCTCAGCACAAAGTTCCAGCCACCCCCTCCGAGAGCCTCTCTGCCGACAATGTGCGCCTAGCGGAATACGAGGACCGACGTCTCCACGAACCACGCAAGCTTCCTGATAAACTCTGTCCTCGCTTTTTTCCTGTGAGTACGAGTAAGGACACACTCACAGGGAAGCTCCCCCCTCAGAGGCAAGGGGCTTTTTATTTTTATTTTTATTTCTGATTATTTTAATCTTTATTCCTTTTTTTATTTTTGCCCTACCCCCACCCCTTTCAACATTGAACACGATGTCCCTTGCGGCAACAAGCTGCCGTGTTTGCCTCACACGATCGGTCACCAGACGACTGTCTCACGGCTATATCCAAGGTACAGTAGAATCATGTACCATAGTAGGCGATCTCGAGCAGCATAGTACTCCGGTACTCCGTACTTAGTGCCATCTTGCTCATCACAGTACTACCGTGCTAATGTACCGCGTGGTGACACTATGACCCATCCCTGCGGGAGAGAGGGGAGGAGGGGAGGGGAGGCGGCAACGCATGTACGACGTGTCACCACCACCTTGCCAAAAGACTCAGAAGCACCCTCGATCAACAGACAGATCCGTCTTGGCCTGGCTTGCGTTAAAGACAAGAATACGATCCTCTCCCCCCCCCAAATCCATGTTACGGAGGGAGGGGGTTGGGCATTCACGAGATGATCGACGGTGCATCGCGATAAGGGGGTGGCATCCTGCGCCCGACAAATGCCAATCGCTGGAACTTGCCCATCTGCCAAAGTACTACTGCTTATTAGTTATCGTACTGTACTAGGAGAAACCCTCCACAGACGGGCGACTTTGCGTGTCTGGGTCATTGTGGCACTCTGTAACAAAACATCTCCGACAAACTCCTTGCCCTTTATGACGCATCCCTGACTTTCTCTCTCTGGTCGATGATCTTTTCAGGCATGCACCTATGTAAATCTTTGTGGCATCTGCGCCTCTGAAGAAGAATGGCAAGTTGCCTCTCCCTCCTCCCCCATCACAATCTCGTCAGCCACTCGCGAGGTCCCCACCTTTTGTCTGCACCTCACGGCTGTTTTCCGAGCTTTTTCGCAACCACACAGCCTTCACAACCTTGCAAAAAAAAAAAAAAAAAAAAGCTATTTAGTATGTATACATAGTAAGCTTGAGGTCGAGAAACAGCAGAAGGAACAGCGGCTCTCTCGAGGCTGCAACGAGAGATGATAATAGTGATACTTGTGCAGGAATGGCCCCGTGCTGGCCCTGAAATATTGCTCTGGTGATTACTGTACATCCCAATGCGAGATGTATATCCTACCCTCGCTTCGTACCTAGATAGTCGAGCTTTGAACTCCTGCGCCTCATCCGATATTCCTACCAGCTTCTGCCTAGCCTTCTTCTTCACAAGAGGAAAAGAAAAAAAGGGGGGAAGGGGGGGGATTGTGAGTATTCAACATGGCAAAAGTACCTGTATTATCTAGAGCAATATCTCCAGGCTCCCCGTTCCGTTGTCATTCTTTAATGAGCCAACGTCCTCACAGTACCCCTATATGTGTAATACATTCGTTGGCAAGTCCTGCGTGAAGATATGTCAGCATCTTCTCCCAAATAACGGAGCGCCAACTCCTATCCGCAGTGATGAGTAGTAGCTCTCCGCAGATGCTCTGGGGATGGATGGGTGCCGCGAGTTGTCGCTGCCCAGCGCTGTTCTCCAGCCATCACGCATACATCGTCCGAGTATCTCTAGAACACAGCCTAGGTACTTAGCACAAAATCAAGACTTCAGGCGAACTAATGACCAGTGTCGGCCCCGCAAGCAATGGAAATCTATATTATACAATATGATTCTTGCAGACCGGCCAGGGTTTCGTGCAGCAGCCAAGTCCCTCCACTCCACTGCCTTGGTCATCATTAAGTTTTCCTCTTACCACCCTTATACCTAGAATCTCAGTCAATATACACTCAGTCTCGCCCATGCGGTCAAATCCAATGGGCTTACTACAATGCTGTAGCGTCTGCGTCCATCTGGCCTATCATCATCCATGAGAGGGCCACATGTCCAGCTATCACTAAAGGTACAATTACGCAGGTGCATTAGACGAGAAACGTGCTTTTCAAGGAGAGATTCGAAGACAAGCTCATAAGAACGACGGATTTGACCCCGCCGAGGAGAGACATAATTGCAAAGTTCTTTCGTCCCAGTCTGGTGTCAATAAAAGATTTCTCACTCCAGGACACAAGGGGAGGGGTCAAATATTCAGATGCTGAGTTGTTCGAGGATATACGCTTTCTGAACGATGAGATGACATGGACTTGCTTGCTCTAATAGTTCGACATCATTAACTCATAAACTATGTCGACTTCTGGGATCAACACAATATTCTGCTATGATGTGGTCATATTCTGATCTTGAAAGCTGCCAAGAGCAGTATTGGTTTCATTGATGGAAACCGTAGTGTAGTAAGCCTTGTCGGCATAGAAAATCTTGAAGGGGATGGTTCGACTGTTTGATACTGAGATGGCGTTTCAAGAAATTCGTTTTTCGAATATACGACGAGGCTCCCAAGGAGAGAGTTGTCAGCAGCCAGGAGATCTTTTGCTTAAGCTTAAAGGTTGGTCAATATTCTTACCGTGGAATCTCAACATGTCGACTACGGCAAAAAAGACAGTACAAGTACTTGAAATGTACATATAAATGTGAAGCATCTTAGGACAGTACAGAGTCCAAGCCTACTGTTGATTTGTGAAGTCCTTCTAGTGATCCAACGCCAGGGTCACATCATCCACAAGGAAGTGAACAGGACATGAGGGCCCGACTTTATACTGGTGTATTGATCAATTCTTGCCTACCAACACTTGGAATACAGTATGTCGCTGAAGAACTGTATCGTATTTCAAGGCTCATAGTTCCAATCCACAGAACCGATGGCCTGCAGGCACAATCATCCCCAACAAGCAGGCGTCACACACACACACCTACTTGGAAGCAACATGGATCCAAGAGACTCTCGATCTCATCTCGATCCAGCCCTATTCCATCTCTGAGGAATCATCTGCAAGTTGTAGTTACTCGGGAGCCAATGCACCGCTCCTAAGCTCTCCTGGAAACTTGGCACTCAAGGACTGTCTTCAGAGGAAGACAGACTCGAGTTAATACCACAAGGGTTCGAGCCCGGGTAGGATTGAGGCATTGGCTGTTGATATCCCAATGTAAATTGGCAGCCTAGCCCACAGGAGAACCTACCAGTGACCTTAAGTCTATCAATTTATCTTGGCCATCTCGCAAATCGATGCCAACTCGCAATAATTACCCTCCCTCCTGACAAAAGCAAGACACAGCTAGTCGAAGTGACCCTGACAACCTCGTATCAGCTATCCTGGACGACCCCCAAAAATCAATAAATAAAATAAAACCCCCTCCGACTTTCCCCTCTGCAACCCCCCAAAAGCCAACATAAGCATTAGATACCAAACACCATATCAATCCTCTATTCGTCTCCGATTCGGGAAACAGATGAGCGGCCAACGGGAAAAGGGCCGTTTATTTTCTATGTAAGTGGTTTGCTGAGTGGTGTGGGGCCTCTCCGCGTTGACGTGCTTTGGCCGCGGGCGTTCGTCATGGCTTTATCTCCGGGACGAATGTCAACCCAACCCCTCCACGGGGGTGGAAGACAAGAGAGACAATACAGTTAGTTACAAGAGCACTTTACTTGTTGGAAACGTAACATATACCACTCGAGGTTTTTGAGGAGAGTCCTGTTTATCTTCCTACGCCGTCTAGTGCGTGAGGAGTTCTGCGGCGGGCGGTCCAAAAGTCACAGAGGAGAGGGTATGTTCCTTAACAGTTTACTTGTAGGAACGAAGACTAGACAAGCAATAAACTAAATCCGCCCGAGGATTGCCCTCTTTAGTCCTCTCCTCGAGAGCCGATTACCATGTAGGGTCATTACTTCGTCTGGCCGTCCCACATTCGGATGCCCGCTCTGCGAACCATGTGTCTCTCCTGTATCAAGCTCATGCTCAATTCATGGACTTCTTAGGGGGAGCTGAACCATAATACCAGCCTTCCCGGCTATCGCCATGGTCCACATTGCGTGCTCGCAGGCCAGCTATGGCATCTTGCATGAACCTGGCTGTCTGATTCGTCGCGACAAGGGGCTCGACAATACCTCCGAAGAGCTGTACGTCTGGCAGGCTTACCGTAGACTAGACCCTGTGCCGGTATAAGTGTGGTCCGCTTGGACGGTTGGGTGAACCTGTCTGTCGGTACAACTATTATTACTTACAATAGTCACCTCCTGCGCGAGCAAAGCCAACGGTTCTGAGGAGGAAAAAGACAAAGTCTTGGCCCCCGTCCAGCAAGCCCCAGAACCCAGGAGAGAACGATGGCTTCAGCCAGAGACCACGAGATGGACAAGGAGGCGACCCTGGAAGCCACAGGGCCCGCCGCAGCCCCTTCGTCCGCCGGTGATTATGGCATCGAGAGCAGCTCGGACGATGCGCTCGACGACAGCTATGAGGTGTTCAAGGCCACAGCAGACACCGAGTTTGAGGAGGCTGAGGTGAAGCAGACGCTGAGGAAGATCGACATGCGCATCGTGCCGGTGCTGTTTATTACTTATTTCCTGCAGTACCTTGACAAGAGTAAGTCATATATATATATATATATTCTCTGTGCCCATGTCTGGGGGAACTGGAGGCAGGCTGACGATATCAACCTTGATGATATATAGACTCGCTCAACTTCGCCAGCAATTTCGGCCTCAAGACCGGCACTCACCTGCAGGGACAGGACTACTCGTGGCTGAGCTCCATCTTCTACTTCGGCTACCTGTTCGCGCAGTTCCCGGCGGCGTATGCGCTCCAGAGGCTCCCGATCGGCAAGTTCGTCTCGGCCGCCACCGTCACATGGGGCGCGATCCTCATGACAACGCCCGGGTGCACGTCGTTTGGCGGGATCGCGACGAACCGCTTCTTCCTGGGGATGACGGAGGCGACGGTCAACCCGGCGTTCGTGCTGATCATGAGCGTCTGGTACACGTCGGCGGAGCAGCCGCTGCGGCTCGAGACGTACTACTGCACCAATGGGCTGGCGACCATGTTTGGCGGGCTGATCGGCTACGCGGTGGGGCACATCACGACGGGCCTCGCGCGGTGGATGTACGTCTTCATCATCTTCGGCGCCATCAGCTTCGTCTGGGGCATCGTGTCCCTGCTGGTGCTGCCGGACCTGCCCTCCACAGCAAAGTTCCTGACGCCGCGCCAGAGGGCCATCGCCATCGACCGGGTCAGCCGCAACAAGCAGGGCGTCAAAAACCACCACTTCCGGAGGTACCAGGCGGTGCAGTGCGCCCGGGACCCCAAGACGTGGGTGTTGTTCATCATGGCGGTCGGCGCGCAGGTGCCCAACAGCGCGCTGACGAGCTTCACGAGCATCATCATCGACAGCTTCGGCTTCGACACGCTCGGCTCGCAGTACCTGCAGATCCCGGGCGGCGCCGTGCAGTTCCTGGCCCTGCTCATCGGCGGGTGGGTGTGCACGCGCTGGCCCCAGAGCAGGTGCATCACCATGATGGTGGCCAATACCATCTGCATCCTCGGCGCCGCGCTGCTGGTCGGCCTGCCGGATACCAACAAGGTGAGTAGTCTATATTTCTTCTTCGAAAGGACCATGGACGAGAGAGGGAGACAGAGAGCTGACCATCCCCAGTGGGGCCGACTTGTCGCGCTCTGGCTGTGCTACTTCCAGGGCCTTGGGTTCAGCATGTCCCTGACGATGGTCTCGTCCAACGTGGCCGGGTATACCAAGAAGCAGCTTACCGGCGCCGTCCTGTTCACGGGGTACTGCGTTGGGAATATCATCGGTCCACAGACTTTCATCTCCAGCGAGGCTCGTAAGTCCTTCCCCCCTTGTTTCTCACCCAACCCAGCTGCTCTTCCAGCTCCTCCTCCTCCTGCTCCTCCTGCTGACCGCCATCTCCTCACAGCTGGTTACCACAGCGCATACATCGCCATGCTGGTGGGATACACGGTGAAGCTAGCCATGGTCGTGGTGCTGTACGTCTACATGTACAGGTCGAACAAGGCTCGAGATGCTGCCGGGCACAACGACGATGCGGCGGCCATCGAGATGGGCATGCATGACCAGACCGAGTTGGACAATCCTGGTTTCAGATACACTCTGTGAAGAGGAGGAGAGAAAGAGAAGGAGGGTATCTTGTCAGCAAACAGGTGCTCTCTTTTTTTCTGTCACGACGTTTAATAATATATTTTGATACCAATTTTTGAAGAAAAATGGTGGACGGGGGGAGAAGCTTGAAGAGGTGGCAGGCACGGTGCAAAGCACCACACCACGCCGTGCCATCAGGTGATTACATAACCCTGCCGTGGCTGCTCCCTGCGGCTGTTCGAGTATCTGCCCATGCATACATCCCATTGCTTTTTCCTACCTCGACAAGACCTATTGTCCCATTGTCCTGACCTCGGCGGGCTGCTGTGGCTACGTCTTTTGCGTGGGATCTTGGAACACTCTTCTGGGGGAAGGCTTGTCCAGGACTGACGTCCAGAAGGGGTGGTCTAGCGTGTCTAGGCCCAAACAAGGTAGAGCGATGACGGCATAACAAGACGCCAGAGGGGGGAAGGGGCGCCCAGACCTTGCTCCTGGCGAAGCTCTGCTGCAAGCTTGCGGGGGCCCACCACGCCTGTGCTGTGTGTGGGAAGAAGAAAAGACCTGCATATGCACTGCAAATCAGATCCAGCCACTACGTATTATGATTAGCCTGTACTCGAATCGACGACGTACATAACTGTTCCTTGCACTGACTGTCCTTGTGTGTGTGTGTGTGTCGAACTCGAAGATCTCTTTGTGAATTATCCGTGGGAGACCTCCGTCACTTTTCTTTTTCTCTCTCTCTTTCTTGGTTCTCTTCCCCCCTTTTTCGAAACTTGTTTTTCTCAAGAGGCCTCATTTTTATTCACCACATTTAAGAAAACTCCACGTCCCACAACTGTCTCTCCTTCTCCTCTTCCTCCTCCTCCTCCTCCGCTGCATTGGGTTCTACGGTACTGCCACAATACAGTCCTGCTGCGCCTACAAAAGTCATGTCGAAACGTGCCTCCGCGATGGCTTCGTCCAACGGCGACGCCAAGAAGGACCTGGTCGACACCGCCTCCTCCTGTACGCCTCCCCCTCTTCCTCTCTATATCCCACTGCTGGACACATAACTAACGCGTTGGGGAAAATAAATGTACAGCCTACGACAAGCAAAAGAACCTCCTCTCCTCCGAGGTGGGCCACTTCTCCCTCATCCGCGCCATGCACCTCGCCGACCTCATCACCGAGCTCAACGGCTTCTGCGGCATCATGTCCGTCTTCTCCTCCATGCGCTACCTCCTTGGCGACCCCGCCTCGCTTGGGAACCTGTACGCCGCCCTCGCCTTCTTGCCCTTTGGCCTGTTCTTCGACTTCATGGACGGCAAGGTCGCCCGCTGGCGCAAGAAGAGCAGCATGATGGGCCAGGAGCTGGACAGCCTCGCTGACCTGGTATGTTTTCTTCCCACAACCCCCTTCCTTTCTTTGCAGATCACAGGCTGACCACAGAACCGGGGAAATGCTATAACAGATCTCCTTCGGCCTCGCCCCTGCCGTGGTCGCCTTCGCTATCGGCCTCCGCACCCCCTCGACCATCTCCTCCTCGCCTTCTTCGTCCTGTGCGGCCTGACCCGCCTCGCGCGCTTCAACGTGACTGCCACCGCTATCCCCAAGGACGCCACCGGCAAGGCGCGCTACTTCGAGGGCACCCCGATCCCCACCTCGCTCGGCCTCGACGCCATGATGGCCTACTGGGTCTACAGCGGCAGCATCCACGACAGCCTGCCCGGCGGCCTCTGGTTCGCCGGGTCTGCGCTCGAGGTTCACCCTGTCGTCCTGCTGTGGGTTGTCCATGGCTGCCTGATGACGAGCAAGACGATCCATATCCCGAAGCCTTGAGAGACAGAGATAGTGTGTGTGCAAGGTGTTGCTTGCCCTCCACCCCCTTAAGAAGGAGAATTTCTAGGCAGATTAGGAAGGCGGGCCAGGATACGGGGCCGGCTGCAAGGGAGGAAGAATAGAGAAGTAGAAGGAAGGGCTTAGTCTGGGATAAGTAGTTGAGAGTTCATCATTTTGGTCGGCGGCATTGGTGAACAGTAGCATATCACACGGGCAACGAGAAAAACGAGATGCGCACTACTGCAATGAGGGACTCGGCGTGGGCATTATTAGGTGACGATGATACCTTTTCTTATTTCATATACGCAGATGAAGGGGAAACGGCAGACACAGATAAACAGGGTCTTCTCTCTTCTCCAAACACCTTTCTTTGTGAACTTTGCACTTGTGTGTCTTCCAATTGCGATATGGTAAGAGATAGTAGTCGTGCGATTGGTGACTTGAAACCATCTCTCACACACACACAAAAGGTTGTGTGTATTTCAAATAGGCAATACTAGGTTCACTGCTGGCGGGTCTGAAGAGCCGGCAGATTCTCCTAGTCACTGTCATCGTCTTCATCGTCATCCTCCTCCTCCTCCTCCTCCTCCTCCTCGCTGCTCTCTTCCAGCCAGTCCACGAGGACCTTGCACCGGGCCCTCACACCGCTCATGGTCTCGCCCTCGGCAGCGCGCTTGTCGCCCCACCACGCCAGGATGCCGTCCTCCTCGACGACGTCGCCGTTGTACATGCGCTGCAGCATCGCCGCGAGCAGCGTGCCCAGCCGCGCGGTCTCGACGTCGTCGGCGTGATGCGACACCAGGCTCTTCTGCACGGCCATGATGAACTCGACCTGCTCCGCCACGCTGCCGCCGCCGACGCCCACCTCCCGCAGGAACTTGGCGGCGCCAGTCTTGGATGCGACGGCCTGCTCTGCCGCCTTTGCGGGCTCCAGCGGCCCGCCGTGCTCGGGGGACAGGAGCTCCACGGCCCGCCGCACGAACGCCGCCGCCACGGCCCGCCGGACAGAGGTGTCCGAGGCGTCCTGGCCCAGGCGCAGGCCCATGAACTCGAGCTTGGCGCCCTCGAAATCGTCGGCATCGCCGCGCAGTGCGTCCAGCAGCCCGTGGACGGCTTCCTTGTGGAATGCGGCCTTGTTGACGCCGGAGCCGGAGTCGTCCGAGGCAAAGGATGAGAGGCGGGACCGGGCCGTCTTGTCGAGGGGCTCGCCGGCCTCGTCGTCTTCTGAGTCGGTGTCGACCTCTGAGGAGAGCGTGGACACGGACGAGGTGGAGATGTTGAAGCCTGCGGCCGAGTAGATGAGTGATTTCTGGAGCTGGGTTGGGTCGGCAGGGTCGATCTCCTCGTCTTCCTCCTCGTATCTGTAGACGGCGCCTCTGCCTTTCGGCCCGAGGAGCTTGAGGTCAGTCTTGACCGGTGTTCGGTCGTGTGCCAGCACGGACAGTACTGTGGATGGTGGTATCGAGATGTTGCTGCTGATGGTCACGTCGAAGGAGATGAGCGAGCCTGCGCCGACGGTGCAGCTTTTGCCCACGGTTGCTGAGGTGCCGAGTATGGAGCGCGTTACTGTGGATCCGTCCTCGACTGTGACGTCGTCCCAGATGTAGCTGTCCTCGATCGTCACGTTCTGTCCGATGAAGCACCGCCTCCCGATGACGCTGTTTTTTATGCTTGTGCCGCTGCCGACACTGGTTCTGGAGCCAAACACCGACTTTGAGATGTCCGTGTCTGACTCGAACAGGACGCCCTTCTCCCGCAGGACGCCCCCTTGTACATGACGTAGGACTGGCCAGAGACCAGGTTCGAGTCGGGAACAAGCGGGTAAGTCCAGCGGCCGAGCACGTCCCGGGTGATGGAGTCGTACATCTGCAGGTTGCTGGCCCGTGCCGCATAGCCCTCGTCGACGATCTCGGTGTAGATGAACTTGCCGTTCAGCTCCCAGTCCTTCAGGACACCGTGCAGGAAGTTCTTTCTGGGCAGCTCGTAGTCGAAGCTCTCTGACCACAGCGCCAGTACGTCGGGCGTACAGATGTCGATGCCGGGGTCGATCAGGTCGGTGCGGATCTCTAAGGCCTCGTGCTCAAAGATCATGGGGTCCAGGACGGCGTAGTGGTCGCTCTGCAGAGGGTTCATCTCTTCGTAGTGCAGACACCTCCCTGTGGTCGACTCCACGGCGAAGATTGGGATTATGCCCTTTGACTTTGTCCTGTGCTCGCCCAGGCCGCCGGACCTCAGCACGACGGTCATGACGGCCTCCCTGTTGGCCTCGCGCCGCGCCTTGTGCTTTGCCAGGGCCGTCTCCAGCTGGATATTTGCCACGCAGTCGCCGTGGACAAGTATAAAGTCTCCCGAGATCAGGCCCCTCCCGTCCAGGTCGCGCAGAAAGTCGCCGACGGAGCTCGCGTCCGAGACCCGGATGAAGTCGACAGAGGCGAACGGGTTGATCTTGCTGGCAGGGCTCCAGCGCGGGTGGTCGTTGATGTAGCTCTCGATCTGGTCGGTGTGGGCGCCTGTGTAGATGATGACCTCCTGGACCCCGTTCATGTCCAGGAGCTCGAGGGTGTACTCGATCAGGGGCGTATTAGCCAGAGGTAGGAGACACTGTAGCAGGGACAGCCAGAATCAGCGCGCGGTATGCAACGGGTTATGCGACAGCAGTTTATCGGGGGCAGGGCGCATACTCTTGGTTTCTCGAGGCTGAAGGGCACAAAACGGTCTTGAAAGTAGTCTGCTAGTATCTAGAGACATAGATTTTTTGATTTTTTTCAATCGTCAGCTGGTGTGCCCACAGCAATGGTGCACCTCTGTGGTGGTATTAGAACTCACGACTGCCTGGAGGACATCTTCTCGCTGCTCGTCGTTGCCAGCCTTTCCAGAGGGCTTCTTGCCCTTGGCGGCAGCTGCCTTGCCGCTCTTCTGTGACATTTCTCAGGTGTGGATCTGGGGGATGATGGACAGTCTGTCCCGATGGTTATGGAGGCACTATTCAAGAGGTTGTTTTAGGCCTTGTGGTGAGAAGTGCGCGGTCATTGTTCGTGAAGGTTGAAAGGTGGGATGGTGGGGTTTCTTTCTCTTGCCCTGAAGTGCCTGGGCAGTGAGTGACTCAATGGTTCAAGGGTCCCCACTGGAAAAATTAAGTGGGCACTGGGGGAAGTGCGGGACCTGCCGGCTTGAGCCAGCATCCCTGCCACTGCATCAAGACCATGATGCCACTAAAAGTTTACATAGTACTTATATGTTGAACCTCCTTGCACCTCACACTTTCAAAACACCACACACACACACACACACATGGGAGACAATAAGAACAGGGTGCTGTAGATATTTAGGTTATGATGGGATCATATTTCACAGGGCTATTAACTCTCGGTGTGTCCTATGGGCTGTAGGGAGCTGGGCACTGCTGGGTCACCATTGCGCGGACAAGGACGCGCATGTATATGCTGTATGTTGGAATGCCTTTTTGGAGATGACTGAGAAGAGTATAGTAGGGGCACCCTTTTTACATCAGCCTCAACCCTTCAGTGCCACGGTGTCTTGCAGGTCTGATGGTGTGTGTCTCGGGCCACTTGGGGGCCAGAGAAGGGGGCCAATGGGTCTGGCTCTTTCTGTTTAATTCCCCAATGAAGGGGCCATATTGGTCTCCTGTGGATATGAGCATTTTGTTTCGGACTCATATGCTTTCCCAAGCATGCTAAGAGCTGGGAGCATCTCTGCTAGGCGGACAGTAAGCCAAATGGGCCTTACACCCCCACAGGGGCAACGCTCGAGACGGACGAGGCTTTCCATCTGGAGAGCATGTCAGGATAAACAATGCCTTGAAGAGATCTGAGAGGTATCTGTTGTTACATGCGAACTTCGCCTTTGGGGAAAAAAAAGAAAAAGAAAAAGAAAAGAGGATTACAGTAGTAGTTCAGCATCATTACACAGAATCATTCTCTGCGTCTCCTATACTGTCTGAGAGGCATTGTCAAGTTGAGGGCTAAGCAGCAGGGAATGGACATGAAACCTACAAACTTACTGAGTGATGATATTGACAAGTATTTTTCAGCGGTAGTGGCTGCGCAGTGTATTGCCTTCTACACTTGAGGTCGTTTGGCATTAGGTACGTAGCGGCTGGCTACATTTCATGTAGCTGTTGCTTCTACACACACCAGTGATCATGTATGCTCGTTCGTATCAGGCGAATTTCACAGGTTCTCTGGAGAGAGCAGTGGCTCCTACGAGGGACCAGTCTCCTCTCACCTAATCCCATAGCATACATGGTGCTGGCGCGGCGTGTCTTCAGAACCACACTGCTCCCCAAGAGACTCAGGCTTCCCATTCAGCGCGAGACAACAGGCGGAATCAGTTCCCGAACAACAAAGGGGCGTTGATGGTCAGACCTTGGAACATGTCTCAGAACAGCCTGGGAAAAACAGAAGAGACCACATCCGCCATGACCCGGGGACGACGACAGCCTTGGTGCCTAGCGAATAAGCAAGCAGAGCCTGGCTAGGGATGATGATGGATGCAAGGTCTGGGTTGGAATATGTGTGCTGTCATCTCTGAAGCGCGGGACTACGCTGGTTGGGACGGTCGAGCCAGCGCCACTGTAAGCGCCACCTCGCACTCGCCGGTCTGGATTTCCTACGAGCATTTTCCCGATGTGAGTTCATGAGACACAAGGAGATGGAAAGATGAGGATGGGAGTTTGTGTAGGGACGAGTGCCGATTGCGAGATAGACGTAGACAAAGTCAGAGAAATGATCGAGAGGATATCTAAGTCGTTTCCCCGGGATACTGACTGCTGGTCGTTGAAGAGGCATCTTTCATCGGCAAAGGTACCCGCTTACGTATAATATTTTATGGAGATGATAATGCTATCTAGAAGAAAGAAAAGAAGAAAAAAAAACACTCAAAGCGTAGGATTTGTCCAGTAGATATATTAGGAGGTTGTACTTCATTTTTTTTTTTTCCTCAAGGAAAACCATACTAAATGATTTTGATGAAGAACGCTCAGGTTTGAAGATATGGACAGACATCCTTCTGGCGGGTCAGGAGGCATGGGCATTGAAGGGGAACGGACGTGGGCACAGACAACCCCCACGTTTCCCGAGCCTACGCGGGCAAATCTTCCGAGGTCTCGGGAAGCCGGCTGCATCTTTTTGCTAGAAGTCATTCACACCCTCCTTCCTTTTGACATGTGTGTGTTGGATCAGAAGATCAGAAACAAAAGGCGCTTAGCCTGGTGTCGATCAATCTCCATCTGGCCGTGAGGAGGAGCATGATGATAATGATGACGATGATCTCTCACATGCCCCCTACTATTGCACTTGGAACAATATGTGACTTTGCGATGAATGAATGGTGATCAGGCCAGGAGCAGGAATCTAGAAGCCTAGAGACCCGCACAAAGGCGGTTCTAAACGGTCTGGGCCCTCCGTCCTCTGGCGCCGTGTACTACACACCACCACCCTCTTTAGCAGGTAATTTGGTATGTTAGCTGGTTGAGTAGGTAGGTAAGAGGGGTAAAAAGAGGATATTCAGGCAGAAAGGCCATCTGACATGTTCTCGACCGCCGCTGGGGTTCATTATCTCTCGGCTGGGTGCACAAGCCCCTCGGCCCCCTCCCTCCTCTAGGTGGGAATGAATTGCATACTATGATACTATATGATGATGTAGGGGTGGTGGTTGGGGCTTGCTTTCTTTTCCCCCTACGGTATGTAACAGCCTCAAGTACGTACTTACAAGTACTTATTCTCACAAGCCAAAAAAGAACACTGATTTTTTTTTAAAAAAAAGGAAAAAAAGAAAAGAAGGGTCTGGGCTGGTTCTGGGCAAAAAGCCTCCGGTCTAAGACACACTCTAGACCGCTGCAGAACACCCTTGTCTGTGTCATTTATGATATGCCACACAAGACCTGCGGGCAGGGATTCTTTTTCCTTCTACCAAGTACTCAGTAAATGCGCCCAGGGCTGAACCACCGTCGACAACCCATTGGGCTGCGGAGATCCAAACCAGAGCTAACTATAGTAACGTCGTGTGGGCATTATCATAGTAGTGAATTATTCTGTGCTTGCGCAGTTCGGAGTAACGAGCAAGCTGGCTGTCCGGAATGATGATGAGATTGCCACTTCTTTCTTCCCTTCTTCTTCTTTTTTCCAGCTTTGAACTTACGAATGGACCCCTTAAAAGTATGCGCGTCCTTCTTCTTCTCCGCCTCTTCGTCCCTTGTTTAAGAACCCCCACACACACATAGGGAAAATATCACAAACACACACAGATACAACACACACGACACACAGGTCTAAACCTCGTGCAAGGGCGCGTCGGCAAGGGCATCCCGCATCAAACAAACCCCCTTCCCCCCTCCCTCAAGGTCGGACTATGCACGGAGGAGAGGGTGTGGGTCGGTCCCAAGGGGTCCAGACCTGTCATGGACCACCCCGTGCGCCTCCTCTCGCGGTCTCGCTCCGGATGTACGGGGCCACCACGGCTCTTGATTCGACAGAAAAGGGTTGCGAGGTGTATCCCAGGTCCTGAGGGAGAGGGAGGGGAGGTGGGTAAAAACAGAAGAGAGAGAGAGAGAGAGAGAGAGAGAGAGACTGACCATTTAAGTCATCTTCATCATTCACGGCAGCCTTGTTCCAGTCCTTGTCTCTCTCTTTCTTCTTCTTGTCTTTGGGAGGGTTTTTTCTCTCTTCTTTTTCACCTCCACCCTCCACCTTCCCCTCCTTTACTTTCCAGTGTTCCGAGCGCGTACTGTGTTTCTTTGTTTGGTTCCTCATATCCGTCGTTCCTCCTCTCCCTTGCTCGCTTGTGCCTTGCTCGCGGCTCAGTCGTGGCCGCTCCTATTGCGGCGCCTCGCAAAGCCCTACACCGACATATTCCTCAGCATCACTTACTGATTACAAAACAGTACATCACAATAACTCCGGGAATCCCTCCCCTCGCTCTCTCTCTCTCTCCCTCACACACACACACACATGCTGCAGGAATCCTTCCCATTTTAAGCTTCCGATTATAACCACACCTCGTGAACAAGAAACACCCCCTCCTTCTACTCTAGCTCCAACGGCCGGGCCTGGGCTTGGTGGGCTGGGGGCCTGGACTGCACTGTACCGCACACCCGAAGCCAAGGCCCCCCTCCTCCTCCCTCTCCTTCCCGCTACAACGGCGCCGGGGTTGTTCCAGGCCAGTCGATGACCGCCACACCTCAACAAACAGGAGCTCACGGGAGTGACAGAAAGAGAGAAGAAGAAGAATAAGAAGGGGGGATAGGTAGGGGGTGGGAGGTATAGTTTGGTTGTGTACGGATTACACAGTACGTGTATGTGTGTGCCTGTGTGTGAGTATGTGGACGGCCGAGGAGGACAAGAGAAATTCCCACCCACCCAACCATGGATCTATCTGGTTTGCAACACATATACTCCGTTCCCGTTATTGCTGTCATCTCATATATCAAGATATATATTTCTTCCAACGACCACCCCCCGGTCGCCGTTGTCTTACCTCTCTTTTTTTTTGATCCACCTCCGTGGATTTTATTTACCCTTCGTGTTTGGAAACCCTTCTCCGGGGCGGCTTCTTTATCTTGTCACCCCTTCTCTTCTTTCTTCTTCTATTATCTTCTCTCTTTCCGTTCCTGTTTCCCTGCCATTTCTTTTCCCTCATGTTTCACTCAGCAAACCTTCCTCTCTCTCCGACCTTCATTACTCCTTCAGGTCCCAGATCGTCAACATGGCGAGGCTTTTCACCACCTCCAGAGTCCCGCGCCGTCATTCTCTCCCAGCATAGGTGTTCACTTTACATCCCTGAGAGACAACATCCGAAGCTCACGCACACACACACACCCACCCTTTTCCAGGTCTTATTCAACCATCCCACCTGGTGAGGGCTCCCCATTCCCCCTCTCGTACTGTATCTCACGACAGCAACAACAATAGCAGCACCAGCAGCAATGCTATTAACCCCCGAACAAAGGCGACGACGACGATGACGACGAACGGAACCACATCTGCTATTCAAGCATCAACACGAGGACAACAACACAAGAAACAAGAAAAAGAAAGCAAGAATCGAGAACACGAACCCAAACTTTTCCGTCCCTTGGCCCGCCCCCAGTCCGAGTATGGGGCACAAAATACGACAGAAACCCACCCCCACCAGATCTTTTTTTCCCAACCCCTCCCACGACTCAGCATCCCAGTAACCATTCCCCCGCCCCCTCTCAACGCGTTTACTTCCGACCAACCTAACCACACCAGAGTCTTCTGCGGGTGAACCTCTGTCTCTCTCTCCGGCGGATTCGGGATCGAACTTTAAAAAAAGAACCCTGGAAGAAGAAGAAGGACCCTTTTTTTTTGACGGGGGAGAAAAAGATGTGAAACCAAACGCGCCAGTTCGCGTGTATTGACAGATCTTTTTTTTTCTTTCTTTTTCTTTGGACCTCTTTTCATTATCTCTAGGTCGACTGTCCCTGAAGAAGCTGAGGCGACCTATGTGCTGATAGTGTCAACAGTTGTTGCCTTCACACTTGCTTCACATGGTCATCGACCAACAAACCTGCCCAGCAAGACAAGTGTCAACACAGAACCCCTCTTCTACCTCAACCCAGCCCCGACAGCAGACAAGAGTTCCCTGTTCATAACAAAATGCTTGATGCCATTGCACAAGATTCACCCAGTGGTTCAGTTGTTGGACAGATGAGGCATTGTCTCATTGAGAGTTCTCACTAGCTATCCTGTCAGGATGCTTTTCCCTTTTTCCAAGTCATATCCTCTATACACATCCAAAAATGCTGGGAAAGGTGGCCTCCTCCTTCCAGTGGACTTCAGAGGAAGTTTGCAGGGGAAAACCCATTTGCCGGGGGCAGGCCGTCTTCCCTGCTCTGCCCCGCCCGTCCTCTGTTCCTCTTCCCGTTCTATAAGATGCACCATAGCATGCACACAGCGGTATCCAATTTTCCACAAGAAGAGGGTGTGAGAGAGAGAAGTTCGGGAGATTGTGAGGAAGGTTTGCAACGGAATAGCGCGGCGAGTCCATTGAGTCCCCCAGTCGAGGACCCGGAGGTGGGATGCTGCCCCCAAACGCCACTCATGAAAAGCCTCCCCAAAAAGAAGAAAGAAAAAAACAGTATAATCAAAACAAGCCAGGCCCTGTGGAGGTAACCCGGGGGAAAAAAATCATGCGACAGGATCGTGTTTCTTATGTCGTCGCAAACCATAACAAAAAGGCTGGAGATCGGAAGAGGACGATAAGACGTCCAGTTTAGGTGCTGTTGTCTTTCGGGCTGATGAACAAATATGCGCATATGATGATAAATAGCGCACAACGACAAACACAGATGAACTTTTCTCTTGATCGTTCCTGTTGAGGGTGGGCTAAGTGGGAGGAGGACGGCCTGGGGAGAGAGGGTGTGGGGGGGCGCTTTATTGCCTGTAGCCAGGTCCGGTCACAGGCGTGTACATGCGCTGGCGCTTTCCGGGCGGCTCACCACCACCGCCGCCGCCACCACCACTCATATCTCCCGCCATCCGTGGCATCGGCGGGGTCCCCATCTGTGGCGTAAATGATCCGCTGGGGGTCATGACCATCTGAGGACCGCTGACGCTGATGGTGGCCGACATGTACCCCCATCGAGGTTGGGAGACGTGTGCTGTGCCAGCTGCTGACCTGGCGAGTGCCATGAGTTACTGGTGGCAGGAGAGTTGATGGGCGTGGTCTCGAACTTCATGCTGGCGCCTGTGACCGGAGGAGGAACGTTATACGTCGGTGTCGATACACCGATGCCCGTCATTGGGCCTCCGTTAGGCTCCAGGTCCGCCGCATTGGGGTTCTTGAGCATGTGACGGCAGTATTTTTGACAACCTTGACCATCCCCTCTTTCGTGAATGGCTTCGCTAATGTATCGTTCATTCCTACCAGACAAAGTCAGTCCCACCACACACACACACACCTGGGGAGAACAAAGGGGACGAGAACGGAGGGATTTCCCTTACCAAACTGGTAATAGTGGGCGATTTCTTCGGCTCGAATGTTGGACGTCATGGCGATGATTGGCACAGTCGGCGAGACTGTCCTGATATATACCGTGGCCGACACACCGTCCATGTTGGGCATGATGATGTCCATGAAGATGACGTCGTACCGATCCGGCTCCGAATTTAGCTTGTTGACGGCCTCCTCGCCGTTTTGCTGCAGATGGGGAATTAGTGCCACGAACCCTCCTCAGCCTGCTTGCTATCGAGATCGAGACAAGACCTACCGCGAGCTCTACCGAGCACTCAATCTGGTGCAGGAACTTGGAGCCGATCCTCGAGCACGTCCTGTCATCCTCGACCAGAAGGATCCTCGGCTTCCTATCTTCCCAGATGGACTCCTCCTTCCTCTTCTCACGGGGGTTTGGCTGGGCCGGCATCTCGGGGGTGGTCCCTGGGGCAAGGGGGAACGGCAGGTTGTTGACGTGGTCCGGATGGAAGGGGTCGATGCCGACGTTTGGTCCTGCGGGGTACACGAGATGGCGGGGATCGTCCATGAAGGGGGTTCCCATGAGGTGGGGCGGCAGGACGGCCGAGCTGGGCTGGGAGAACATGATGGACGAGCTGGCAGCCGAGTCCGGGGGCGAGTTGGCCTGGTACGCAACAGACAACCTCTGGAACGCGCGGTCCGCGGGGGCGTCTGGCTCGATGGCGTTCAGCAGGTCTCGTGCCCTGCGGAGCTCGATGGAGGGCTCGTCGTTGCCGTCGGGGAGCACGCCCAGGGCACCGTTGTGGAAGTTGGAGGGCTGGCCCGAGTGGCCCGAGTGCGCCGAGTGGCGGCTGTTGCGCCTGTGCTCGTCGAGGTTGTTCAGGTGGGTGAGCAGCTCGGTGTTGACCTGGTTCGTGATCTTGACGTTCTTCTGCAGGGTCACGAGCTCCTCCACCAGGATCTTATTGCTGCTGGTGAGCTGGCCTACGTGCTCCTGGAGCTGTTGGACCTGGTGCTGCGTCGCGTTGAGCTGCTCGGTGAGGAGCGCCAGCTGGTTGGCCTGGTACACATCCTCGGCAGGCTGTGCCTTCCTAGGCGCAGGTGCCTTGCGACGGATGTTGTCCAGGTTCCGCTTGTTGTGGATCGTGAAGTCGGGATGCTTGAACTCCCAGGCCTGCAACGATGGTGGTGAGCTGCTAACTCTACAGAGAAAGGTCATGATCCGGGACGGCGCGGCTACTAACATTGGGACCGTACGGGGACTGGCCATTTTCCTCGCTCTGTCTGACCTTGTGGAAATCATATTTGTTCAGCTGGCGGACGAAGCTGGCGAAATTGCTGTGCTTGAAGTGCTTGGGTAGTATGTCGTTGGTGAACTGGTTGTTCTGTGCTCCGAGATGTTGATCAGCACGGATTCCCACCCTCCTCCCCCTCCTCTGCCGTCTTCGGGAGGTCGACAACAGGCATAGACAGGGTGCTGGGCGTCCAGGAACAACTCACCTCGAGCACAACGAAGCTGTCGCCACCATCCCCCCATCGGACGATAGATGCATACTGGGGATCCTCCAGCATCCTAATTTCCCGATCATGATTAGTGTGAGCCGGCGATCGCATGGAAGGCGCACCAAGATGGGTAGAGCATACTTGTAGAGCTTGCGAACCTGTAGACCGTCGCGCTGTCAGCACTGGAGTTTCCGCATTCTAGAAAGCAGGAGAAGAAGAGAAAACAAAACAAAGATTAAGAGTCATCGATCACAGCTGGCGATGCGCAGGACAGAACGTACAAAGTCGCTAGAATTGCTGCCTCCTCCACTAGGCGCAGCCATATCGCCTTCTGGCGGCATGGCAGAGCCGCCTATCGTCTTTCCTACGGCTTGTGACTAGACGTCCAACGTCCTGTGTGCAACAACTTGCGCTACCGTCAGGGCGACGTTCTTATGAATGCACCACAGCCAGGTCGACTAGAGTCGTCGCGGTGCGTGTCCCGACAGAGCGCAGGTTATTTTTTATGCCCTTGTAGCCCTTCCAAAAAAAAATACCATTCGCATGAAGCTACGAGCCCCTTGCGCGTTCCGAGTGTTGGACTGTAGAGAAGGAAGGGGGGTGGAGGGTGTCCGGGAGGGCAGAGAGGATAGCAGGCGCTGAGGTAGGTTGGCCTGGGGGGGGGGTCGTATCGTATCGGTCGCGGTTCAAAACTCGGAATCGCCCACTACGTAATGGGTAAAGGCCCGTCGCGATCGATTTTGGAGGCTCTCAAAGTTCGAGAGTGGCCCTGGTGGCAGACGTATCGGAGGAGGGGGGAGGTGAGGCGAGAAGAAGGGGGGAGGTTGCGAGGGCCACGGGCAATGGCAGAAAGTTGGACCGAGATGCGATCGACACAGAGAGAGGGAAAGAGAGAGATTTGACAGATAATTGTTGATTCTGGGAGGAGTTGAAGATTGGTGGGCGGCAGGGCGGGCGAGCGAACCTTGGCGGTGGTGGTGCTTGGGTTAGTCGAGGGTAGCCAGCCGTGGGTTGCTCGTGAGTAGCAGCAGCCTTTACTATTTCTTAGTCTGGAGGGTCAAGTACCGTAGCGCAAGGTCCAAAAGTGCCCGTGGTAGGGACGTCCTGGTCTTCTGATAACTAGCTGGAATGCGGTTTCGTTCGTGGGTAGGGCGGAGAGGGCAGGCAGGTTAGGTTCTTGTCAAGGTTCGGGGCAGGCCCTGTTCTGGTGGTCCTGTAGCCCCGGGATTCCTAAGTACTCCTCTCCAGGTCAAGAGCAAGCCAGCCTGTTCTGCCTCTTGCGTGTCTGTCTGCCCTCTAGGTTCTGTCCTCTCGCTGGCTGGGAGACACGGTAGGGTGAGGAATTCTCGAGAGCCAATTTGCTGGAGGAGCAGGGGTGGCGGGTGGTGGTGGGTGTGCGTAGAGGAGCCGAGTGCGAGGCGAGCCTAAGTCGTCGAGCCGGGACGGAAGTAGGGGACCTCCCAAGAAAAAGACGGAGACGGCAGGACGGGGGTGCCACCACCAGCCTGACAGGGACAGACGCTGACGTCCGTGGCTGGTAGTGGTGGTGGTGGCTGCTGGTGTGGTCCTTGGGCAGGTGGGAGAGGGACGTCGTCCGTGTGTGTACGGAGTGAGTACTGTCAACTTGTCACTGTCACGGACACTGTCGAGGAGAAGGAGAGTCAAGGACTAGGGTCGAGAGAGGAAGAGCTATAGAGAAAGAGAAAGAGAGAGAGAGAGAGAGAGACAGAGAAACAGAGAGACAGAGAGGGCAAGCCGCAAGAGCCCTTTCCCAGAAATCCCAAAACCAGGACCAATCCAACCCCAAAGCAGTCATAAGGTGACGATCTGACCCGGGGCTGTCCCTCTCCTTCTCTTGTCCCCTTCCTATCTGCTATGACTGACCTCATCTTGCCTGGGCTTTAGGTATTTTGGCCACTCCTCCTCTGGTATCGGTACCCAGCAGCCCAGCCAGGCCAGGTCATAGTACGTACTTTGTGGTACATGCACAGTTACAGAGCCACCACGTTTTATTACGCACGGAGAGCGAGGAAGGGGCAGAAATGGGCAAGATCCGAGGGCGATCTTCACCGTGCATTTGCCAAATTGCCAGACTGCCAACCAAGCACCCCTCCTCATTTTTTGCCCTTCCCCTCTTCTCCCCCTCGTTTTAAGGTTTTGTTGATCGTCTGCCTGCTTCTGATTTGTTGATGATCGTCAGGCTCGTCCTGTGCTGTCAAGCCCTACCATAGGACACCAACAAGCACATGCGGTACTGTTTTGATAGTACCATCGTACCATAAAGTACTATTACGGTAGGTGGCAACCAGATTTCGTTGAAAGGGCCAAGGGGGCCAGAGGTGTGTGTTGGATGGACAGGGCGCTGTCATGGCGCGTCGAGAAAGTCCTGCCCTGTAGGCTTGGCATACGCAGTGCAGCAGCTGCCAGCTGGGGGGTGGACAGGGCTGGGCAGGGGAGGAACAGTGAGGGAGATTCGGGTGGCAAGGTGCCAGGGTGTCAAGCAGGTCCAGGGCCTGTTGAGGGTATCAGGGCCTCTGCTGGCCACTAAACACAGTAGCAGTAAGGTGCTGTCTGTGGGTGTGGGTGGGGGTGCTCCAGTGCCCCGGCGCCCCGGTGCCCCAGCGTTCCAGCGTCTCAGCGCCCATTTCACAGTTTGTACCTCTGCAAAGGTATCACAGTACGAGCTGTACATGTGACTTACTTGGTATGCCCGAGATTATTCCTCTGTACTAATTGAGCACAATTTAAAAGAAGTGAAATAGTCGTCCCATGCTTAAGATGATCGGTTTCGTGCATTCATATTATGTATGTACTATATTATTTCTGTGTCTACCTGCTAACCTTGGATGTGCTGGTACAAACACTCAACCTTTTTCTCTTTCTCTCTTCCTTATCCGCCCTTTGGGATAATTGGTTGCATGGCGATCTTCTCTCTACTCGTCGCCAAAACTGACTCTCCTTTCGAAGACACTGATCATGAGCGAGGCACGCGAGGGAAGGACAGACTGTGAGAGGGCAGTGGGGTCGGACTTGGCTCTGATGAAGGATCTTGTTTCCGGTCCAAGTCCCCTCTTTGGGTCGAAATCGATGGCGATCCTCAGCGGCCCCCCTCCCTCCTTTCCTCCCCTTCTTCTGACTTCCCTCTTGTACCCATTGTGCTCTGCTCTTCACATTTTTTCCTTCCTACTATGTACTTTCTTCTTTCCGTCCCCCCTCCAACCACAAATGTCCCCGTACTGTGTGTCTCCAGCCTAGCGATACTATGCCCATCAGCTGCAACCCGTCTAAACCATCACGCGCCCTGCAAGGATTTTTTTTTTTTTTTTTGGCGCCCGCGTATCGATGGACCGATCGTCGCAGGTTTGCTGCTGTCCTGTCATGCTCTGCCGCCTCTATCCGACGGACCTTGGGGATTTCCTCAGGTTTCATACAGAAGAAGGAGAACCCTGACAAGCGTGCACACAAGTCCCTCGTTTCTGAGACAAGATAGGAAAGACAATAGAAGACACTCGAAGGGATCAGTCCGTTTCCATCTAAACCCATTTATTTTACCACATTGTCAACCCCTGTCGGGTTACTGGATTGGGACTCACGATGCTCACATGTCAGAAGGGCTTCCCTCCTCCTCCTCCCCTTCTTTCTTCTTCACCTCCCCCCTCTCCTGCTTTTCCTCTCTTATTCATTTTCTTTTCGTGTGGATCCTCCGAGACAAGTGCCCCTCCCCAGTCCCTGCCAGTGTCTTCCTCTTAGTTAAGTGCCCTTGACGCCATCTCTTGTCTGATCACACCTCACCGGGACCCAGCTGGCACCTGCTCGTCGAGCGGCTGAGCCTATCATTAGGACCGAATCATGTCGGAGAAGGCGAACGGAACAGCAAGGCGCCGGGGGCGAGGCAGGTGGACTCGCCTGGAGGGCCACGACTACCCATGACATAAGCCAGCCACGCAGCCCACAAATACGTGAGCCTGGCAGGTTGAAGCAGGCGTGGCAGGCCTTGTCCCTCCCCCCGTTCCCACCGCGGCCCCATAAAATGCATCACCTCTCTTAACTCTCGAACGCTATGTGGCCCTGCTGAAAGAGTTCCTGTCCTGATCGGGCTCCCCCGCGTTTTTTTCTCTTTCTCCCCCTTCTCTGTTCTATCTTTGTACCCTCCCCTTCCCCATCCCTCCCTCCTCGTCCTCTTCTCCTGTTCTCGACTCCAGATGGTCTAGACCATTCGACCCGGGAGAGAGAGAGGCAGAGGAGAGAGGGTCCTGGAGCTGCAACCTTGGTACCAAGCTTATCGAGTCCGCCGACCAGAGCCGCCGAGGATACCAGCGAGGCGGTCCCCGGATGACGGGTATGCGCTACGGATCCGGGGAGATCTAATAAGATTATAGATTCCATGTGCTCATGAACCATGGGACAATATGCCGGGAACTGCCGACATGAACATGATCAGACGGGAAGAGAGAGAGAGAGAGAAGAGAAGCAGAAAGAAAAAAAAAAAAAAGTGTGCTACAGCGGGCGCCTGGTCAAATGAAAAGAGAACAAGGGCATGCCCAGCACAAATCTCAGCCGCCAACCTTGGCGAGAGCCGGATGGACGAGGAGAAGGAGGGGGAGGGGCCATCTAAGGCGGCTCTCTCAGCTCAGCTACGGGAGAAACTTATTTCCCCTTCTGGGCAGCTATTTTGATTTCTTTTATCTGTATAAATCTTAAAAAAAAGGAAAACAGGGGTCGCAAATCCCAATCATCGTGTTCCTCTCTTGCCCCCGCGCCCCCCTTTTTTTTTTTTTTTCTCTCTCTCGGACTGAACGCAGCCGCTACAAGTTTTTTTTCCTGCCCCCCCAACCTTTCTGTTTTGAGACTCGCGACAAGACACCGCTCACCGAACCATGTCAACCACGCGCAACACCAAGCAGCTTGAACCCAGCACGAAGCCAGGCAACGGGGTCCAGCGCATGAGAGGTTGTTTCAGCCAGCTCTCCCTCTGGGGGAACAGGATAGAGCTTCTGCTTTCAGCTAAAGATCGCCGCCAATGGTGCCGCCGGCGATCCGGCCGGCCGCAGCATACACCGCGGAAATCTGACCGCAGGAGTCGTGAGACCCGTTCAATAGTTGTGGTTTCACCCTCTCCCTCCCTCCCCTCTCTCACTCTCTTAGAGACATACTTAGTACACATAATCTTGCCCTACCTGCTATAGTGTTGGAGAAACGGGGTGTAGCCACGGATCGCGATCCAACACCTCACACATGGTAGGACAAGCCAAAAACACCTGATTCCGCCTACTGAATCGTCGTGAGCGGGGGAGGGGGGGCGAGTTCAAGGGCAATGTTTTGTCTTTTGAGAGGTGTTGTTGTCTTAAACAAATGCAAGACATGCCGCGGAGCCAGCCGGGGGGACGTTTTGACCCTTCAGCATTGGTCTTTTTGGCTGGCAAAAAAAAAAAAAAAAATTGGTGGCTCTCCCTCTTTTCCCCTAGGCATAGGGTCTTCTTCTTCCTTGCTGAGGAGGGAGGGGTGGGGAGGGGCAGCCATCTTTTTGGCCGCTGCCGAAGGGTCTCTGGTGTACCTGTTTTTGTTTCTTCAGGGTGCTGCCGGATGTCCCGAAACATTGAGAGGCGTGGTGCCACCATTCCAGTCTGCCGGGCCGCGTTCCTATACGCCGACTCACCTCGGCCGTGTCTTTTTCTTCTTGTGGCTTGAGACTTTATGGATCGTCGTGAACCTCTTTTCTCTACAGGGTGTGCAATGCGAACAAACAAAGATGGAAATGGCATGGGAGCCTTGGCTTATGAGGTCCCAGGAAGGATGGAACGTGTCAATCCAAGCCGTCAGGCCAGTAAATAAAACAAAAGGGGGCCGCTTGGTTAGTTGGAGGTATTTTTGTGTTTTTTTTTTTTTTTCCATCGATAAATTATAGGCACCGTAGTACGACCGCCGTAGCCCCGAGTCGTGTCCGGATATGATCCTCCGGCTGCCTTTGTCTTTGTGTATATCAGATACAGTTTCTCAGGTCCGCCCTTTTGGTTGCCTCCTTCTCGGGCTCCATGCGGTGCTTATTATTTAATGTAGAAATTTCAAAAAGGATACACAGTGTCAAGCCTCTCTCTGGGGGATCTCTCCTGATCTAGCAGCCATACAGTATCATCCTTCTCCTATTTCTCCTGATATTTTTCTTCTCCCCTAGGCTTGCCACACTCGATCGCGCCAGACAGCCAGGCTTGCCCACGATCACGAGCTGCGGCCCCTCCCGCTCCGCCAAATTTCCGACCAGACCTTTTGGCCCTGCCGAGGAGGGTGCTTTGTGACATTTCAAGTCTGTCTATCCCTTCCTTACTACCTCCAAGTCCCCAGTCCCCTAATTCTGGGGGAGCCGCGCAGCACGCGTCAAAGATTTAATGTCGCGGACACGCGCGCCAAGCCCATTGAAATCGGGGGTGCCGCTGATGTCCTTTCTCGAGTCAGGTCTGGGGGGAAGGAGAAAGGCCACTGGCGAGTATCAACCGTGTGTTAATCGTGTCTATGGGGCAAGCCGGGGCAAGGAAGGGCTTTTTCTTTTTCGTAGGACTGTGTCTTGGATATCTGAGGACGGGCTGGCGCGAGTGCGTTCGGCCATCGCCGCCTCCCCACCCTCATTCACCTTGTAGACGACATGGTTTTGACCTTGCCTGCCCTATCATCGTGTCCCTTATTTGACACACCTGACCAATGCTCCATCTAGCTAGTTCTATCACATTTTGTATTGTTGGGTGGTGATGGATGGATGGTTTCGTAAGAGAGGGCTGCTGTAGTATGAGCGGCGGAAGGCCAGTATCTACAGGCTTTGAATCACGTACTGCATAGCAATCCCAAGGTAGTAAGTAGCATGAAGAAGAAGAAGAAGAAGAAAAAAATCAAACGGGCACTCACTTGCCATATAAAAAATCTGAGAGATACCAAAAATATATCAAAAGAAAACAGCCAATGCTGGCAGTGCGGTTCGAACGCACGCATCCTTTCGGATAGCAGAGTTTATAAAGTTAGATTTGTTGAGGTACCAAATCGACTCTTAAATCTGCCGCCTTAGACCACTACAATTTTTTTGCGTTAGCGCCTGTTTCTCTTCGCGCGCGGGAGAAAAGGTCGAGCGTGAAACGTACCTCGGCCATACCAGCCCTGAATATGATTGGTTCAGTCTAGAATATCATTCAGCTTATATAGATAGAGAATTTCTTGGGGGTTAGGGGCTGGCTTTTGTGTTTTTTTCTTCACCGTCCACTTACCAGTATTACTTTTTCTGGCATGTATTTGTCAAGATCATTCTCAATCTGACTCACACAGGGTAGATTATTCTTTATCACCGGAACTAGATAGGTCTGTAGACTTGTCAGGCTGGTGACAAACTCATCAACAACGTCATGGACCCGAGTCTGTAGCAGGAATTACAATCTCTCGAGGTTCGTCTGTATACTTAACGGACATCGCTCAATCGGAATTAAAAATGTATATTGGGCTTTGCGAGTTGTTCTCTGATGTCGCTTCACTCTCTCGGCCTTTTTATAATTTTGTCATAAACAACCACACTTGAGAATCAGAGAGACGGAGAAACTCTTCTCGACGACCAGAGAAACCTAGTCGTCAGGGTAGAACTCCTTGACATTCGACACGAATGTGCATGTCTTTGCGTCGAACCTTTTGAAGAACTTGCCGGCATCTTCCATCAGAGCCTCGGGGATGAGCCTTGGGTCATGGATGATCTGGATAGCATCCTGCGAAACGACAGAGCGATCGTGTTTGTGCGTCCTTGAGTTACAAGAAAAAGGATTGTCAGTAAGTTGTCCCTCCCAGCCCCCTTTTTTTTTCTGACCCTCCAGCCAGAAAACTCACAGGCATGTATAGAAGACCTTCTTCCTGAGTCTTGTCCCTATCGTGTCGCTGTCCGTACCGGAATCCGACATCTCACCCAGCACATCCTCCATGGCCAGGCTGTGCGCGCCAGGAAGCGACGATGTGCCCCTCTCGCCCCAGCCATTGATGATTGCGATGTACGCATAGCGCTTGTGTCGGAAGACCTGCCCCACCGTGTACCACACGGTCTGGTTGATCTCCTGCGTGTACCGCCTGTTGACGGTCGGCGTCCTGTTGTCGGCGTTGCGGATCATGCGCAGGACCTCGGGCACGTTCTCGAGCGTGAAGCGGTGGCGCGGCTGCACCGAGTTGGTGTGGATCTTGTACAGGGGGCGTGATGTAGGCCTCGACCATCCAGGCGTCCTCGGGGAAGAAGTGCGTGACGTAGTGCAGGAAGTGGTCCAGCGAGCTGTCCCACTGGAAGTTGCTCACGGGCGTCATCAGCAGGTTCGCCCAGTGCGCCGCGTACACCGAGCTCTCCACGGTGCGCCTCGACGGGGTGCGGTCGGCCCGGAGGACCGCGAGGTGCTCGACCGAGAGGTGCTCCTGTCGCCGGTGGAGGAAGTCGTTGAACGTCATCTTCATGTTGCGCCCCACCCGCTGCACGAGGACCGGCACCGGGGCGGGCACGAGGAACGCCTCCTCCCCGTGCAGCCAGTCGAACTCGACTAGCCGAGAGCGGAGGTCCTCCAGGTGGATCTCCTCGCTTGAGCCGTACGGGTCGAGGAACATCTTGGCGACATCCGTCGTGGGGGTCCATCTTCTTCCCATCCAGGTCTTGTCCCAGGGGCGCCATGATCATGGCGTGAACATGGCTCGGAAACGCGCAACAGGCCGCGCGCACGCCGACCCGCTCCGCCAGACAGGTATAGATGGCGCACGATACTACAGGGAGAGAAGGGTGGTTCTCGTCCCGCAGCGCGTGCCCGATCAGACAGTTCCGCAGGCAGCGGTAGTTCTCCCCGGGTTGTCCATGCCCGTCAGGTTCCTGTCTCTCATCCACTTCAGCAGGGCCAGTGCCTTGTCGCGTGTGGATAGCTCCTCGAACCGCTCCTGCTCTCCGAGGAAGTCTGCGGCCAGACTGTCGAGCAGTGCGCACGTGTCGTCGATGTCGCCGTCGTTCTCGCGGGCAAAGAACATGTCGAAGGCGGCCAGCGCGCGGTCGAGCCCAAAGGACATCAGAGGCATGCGCTGGTAGCTGTACCATTCGTGGACGGCGGCGCCTCGGTGTATACTGGACAGGGCCGTGTTGGCGAGGTACCTGTGGGCAGATCAATCAGCGGCAAGGCCTCGAGATAGACCACAGGAGAACTGGGACATTTCCTACCGCCTGGCGAGGACATCCTCCGCGGCATCAGGCGTCCGGGCCTGCTCCTGGAGGAAGTCTTTTGCATCGTATCCTAACTGGCATATCTTGCCGATGTTTCCCATGCGCCCGACCTTTGTGGCGATTGCCTGGTTGAGCAGCCGCGCGGACGAGGTCGTTGCGAGCCTGGCGCAGCCTCCAGAGGGCCCTCCAGTCCGTCTTGGACGCCCTCGACTGTAGCTTCTCGACCAGGCAATGCTCGGCATGCCAGTAACGGAAGCAGCTCTGGCAGTAGGCCCTCCACAGCAGGGGCTCGAACGCGAGGCGTTGGAAACGCTTCGAGACCAGCGGCAACTGGTAGTAGGCTTCGCCCGGAGGAACATACTGGAGGATCTGCCGGATGATCTCGTCGGGGACGTTATCTAGGCTAGTAGCCATTGTGACTCGTCGCGAGGGCAATCGACTGGTGTGTGAGTGTCGAGGCTCGACGAGGCTGGAAGTTGGACAAAAGCGCACACAGGTTCCTTGGAAAGCCGGACTTGTTCGACGCCCCGGCGGGGCACGGGCTGTGGTGGTGTTCTAGAGGAAGAGCTCGTGTTGTTTGATTGCGGCGCGTGGAGATTGGACTGCTCGCGAGAGAAGAGGCACCCTGGGAGAACTTTCCCAGTATTGCGTCAGCGGGCACCGAGATGAATGCAGCCATGCGGCTAGGCACAGGCGAGGGCATGGGCCGCCTGTAGTCCCCCGCCCCCAACCCGCTAACCCGCTAAAATTCGGGTCACTCACTGCTCGCTAAGCTTGTATGTAACCCGCTGTTGAAGTCCGAGTTTCTGTTCTTTAAGCCATGAATAGCTTGCTTGATCAATTTGTTTCCTACTCGATTCTTTAACAGACCTGCTTATCATGCCTCATTCTATCTCTCTGCGGTGGGTTGCGTGGATAGGCGGGCAGCATGTGCAGCACAGTCAGGGCTCCCTTTCAACGACCAAACATGGACGTGCTTTCTAGAGGCCAGAGGAGCGGGTAAGAAGTAATTGTGCACAGTCCAGAACATGCCGGTTCCGGTGTAACTTGCTTGGGTTGCCATGTGTCGAATATATCAGAAGTGAGCAATGATATTGATGTACTATGTACCACACATACCTGGGATACTTTAGCATAAGTGGAGACGCCTGAGCCGTGCCGGCAGCTTGGAGGGGTGAGGTGAGGTCTAGCGCGGGGCAGTTGCTCTGCTTTAATCCTGCAATTGGAGGCCACGATTTTCGAGACACCAATTCAACAGCCGCTCGGGGCATCTGCCGCACACACACACATAGCCCTTGACTCCCTCTTCGTGACTCACCGGCACCGTCAGCCCACCAGACGCCTCAAAAAGCCTTGGTGGAGCTCCTTGAAATCACTTCCTCTTGCTCTTTGTCAGGCTCTTTCATCAATTCTTTCCCCCGGAATTTCAGCAAATATGGCCGACGCAGCAGCACCACCACCACCACCGGCGGCGGCAAAGGCCCAGAAGGCCAAGAAGGATAAGAAGGCCGCCTCCAAGGCCGAGGACGCGGGGCCCCTCGAGATGCAGCCTCCTCCCTCCTTCCTGCAGGACCGCCTCGACCTGTTCGACCGCCTCAAGGCCAGGCAGGACGAGGAGAATGCCAAGAAGCCCCGCGAGCCTATCCAGATCACCATGCCCGACGGCGCTGTCAAGGAGGGCACCGCGTGGGAGACGACGCCTGGTGAGATCGCCCTCGCCATCTCCAAGTCCCTGTACAAGAAGACGGTGGTGGCGAGGCTGGACGGGGACGACGAGAAGCTGTGGGACCTGGACAGGCCCCTCGAGGCGAACTGCAGGCTCGAGCTCCTGGACTTCAACGACCCCAAGGGCAAGATGGTGTTCTGGCACAGCTCCGCACACGTCCTGGGCGAGGCCTGCGAGCGCCGCTTCGGCTGCTCTCTGTGCATCGGAGTAAGCTACCTGCACCTGCACTGTTCATTAATCTGGAGGGATACGTACTATGCTAGGAACCCGACAGGTCACTGACCAGAGAACTACTTGCAGCCTCCTATCGACTCCGGATTCTACTACGAGATGGCCCTTCCCGACGGCGCAGCTGTCCAGGAGACGGACTGGAAGCCTCTCGAGACGATAGTGTCCAAGGTCGCCAAGGAGAAGCAGAAGTTTGAGCGCCTGGTCATGACCAAGGAGGAGCTGCTCGACATGTTCAAGTACAACAAATACAAGGTAAGGGGGACAGATTGGGATCTGGTCTCTCCCACGTCATGTCTGCTGACTGGTGATCATTGTAGCAACACATCATCAAGGACAAGATTCCTGACGGGACCTCCACCACCGTGTACCGTAACGGCCCGCTGATCGATCTCTGCCGAGGACCTCACGTGCCCGACACCGGACGGATAGAAGCCTTCTCCATCCTCAAGAACTCGGCCAGCTACTTCCTGGGCAACCAGGAGAACGACTCTCTGCAGCGTGTCTACGGTGTCAGTTTCCCCGACAAGAAGCTGATGGCAGAGCACAAGAAGATGCTCGAGGAGGCTGCGAAGCGAGACCACCGCAAGATCGGAAAGGACCAGGAGCTTTTCTTCTTCGACCCCGTCAGTCCTGGGTCGGCTTTTTGGCTGCCCCACGGTGCCCGTATCTACAGCAGCATCCAGGCGTACCTGAAGAAGGAGTACCGCAAGAGAGGCTACGAGGAGGTCATCACCCCCAACCTGTTCAATGCGGACCTGTGGAAGCAGTCAGGGCACTGGCAGCATTACAAGGATGACATGTTCATCCAGAAGATCGACGATGTGGACTTTGGCCTCAAGCCGATGAACTGCCCCTCCCACTTTGTTATGTTCGGCCACAGAGAACGCTCCCACCGAGAGCTGCCCCTGCGTCTGGCAGACTTTGGTGTGCTGCATCGAAACGAGGCCTCTGGTGCGCTGTCGGGACTCACCCGTGTGCGGAGATTCCAGCAGGATGACGCACACATCTTCTGCCGTCAGGACCAGATCAAGCAGGAGATGGACAGCATCTTTGTGTTTCTGCAAGAGTTCTACAAGATCCTGGGCCTCAAGTTCAAGCTGCACCTGTCCACGAGGCCTGAGGGCTTCATGGGCGAGCTGGAGACCTGGAACAAGGCAGAGGCGTCCCTCAAGGAATCTCTGGACGAGTTCACCAAGAAGAACGACATGACGTGGGAGCTGAACCCCGGCGACGGTGCCTTCTACGGGCCCAAGATCGACATCAAGGTCGTGGACAGCCTGAACCGCGAGTGGCAGTGTGCCACCGCCCAGCTGGACTTTGTGCAGCCCGAGAACTTCTCCCTCGAGTACATGACCCCGAGGGTGCCCAGGCCAAGGCCCTCGAGAAGCAGGAGAAGGACGCCGCCGCTGCCGCCAAGGCCGACCCGACGCCCGTCGCCGCCGAGCCCTCCACGGCCAAGGAGGCCCCCGCGCGACCAAGAAGCCCCTGACCACAGGCTGCGCCAGGCCGGTCGTTATCCACCGAGCCATGGCCGGCTCTATCGAGCGGTTCACGGGCATCCTGTGCGAGCACTTTGGCGGCAAGTGGCCCTTCTGGCTCAGCCCCAGACAGATCATGGTGATCCCCGTCGGGAAGGGCTTCTACGACTACGCCGAGGAGGTCAAGAGGATCTTCTGGGCTGAGGACATGTGGATTGATGTGGACTTTTCGGGCGAGACGCTGCCCAAGAAGATTAGGAGGGCGCAATTGGCGCAGTACAACTTTGTGTTTGGTGAGTTATACCTCCGCCCTCCCCTTTTTGATTCACCAGCTTCCAACAACATAACATACTGACATCCTTTTCCCCCTCCTTAGTTGTTGGTGATGAAGAGATGAAGAACCGCAAGGTCAACATCCGCTACAGAGACGACACGGACACCCAGTCAAGAGGCTCCCCCGTCGCGCTGGACGAGGCCATCGAGAAGCTCGTCAAGCTCAAGAACGACCACGGAATCTACAACCCCTTCCCGGCGGCCAAGGCCGAGGCTAAGGAGCTGCCTGTGCAGCAGAAGAAGTAGTGGTAAGAGAGAGAGGGGCTAAACCTGGCGGGTGTTTTAGAAGAAGTGAGATGAGAGATCATATATAGACAGGTAGATTAAGATCCTGATTATGATGTCGACAGAAGAATGTCTCTGGAGAATGTTGTTGTTCGTGAATATGGAACCCCCTCGGAATCTTAGCCATACAGATTGCAGATTTCTTTCTTAAACGTATATATGTATACGTATATGTTTATGTAAGATCCAAGAAAAAGGAAAGAAGCTTGTTTCGAGGATTATTTTGGGTCGAGGATCCCACCACTGTGCAACCAGCAAGCACAATCGAATAGTATGCACATGGCAACGGCGTCGTCAATCGTAATATCTCACAGGTATTA